>OY770131.1:18491880-19858027 GCA_963669345.1 Gortyna flavago | reverse complement strand
GCCGCGCGCCGATCCCAGTAATATGGGACAGGATAGAGGAGGCAAAGAGTTTTTGCTGTAACTTACTGTTACTTGTCATGTGATCCTAGGTATATATGTATCTGGGTCCTGGTTGCCAGGATCGGGCGAGACCTGTCTCTAGTGAGGGCTATGCTGGCAGAGACAGAGAATTGGACGGAAGTAGCCTCCTTTTGTGAGACCGTGATGGTCAAGAAGGAGGCCGCCGAGCGGGATCGGGAGAGGGCTGATCCTGCTCGGAGAAGGAGGCGTCGGGTTGGCAATCGCCTTGGCGCCTAACACGCCGAAACGCGCTTACTAAAAAAAAAAAAGGTAGGCGGACCTTTGGGGTCGCCGGCGCACAGAGTGGGGACTCTGTCCGCCCACCAAGTGGCCCCAGGGAAGACGGTGGTACAGTGGTCACGTGCTGCCGTGCATAGCGAGGCTCAGGGGAGGCCCCTTTACCGTCTCCCCAGGGATGTGCCTTACAGGCGTTGCACGGGGGGGTTCCGGAATTCGTCTTTTAAGAGGAACCGGAACCACCTTTATGTGCTGATGGTGATCACCGGGGTGGTTTTAGTGAGGTAAAAATCCCACACTCCCCGACCTCCTTCCCCAGAGGTCGGGCGTCTTTTGAAGGTTTCCCCCCGAAAACAAAAAAAAAAAAAGGTATATATGTATCTAAATAACAATTTGCTTGCTGCACTTACAGTAAACAACAAAGCGCGCAGCAAGCCAACAACATAACATTTAGGTGACTAAACAATTTCATACATATATTTATTATTTATTAATTTAACATACATAGATTTACTGCTATACATAAATATGTCAACTTCTGGCTCCTGAGCAATCAGGGCGTTCAGCAGATTGATCGTGGGCTTCAATGTCTACCGTTTATTAAATTATGGTATTCCTAGTACTTACTAATTCCATGGACATATGGACAGCTAATAATATACGTTTTCGCGTACCTACAGCAGATCAGTTTGTTGAACGAGGAACCAAATGATCTCAAATCAATACAACATACTCGTAGTAGCCCCGAGAACGACTGTCCGACGGTCTAACACTATGCTTCTGAAAGATCATCATTAACACCAAAAGCTTTGATTGGCTGTTGTTATTATGGTCAGCCAACTACAGCAGTAACCTATGTTGGCAACCTATGTTGTTAGCTGATTCTTGTGTTGATTAGATTTTCAGAACGAACAAAATTCTTACATGACGAAATGAGAGGAAAATAAAGATAAAACTGTTATCAATCGATTAGATGAATATCAACACGCGACGGGGTGTACCAGACAATAGGGTATAACATCAATTATGGCTTTCTAAATTACCTACATGATTGTTCTTTTTCCACCTAGCAACAGTAGCTAATGACATAGGTAATAAGTGACGTCGTAATTCACGTCAAATTACAATTCCTTGTTGAAACGGCGTCGGTCACGAACGCTGAACACGAAAAGAACGAAAAGAAATGACTTGTTCATTACTACTGGTTATGATATAAGAACTAAGGGCATTAGCCAGTAATGTACTCCGCGCCCGATCTCTATGTATGGCAAGCCGATCCCCTGGGGAAAGCGAGCCAAATACTTAGGTGTCATCCTAGACCACAACCTCACCTTCAACGAGCACATAAAGACGGCGCGTTCGCGCGCCTCTTTCGCTCTCGGTAGGCTCCACTCTATGATAACTGCCCGCAGCAAATTGTCACTCAAGTGCAAATTGCGCCTCTACACCGCGGTCATCCGTCCCATCATGACCTATGCTTGCGTAGTCTTCGCACACGCCAAGCTGCGATTTCTGCATAAAATGCAAACCCTCCAGAACCGTTTCCTCCGAAAGGTCACGGGAGCCCCCTTCTATGTCCGAAATGTGAATCTGCATCTAGATCTCAGAATCCCCACCATCCAGCAGTTCATGAAACGCCTCTCCAAGCGCTTCTTTGACTCTGCCATAAAGCACCCCAATCCCCTGATTGCGGCGGCCTCCCGATACACTCCCTCCCACATAAGTAGGATTCGCCGACCAAGGCATACCCTCACTATCCCCGACGACGCCACTACCCTCCTCCAGGAGAGCAGTAAGGCCACTAGCACTCTCAGACGACAACACAAACACAAGCTCAGACATCCGTCCTTCCGTCCTCGCCGCCGAGGCCCGTCGCGACGTCCCGCACCATCACCGTGCCCGCCCCGACCCTTGCTCGAGCCAGCCCGCGCAGTTGAGCCTGTAGTTTTAAATTCGCCCCTAAACACTAATACTAATACCGATCCAGCCTGTCCCTTGCTGTCCTCTTCCAGCGACGCCCTGAGCCGAGGTCCGAACCCCGCAGGGGGTTACCCTTAGCGCTGTCGCTTAGTTTTTAAGTTATTGTTTGTCCTGGCTGGAGGCCTTAATTCGAGGCATCCACAGGAAAGTCCGGTTAAGCAGTAGCCATCCTCATAAAGGATGAACTGCGAGATGCCATAGTTAATAAAATAATAAAAAAAAATAGTAATGTACTGTTATAATAAGTCATCCATCTTGTTATGTCTCGACCAGACAGTAATTAGTAGTGGTCTGTCTAGAATGCTCTAGAGTAGGTATAACTGACCTAGTAATCGCTTATCAGGTTGAGGTTGAATGTCGCTTGCACGCCACAAAACGACAAGGGCCCTATTTTAGTACAACTGAAAATGCGACATATTTGATGTTAAAATTCACGACATGTGCTGTTTAATAAAACAGACAATGTTTATTTGTAACTTGTAAAATTGTCGGATTGTTGCCAGTCATGTCACCTGTGTTTTATAAAATATACCTACCCAAGGTCTATTTGCCGATTTGACAATGAGATAAGGAGATGAGGTTTCAATTAACTAGGATTTGTTGTCAAAAGTGATAAAGCATTAACGAGGTCGACTACTTATACTTTGGTATCATCACTCGTGGATTTATTTATTTCATGTATTGGAAACTATCTGGATCTGGATTATAATATCCAGTAAAGTGTAAACTAGACCGAATATTATAATTTTTAATCGGCCTTTTTAGAAACAATTTTTATTGTGATTGGAATCCAATAAATATGTCTACAACAGACATGCACAGCACACCACTTAATTATGGTAAACGTTTAACGAAAAAATATCACAACTAGGCTAGTAACATGATTCAAGGTTAATTTCTGTAAGTAACTGAATCCATCAGCCATTATAATCTGTAGGCAAGAAAAAGTAATAAACCCTTTACAATTTGCATTAACAATGATCAATGTGTTTTTACATAACTGAAGTCATTTTCGATTCAACTGGATTTAAAAAAAAAACGTTCTTGCACTTACACTCAGTGACCAGCAATCATAGATATCCGTGCCAGCAATCAAAGAAACACCTCTCTGCCTACCTCCTAATCATCGATTAAGATCAGTTCCTCTTGGATAGTTAGCTCACTTACCTCCCGACAGATTGGAGTGAGCTCAGCATGACATGACCCCTGACCGATGTAAGCACACCAATTCTGACGATTCACATAGCTTCAGTATTTGCGGTGGTAGGGCTGGCAGGATGATGTAGGACCTAGTTCAAAATATTTTTTTTTAAATGCTCCTTAAATGAAGTGGTTCGTTTTTCTTTTTCAAAACTCAAATTGCCACTGTCTAACGTAAGCGCACAGTCTGTTGTAAAAAGGCCTGGATGAAACACGCATAGACCCATGGAAGAGCCCAATAGGTGTTAGACTACGTCACGCGTCAGTCAGTTAGAATAAGTTAGCATGCACTTCAATGTCTCGTGAATTATTTCGACGTGCCAGCAGAAGTCACAATCTTAAGTTTACAAACTAACGTATTTAACTATCGTGCGCCTGCGGTTATTAATTGAGCAATTACTTATTCATACATAGACTCACGCCTTCTTTCCAAGGTTAGGCAGAAACTATAGAGCGCAACCTGCTACGATCCTTACTTACTCCTTACAAGCATTAACTTCCGTGCCTCGGAAGGCACATTAAGCCGTTGGTCCCGGCTGTCATTCGTGGATTTTTGACAGTCGTTACGGGTAGTCGTTACGGCCCGAAGGTCTGACAACCAGTCTTACCAATTAGTCCCGTATTACCCAGTAACTGGATTGTGGAGATCAGATAGGCATTCGATCCATGTAAAATACTGGTATTCAGTTGCATCCGGTTAGACTGGAAGCCGACCCCAACATAGTTGGGAAAAGGCTAGGCAGATGATGAAGCATTAATTAACTGATACAAATGTTGCATCTACTTGATATTTCCTTTACTTGTAGACGGGATTATCAGAAGTTAGCTCAAATCTAGTGCATGTAGGCAGCAGTAACCCTAGAGAGGAATCTAAGCGGATCCAGTGAGAGCTGGCATGCTAATACAAGGTTGCACCGAGCAGCGCCCGAGGCGTCCGCCCGTCGCACGCGCAAGCAAGCGATCCCACGCTCATTTACTTACAGGACGAGCTCTGTTAGGCTCTTTTAATTCTGCTGAAATTATTATGTGAATAATAGCTTTGAAATACACCTTATGTTTCAGAACACACTTCTTAAATCAAATTATTTGTTTTGAATCGTCGTCAGACGTTTTAAAGTAGATAGGTAGGTTACATTTAGAACTAAAATTGGTTCTAAGTTGATCAACTCACTGATGCAAAACGAACAAGGCCTTATCTAATAATAGAATTATTTATATGCAGGCTTTGCAGTGGTCACCCGGTTTCAGGAAATAATGTTTGGTTTGATCGTTTGGTAAAATTGGGATCACAGACCTGGACAAACCATGCCTCTTTTACTTTTCGATTTGACTTGCCACGAATTAGGCAATTCATATTATACATAAAAATATAGATATTTAGGTAGGTACATTACGATAAAAATAATTCCTTCACTTCTAAACAATTAATAGATTCGTAGCAACATGCCTACGCCGACCGACGTAGCAACCGGCCTAACGAAAGAAACTAATGTTTATTCGCCATTTTGAACAAGAAAATATCAATGTCACTCCAACAGAAACGAGTCTGACGGTAACTTGTCGAACTACTACTAGACAGCAAGTCTAAACTTAAGATACTGGTATTCCGAACTTGGGTTGTATTACAAGTCCGACGGCATGGCAGTCACCCGAGTAAAATAATCGAAATACTAATAAGTACTTGATCAATCTTTTAAAACTCACGACATACTAAAGATGTAGGTAGACAGGTATCTACCTAACGACAAATAAAAAAAAATGTGTACAATTGACGAACATGTAGCTAGAAATAAGCATTAAAAAATCGAATTATTCTACTTTGCCCCACCGGCCGCCCCACTGGTGGGGCAAAGTGAAATGCCAAAATTTCGGGACATCAGTTTTTCAGCGACATGTGAACAAGCGTTACCAAACTCTCTCTCTTCTCATTAAGAGAATAGTAAATAGATACCTCTGACCTGCGTCCAGATATTGAAGCAGAATCGTATTTGTCGAAAAATTATAAAAACGCAAATAACTTCGTGGGTGACGTTTATGCCAGGACATTCATGATGGTTTTCTAAAGTAAATAGTAAATAAAATATGCCTTCTTGCATGCCAATATTTTCCCAGTGTAGTAGGGAAAGACTAGGAAATGATGATGACGTATACCATTACTATTATAAGACCAAGATATCGCAATAACTAACAGCAACCTGTATAACAATCGATTGCAAAAATTCGTGAACATGAAAGCGACTGTTTGCACAGTGCGCGCGATTATCGAGTAGCGATCGGTAAAGATCGGTGATCACGAACGATGCGCGGGCGGCGATGATCGGGAACCAGTCCATAACCACCGCTACGATGCAGGTATGTGGAACTAACGTTTTAGACATGTTCTTTTTATTGTAGGATTCTATTGCCCTTTTGTATGATGATTTTCTATCTATCTATCTACGGATGAGATTGTTGAACCAGCTTTATTGACATCTGATCAGAATATTAATGCTATCTAGTAAATTGGTCAAATTTTAAGCTATGTGGTCGCATTACTCTAAGGTCTGAAAGCTATTAAACAGTGGTGTTGTTTATTGGATTTAGTTATCTTATTTCTGTTGCGGTGACAATAATTATTATCAATAAAAATCGATACGCGCAATAAGTTTCCTTAGTTTGTATCGATGGCGTTATAAAACAATCCTAATTTGAAGGGACGGGATGTAAGTAATAACAGGTTGTCAGCTTCTTCATCTAAAATAATTTAGAACTGTAGATAATTATGATTATTATTCTGAAATTAATAATAATATTCTTGATATAAATATCAACATAAATGGGTAGGCAACATATTATTATGTAGCAGCTCATCATTACTCATTATTGGTAACCTTCTGTGTCACAAAATCATGCTTTTGTACTTTTAAACTCACTTAAATTATTCACTCACTTAAATATGATTTGTTTTAAATTCATACCACACAGCTACCTGTAGTATCAGCAGTAAACCTCCGTATTCTTTTCAATTACTCCGACATTTCCCGCACACAATGCCCTACAGAGTACAGGCTACAAATACACGACCGACCAAAATTACGAACAATAGCGCTATCTCTAAAATAAAGAGAACGTAGCAACATAAATCTTCAGGACTCGCTCCGTACATTTTAACGGTTAAGGGAGACGCATTTTTATTCAAAATAGGCACTTAGTTAAAAAATATGTGTGTACCAGAGACAAACAACAGGAAGTGGGTGGAGATGGTCCTTTTTCCCGAAGTTCCTGTGGCCTGTGTGTTACCTTTTTGTTTTAAATTGAGCGCCAGATGCGGGGCTGGCTGGAATACGCTGGCGGTCAGATAAATGGATAAACCATGAGTAAAATGTTTTAGACTTAGATTTATTTTTTGTACATGTTAATTTTATGCAGAAAATCTATCGGAAATTAATCTTTTACGTAGGTACTCAAATAACATCGGTAAGTAACTTTGTTAATTACACTGTGGATTTCACCTACAAGCTAATATACTATTGATAGAGAGTTTTGTAAGAAAACTGAATACCTATCTACTTTACTTTTTCTTACAAAATCAGACATGACATAACTAACACTTGCCAAATTACCAAAACTTATTGTTCAATTCAACAATAATAACATTATTTGGGTAGTTATAAAATATTTTTTTCATACGATTTTTATTTAAATTTTTATAATACCTACATACCTATAGGTATAATAAAACTTTAGATTAAAGTAGTAAATTGTACAAAACGGAATTTTCTGTAAGCTTTTCTGTTTAGTTAGCTATTTTCCGCTGTATACTTTATTTGCCCTTCAAGTGTACCAAATTCTTTTTGGAAATCGTACCGAAAAATGTTTAGTAGTTGAAAAATTAGCATTTGTGTGGTCCCTTGGCCCTGTGCCGGGGAAGTTAGCGGGGCTCATTAATTTGTTGTTTTTTCTTTTATTTTTCTCCCCATTTTAGGGCAATTTGGTTAAAGCGTTCGTTTTGTTTAAAACACGCTTTGTTTAGAGCGTGCTAATGGAAATAGCGTAGTAAGAGAAATCTAACAGCTAGGTATTAATACTTTAAAGCCGTTACGATATCAGTTTTTTGGAAAAATTAGAAATAAAGCACAAGAATCAAAGTTGGCATATGGTGCTCTACACGAAGAGAAAAAGAGAAAAATTACCACCCGAAACAAAAAAACTACGTTTTTTTAAAATTCAAAATATTACACAATTATAATGTTTGTTATTACTAGATATCACATAGCTTAAGTTACTAAGCTATTAAAATACGAGTAGGGGAACACCAAAGAAACAATAGATGGACTGTGTAGAAGATGAAATGAATAAAAAAACTTTTACAAAAAAAACAACAGACTTCCAAAAAAAAACACTACAAAGTGCTAAATAACTTTAATTTCGGAAGTCGGTGTCAATAAACGAAATTGCAGAACCAACGACACCGACTTCCGAAATTACAGTTATTTAGCACTTTGTAGTGTTTTTTTTTTGGAAGTCCGTTGTTATTTTTTTGTGAAAAGGTTCATATTTTTTACTTTTTTACTTTTTAGTGGGAGAGTTTGTAATTTATCTAAGTTACAATAGCCTAATCCCAACTGCTCATCACCTTTTACAAAATATTGCTTTTGAATTTTTAGATTTTTGTTGATTTTTGAAAACCGCATTCATGCGACCATTTGGGAAGTATACCCTTTCCAACAAAAAAAGAATTTTTCAAATCGGTTGGCAAGCGACGGAGTTATGCGCGAACAAACATAAAAAAAAAATACAAACATCCGAATTGTGAACCTCCTCCTTTTTTAGAAGTCGGTTAAAAAGGTAGTGGCTAGTGCATACCGAAATGATCTGACTAGAAAGGTAGTGGCTATTGCCTACCGAGATGATCTGACTAGAAAGGTAGTGGCTATTGCCTACCGAGAAGATCTGACTAGAAAGGTAGTGGCTATTGCCTACCGAGATGATCTGACTAGAAAGGTAGTGGCGATTGCCTACCGAGAAGATCTGACTAGAGAGGTAAGTAGTGGCTAGTGCCTACCGAGATGATGTGACTAAAAAGGTAGTAGGTAGTAACTATAAGCGCGTACGTATTTCGTTTGGTTTTTAAAATAAAGATTTATATAAGTAGTTGTGTAGTTTGTCAATTAATGTGAATTACTTACTTACTATTAATATTTTGAGAATGCAAAAATGTGACCTATTGGATTTTCTTCCAAGTGACATTTTTATAGCAGGTCCTAGGTATACTTATAAAAAAAAAATAGTTTTTCACGTTGGTAAAGTGAAAACCCATTTGTAATTCAAAGGATTTTTTGTAAGAATCCGTCTCACAGTTCCATCGTCGCTCTTAGCGATAAGACCGCCCATTGTGACACCCTTTGTACAGTTTCTATATTTGTATCTGTAATTTTTATGGTGTGCATAATAAAGAGTAGATATTCTATCTATCATCGTCTAATTTATCTTATTTACAATCAATGGCCCAAGTTTAAGTGTCTAAACACATTATCCCGAAGGTACGCCTGCAATACTATTTGAATTACTGACGGCACGTTATGCCGCAGGCGTAATCATGCCGAATTTCGGTCGCGTACCTTCGGCATAGTGTGTTTAGACACTAAGAAAGGTCTGTAGGTAGAATCGAATGCATTGCAAAATAAATTAAGTTTGTCTACACCTAAGTACCTACCAATTTGCAAATCTATGAAGGTGTAGTGAAACGAAACCCAATTTATTTACCTGCTTAAGTACTAACACCCACACAGGTACCTAGTCCTACCTACATGACAACAAGCTTCACAAACAAACTCATTACTCCATACAATATTACTTCTATAATACAGCACTCAGAGCAAATTATTTACCTTCATTTAATAAAACGAGCAAATCTTAGACCAAACCGAGGATCCATATAGCTTTCCTAAGCTCCTCCTACTCGGCAGGGCGTGGTGCGACCACGCCCCCAAGCCCCGCCCACAAGCCGTTTTTCCTGGAAACTTATGTAATATTTTCCCTCCAGGGTGGTGGGTGGACATTTGTCTTTACTAAGGACGAGCTCCCAGGATTATTAAATTTACCGAACCAACATGGCGGACGATTTATGTACTTTATATAGCACGCTATGTACTTTGATTTAGTGGTTTAGGCAGGAGTTCTTAGAATATATTTTATCTGTAGAGAATGGGTCTGTGTTACTGAGTTTTATTTGGAGAAGGTTTTGATAAAGTTATTTGGAGTCTGACAAAGGTGGTTCCAGTATTATTCATTTACTATATTTGTTCATTATTTCTTGTTCATTATGTAATATTTGTATGCCTCTTGAGGCTGATTTTACCAAAGTCATAATTATATATTTTATCTGTGAAATAAAACTGACATCTGACCGTTCTAGTATGGAAAAACTATATCAAAAATTCCATTATTTTTTTTCTCAGTATTCGACTTTTCTAGATATAAAAGGTTCCCCCTGACAGTGGCAGGACACAGATACATACATTAATGTAGTCACCCCTTATAACCTACTAGCTTCCGCCCGCGGCATATTATGTCCTTCTCCGGGATGCAATCTATCTCTCTGCCAAATTTGATCGAAATCCGTTCAGTAGTTTAGGAGTGAAAAGGTAACATACAGACAGACAGAGTTACTTCGAATTTATAATATTAGTATGGATGTCTACAAATAAATTTGTTTGATTTGATTTTGCTCTCGTCGTTTAGGTACAAGTGCACAAGTAACAAGAATTCGTCTCAAACATAAAATACCCTTTGCATCATAACATCACGCCTGTTATACGGGTAAGGCCGTAGATTTTGCCACTTAGTAACATAGAGTAACATAGACACTTCTATGTTACGGTAATATAGAAGTAACGCGAAAGTAACGCATAATGTTTGTAAGGCCAATTCCACAAAGCACTATTTTTAGCAGACTTCAAAAAGGCGAGGTTTCGATGTATTAACTAAACTAACTTGTACAGTTCGCCAACTGTGATGAGTTCAACAATAGAAAAAAAATGTACGAGAATGAGAATGCAAACTATTTATAATTATCACCTGTGTAAAATTATTACACAACCATAAGATCTGGCCATGCTTACCAAATAAACGAATATTACTAGGAAAATAATACTATGATATAGTGAAGTAACAAAAATAATTTAATGTCATAGATAGTGTTTTAAAAACTCTTCTAGCAAAATCAATAAAAATAAAATTAGATTACATTCATTATTATATGTTTTAAACCTAAATAAACTTCACAATGAGATCAATAAAATTTTAAATCACAAAAATTTAAACAATACAGGTAGGTACATATATACCTATACCGCAAGAAAATCGTCGTATGTCAGACTTTTACTGACTAAACAACCCACTCCGTTCCTTCCTTGCCCATAGTACCGCAACCAGGCTTTACTTTCGTAACCAAGGCCAACCCCGGTAGGCTTCGACCCCGCAGGGCCCCTACAAACTCCCAATAAAAAAAAACTCCCCTGACAAACTCTCTGAGGCGCGCGGGAACAATGCGCGCCGTAGACGGCTTGGGCTCGGTCCGGGCTGTTACCGGACGACCGGGCGGCGAGCTACCCATTGCTCGCCGCCCGCAAGCCTGCCCCTACGTGCTTTTACCATATGGTAATTAAAGTACTGTGTTTTGAATTTTATTAAACAATCTAAACCAATACATAAAACAGTATCGTTAAGGATTTTTTACCTGTTTAGAAAATGAAAAAAAAAACACCCTCTGTAAATCAAACATTTAATGAGCGTTATTCTACACGCCCATTAGGTACTTTGAAAAAAAAAAGTACTTATATTTTTTGCAAGGTTTTTATTTCAACATTAAATATATTTACTTAATAAATTACATTATGCACAAACCTTTACAACAGTAAAACGTTACGTAACATACTATCAACGTTACCAGTAACACCGAAGCTACATAGAAGTAACGTTAAAGCGCGATAGGTTATAAATTGTCATAACTCGACATCAAAGTGAATGTTAAACATAGACAAATTACCACGCACTTATTAGTTACTCGTGCATAATAATACATAAGATGTGTACAATAAAAACTGTTATTTACCTTTAAAATCACCAAACTTCACAAATAACATTCACTGCCGAAACACACGTGCTCAGAAGAATAACTAAAGCATAGAAGGAAGCTAAATTTAACTAATATAGTCGTCTCTGTTTTCTTATACACTCATAAGAGCATTAGAAAGAGACACATGTAGGTTGCTCAAAATGCAAAACGTCACAAGGCAAACGTCAATTTGGTTACCTTGGCTACCTTTATGATACTAAGTTTAAAAGCTACTTAACGTCTCAGGTTTTTGTCTATGACTTTGTTCATCGCATTTTTTCGTATAATGTTAGCAATAGTGCTTGCAAAAACTATCGATAGAACTAGCGTCATCTAAATTATTGCATTATATTTTTTTACACGTAGTTTTGGGAAGGATTAAATATTTAAGAGTGAAATAAATACCTACGTTCTTGCCAGCGAATCGTACGTATGAGTAATGAAATGACAGTTGTCAAAAATCCGTGTGGCTCATGGTATAATAATTTAAAACTCATGTGTGGCTATGATTTCTTTTGTAATTTTCAGATTTCCCTTCGATATTGATATGAGGTAAAATGGATCAACGCTATTGCACGTAACAACTGGGAATGGAAAAAACAACATAGTATTTTGTTCCGAACATTTCTGCGATGAAAAAACGAAGGAGGTTCTAAATTCGACGCTTTTTTTTTTAATTAGTGGGGCCCGTGGCTAAATAAGAACAACCGCACAGGTCGATCGTTCAGGTTAAGCTACGCTTGCCGCGGTTGGTCTGTGGATGGGTGACCATCTTTACATATCGAGACCCCTCCGTGCCTCGGAAAGCACGTTAAGCCGTTGGTCCCGGATTGATTCGTGGATCTTTGACAGTCGTTACGGGTAGTCAGAAGCCCGAAAGTCTGACAACCAGTCTTACCAAGGCCTATCGTATTACCCAGTAACTGGGTTGTGGAGGTCAGATACAACGCTTGGTCCTCCTTATTTATTGTAGGTATTATTTTATCGATTTGTCGCCGCGCGCGCCAGGGGCACGGGATTTATATTTAGCCAAGATGAGCCAAGCGGTGAAAAGGTTAAACTGATGTAAAATATACTAAGTAATTTTGAGCCGGCGACAAACAAGCAATCAATGAACAAAGCTCACTAAATCACTTTGGTGCCGACTTAAAATTACTTAGGTATACTGTACATCAGTTTAAGAACTTGATTATTAAGGTTAAATAAATAAGGTTTAAGTCCTATTTTTTGCTTTTCAGTTTTTTCGGCGGTTTAACTTTTTGTTAAAAAGTTTTTTTTGTTACTCGTTCCGGGGCCAATCGCTCTTTTAAAATTATTTAAGTGTTAATAATTTATCCTGTGTTTCTATTTAAATAAGTTGATCAGATAGAAGTGAGTTCTTTATTTCATTTAGCATATTTAGATTTATTGTCATGGAGATGGAGCGATACCATAAAATAAGAAGTCGATACCGTCATTTATTTTATGCATAGTCACATCACTAGCTAATACTCTTTTGTCTATGACAGCGTACACTTCTAATGTCGTAAAGCGCCTTCTATGCTTTAGTTATTGTTCTGAGCACACGTGTGCACCTTTGACAGACTCCAGAGACGACAAGATGGCGTCCTTTTTTTTTTTTAATATTTTGCCTGATTACTTGATGTTGCCAGTGCAAGTACAAAACTCTATCAACTATTTTCAATGCTTTTTAAAGGAAAAGTTTTGGTAACATACAAAGTAGTAACATAGAAGCAAAATTTGGAATTTAAAGTTTGAAAAGTAATAAATCTATAAAAAACGCAATTTTAATGACACGAATGGCACGACGTAGAGCGTAACTTTGGAACTCCTCATATAGTCACAATTAATTAAAAATTCATTAGAAAATGAAAAAATATATAGTGTTAGAATGCCAAAAAGACAGCATACTTTTCGTTAAATTTGGGTGTCTGAATGAATTTAGCTCGTTATATTTTTTTAAACGTTAAACTTATATCATTTTAAGAATAGGATCTAAAGAGTTTACAATATTCGTAATTTAATTATAAAACTTTCATTGCAATTTACCCATGAGCTTGTTTTTTATTGACGATCAAACTTTAACAATATTTTTTTCTTCAAAAAGTGGCAAAATCTACGGCCTTACCCATACACCCTCATTTCGTCAGTTATGTTTAAGTCCCATGTAGTCATTAGTATCCTATTGCCATCAACTGTCCACAAATCCTTTGTATCATACCTAACTATATATCGTATAACGCATCTGTTTTATATAATAATCTTATTTCAATAACTACTCGTCTATATTAGGTACTTATACTAAAGACGATAACTGAATAAAAAGATAAATTATTTCAATCAATCAAAATGTTTTATTTCACATAAACCCACATAGGCTTGTGAAATTTCAAAAGCTAGGTGCACGGTTTCTATCGGTCGTTTGGTGCTATACGAGTAGAAGTAAGTAGGTACTTAACTTATTTTTATTCTTCAATCAAATTCTCCTTGACAAAATCAACTAATTCTATATACTTTCTCTCATTTCACTTTCTTCTTCTTTTACTTTCTCTTTCTTTTTTTTTCTTTATACTTTTTACTTTTATATTGATTGTGACTTCCTAAAGTGAAAAAATAATGTATATCTACAAAGGTACAGTATTTGTCTATTTTGTTTTTCTACTTTAAAGAGAAGTATATTCAGTTTGAACTGGACCTCTCAAATCTGTGTCGTTCTTTCGTGGATGATGTATCGTATTCTTTAGGTTTTGCCACAATGTATCCTCTTTTAGTACTAAAACTATGATCTAGACACACTTTAAGTATTTAAATTCATCCAAAACTTGTAATGCCATAACTTTCAAAACAAGTATGGTACTCGAAAAAATATAAATGTAAAATCAACTTCTATCGAATGTTCTAGAATTATAATGAATATTATGAGGGTATTAAGAAAAAAATACTTCATACGTTAGTCAATCATAACCATGTTACTGTATTTTAGGAGTTAACATCCTTAGCAAAACAACGATGGTGACGCATTATTATTTTACTTACTAGATGTACCAATTAATATATTATAAAGATGCACTAACTAATATATTATAACGAGGTAAAGTTTGTAAGTATAGATATATATAGGAGGTAATCTCTAGAAGTACTGATCCGATTTAGAAAACTCTGACACTGGCAGAAAGCTACACTATTGCCAAGTGCCATACGCTACCTTGGGGTAAGGTTTTATTAAAAAACTATGCACCTAATTAACTAACCCCAGCATTCACTAGTTGGTACATATCTACATATCATATACCTTATCACTAAAAGTTTTTTGTTTACCTAGTTATTAGGTACATAAGTATGTAGAAATTGCTTGCGTGTTTTCGGCACTATTTTATCATAATAAATAACCGACCCATCATCACTCGTCATCGCAAAACAAACAGCTGTCAATTCCGAAAAACATTAAAACGACAGCTGTTTACAGCTGAAACATTCCATATTTTTCTTGACTGTTACATAAGCATAAAAATCCCATTCAAACAATAACTACTTGCTTAAAAACTAAAAGAAAATTCGACACATGACAATGTTCTGTCCGTGCATAAAATATTTTTTCGTGAATAAATAAATATGCAATGTTCAGTTACGATGTTATTTTTTTGTGTAGACATAATTTAGACTATAAAAGAGCGCATGCACATGCTCTCGTCGCATTCGGGTGTCGCAGCGGAACGTGAGTATTATATTAGATTAGAGATTTATTATTTTTCTTTAATTGTGTATTATTTCAATTCTTTGTACTTATTAGCTTATAATTATCATGTTACTCTTCTTTCTCTTGAATAATCACGATATTCCTGCAGGCATTGGCCTTGTGCAGTATATTTTCCTAATCTGAGCCGCCATTTTGTAATGCGTTTCCATGTGCCTCGACTGATATTTTACATTTCTAATGATATTGTATTACGGTTTCACTTAAATACCATTAATCAACATTCTGCACTCTTTGATCAGCGTAGTATTGTTCTGAAAAGTTGTAACCACGTAATTTTCTAAACTTTTCTATTTTATCAACACGTTGCGTCGATTATTACAAAATATTCAATAAAAATCAAGTATTGTCGTATTATCTTTTTTCCAGCAACATGTGCTCATATAAAGAAATGGTATTAATATAGTTTTATCTGTTGCAGTGAGCCAGGGTACCCGCAAATACCGTGACCTGTAGCAGTATGGTAAGTTACTTACTATATTTTAATTGTCTATGCGAGTTCCATAAATTACGGTGTTATCTTCTTCTTCAATAGCTTAAATTTTTCGTCAAAGAGAATCCCCACTTGAGCAAGTAGTACCTACCTATACCTAATTTCGTGGTAAATTAGTAGGTACATTTGTCACCACGTGTGTGTAAGAACAATGGCACAACAATGAGCTTATTTATCCATATATTTTTCTCTTCTGTACGCACGTGTTTCTGTGACAAATAAACCTACTTTTCTTTCGTTTTTCTTTAATAAGCAACTTGACCACCAAGTTCCAAGGGTTGGCCACGTGGTCACTAACTTGTAAACCTGAACCAAGAGAATCTTGGATCCGGAATTTGTATTTGTTACTAGATATTTCGTATTTCCCAAGAACAACCTGCCGTCATAGTCAAAAGTTTTCAAGTTGGGGCCAACCCCGCGGTTCCCGACTTTTATTGCTAAAATTATGTTGCATCCAGATCCAGGAATAGTCGGTAACACAATGGTTCATCATTCATCTACTTTCCTAAGAGCTGCCTGGGTGAACATTGGACTTAAATAAGCTGATTGATTAACCCTCGTGTAGCTTCATCCAGAAGCCTTTGATCCTTAGAATAATTTCGCATGTGCTTTCAACCACGTTGTCATATGTAACCCTCACACGCTGATAATAATTCTGTGTTCACAGGCACATGCTGATAGATTTTCCCCATTTTGTATTTTTTTACTTTTTATTTAGCTCCAATAAATGCACACACACATTTTTTTTTTCAGTGACATTGTTTCGTTTTTTACAGGCAGGAGCCGCATTAGCCGGTCCTGGCAACCGCGGCAGGGCCCGGCGCGCCCGGTGCCACGGTCGTCGACGTCGCACAACGTGGGCTGACGTCGCCCGCCCACGCCTCTGGCCAGCGCGACTGACGCAGCTCTGGATGAGCCCCGTGCAGTGACAACGCGCCATTTTCATTATTTTTTTTCTATTATAAGGTGGGATTTTTTTTGCACTTTTGTTACATATTTCAATTCTGTTGAATGTTAGCTTAACCTTGCCTAGTTGCATATTTTGTGGTGCAGAGAACTTTGTTTTATGAAAAGAAAATTTGATTGCCCCTTTTCTAAGTACTAAACCTCTAAAATTTTGTCATGCTCAACGTTCCGTGCTCACATTTATACAATTATTTAATTTTTAAGTGGGTTTTCTTTTTATTGTGTGCTCATATTTGTTCTTATACGAAGCCAATGCATGCAATGATGTGTAATTAAAAGGACAAGTCCTATAATGTTCTATTTACAGAAAGCCACAGCCAACTTATATTTTTCAGGTCCTACATAGCTGTAAAAGCTTTGCAGCACATAATAATAATATTGTCACAATTTGATTGTTTTTTTTTTTGTTTCAGGTTTTTACATGGCTTAATAAAACATAAGATTAGTTTACTCGGTGGTGGTGTAATAGATTATACGTTGATGTCATCCGTTCCTGTGAACACAGGCAGGCACAATATCACAAACACTTTTCCGTTACTAAGTTGAAATATAGTTCCACCGTGGGAGTTATAATATAAATCGTGTATATACAAATAAGTTTCATTTTCCTTTCAAAGTCAGCAATGTCCATTTAGTTACTAGTGAAACCAATTTGTTATTTTTTTTTATATTTTATATTTATTTTAAGTCTACTGATAGTGTTGTTTACTGAACTCTCGATGTAAGTTGTTTTCTTATGGTCATCCGTATCACTAGGCATCTTGTTAAAGTTTGTTGACGGAATACTCTTGACATGTTATACAGAATAAAAAGTTTTGATGGTATTTTTATGATTTTATTTTTGCTCCTTATTCCTAACACACGTAAGAGTAATGTTACTTAAAGGTGAAGAAAGATGTCTGTACCATTAAGTAAACAGATGTCTGTACTAGCCACCCACAGATAATCTGTGGCCCCACCCAAAAGTCTCATCCACTTGCAGATTGGAATCATACCCTAGTTGTAATCAGATAAGGGTATTAAACTTGAAAAAGGTGCAAATAAACTTAGCTGCTATCATGCAATTAAACGTACCTTCCCTACATAACGAAATCTGTGACAATCATTAAAACTATTAGAAATTGATGAATTTAGTCAAAATCTGTCTGAAATAGGTCCTATTATGAAGTGGTATAAGTTGTTGCCTATATAGTTTTTCAGGTTATATAATAAAATGTTCAGCATTTATGACCCAAACCTTACTCCTTACCCTAGCCCTCCCTAACCTAACCCTCCCTTCAGTAAACCTTACGAGTAGACCACTAGAATAGACATTTCTTACATCACTTTTTTTTCTTCTATCCAACATTGGTTCACGTCTTTCAGTGGCTGAAATACTCTAAATTTCTAACCTATAAACGTTGCCAAGTACAGCATAAAACAAAACGTAATCCAAGGCCCAACAGCGACCATTACAAAGACTTTATGGCCGAAAATAACATGAAATACTTTATTTTACAACAACATTATAAAGGGGACAAGATGGCGATAGCAAAAAGCTTCGCAGTAACAGATGATCTTCATTTAAATATTTTCTAGGGACATTTGGGGGGTTTCGAGTACCTACCCAGGGCTGGAACACAACAGGCGAGTATTTTATTAGATTTTTTATCTAACACGGTTGTAGTTTCAGTTTGTGTGAAAGCTAAGTATATCATGAAACAAATTACTGCATTGATGAATTATTAGATCATGTATTAGAAGGTAGTATTTTGCCAAAGCAGTCCAACGATGGCATAGACAATTGCCGATTTTAACTATTCAGTACCTAAAAGTTCAGAAGTATCCCGGACTCCTAAATGGAGCCACCCTGTGATTTTTTTAGAGGGTCTATTACTTTTTAAATGGTCGCAAATTCAAACATGGAACAATGATTACAAAAAAATGCCAGCTTCAAAACTACATGAAAACTTTTTCTTTGGCACAATCACTATTTTAATATTTGAACCCTTTATACCTAAAATGGAAATGCGCGGAGGCTTAATTTACGACTCTGGGGGTGTATTTCCTTAGAAATATACTTAAGCATCACAAAAAGAAAACTCGCCCCGTGCGTACCGTGCCAATGAGATGCAGGCCGGAGTCAATATCGCGGGATCAAAGCCGGCCAGCGCGCCACTTAGCGACGATATTAGTGCCTCCTACAATACTGTTTATAACACTCCACACTGTGATGGGACAATCGTTTCAGTGCTACACTTGACGTTACGGAGGTTTCAATTGAAGTAGAAACTCATTTTGATGCGTTTGAAAAAGAGGTGAGATTTGTTAAGCAATTAAAAATATTCAGGAGCTATCATGATTCGAATTTAATAAGACAGCAATGTCAACTGGTAGAGGGTTGATTGCCGATGTAGTTTAACCGATTCGGCATGTTACTGAAAAGGTTTTCTTCCGGAAACAATTAGTAGTAATAATTCAGAAAACGGGAATATCAGTTTTAAACACAATCCTCTCATTTGACACTAAAATCATGCAAATATTCCTATAATCAAAAAACCTCGTTTTCAAGTTACGTAATTATTCTATCATTTTTCTTCATCACTAAAATTCTCAAAATGTCTACGTTAAATATTCCTATCAGATTCTACTACGAAAACTAATCATGAAAACCAGTTAGAAAGCTAATTAGAACAATAAAAACACTTAAAATCTAATTAGAAAATCAAAATCTTACTCAGTAAAACAGTCACAGTCCGTATCGATTCCACTAAATAGGCGCCCGGAGCGCAGATGGGTCTTAGCTATCCTATTGTATCACTTTTACACTTATTCTAACTTATTTATCACTTCACTATTCACACACACTTTCGGCATTCGTTACAAAAATATTATTTTTTAAAGAAGTTATCATTATAACTATTGACTTGCCACTTGTAAAACTGTACTTAATATTAGTTATGGAACTTATCGGACAGTAATTATTTCTTACTAAAAAAGAACCAAACGCGAACAACATTACTCTAAACTTGCATTTCGAATTCACCTCTAAAACCACTTGACTTATTTTTTTTTTACAATAGTGTAGGCAACGATCCTACCGCATGCAGCCAAAGTCATGGTGAATTTTAATAAATATAAATTTTATACGTTACAAATTATCCATTATACAACTATTTATATCATATTTATTTATTAGCCTTGTTATTTAAAAGGTAAAGCATTTTAAAGCCCTATTACCGGTTTATCGTAATGAGTTTAACCACACTCTTGCAGCCCGTAACATAGCTAACTTCACGTGTAACAAAATAATCGCAGATCAATGTCAATTTAATTCCAATGTTGACAATATTGTTTTCAAGAGTACCGAATCACGTGACTGTAAAATTAACATTGGAATCATATTGGCATCTCATTGGAATTAAAATTAGTTTCAAGAGTCAGCCCCCTGACCATTGGTCTGCCAATAATTTTCCATTAACATAAAGAAAACTTAACCTTTTTAACAAATCCTATTATTATAAATTGAAAATCCCGACAACTCTATTTATTCATCATAAGTATTTAAAATTACATTAATCGAAACTAATTCCAATACCATCTACTCAAATTTCTCAATTTCAAAAAATCAAGTAACAAAAATTGGTCGCAGTGAAACCAATTTCGAATTCCTTTGAGTCCTACTTAAATATATCACCGAGTCGCAACACATTAGCATGTATATGACATTAGACAGGTACAAATGTCTTTACAAAGCTATCGACTTGCCTATAAATTGAAATGAGACTGTGAATTAAAATATAAATCAAAAGAGGATTTTTCCAAACACGTCGACGCGACGAAATTGGAAAAAATCTACAGCGACACGGGTGAGGCGCCGTGCCCGTTGCCATGTACGATACGTGACTGTGGGAGAGTTCTTAATGAAGAAAAGCGGATAAACTTTTTCTACTTTAACTGACAAAATTAACTAGTCTTTCTCAATGAAGACATTTGAATATTAGCTGAAACTTGGTTTCAGAATGACGATAAATATGAGAATAGATGATACCCATTTCTTGTGCCTTTTATAAATGAGGGTTTGTAACATTTTAATGGCAATGAAATGAGGATTCACCTATTTTAAATAAGATTATTTTTGTGACCTTGACTTAAATTGGAAACTTCTAAATTCATTTCCATCATGTGCAATGTCAAGAAAGGATTATTATGAACAATTTCACACTTATTTTATTTAATGTAAGTGGAAGCCAAAAACACATTTAGTTAAAATATAATATAGTGTAACAAACGTGACGAAGTGATGAAAAATTCAACGTTTGTGGGTCTAGAATCATGTATGTACTCGTACGTCATTCACAGGAACAGTTTGCGCGGCGATGTAATCTACCTGATATATATCTACGACGGATGTTAAGTTACTTCAACGGTTAAAGTAACTTAGTATCCGTCATACCTACAGTTAAAGCACCACGCACGCATTACCTAGACTTCGCATGTCGTAACTTCAACCCACCTTCAGTATACCGTGTAACAATGAAAACAGTCACCTCGCAAGATAATAAGAGTGTCCCCGTCCATATTAAAGCGTGGAGCTCTTACAGACGTTCTGTAATACAAACTCATTTAAATATACATGATGAAATTGAAAGAATTACGCCGGGGAGCGGTTTGTTACCGAGAAATTGTGTGATATACTGTCTTACAACGTACGGTGGGAAAATGAAATGTGTTTTGTATAAGTTCCTTACTTCCTACTTGCATTTGTTTTTCTTTTTTCATAATTTTGTTGATATTTGAGTTTGACTTAAATTGATTAAATTAACGAAGCTGCTTCGATCTGCACGATAGATGCACGATAGGTTTTGTAGTACATTTGCGATGATTTATAAAACCTCATTCATAATCAGCCTTTAATATTTCCTCTGCTGGAACACAGGCCTCCTCCTCTCTCCTCTTAGAGAGGGAGTGGACCGTAATCCACCGCGCGTGCCCAGTGCGGGTAGGTAGACAACCTCAGTATTATTTATAATACAACTATACTTTACTATAACTTTAATTAAATAAAATAGTTTTCTTTGCGCTGAACAGAGATGACATGACATAAAAGGAGTATCTACTTATCTAGTAGTGAGTACACTTACATTTGGCCAGTTATGTTTAAGTTCAATGTAATAGGACTTTTTCTCGTCTCGTCGAGTAAAATTCCTGACGGAAAAACCCAACAATGAGAATATTGGACAACCATACCATATAAATTACTCATGATGGGGTTATCATGAGTTATATGGGATCATTCACTGTGGGATATATTCTGACTAAAATGAAAGAATTAGACCCAGCTTTTTTTTTTAAGGATGGGATATCATCAAATGACCCCTCCCGGTGTGGGTTGAGCGAGAAGGAGTGTCAGACTTTTACTGACTAAGACCCATCCATGTTCCTTCTTTGCCCTTTGCCTTCCGGGGCCACGGTAACTCTTTCGAACAATCCCGCGAGGCTTTGTACCCCTGCACTTTGAAAGGATAAAGTACTTTAACAAACATGAAGAGGGGAACAGCTGTTTATTAACTTTTTTTTATAGATATGTAGGTACTCCGGTTTGTATTGCTCTGGGCAATTAATGAGCCAAATGAAAAACACTGGTCGAAACTTGAAAGTTTATTAGGTAGGTAGGTACCTAGATCAGGAATTTTCAACTCTTGACTTTTAAATTGAAATGAACTTAGGAAGGGACAATAAGTACTACCATTTTTTTATACTCGAAATACGACTTTAATCACTAACTAATTAGGTTGCTTAGTGCTCTAGCGAATAACCATGCCTGTAACAACTTCCATACGTAGACAAACTACAGCCACACCCAGTTCTCCAACCAGCTATCTCAAAATACAATCCTCCAATCCAGCTAAAACCAACTTTAATAAAAGACACTACCATTATTAAAGCCAGCAAGACATCTACACAAGTATAGCCCACTCCATTACAACGAAGAGCTTTCTCAGTGAGAGCCATCAAAGAAAAATAATCCATCCGAAAACACTTGACACAGTTGGGCGGCCCCGCCCATTCGCCCGCCCATCGCCACGCCACGCCCCGCCATCTTGGAGCCTCCACTTTTTCTCGCAGAACTTGCTCTGTATATTTTAAGTAAAGTTATCTTAGTCCTGAATACTCCTGAATTAGTTTTCCGCTAACATCGGCTCTCTGGAAGGTGTATTTTATATAAAAGTTGTTTACTTTCACAACGTAGTTAATGTTAGAGTTTGTCTTGGCAGGTTTCGGTCCTAGATGGCGGGTAGTTTGATTAAGTTTCGGTCGGGAAATTTAGTTGGCTGAATAAAAAAGTCGGGATGTTAAAGCAAAAGAAAATAAAGTTCTGAAATAAATCTTTTCAAGATATAGGCTGTGCTAACATAGCAAAAGAAATAACTTCTAGACTAGGCTCAAATTCTCGTCTCTAAGGACCAAACACAAACGATATAAGAAAAAAATTGACGTCAGATTTTCAAGATGGTTGGTAATATGTAAGAGTATGATATGTATAAAACGAAATGAACATATTGATTAGCAGCAACTTACATAGCAAAAGTCTAAATCATCTGCCATCTCCAAATAAAATGCAAATCTTCTTTATGAACTGACAATGATGATAGCCGACAGTGAAAAGAACCTACCAGAGAATAACAATATCGGTACATATCTACTAGATATAATCATGAATCCGACTGAAACTGTGATGGCGTTGACATTTTCCTCTTTGATCGATCATTTTTGTTTGGCCCTAACAAAGAGAATGTAAACACTAGCGTTATAGGCCCTAACGTCCTTTGGTCAAACTAATATGACTGTGGACTAATTTGACCTGGAACCATATTTTTTTATTGGACTCTATCATGTAACACAAACAATAATAATATATCTACCTATAACCTATCTCTACCTTTCATATTCGCTAACAATTTTAGCAAATTAGGATTACATAAGTGTCTCACGAGTCAAATGTAGGTAAGCCATGCAGGACATTTATGAAACATTGTTTTCCTTTAAATATCAGCTTTTCAACCGCTGAAGAAATAGCTAAAATACAAAACATATTGGCAGTTTGGCAGTATATAACATTATCGTGCTATGAATGTCAATTAAAAGCTGTAACAGTTATACTGGTACTACATAAGCATGATCAGCCTATAATGTTCCCACTGCTGGGACACAGGCCTCCATTCACCACGCGGGCCCAGCGTGGTTTGGTAGATGTCACATGTCTTCGAATTCTTGGTTCTAAGACATGCCGGTTTACTCATGATGTTTTCCTTCACCGTTGTGAGATCAGATACTGGTAATCTAAGCCCTCTGAGCAACAGCTGACTGTTGCAAGTTTTATGAACAACTAAAGTAAAACAGGTCGCGCGTTTTTCTTTTGTTTACAGAACAGAAGGTTAACAGTATTGTCAACTGTTTTGTTCATTTTTGACTATATTATATTCCATTTAATTTTTAATTACATTACACAACTTTCACTAGGTAGGTACCTACTAGAGGACCTTCGAACTCCCAACTCTTTGAAAATCCAAAACAAACAACCTCAAAAGATAAACTTCAAACGCAGTAAAAAGTACTTTAGGTAGTCGATACGTTAGGATCGCCCGTCCATCTATAAATACGTGATCAAAACGTTGCACAAACTCAATCCCCAAAGAAAAACACCGGTAGATTGCGAGCTTTCATCGCAAAGCGAGAGATATCAAAAAATACATCGGTCGGCCGCTCCGCGCTTTATTAAGAATAAATTTAGGGAGGACGCAGAGGACCACGGTTGGTCCAAGCAATCGGAGATGAGCGAATTGACGATATATGAAATAAATATTTTATGATGTTTTAAAGCTCATTAGAAATAGAAACGTCATTGTTTAAATTGTGTTGATTTAATTAAATCGCGTCCAAAAGGTTTTGGTAGTGTTGAAGCGTATTTTTTGTAATGGTTTCGTAATGGTTAAATGATTTACCTAAATAACATAAATATTCAGTATTTATTTGCTCTGCCTATGCTAAAAATCTTCGTTCCACCAACAATCGTCTTCTACGATGTCCTTCTCACCGTTCTGGCTTCATTCATTCTTCTTTCTTTATCCAGGCGGCCTTTCTTTGGAACGCGCTCCCTCTGAACCTCAGGATGGCAACCAGTCGGTTATCTTTTTAACCGACTTCTAAAAAAGGAGGAGGTTCTCAATTCGGATGTTTGATTTTTTTTTTTTTGTGTTTGTTCGCGCATAACTCCGTCGCTTGCCAACCGATTTGAAAAATTCTTTTTTTGTTAGAAAGGGTGTACTTCCCAAATGGTCCCATGAAATTTTTTTCGAAAAATGACAAGCGGTTTTTGAAAAATCAACAAAAATCTAAAAATTCAAAAGCAATATTTTGTAAAAGGTGATCAGCAGTTGACATTAGGCTATTGTAACTTAGATAAATTACAAACTCTCCCACTAAAAAGTACAAAAAAAAACTTTTTTTACAAAAAAAACAACCGACTTCCAAAAAAAAACACTACAAAGTGCTAAATAACTTTAATTTCGGAAGTCGGTGTCAATAAACGAAAATGCAGAACCAACGACACCGACTTCCGAAATTAAAGTTATTTAGCACTTTGTAGTGTTTTTTTTTGGAAGTCGGTTGTTTTTTTTGTAAAAAAAGTTTTTAAAGTAAAGACTCGTGAATATATCCGTCAGAAATTGGCCGTAAGCCCGTAACATCCCAGCGCTGATTTGCTGGATTCGTTTTCTCCTCTACCGACCATTTTTCTCCTGACAGTTCATTTTGTTTATATTTAAGTATATATTTATCTATGAATTAAGTAGTATTTATTGTTATATTTCATAGTCTTTTCCTAGCTATTTTTTATTTTATTTATTTATTTAAACGATCCATATTCTTGTTAGTAACACTTACAAAACTATGTAAGTAACATTACACTAAAACAAAATAAAATAAAATATTTATCCCTGTGATTTATCCCGTATGTTGCACGCTGTCATGTCTTGTCCCTACATCACCGGTTAACTGGTAGAATATGCCTCAGGCATGAATTCCGCCTTTGCACAGTATTTTTTTTACTTGTGCATAAAGTTTTAATAATAATAAAATATAACGTCACATCTCCTTTCCCTGAAGGGTTAGACAGAGGTGGCCTATTAGGTACTACTAGTAGGTGATACTAGTAGGTACTTAAACATAACTAGTGAAATTAACTACCTACTATGGGTCACCTCTCTGCCTAACCTATATAACATGTTTAAAATTATAATAATAATGCTACTGCTACAGTTATTCAATTATTAAGATAAAACTGCAGACATGATTAATAATAACCTAATAAAATTATGCGTGGCATAAAATAATAGTGTACCTACTTACTTTCTCGTCTCAGTACAGCCGGTCTATGAAAAACTAGACCATATAAGTATGATCTAGTTTTTCATAGACCGGCAGACCTTATTATTTTGACAATTTGCCCCAAGCAAGTGAAAAGACAGCTCCATCAAATTGATAAGAGAATGCCTAGGGCATTAAGTCCGACTTTGTACCTTTTTGTGCGAAAAGTTAAGATAAATAAATAAGAAACAATCTCAACGTCTTTTGTTGCACTGAATAAACGTTTTATCTATCTATCTATCTATCCAACGCGTGACTCTCACTTCAAGTTCAATAGCAAGCAATATTTTCGTAACGAAATTGTACAATATCAAGAGAGGGACTTGTGGCTAAGTAATAACAGCCGCACGGTTCTATCGATCAGGTTAAGCTACGCTTACCGCGGTTGTTCCGTGAGCAAGACCCCTCCGTGCCTCGGATAGCACGTTATGCCGTTGGTCCCGGCTGTCATTCGTGAATCATTGACAGTCGTTACGAGTCGTCAGACACCCAAAACTGACAACCATCAGTCTTACCAAGGGGTGTCGTATTACCCAATAACTGGGTTGTGTAAAATACTGGTATTCAGCTGCATCCGGTCAGACTGGAAGCCGACCCCGAAATAGTTGGGAAAAGGCTAAGCAGTTGATGAATTGTACAATTGATACCAACCACTTCACACCTAGAACCATGTTATTATATGATGCACCGACGACCATATGACCCAAGTGTGAGTGATAAAGACAGCTCCATAAAATTTACAACTAACGAGTTTAATGTGACCAAGTTGGTTGACAGAGTCACGTACACTGTACCGTAGCACAAAGATATTTAATATAACACAATCATATACTTACACAATGTGCATACTAGTACGAAAAATAATGACTGGTGAATTAAAATCAGATATAAAACTTGTTAACAAATTGTATTACCATAACTTAAGAAACACCAACCAGATTAAATTGCGAAGAAATAGGACTAACTATGGTAAAAAGACTATCACATATGAAGGAGCACAATTATACAACAATCTGCCAAATAATATTTAAATCAAAATTAAAAAAATACATTTATGACATCTATTAGAATAGCTCGATCGCTGTAAAACCTACATTACTTTATTTTTACTTAAGCTCATTGTTAAGTGAACTGTATTGTTCTTTATGAGTAATAAATTCGTTAACCTTAAGTTCAATAGCAATTAAATAAAATAGTTACTTGTTATTAATAATTCTATTCCAATGTATCCTAATTCTACCTACTTTTGTCTAATACTATCTAATTTTGACCAACTTTGTTTCATTTCATTTCATAAAATTTTGTCCAGTTTTATTAATAATAATAAATATTATTTATAATAGTTTTATTATGTGATTTAACCTAATTTTATGGTTGTATGATATTTACTGGACTTAGTTATATTATAACTTGTATGTGTGGTGCAAACTGTTAATATAAGTTGGTTATTAATAAATAAATGAAATAAATAACGACCAACATTTTAGTAAAGTTATTATACAATATCAACAAATGCATCCCGCCCCGCTACCTCTACGCTGCGTTCCCCGCTACCGCTTATGCCTCGCGGCTCAATAGTGCGAGGTGCCTATCTTCAGACTAATGCATTTATGCAACAGACGCTCGCCAGGATCGATACAGCGCGTAATTTGACGAAAATATTGTGGGAACCTTTTGTTTCTTACTTTGCTACTTTTATATTTGAAAAGAGGGTAGTGGAGGACGGTTTATTACCTCTCTGTTTTAGTGCGGTGGTTTGAGGTAGTGTTACTTTGAGGGTTTAGAATATTGAGGAATATTGATAAATGGAAGGTGTCAAAGTGAAAATTACAACCCACTGTTTTGTTTTTTTTTATAACGCTTTTTGTGAAAAGGATTACTTATGCGATAGGTAGATACGTTTTGAAAGATAGCTTAGTACCTACTAGAGTCAATCCTAATGACAATAAAAATCATTTATTCAAACTAGGCTGTGAATCAGCACTTTTCGAACGTCAAAATTACAAAAGACAGTCCCCCAAAACGCCCGCCCTTCACCACTTCCTAGTGCTTTCGCCTATGAACCTAAGGATCGTTAAAATGTTATGGAATTTCATTATTTTTAGTATTTGTCGTCATAAACAAACACAATTCACAGAGAACGTAAGTACCTAAATAAATCAGGTACCATAAGGTTAGCAAAATCTTAGTTAAATATCGTATTCCTAAAGGGTCCCCGAAAGTCCCGAAATGATCAATTGCAATTGTAACTAGTACCTAATATTTTCAATAGCTTCAATTGTATTTGGTAGACAATTTTGCGCATCAATGTGTATTAATCACAACTGCAATTGATCCTTTCGGGGTCCCTTGTTAGGCAGCTTGATCATCTGATAGGTGTTCGTCCACCATGAGTCATCATCAACATAACCTGCCTCTCTGATATCTTAACCCTCGCGCGCAAGTTTCTGCCATCTTGCTACAATCAATCAACGTCTTATTTGTATTACTTTGGAACTTAACAAAAGTGCCCACATCACAGAACGAGCGATACATGGGCACATATAACCCAAATACATTTATTCGCAGTAAATTTTCCGAACACAATCGAAGTCCTGACCCGAATTCAACGTAAAAATATCCCAGATAGAAAGGTATATATAGAGACAAATAAAAGTTTCCTTTTACCTCCGCATAGATGAAAAATAAATAAAAAGAAAGGTAGAAGTGAAACAAGGCAGTCTTAACAAGTTGCGAGTAAATCCGATTTGTGAGGATATTTGAATAAGAGGCAAAGCAGAATTTGAATAGCTTTCGAGAATTTTGTTGCTAAAATAACAAAAGAAGAAAATAAAAGCGTTCGATTGTTCGGCGCGTAATTCCGAGGCGTATACGACGATAGAGTTCTTTATCTTGCAGTGGATCTAGGGGGATGTTATTTTTAGCGCATGTAGACCGATTTATCTTGATTTCAGGTCCTGGTGGTCATGGAAATGTGGTAAATAAATGATGATCGTTGAAGCACTTGGAGGCCTAAGTCCAGCGGGGGATATACTGCGCCAGACTACGAGCAGAAAGGATAGTTATAGGAATAACATCTGAAAAATATAACCAACTGATAGCCATCAACAAAACATTAAGTATGTTGATTCAAGTCTATAATTATTTCGTATGTAGGTACATGACATATAACTGTAGCTTGTTTTCGTTCATATGAAAGTATTAAAATTAATACGAAAAAATTACCACTATATATGCGAGCTTTTGTGATGGATTTAGCACCATCACATCCGCAGCCACATTGGGTACATAAATTGCGTTTTCCTTATTGTACCTACTAATACGACTAAACATAATGAACAGCGAGCTTGAATAGAAAGCAATATAACGATCAATCGCGTTACCCTTCCTCGCTAACCCAGTTGCAAAGCTTATTAAAATAATCGACTCGCCTTATGGGGCGCGTACAATAGCACCAACAGCACTGCGTCACTTCCGACAGTTCTATACCTATTGGTTTTACTATAATGAAAGCATTTAGCCTAATTAGATGGCAATGTGGTGCCGAACGTGTGGTTCAAAGGTGGTAAAAGACCTCGAGCGGAAAACTACGCAACAGAAACCAAAAAAGAATCTCTTCCGTAAGATTTTAGTGAAAAGAGTTCCTGGGAGGACTTGGGGAGGCATTTGAACAGCAGGAGCACAGGAACAGTACCTATAGGTTAAAAAAAATGTTTTTTTATGAAAAAATATTGCTATGGGTTCGATCACCATATCATACGAATAGTTAATAACTTTTGCAAAGATACATTCCAGTAAAGTCTCATGACTTGAATTTCAAACCAAAAAGAACGGGAGCTGTTATGCTTTTGTTAATGAAAATTGCTATCTTGCAAAATATCAAACTTGAAGAAACAATAGTTCAATACTAGGTACCTAGATACATATTCGATTGTGCCTTCGATTTCAATGATTACCGATTACCCTTATAGTATTTACCTACCCCACGGTATCCCGATTTAAAAATCCCAACACATTGTTGAGTTTATCAAAGGACTGATTGACAGCATACGACACAATGCGACGAATCGTAAATATTTGTATGGGCACGCTTTCCTTGCGTTTAGTCGCACAAAGCGTGGAAATCTAAAGTTTCGCAGCGTCACCTTTATAGGCGATTACGTTTTCTTCAATACTTTTAACAGATGTTGAAAACTTTTGAGGAGGTATAAATAAAATAGCTTTTATTAGGTACGGTGATAATTTTCCTGTACTGAATCTTGCTTGCACGATCTCAACTTGTTCCATGGCAAAAAGCCGAGGGTACCTACCTTATTTAAAGAAACTGAGAGGGCTGCAGCAGAATGGTTGGAGATGGGCCAATGAACCAATTTCTAGAATTACTCCATAAAATGATAAATTCACTTAAAATCATTATGCAGGTAACCCAATATACCTAATCCTTAGCGTGGAGGGATCTCCAATCTGGTAGATCACCAGAGCATTTTGATGAGCATTTTCGTGATATATGGAACCATCAACAAAACCCTTAGAATCAGTGAAGCTTATCAAAAAAGATTAAAACTTTTGGCTTAAGACAAACTGTTAATGAAAAGTTGATAAAACCAAATTCGTCGTAAAACAAAATAATCACTTACTTTTCCGGCCAGTGCCTTTAAAATGAAGTTTTAAGACACAAGAGTCAAGTCAATTTGCTAACACACATAGAAAACAATCAGGGAAAGACCGAGATCTCCAGTGTCGTAGGGAATGAAAAGAAGAAACCACCACATCCAACCACACCTTCCTCCAAGGTAAACACACGAAAATCGTCAAATCACGTCGATTAGTGTCCCGTGCTCTACAAAACTCATTGTTGGCGACACCACAATACTTCCAAACGATCATCGACACAACTGTTATACAATCTTATACACTAATATCACCCTGTCATTTGTATACGTCAGCCCTTCAGTCCTTCACGTATTTATAGGACGGGCCAGGGGAAATTATGACAGTTATCTGTGAAAATTCGAGTGGAAATCAGTTTGATCTGTGCTGTGAAGGTCCAGTTCTCAATAAGTCTTTAATTTGCTAAGTGAATATGAGAAACTCCGAGTGATAAAAATAGTTTAATCCAGTTCAGAAGATTTTACCCGGCCTGGTTTATACCTAGTTCACTAGTTCATATAACCTTCGAAAGTAATCAGTTAAAAGCAACAGTAGTAGGTACCTACATATTAAAAATTTATACAATATTATGAATAACTCAGCACTCTTTCAAAAACTTGCCCTCTTGTAATCTAAACCAAAAAGAAACCTCAACATAATTCATTAAAATCAAAATGGAAATGCAGACAGAACCGCTAGACTTATCAAAAAAAGGCAACAAACCGAACAAAATGTTAAACATAATCGACTTCAAGTTTCTCGAGGGGCTGAACAACCACTTGGTCAAGTTGTACGAGAGGACCAGCTTGGTCTGTACCAAGGAATCCCTCTGCCTGCCCCAGAAAACTGCTAACATGAAGAACATACTGCCGTGCCAAGTGTGTTTGAAGACTTTCGACCGGCCGTCGCTTTTGAAGAGGCATATGAGGACACATACGGGTAAAATAAGAAGACCGAGATTATTATTGTTTTTTTTTGTTTTTCTCTAAGATTCGAGGTAAAATTTAGTTTACATAAAATCCTAACACCCGGGAAGCCAGTTTATTGTACATAACTTGGTGTTTTGTTAAATAAACTCTCTCTTACTTCCTCCGACATGATTCTCCAGTTTGATGAATACCTACAAGGTAGCTAGGTAGTAAGTACCTACTAGGTCCTACAATTATTGTAATTAGTATGCAGGAAAATGTTGCAGTCGAGCCGTGCTACCTAACCAACCGCCTAGGCCAGATGACTAGAGAATATATCATACTTTTTATTACCAAGTATGAAGACCAAGATTTATGGAACAGAAATTTAAGCTGAACTTGTTTCAGGCGAGAAGCCTCATATATGCAACGTGTGCAACAAAGGTTTCAGTACATCCAGTTCGCTGAACACACATCGTAGAATACACACAGGTGAGTTCTTATAGTACCTAAAGGGCCCTAAGGCAGTGTCAAGGCAGTGTATGAGTGTGTGTGGCAGGGTCTTAAATGCACTGCCTTGTCTTATACTGGTTGGAAAGTTGACGCGGGCCCTGGAGGGGAATAACCCTGAAAATATTCAGGTTTCTTACCCTCAATAGACACTGACACTACGAATATTGTTACTCGGAGGAAACTTTTTTTTTATTTTGTTCAGTTCACAATATGTCCCTACTTAAGTAGGTATAAGTATAATAATTATTATGTAAAACTGCTTTCAAACATTGTTAAAAAGTTTCTTACCTGAGCTGGGTATCAGACAACTCAAAGGCCATAAATGAGTAACTGTATTTTATGACACCCTTTCAAAGGATAAAATCTCTATTGCATCTTCAATTGAAGATTTGACGCAAGGAAATAAAATGTAAATGACCTTATTTTAACAAGGCGCCTATTGCCTCCAGGTATGCATGATCTAGAAGGCGGCATTTTACAGATAGTACCTAAGAATAATAGGGCATGACCACAGGAAATAAAACCAAAATCCTGCTTAGTCTTCGATTGTTCAATTTTAGAGTAATCCCTTCCATTTTTCGCAGGTGAAAAGCCGCACAAATGTCCTGAATGCGGAAAATGTTTCACGGCGAGTTCCAACTTGTACTATCATCGCATGACCCATACAAAGGTACCTAACTTTTTTTAACACTACCTAAGTATTTGTTTATTTTTAAGTAAGTTTCAGTTCTATACGTCCAGAACAAAAAATCGACAAGAAAGCAATTCAAAAATGAAATACTTAATTAAAATAAGCTGTGGCAGCTAAGACATCTAGAACGGCGCCCGTTCACAAACATAACGCATGGCCATTCAGCACAACCATTTTGAAGGGAACTGCATGATCCAACACATGCGCCACCATCAGCGAGACATTTGAGTGAGCATAACCATGACTGTCACACGCACACACACTTATCAGTTTGACCTTGACCAGATACCATTAACAGTAATGTCAGTAATTCATATTTTTGACATAGGTACCTACAGGGGGTCTAAAAAGGTCACTTTGGCAGAATCATTAAACAATTTTCATATCACGCAATTCATTTGTTTGACAGTTCCACACCTATATATCCCTGAAGGGTTAGGCAGAGGTGTACCTGTAGCATTTTACGAATCTCCAAACAAAACTGTCATACAGATGAAATTGCGTGATATGAATTGTTTTATGATTCTGCCAAAGTGGCCTTTTTAGGCCCCCAGATCGCCAAAAGTCCAAAAGGTCACTGCAGATCACAGGCCTAAAATGATAAATTAGGACTAGGTAATCAATTGTAGGTACTTACTAAAAAACCTTGCGGCTCAAAGGACCAAAACGATTAGTTTTGACTTGAATGTGCCCTGGCGGCTGATAGTTTGACTTGAATGTGCCCTGGCGGCTGATTGTCATGCTCACTAAAATGTCTCGCTGACGGTGGCGTGTGTGTTGGATCATTTAGCTCCCTTCAAAATGGTTGAGCTGAATGGTGCTGATCTATGCGTCATGTTCGTGAACGGGCGCCGTCAGTTGGGGCTGGTCATCAATTGGCTGCCTCGGCTTATTTTAATTTTTTGGATTGTTGTTTAGTTAAGTACCTACTATTTGCTGTACTCTGGACGCTCTTAACTCTTTTTTATTTTATTACATCGTTCTCAGATATAATTATAAATTCAACATTAATGATGTAACTAATATTTTTGTAAAAATATAATTTAAAAGAGTGTCCATGGAGTTTCCTGCCCGTTCTTCTCCATAGGTACCTACGCTTTGGAATGGGCAACTAGCTTCATATTTTCTGACTGAGCGACTTCTTGACAATTCAAAAGTGCCTGTAAATGGTTTAATTGAAATAAATGCTTTGAGTTTGAGTTTGAGTTTGACTTTACCAAAACTAAAGGGACAATTCTAGACAATTCTAGGGACAATTCGACATGGATCTAAATTGTAAGTAAATGAAAGTGGCTATTCGGTGAACTAGAGAATTAAAATTAAATGTACTTGATCTGAAGATGCGAGAATCACACGATCGATATGGCGACGCTTTGGGAGGCTAGCAAATGGACGTTTTTCGATGTAGGATTTTCCAGTTTTTATTTATTTATTTATTTATTTATTTATTTATTTATTAGGGACATAAAACAGTTACATGCTACAGGAAATACAAAAAATCCTAAAAACTAAAGATCACAAACATGTAACCCACACCAATATCCACGTTTTAACAAAAGAATAACAGACTGTGGTAGATTTTTACAGAATACAGAGCCTTCTGTGATGGACTGTACTTAATGTATTACCATTTAATTTCATTTATTTATTCCCCTTTTAATTCATTTAAAGTTATCTTAATTTCATTTCATTTAATTAAATACAAATTATTCTAATTCCATTACATAATTGATTCTATTTAATTTAATCGAGTTCCATTAAATTTTGTTCAACATAATTCAAATAATTCAATTCGGTTCAATAAAATTCAATTCAGTTCAATATAATTCAATTCAGTTCAGTTCAAAATAATTCAAATAATTCAATATAAAATACTTACAAAATAATTCAATTAGATTAAAATTATTACATATTATTACATAATAATTAATTACCCTCTCTTTACTGTTTTTGACAAAATATTTATAGCTTTTTTTTTAAACATCTGGTTGGATAGAGTAAATATGTCGAGCTCCATAAAGTGTGTGTTGTATGTCTCAACAAGGCGACGAACTTTTTGTTTGTATAGTCCTTCATAAGCAGCGCCACCATTCTCAATCATATAGAACTGTATCAAACTGTAAGCTCCTCATTGTACCCACAGAACAAACCCCATAAGTGCACATGGTGCCCGCGTTCGTTCCCGACGCCCGGCGAGCTACGCGCGCACGTGACGTCACACGTTGCCTGTGACGTCACGCGCGGCGCCGGCTGGCTGACCGCGAGGTACGCGCACACGCAGCACAGGAGGACAAGGCAGTATGAACACACGTAAGGTTACGTGTGTTAAAGTTTTTGGGCGGACGTGATTTATTGCCTCTATAAACCATAGAGCAACACGGGACACCGGTGGCCCCAGTTGCTCTATGGTTTAAAAACTTTTTATTATCGCTTTTTAGTTATACCTACCCCACACAAATTCAAATAACACTACTTGCTATGTAAATATCAGTGACAGGAAGATAATAAAACATAATCAATATAAACTAAGTGGAAAAAATTCGTATTATTGAAGCTAACTCAAAAACTACACAATCAAAGTTCATAAAATTTATATGGGACCACCCCTGAGACATGCATACCTTATCCATTAAAAAGTTAGAGAATCTTGCAAATCCGTCATGTAATGACGGAGTTATGCCCAAACATACATAAAAAAAATATATACCTACTTAAACCAAATTGAGAAACTCCTCCTTTTTTTGAAGTCGGGTAATTAAATCAATACATAAATAAAAAAAGTTATGCCCGAACTTACATGCAAGGATACCCCATTAACTACTATGACAGAAATGAGGGTGGACCGTAGTATATTGAACACATCTGCGTACCCCTTTAGAGGGTACAGGCGTGATGTTATGTTGTGTGATTGCGTAAACAATGCATACATATGCGATAGCAGCAATCTCGGTTGATTTGCTGTCATTTATTGAAGAGTTCCGTCGTCTGTCTCCGAAACTCATCATCAGATCTTTACGAAATTTAAACGGGACCATTTCGAAATAAACCTCTTTCGGACAAAAAATAATTTAGCAAATCCGTCTTTATATGTTTAGCGGAGTTATACGATTTTTTTTTTTTTCACTTTTTATTTGGGAGAGTTTGTAATTTATTTAAGTTACAATATTCTAATGTCAACTGCTCATCGCCTTTTACAAAATATTGCTTTTCCCGATGCTGCGACGTTAATTGTTGAGGAGTTCTCCTGGTAAAAACCAGGAGAACTCCTCAACAACCACTCGCCATATGCATTGTGACGAGCATAAATTGCTTAGCAACCATATTACAGTAATCGAATCGCAACCCGTGAAACATTTATCATTGAGTAGTTTCGATGGTCATCTGTGGTCTTCATCATCAGCTCCACTTTACCAAATGATGATTTCCGAGAGCAAAGTTACTTTCAAAAATACCCAAATCGCTATGGGTTTGCCTATAAAATTTGAGGGTTTCCCTCGATTTCCATGGGATCCTCTCATCAGATTCCAACTTGATCACAATGGAACCACCTCGAGAGTATAACTTTTCAAACAAAAAAAAAAAAAATTGGTTCATAATTGACGGACAAATCGGTGAACATACATAAAGTCGAATAATAACCTCCTCCTTTTTGGAAGTCGGTTAAAAATATAATATGTATATTTATAAAGACCGAATTGAGAACCTCCTGCTCTTTAGAAGTCGGTTAAAAATAAGATTTATACTAAAAATATTATTATTAACTTTACTACAAATCGGAAAATCAATAACCTTGATTTTCAGAAATACAAGTCTTGGATTTTCTCGAGGATTCACCATCATATCCTAACAGGAATACGTCGAATAACAGTTCACCCTGCATATATTTTAGTGTAAGCTTGTATTTTCTTTTTTCTAGCAAAATTATTTTTGGACTGCTCCCTGTATTTCTCAAGTAAACTCCGTTTCTGTGTAGTACCTACGGATAATAACCAGTTTTTCTTTCTATTTCAGATCAACGCTCCACACCTAAATCAGCTCACAGAAAACACAAATAAAACACTTAAAAACATTTAATAAAATCTTTTATTCGTCTATTTTCTGTTTCTTAGCATCATCTTCCGTCTCACTATCCATCTTCCGTTTCTCTCCGCTCTCACTTTCGACCTTCGATTTCTCTTCACTCTCGCTTTCTGACTTCTTTTTCTCTCCGTTTTCATTCTCTTCTGCTGTTGAAGTCTTTCGTTCTTTGTGGTAGTTGTTTTGCGACGCTTGGTTGTCACTTGACGTGTCCACTTTGAGGAGCTCTCGTAGTGCCATGGTCGCGTAGCAACTTGCTGGCAAAGTCATGTTCAGGAGCAGGGCTTTGTATTTTCCGTCTGAAAACGTTAATAGAAGGATGTAATAATAAAAAAGAGAAGTAACAAGCTTAAATTAACTTAGATTTGCAGGCAGCCGAAAACTGCAGCGGAAATTTGTTTATTTTAACAATAAAAAGGAGAGAGGTTAAATGGTTCTTAGTAACAATAATAATAATAGACACTTTTTCTAAGAGAATTTTAAAGCTGTGGGTCGTACATTGCTTGTCATGATGAACTATGAACTTCTTTTTATTAGACTCCAGGCACCTGGTCCATCACGAATTTCGTGAAACAAATACAAGGTAACATTTAGTGGTATCTTGAACATCATCGTACCTTCGACGATGCCGGTGATCTTGTTGTCGTGCAGCTCGTCCAGGTCGGACGGCAGCAGGTCGGCGTACGGGTCGGAGTAGCGCGCGCAGTGCCACGTGACGTCACGCGGCCGGACCAGCACGTGCCGGTACGCGCCCGACATGCTGTAGCTCCTGACACACGGATACCAACACATTCATTAAAACCATTATACAATGAACCTTAAACCCCCTATTTGGACATAGCACTCGTCCAGCTATATTTATTTATTTACCTTACTAGCTTTACCAACAATTGTTTACATTAGATACAGGAACATAACCATAACACATTCTTGAAAGCAAAATCATAACTTTACCTATATGAAACTGTTGCACTATAAGTTTACTTTAAATAAAAGAATCACGAAGCTTCAGGAATTCGGTGGTGGTTATGATTTATGTTTTGATATTATGATATGTTTTGATATTAATATATATGTATTGTGCGAAATAGAGGTCATTGTATAATAACAGTGTTATTTCTCACCATCGTGACTGACGAGCACGAACTGAGATCGAATTAAAATAAGTGTTGGTATTTGTTTCTATATAAAAATAGGTGCCATTTATTGCCCATAACAGGTAATCCAATTATTAATGGCTTGAAAGTGCCCTATAGAGGAAACCCAATTACGTTTCGCTTGAATCGAACTTATAATCAGATAGCACCTCAAGCTCAGCCATACTTTCAACACTAGTTAAATTTTGTATCCGTCAGAAATTGGATTACTTACTTGATCTTATGCCTCATCTCCAACGTTAGTCCAACCTTCGCCAGTTCCTCTACATAGAAGTCCTTCATATTCGGAGGGTAGTCTACCGAGTACCCTGGCAGAGGCATCACAATATCCAATATACTATATTTGCCGCTATCCACGTCTTCTTGCGTCAGCACCTTCACGGGTATCTTAGGTTTCTCTTCATTTTTATTTTGTTGCTTGTCTTTGACTTCATCGGTTTCTATTTTGACCTCTTTTTTCTCGACTTCTTGTTTGGCGGATTCTTTCGTATCGCTGTCAGATTGATTCTCGTCAGTTTGATTCTCTTCCGAATCTGAGTCTTCGTCTTCGAATTCATCTGTGAAAGATTTTTTGAGTAAATTAAGTTAGTAGGTTATTTGTTTTATCAGGGTTTACCTAAGACATAGGTTTAAGTCGATCTGTTTTGAATCATTTGCCAGATACATCTCGTTAGACCAAAGGTGTAACTGTACAACTCGCAATTGGTATTTTTTAGGCATTAACTGCATGAGTGTGGGCTATTTTCATATAGTTCTGATGCGTGAAGAAGAAATGTCTTACGTGGATCTAAATGAAAGTGGAAATAGAGAATCGACATGAAAGGTACTGGATTTGTTAGGTTTTTGACATCTTCCAAGTTATTGTTTTAGGCCTAACGCTAAAATTCGTGCGGGTGCTGCCCGGAAGATGTGGCCTCGGTCCCGCGCGTATGTTGCGCTAGTGCATGCAGGCCGACAGCATTTTCACTTGTATTCGGTAGATTTTTTAATGGATTATTTATTGTTTCGCAAAAAAACGTCGGCAATAAAGTAGACAGATTTGCCCGTTTGTGACGAGTAAGTCACTAAATGGAGAATTCGTAACCAAGTTATCGAAGTTCAGGGATTAAATTTGTCATCTTCCAACGCGTGAGACCCGCGACACGTGTGCAGACTAGTCTCTGTGCGACTGCTCGCGATATATAAACCAAGTGCGGGTGGCTCCCTGCAGTACGTCTACTAGTAAAAAGGCGCCGCTGGGATCAGCACATCTATTCTGTAAAAATCTCACCGTGAAAACTTAGGTGAAGTGAGCTTAAAGTGAGCTGTCATTAGTATCAATCCCTAGCATCAGATGGAATGACAGCTCACTTCACCTAACTTCTTACGGTGAGATTCTAACAGAATCGAAGTATATGAAGTATATGATTTGACTGGCTTTAACCATTCATGTAGTATGCGGCAGTGTACCTTCCCTGTCGACCTGGCCGAGCGGCACGAGGTCGCCCGCAGCCGGCCGCAGCCCGTCGCGCCGCAGCCGCGCGGACACGGCGCGGTTCCACAGCAGCGACTGGTACGAGTGCAGGTACAGCAGGCGCGTGTTGCGGGCCAGCTGGGGACAACGCATTCATTGTTAGGGAAACAAATTCTTATAAAAAATGCCATAATATATAAAATGTGCCACTCTCTAAGTAACATGTTTTTAACAAATGCTTTGATAGGTAAGCTGATTGTTGGTTTCTAAGAGTAGTTTTTTATATATTACATTTTAATGCTTCTATAAAAAAAGTTATTATTTGATGATTTATGCATCTCCAAAATCCTACCTACTATCAGAATCAGAATCTTTATTTGTCAAACATAGGTATTTACATAAAGGTGTTAGTTTAACATATTTGAGCGCTATGTTTTGCCGCGAGGGCATACAAATCTTAAATAAAATGTAATAAAAAAAAAACTAAGTGAAACAAACAATAAAAACAAAACGAAACATAAGCTTTTTTTTTTTTTAAATTATCATTTATAAAATCTGGAACCATATAATAACATTTTTCTATTAATAGAGAGGAGAGAGCTTTCTTAAATTTTGGTAGGGGCAATGTTCTTACACTGTCGGGAACTTTATTATAAATTTTTGAAGCCATTCCAAAAAAACTCTTTTTCTTCAAAGCGGTTCTGCATTTTAGGTCGCACAATTGATTTACATATTGAGAACGCATTGGAGTCTTTTTTACATCGGAAATTTTTGTAAAAAGGTGTAGATTACTTTTAACAAACAAAGCAGTCTCGTAGATGTACATAGCTGGCACTATACAACTTAAATATTGTAATCACACAATAGCGACATTAGAATCTGTCGCTCACATTTTGTAACAACTCCTTATTCTTAGATTTGGGTAGCTGTAATTACAGGTACAACATCGTCACTTACATTTTAGTGTAATTATAAATTCATTAATTATAATTGTATTTTTTCCCCACAGTAACTTATCATACTTAAGAAAAAACAAAATCTTCCTTTAGATACGCGCGGTAGTAAGCCTTCGCCAGACAGCCTACTCTTTACTCGTTCAAGTTAATGATAAATGATTTATTTTCTGTAAGTAGGTTGTACAAACACTTTTACACGTCAATCATATTTTTTAAACTAGATGAGGTAATACGACGAAATTAAAAATACATACGTCTCACGCGTAATACCATGACGTTCGACCTGCGCAATTTATCACCCTAAAGTCTACTGTAGGGTGATAAATACTCCTACTCAATTCCAACCGAGTATGAATGTTAAAATCGTAATTTGTAATTCTTTCGTAATTTGGCCGTGCGAAGAAAGAAAGGGATGGATATTGAGATCTCCGATAGTGAGGTAAGTATGAAAACCCAAGATGGCGGCTGCAATTTTTTTTTTAATTATTTGTCATGGGTGTCGTTTTCATGGTTTTTAAGGGTGCTGAAGTCAATAGTGAGGTCAAAATGAAAATCCAAGATTTCGGCTGTAATTTTTTTTTATAGTTTTCATTATGGGTGTCGTTTTCATGGTTTTCGAGGGTACTAGCTGGAGCCAATAATAGAGTCAAAATGAAAATCCAAGATGGTGTCTGTAAGTTTTTAAAATTTTTCATCATGGGTGTCGTTTTTATGGTTTTCAAGGGTGCTAAAGCCGATAGTGATGTCAAAATGAAAATCCAAGATGACGGTTACGAAAATTTTTAAATTTTTCATCACATGGTTTTCGAGGTTGTTGAAGCCATAAATAAAGTCAAAATTAAAATTCAAGATGACGGCTGTAAAACTTTTTTTTTGTTAGATTTTAGATAGAGTACCTACTTTTATTTTATGTTTCTGATTAGTGACCGCGTCTGCCTAGACTAGACCCGGCCTAGTGCCTACCTATTTTGAAAACCAGTGCATGCCACTGGTGTTACGATACAATAGAAAATCAATTGTGTCTCATTAGTAGAGCTTAATGAGGTAATCTTATTCTCTAGGATGGCAACAGATCTGCCTCTGGTATTGCAGATACCCATAGACAGTGGTGACCACTTACCATGAGGTGGGCCATTCACTTGTATCCCATCCAATAACATGATGGATAAAAAAGCTACATATTTCAAATAAAAAAAAGAGCTAATGCCGTTTTACTCGCATATGCGAGTGAGAGGGCATAATGAACGCTAACATTTTGGTTTTTTTTTAAGGGGGATGCGTTAATGGGTTGAACGACATTGGTCAAATCTGATATTCGTCAAATCGGCAATTCGTCAAATTTGAAATTGGTCATAGCTGTAGTTCGTCAAATCGTCTGTTTGTCCAATTATGAAATTTGCCAAATACGCTATTGGTCAAGTAATTTAAGTACAATCAACTGTAAAAATGAAAGAACCTCATGATATTTTCTATTAACTCATTTATTCAGTTCATATTTATTTACATAGAATTCATACCCAACACAACTGTTTTAGACACTTTAACACATCTAATTTTCCGCTCAATATTTTTTCTATTATTTTTTCTATTTTGGCATCTTTTATAATGTTGGATGTTTTCCTCTGCTTCTCATCTCCTCTTTTAACTTTATTTAAATAATATATCGCTTCTTTTTTTTAAATATTTATGTACATGAAAATATTATGTTTTTCTTGTACTTTAATCCCTATCTCCGATGCCAAGCCTCGACTGCGTTGGTGGTACGATGGCGTTCATTTGCACAACACCACATGTCCTGAGAAATCCTTTTTTGCCATTGCTCAGTAAAATATTTTTGAAAATTTTCCGCCCTACTATCATTTTCTGGCATCATCTCAAGTATTGCTAACCATCCTTCAGGAATATACTGATAGGGCAGTAACGCTAGATTTGTGATTAGCCTAACAATTTTTTTCAGATTGTCGTCTGTCATCATACCAAGTGCTTTTGCTTTTTTATAAATTGCTTGATTAAAATGAATTAAAAGCAGCCTTTGAGCTTTTTGTAAGAACATCAGGGAAAACGCTTTTTGCAGCGTTAATTATTGCCATTTCATAATCACATTTTAGAAAATTCACATCTAGCTTGAATTTAGAACACAAAATCGTTAATACTCTCTCATAGGTTTGCTGAGTTTTATTAGGCAAGAGGCAAAAAAATATGGGAATAATATTGGTGCTTGCTCTTGTACTGCCCACGTCTACTATACGTGTATTGACAAAAGTTGAAAAAAAGGTCGCGGAACGGTTTTAAAAGTGCCATCTACAAAAATCAAATCCGTATTTAATGCTATTTCTATACCCTCAGCTGTAGAAAAGATGAAGAATTTCGGTAGATCGTCTTTGCTCTCATAAACCAAAAAATCATTTGAAAGTATGTCTGGAAATTTGACCGTATCTACCGTTGGGAACTGGCATGTGTGTACGTCAATTGCTTTCTTTCGTATTTTATATAGACCATCACGCTTTGATTTCAAACTTGGTATGTCCACAAAATCATCTTCTTCCTCAAGTTCACCCATAGTTTCTTAAAAAATTTTACTTACTGATTTCCATTCCTTCTTTACTCTTTCTCTGCATTTATTCATCTTAACGTCAATCTAATTTATATTGAAGCTAGGCTTACAGGTATGTCCGCTTTCCCTCAGAATTGACCCGGAATCACTTAAAGTTATGGATCCATTGCACTCACTTCTATTCAAACAACGCCAGATTGTAGTACCGTTTTTGTTTGTTGAGTTAAAATGGAATTGATATCCTGCACGTAATAGTTTCTTTTTGCCTTTTTCAGTGTCTGTAAATGTAAATACAGAATCACTGCCTTTACTAGTAGAAGCCATTATATATATTGCACCAAACCGAAGACACGAAAATAAAGAATTGTTGTCATTTACAAACAATGAAGTGTCACTTAATTGACGGGAAAACAAACGAATACTATTCTATTTAGCCTACATTTTCCGCATAGATCCTACCTACTCTTGCCTAGCGCGCGCAGCAGCCGCGCCTCGCTGTGCGGGCTGTACTGACCTTGCCTAGCGCGCCCAGCAGGTCGCGCGGCGCGTCGGCCAGCGCGCGCAGCAGCCGCGCCTCGCTGTGCGGGCTGTACTGACCTTGCCTAGCGCGCCCAGCAGGTCGCGCGGCGCGTCTGCCAGCGCGCGCAGCAGCCGCGCCTCGCTGTGCGGGCTGTACTGACCTTGCCTAGCGCGCCCAGCAGGTCGCGCGGCGCGTCTGCCAGCGCGCGCAGCAGCCGCGCCTCGCTGTGCGGGCTGTACTGACCTTGCCTAGCGCGCCCAGCAGGTCGCGCCTCGCTGTGCGGGCTGTACTGACCTTGCCTAGCGCGCCCAGCAGGTCGCGCGGCGCGTCTGCCAGCGCGCGCAGCAGCCGCGCCTCGCTGTGCGGGCTGTACTGACCTTGCCTAGCGCGCCCAGCAGGTCGCGCGGCGCGTCTGCCAGCGCGCGCAGCAGCCGCGCCTCGCTGTGCGGGCTGTACTGACCTTGCCTAGCGCGCCCAGCAGGTCGCGCGGCGCGTCTGCCAGCGCGCGCAGCAGCCGCGCCTCGCTGTGCGGGCTGTACTGACCTTGCCTAGCGCGCCCAGCAGGTCGCGCGGCGCGTCTGCCAGCGCGCGCAGCAGCCGCGCCTCGCTGTGCGGGCTGTACTGACCTTGCCTAGCGCGCCCAGCAGGTCGCGCGGCGCGTCTGCCAGCGCGCGCAGCAGCCGCGCCTCGCTGTGCGGGCTGTACTGACCTTGCCTAGCGCGCCCAGCAGGTCGCGCCTCGCTGTGCGGGCTGTACTGACCTTGCCTAGCGCGCCCAGCAGGTCGCGCCTCGCTGTGCGGGCTGTACTGACCTTGCCTAGCGCGCCCAGCAGGTCGCGCCTCGCTGTGCGGGCTGTACTGACCTTGCCTAGCGCGCCCAGCAGGTCGCGCGGCGCGTCTGCCAGCGCGCGCAGCAGCCGCGCCTCGCTGTGCGGGCTGTACTGACCTTGCCTAGCGCGCCCAGCAGGTCGCGCCTCGCTGTGCGGGCTGTACTGACCTTGCCTAGCGCGCCCAGCAGGTCGCGCCTCGCTGTGCGGGCTGTACTGACCTTGCCTAGCGCGCCCAGCAGGTCGCGCCTCGCTGTGCGGGCTGTACTGACCTTGCCTAGCGCGCCCAGCAGGTCGCGCCTCGCTGTGCGGGCTGTACTGACCTTGCCTAGCGCGCCCAGCAGGTCGCGCCTCGCTGTGCGGGCTGTACTGACCTTGCCTAGCGCGCCCAGCAGGTCGCGCCTCGCTGTGCGGGCTGTACTGACCTTGCCTAGCGCGCCCAGCAGGTCGCGCCTCGCTGTGCGGGCTGTACTGACCTTGCCTAGCGCGCCCAGCAGGTCGCGCCTCGCTGTGCGGGCTGTACTGACCTTGCCTAGCGCGCCCAGCAGGTCGCGCCTCGCTGTGCGGGCTGTACTGACCTTGCCTAGCGCGCCCAGCAGGTCGCGCCTCGCTGTGCGGGCTGTACTGACCTTGCCTAGCGCGCCCAGCAGGTCGCGCCTCGCTGTGCGGGCTGTACTGACCTTGCCTAGCGCGCCCAGCAGGTCGCGCCTCGCTGTGCGGGCTGTACTGACCTTGCCTAGCGCGCCCAGCAGGTCGCGCCTCGCTGTGCGGGCTGTACTGACCTTGCCTAGCGCGCCCAGCAGGTCGCGCCTCGCTGTGCGGGCTGTACTGACCTTGCCTAGCGCGCCCAGCAGGTCGCGCCTCGCTGTGCGGGCTGTACTGACCTTGCCTAGCGCGCCCAGCAGGTCGCGCCTCGCTGTGCGGGCTGTACTGACCTTGCCTAGCGCGCCCAGCAGGTCGCGCCTCGCTGTGCGGGCTGTACTGACCTTGCCTAGCGCGCCCAGCAGGTCGCGCCTCGCTGTGCGGGCTGTACTGACCTTGCCTAGCGCGCCCAGCAGGTCGCGCCTCGCTGTGCGGGCTGTACTGACCTTGCCTAGCGCGCCCAGCAGGTCGCGCCTCGCTGTGCGGGCTGTACTGACCTTGCCTAGCGCGCCCAGCAGGTCGCGCCTCGCTGTGCGGGCTGTACTGACCTTGCCTAGCGCGCCCAGCAGGTCGCGCCTCGCTGTGCGGGCTGTACTGACCTTGCCTAGCGCGCCCAGCAGGTCGCGCGGCGCGTCGGCCAGCGCGCGCAGCAGCCGCGCCTCGCTGTGCGGGCTGTACTGACCTTGCCTAGCGCGCCCAGCAGGTCGCGCCTCGCTGTGCGGGCTGTACTGACCTTGCCTAGCGCGCCCAGCAGGTCGCGCCTCGCTGTGCGGGCTGTACTGACCTTGCCTAGCGCGCCCAGCAGGTCGCGCCTCGCTGTGCGGGCTGTACTGACCTTGCCTAGCGCGCCCAGCAGGTCGCGCCTCGCTGTGCGGGCTGTACTGACCTTGCCTAGCGCGCCCAGCAGGTCGCGCCTCGCTGTGCGGGCTGTACTGACCTTGCCTAGCGCGCCCAGCAGGTCGCGCGGCGCGTCGGCCAGCGCGCGCAGCAGCCGCGCCTCGCTGTGCGGGCTGTACTGACCTTGCCTAGCGCGCCCAGCAGGTCGCGCCTCGCTGTGCGGGCTGTACTGACCTTGCCTAGCGCGCCCAGCAGGTCGCGCCTCGCTGTGCGGGCTGTACTGACCTTGCCTAGCGCGCCCAGCAGGTCGCGCGGCGCGTCGGCCAGCGCGCGCAGCAGCCGCGCCTCGCTGTGCGGGCTGTACTGACCTTGCCTAGCGCGCCCAGCAGGTCGCGCCTCGCTGTGCGGGCTGTACTGACCTTGCCTAGCGCGCCCAGCAGGTCGCGCGGCGCGTCGGCCAGCGCGCGCAGCAGCCGCGCCTCGCTGTGCGGGCTGTACTGACCTTGCCTAGCGCGCCCAGCAGGTCGCGCCTCGCTGTGCGGGCTGTACTGACCTTGCCTAGCGCGCCCAGCAGGTCGCGCCTCGCTGTGCGGGCTGTACTGACCTTGCCTAGCGCGCCCAGCAGGTCGCGCCTCGCTGTGCGGGCTGTACTGACCTTGCCTAGCGCGCCCAGCAGGTCGCGCCTCGCTGTGCGGGCTGTACTGACCTTGCCTAGCGCGCCCAGCAGGTCGCGCCTCGCTGTGCGGGCTGTACTGACCTTGCCTAGCGCGCCCAGCAGGTCGCGCGGCGCGTCGGCCAGCGCGCGCAGCAGCCGCGCCTCGCTGTGCGGGCTGTACTGACCTTGCCTAGCGCGCCCAGCAGGTCGCGCCTCGCTGTGCGGGCTGTACTGACCTTGCCTAGCGCGCCCAGCAGGTCGCGCCTCGCTGTGCGGGCTGTACTGACCTTGCCTAGCGCGCCCAGCAGGTCGCGCGGCGCGTCGGCCAGCGCGCGCAGCAGCCGCGCCTCGCTGTGCGGGCTGTACTGACCTTGCCTAGCGCGCCCAGCAGGTCGCGCCTCGCTGTGCGGGCTGTACTGACCTTGCCTAGCGCGCCCAGCAGGTCGCGCGGCGCGTCTGCCAGCGCGCGCAGCAGCCGCGCCTCGCTGTGCGGGCTGTACTGACCTTGCCTAGCGCGCCCAGCAGGTCGCGCCTCGCTGTGCGGGCTGTACTGACCTTGCCTAGCGCGCCCAGCAGGTCGCGCCTCGCTGTGCGGGCTGTACTGACCTTGCCTAGCGCGCCCAGCAGGTCGCGCCTCGCTGTGCGGGCTGTACTGACCTTGCCTAGCGCGCCCAGCAGGTCGCGCCTCGCTGTGCGGGCTGTACTGACCTTGCCTAGCGCGCCCAGCAGGTCGCGCCTCGCTGTGCGGGCTGTACTGACCTTGCCTAGCGCGCCCAGCAGGTCGCGCCTCGCTGTGCGGGCTGTACTGACCTTGCCTAGCGCGCCCAGCAGGTCGCGCGGCGCGTCGGCCAGCGCGCGCAGCAGCCGCGCCTCGCTGTGCGGGCTGTACTGACCTTGCCTAGCGCGCCCAGCAGGTCGCGCCTCGCTGTGCGGGCTGTACTGACCTTGCCTAGCGCGCCCAGCAGGTCGCGCCTCGCTGTGCGGGCTGTACTGACCTTGCCTAGCGCGCCCAGCAGGTCGCGCGGCGCGTCGGCCAGCGCGCGCAGCAGCCGCGCCTCGCTGTGCGGGCTGTACTGACCTTGCCTAGCGCGCCCAGCAGGTCGCGCCTCGCTGTGCGGGCTGTACTGACCTTGCCTAGCGCGCCCAGCAGGTCGCGCGGCGCGTCTGCCAGCGCGCGCAGCAGCCGCGCCTCGCTGTGCGGGCTGTACTGACCTTGCCTAGCGCGCCCAGCAGGTCGCGCCTCGCTGTGCGGGCTGTACTGACCTTGCCTAGCGCGCCCAGCAGGTCGCGCGGCGCGTCGGCCAGCGCGCGCAGCAGCCGCGCCTCGCTGTGCGGGCTGTACTGACCTTGCCTAGCGCGCCCAGCAGGTCGCGCCTCGCTGTGCGGGCTGTACTGACCTTGCCTAGCGCGCCCAGCAGGTCGCGCGGCGCGTCTGCCAGCGCGCGCAGCAGCCGCGCCTCGCTGTGCGGGCTGTACTGACCTTGCCTAGCGCGCCCAGCAGGTCGCGCCTCGCTGTGCGGGCTGTACTGACCTTGCCTAGCGCGCCCAGCAGGTCGCGCCTCGCTGTGCGGGCTGTACTGACCTTGCCTAGCGCGCCCAGCAGGTCGCGCGGCGCGTCGGCCAGCGCGCGCAGCAGCCGCGCCTCGCTGTGCGGGCTGTACTGACCTTGCCTAGCGCGCCCAGCAGGTCGCGCCTCGCTGTGCGGGCTGTACTGACCTTGCCTAGCGCGCCCAGCAGGTCGCGCCTCGCTGTGCGGGCTGTACTGACCTTGCCTAGCGCGCCCAGCAGGTCGCGCGGCGCGTCGGCCAGCGCGCGCAGCAGCCGCGCCTCGCTGTGCGGGCTGTACTGACCTTGCCTAGCGCGCCCAGCAGGTCGCGCCTCGCTGTGCGGGCTGTACTGACCTTGCCTAGCGCGCCCAGCAGGTCGCGCGGCGCGTCTGCCAGCGCGCGCAGCAGCCGCGCCTCGCTGTGCGGGCTGTACTGACCTTGCCTAGCGCGCCCAGCAGGTCGCGCGGCGCGTCTGCCAGCGCGCGCAGCAGCCGCGCCTCGCTGTGCGGGCTGTACTGACCTTGCCTAGCGCGCCCAGCAGGTCGCGCGGCGCGTCTGCCAGCGCGCGCAGCAGCCGCGCCTCGCTGTGCGGGCTGTACTGACCTTGCCTAGCGCGCCCAGCAGGTCGCGCGGCGCGTCTGCCAGCGCGCGCAGCAGCCGCGCCTCGCTGTGCGGGCTGTACTGACCTTGCCTAGCGCGCCCAGCAGGTCGCGCGGCGCGTCTGCCAGCGCGCGCAGCAGCCGCGCCTCGCTGTGCGGGCTGTACTGACCTTGCCTAGCGCGCCCAGCAGGTCGCGCCTCGCTGTGCGGGCTGTACTGACCTTGCCTAGCGCGCCCAGCAGGTCGCGCCTCGCTGTGCGGGCTGTACTGACCTTGCCTAGCGCGCCCAGCAGGTCGCGCCTCGCTGTGCGGGCTGTACTGACCTTGCCTAGCGCGCCCAGCAGGTCGCGCCTCGCTGTGCGGGCTGTACTGACCTTGCCTAGCGCGCCCAGCAGGTCGCGCCTCGCTGTGCGGGCTGTACTGACCTTGCCTAGCGCGCCCAGCAGGTCGCGCCTCGCTGTGCGGGCTGTACTGACCTTGCCTAGCGCGCCCAGCAGGTCGCGCCTCGCTGTGCGGGCTGTACTGACCTTGCCTAGCGCGCCCAGCAGGTCGCGCCTCGCTGTGCGGGCTGTACTGACCTTGCCTAGCGCGCCCAGCAGGTCGCGCCTCGCTGTGCGGGCTGTACTGACCTTGCCTAGCGCGCCCAGCAGGTCGCGCCTCGCTGTGCGGGCTGTACTGACCTTGCCTAGCGCGCCCAGCAGGTCGCGCCTCGCTGTGCGGGCTGTACTGACCTTGCCTAGCGCGCCCAGCAGGTCGCGCCTCGCTGTGCGGGCTGTACTGACCTTGCCTAGCGCGCCCAGCAGGTCGCGCCTCGCTGTGCGGGCTGTACTGACCTTGCCTAGCGCGCCCAGCAGGTCGCGCCTCGCTGTGCGGGCTGTACTGACCTTGCCTAGCGCGCCCAGCAGGTCGCGCCTCGCTGTGCGGGCTGTACTGACCTTGCCTAGCGCGCCCAGCAGGTCGCGCCTCGCTGTGCGGGCTGTACTGACCTTGCCTAGCGCGCCCGGCAGGTCGCGCCTCGCTGTGCGGGCTGTACTGACCTTGCCTAGCGCGCCCAGCAGGTCGCGCCTCGCTGTGCGGGCTGTACTGACCTTGCCTAGCGCGCCCAGCAGGTCGCGCCTCGCTGTGCGGGCTGTACTGACCTTGCCTAGCGCGCCCAGCAGGTCGCGCCTCGCTGTGCGGGCTGTACTGACCTTGCCTAGCGCGCCCAGCAGGTCGCGCCTCGCTGTGCGGGCTGTACTGACCTTGCCTAGCGCGCCCAGCAGGTCGCGCCTCGCTGTGCGGGCTGTACTGACCTTGCCTAGCGCGCCCAGCAGGTCGCGCCTCGCTGTGCGGGCTGTACTGACCTTGCCTAGCGCGCCCAGCAGGTCGCGCGGCGCGTCGGCCAGCGCGCGCAGCAGCCGCGCCTCGCTGTGCGGGCTGTACTGACCTTGCCTAGCGCGCCCAGCAGGTCGCGCCTCGCTGTGCGGGCTGTACTGACCTTGCCTAGCGCGCCCAGCAGGTCGCGCCTCGCTGTGCGGGCTGTACTGACCTTGCCTAGCGCGCCCAGCAGGTCGCGCCTCGCTGTGCGGGCTGTACTGACCTTGCCTAGCGCGCCCAGCAGGTCGCGCCTCGCTGTGCGGGCTGTACTGACCTTGCCTAGCGCGCCCAGCAGGTCGCGCCTCGCTGTGCGGGCTGTACTGACCTTGCCTAGCGCGCCCAGCAGGTCGCGCGGCGCGTCGGCCAGCGCGCGCAGCAGCCGCGCCTCGCTGTGCGGGCTGTACTGACCTTGCCTAGCGCGCCCAGCAGGTCGCGCCTCGCTGTGCGGGCTGTACTGACCTTGCCTAGCGCGCCCAGCAGGTCGCGCCTCGCTGTGCGGGCTGTACTGACCTTGCCTAGCGCGCCCAGCAGGTCGCGCGGCGCGTCGGCCAGCGCGCGCAGCAGCCGCGCCTCGCTGTGCGGGCTGTACTGACCTTGCCTAGCGCGCCCAGCAGGTCGCGCCTCGCTGTGCGGGCTGTACTGACCTTGCCTAGCGCGCCCAGCAGGTCGCGCGGCGCGTCGGCCAGCGCGCGCAGCAGCCGCGCCTCGCTGTGCGGGCTGTACTGACCTTGCCTAGCGCGCCCAGCAGGTCGCGCCTCGCTGTGCGGGCTGTACTGACCTTGCCTAGCGCGCCCAGCAGGTCGCGCCTCGCTGTGCGGGCTGTACTGACCTTGCCTAGCGCGCCCAGCAGGTCGCGCCTCGCTGTGCGGGCTGTACTGACCTTGCCTAGCGCGCCCAGCAGGTCGCGCCTCGCTGTGCGGGCTGTACTGACCTTGCCTAGCGCGCCCAGCAGGTCGCGCCTCGCTGTGCGGGCTGTACTGACCTTGCCTAGCGCGCCCAGCAGGTCGCGCGGCGCGTCGGCCAGCGCGCGCAGCAGCCGCGCCTCGCTGTGCGGGCTGTACTGACCTTGCCTAGCGCGCCCAGCAGGTCGCGCCTCGCTGTGCGGGCTGTACTGACCTTGCCTAGCGCGCCCAGCAGGTCGCGCCTCGCTGTGCGGGCTGTACTGACCTTGCCTAGCGCGCCCAGCAGGTCGCGCGGCGCGTCGGCCAGCGCGCGCAGCAGCCGCGCCTCGCTGTGCGGGCTGTACTGACCTTGCCTAGCGCGCCCAGCAGGTCGCGCCTCGCTGTGCGGGCTGTACTGACCTTGCCTAGCGCGCCCAGCAGGTCGCGCGGCGCGTCTGCCAGCGCGCGCAGCAGCCGCGCCTCGCTGTGCGGGCTGTACTGACCTTGCCTAGCGCGCCCAGCAGGTCGCGCCTCGCTGTGCGGGCTGTACTGACCTTGCCTAGCGCGCCCAGCAGGTCGCGCCTCGCTGTGCGGGCTGTACTGACCTTGCCTAGCGCGCCCAGCAGGTCGCGCCTCGCTGTGCGGGCTGTACTGACCTTGCCTAGCGCGCCCAGCAGGTCGCGCCTCGCTGTGCGGGCTGTACTGACCTTGCCTAGCGCGCCCAGCAGGTCGCGCCTCGCTGTGCGGGCTGTACTGACCTTGCCTAGCGCGCCCAGCAGGTCGCGCCTCGCTGTGCGGGCTGTACTGACCTTGCCTAGCGCGCCCAGCAGGTCGCGCGGCGCGTCGGCCAGCGCGCGCAGCAGCCGCGCCTCGCTGTGCGGGCTGTACTGACCTTGCCTAGCGCGCCCAGCAGGTCGCGCCTCGCTGTGCGGGCTGTACTGACCTTGCCTAGCGCGCCCAGCAGGTCGCGCCTCGCTGTGCGGGCTGTACTGACCTTGCCTAGCGCGCCCAGCAGGTCGCGCGGCGCGTCGGCCAGCGCGCGCAGCAGCCGCGCCTCGCTGTGCGGGCTGTACTGACCTTGCCTAGCGCGCCCAGCAGGTCGCGCCTCGCTGTGCGGGCTGTACTGACCTTGCCTAGCGCGCCCAGCAGGTCGCGCGGCGCGTCTGCCAGCGCGCGCAGCAGCCGCGCCTCGCTGTGCGGGCTGTACTGACCTTGCCTAGCGCGCCCAGCAGGTCGCGCCTCGCTGTGCGGGCTGTACTGACCTTGCCTAGCGCGCCCAGCAGGTCGCGCGGCGCGTCGGCCAGCGCGCGCAGCAGCCGCGCCTCGCTGTGCGGGCTGTACTGACCTTGCCTAGCGCGCCCAGCAGGTCGCGCCTCGCTGTGCGGGCTGTACTGACCTTGCCTAGCGCGCCCAGCAGGTCGCGCGGCGCGTCTGCCAGCGCGCGCAGCAGCCGCGCCTCGCTGTGCGGGCTGTACTGACCTTGCCTAGCGCGCCCAGCAGGTCGCGCCTCGCTGTGCGGGCTGTACTGACCTTGCCTAGCGCGCCCAGCAGGTCGCGCCTCGCTGTGCGGGCTGTACTGACCTTGCCTAGCGCGCCCAGCAGGTCGCGCGGCGCGTCGGCCAGCGCGCGCAGCAGCCGCGCCTCGCTGTGCGGGCTGTACTGACCTTGCCTAGCGCGCCCAGCAGGTCGCGCCTCGCTGTGCGGGCTGTACTGACCTTGCCTAGCGCGCCCAGCAGGTCGCGCCTCGCTGTGCGGGCTGTACTGACCTTGCCTAGCGCGCCCAGCAGGTCGCGCGGCGCGTCGGCCAGCGCGCGCAGCAGCCGCGCCTCGCTGTGCGGGCTGTACTGACCTTGCCTAGCGCGCCCAGCAGGTCGCGCCTCGCTGTGCGGGCTGTACTGACCTTGCCTAGCGCGCCCAGCAGGTCGCGCCTCGCTGTGCGGGCTGTACTGACCTTGCCTAGCGCGCCCAGCAGGTCGCGCGGCGCGTCGGCCAGCGCGCGCAGCAGCCGCGCCTCGCTGTGCGGGCTGTACTGACCTTGCCTAGCGCGCCCAGCAGGTCGCGCCTCGCTGTGCGGGCTGTACTGACCTTGCCTAGCGCGCCCAGCAGGTCGCGCCTCGCTGTGCGGGCTGTACTGACCTTGCCTAGCGCGCCCAGCAGGTCGCGCCTCGCTGTGCGGGCTGTACTGACCTTGCCTAGCGCGCCCAGCAGGTCGCGCGGCGCGTCGGCCAGCGCGCGCAGCAGCCGCGCCTCGCTGTGCGGGCTGTACTGACCTTGCCTAGCGCGCCCAGCAGGTCGCGCCTCGCTGTGCGGGCTGTACTGACCTTGCCTAGCGCGCCCAGCAGGTCGCGCCTCGCTGTGCGGGCTGTACTGACCTTGCCTAGCGCGCCCAGCAGGTCGCGCCTCGCTGTGCGGGCTGTACTGACCTTGCCTAGCGCGCCCAGCAGGTCGCGCGGCGCGTCGGCCAGCGCGCGCAGCAGCCGCGCCTCGCTGTGCGGGCTGTACTGACCTTGCCTAGCGCGCCCAGCAGGTCGCGCCTCGCTGTGCGGGCTGTACTGACCTTGCCTAGCGCGCCCAGCAGGTCGCGCCTCGCTGTGCGGGCTGTACTGACCTTGCCTAGCGCGCCCAGCAGGTCGCGCGGCGCGTCGGCCAGCGCGCCCAGCAGGTCGCGCCTCGCTGTGCGGGCTGTACTGACCTTGCCTAGCGCGCCCAGCAGGTCGCGCCTCGCTGTGCGGGCTGTACTGACCTTGCCTAGCGCGCCCAGCAGGTCGCGCGGCGCGTCGGCCAGCGCGCGCAGCAGCCGCGCCTCGCTGTGCGGGCTGTACTGACCTTGCCTAGCGCGCCCAGCAGGTCGCGCCTCGCTGTGCGGGCTGTACTGACCTTGCCTAGCGCGCCCAGCAGGTCGCGCCTCGCTGTGCGGGCTGTACTGACCTTGCCTAGCGCGCCCAGCAGGTCGCGCGGCGCGTCGGCCAGCGCGCGCAGCAGCCGCGCCTCGCTGTGCGGGCTGTACTGACCTTGCCTAGCGCGCCCAGCAGGTCGCGCCTCGCTGTGCGGGCTGTACTGACCTTGCCTAGCGCGCCCAGCAGGTCGCGCCTCGCTGTGCGGGCTGTACTGACCTTGCCTAGCGCGCCCAGCAGGTCGCGCGGCGCGTCGGCCAGCGCGCGCAGCAGCCGCGCCTCGCTGTGCGGGCTGTACTGACCTTGCCTAGCGCGCCCAGCAGGTCGCGCCTCGCTGTGCGGGCTGTACTGACCTTGCCTAGCGCGCCCAGCAGGTCGCGCCTCGCTGTGCGGGCTGTACTGACCTTGCCTAGCGCGCCCAGCAGGTCGCGCCTCGCTGTGCGGGCTGTACTGACCTTGCCTAGCGCGCCCAGCAGGTCGCGCGGCGCGTCGGCCAGCGCGCGCAGCAGCCGCGCCTCGCTGTGCGGGCTGTACTGACCTTGCCTAGCGCGCCCAGCAGGTCGCGCCTCGCTGTGCGGGCTGTACTGACCTTGCCTAGCGCGCCCAGCAGGTCGCGCCTCGCTGTGCGGGCTGTACTGACCTTGCCTAGCGCGCCCAGCAGGTCGCGCGGCGCGTCTGCCAGCGCGCGCAGCAGCCGCGCCTCGCTGTGCGGGCTGTACTGACCTTGCCTAGCGCGCCCAGCAGGTCGCGCGGCGCGTCGGCCAGCGCGCCCAGCAGGTCGCGCCTCGCTGTGCGGGCTGTACTGACCTTGCCTAGCGCGCCCAGCAGGTCGCGCCTCGCTGTGCGGGCTGTACTGACCTTGCCTAGCGCGCCCAGCAGGTCGCGCCTCGCTGTGCGGGCTGTACTGACCTTGCCTAGCGCGCCCAGCAGGTCGCGCGGCGCGTCGGCCAGCGCGCGCAGCAGCCGCGCCTCGCTGTGCGGGCTGTACTGACCTTGCCTAGCGCGCCCAGCAGGTCGCGCCTCGCTGTGCGGGCTGTACTGACCTTGCCTAGCGCGCCCAGCAGGTCGCGCCTCGCTGTGCGGGCTGTACTGACCTTGCCTAGCGCGCCCAGCAGGTCGCGCGGCGCGTCTGCCAGCGCGCGCAGCAGCCGCGCCTCGCTGTGCGGGCTGTACTGACCTTGCCTAGCGCGCCCAGCAGGTCGCGCCTCGCTGTGCGGGCTGTACTGACCTTGCCTAGCGCGCCCAGCAGGTCGCGCGGCGCGTCGGCCAGCGCGCGCAGCAGCCGCGCCTCGCTGTGCGGGCTGTACTGACCTTGCCTAGCGCGCCCAGCAGGTCGCGCCTCGCTGTGCGGGCTGTACTGACCTTGCCTAGCGCGCCCAGCAGGTCGCGCGGCGCGTCTGCCAGCGCGCGCAGCAGCCGCGCCTCGCTGTGCGGGCTGTACTGACCTTGCCTAGCGCGCCCAGCAGGTCGCGCGGCGCGTCTGCCAGCGCGCGCAGCAGCCGCGCCTCGCTGTGCGGGCTGTACTGACCTTGCCTAGCGCGCCCAGCAGGTCGCGCGGCGCGTCTGCCAGCGCGCGCAGCAGCCGCGCCTCGCTGTGCGGGCTGTACTGACCTTGCCTAGCGCGCCCAGCAGGTCGCGCGGCGCGTCTGCCAGCGCGCGCAGCAGCCGCGCCTCGCTGTGCGGGCTGTACTGACCTTGCCTAGCGCGCCCAGCAGGTCGCGCGGCGCGTCTGCCAGCGCGCGCAGCAGCCGCGCCTCGCTGTGCGGGCTGTACTGACCTTGCCTAGCGCGCCCAGCAGGTCGCGCGGCGCGTCTGCCAGCGCGCGCAGCAGCCGCGCCTCGCTGTGCGGGCTGTACTGACCTTGCCTAGCGCGCCCAGCAGGTCGCGCGGCGCGTCTGCCAGCGCGCGCAGCAGCCGCGCCTCGCTGTGCGGGCTGTACTGACCTTGCCTAGCGCGCCCAGCAGGTCGCGCCTCGCTGTGCGGGCTGTACTGACCTTGCCTAGCGCGCCCAGCAGGTCGCGCGGCGCGTCTGCCAGCGCGCGCAGCAGCCGCGCCTCGCTGTGCGGGCTGTACTGACCTTGCCTAGCGCGCCCAGCAGGTCGCGCGGCGCGTCTGCCAGCGCGCGCAGCAGCCGCGCCTCGCTGTGCGGGCTGTACTGACCTTGCCTAGCGCGCCCAGCAGGTCGCGCGGCGCGTCTGCCAGCGCGCGCAGCAGCCGCGCCTCGCTGTGCGGGCTGTACTGACCTTGCCTAGCGCGCCCAGCAGGTCGCGCGGCGCGTCTGCCAGCGCGCGCAGCAGCCGCGCCTCGCTGTGCGGGCTGTACTGACCTTGCCTAGCGCGCCCAGCAGGTCGCGCGGCGCGTCTGCCAGCGCGCGCAGCAGCCGCGCCTCGCTGTGCGGGCTGTACTGACCTTGCCTAGCGCGCCCAGCAGGTCGCGCGGCGCGTCTGCCAGCGCGCGCAGCAGCCGCGCCTCGCTGTGCGGGCTGTACTGACCTTGCCTAGCGCGCCCAGCAGGTCGCGCGGCGCGTCTGCCAGCGCGCGCAGCAGCCGCGCCTCGCTGTGCGGGCTGTACTGACCTTGCCTAGCGCGCCCAGCAGGTCGCGCGGCGCGTCTGCCAGCGCGCGCAGCAGCCGCGCCTCGCTGTGCGGGCTGTACTGACCTTGCCTAGCGCGCCCAGCAGGTCGCGCGGCGCGTCTGCCAGCGCGCGCAGCAGCCGCGCCTCGCTGTGCGCGGCACGTCGCGGCAGGAGGCGCGCGGCTGCGCCGGCGCCGCTGTCTCTGTACGCCAGCAGCGCCTTCTCCATGGGGCCCTCGCGGTACTCTAGGATCATGTCGATTGCCTGGAATAGGACGGATTTGGTTTGTAGTGACTTAAAAATTGATGTTCCTGAATATGAAGCTGCAAACATTTTACGGCTTTATTACAAAAATAGTCGTAAGATAATAGTTATTTATCTATGCCCATACAGCCATGGTATGAATCCTCTACAAAAGGTTCTGAAACCATAGGTTGTTGTACAGTGGTGTAAAAACTCTTATGTAAATTCATGAAAAGTTTAATTGCTGAGTATCAAAGCTTATATCGCTCATTTTTGTAAAAAACCGGCCAAGTACGTGTCGGACCACGCACAATGAAGGGTTCCGTAGTTGGAATGAATTTATCCCAAGAACAAACTTAACATTGTAGTTGAAAAACATGTTCTCCCATACATTCCAACTGAAAATTTAAGTTTGTACGCACAATATTGAAAGATTTACCATGTTGTTTCAAGATCAGACTTCTTATTAACTTTCCTGTAATCTATATAGGTATAGAACTATTTTCTATATTTTTTTCAAAATTTTAGGCTCAATAATTTCAAAGATAAGGGGGGGGGGAGGGGAGGGAATGGTAAATTTCCGTCTAGTCTTAAATAACTTTAATACAAATTACTTTATAAATTATAAAAAATATATATTTTGAGATCCTCACGGTAAGTGATATGTCACACGGTACAGATAGCGAAACTTTTTTTTTAATTGTCTATTTACCCCTCCAAAATGACTCCCATTTTCAAAACTCATTCATTTACGTTACACGTCTGTGTTTGGGTCACAGAGTTTCATATGTGTACCAAAGAACAATGGCAGAATTTGGTCTGGACTTTTTTTTAGCGTCCATAGATTTCATAAATATGAAATTGAAGACTGGATAAAGGATCAAGACTACGAGGCAATCGAAAGTCTACTTGCTTGGATCTGCTGAATCACTTATGCCTATCAAATCACAACGAAGGGAGGTGCCCACACTAATTCCATCCACAATGCACAAATACACACTCACTCAGCACACTCACACACCATCACAATGCACCACACACCACCACACTACATCACATCACACCACACCACACCACACCACATCACATCACTCCACACACCTTTCCCCCGTATACATACACACACAACACTTGCATATGTACACGATACAATTACACTTCACACATACAATCATTACAAACATATTTACTTATTATAAATACTTACTAACTAAAGTTATATATAACACATAGATATATTTCTTACCTTGCTTTATAGTCTATATCTGTTTGTTACTATCTGAGTTTGCTAGTACGCTCATAGTTTGTTCGTCCATTATTTATGCGAAGGCACTGCCTCCTAAGATACAGGATTTTCCTAGTTTAGGAGTCAGGGTTCATATTCTGTATTGACTGTACTTTACCCATCTCTTGTTCACTATTCCTGTTTGTTTATTACTCTGTCCAATAGCGACTACTATGTGTATTTTAATAGGTGTCAAGCTTGTATTGTGCAAATAAATACTTATTATTATTACTTATTATTAAAATAAATCATAAAATTTATAGTACTAAAGCATAATAATAATAAGAACATGTTGTTTCAGAAAAAAAAAAAAAAATTAAATTTACTTAATTTTCTACGATTTTTCAATTATTTACTCCTTCTCGTAAAAGCCGGAGTTATTATATGTTTTTAAAAGTTTATCAAATGGTTTTCGAGTTATGTACGTTCGAAATGTTGCCATTAAAATAGTGGTGTGAGTAAAATAGTATGAATGCAATTTATCTGTATCAATAATTGAACGAATGATCGATATAATCGACCAATCGATCGACCCATGTAGAGTTGGGTTTGTTTTTAACATAATTATTAAAAATGTTCTATTTTTTCGTCTTTAATCAATAAGAAGAAATGTTTCTATTTTTAAATCCAATTAATATTGGATCAAAATACCACAGGATTGTTTCAGTGTTGTATCGATTCATAAGAAAACCGAATCGAAACGTGCAGCACTACTTTTGTCTTTGACATATTCTCTGTGGTTGTCTGTCAAGACGCTACAGAATCCTTCCGCGTTTTTCATTTCGGTTGTGTTTTGTGTTTTTAATTGGCTTTCTATTTATTTTTACCCGACCTGGACTGCTTACGGACTGATTGATACGCCTTGTCTGACTAGTGCGTACCCTTAGGACTCCGATATTGCTTTTGCATGACCTTAAGCTAATCTTACTGTGCTCCGATTGTGCCTAGTGAATTAGATTTTTGTTATAAACCCGGAACAATCATGATGGCAGACCCTTACGAACCCCTTGATAGAACCTTAGAGGAGGTAGTGAACAAAAGACCCTTATAAGAGGGAAAATAAAGTCCCAGCACATATCACGGCAACAATATTACGTGTACATTTTAATTGAAAATAATATTCCTGGCAGAACCGGCATAGTTGAATATTGCTGTAGTTGTTTAGTTGGCTGTAGGCTGCTGCGCACACACTATGACCTTAGTGTGGTATCTAGGATGGGCCAGACATCAAGAACATATCTCAGCACCAGCAGGTTTTCTTGATGAGATTTTACGAGATCAGGATGAGGAATAAAATAAATATGTTTAACAAAATGTGTTTTTTATTTGCCCTAACAATAGATATTATAATAACCCTCAGTTTTTGTGTTTACGGGGCAAGTGCATTTTTTTTAAATACGCGCCCAGCTTTCGTAAACATACAATTGAGTAGGTACTACTCTACACCGAGCGTTGAATTTATTTGGGTTTTTCTCGTTTTATCCGTACTCTTATCCTCACTTAGACCACAGATTTAATTTCAATCTACGATGTTCTTGTAATTGTTGTTTGGCGTGCATTCATAACCTAAAAATTCAAACACCGATATCTTTTTTTTCCGGCTTTTCCAATTGAAAATAGTCTCATTTATAGATTCTGGAGCTGACGCCAAATCTTTTAACATATTTTTCATTACGGGACGCTTCAATTTGATCCCAGACAATTCTTAGTATGGAGACCTGCCCTTGTTGTTGTTGATGTTTATTTTTTATATACTTCTTTGACATAAAATTTTATTATTTGACATTGTATAGACATTTCTAATTTTTCACCACTTTATTAGTGGTTGTAATGTCAATCATATCACTTGGTTTTAGTAGGTTTTTATAAATTTTATTATTTACTTTATCCTTTTCATGGATTCTAATTTTGTAAATGTGAGGACTTTGTAGGCCTTTTAGACTTTAGATCTGTATATGGTTTTTTATATTATCAAGCACCTGGTACTTGTTGACAGGCCTATGCAGTCCTCCCATACCTATTGTAACTTGAAAACATTGTAAAAACGCAAATATTTTTAAAAGAGTAACCGTGGAGTTTCTTGCCGGTTCTTCTCCATAGGAAACGACCAATTGGAACCGTGCACCTAGCTTCTGACGTTTCATAAGTGCCCATGTAGGTTTATGTGAAATAAAATATTTTGATTTTGATTTTGTTCTTTCAACTTAATCGGTCCATAAGATTCGGAGCTAATTGGCTGTGACAGACGGACAGACAGACACACGAGTGATCCTATAAGGGTTCCGTTTTTTCCTTTTGAGGTACGGAACCCTAAAAACAAAGTAATAATCTTTTGCAATACTAATATCGAACAAACTGGCGAGATACGACGTGAATTCAAATAACCTATAAGTTTTTTTTTTATTGCGGCGCTGTGATAGTGAAACGCGCGTGCATGACAATGTTCTTTTTTAAAGATACCACGAATTGAGTAGTGAGAATGTGGCTGATTGACGAGTAAGGAAGGGATCAAAAAAGCAAAAGAATTGCATTATGAAAGGCATTGTCGAGTGTCGACCTTGTATGGGCATTTGGTTTGGTATGAACAGGCACTTTATGTATAAACTAGCTTTCGCCCGCGGCTTCGCCCGCTTGGAGGTCGGAAATTATCCCACGGAAACGTACTATCAGGACTATATTTCCAATTCCTTAAATCTCTTGAAAATAATTCAATAGTTACACTATGTATTAATGAAGATCGAGTACTGTCAATATGGCGAATAATAAAACAATTTCAGTTCTTATTAAATACACTATTCGTGGGCGCAAGTTGATACAAAAGTATAGAATAAATAATCGTTAAAAAACTAAACATGATTTTTGATTAATTTGTTTCTTTTCGAGCATCGATCGTGTCCACGCGAAGCCGAAAAAGTTCAAAGTCCTTTAGTACATTATAACACTCGTTTGGATGATATTATGGTTACCATGACACTGGGTTGTTTTAATGTTGGCAATAAGCTAACTGTTTAAGAAACTTTTATAGAGGATTTATAGCATGGGTGTGGTTAAAACACAAACATTACAAATTCTTACAAAGAAATCGTAAACGTACAAAATAACTGTATTTCGTCAGGACAATTATTATAGTGACGAAATACAATTATTTCAGTTTGAATCACGATCACACCGGTCCTGTGGTTCTAACGAATTCCCGCGACTTTTATCAGGTCCACATTTTCTTGCTTTAGCAGTTAAAAAGTGTCGTTAGATTTGTGATAAAAAATTGACGGTCCTACAAGCAATAACATTTTTGATAAGATTGAATTCGTAACTTAAAATAAAATACATACCTCTTTAAAGTTCCCTTGTAGCAACTTCAAGCCAATATTATAGGTAGGTGTGTCGACTCGCGAGCCGAAGCGTTGCAGTCCGTAATAGTTGATGAAGCCGTGCTCCTGCAGGTGCTTGCAGGCTGCGTCTATCAGCTCGTCGGGAGCTGTGACGTTGCGGAGAGCTATGCGGAATCTGGTTAAACAGTTTCATTATTTCTGTTAACAGTTTTTTTTTATAATACCTACATATTATACTTTTTGAAACCCGCAGACTGCCAAATGAGTCACGCACGAACAATACGTAAAGATTCGTTCATTCTTGAATATCGGAAGGATTTAAGAGCTAAAACCACCACGTAATGGGGCACAAACACCGGCATACAACAGTGCACCAAGCCCAAAAGGAGCTGCCAAAATACGCTGCAATTATCTATATAAAAGCAACAGATTGCAATAGTGTAAGTATAAAGCGAGAAGGATAATAAATTGCTTTCCACAGAATATGTTTTGCGTGTGCATGCGATTGATGCTGATGCCATTGCCATTTCAGTAGTACTGGTTCTATTCCCGTCATTGCATATATATTAAAACCATTACTCGTTGGTTTAACACTGAATAAGTGTGTATATCCCACCTGTTCCCTTTAAGCATGCCCAGCTTAAGATTAGTATTCTTGAAGCAGAAGTTCCCAACATGTATGTCCTTCAGATATCGCGTGGCAGCCACGAAGCGGCGCGGGTCCAGGCGCCGCGCGCTGAACCACTGCGACGTCTTGGCGCGACGGTCCTTCGTGCCCGCGTAGCCTAGCATGGAAGGCTTCACGCTGGGGAAATTATTAACACATCTAATTAACCCAAACTAACAATCAACTTTAAAAAATCTTTTTACTGACTGAAAATGCACAGTTTTCAGTACTAATGAGGATGACTATAAGAGTAGGTAAAGCCCAAAGAAACGATGGATGGACTGTGAAAGATGATATGGCTGGAAAGGGAGTGACTACCGAGACATACAGAGAAGTATGGAAAAAAAGACATGTTGCGCCGACCGCAAATAAATTAGGATAAGGACAGGAGAATGATGATGACGTCAGACAACCGCTGTTCGTGGAGAGTGAGCATTAAGGAACGATCTTTTAAAATTAAGGCGTTAAATCGGTGAACAAAGCTTGTAGGGCAATTCGTCATTTTTGCCGATGGGAATTCACGAGTATGCTGTGAATGTCTAATGTTTCGTTGAACAGGGATTCGTCTGCTTGTACGAGAATGAATTTTTTTTAAGATTTTCTAACTTCGTTTCACTATAAATTAATTGGTGGCGAACATAAGACAAATTAAATAAAAAGTTGAAACTCACTGCACCCCTATTCGCTCCGCGATGCGTACAGCTGCGTCCATTGTATCACAATTCTCCTTGTGCACTATAAAATGCACATACTCAGCTGGCCACATCCACTTCACTCTGTTGTCTATGCGCACTTTGGAAACCATGAAAAATAACATCATGAAATATTTAAAAAAATCATTAGTCTGTTTAGCATAATCAGCCTATAATGTTCCCACTGCTAGGAAACAAGGCCTCCTCTCTGTGAAAGAGAGTGGGCCATGATCTACCACACAGGGGGCCAGTGCAGGCTGGAGCGTCACATGTCTTCGATTTTTTTGGTTCTGAGACAAGAGAGTTTACTCACAATGTTATCCTTCACCATTTTGAGAGTAGTGGTGATAAAATTAAATAGATAAAGTGCCTGCCTGAGTTCGAACTCACGAACTACAACTGGTAAGTCAGGGCCGATACCACTGGGCCTGTTTAGCTCACCTCTTTTCGTTGATGACAACTATGGTGGAAATTTTGCCCATGTTATAAAGAGATTATCTATCCACAATGCATCCCCATTCAGAAGAATGGGAATGCATTGTGGATAGATAATCTCACCCTATGGGGGGGGGTCACCCTAGGGTGACTCCAAAGACGTGGCATAAGCATAGCATAATCAGAGGAAGTAGACCATAATCCACTACCCCAGTGTGGGTTGACCAAAACTAGAAACATAATGTTGAAAAATTATATTTAAAATCACCATACCTCCTTTCTTAAACTTCTGGAAGCGCATCAGTTTCTTGTCGTCAATATTAACAGTGCTGCCAACTATGCTGTCACCGAATGCTTTCTTCACAGCATCATGGATTTTAGTTCTTTGCTCCTTTGTTACCCCCTCCATATCAATCTGTAATTTAAAACTAAGAGGTATGGAGGTATGGTGGTGGTTGGTGGTGGTTGGTGGTGGTGGGTGTGGTGGTGGTGGGAGGTATTACCAGATGAAGTAAAAAATTCTCAAGAGAAGGTTGTTCGCTCCTGAACTGGGTAGGTTTTGAAGGTTTTTTGTTTCCTATACCATTGATGACTGATGCATTTTTCATTCATAAAATCTCTTCATCCAATTATTTATTTAATACATAAATGTAGAGGCGGACTTAATATCATAGGCATTTTCTACCAGCCAACATTTGGGTGATGCAGAGACAAACAGTGGTAGGTGCGCAATCATGAAAATTGAGGAATATATATGTTAAATATAAAGAAATGTATAAACCTATTAAAACTATGAATATAATATATACCTAATTACATAGGCACTTTGTTCGACGACACTACTTTTCGCCTCGCTGCTTCCCTGCGACTAGGCACTCCTTGCTGTTCTCCTCAACGCTGTCACTGTGGCGAAGATGTCAACAGCCTCGGACACCACGGCCTGTCTTGCAGCCGAAGAGCGGGTCGCTTAGCGCGACACGTGAACATTAATCACATCGTCGGACGAGCTCTTGTTACCGTCGGCGTTCCAGCTGTATTAGAACCCAATGGCTTGGCACACGACGATAGCAAGAGACCGGACGGTATGTCTTTATTTCCATGGAAAGTGGGTAGGCCTTTAGTGTGGGACGCAACGTGCGTCGATACTTTTGCGCCATCCCATCTTCCTGGCTCGGCATGCTGTGCCGGCGCTGCTGCTGCGGCTGCGGAAAACCTCAAGCAGCAAAAATATAATAACCTTATCAGAAATTATATTTTCGAGCCGTTTGGGGTTGAAACCCTCGGGCCGTGGGGTCCGAGTGCTCATGGTTTTTTTAAGGAAATTTCGAAAAGGCTGGTTGACACTTCCCGTGACATAAGGGCTGGCTTTTACCTTGGGAAAAGGCTAAGCATTGCCATACAACGTGGTAATGCTGCCAGTCTCTTGGGTACCTACATTACCAGTAGACAGCGATGCGGATGAATTTTTCGACGATATATTTTAGTTTCTGTATACTTAGCTTAGTTAAGTTAGGATTTCAATTTGTTATTTTTATTAATTAGTTAGATTTTAGTTTTTATTTGGTTATTTTACTGTTTTAAAAGTGACATATTGTATTACGTATAAATATAAGCACAAATAAATATACATGATATAAGAATACTAAAAAGAAATAAGACTAACAATGAGAAAATATTACCGTTGTGATGATACTGCCAGCTTTTTGCAAATGTGCTAAAGGATAATCGGTCGGTTGCCATCCTGGTTGCCTGGGTGAGCGCATTCCACAGAGAGATAGACTGAACGAAGAAGGAAGAGTGAATGTTCTCTGTGCGGTGAATGGGATATTGGAGAAGACAATTGTGTGATGAACGTAGATTTTTATTGTGGTTGGCGCAAATGTACTGAAAGTGGGGGGCTAGATAACCAAGGGCAAACGGAGAATCAAGAAAAGAGAACAAGGTGGTCAGCGTCCTTAGCTGTCAAATTAGTGTCTTGACAAAGCTACCTCATTTGACAAAGCTAAGTCTTAGCCTATGTAACATCAGCATTGTTTCAATAAGGACTGATACAGATGAGTAAGACACCTGCCCTTCAAACTAGGAATATCCAGTATCTTGAAGGACAGTATACTCTAGTGGGATTGACAAATTTACAAAATATTTTGTAAAACTTTTTTTATTTTATTTAAAAGTCACTCTTATCAGGTCACTAATGTGCATTCTGAATAATGAATCCAATTATGAATCCTTTCCTCATACCATTTTCACATTTATGGCAATTCAAAATAATACATCACTTTACCTCAACACAGTCAGGATCCGGATCTTTGCTCACAGCCAAAGTATTGATTTTATCCCAAGTCTCCATCGGCAGTATCTCCAGGTTATACTTCGTGAGGAGAAGGTCCTCATCCTCACTGACGGCATCTTCTTCTGGCGCATGCGGTGGCTTCTCGCACGTTAGCTTGGCTATCTCACCCTGTTCGTTTATCTCTGATACTTGGAAATCTGAATATCTGTTGGGGATTTGGATTGATAAGTCAGTGAAAAAAAACCAAATGAATAACAGCCCATCGCTAGACTGGCTGATAAAACTAACTCAAGCTGCACTTCAACATAGGTCTACATTTAATATTATGGGCTTCAGAATACGAGTGGCGATCAATAAAAAATGAGAATGGGATACAAACTTTTTGTAAGTATAAAAAGTACCTAAATAATGGCTGGTATAGCTGGAATAACTGCTCTAAACTTAAAAAATAAATAAACTCATTCTCTTTTGTTTTTATTATAATTATTTTTTATTGAAAGAAACAGCAAACAGTTACATTATAGGAACTTCAACTAATTACAAAAGCAATTTACCTTTTAATTTAGTAGTAATAAAAATAACCCACAATGCTGTCCACAGCTAGATATACTAGTTTAAGAAAAAAGAAGTGCAAACACTAGGAGTTTAAGTAGCAGTACAAAATATAGACAAAGATGACATAGTATAATAAATGACCTTAATAAGTTTGAGGATTTTCAGAGAGGATACACACATGAGTTTTATTTAATAAATAGGAGCGGGTGATAACCGAACTACTGAGAACGGCCGGATGTCAATATTTTAAAAAATACTATTATACAAGTCAACCTTAAGGCGGACAGGTGAGTGTTTTTAAATAATAGAAGTCGTTTGTTTGTGGTTGTAGGCCAAAATTTAAGTATGTGTATGTGTGTGCGTTGTGTCTGCTAAGTATCTGTGCTTGAAAAATTTTATAATGAAAGAAGTTAATAAAGAAAAAGTACACGATACATTAGGAGCAGATGCTCCACCATATTTCAGTTGCAAGTTAGTGAGCTGAATTCAAACATGGAAGAACATCCATCAATGTTGACCCTCGCTCTGCATGCCCTATAACAGCAGTGACCGAAGAAGTGGTTAAAAAGTCGAAAAAATTGTTTTAGTACATCATGGTATCACGGTACATTTTTACCCAGAATGCTTACTGATGTGCAAAAACAAACGAGACTGAATATTTCCGGAGGCTCTTTAGGATTGTTGCAACAAGATCCTGATCATTTTTGGCTTGATTTATAAGAATCCGAAACGTGGCTTCACTATTAAGATCTCGAAACAAAATTACAGTAGTCTATGACATGGAAAAGACCATCATTTCCCTAAGAAATTCAAAGCAATCCCTTCTGTTGGTAAGGTTGCCGGGTAGCAATGATTAAATACCTCGATCATAGAGCTACAAAAACGGCGAGAATCGGCGAGGCAAAATTGCAAAGAGCATCTTGTTTCATCAAGATAACATCCCAGGCCACAAGTCCGCCCTTGCAATGGCTGCAATTCAAGAATGCTGTCTTTGAAATACTTGAGCATTGTCCATATTGACCAGACCTTGCCCCTAGTGATTTCAATCAATTTGAGAGCTATCTGAGAGGACAGAAAATAGGTGTGTCAAGTGTATTACATTAAAAGGTGACTATGTCGATAAATAAAAACATTTTACCTGTAACTTAATCATTCTCACTTTTTATTGAACGCCTCAAGTATAATAGTTATGATTTTCAAAATACTTATAGGATACTACTTTTTGTAAACAAGCCTGCTACCTACTAAATTGATTAGTTTAATGAACATACAGGTACCTACATAAGTTTACTTAATGATATTGCTTATATTAGTTGGGAAAAAGTCTAGGCAGATGAAAGGCAGATGATGATGATTGCTTATATTAGATGACTGAAGTACAATACTGTGGCTAGCTCACCTTGATTTAATGATGCCATTAAATCCAGCATGTTTGCTTATATACTCTGTAACACCAATATCTTCTTCAGATAATCGCTTTCCAGGGGAATCCCTCTTTTTCCACTGACCCTTGTTTCCAGAATAATTGTTATGGAACTTGTTGCCACCACTAGGCCTATCAAAACTACCCCATTGACCCTTAAAACCTCTGTGATTACCTGACCATCCTCTATTTCCCCCTCGGCCACCTCTAAAGCCACCTCGCATATTGCGATCACGATTATCACGGTTCCATGGCCTGGTTTTATTCATTTTCTCTTACAATCAATATGTACTTAACCTATAAACACTGGAGTGCACTATTATGTTACCTATTGGTTATAAGATAACCATTTACGATGAACGATATTCCTAAAATTAAAGAAAAATTTACTTTTTGCTCCTTTTTATTATAATTATCAGTTATTTGCTACAAGATCCAAATACCGACACGCGAGTCGCGAAGTGCAACACAAACGTTGTTTGCAACTCTATCAAAAAGTACTCTGTGAACTTTTTTCAAAATTGCAAATGTCATTTCATTGTCAATCAAATGTCACTGTCTGTGTCAAGTTGACATGACTTCATCATGCCATCATGCTTACTTCGTGGATCGAATCAAACTCGGAAACGCGATTCGGACATTGGAAACAATGCGTTGTTGTTGTCGTTGAAACAGACAGAAGCGTCAGTGAATAGTTGTAATCTAGTTCACTTGTTCACGTGTGTTTGTTTGAACATGGTTTGAACTGGAGCTATCTAGCAGAAAAGCAAAAAACCATTGTGCAGAAGCAAAGACAATATTTGTATCTCACATTCTCACTAAAGCACCACTGTGTATCCGAACGTGAATTTTCCCGCGTATTTGCTGTTTTGCACAATCTGTTGTCATTCATTAGTCAAACCAATCCGAAAATCGTCGGGTGTTAGTTTCAACAACTTTTTTTAAATTGTTTCGACTTTCGAAAGAGTGCTACCATCACAGTGCATTTAACCTGGCTACCATCGGAAACGTCTCTTCAAATTAAATCGTACAACAATTTAATAATCATACCATGCCTGCGAAACCAGTGAACAGAAGTGGTGAGTAATAATCTAGTCACATAAGTCTTGTCTAAGATTTCGTTTCGGCATCAATTTGAATCAATCTTGTATTTTCGTATGAAAACTTATTAAGAACAACCTTTACAGATAACAGTCCAGCTAGAATGAGGGCAAAGACCAAAACTCGCAGTTCTCGCGCAGGTTTGAAACTACCCGTGGGCAGAATCCACAGGATTCTCAAAAACGGCAACTACTCAGCTCGTACTGGTGAAGGCGCGGCCGTGTACATGACTGCAGTGCTTGAGTACTTAGCTGCTGAGATATTAGAGTTGGCTGCAAAAGCTGCTGAAGATAATCACAGAACCAGGTGATTTTGATAAATTTTGATGAACCTTGCAGCTACCCACATCCATTATTTTAAATTTGCTTGGCTAAAAAGTTCCACTCTGTGGCAGTATACCTACTTATGAATGTTTCCAAAAATTTTTGTGCATTCATTGGTGGAGTATCCATACTTACATTTATTTATAAGTCTATTCTAAGTATTGAAAACAGCCACATTTTATTCAGATTACCTACCATTAAAAAATGTTTTTATAATTTTTGCTTACTATAAACAGAGCAGTTAAATAACTACTAATACCAACTAATATTATTGTTTTAATATTAGGTAAGTGTGGTACTTATTGTTTATGTTTCTAGAATTTCACCTCGGCATATTTTGCTGGCTGTCCGCAATGATGAAGAACTATCCAAAATGCTGGAAGGTGTGACCATATCACAGGGCGGTGTGATGCCACATATAGAACAAAAGCTCTTACCAAAGAAGACGATGAAGAGTCAACAAACCACTAATAGTTCATCACAAGAATACTAATGTCAATATTCCAAGTTTTATAGTGTTAATATTTTAAATGATTTTTTTGTAACAATGCCTTGACCAATCAAGACAGAATTGAGCTTTAGAATAGAAAGAACATCATTCTATATACTGTACAGAATGTAAGTGTAACCTCCCTAGGTCCCTAATTTGCCAATGTTTAAGTAGGTTGGCTTCCAAAGCTAATCATGTTAAAATACCCCCTAAATTGTATTAAGTAAATTGTTGGATGATGCTTATTGTATTTTTCTCATGATAAGTTTCAAGTTGTAAGTAATTTCTTATTTATAAAATTAAAAAAATTATGAAAACCTATCACTATTTTCAATCACATCCTTGAAACAATTTGCAGGTCCTTCACTGTAAACAATAATATAAATGTAATCTTACACCTTCATACCTACGCAATAAATAACGAGCATTACACCTGTATCCAACGAAGGGATAGGCCAGAGGTATAGTTAATTTGCCAGAAAGATGTAAGTATATAATAATAGGTCCCATGAATCGTGACCTTACCCATGTATTATATTATCTGTGCCCATGTCATAAAAAGTTGCAACGCCGCACTGAGCCGTGCGCACAGTTGTCGACGTTTAGGGTCAGTTCACACCGCGGCGGCGGCGCGGCGTGCAGTTTTCAAGGTAGCAATTATAGACCTTATTTACTACTCAAAAAAGTACACAATTCAGTGAGGTGGTGTCTACTACGTCGAGAATCGAGATACGCCGCGCGGCGTAGCGCGGCCCACCTCACTGAATTGTGTGCCTTTTTGTGTAGTAGATAAGGTCTATAATGTATTGCTATCTTGAAAACTGCGCGCCGCGTCGCGTCGCGGTGTGAACTGACCCTAAATCGTGCGCCGCGACTTCATGTAACATGATTCTAGAGTTATAAATGAAAAACAACTTCAACCAGTCTTGTAAATGACATGTAATTTTAAATACTGTAAACAAGAGATCTGTTATTTAATTCCATATATTAGGTAGGTACAATTTTATAAACTTACACACAGATTTACTTTATAAAATCAAAAATACATCTATTTCGTACTAAAAACGTCACATAATTCTGAATATTCTTTTAACACGTAGTTTAACAACTTTACTTCTAAGATATTTTTGAGACTTACAACCCAGAAACGTGAAATAAAGTGAATTTCACTTACAGCATCAAGTTTCACTCAGGTTCCAACATTAGGTAAGTACAAAATTTGCTATTTCTGTGCGTTGTTGCTTGTATATAAAAAAAAACTCGCCGAAACTAAGAAAAGAGGAGAATTATAAGTATGTCAATTTTTTTTCAAAAAGCTGAACCGGTATAAATGAATGTATGAGGCATAATGATAACTTCTGGAATGGTAATTTAATTTGTAATACTACTAAATTTGAATTCAAAGGAATCTGAAATATCAATATTCAAAAAAACCTACATAATTATACTTTGTACTTACTTGACCAAAGTGACTTATATTTGACTATAAAACGATTGATTTAACAATTTTAAAAATAATACTATAGGTAGGTAATTGTTTAAACTGGCTCACGATTCCTGACAAGTGAAACTCACTTTATATAACACAAATAAAATTAACGTAACAAAATAATCATATGACTACAAATTAAAATATACAATGATGTCTGATCATACAATTTAATACAAATTAATATAATTTATATCAAAGGAACATTGGGTATAGCATATCTACGTACTTAGGGCACATACAAAAAATACTACAATTATTGTACCTATCTAAAAACTATGATTAATGTTAAAATTAATACTTTAAATACCAAACTAAATGTAAATGTAGCACATCGAAAAATATACAAGAAAATCTTTTATTTAATAAATGCAATTTCATTGATCTGAAGTGTATAACTATAAATAAATGTCGAGTCAATTCAGCGTCGAACTAAAACAGCTAACATAAGTGTCATAAACTGGGTTTAGAGAATTCAACAACATCAATTTATTTATCTTTACCACTGCAACACGTTAACCCAACGAATGAGACTAGAAGTGGCAGTTTAGCTATTGGTAACCACTCGCCGCTTCTAAGTCCTCACTTTCGGTCAACGGGCAGTAATTCTCAACATTTATCAAAAGTACCTAATTATAATACCTTATTCGAAGTGGACTGCTGAGACTGCGGGATCTTCACATAGATTAGACGACAAAAATAGCAACAATTTAATTGATGCTTTGATCAAATGTAACAGCCGTCCACCACAAATACATGTAGAGAAGTCATATTTATGAACAGTTAAGCTATAAATAACAGTGAGACGTATTAAAATGACATAAGATCTATAACTGCATGTGGCGAAGGGTCAAACTGAGATCTCTACCTCTGGTCAGTAAATAAAATAAACGTATACATAATTAACTAGTAAACATAAAACTTAAATATTATAAAAGAACCAAAGGATTGCACAAAGGTAATGACTTATTATGTACCTACAGACTGAGTTATGTTACTGACTAACCAACCATATAAAATCTACTTTATTTGCGATTTCTTTACTAGATTTATGTTCAAAACGCGAATGTTGTTCGAGTATAGGTAAAAAAGTATTAAGACATGCTTACTTAAGTGACATCGAGTTTGATCAATGACCACGACCGAGTACCTAGCTTCAGTCGAACGAGCGCCAAGACTGATCACAATCAATCTAGTAATTAAAAAAACGAGGTCTGCCTCATTTTACTCTAACAGATAAAATGTTGTAAACAATCAAAACTGGCTGATATTTGTCCGTTTCTCTACAATATGCTTAAAAACAGTCAACTGCAAATCCCGTCAAAGGTTCCGAAAGATCAGTCTTCTTTACGATGTGACAAAACAAGCCATATGAATTACATCTGTTTAGTATATACAATTCTGAACTTATTTCTGGATTGATAGAATACTTCGTGTGCGCTTTCGTTACTTAGCTCTGTCGATGTGACTTATTCAGTCAGTGTTAAGATAATGAAGCATCATTTGGCAGTGTTTGGTAACGCCTACAGGCATCAAAATTAAAAAAAAAAATTGTTAATAAATCTGAGATCATTGTCAAAGAGATAAAACGAGGTGAACAATTTTTTTTTACTCGTAATTGGTCACTTTGAGAATTTAATTTTTATACATATATTATAATGAGCAAAATTCAAACTCTCATTACAATATTTAATTTAGAGAATAAAAATACATAATAGCCCACTGCATTCTAGAATTCAAACGCTCCATGAACATTCTAAATAGCATTAGTGAGAAAAGTGATGAACTAGTGTTGTTCGTACATTTGGGACATCAATGCCCACTAACGCCACCTAGGGACACTTCGCTCTCTCACAACAACAAATAGTTGATCGCGGAAAACATGCTGTTCAAGACATACTTTGAATTCCCATTCAGTGATTGTAAAGTACGTGTAACAAGCTCAGGATTTAAATATTGTAAATTGGCAACAATGAAAAATAATAGCAGTATATAAAAATTATTAATAATATAGAAAAGTTTGTTTGTTCAAATTAGGCTGTCTGTATAAATAACTTTGTTCTTGCACTACTAAGAAATCTAAATATATTTTCAAGATTTAGTAATTTACTAGAAGATGCTTCAAGAGTGTAAGGGAGTGAACCTATAGCTTGGGCCAATGATAAATCAGTCTTTAGTAACGACAGTAACATCAATCGGCCTAGTTTGAACGAACGCAATGCGAGCAGTACCAACGCAAATCAACATTAGATTAATACACAACCATATAAAACGCACTCATACACTGAAGCAACTTGTATACTTTGTATTGCTGTATTGTCGTGTGATTTGCTCCTAATATGAACTAAATGCTATGGTTTGCATCTACCATTACCCAGCATAGTACCAGCCTTCTACATGGGGATCGGCAGTTTAACCAGATTAAGCTTCATTCCAGTATTTTATAAGTCTGCCATATTGATATATAAATGGTAGAGACAAAGCATAGCTGATTCACATTTATACAATATTTTAGAGATGAAAAAGCATTCATATTTTCCATGCACACTTTTAGTTGCGATTTACCATAAAAAACCTTTTTACACTATCTTAAAAAGTGTGACAGACAATATTGGCTGGACTGATTTATTGATGTGACCAAAAAAACTAACAAGACAAACCCATCAAATGCAAGCCATGCATACATATCTCATACTAAAATATACTATTTTTTAAAACATCATAAAATAATAGTTAAGTATAATATTGCTCCGCCTAAATTGCTATTGTTACATTACCATTCCGCCCTGACGTACACACCTACTCCCGCTTTCTAGTGACATTTTGACTATAAAAGTTCTTTGTTGATCTATCAAAATGAAACTGATAGCGTTAGCAAGAATCACGTATGTGAGGGGACATAGACATACAAGCGATTACATAATTCAACGTCAACTGCCATAAAAAATGTTTATAAAAGCTTATTTTATGAGCTTATTGAGCTGAGAGCACTTGTGTTATTATCACATATATTCGTATCAGTCGAATGCAGAACTAGTTTCTGCATTGGGTCTATAATTATTTTAGAATTTTCTTCATTCGAATTTTGTTCTTTGTTCATACTGTCTTCTTCTTCGGGTACGTCCGTTTCGTTCACCGTTTTATTGTCAAAATACGGGAAGAAATCGTAGTGAGATTTACCATTACTAATGTTAGATTTTTCTTTGATACATCGTTTTTTTTCGTCGTTCTTTATCGTGGATATGTTGCGTTTTGAGAATTCGTCCCAGCCCTCGGTCGTTTTGCCGTGCATGGGATTCCAGTCTTTTCTGAAGGAGCTTGAGGGTTTCATTTCATTTGAGAACTTTTGTTGGATGTCATTGATTTGGTTGTGGTTTTCTCGAGTGGATACTATTTGGCCATAGACAGGCGTACAGTATGTTGTGTCTGGTGTATTACCAGTTTTGTTATCTCTGTTTGAATGGCTCTGGTTAATTTGACAGTTGTTCATACCTGAGTCAAACTCTGACTTTTGTCCAGCATTGAGAAGTATTTGCTTGGAGGATTTCACAGGTTTCTTTTCGCCGTGAGGTCCTCTGTTTGGAGAGCCACCTTGCTTTATTTGACTGTTGTCATCTTCATTCATGTTGTCTTCACCAATGCCGTCTATGTCGTAAACCTGAAAACATACATGAATGTGTTGTTATAAATCTGTGATATTAGCATTTATGCGGTGATTTTCAATTTTAACTGTATCAATTAATACACGCATCAGCTAATTATTAGCTGCTAGTGTCTAACCAAATAATAATAATAACCCCACCGCTGTATCTCTACGTTGACGTCGTGGTGTGGATGGCGTGCTCCGACCTCTAGGCCTGTGCCAGAAGAGATTACTTGCCGGAACGGGTCTAAGATGAGGAGCCAGACCAAGAGAGATACAGAAACCCGCAGGGCAGCATGTGTCGAGCTGTTGGGCAGTAGCGAAACCACAGACATTATCTCCCGGGAGAAGTCTTGTTCCTCACCTCTGGCTTGCCTTTATTGGCCAGCTGGAGTCAACAATTACGACGAACAGAGCTCCCATCAAATTTTTTCTGTGTAATTTATATTAAACATTGGTCAGGCAGGGGCTATAGTCTTTCTATAATTCTAAATACTCACTACACTGTTCACTTTAGCCACCCAAACCTATAATACAATATCTTTGTTTCCATATCTTGCAATAGCCCTACGCCAAACGGGATTGCCTTCAAACGATAATCGTAGGTTGGTGCCTCATTTCATTAAAAAGCTCTAACAGGCCTCTACGAGTTGGCTTTGGCCCCTCGTATGCCTTTCAAAGGTCCGGGACCCCAGTGTCCCGAAAAATGTCGAGACATAAATAATAATAATAATACTTTAGTAAGAGCAGCCTAGGAACTACTATTGGTTAGCATGATCAAAGAAAATGTCTACAGAACAGACAGATTCAAGCACTAATATTGAAACAACTGTTACATCCATTGATTTATGATTCTGACTAGCAGCGCCCCGCGGTTTCACCCGCATAAGTTTCCCATGGGAATATTGGGATTTTTTCTGGGACTCAAACTATCTCTATACCATATTTCATCTAAATCAGTTCAGCGATTTAAGTATGAAGAGGTACCAGACAAACATACACACTTTCGCATTATAATATTAGTATGGATTATAACCAAAGCACCAACCTTATACATAACATCCTGGTTCATTCCTTTCTCCCGTTCCCTTTTGTTCTGGACAGCAAGCCACACATCCTTCAGTTCTCCGGCTAGGTCTCTATCTTTCATGATGATGGGACATCTTGCTAGCAGTAGCCCTGGGTTCATAGCCTCCACGAAGTCACAGAGGAGGCTAACTAGGGCTTCACGATCCTGGAATGAGATTAGGAAGAAGTATAAGAAAATGTTTGACAGGCAGGTTATGAGCAAGAAGTTTGGATTGAACTTTAGAATGGCTATGTCCTACTGCAAAATAAAATATTTGGAAAATATGCACAACATTATCAACATAGATCCAAGTTATTAGACAATTCAATTTCAATCAGACTCAAGCTATGAAAAAGTGTAACAACAACAACATACCTACTCAGCCTATAATGTTCCCACAGCTGGGACACAGGCCAGAGGAAGCGGACCGTAGCCTATAATGTTCCCACAGCTGGGACACAGGCCAGAGGAAGCGGGCCGTAATCCACCACGCGGGCCCAGTGCGGGGAAAAAGTCTAAATGACTTTAATTGAAAGGCACCACAATATGGAAATTTTATTAGCCAATAAGTTTATTGGCTAATAAAATTTCAAAAAATCAATTTGCACAAGTCAGTTGACTTGTGCAAATTGATTTTAAAATCAAATACTACTTTATGTTTGGTTGCATGATGTGATAAGAAAGTAATCATATCAATAATAAACACTGCCATAAACACAAACAACTTTCCACTTGATAACACTGAGTGCAATCTAGATAAAGAATACAATTCAAAAACAGACATAAAAATAAAATGGTAACCCTTTTTGGTATGCCAAAGTACAGAACTGTATATTTATAGTTTTACAGGCTCATCATGTGCCTAGACTTATCCCAACTATGTCGGAGTCAGCTTCCTGTCTAACCGGATGCAGCTGAATAACAGTATTTTACATGGAGCGCCTGCCTATCTGACCTCCACAACCAAGTTATTATGATAGCCCTTGATAAGACTGGTTGTCAGGCTTTCAGGCTTCTGAGTACCCATAACGACTGTCAAAGATCCACGAATGACAGCCGGGCCCCTTACCGTGCTTTCCGAGGCACGAAGGGGTCTCGGTATATAAAGATGGTCACCCATCCACAGACCAACCGCGGCAAGCGTAGCTTAACCTGACCGATCGACCTGTGCGGCTGTTATTATTTAGCCACGGGCCCCTATATTTTTACAGTCTATCATATTAATATTATTATTAGGCTTGTAGTCACTCAAGGTTTAGACTGAAAGCCAAAGGCTGAAAGCGACAACAAGTCTTACTAACCAAGGGGTGTATTGTGAGACTCAGTACCAGGATTGCCATGTAAACTACTGGTATTTAGCTGCACCTGGTTAGACTGGAAGCCAACCTCAACATAGTTAAGAAAAGGCTTAACAGACAATACATAATTATTTCCTCAAGGTTTAGGCAAAGATTTTACTTTCACTGCAAGCTGTTAAAAACTTAATTTAATACCTATGTAATACCCAGTAGAAGATGGCAGGAAGAGCTGGAGAACACAAATAACCAGTAGTTCACTTTAGCCCTGGATCAAATGAGCTGGAAATAGTGGGGCCTTTGCCCACCAGTGGGATAATGCAGGCTAACAGTAACAATATGTTTAATAGAGTAACTTCAACTTCAAGCCTTTAGTAAAAACTATTTAGTAAGTATACAGGTTGAAATTGAATACATGCGACAAATCGAAATGGCAGATTGTACTCATCATTATGAACAACTTTTACTATGGAACCAAACCAAAAATCGCGAAAAAAAAAATGGCTGTTCCCTACATTTTGACGAGTTATGCGAACATAAATGTAGGAAACAGCTGATTTTTTTTTCGCGATTTCAGGTTTGGTCCCATAGTAAAAGTTGTTCATAATGATGAGTATAATCTCCCATTTCGATTTGTCGCATGTTTTCAATTTCATCCTGTAGAATGAAAGTTGTTTTAAGTCTTCTACTTACTGTAGAGCTGGTAGCATTTTTTCCATTAGCTTTGAGTATATCTGGGTTGACCATCACTGCAAATACTATCATTGGAGGCCTGCCAGCAGTCGGGCCATAGTTCTGCAGCACCTGGAATAATGAGCCATTCAGTATTAACACTTGTGGTAAAAAGCTGTCATTTTTAATATAGAGTGAATAAATCTATAATGGTGGTAGCACACTGTTTAAGAGAGTTATTAACTCAACTTAGTAGGTCATGAAATCTGATTGTTGTTGTGTATCTGTCGCAGCCAACTGGTTAAATTAGCCGTTTAGTTAACCGCCTAGCCTTTGGAAGTAGTGCTCGCCTCGCTTCACTCTCTCGGCTCGCACGCGGTTGATCAGTTCTAACCTAACCCGTTTGGATGCCTGGCATAGTTATGACGACCAATTCGGTTCGCGCGTGATTGGTTACAGACTTCCAACCAAAACAATAATTGAATATCATCCAGGCCGTTAGTTGAATGGCCACTGTTTAGTTAAAAGGCTAGGCAACCGCCTAGCCTTTTAACTAAACAGTGGCCATTCAACTGGTTTAATTAGCTGTCTAGTTAACCAACTAGACAGCTAATTAAACCAGTTGGCTGCGACATATGCATCAAGAAACTGACCGAATTTTATTATTACTATGTCCTAGTTAATCTTAATAGGTATCTACTATTACTACATTACTATTTTAAGTGAATTGTTTATATACTTTGTATTCACAATACGATTTTAATAAGATTAAGCTAACTCTGCAGCGTTTAGATATCTTATCAAACCTCGTTAAGAAACTGGAGCGGAAAAATTGTGCTACTTAACCGATAGTCAGTAATTACAAGCAGTGATGGATTGTCGAAAATATGTAAATGAAACACCAACCTGCATTCCTCCATACAAAGGAATAGGATCGGAATACTGTTTAGGGTTCGCTATTTTCTGCCATCCCAACACATTTATGTACAGTTTCTCCGTAGTGCCCTTTATAGTATCCTGAATACACATGTGCGGCTGCGGAGGATTTTTAAACTGACGAAAAGCTCTTGAACCTCTTCCATATTGCACCGGCACCACTCTCTCTGGAGGATTCTGATTTTCCATAGCAACACGGCTTTAAACACCAGCACTTGCAGATATTTACGGAAGAATCACAAAACATTCACAATAAAATCCAATAACCAATAATGACATTTATAACAGGCCTGCCCGACATCGAAGTTTAATGAACTCTCGCCGCGACCAATCGTGATAAATTTACTCCTAAACTGTACTTGATCACTCAACAATACTAGGTTTATTTGTTTATTTTAATTATGCTCCTACTTATAAATATTAACTCAAAGCTCGTAAGTCACAGAGTACTTTTTGTCGTAAGTGTAAAGAAAGAAATCAAAAGAAAGAGCTTCCGTGAAAGAGAAAGACGGCCTCCGTTTTTTTTTTATTTCCCGGGCGGCTGCGTTACCGGTTTTCTTCGCAAAACCGGCTCAAAAAACCGTAATATCTCAATTCTCAAGTCATCTTGTATCAGTTCTATAATAAAACTGCATTTTATCTTTTTTCCTTAGTCTGAGCATTTTATTTAGGTTTTGGATTGTTTTTGCAATTTTTATTATATAATTTTTTAGACCCTTTTGTCTCCTGTTAGGTTTTAAAATTCGAATTCTTAAGCTAAGTGCTAGATGGCGCTTTGATCATTTTCTGTGTAAAAGGGCTTTTATTTCTGACTCGCTGCGCCCCGCGGTTTCATCCGTATAAGTTTCGATCCCGTGGGAATATCGGGATAAAAAGTAGCCCATATGTAAATTAAGGATGTCAAAATTGGTCGAGCCGTTTGAGCGTGAAGAAGTAACAAACATATAAATTTAATACACACAACACAAACACATTCACAAACTCTTGCCATTGTAATATTAGTGTGATTCCTAATATTAGAACGTGTGGGGTCGGGAGACCTCAATACCTCATCAGCAACGAATTTAAAGACAGAGATCTCTCTCTGTCTTTAAATTCGTTGCTGATGAGGCAACTTTCTTTCTCTCTCGAGAAAGAAAGTTGCATGGAGCATAGCGTCTTTTTCTTAGGTGACGATTTCTACCAGTCAACTTCTGACGCAAATCACGCTAAGGAACTTTTCCATGTCTACATTAATAATAGTACACTGTCCATGTTCAGTAATAGTCCTGCACCAACCGGGGGTAGTGTATATAGTCGGTTGGTGCCTCATTCTATCGAAACATGTCTTACGGGCCTCTGCGAGTTGGCTTCGGTTCCTCGTACGTGGGGAAGCACATGGTCCCGATATGTGACTGAAATCGTATTAACGCCTGTTTAATAATAATGATAGCAACAAACGCCATTTACCTACTCATCTGTCTGTTAAATGTACATGTCGCAGCCAACTAGTTAAATTAGCCGTTCAGTTAACTGACTGGCCTTTAGAAGTAGTGCTCGCTTCGCTTCACTCTCCAGCTCGCACGCGGTTGATTACAGTTCTAACCTAACCTAACCCATTTGTTCAGGGTGCACTGGCTTAGTTACTGCGACCAATTCGGCTCGCGCGTGATTGGTTACAGACTTCCAACTTAAACTGTAATTGAATATCATTCAGGCCGTTAGTTGAACGGCCGCCGTTTAGTTAAAAGGCTAGGCAGTTAACTGAACGGCTAATTTAACCAGTTGGCTGCGACATACACACGACGACACATCAAGCTATGACTTTCCACTTTTAGCTGACCTCGCATTGTATAGGTTTTTCAATTATTAATAATTTACAATCAGAAGTCGGCTTAGACTGGTTATGTATAGCTTGATGTGTGCCGCCGTGCGTACCTAGTGAATAGGATGTTTTCTTTAGAAAAAAACTGAGAAAGTTTTAAAGCTGAATCAACACTTGGTCAAAGTGTATAAGTATAGTGAAAAGTCTTTATGGTCGAAAGTCGAAAAAGAAAGAAACGACTGACGGTGATAAACTGACTGAAGGACGAAATCGCATTATTTTGTCGGTGTGTTTGTTGTTGCTATGCACCTGACTATAGACTAGGTCAGCAACCAACTAGGGCGTGCCGACTCCCAACTCCCGCCCCGCGAGACTTGGATGGTGGACAACAGACAGAGGCCTTATGTTTATAAATAAAAAAATCTTTTTTTTTTCAAGTTTATTAAGTAAGTACTTATTTTTATTTTCTACATTTTTACTTTTGCATAACTAAAGAAATTAAAATACATCTTTTACGATGTTCACTTAGTCATAAGAATGCCTAACTTCTAACATTTTCTATAACTATAGAAATAATACCTGATTCTACAGGACCCACTAAGCACTACATGTAATAACTATTTCCTCAGCAATGTGTAATAACTGTAAGCTCCTTTCAATATCTGCAAAGTAAAATACAAGGTAAGTTACAGACTTAAACACAACAGAGTCATACAAAACATGCCAAAGATATCTATTTCTCTTCCTGATTTTTCGCCCACTTATTGATGTAAGGCTGCGTGTTTAACGGACGCACAAGAAGCAAAGTAAAATACAAGGTAAGTTACAGACTTAAACACAACAGAGTCATACAAAACATGCCAAAGATATCTATTTCTCTTCCTGATTTTTCGCCCACTTATTGATGTAAGGCTGCGTGTTTAACGGACGCACAAGAAATATTAGGTCCTTACATATGAAATTAGCGTTTTGTCGTACTGACCACTTTGATCTGAAATATATTCTTTGGTTAAGAATTCCAAATTCAAATTTACAAATTCATTTAGCTGGTACATTTGAGTTTTGAAAACAGTCATTCATTTGTTTTTTCCTCATTATTTTTTTCTTTGGCGTCGCTTATTACCGCACAATGGAAAACATGAAATATCGGTATATTTACGAGTACGAGTTCTGTACCAGTACCGTGGCACCAGTGCTGCAGAAACAGCTCGAAGGATTAATGATGTGTACGGCGCTGGTGTCGCAAAAGAAAGCACGGTACGTTTTTGGTTTCAACGTTTTCGTTCTGGAAATTTCGACCTTCAGAACCAACCCCGTGGACGGCCGGATACCAAAGTGGAAAATGAAGAATTAAAGGCTATTGTGGAAGCGGATCCATCACAAAGCACTTCAGAGATAGCTGCAGGCTTCGGGGTAAGTGATAAACTGTATTAATCCACTTGAAGCAAATCGGGAAAGTAAAAAAACTTGAACGATGGGTACCTCGTGAATTGAGTGAATCGAACTTGCAAACACGCGTCGACTGCTGTGTTACTTTGCTCAACCGACACAATAATGAAGGGATTTTACATCGAATCATTACTTGTGATGAAAAGTGGATACTGTACAATAATCGGAAGCACTCGTCGCAATGGCTGAACCCTGGAGAACCAGCCAAATCCTGCCCTAAACGAAAATTTACTCAGAAAATTTACTTGTGAGTGTTTGGTGGACTAGCGCCAGTGTCGTTCACTACAGCTTTCTAAAATCTGGCCAAACGATTACGGCAGATATCTATTGTCAGCAACTGCAAACCATGAAGGAAGAACTAGCTGCTAAACAACCAAGATTGGTCAATCGCTCTAGGCCACTGCTGCTTCACGACAACGCAAGACCACACACTGCACAACAAACAACCACTGAGTTAGATGGAGCTACAATTGGAATGTCTGCGACATCCACCGTACTCCCCGGACCTTGCTCCAACAGATTACCATTTTTTCCGGAATTTGGACAACTTCTTACAAGGAAAAAAAATCAACTCCGATGCGGCAGTCCAAACCGCCTTCAAAGAGTTCATTGATTCTCGCCCCCATGGTTTTTTTAGTAAAGGGATCAATGAACTACCTATGAGATGGCAAAAGTACATAGATAACAACGGTGCATACTTTGATTAATTAAAAATATTTTACAAAAAAAAAAATGTCTTTATATTCCTCGAGTACAAAACGCCAATTTCATATGTAAGGACCTAATACTTAGGTACGCATTAATTTGGGACTGAATGACAATAATTCCTAGCAGGACTGCCAGAGAGTCCTCCCGTGTGCTAATAAATCATACCCTTCTTGCAATTGCCAGTGATCTAGGCTAATTGGGGGCTCATACCTTGCGTTTAGACTACATTTGCTGTTGTGCATGCAGCATAAGTTAACTCACATTAATGAAGGTCGGCAAAGTAAGGTTAGCGAAGGGCCCTGCAGTAAACATATTCTTAATGCGGAGCTGTCCTGATAGACATAACACGTCTTTTTTTTGTTTGTAGCTTGCAATGTACCAGTTACTTTCAAATGGTCCTGATGTCATCTTCTCATTCTGAAATTATTGGAAAAAGATATAGGTAATCCGGGCCAAAACCTATTCAAATAAATGCTTCATCAATGCTCAAGTAAACAGTTAAAAAAAATATTATCAATTTATCACTAACAATAATGCTCATTCGTAAGTGCCGGAGCACACGATGAGTTACACGGCGCCTGCACTGCATCGTCCTATAGAAATATCTGTGGCATGTCACACGATGCGCTGCGGCGTACCAGACTTGCAACCGCTGAGACCAGACGGGGAGGGCTGATGCGTTGCGACGTCGGAACGGCACTGCACAGCCGCTCAGTCGGTATATTATGTTCTGTGCGCTTAGTTGTATAAGCGTCACAAGGAAGGGCACATGATCCATTTTTATTAACTGGCTGTCCAACGCTGCTGGGGTGCCGGCGGCGCCGCTGTTACGTAACAACGTTGCGGCGCCGCACTGCTTGTGTGCCCGCCGTTACGGCGAAATCTTGACTGTGCGGCGGCGCGCGGCGCCGCAACGCATCGTGTGCTCCGGCACTCACTGATATTATATTTTTAAAATAATACGTTGATAAAAAATGTGACTTACTTTGATAAAAACGTCATTGCTGTGCCAGCAGAAAAGGAAAAGTTGTGCGATTCCAAACACTAAATACTCGGCCATCAATAGTTTCTGTGCGGCATTTTGTGCGGACTGTGGAAAATAAATATTATTAGTAGAAATATCTTTACAACTTATCGTGTGTCTCTACCCATCTCAATCAAGTAATATTTCGAATCATTGCCATTTTTCTTAATAATATTGTTCTAAAACTACATAGGTTTGTACATACCTGACGTATTGAAACCCTAAACATTTCTTAATAATATTGTTCTAAAACTACATAGGTTTGTACATACCTGACGTAATTGAAACCCTAAACATGACGTAGGCAACAGCCCGATGTCTGAATCCTCAACACTCAATTTTATTTTTAGTTCTACCTAGAATGCCTAGAATCATGAAGGTTTTCATTGAAAACTTACGGTTAGTTGGTAGGCGCTCGCACAAAGCATCAACGAACACATGACCATGTAAAAGAACATGACAGGCGACAAAAGGGAATTAAATAATCTCGAATACCTGAAACAAAAGATCATTATTACAGGAATTAGTATCAGAGGGCGTTCAAAATTATTGTTTTGTTCTTTTATGCAGTCTGCATGGCGTTCTTTACTTTGTAGTGGTTGCGCGCGTTCAATATTTTATCGATAAAATTTTGAAACTGCGTAGTTTTTGTCAGAAATAATGTATTTAACCAGACTTTTCGCGTATTTAAGGACTACCTATGTGATATATTTTGCAATTAGTATAATAATTAAACAATTAGAATACAGCGTACGGTACGCTTAGTCTAGCGAATAGAATTTCTATGCACCAAAAACGTAGGTAAAGAAGTTTGAAATTACATAAAGCAGGTATTCTACTTTGTTTTTGCTGCTAGACTTAATTAATTATAACAAACAAAAATACAGCCTATTAATATTCATTTAGTACAGTATAGAGACGTAAAACCTAGCAGATAAAAATATAAGATATGACACTGAGATTTAATTATTTTACTTTATATACCTATCTATTATTCCTATGTGTTCAAATAGATAGCGAAACCAAGAGTATTATATCAGGGCACGCCGCGATAGCGGCGGTAAGGCCCCTCTTTGAGGAGTGGCTAGAGAGGCGTCACGGCGCCCTCACCTACCGCCTGACGCAGGTCCTCACCGGACACGGATGTTTCGGGAGGTTCCTGCACATAATCAGGCGGGAGGAAACGCCCGGGTGTCACCACTGCGAGGATCGCCCAGAGGACACGGTGGTGCACACGGTGGAGATCTGTCCCGCTTGGGCAGAGCACCGCCGTGTCCTCGTAGAGGCGATCGGCAGCGGCGGCGACCTCTCGCGCACGGCCCTGGTCCAAGCCATGGTCCGGGGCGAGAGGGAGTGGGAGGCAGTCACCTCCTGGTGGTGGCAGGATGGGCGAGGGAGAGAGCGGAGAGAGCCGCCCGTCCCAGCCGCCGCGGTAGACGCTCCGGGCGTCGGGAGCCGCGTGACGACTCCCGGCCACCGTAGGCGCGGGCCTGCGGACGGCGAGTAATGGGTAGCTCGCCGTCCGATCAGGACCAGGCCCGTGCCGGACGGCGCGTATGTGTTCCACGCGCGCCTCAAAGAGATGTCAGCAGACATGGAGGGGCCCGTCAGGGCCGAAGCCTGCCGGGGCAGCGGGATTGTCCGAAAGGGTTACCGCTGCCCCGGAACATAAAGGGCTAAGGAAGGAACACGGATGGGTTTTAGTCAGTAAGAGTCTGACACTCCCTTCCGCTCCACCCAGAGCGGGACGGTCATTTGATGATTTCCCATCCTAAAAAAAAAAAAAAAAGAGTATTATATCATCTGTGGCGAAACCCTAAGATTCAATGTTATTACAAATGTTATAATTTTAACAAATTAATGTGTTGTATTAAATTAATTGTTACTTAAATCACATTTCTCATGATCTTTAAGACAGTTCATGGCGAAACATGTAAGATAATTTTTTATAAGACCATAATTTACCATGATAAAATGCAAATAAACATAAATTGTTATTCCAATTTTAATCTTAGGTATATTGAAAACGAATAATACAACTTATTAGCCCGCCCCTGAGAGGACAATGTAAAATCAATATATTTGTACACTTAGTTTGCAATACGCGTTAGACGTTGACTTTTAATGCCGACCAGTTATATTAGATCGGTTGTTTCACCCAAAGATCAGAGTGTGCGGGATGGAATGTGTGGAAGACATTAGGGTTAGGAAAGAAGCGGATAATAGAGAAGTGTGGAGGAAAAATACATGCTGCGAATTCCTTAAATAAATTGGGATAAGGGCAGGGGTATAGTTAATAAACTGGTACAGGTTTCAAACGATTGATAATTGGACTAAAATAATCATATGGTGCAGTTTACAATCTGTTGGACTGACATGAAGTGTGGATGCCGAAGGCGGGGGGGGGGGGGGGGGGGGGTTATAATCTTTTCAGCACCCTTGAAAACACAGAGAGGACAGTTTCCTTAATTAAAGCGTTGGTGTTTTAAACTACCTATATATTCGTATAATTGCGTATTGCGTATCTACTTTAGTTAGGATACAATATAAGGATACAATAAACATTTCCTGTCCTGCTTTTAAATGGTACTTAGATGATACGTAACTTTAGTTAAAATGTATTCATTAATAATTATAGCTTAGTGCTTGAGAAATTAATAGTTACAACTTGATGTTAGTCGACTGGCTTGCTTAGTAGGACATATCAAATCTAAGGAAATCAGCGCCTAAAACGGGGTCAGCTAATGCAAGGTCGGTCAAAGGCATAAAAAGTCGCATCAATGAACCATTTCCACTGACAGAGTTTTGATAAATAGAATGGTAGAAGTTTCGTTACTTCTTATGTATTAAGTACTTAGGTATCTTATATAATGAACCTGTTGAGTATACCCATCAACCATTCTGCCAATGATGATGATGTTGAACCAGTTGACTGTAAAGTTATTCTTAAGTTTTGTTTAGAATTGATAGATGTTTATCTCTGTAAGTAAATCTTGACACTTGGTCAAAACTTTAAGACTAGATGACGCCGGCATTTCCTAGCAGACTCATATCCGAAGAAGAATAGCCGAAACAAACTCAGAGGTCATGGTCTCTTCTAACAATTTTGGTTGCACAATCAATTACAAATTGTTATCAATATTAGCTTAAAGTTCTTAATCAACCGATAGTTCTTGAAGAACACTTTCGTATCTATTTATGTTGGGTAGTTATCTAATTGCAAAGGAGCCTTCTTTGTATTACAAGAGGCGTTTGTCATGTCGTCAGATAGAAGAGTTACTGGACGGCATTGTTGCCATCGCTGATAGAACCTGGATGAGGCTGGCTCAGAACTCAGGCTCAGGAGAAGGAATTGACACAAGAAAAGGAGGAGAAGAAAAGGAGGCCTATAACCAGTTTTGGGTGCAGTCGGGCTGTGGTAGTAGTATTATAATTTATGTAAAACATACATGATTAGTAAATAATTGGAATAGTTAAATCTACCTAAGCTACGTATTTACGCGGCTGAGTGATATAAAAACTAGGCAAGCAAAGCTAGTTAGCTTAGAAATCCGAAAGATTTTAATTCACATTAATTGTAAATCGTTAATAATTTTGAAATCACAGTCACAGAAAAAAGCAGCATAATAACAACATTTAAAAATTGGTTTTAAATTCAATTCTAAAATACTTTACGAAAATAAATTACACTTGTCTTTATGTTCCTCATTATATTAGGTATCTAAATTACTACATTTTTTGTTTTTACTCGTGAGAACCTTTTATTGGCTTTAGGTCTCAAATAAAATTGTTAACCTTCTGTTATAGCTGTTGGTTCGTCTATAAATAATATAAACAACTCACTTTAACATCGTGACGTGTATGTCGTGAAGCTGTCGCACCATTTCCGTACAGTTCTTATCGCTGATCACAGGTCCATACGATCCAAACATTTGCTTGCATCTTTCCCGCAGCAGGTCAAGTTTCCCACCAAAGAACACCATGACTACCACGATACATGTGTCATAAGCAGCCATGATTAAAGCACCATAAGCACATAGGAGCGTATGCCAGGCTACTGTGACCCAAGAACCTGGTGAATGATATTTATCAAACGGCATCCAAGAACTAAAGATGTGTGGAAAGGGCTCAGTCCCATTTCTCAAATTTTCTCTAAAGGTGGCTGACGTAAGATATCTCATAAGTGGTGTACAGGTTGTTGTCAAGAATGTTGTAAAGACTAAAACCCAATAGAAGTATGAGAGGCGACGGCAGTATCTAGTATAAGTTTCGACTATCGTAGTCTTAACTGTATCTCCACTAAGTCTTTCGAATATATCAGCTTCTGTGACGTAGTCCAAAACTTCGCGCCAATTTGTTTGCCAGAAGATGAAGGAGTGCACTTTCACGATACAAACGACGCTCAACATGGAAATCTTCATGTTAGTCAACACGAGATCCAAATCCGATCTAATTACGTACAGCTCCATGTATTGCGTAACCACGAAAAACGCTACTATCTCGTGTGTTATGATGTAGATTATTTTAAGCAGTGTGCTTTGTGGTAACAATAATCCCGCGTTCTTTATAATCCAGTAGTTTGGACCTAAGAACGGCCGTTCCGGGTCCTCTAAGCTTTGAAGAATCGAATTCATTTTGAACTCAGTAAAAGATCTTATCGAAGTGGTGATGAATTGATTTGTGTCTAGTATTTATACCGATACGGTGCTATAGTTAGCCCGCGACCCCTGCGACCCCATGCAAGGGAAAATCACAGCATGTTTTTCAACACGGTTTTTTTTTCGGATTTGCTTAATTGTATACTCGACCCCATATATTTTTAAGGGTTCAATATTACCTTCATTTGGATGTTTTTCAAATTGTAGCTCATATAGTGTTTTTCACCCCTGTTTTAGCTTATAATGTCAGTAATAAGCTGCTATTTGAAGTTAGTAAAACTCATTTATAAGTAGGAATTGGATATGCATTTAATAGTCAAATGTAAAGGTACTGATTTGAATACTGCTACTTCGTGGGCATAGTTTGTTCAGAAACGAGTCTGTACGTACACAAAATTTTGGTATATTATCATCAAACAAGTTAAAGAATGAAAAACATAGTTTATAAACATAATATGAGCTTTAAAAAGTGGGTATACGAAATACAGGCTTTCGAATTTCGATTGACACTAAATTATTGTCGTCGTAGTTAGTTGCAGATGGCAACGCTTCTTTCTATCCTTTTAATAAGATTTATAAGAAAAACATAATTGGTACTGCTAAGCATTTTAAAAGACAATCGGTTCATTAACGTTCGTAAACAAAAATATGCAAAATTCTCAAAATAATAATAATTATCGATATCAACTTTACATATCCCAACACTAGCTAAGTAATAATAGTCGCAGTCATATTACATTGTATTCCAAACCGTTAATTTAAATGTCTCTATTATACCCGCTAAATGTGGGCGTGACAGCCGCACCGCGGACGGTCCCCAGTAAAAAAACAATAATGGAGCTATCACACATCAGTGCGACAACCCTATTATTATGTGCTGAATAAGTTAGAGGAAAATACGACACGCCAATCATTTGAAAATGTGGACATTTTTATAAATCTTGATTTAGGATGAGCTAATAACCAGGTTTTAGGGTTCAGTATTGTTGCACGTTATGTTACGTAGGTTTCCATTAATCGACTTACATTTAATTATTTATTCACTTTAAAAATAATAATTATGGTAATTAATCTCGTATAAGCTAACATTTAAAATATTAATATGTATATTTATATGAAAAAAGAATCATAGGGCATCAAAAAATTTGACCGCATCGCTGTCAACGGGAACATGCCCAAAAAGCTGGCAGCATTGCCACGTTGTATGGCGATGCTAATTCTTTGGTCAAGAAATAGGTCAGCCCTCTGGTCACGTGAAGAGTCGAATAACCGCTTGGCGATATCTCGAAAAACCAAGTGAGCACTCGGACCCCATGGTCCTAGTGTTTCAACCCCAAACGGCTCGAACATTTATAACTTCCAATCAGGTTGGAATATTTTCGCCGTTTGAGGTTTTCTGCACCTGCAGCCGCCGCTCCAGCACAGCCCACCGAGCTAGGAAGATGGGATGGCGCATAGGTCTGCCTAACTTCCAGGGCATTATGCTCATTTAATATCATTATCTCGTTTATTTAAATAAAGTTACTTAAAATGAACCGCTGCCCTAATGAACCCCTTCCCAAAAAGCGCAACGATTGTCGGACTGCCACGCGATGTCGCGAGGTGTTTGTAGTTTGAAACTTCTCAAACTCAAGTTTTTTCGAAATATACCCCTCATATCAATCAGTTGAATTCTAGGACAAGCATAGTTCTATTGGGCGAAGATTACCGTTCTTCGGAAAATTACGAAAAACTGCCCTGCCTACCCTATTTACTTTTAAAAAGCCAGCCTAAAAAAATATTTTTAAATTGGTAACATTTTAGTACTGTCAATGTTATTTGGCTCGTTAAGGCTATGAGGTGGAGAATAAAGGCATTCTGAGCATGGAGAGGTTGCACTTTTGATACAATCGTGACATATCATATGTTAAAAATCGTCGACACTTATTGTCTTGGAACGCAGAAACTCTGTTAATAATGATGATGTTTATTTTCGTTTTGTCTTCCGCTGGTTGGATAAAAGTAAATAATGGGATAATTATTAAATAAGTGTTAGTAATATAATGATATTCTCAACCGATACCAGTGCTGATTGCAGTGTTAGCAAGATTTTGTGTGAGAAATGGTATCTGTTTTTTACCCCCGTGAAAAATATAATATAAACCCGTTTTTACAATGGTTAGCTGTGCTGTAGCGAATTGTAAAAACACGTCTGCAAAGATATCTAAAAACAAAGATGGAATTACGTTCCACAGGTAAGCAGTTTAAATATAAGTTTTTAGTTTTATGTTAAGTAGTTTGGTATTTTTAGTGGTAATTATTAGACTAAGATTTGTGGGAATCTGATATAGTTAGCTTTTAAATTAAAATACAGTATGGTATCAAGAGAGTTTCTCAGTCAACATTTGCCAAATCTTGACTAAAAACAACCACAGATTTTCAGTAAAAAACCAAAAGATTATTTTATAATTTTGCAGGTTTCCCCGTGATAAAGGAAGAAGGAAGCAATGGGAGCTAGCGGTGAATAGAGAAGAGGCGTGGTCTTCAACTGCCTCCAGTGCCGTTTGCTCTGAACACTTTGAAGCTAAAGACTTTTACTTGACAGAGGGTGGATTGAGGCGGCTGTCTGTGGAGGCTGTGCCGGCTATTAATATATCTGTGAGTAATTATTAAAGCTTTTTATCTAATGGGGCTAATGGTGATAATAACATGAAAATAAAATGAAGTTTTTTGTGGTGATCATTTTACTACTTAATTTATTACTAAGTACATAATTTAACTTAGTGTTTAATATCTGTATTTCATTGTTTTCTAAGAACTGAAAAAGTTGGCTAATTTTTTTTAAATTTAAATCTTTATAATGTTACAACACCTCGAAGTTAATTTAACCAATAGCATAATGATGATGGATGAAGTGATAAGAACTCATATATGTATTTTTTTTTGCAAAGTTTACTATTTATAGTTTCAAATTCAAATTTGCATGTTCTAGTCAAATCTCTTAGCTACATTTTAAATGCAAGTATTGCAACAGCATAATCCAAAATGTAGAAATACCTTCTAAATAAACAACTGAGTCTATGGCATTACCTCCTAACTTCCATGGGACATGTGTCACAACAGTTACAAGTAATTGGCACTTCAATTTATCAATTTAACTTTTCAAATAATTAAGGTGGAACTAGTCGCGAGCTCGAACTCACTGGTGGGTTTGGCCAAAAAGCTCGTTGCCTCTCCTGGCATCTTGATCAACAGATATAGTATCATAGTATCAGTGATGAGCAGTTAAATGCTAGTCTCGTTTTCACGCACACAAACACCATTCAGAACTGTAACACGCTTAAAAAAATACGAAAAGTCCTTTACAAAATCAAGTTTTATAAAAAAAAACCACTGCATAGATCAAATAAAGTACTTAATATATATATATAAAAAATACACTGCATAGATCAAATAAAGTTTACTAAACACTTCGATAATTGAGCTTTGTCGGTTCCGACTTTGAAGATTTTATACTTGTTTTATTACTTATTTACACCCAAAGTTACGTTAAAATTAGCAAATCAAATGAAAAGTCATTTATTCAAACTAGGCTGAGAATCAGCACTTTTCGAACGTCAAAATTACAAAAGACAGTCCCCCAAAACGCCTGCCCTTCACCACTTCCTAGTGCTTTCGCTGGGGAGAAGAAGTGGCGCAACAAACTCCCCAGCAGCACAGCTGTCTGTTCAGTTAGAAAATACTTGATTGTATACAATACTAGATATGCAAAGTAATTAACATGACAGGACACAATGTTAAATTAAATTATTTTCCATAAACATATGGCATGTTGAGTATTGGTTGGTATATTGGCTAGATAACAAGGTAGCCACGCCAATATACAAAAAATATGCAAAAAACACAAACAAAACACAACATATGCAAAAATATTAAACCAAAATAAAAAAATTAAACAAAAACTTATGACCTAAATAAAAGCTTCCAGGTAAAGGGTGTGACATCTTACATATTTATGCAATGCTGGGTTCTGTTCACACAGCTGTCATGTCACTAGAAGTCACATAATATGATAAACTAGGACCATCAAAGTAAAATAAATAAACAAGTTATTACTAATAACAACAATAAAACCATGGTTAGCAAGAAAAACGAATCTTTGTTGGCTCATAACTTTTTAATGAATTTTTATTTTACTATTCTGTTTCTGTACAGACATGAGTAATTAGAGACAAAACTATTATCATGTTTAACTTTGTATATACAATGTCATATAGTGGAATAATACCCTCCCTAAATTTGTATGGAAAAAAAATATCAACTAGCCACCTTAAATGTTTATTTCACTTTGTGTAAATTGTTTAGTTCGGCAGTTAGAATTTCTTGTCACTTCGCCGTCTACAACTGAAAAATAGGAATTTTATTACATTATCATAGTCAAATCATAAATTTACTCATCAGACCTTATATTCCAGCCATGTCAAGAACTAGAGCCAACAATATCATGTGTCCAACCCATTGACATACAACCAACGGACTCCGAAGAAGTAATCAAACTCAAATACAAAGTCCATAGACTAGAAATAATTGCAGAGACGAGAAAGAGAAGACTGAACCTTATGTGGCAAAGAAAGAGAAGGCTGCGGAAGAAGCTGGACCGAATGAAATGTTTGATCAAACATTTGATCAAACATAAAAAAGCTGATGGGGTAATTAGCTGAGTCAGATAGTTACTATGTAAGAATATAAAGCTGCGAATCAAGTTTAATAATGTATTTAATTTATTTAGAGTATTATTTTTATTTAAAAACAAATATAATATGATTTAATTATGCTTAAAATAAATTAAGTGTGGACAGATTACACATTTCCTATAGTATTTATAAATAAGTATTGCCAAAACTATAATCATAATACCATAATAAGGTAAAATACAATTTTTTTTATTAGACTTATGAATTCATCCTAAAAATAATTGTAATATATTTATATATAATTATTTTAATTACTGTTCCTATGTATTAAATATCAGAAAAATACAAAAATTTTATGTTTAAAATATTTACCTACTGTAAGTTATCGAGATTGGATTTCATTTTTTTTTTTTATGTATTTGGTGTATTGTGTGTCTTTTAGTCTGTTCTAAATTAATGTATTTTCTTTCTTTTCATAGAAACTAAATACCTAGATGAAATATCAGTTTCAGCCCTCTACAAAAATTGATAATTATGATAATCCCTCTAAACAAATTAAAGTTGTCATAATTTGATTAATTGATTTTCGCCATGGAATTCTCTCTTACCTTGTAACAACTGATCAAAAGAAACATTAAAAAAGTTAAATTATATTTTTATTGAATTAAGTACTTACCTGTTTTTTTTTTCCAAATAGTGTTCATTCAAGGAATTTTAGACTGTAAGCCATAGAAATATAGTGTATACCGTATATACCTTTATAGTCAAATGGGGCGCTTGCGTATTTTTTTTTGGAAATTGTGAACATTTTAATTTTGAGTTTTCATACCTACGTATAATATTATAAATGCGAACGTAAGTTTGTTACGCTTTCACGCTAAAACGGCTGAACGGATTTGGATAAAATTTGACACATGATGGGTAGACCATGATCTGGAGACGGTTAAAGGTTAGTTTTCATCATGGACCGCAGACAATGTCGCGAGCAACAGCTAAAATACCTAAATATAATAAAAATGTTGCTTGGTTACCTTTCACCGTCAAAATGCGGCAGTTAGGTACACTATAATAACACTTTATGCAGCACCATTTTACGAAGTGTAAAAAAAGTCTTATTAAAATAAAGTTTAAAAAACAAAAAATCCTTCGAGCCGGATTTGAACCAGCGACCTATGGATAACAATCGTTCAACATCTACAGTCCACCGCTCTACCAACTGAGCTATCGAAGGTATGTTGAGGAAGGTTAAAAAAACAATCTCATTTTCTGTATGTAGTCAAAACAGGATGGTTTTGGTTAAAAAAGGTGCAAAGTGCGGGTAGGTTGCTACCAAGAATTAGTGAGATTTTAAAAAGGCAGAGAAACCAAAGAAATGTGATTATGCGAGTACTTTTTTAAATAGGTACTTAATTGTCAGTATTAAATGTTGTTAGCGTATAGGTAAATTGTACTTAATGATTGTTTTCATAGTTATCTCAATGTTTCTATTGATAAATGATAAATGATTTTTATTTTGTAAGTAGGTTTGCACAAACACTTTTACACGTCATTCATATTTTTTATAAAACTAGATGAGGTCGGCGTTTCCTATCTGACTACTCTGAGAAGAAAGGCCGAAACAAACTCAGAGGTCACAGTCTCTTTTAAAGTCCTGACATAATCTTGGTCAGGTTATATGAAGACCATGTAGATCGATGTCTGAGATGGTCTTTTGAGGAAAGAACCACACAGATTGAGAGGACCTGTCCAGTCAGTGCAAGCATTTGTCAGAAATCGTGCAGCTCAACTCAAAACTTAAGGAGCTCAACGATTCGACGAACAATACCAAAGAAAGGACATTTGGGTAGGCCACATAAATTACTCAAACTGCCAGACCTAGAAAAAAAACTAACAGAACAAAGAGAATAATAAAAATTAAACAAAAAAAATAATAATAAAATGACCCACATTGAAATTAGAAAAACAAATAAAATAGAAGTAGATAGAATTCAAGTTTTACGTTAAATACTTATAAATTATACACATCATAGCTGTCTAGGGATATTTAAGGTATGATATCTGTACCATGATATCATAACTTTAAAAGTACACTAAAAAATAATGATAGTGGCGGTAATATTAAATTATCTTTACCACGATTCGTACGTACAGAGACGTATCGTGGTAAAGATAATTTAATTTGTGATGTGTGTGTTGTGTGTGTGATGCTTTATTGTGTTTTAATGACTAACTTTATTTTAACCGAAATTTAAATTTTATCACAAGTTTGATAATTAAACTGGTTTTTCCTATAGGTACACACGGCTACACATCAAGCTATACATAACCAGTATAAGCTGACTTCTGATTGAACGAAAAACCTATACAATGCGAGGTCAGCTAAAACTGGAAATGTATAGCTTGATGTGTAGCCGTGTGTACCTACCATACGACGCTGACATAGAGTTGTTGAGTGCAATAGGCATGCTGGGAGCGGGCGCCATCCATTACAATGCTGATGCCATTGGCACCAGTCAAAGCGTCTGAGCTAGATTGTGGTCTCGCTACCGGGTTACTGGCGAGGTGGCTGAGCGGCATACTGGTCTAATATTCGAATTACCACCGCAAGACAAGACTGATTTTTACAAATAACTGCGTAAAGACAACCCACCGCTACTGGCAGGTAATTGGTTTTGAAGTTACAGTCGAAGCAACAGATGCTGGTGAGCGATCAAACTGTAAGGAGGAGACTGCACGAAGTCAACTTTCATGCTCGTAGACCATTTCGGATTCCGTCGCTACGACGACGAGGCAATCGTGGACGACGATTGCAATGAGCAAATGAACATTTAACTTGGAACGATCGCAAATGGGCTAAAGTGTTATTCTCTGACGAATCCCGGTTCGGCTTTCATCCAACTCCTGGCGAACACCTGGACGTGAAAGCCGCCAAAGTAGATCCTCTTTGACAATCAAAATGGCGGCGCTAGTGCTTAGTGCTGGGCACATTTCCAATAGGTACTATGATAATGGAGATAACGAACAGAGCATGGATTCTAACACCCGGTATCAAGAACGGAATCAACGATATGTCGAAATAATTAAACTTATGTCAAGTGATCCTTGTCGATAACTTACGAGTAAACAAACACAATTCCTACCTATGCTGTAGTATTATGAATGTTGGTGTGGTGATCAAAACTTCGGATTGATGAGTTAAAATGTACTGGGACCAGTGGTCATCGGCAAAGTATAGAATACCTTCTGTAGTGGATGCCTACTATGAATTTTCCTACGACTAGCGACTCAAGGAATCTGTCAAAAGAAAGTGCAAAGATTGGCTGTTTGACAATTTCTTAGCTAATTTTTGAGTTGATTTTAGTTCCAGAGTAACTATTACAACAAAAAACTGACAGAATCCTTCCTTTTGCTTGAAATAATTGATGCCAATCGGTACGGAACATAACAAATGAATTATTTATATCAATATAAATATCATGCATCTAAGGCATCTTGTTATTCTTGTTAGGTAGTTGTTAGATACTGTTTTATAATTTTTCTTGGTCAAGTCATACGTAGTTCCTATAGTTTAGTGTACCTACTATAGGTAGGTAGGTAGGTACACCTCTACCTAACACCCTTCGGGTAAAACAGGCGTGACGTTATGTTATGTACCTAAATAGATTCACTACAAGTGTGATAGGTAATATCCGAACCTTAGCCATAAATAGATTCACTACAAGTGTGATAGGTAATATCCGAACCTTAGCCATAAATAGATTCACTACAAGTGTGATAGGTAATATCCGAACCTTAGCCATAAATAGATTCACTACAAGTGTGATAGGTAATATCCGAACCTTAGCCATAAATTTAACACACCTAGGAATGCAACAGCAAAAAGTAAACAATGCTAGACAGTGCAAATTGCTTGCATCCAATGCACCCACTAATTACCTACAACGGTACCTAACCACAAAAGGCGACATTCATTACGCGGACAGTTTTCTCTGATAAGCTATCTGTAGAAACCTCAGCTACAGTTATTGCCGGTTTTCGATAGCGCGTCTCCATTGATCGTGCGCGCGCGCAGGTGGGGGCAACACCGATCTCCCACCAACCAGCGCGCCAGTACCATCGCTGCCAACATTGAGTGACGCGCGTATTTACGTTCCAATTTGAAATAATCGATCCGAAAAATTACGTTTTATTTTTTAGTATTTTTTTTTTGTTTATGCTATTGTATTTGTGTTAGCATGAAGTGATGTTCAGTGTTCGTGTAATGTTTCATAAATCACACCCGTGGTCTACGTATGTCATTGGATTCGTTTAGCTAGTTGCAACAAACGAAAATGTGACTGTTTGTTTTAATGTCAAGTTTTAATCGATCGTTGATCGAAAATGGGCTTTATTGACGTTCTATCAACGTAATAACGATGAAGATGAGAGAGTTTATGAGGATTACGTTTGTGTGTGTGTGCGCTTTGCTCCTGGCAGTGCGTGAGACAAGGTGTGAGGATGAAGTGTCCGAACTGGAGGACGGTGGAGCACCGAGGAGTGAGGATCAGAATGAGCAGAGGAAGGACTCCAAAAGTCCTATGCCAGGTAAGGAATAATAGGCATAATACACATGTGTCAACTGTGAACCATGTTGACATAATAAAAACAATAATAAAAATAGTAACGGTTGTTAATTTATGTAAAGAATGTTAGAGTAGGGGCCGCGCGGCTGTTTGTATAACCTACGACTGCTAAGTCCTAGCCTAGAAGTGAAGGGCCTGAGGCGCGATGTCTGCGATGTGGGTAGTCTGATGCATCTTTGAATTGTTTTGCTGAGGATGCGACCGAAGGAAATATAATAAGAATGGAAAAGGTTGGTATGTCGCGTCGAGTTGTTATTGAAAACACAGATGTTTATACTTATTTTAATTTTATACCGTGTCAAGTGTTTGCTCAACCTGCGCACACGATTCCTGCCCACGTATTTCGAAGCGTAGGTATGACTAAACGAACATTCCCAATTTGGTACGCCTTTCCTAATAAATCACACATTGGTTGATTGCTGTTCGTTCATATTTGCCTATTTAGTGCAAGCGTTTATATTGGTAATAGAAAATAGCTCCAAATTGGAAAGTTATAAACGATGAACGTTTCACTATCGCCAGTCGGTGGTTGTACTTTTATTAAACTCAGTTGTATCTTATTGCATTGTAAAAGAGCTATAATAACATTACAAGCAGTGCGCCCGGAATTCCCATCGACAAAAAATGACAAACTGTCATACAAACTTTCGTCTCCTATTTAAACTCTTTATGGAGTGAGTGCTAAAAAATCTTTAAGTACCTACTTAGTTTTCACCTTCGCTATAGTGTAAGGAACTCTTATTCAGTTCACACTTGTGCAAGATGGCTGACATGCAAAGAATAAACAAAATATGATCCGTACCTACTGGTGAAAATGATCATCCTCACTTCGATAAACAACCAAAGGTTATTCCCTTAATCACTTCCTAGACTTGCCAGATGAATACTTACCTAATAGGTTGCTGGTAGCAGTCCTTGCCAAGCCTCATCGTCTATCTGTCTAGTCTTTGCCCAACTATGTTGAGTTCGGCATTTCATTTTTCATTTCATTCATCTTCTCAGATGCATCTTAGCCTAATATGAGTTGGGCCCAGAATAATTAGTTCTTTGGAAATCTCACAAAATATAGCCATAATATATTGACGGGATCAAATTTCTAAACGCGAAAACCAAAATACTTACCTATTGCAATAGCTAATTTAAATAATCACTGTCTACTTTCATCAATTAACGTTTTTGGAGCTGTTATTAAAATATTAACATAAATGACGAAACTCTCCTCTCTCGCCCCATATTACATGGGACTTAAACATAACTGTCCGACTGTCTGTTGACGGTCTCGACTTACGAGTTGTAGGTTCGAACCCAGGCAGGCACTTTGTGTAAATTGTTTCATCACAAGTGCTCTCGAAACGGTGAAGGAAAACATCGTGCGTTACTGCCCACTCCCTCCCGAAGAGAGCATTGTCAGTGGGAACATTAGAGGCTAATCGTGAAACATAACTGGTGAAAATGTTGGTGACTTACTGGTACCCGGCACTAAAACAGGCACGACATTATGAGTAAGTATTAAGAGTGAGTAACAAAAAGACATTCTTATATTTTCACAACAGCGCGTTATCGTAATTTATTATGTCACATAAAATTAAAACGATCAACGCGGGTATCATATTGTACGAAAATGCACTCAGACTGACCAAACTCTAGAAACCGGTTTTACGGCACTGAGCTGGTATACGGTATTAGAAAATTAATGTGTCATAATAATCTAGTATTAAATAATGACCTTTATTAACTATCTGTTTTAGTTTTTAATCATATTCGTTTGACCCGTACCAAGGCCGCAAGGTAACGGTTGACGAATTATTTATGAGATTAGACTAATACAAAATTTACTTCAGGATGTGTTATGTGCCCTCAGAATAATATGTTTCCTTAAGTCCCCTACTTCTCCTACCACCACTTCCCTATTTCCCCGACTTCGTCGTGTCAACGATTCCACATAGGCATACCTTTTTTTTAAAGTATGGGAAATCATCAAATGGCTCCTACCGCTCTGGGTGGAGCGGAAGGGAGTGTCAGACTCTTACTGACTAAAACCCATCCATGTTCCTTCCTTAGCCCTTTATGTTCCGGGGCAGCGGTAACCCTTTCGGACAATCCCGCTGACCCGGCAGGCTTCGGCCCTCACGGGCCCCTACTCTGCTGCTGACATCTCTTTGAGGCGCGCGTGGAACACGTACGCGCCGTCCGGCACGGGCTTGGTCCTGATCGGACGGTGAGCTACCCATTACTCTCCGACCGCAGGCCCGCGCCTACGGTGGCCGGGAGTAGACGCGCGGCTGTCGACGCCCGGAGCGTCTCCCGCGGCGGCTGGGACGTGAGGCTCTCTCCCTCAACCATCCCGCCACCTCCTTCGCAAGCATGACTGCTTCGCAAAAGGAGATGACTGCCTCCCACTGCCTCTCGCCCCGGAACATGGCTTGAACCAGGGCCGGACGCGAGAGGTCGCCGCCGCTCATACCTAAGTTACGACCAGAAATCAGTCATGGCTACGGCGTCAAATCAAATTGACGAAAAAAAAATTATGGTCGATATTTCTCAATCAATTCATGTTAGAGATCAACAAATTACGTATTTGTAAAGTAAAATTAAGGTATTGTAACATTATGTAGGTAGGATACTCCTCCGACCAGCCTATCCTTAAGGTCCCTCCACTTTGACGTCAAAATGGAGTCCCTACATTTTGACGTCAAAGTGGAGGGACCTTATCTTTGAGACCAAGGATTTTCTTAAATAACTACGTATACATTGAGGTAGCTAAATTTATTGCAAAGATAGCAAATACTAGATTTATAGTATTAAACTTTTATGTAGGCTGATTTTAAATCCAAGACTTGGTCCCTCCATCTTGACGGTCACATCAATTCAACCTTGTTTGTCAAGAAATAACTGTTTCATCTGCGGACCATTTTCATGAAAGTCGAAAACGAGGCATTTTTTGGCACACACTGGTAAAAAATAGTAGAAAGCCCATCTAAATTTAATTATTTATCATCATCATCTAAGGCCTCACAGCCGCTGGTGGGCCACTGGTCAAGTATACTTCTCCAATGTGACAATACTAATAATTACCACCCAGGATATTGTCAACGTAGGTTATAGGTACTTATAGGATTATCAGAAAAGTCTGCCCCAGTCCACCAAGGTTGACTAGTAGAAAATGCCTCAGGCATTTTAAGTACGCTTTGTACAACACTTTTTTACTTGTGCATAAAGTTTTAATAAATAAATAAAGGAAGACTTGTAAAATATTGACATCCTAACATAATTTGTGAAACGCTTGTAGGTACATAGAACATTTTAATAGGAACTGCAGTAATATCGATAGTAATATCTGCATGAGTTTTCATCATAATTTTCATGACAATATAAAAATTTTAAACCAAAGTAGAAACTGTACTAAAATGCTCTAAAACGGCCTTACTTACAATCCCTGCTAAACGTTTCCACCATTCGGATTTATTTATTGTCTATTAATGATTCACTAATCACTCTTCGTTGTTAACTATTCTAGGTAATACCTACGTCGATACGAGTATTAAAACAATTACATAAGTTTCCCTTAATTTGTTGATTTTATTTTAAAATTACACGTGGCTTTTGACGGTTGCCGGTATCGGAAAATCCTGATTGGAGATCATTATTTTGATTCTACCTTTTAATTACAGCGGTCTTTATGAAGCTTAGCTTAGCTTGGCTTTATCATCGCGCGTAGGTCCAAATCATGGTCGAATGATCATATGATATAATGATCATAAAATGCTAAACTCCACTAAACTTACCACATTTATTCGCAAAATCGCACCTTTCTACGACACTTAGATTCAACAACACCAGATAAGAACAACATCGTAAATAGTCAAATAAAACGGTAAATAAACAGAAGAATCCTAGCGAGTAGATGATGAACAAAGGCATCGACCTTCCGCGGCTGACAACTCTTGCGCAAGGCGTGCGAACCATTCATTTGCATCACAAAGCGTAACGTACATAGCTAGTACTCGGTTACTACTTCACCAAGACTGTGGTTGCAGCCTTTGGGTTATGTAACATGTGTGTTTCATTCAAATAAGCTATGAAAGTTACGATTTTGTGTACGTTTTACAGTTGTCCATCATTAATTTGGGTTTAAAACAGAGTTGAATTCTCCAAAATCCTCAACCGAATACATTACCGTAATTCCTCTTGTTTCGTTCATACATCGAGTATTAGTTTGTAAAACAAAGTTATTATTCCTATAACTTTAGAAGGCCCGTTGATACATTTCTGTACACCATACGTGACATTTTCCGCTTACCATAATGGATAACAATAAAATAAAAAATCAGTAGCACATAGCATTTTATTTTATTGTTGTAAAAAACAACATAAAACCGCTATAACATACGATAAATTATAAGTATTTTCTTTTCATTTGCTGTGCATTTCTAGGTAAACTGAAAAAAAACATTTATAAAAATATAATGTGGGATAAGTAACAAGAAAAACGTAGCTACGAGCTACGCGCCTGCGAATAAGATTTTTTTTTGTTCACCATACGAATTACAGATTAAAATGTAGAAATGGTACATGGGGACAATGGACGGTCTTTTCGCAGCGTTCGGTGTAACATCTACCTACATCCATACTATCCATACTAATATTATAAATTCGAAAGTAACTCTGTCTGTCTGTCTGTCTGTCTGTATATTACCTTTTCACGCTTAAACCACTGAACGGATTTCGATAAAATTTGGCAGAGAGATAGATTGCATCCCGGGGAAGGACATAGGAGTTTTTATCGACATACCTCGCGGGCGAAGCCGCGGGCGGAAGCTAGTATACAATAAATATACTCGAGCTTTATGTACATGCATGTACATAAAGCTCGAGTACGAAAATCATAACATAAGCTCAAATATGAGAACCTTACCCTTTTGATTTATAATAAGCCCTTGCATTTGGATGTTACAGCGGTTACACGTTGTTTTATCGCTCTAGGGTTCCTAAATGCCAAGACACATGACGAAATATATCCAGGCTACTGATTAAATCTGTGCTGCTATAAATTTGAATGGAAGGATTCCATTTTAGAACAGGATTTTGAATTTTAGGAGCATTTGAGGTATTTGTGTCCGAGTCGTCAGTTACCTATCCTTTCTTTAACTTAATCAAGGGCTGAAAATTGCCGTATCCCTTATCCTTGTTTGCAATCGTTCAATGGAGATGTATACTTTATGTATACTGGGCCTTTTTTGCGCAGCTGTGAGGCACACTTTCCTGCTAATTTTATACATCGGACTTTACACCTTTATTATTTTGATGTTTATTCTTTGGAACTGATGTATGTATTATGTGTATTGTGTGCCTTCTAGTCTGTGCTAAATAAATGTATTTTCTTTCTTTCTACTTTTGGTGCAATTTTAGTTTTGTTTTCTGGCTAGGTAATTTTTAATCTCTTCAGCAGCCTTGTTCAGCCAATAATGTTTGTCAGCAACTATCCCTGAAACACTTGTTAAATTTTACCGATGACATTGCTCATACAGGTAGTAGTTGGTAGGTACCCACAGCAGCCAGCTAGCCTCGACACACGGTCACATTAGAATTAAACTATGCATGACATTAAAATAAATTGTACTTCACATTTAATCTTAATAGTCTGGTTGTGGTTTGGTGTACCTACCTACAGTCTGTGGGTAAATAGATGATGAATTTTACTTTACTTCTGTGATTATTGTTTCTTAAAGGCTTTCATTTCTTAAATGTTATTTAACCGTGCTAAGGCACGGGTAAATAATTAAAGAAACAAATGCGAAATTAAATCGCTTAACGATTATATATTTCAACTAATTCAAGGAGTCATTTCGAAATTACAATGAAAACGCGGTTAAAAATCCAATTTGATTTCTATTGCAAATTGACCTGTGCGTGATTTGGTCGTAAAAATCTTAAAGTACTTACAATGAAATTAAGCAACACCAGTGAACTTGCGACCTAACACTTTATCTTATTAATAATTTCGTAAACCATATATTTCAAAATCATTGTAATATATCAATATCAAACAACTATGATTTTTACGAAATATCGACACACGATTCTCATCTGACCCGTATTATTTCAAGTTCATATCGTACATGAATTAGTACAATTCGCTATGCCATTGATGGTCGTGTAAACCCGTCAATTCAATACATACATACCACAAGCTCTTTATACTTGTCATTGATTTTCTTGTAAACAATACAGAATGTTGTAACTTTTCATTGGACCAATCAAGGAGTATTGTTAGGAAGATGGCCTCTGTTTTCAGAAAAGATTAGTGAGGCATCGTTTTCAAGTTTTCACCTTTCTGACGATATGTTTTGGTCACAAAACTTGTATTGATTGATTGTTCGGTTATTGCTCAACGCACTACACACGCGTCTTTTTCGGGTAACCACTGAAAATCAGCGCTGTGCTGTGGGTCCTCTTTATCACAGCATCATGCTGAGTGGAAGCCTTTCTGTCACAGTCATGACGTACAGTCTTCGACTATCCTGCTTTGTGCTTGTATTGATAAATAGTATATATTTTGTTGTTATTTATTTATTAGAATTAATTTTATCTTTTTGTGTGCACGTGTTTCTGTGACAAATAAACCTATTTTTCTTCTTTTCTTTTCTTTCTTTCTTTCTTCTTCACTACTATTTGCAGCTTCGTCTATTTGTTGTACCTAGCGTATCGCGTCTATTTTCTATATAGCGTTAGTAATAATTGAGGTATCTTCGTATTGTAATTGTACTATCGATTCAGTTACCGCAAAAAGTTTGATTGGGTTTTCTTCTCGAATGTTTCATCATTAGCTTAGGTTACATAATGGAACCGAAGTTGTAGGTACTTGTCTTTCAGCAGACAAGTGATGCTGTGACTGGTTCATAAAACCGTGTCGTCTAAAACACATCGTTGTTAACTGTAGCAGGAGAGCCACTTCGTATACGAGTAGGTAAGGAAGTAAACTATTGTCAATTTGTCATACCCTATCTACCTATCCAAAATCTAAACTAATATGAATAAAGAGAAAATATTTGATTGTTTTAAATATTTGTTTAATACGCTTCCACGCTAAAACGACTTAACGGATTTGAATGTTTGGCACATGGGTAGACCATGACCCGGATTGGGACACAGGACTTTTTTTCCCGATATTTGAACGGGATCGAGAATTATGTGGGTAAAAACGCGGGGTGTAGCTAGTCTTTAATAGTTTTCCGAAGACCTTAGGATACTTTGTTAAGATACTGAGTGTCGACTTTGTACCCATACTGTACAGACTTTTATGTTCACTGCAGATTTATTGTCCATTTCATTTGGCTTATCTCTCATATTATCATTATGTATTTTTCTTATAAAATTGAGGATTTTTTAAAAGTATTGTTAGGTATGCTATATTGGGTTTTATAGTGATTACTGCCTCTTGATTGCTGTCGTGTAGGTAGGTCATTTGTGCAATGTTAAATAATGTACTAACTGCATGGAATATCTCCATATTATCATAAAAATGATTTATTACAATTTTGACTTATTTTATAACAGCTTTAGGTAGATAGTTATTTCTCATCATCATGTATCTGAATCATATCAATATTTTATTGGAGGGCCTGCCTTCTTTTAAAGGTAGGTACTGTCATCTACATTATTCGGATCTTATCGCTACCTCTCGTAACCAAGTAGACATATGAACGACGATTCCCAACCACTTGTGTGGTTTTATTCAGGCTAAACGTTAAATCTGAGTAAATTCTGTTTGAATCGGTAATTTTTTTCGTTATTCAGTGTCGCATGATACGTTTATGAAATCTACATCTAGTTTCACTTGGCATAACTTTAATGGATGATCCCGAGAAGACTATCACAATTATAATTATATTATTACCCATTGATGATAGTAAGAGGCAGCTGACAGCAAAGCAAACTAAACGAGGATTCATTCATCGTATAATGACGTGTAACATATTGCTGACAATAGGCAACACCCACATACAGTTATGAGCATTCAACATTCAAATTATTAGGTATACAATATTTGCATCCTGGCGCTTTCTCCGCCCAACCTCGTCCTCTCCGTCTGCTGCTTGTTATAACTAACACTTTACATTAATAGTTAACTTATTGAAAATAATTGTGAGTAGAGAGAGCCAGTCAAATAAATGCATCTACACCGTACTTTCCAGGATGTGCATAGGCGTTCTCCTTATCAAACTCAACTTGCAAGATCTTTCTCAAATTCATTGTTTCCATCGTCTAAATTATACTACGTTTTCAGTTTGTTATAGGGATTTCCCGAATACCCGCTTGTTTTTTTTTTTTGGAACCCCTCCCCTTATAAAAGCTTTTCGGGCCAGTGTCCCTTCAGCCTTACAAACAAGGCAACGAACAGTTCGGATTGTCCTAATTTTTTTATGTTTTCTTTATATAATTAACAATGGCAGTAGTATTAATTTATATGTTGTCTATGTCAAAGTGTAATAGCGGAACCTTCGTGATTCGTGTCGTGTGCCGTCAAACATTATCCAACACCAATAATACAAGTTATTCAAACAAAACGGTGAGCATCGGCCGCTTCCTGTTAGATTCACCAAACAATGGAAAGCGGAATTTCCTTTGTGGAACAATAATGTACAGTATATATATATACCTACTGTTTGATTGTATGTATGGGAGCGTTTTCACTGGCCTTTGTCGGTTTTACAAACAAGCATTGTATAATTTGTATGGCGGCCATTCAGTTTTTTATGTAAGTACTTTTTGTGGGATTTTGTTTTATAATGTTACTGTGGTTATGAAGCCTCGTGTCTGATAATATATAGATTGGATTGACCACAAAATTATAGTTTTGTTTTGTATTCTTTTATTGCGGTGTTTTTCCCCATTGTGCAGAAGATTATTACAGAAATAGGTCATACTGATTTTTTGTGGTATGACTAGCTCTATGTGCGAGTTAACACAACACAATATCATCAACTATTTACATCGCAATAATAACAGTTTTTAGACATTTTCAGCTCATCATTTTCATTCATTCATTCCAAAAAGTTTTTTTTTTTAAATTAACAACATTTTTTATTTTTTACATTTGAATCACAGTGTTTACTCTACAATTGCATACTTAGGTTTAGGTACCTAGGTTACACATTTTCAAAATACCGAAAATAGTCATTTTTGAATTAAATTAAAGCGCTTTTTATATGCAATTAAAATATTTCGTAGATACACTAGGCATTAAGTCGATCTAGATTACTTAGCGTTTGCCAATGCAAATAAAATCTAATGTTTAAGGATGCGTAAATCATAATGTCTTATTAATTCGGCCACGCGTGTTGAAAATTTTATGATTTCTGAGATAAATGCGAATTATTGCATTCAATTAGAGCAACGGTTTGCTTTGAAATATACCGTCAGACATTTAAATAAAAATATTGTAAATTGGCTCTCCAACAGCTCTGGAATTTTAAAGGTTTTTACGGCACCGAAAATTCAGCCTCCAACGTTATCAGTGAAGTCCGGAGAAACGTTAATTTTATTGTTGTTTTCTATTTCATTAACGATAGTTTTTCAGTTTTGAAAGTTAAAAGTCGAACTAAACAGTTCATTAGTAGATGCAGTAGCCTTGAATCCAGCTTTTACAACAAACACCGAAAAAGCGTATAAAAATGTATTGCTTCAGACTTGTACATAGATACATTAATATATTTCAATGGCTCAGAATATGTTAGCGTCTGGCATCCGTTGAAGTCTTTGCCGTGTGTAAACGCTACGTAGCATGAAGAAACCTTTGAAAGTGGACGAGAAGGTTACCACCAGTTAAATGTTGATAGATTTTACGAAAGGATTGTGGGTTTTGGAGATGGGTAGCAGCCCAGCAGCATCCAACTGCTGTATATCCCGTCCGGCAATTGATTCGAGAGGATTTGGCTTTTCTGTCTGCAAACTTCCTGGATGGCCTCTTGACTAGATATTACAAAGTTTGATATTTCTTCGATATAACACGATTATCATCTCATCCACGAATAATTTGTTCTGCGATTTAATGAAAGGTCATAACTATATACCCATGGATGTCATCCAGAGCCTGATCCTAAGCCTATGTTGTACTTCTTCTCCGTTCTAACAGAAGATTTATATTTGTTTTATTTTGTCAATTTAATGCCGTGTTATATTCTCTATTTTTCTGTCATTTTGAGTCTCAGAATAGTAAGAATTATTCATACTGGGCAATATTTGAGTAGGTGTTAACGTATCATTCATTACCTCTTAATGAACGGCCATTTTATAAGATCTCGCGACTGTACTCACGGCTACTGTAAATCGATATCTATCAGCACAAATCAAATTGCCCTGTCACTCTCTGATTACTTAACAAAGAGAACAATTCAATCAGTGCCCATTATCAGTCCACTTAATTACATAATTCCGCATTTTTCATCGTAACTTTACGGTACTCCTAATTGACAATGTGACGTATTGGAAACGCTTTAAATTGCAAGCGATTACCAACTTTATTTCTATGAAAATAAAGCTAAAAGAAAAATAGAGGTGAACCCTAAAATAGAATGCGTTCCGCTATGCGCACGCTGCTTGATTTTAAACATGTATGTTGCGCAAAACTTACTAAATACATATTGGATAACTGCTTAACTTGATCCAAACTTTAGGTTGTTGTCATAAGGTTCATATTCACCTGTTTTGTGTACTGCATATTTGGACTAGGTAAAGTTACGGGTATGTTACATGAGCACATTGTTGCAATTAACGTTAATGCCGTTTGGTTTCGATTACAAACGCGTTCTACTGTTATTTTGTAATATCCTCGTCCTGCTGACGAGCCTCCTGTTTCAGTTCGTTTATTGGATGATATTTGTGTGATAAACTTTTATTTGTATTTTAAATGAGTATAACAACATGTGTTATGTTTTCTCTTTTAGCAGTTTCATTGATATGATGGTCAGATTCTTCATCGTTATTGGAACTTAGCTGATCAATGCTGAACAGGTGAATAACTGTAAACTCTAATGTGATTGAATTCTTCAGTCATTACCTATTAGTCCTGCAGATGTGCGTAATTACTCTTTCATGATATATAGATTTAGGAATATGTCGTGCCGCTTCTTCTTCCATAGTTTTTTGCGGTCGTCAATATTCTAATCTAAACGATTGAAAGAAGTAAGGTTTTGTTTAGTAAGAGTATGTTAAAGTCAACCATTCCTTATACATTGCGGATGTCTGTTCTATTCCGTGCTCCTCTAAATAACTAAGATTACGTCAAAGTTAAAGCACTCATCTCCACATGGAGGTGCGTATAATCACTTTAGTAAATAAAGCGAGTAATCTTCAACATTTAGCGTTCAAAAGTTTCAAGTTCATCGCCTACTTAATAATATAAAATTAAATAAGACAAGGTTATGTGTAGTGCGTGGGAGCCGAGTCAACTGAATGTACTTAGTACCTACATATTAGAATTGTTTGACGGGCTAAGAGGTAGGTATGATATTGTATTACCGAATTTTCACGAAAATCTAAGTAGGATAATCAGGAGAAGTAGGAACATCTAGGCAACGGCTCTTCTTTATAAAACAAGTATGAAGATTATTGAAAAATACAAAGCACAGTACCTAAAGACACGAAACGACAAACAAAGACATTTAGTTTGGTCCCTCTTTTGTTTGTTTGCCGTTTGGTCTTCAGTGGCATGGATGGACATACCAACCATATTAATCAATGACTGTGGAGTCTTAAAGCACATTGTAAGTTAACCGCAAATGGCCAAGAGAAATCTACACAGTATCTTAAGTAGCAGCTGTTTCTTTCTAACTCCAAGACTACCGATCAAAAACGCAATTAAACTAATTTCAGTCTAACTTTTACTTAACCACACATCAGTTACTGCAGCCATCAAGAAGAAACTCGCAAACAATATAAATCGTATACGAAGAATGTTATTAAAACATGCGCCTGCGACGCTCCGATGACTTCACTCTCGCCTCGAGGTGTACAGTGCACACAATCGTGTGAGTACGACATACTTTCATACGGGGCCCGAGGAGGGTAGAAGGGTTTCTGATAGGTACGACACAGCTGTCTTAAGATGGGTTTGCAAAAGCAACAGGTAAAGAACAGAGGAAGAAAATCGCGTATTATCTATTTGTTGGGGCATTGAAACCTGAAAAAAAAATACATTTCCTACATTGTTCTATGCATATTGTATTTTCTTCATCAAATTGACTTACAGTACGTTTGTCTTCTTCGTAGTACCATCAAGCAGCTTAGGAACCCCTGAAGATACTGAATACATTAGAAACATAATAGTCGTTTCAAATGTTCATTTGATTTTAACAATTGTGCAATAAAGACTTGAAATGAATAACAGACAATGTTAAACGTAGGTTTTTTCGAAATTCCTTGATATCATATTTTTTAACACTCATGGTCAGACTACGCAGCGGAGGGGCCCGTGGCTAAATAATAACAGCCGCACAGGTCGATCGATCAGGTTAAGCTACGCTTGCCGCGGTTGGTCTGTGGATGGGTGACCATCTTTACATATCGAGACCCCTCCGTGCCTCGGAAAGCACGTTAAGCCGATGGTCCCGGCTGTCATTCGTAGATCTTTGACAGTCGTTACGGGTAGTCAGAAGCCCGAAAGTCTGACAACCAGTCTTACCAAGGGGTATCGTATTACCCAGTAACTGGGTTGTGGAGGTCAGATAGGCAGTCGCTCCATGTAAAATACTGGTATTCAGCTGCATCCGGTTAGACTGGAAGCCGACCCCAACATAGTTGGGAAAAGGCTAGGCAGATGATGATGATGGTCAGACTACGCAGCGCAGCACCAATAGAATAATTACAACGCTAGATTGAATTAAACAGGTAAACCTTATGTGTTGTTTAGAATATAACCCTAGTCAATTTACATATTTTGTGTACGTATGTTTGGGCCGGTTACACAAGATTATGGAAGATGTGCCTATATATTTGGTTACCAACAGTTCTATCTCTGACTCAACTTGAATTCCGCTGATCTGGTGATTGAAATCTGATACCTCTCTACCCTAAAACCTGTAGTTATATTACAAACTTACAGCAGCTGGCTAGTACAACTTTTGTCTATCTAGTTTCCTACAGGAGCGTTATGCTCTTGCAAATGTAAATTTAAATATATCTCTCTCTAGCTGTTGTACATTCTTACAAATTACTGAAGTTACCAACCTCGTCTTAGTATCTAACGTTAGCCGTTTTTGCGAAGTCAGTTTAAAAACAAAAAGATTTACTGTCACATGCATCTACTCAATCAGTTCTACTCCGTTTAGCTTCAACATCAGAATTTATGATGATTTGTCAATATCTATAAAATTATGCAAAAATTCTACTGCGCAACACTAATTTTACCGTAAACAAATTCTTTGATTGTAAACGAGACGTTGACTGTAGATCGAGTTTATTCTATAGATGACAGAATCCAAATGTATTGGGATTGGGGAATAATTTTTCGTATGTGTGCGTTACAAATCTTTATTGTACCTATTTATAAGATTGTGACTATTAGTTCGAATGAGTCTCTTTTGTCCCTTCCACGTCTAATATTTTATTTGTTACAGTATCAACACATTCTTAAAATTTATTTTTATTGACTTTGTTATTTTAATCTACTACGCAATGACGAAGCACGGAGTTTCCTTGTTTATCGCTTTTGTGAATTAAGTTTTGTTGTTTTTCTTTATTTATTTCTAAAATCTTGTTACTATAAACAATGATAGGTATCTGTTTCGGTTTCGAAGTTGTTTTGTTCATATTCATTACCACACGGAATTATTTATTTCTATTATTGATTTTTACCTTAAGTATATAATACAGAATGTGTCATCCACCAACCCACACTGGGCCCGCGTGGTGGGTTATGGTCCACTCCCTCTCACAGACAGGAGGCCTGTGTCCCAGCAGTGGGAACGTTCCGCGTTGTAGTAGACTGATTAAGCTTATTCTATGAATATTAGGTATTTAGTAGAGCTTTTTGTTTTACAAAATCAAATTTGAATTGTTTTCAGATCTACATTTATATATTCACATTCCTCTAAATACTAAGGGCCTTCAATAACATTTTTCCGTGTAAATCGTTATAGAGAAAAATGTTGGTAGTCATTGATTTCATAAATATATAACGTAGTATTGTCCTACTAATTCCTTTATTCAATAGGAAACACAACTAATTTTATGGATTATTCTGTTTCATTGAGTTACTGGACATTCCTGTGGCTACAGGAATTTATACAACTTAATTTTATAATCAAAAATGTAGACAATGGGTATTTGTTATTCGAACTGGGAATAGGAATTTAGTTAGATTTATTTGTTGAAATCTTAGTTCCCATAACATTGAATTTGAAATATGTGTCATTTGTAAAAATCTCAATAACGCAATACACACAGACAGAACACATACCTACAACCAATAAAAACGTGTTTACAACGAAAAATACCAACAAAATATCTAACACCAGGGATATATCAATACTTTCGTTTGATTACGTGTAACAGTTTAGACCGGAATAAATCTTTCTTACAATTTCATTTGATAAATAATCGGATATCTATGATAAATAATTATTTGAACAATGAATTAGTTTATCATAATACTAGCTTCCGCCCGCGGCTTCACCCGCTAGGTATGACAATAAAAACTATCCTATGTCCTTCCCCAGGATGCAATCTATCTCTCTGCCAAATTTTATCGAAATCCGTTCAGTGGTTTAGGCGTGAAAAGGTAACATACAGACAGACAGAGTTACTTTCGAATTTATAATATTAGTAGTATGGATATAAATATGCCTGTAGGGAGTGAACATTCGATTCATGGACTGTGTGAAAGATGATAATATGGCTAGAAAAGGGGTATAACTACCGAGATGACGATTGGAAGTATGGAAGAAAAATACATGTTAGGTACGCCCAAATAAATTGGGATAAGAGCAAGAATTTGAAGATGATGATAGGAAGTGAAAATTCTAAGTGACTACTGCCACCAAAACATCAAAAAGATACGTTACCATTTGACGATTTCAGTAGGTTATAGTTCTCACGATTACCAATCATCTTCAAGCACCGCCATAAAAAATACGATGGTGTTATATTCGTTACTTGTATTACATAAAAACAATATAGCTCTATCAAAAACTTACGTTTTATTAAATTATCTAACACTTACATAAGGGATAACCTACGTGTGCCCGGAAACCACATAGCGTGCTGATTTCCACAGTTATAACTTCTGGGTGAATTTCAAGTGATATCGTTTCGTCCGTAACAGGCTGGCTAAACAAATTTTCCTTTTATGTTTTGTTATGATCATGGAAAGGAGTCATAAGAAAACTAAACAACTATTTGTTTTCTGGATTGGAATTGAAAATCGGGAACTGTGTCTGCGTGATGTTGATATCAGTGAAGCTGAAGATTCTGTACGAGCAATGTAACTTGAATAGGACCACTTGAATACGTCCTTTTACCAACTTTGCTGACTTGCAGCTAATCTTTTCATTACACACGCAAGGAACTTAAAAATACTGTGTAATTGTGGGTTTTCTATAAGGTCCTCCAGACCACAAGTAGGTACTTACAACGTGGAACATCGTAATGTTGTATCACAACTTGGTAAAGATCTCTATCCGGCTGTAGCCAGCAGCAAACGAGATGATTGACATTTAAAGCCAGATGCTTCTACCATTATTTTCATACACTGCACAGAATAATAACAAGTTCTATAAATTAATAGCTACAGAAATAAAATCATTGCAAAAACACGGACCTTAAACCGACGAACTAAGAATTCTTAAAACACTAATATATATGCGTTGATCTAGATTCGGTTGCGCAAACTCATTGGAATAATAGCATTACACTTTGGTTTGTCGGTGTTTACTTGGCGTCCTATCGAATGCAACCACAGAGGTTGATCTTATCGGGGTGATATAATTATATTGTATTGAATTATTTTTATTGTATTGAATTTTGTGAAGTGTGTTTATTTCTAATTTTCATAATAAGAGTCTGTAGTTTTACTTTTGACATCTTCGCCACTTATGCTCTAAATCTGGAGCTCTGTAGTTGCTGAACGTAGAGAGTTTATGTATTTGGATTTTTCTTGAAAGGTCCTTTATTTTAATTCAAAACGTGCTGCATTTATTTGTACCAAATCAGAAGATTTTTAAACGAAGCTCGGAAAAGTCTAAGTGTTTTTCTTCAAAATTATCTACTAGAAGTTGCCACTGATACCCATCTCAATGTTACAACGTGAATTATAACCACCACCTATATCAGTTTTACGAATAACCTTAAAACTACGATTAACGATTTGCCAGTGGAGTGGTTACTGTAATTAATATGTGGCGAATTATTATTAAATCAGTTTCTATTGAGCCGTTAGCGAGGCTCAAACATGGTGAGGCCGCAGTTGTTGTTATGCCATGTAGTTCTCTGAGTGACATGAGAAGTAATAGTAACAGACAAATGAATAGATTTCAATGTTGTTTTGGTTAGCATACATACCTACAGGCAAGTTCCATTCAATTATTTCAAATTATAAAGTTATAGTCAAGAATTTAGAACATTGTACAAATCCATTCGGGATTTTCCCATAGAATGTAATATATCTTCCTACCCCAAATAAAATACTTGAGAAGAGTCTGAAGTTGAGTTAGGTACTTTAAAACAGGTGCTTCTCCTGTAAATAGTATTTCAGCTTCCAATGAAGCTGATAATTATAAAGATGATTTAAGGCATAGATTGATCTGGGGGCCTAAAAAGGCCACTTTGGCTGTATCATAAAACAATTCATATCACGCAATTCATCTGTATGACAGTCTTGTATGGAGATTCGTAAAATGCTATTGGTACAACTATATATAGGTGTGAAACTGTCAAATAGATGAATTACGTGATATGAATTGTTTATGATTTTGCCAAAGTGGCCTTTTTAGGCCCCCAGTTCTTACCTACACAATGTTTATATTATGCTTAAGTCTATCAGCTGTAAATTGAAATCCATAATGTATGTGGTTCTGTTAGCTAACACAGTAAACGGTTCGTTCTTCTGTTATATTGATATATTTCTGCGTTGGCCGCAAAATTTCACAAACTATTTGGAAACTAATTATACTATATTTCAACCGATAATCGATCTTATGCTATTCAAAATAGAGTAAAAATTAGAAATATATCAGTCTGATGCAAATAATATTTAGTACTAAAACTAAGTTGAGAAGTTTGCCGTTCAAACATACAGAATTTATGTACACAGCAGGGTCCGATCCACAGCGCGTAGTTGCAAACTTTTCAACGGAAATTGAACAACCGACAATAGTCTTTATGTTTACGCAATAGAAGTTATAGTGGCAGTAAAGATTACTGTATATTCTAAAGATTTTATCACCGAGGTTGTACGGCGGAAAAGCGAAGAGGCTAGCGGCCGTTGCAAGTTAATAATGTTTATTTTTAAAACGGCGGTTATTTAATTGTAATTTGTATTATTATAATCTAAAAACGTTTACAGTATATAGTATAATTATGCATAGTGTAGATACTATGTGATTTGGTCGCTCACGATTTTGTAAGGTCCAAGCAAACGCTCGACATATGGGGTAATCAGGCCATGTCAATGTTGCAACTCTCATTAGTACGCTAAACGACAGTTTAGTTCAATCGAACGAACACATCTATGGAAGCTAGGATATAAATCCTTCATTTCCCAAAGGTCTAATTGAAATGGTATAAGCAGCATTTTATTGGCTAACAGTTGAAGCTGATGCATTTACATTACAGGATGTGAAGGAGGTTGTTTTGTACCCCGTTAAAAATGAAATGTTTAACCAGCAGTTTGAATTTATATCGAATATCTAAATGTTAACGAACTAGCAATGAATGAGCAAGATTTGTAGTTTAGTATGACTAAGGTGGACGTTATATACGAGTAACTACCGCACTAAACTATTGTCGTGATATAGAATTCAGAATCGCCATTTTTTTAATTTTTTACCCCTTGTTTGATATTTTCCCCAGGAACAAAACAATTTAATCGACTTAGGCTCTGTCTACTTAATACATTATGTAATTTAATAGTTACTCATTACTTCTCATTAGGGGCGGAGGTTGTTCCAGGTCAAGGCGTCCACAATGTCGTCCGCCATTGTCTTCTGATTTACACGGCTGATTGTTGTAAATGTGGGTAGTATTGTATTCGCCGTTATTATCGTTTTATGCCTGTTTTGTTGTTTGATTTGTGGCGTTTGTTCTGCCTTTATCCTTATTCACTGGTCTTGATATATACCTAGATTCCCATTATATCTTTTCTAGCCATGTTATCTTCCACACCATCAAAATTATGTATGTCATCTTCCACACTATTACAATTATTCTTTCAATCAAAGAGATTAATAACATTGATGAAGTGGAAATTAACATTGCTGAAATATCGTTGGTAATGTTTGCGTACCTACTATGTGAGTGTATGTGGAAATTTATGATGTATTACAGTCACGGTGCTGTGAGCATCGTAGATGATGTGATAGGAATGGAAAGAATATTTGACTGAGATGCGATAGGGATTATACGTCACACAAACATTTCTATCTTTTCATAACGTACAGGAAACGGGACTTCAGTCAAGGCATTCAAATGCCAGCCTAATGGTAATGGCTAAAAACTGGTATTAGTTTAATCTCAGTTTTATAGCATTTTATCTACTTTTGGAGAACAACTCTCATGCCACAAGTTTTCTAAACATGTACCAAGAATTTTGATCTTAGTACGTGACACGCAAACCGATTTAACCGCATTGATAACTTCAAAGACTTCAATGGGGCTTTAATAGCTTATACAGTTATGATCCTATGAAAACTATGTATACGTGCTAACTTCTACAACTTAGAGGGAGATGACGCTATGGGAATAAAAGGGATAGCTACGTGTTTGACGTTTCTTCTGGCGTCACGCACGGGCCGCTAGAAAGCCGAAGTTAGCTCGGGAAAAGCGCCGGGCGGGAATGCCGTATTTGTACGACACGAACACTGCTTTCCCGGCCGGCGCGGCGTGTGAATTAAAATTGTACCTTAATTGCATAAAGATATGGTGCTTTTTTGTAACAATTGATAAGTGTTGTTGTTGAAGTGTTGGAGTATTTATATTTCTATTATTACGTGGTAATTCCGCGTTTCACGTTTTTATCGCGATTTGATTGTGTAATTGTTTTAAAGAAATGTTTGTTGATATTGATGACCGTTTCTTTGTCAGAATAGGTAATGATACATATGAATTAAAAAACAGGCTGAACAAAAAGAACTTACCTAAAAGAATTGACTTGACCGAAAATAATTGATTGATTGACTAGGTATAAGTGATATTCAACGTTTTTCATCAGTTTAAAGTACTCGTAGGTACCTATATCTCACATACATCCATTACCAATCTGGATGCTTCTCAAAAGTTTTTTCCCATTTTTAAAATGCTAAATTAAGTTTTTTAACAACTTTTTGTTAAAAATCAGTTCCTATAGAATTAAGGTTTTACAAAAGGACCATGTCGTGACTTAAATATTTATAAAAATCATCAGTTTTTACGATCACGATTGTACAGCCGGTAAACTTAACATATTTGATTAATTAATGCGTCGGTGCTGATTGTTACATACTTTTTACGATTATGTAGAATGTAGATTTTATAATAGTGCTGTGTCATTTTGTAATTGTGTTGTCTTTATAGGTTTTTAATTTAATAGGTTTTAACGGAAGTTTGAGTTTTGAGTGATTGAAGAAATAATTAATAGGAATAATTCCTTTTGTCCAATGTTTAGCAAGACATTTAATGGAAAACATGAGTTTCGAGCACAATTTACTAACATTGTTAAATAAATAAAAAATATTTATATTTATTTGTACACCGTATAAATAAATAACAAAAAATAAATCAAACACAACAAAATATAGGTACAATGGCCGGCCATTAATGTTACATAAACATTATACCTACTTTTAATCATAAGAATGAGCAGTAATAGACAGAATAGGATGAAAATAAACACAAAACCAATATTATGACATAAAAACTGGCAATATAACAAACGTGGTTACATTTAGCGAAAACGTAAAACTCACGTGAACTAATGTAAAAGATTGTCGTTTCCGCCTATTTTTTGTACAGAGGCCAGCACATCAAGCTACCCCAATCTGTCAAATTTCTTTGATAGATTTTCAACTTTACCACAAAGGTATAAGGTTCATATTCAATTGGGAAAATTTTACAGATTGGGGTAGGTTGATGTGCTGGCCTCTGTGCATAAACAATTCACATCTTCGAGCGGAAGTCATGACAAACTAAACTGAACTGTCTACTGACCGACGGAAGTGACTCACCTGTTCTCATGTTTACTTAATTTATTGATATATTTTTGCAACATTTTAATAGGTAGGTAGCTAGCAGAGCCGTCATTAAAACTAGCTATAAAATTCTCGCGGGACTTTAATGTGATACCTAATAATGAAGACAATATCATATAATAGTGTTAGCTATATCCGTTTGAATCTTATACATCTTTGTTACTAGTTCCTGTCAGCCTGTATCATCCCACTGTTGGGCAAATTCCTCTCCGCGTGACTTCCAGCTCTTACGATCTTGGGCTTATGTGGACCACTGGTCATTTGTTTTGTGTCCAGCTCGTCCTGCCTGCCATTCTTGGGTAGGATATTATTTTTTGTTTCCTTTTTTTTTTGGTCTCAAAATGAATAAGTCTTCCAGATCTAAATACAAGATTTAGGGAACATAAGGCCTGCGTAAAGAGTATTCTATTTTACAATTTGTGCCTGATTTGCTTATTGCGTTCTATTTCCCTATAGGAAAATTAATAAAATAAAACAAGTAGGTACCTATCAATAATTGGGTCAACATATAGAAGAAGCTTTAAAATATTCATCTTTACATATCAAATGTCGTCTTTCGAAAGGTAATGTGATACATAATTCATGTAAAAAAATACGAGTTTTGTAAATCCTCGCTCACTGCCGGGTTTGGAACAGACCCGTTCGCATTGACGGCATTCCGGCAATGTCCTTACTACTGCCATTGTCTTGTTTGTTGTTTATTGTTATTGCTAATTGTAAGCAGATGTATGGAGATACGAGTTAATATTGATTACTTTATCACTCTTAGAGCCTGGCTTTGATTTATCTAATGCAGTAGAGATACGACAGTTCCTATTGTGTTTCAGTGTGGTCTGTATCACAGGTTACTAATATGTAGCAAGGTCTGTATTTAGCTGTGGATAGTCAAAGCTTCAGAATTCAAAGCACATAATTATGACATACGTATTGTAACCATGTTCAAGTCACTGATTAGGTACGGTAGTATGGTCGGGAGACGGAGAAAATAGGCGTTATTATTACGATGAAGGATTCGGATTTGTCGATTTTGATAGGTTGTCGAACTATCTCTATCTCAATAAGCACAATAACTATGTAGTTAAGGAACGCAGGTTTTCCGCTTTACTTGGAAAGATAAAACATAAGACTTCGATAAACTGAAAACAGTAGATGCCCATGAAATAGAAATAAATGCTTTGGTAATCTGGAATTTCTCTCCGAAAAAAAAGAGTCTACAAACATACACATTTGAATGCCGTCTGGAAATTACGTAAAATATCAATAAGAACGAACATAATGCTTAGATAACGACACGTTATCCAACACTGAAGGAGTATTAAACAGTTAAGTCAAATAGTATGAAACAGTGCGATATTCGAGTGGACTGGCCACTTTTACTTTCCCCGGAGAAAGTCGGGTCGAGCTACCGGCGCCAGCGGCCGCGGATGTCGTTGTGGACATGCGTTATTTTGTTTTGTGTTTCTATATCAGTTATTTATATTTGTATGGGAAATTTATTTGTAAGCAGTAAATGGGTTCCCTGGTAAATAATAGGATATTGAAACCTAGCTGACAGCTGTAGGTAGTATTGAAACCTAGCTGACAGCTGTAGGTAGTATTGAAACCTAGCTGACAGCTGTAGGTAGTATTGAAACCTAGCTGACAGCTGTAGGTAGTATTCTAAGCTACTCATGTCACTTCAACTTGCCGTTAACCTGTGAACCTGCTTACTGTCTTAACTATTATTAGATTGGACAATAAAATATTTCCTGTTTCTATGCGAGGACGGTGTCGGGGAAGTTGTCGTTATTCGGCTTTCAATACTATAATATAATATTTAGGTTTTCCCTCAGATTTTGAATTAGCAAACCAAGTAACAGAAAATTGTTGGCTACTTGGCACATCTATTAATTGCTTTACTGTTATTTCTTATCTTCATTCCTAACAGTTTTAGCTAATTCAGGTCAAATCTATTACCGCTAATTAATATTCTCACCTTCACGACGATTATTATCGCAAAATGTCTTTGGATCAGTCGTTTACGGTGTTAGAAACCGTTTTTTTAATTGTTATTGTTATCAGTATTCATCTGTATCTATAATATCAGACTATTTAGAGTATTTAATAATCTTGTCTATCAAATAAATCGATTCAACCTTCGTTAAGGTTTTAGGCGATTTAAATCTTTGGTTTTAGTGTATACAAGGTGGAGAGATCGTCTCCACCTACATTATTATACGACTACAAATTGTTAAGCTTCGTAATATTATTATATCTAATGACGTTCCCAGTCTGCATATAACAGACATTCAACCAGAAATATCCAACTGTTAAGTGAAGCCATATTAGGCATCACTAATATTTTGTTGGTTTGAAAAAATCACTTTTTATTTCACTGTTAGGGATTATTTGATAGTTTCAAAATAATCATATGCTTAGTATTGTCAGTGTCTTCATTTATTGCCGTATTGTTGTCTCCACGTTGCATATTGAATCCACCATTTTAAATAGTGTTCTCTTAGTGTGTTCAAAGCCACGATATTAATTTATTATTTTAAGTACATTAATGTCTAATATAACCACTTAAACGACGATGACATGCTTAATCGTCTTCATGTTGTCAATTTATCAATTCAAACATTTAGACTTTATACCACAAGTTATGCAATATTTCATAAAGATAAGGTGCTATTTTAGCCTCTATTTGTTTTATTTTAGAGATGGTTATTGTGTGAGATGACACTGTGATTTATTATTTTTAGATTTTATCGTATCGTAAATGTTTGAGAAAGATGTTGTGATAACCGCAGATCTAATGTTTATGAACTCTGTTAGGTAATGTTTAGAGAAAATTTCCTTCCTTATGTTTTTATTTTCCTCACAAAAACTATGCAGAATATAAGGTGAGGAATTGTCACTGAATGTCGAGTAACTACTGTATGTAATAAACTATTCGATGTCCACCACGCGGGCCCAGTGCGGGTTGGTAGATGACACATGTCTTCGAATTTTGGTTCTAGGACATGCCGGTTATCTCAAGATGTTTTCCTTCACCATTTTGAGAGCAGTAGTGATGAAATAAGTTACACAAAGTAAAGCGCCTGTTGCGCCTGGTGCGCCTGTTTGGGTTCGAACCTACGACCTACAACTCGTAAGTCGCGGCCGTTACAACTGGGCCAGCACTGTTCGGCGTGGAAATATCATAGGTATTACCGCAATCCCAACTTTTTGCGGTAGGTACCTACTACGCTTAGCAGGGAGAAGGATGCCACGCAAAAAATATACGTAATGGTCTACGCCATAGCCCGTAAACTATTGTATCTATTTTCACATGTAATTCTATGTCCTCTTGATTGAAATATCAAGCTGGAACGTCAGAGAATTGTTTACATAATAGGTTATCATAAAATTTCAAGGATTATAATTTTTCATTCGGCTTTTTCTGCTAAAAGTGTCAATAATAATAATTCACACAAATTATTTAAGTATCCAGAAACAAGTTGATAAAATGGAAATTAGAAGACTGACTAATTACTTTTAAGATAAGAGTTTGATGTCTTCATTCTTTTGTTTTATTATCTGAGTAGGTAAATGTAATATACTTCATGATCTAATAAGCGTATTTCTAGTTTTTTCTGTAAGGATCAAATCTATAACAGTAAGATATTCCTATTACTTACGTACATATGTATTCAGTTTCGTTGCTTATGTGATCGAAAGTGTTCTTCTGCTGACCCCTGTGACCTCTCTCTAAATGTCAACGTATCATCAAATGTTCAGATATTGAGGTAATCTTCTTGTCTTATTACAACTCCAAAACTCGTAATTTAAGTAGAATGCTCGTTTGAACGATCTAGTACACTTGTGCCAGTAACTGTGCTAGCTTGATCTACTATAATATACCTTCTAATATAGTTAAATAAATACAACAACGTTCAGTTCAGTCTACATTCAAAGTGAATCACCTCGATACACATCGATATTGGTACACATTATAGTACCTAATTACCATCAACATTATTTTTAAAGCTTATTAATGGACATACTCGTAAAACCTGTTCAATTTGTACACATATCCTGTGTCCAAATCAATGTAAAGCTATGACGCTAATCAATTATGAGTGTCGTAGTGGTAGAGATGAAAGTGGTTTGTCTAGTCGCCGGAGGCCGACGTGCTGCTCTGCACACCGTTAAGCTAGATAAAGAAGGTTCAAATGGATCAATACTAAAAGCTCTTTCAAAAAATGTATGCTCAGCTTTATAATGTGCCGTTCAAAACCTCTAAAATTAGTTATATGCCTTCAGTTGCCTTCTTTAGCGCTTGTATCCTGTTAAAAGCGTGATATTTGATTTCAGCATATGATTCAAGCAAATGTGTTTTTTTTTTTGATAACGTGTGAAATATTTCTTCGCTAGGGGGTCTAAAATTACAATTACAGTTTGCGTACTACCTAGTAATTTTTTTCCCTGTATAATTTGGTTGCAGCTCTGCTCGTCATAAAATAATCGAGGTTTAGCTATGGCACCGCTGTCAGTCTCCTTTTTCGGGAATTTGAGTAATGAGGTAGATGGAATTCTGTTGATTGAAAGTGTGGGTTTTTAGACATTTTAGCCTTCTGATATTCTCGCTCTGCAAATAGCGCCTGCATAGGTTCTAGAAACACTGCGTACCGTTGGAATTTACTCTAATTTTCATCATAACTCGTAATGTATTTGGAATTGTACTGTTAAAGGTTTATTTAGTGTTTAGACTGCAGACCGTAAATTTAATGTTTGCTCCAACTCAGTCATTTAGAATTGTATTTTGTGAAGGAATTACCTACTTAAAACATATTCAAGCTGTTATTTTTCGAACTACATAATATTTATTATGAAACCTTGGCTTCACTTACTACATAAATCGCTAATCCTAGAATAAATTTTGATTTAAAACATAATATAATAAAATTTATAATCAACCAAGATATCAACCAAATCAAGATAAGTAACATAACTTATAATCAACCGTTAACAATCAGATGCCAAAACAATCACTTCAACTTTAAAAATATAACTATACATATAAATTCAAAGTTAAGGTGTCCAAGATAAGTACCTAATTCGCTTTGCATATAAAACAGTACCACATAGGCGGCGCGGTTTCTATGAAGACATACAATAGTACGTTCTTTCTTAGAAAGAGTTTAACGCATTCGTAGAAGTAAGCGTCAACTTGGTTCTACGAATAAAATATTTATTGCATATTGAAGGCTAGTACAGAATATACTTGGTTAAGTAAAGTCTTACGATAGTTAGGCAGTTTAAAATACTAATAAATAAATACGATTCACACTATGAAAATATCTTGAAAACCTTTGCATCAAAAGCATAAACAGCCTACAATATTTCCACTGCTGGAACACAGGCCTCCTGTGTGACAGATTGTGGGCCATAATCCATCACGCGGGCCCAGTGTGGGTTGGTGCGGGTTGTCTTCGAATACCGAATATCTTGAAAACCTTTAAACCGCTAAAAGTCACGGCCCAAGTCCATAAAACTTTAAGAATACTTCTATAACCTAACCTGCCTTAGAGATGAGCTGGAACCAAAAGATTCCGCTTTTTTCCCCCGATGTTTTTACAGTCTACCCGAGGGAAGCAGCTTTTTCTTGCCTCCAACGCCTCTATGTTGATTAAGACTTAGCTCTTCTCAAATTCTATTTGTAGATATATTTTAGTGGTAAATAGAATAAGTAGGTTACAAGCTAGATGGTTTGAAAGATTACATACCGGTGGAAGTTTCTGTTCCATTCCGTAGACCCGGTTTCGTGTGCCCTACCTTTATACGAATAACTAAATGTTTACTAAGATTACGTATTATGTTTCTTTGAATCACAGAGGTCGTGTCTGTTTGCGTGGGTATAAGAAACACGTAGAGGGCATCAGTTAACTTGAACCATGCAAGGTTTGATGGAGGAAAATGTATGAAACTATTTGTTATGAGGACTGCAGTTTGCATTTGTCATACATTTGTTTTATGGGATTCCAAGCTGTGTTAACATTACTTGTTGATGTTCGTAAACATTTGCTAGCTCTAATGTCCCTTTGGGTTTAGTTTATAGATAATACCTAACTTGAATGTTTGATGTACTGAATAAACTTGAAATTGCAGAAGCCTAATCCTTATGCATAATGTTTTGGAAGGCACTCATTATTTGGATGTGAGTCATAGCATAGCACAATCAGCTTATAATGTTCGCACTGGGACACAGCCTCCTCTTGCGCAGCCCATAGCCCTTGCATAGGCCAGTCCCTCTCACGGGTCTGGGCTATTGATAGACCACGCTGGCGCGGGCGCCGGGCTCAGTGCAGGTTGGTAGATGTCACATGTCCTCGAATTTTTGGTTCTAGGACATGCGGGTTTCCCCACGATGGTTTTCTTTACCGTTTTGAGAACAGTGGTGATGAACTGACGAATAATTTACACACAGTAAAGCGCCTGTCTGGGTTTGATCCTACGACCTACAACCCGTAAGTCGCGGCCGTTACCACTGGGCAACCTCTGGTCATTACAGAGTTGGTTTTTCTTAAATAAAATCATGAATAAACATAAGTATAAAAGTTTTTCGATACTGAATATTTAACCAACACAATCTAATATATAAAATTCTCGTGTCACAGTTTTCGTTGCCATACTCCTCCGAAACGGCTTGACCGATTTTGATGAAATTTTTTGTGCTTATCCGGTATCTATGAGAATCGGCCAACATCTATTTTTCATCCCCCTAAATCGAAACTTACGCGGGTGAAACCGCGGGGCGCAGCTAGTAGAAGTATAAACACTTACGTGGATATTATTAAATAAGCCCACTAACTGTTTAAAAACCTTAACATAAACAACCTACATCATCATCTCCATTTTTCAAACATTCCACTACCGATTAACTAAACATCAGGAAGCGATTTTAAAACAATAAACTCATCACGATCTAATGAGGACTGTAGAACGTTAAATTTTAATTGCTTTACGATTTGACCCGCACAGGTATCGAACCTTGACCCATGAGTACACTGCGAATAATTTACTTGTCTATAGCATGTGTACCTAATGATAGATGAGTGGCGATTAGAAGTAAATGATCCGTGATATAGACGTGAGGTAGGGTTATGATCTGTAGGGCAATGTGATGCGATGGAGTCATCAAGATCTCATCGCTGTAATTATGTCTTGATTAGTGAAGGGTATAGATTCTACACCCCCTCAGAACTCCCTGGAGTTAAATATTCATGTTGGCGGTAGATCTGCTGGTTATCGAAGTTTAGATCCAAAGAAAAAGACAAAATACAAGTCTTTTTGTTTTTTAGAACGTAAAAATAGCTCTTGGCTTTATGTAAGCATCACATCTCTTTAATTTCAAGCAAGATAAGACAGAAAGGATCAATCCAAAAACATTAAAAATATCAATAAAACGTACTTTCTACTTTAAAAGGCGAAGACGCCACCTCCTTCATAAAATTACATTATACAAAATACAGAAAACATCTGGTTCGTGCACCATAAAACCTTATCTCACGGAATAAAGTTTATAATTTAAGGAGTAAGGACACGACACCTACGTACTCCATCTCGCATGGACACACTGCATCACGACTCTACACTATGGTCATATTCTGCACGAATACATCAAATTGTAGGAAAACATGAGATTACAAGATCGCAGCTGCTACAATAATTACGAAAGGTAATTTCTGTTTTGTTTAGCCTCTAATTTTGCATGCTGTGGGCCTGTTATTACTGAAGACCTTAAACGTAATTGTATTTTGTTAGATAGGTACCTTTAATCTTTTCACTCTCTTAGTTGTGATGTTCTCATCGTAGAAACTAATTGGAAACAAAAAATAAACACTTGTTCTAGGTCAATAAACCAAGAGTTTTTAGAACTGTTCTCTTTACGTGATATGAAATTCTTTTAAAGTAACTGCATTTTTATGGTGGGTACCACCTCTTAAAAAAGTTTTAAAATCTTCAGCACCTATTTATTTGCTGAAGTTTACCATTTTCCAAACCACCTTAAAGTACCGAAATGACGACCAATTTTTTATTTAAGTCTTTTTATGTTCGTCCAAATATTCTACTACTCTGACTTCTAACTAACCTAGGTCGTCACTCTACTATCTACAAAAATGTAAACACTTTCGAAAAAAAACGCCTAAGCCCTTCTATACCTATACTTTGAACTCTATTTTGCAATAGTTGTGACCGGGTATTTAAAACAAAATTAGGTCTGGTGTCATATTAGGAGACACGCTAGGCAATAATAATTTCAAAGGTTCGCCGTTATCGAAATCTATACTCACTAACTATTAACCAAGATATTAGTTTATTTTTGTAATTAAAAGTTGAGATCTTTCAAAGATTGCAAATCTAAACAGTATGTAAGCCTCACACCACGAAAGGACTCAATTCGTCGAGGAGGTCGCGACGCTACAAGCCCGGGCATGAGCACAATCGTGCGCATGCAATTGTCAAGCGTTGCACACGAGTGGGGTCGCCGTGTCAGGAAATATGAGCGTTTGTTGTGGAGCACCAGTTTACTAGATTTGTGAGTCAATGTCGCTGTGTGGTCTACTTGGAATCAAGTAGAATTTGTTGTATTTGTGGAGTTATTTTGACAGTGTCATTATTTGTTTGTGCTACTGGCACAGAAAGACTATTTCTGAAGTGTTTATGTAGTGGTCATTACAGTTACTGTTTCAATGATCTCCAAAGTATGAAGTAATTCTGTGACTAATACATTTCAGTTGTTTAGTTTTCACTTTTGGCTAGATATCTTGTTATTTTTCTCCGAGTATCTACTACATTATACTCCGTTGATTAGTGCCTAGTGCCGCTATCAAAATTGTGTTTACAGAAAAATATTAAAAATCGATTAAAATACATCGCCAATTAACACTAACTAGTCACGAATTTGAAGATAAGCGTGATGTTAGGAATTTTTCAAATATCGTCTTTTTTGTTGAGCTATTAACGAGATTTTATTTACCATTTTAACGCGCTTCGTGTTTCAAACATTTATTTTAGATTTCCGTTAGTATGTAAAAAATTAAGATGATTATATTTTCGTAGAACTGCTACCTGTTCAGTGAGGTCGTGTCAGGATGTTTTTAATTTCAATTTACGAGAAGGTTGATGATGTAAAGCAAAACATTTCCTTTAAATTTGATCCTTCATATGACGTAACATATTTCCTAAAACAAAGATACCTTGTTACCTTCTCAACCTTTAAATGATGATTCGAGTATCACTAAACCTTAGATTTCTGTTCTGAGTAACGAGCAATTGTCAGTAATAAAATAAAGTAGTAGATATTTAACTAAACATAAATCACGAATACTTGAGAACAAGACGACTATTGTAAGTAGGTACCTCATCTACCCGAGTTTAAGTGTGTGAGAGGTAGAATCTAGCACACATAGTAAGTACAATGTACGACGTAGGCGATATGACCTAGCAATCCTCGCATTCTATGAGATGCACACAGACATGGCACACACATCATAACATTTGATAGCATCTTGGCATGACAGCTTTTGAATACGGTCTTAAAATGTGGGAGTATTAATAACATTATGATCAATCTTCTTAAGGGACTGGTTGATAATTGCACTTTGGATTATGATGTCAGCAAGATATTAAAAGCAGATTAGGATGCCGAATTTCCCCTTTTTCTGACGCCAGAAGTTGATTGTCCATAACAGGCTCTCAGGTAGTTCGGTTAAGGAAATCCGTTTCCTACCAATTTTAATAGTGGGTTCAGCTAAATATTCAATTAAAAATAAGACGGTATACGAAGTTAATAACATAGATAAAGTAAAAAACGTGCGGTCGGGGTCCCCATCAGGGACGAAATTCCGCACACACTCATATTTATAATAGAAGAGAGAGAGAAAGTCGCATAACGCTTGTTCCTTTTTTTTTTTTTTTTTTTTTTAACGATCGGAAATCATCAAATGACCCCTCCCGCTCTGGGTGGAGCGGAAGGGAGTGTCAGACTCTTACTGACTAAAACCCATCCGTGTTCCTTCCTTAGCCCTTTATATTCCGGGGCAGCGGTAACCCTTTCGGACAATCCCGCTGCCCCGGCAGGCTTCGGCCCTGACGGGCCCCTCCGTTCAATGCTGACATCTCTTTGAGGCGCGCGTGGAACACATACGCGCCGTCCGGCACGGGCCTGGTCCTGATCGGACGGCGAGCTACCCATTACTCGCCGTCCGCAGGCCCGCGCCTACGGTGGCCGGGAGTCGTCACGCGGCTCCCGACGCCCGGAGCGTCTACCGCGGCGGCTGGGACGGGCGGCTCTCTCAGCTCTCTCCCTCGCCCATCCCGCCACCTCCTTCGCTAGCATGACAGCTTCGCAGAAGGAGGTGACTGCCTCCCACTCCCTCTCGCCCCGGACCATGGCTTGGACCAGGGCCGGGCGCGAGAGGTCGCCGCCGCTGCCGATCGCCTCTACGAGGACACGGCGGTGCTCTGCCCAAGCGGGACAGACCTCCACCGTGTGCTCCACCGTGTCCTCTGGGCGATCCTCGCAGTGGTGACACCCGGGCGTTTCCTCCCGCCTGATGATGTGCAGGAACCTCCCGAAACATCCGTGTCCGGTGAGGACCTGCGTCAGGCGGTAGGTGAGGGCGCCGTGACGCCTCTCTAGCCACTCCTCAAAGAGGGGCCTTACCGCCGCTATCGCGGCGTGCCCTGCGCTGGATTGCGACAGTCGCGCTTTCCATGCCGCCATGAGATCGCGCCGGAGGTCTGTCCGCTCCGCAGCAATTTGCCGCGGAAGCGGGTTTTCCCCCCGGCGTAGTGCCTCCGCGCGCCACTCATACAGGCGCGCAAGGACTATCGCCTCCAGATCCCATGGCGGCAGTCCGGCCAGGAGGCTTGCCGCCTCGCGCGAGATCGTGCGGTACCCCCGTATCAGCCGTATGGCGACCACCTTTTGGGGCGCGTTCAGGTAGTGGGCGGCTCGAAGCCGCAGTGAACGCGCCCACACCGGGGCGCCATATACGGCCATGGACCGCACGACCCCCGCGTAAAGCCTCCGGCAGGAGGCGTTTGGCCCCCTCAGGTTGGGCAGGAGCCGCTTGAAAGCGGCCCCAGCCCGTTCCAGTTTGGGGGCCAAACGTCGGAAATGCTCGACGAAGTTCCACCGGCTGTCGAGGACGAGAACCAGGTATTTCATCGTCGTCTCGACGCCGATGCGAACCCCTCCTACCGTCAGTTGGGATCCCGATGGTGGCCCGTTCCGAAGCCCATGAAAAGACATGGCCTCGGATTTGTGCAGAGCCACCTCGAGACCCAACTGCCGGATCCTCTCCACGACTATCGCAACCCCGCGTGTCATTGCGTCGGCCGCCGCCTGATGCGACCTCCCCTGCGCCAGGACCAGCGTGTCGTCAGCGTAGCAAACTACGCTGACGCCATCAGGGAGGTCTGCCCGCAGCACCCAGTCGTAACCGATGTCCCACAGGAGCGGTCCCAAGACCGATCCCTGTGGGACACCGCACGACATCTCTCGCCGGTTCCATTCCCCATCGCGACCGGGGTAGATGACGGCTCTGTCCGTCAAATACGCCCCGACTATTCGACGGAGGTAGGTCGGCACCCGGTGATACCGGAGTGCCTCCCCAATGCAGCTCCAGGGCAGGGTGTTAAACGCGTTGGCGATGTCGAGTGACACCGCCACGACCACCCCACCCCGGGACACCGCGTCCCCCGTCGTGAGGGCTCTCACGCGCATGATGGCGTCCACCGTCGAGCGCCCCTTGCGGAAGCCAAACTGGCTATCCGCAAGATCCGGCCCCGTCCTCACCAGGTGCCCGACGAGGCGGCCCGCAATCACTCTTTCAAAGAGCTTGCCGACCTCGTCGAGCAGCACGATGGGCCGGAATGCGGACGGAGAATCCGCAGGGCGCCCTGGCTTCCGAATGAGGACCAGCTTCCCCGTCTTCCAACGGAGTGGAAACTGGCCCCTCTCCATACATGCGCTTAAGAGCGACTCCAGTCGGGGTCCGAGAGCCGTCGAGGCCAGGGCCCAGGCTTTACCCGGCAAGCCGTCGGGCCCTGGGGCGGTATTTTTGGCCTTCAGCCTACATACCGCCACTCTCAGATCTACCCCGGTCACTTCAGGGATGTCGTCGTCGTCGTCCGCGTGGTCCGCTTCGGGCACCGCAATTGGCGGAGCCATAGGCGGGGGAGTATGCTCCCCCCGTGAAGGGAACAGAGCGCTCACCACCTCCTCCACCAGCTGTGGCCGGAGACTCTGCGTCAGTGGGGGGGCCCAGGTGCGAAGTTTATTCCGCACCATTTTGTAAGGGCGCCCCCATGGATCTCTGTTCAGAGTCTCCAGCATCTCCTCGCGGGCCATATCTTTGGCCCGCTGTACAGCCTCTTGGAGGGCGGTCTTCGCCGCTCTGTACCCCTCGTACAGCTCCGCTTCCGTGGCTTCCGCATCCGGAGGGCGGATGCGGAGCCTGCGGTGCCTGGTGTACAGGTGTCGCGCATCAACGCACGCCTTGCGTAACACCTCTACCTCCTGCGACCACCAGTACACCTGACGTCGGGCGCATCCTGGCCGAACTCGGGGCATTGCCACGTCACAAATCTCGGACATGGCCTCCCGGAACCACTCCGCCTCGTTGTTAATGTCGGCAGGCCTGTCTGGTGATGACAACCAGGCCTGCACGATTGAGGCTTCCAGGAGGAGCTCCCGGTCCAGCTGCTTCAGCGCCCACCGCGGACCACTCGGGGTCTGTTGGACCGGCGCGCTAGAGGTCTGGGCGGAGACGTCGATCCGGATATACCGATGATCGGAATATTTCTCCACCTCCTCCATGACGCGCCAGTCAATTACTCGCTGTGACAGAGCGGGGCTAGCGAACAAAATGTCCACCACCGACTCGCCCCGCATCCGCACACACGTGGGAACAGAACCCCGATTTAGGACGACCAGGCCAGTTTCCAGAGCCCAGTCCTCCACCATCCTTCCCCGCGTGTCCGTGCAACGGGAACCCCAGGCCAAATTTTTGGCGTTGAAGTCCCCGAGCACTAACACGGGGAAGGACTGGTTTCCGACGACGACAGTCAACTCTGTTAAAGAGTTGTGGAACTCGGCGAGAGTTCGGCTCGGAGAGAAGTAAACTCCCACTACCACTATCTCTCCGAACCGTGCTGCTACGCACCCCTGTCCCTTCGTGACGCCTTCAAGGGACGGGGTACCGGCGGCAGCCGACGATAATATGGCCACTGAGCCGCTCAGGTCCTCCACCCAGTCATCCCTGGGCGGGACAAAGTACGGCTCAGCGACCACGGCGATGTTAATCGACCACTGCGCCATGCTCTGGAGCAACAAGTCCTGAGCACAGGCGCAGTGGTTGATATTCGCCTGGAGGAGGCGTAATGGAGTCGTCACTCCTCCATTTCAGCCCCCTCCCGGGCCCCCTGTGAGGGCCTCTCCACGGCGCTGACGGCAGCGGCACCGGAAGCGGCGGCGGCAGCAGAAGCGCCGGCGGCGGCAGAAGTGGCGGCGGCGGCAGAAGCGGCGGCGACGGTGACGGTGGCGGTGGCGGAGGGCCTGCCTTTCCTCCTGGTTCCGGCGGGCGGAGCGCAGGACTTGCTCCCCGCCCGGTGATCGGCCGGCTTGCCAGCAGCCGCACATGCAACGCAGTGCGGCGCGGCAGTGCACGAGCCGGCCTTGTGTCCGGGCTGGCCGCAGCGGAAGCACAGAGCGCTGCGGTCCTCCGAGGTGCACTGGATGCCAACGTGGTGCCCCACGAGGCATCGGAAGCACCTCAGAGGCCTGGGTTCCAGCAGTTTGACCTGCGCTGAAACCCAGCCCACCAGGAGTCTTCGGCCCTCCACGATCTTTTTGGCCGCCGTCACGGGGCAGCTTACCGTAACGGTTCGCATGCCCGAATGATCAGGACGTACGGTGCCCGCCTTCACCTGCTCGGCGAGACACCCGCCCGTCCTGACGACAGCGGCCACTACCTCCTCCTCCGTTACGGAGTCATCCAGGCCCATAATGCGCATGTCTGCGCACTTAACGGGCCTGGAGACTCGAGCCTCTTCCGCGTTAAGGGACGCCCTTAGCTTCTCAGCTAGGGCGTCAGCGGTGGGGCCACTCGTCGCACCAGGGATCTCCAGCATGCGGGCGCCAGTAGCGGTCACCCTATGCCGGAGGCCCCCGGTGATCCCCAGCTCCTGGAGGTCCACCGTCTCCCGCGCTTTGGTGAGCACGTCGCGGTACGTCACTCCCCTCTTAACCGCGTCCGGCTGTAGCGTAATCACTACAGCCGCGGTTTTTGGGGAGCGAAGCCTAGCCGCGACGGCTCGCTCCTTGCGACGCCTCCTCTGCCGCTTCTTCCTCTCCGCCTTGGCCGCCTTTTTCCTCTCCCCGACCACCTGCCACTCGGCGGCGGTCGTGGGAGAAGTGGGAGACTCCTGGGAGGGGCGGGGCGTAGGTGCCGCGGCCTCCACCCCCCTTGCCGGACGGCCCTTCTTCTTATTCCTGGCAGGCGCCGGTTTTGCCGGCGCCAGGGCTCCACCAGGCGGCGGCGCCGGTTTCGCCGTCGCCGAGGCTCCCCCTGCCGGCACCGGTTTGGTCGGCGCCTGGGCCCGGCCGGACGGTCCGGGCTTAGGGGCGGCAGCTGCCGCAGCAGCCGCGTACGAGGCCGCCTTCGTCGGCCCCGGGGCCGTCCTGCCCGCCAGTGGGGGGCGGAGGACAATACCCTCCAGGGCGGACAACCGCGCCTGGAAGGTCGCCAGCTCCTGCCGAACCAGGTTCAAGACCTGGTTCTCCACCGGGACGGGCTGGCTCGCCTGGACGCCACCGGTGACCCTTAGGGCGGCCAGGTCTGCCCGGAGCCTCCCGTTCTCCTCCTGGAGGCCCCTCATGGCGGCCGTCAGGCGGGCGAGCTCCGCCCGCAATTCGGCGACTTCGCCGGCCGAAGGACCGGCGCAGCCGGCCGCCTCCGCTGCCGCCATGATGGAGGCCGTCGCCGAGACTACGGCCCTGTTCTTGGAAGCTTTGATCTTCTTCAGGGCCACGTCCCGGATCGCGGCCTCCACGACCGCCGCAAACTTGAGTTTGCGGTTCGCCTCGGGGCCACCAACCGTACCGGTCTCATCGCCTGAGGACCCCGAGGCGACCGCGCGACCAGTCTCCCCCTCCTTTGCGGGCTCCTCCGCTCGCTCTGCCGCCTCCCGGGCAGTGAGCCCCCTCCCCTTGCCTCGCTCTCGGACTCCTCCCCGCCTGCTGGTGGGGATTTTCCGAGCCGAGGCCAGCTCTCCGTCTGAGGACAACCTCTGGCTGTCCTCAGACCATGGCCGCTTGCTGTAGCTCTTTCTTGCAGCAGCGGCCACCTCCTCCACACGGCTAGGGCTCCCAGAGCCTTCCGTGCTCGCTCCTTCAGATGCGGCGTCGGACTCCGACTCCGCATCACTCCTCATCTCCTCTGTTTGTTTTTTAATATTTATTTCCATAGCTGTTCCCACGAGTATATATATTGTTGTATTGACTCAAATTAAAGTGGTTCGCACTAGCGACTAAATCAAGCTACCCATTAGCCAAGCTTACTACCTTCCTCACGGTGCGCCGCCGCTTGAAGGTTTGGGGAATTTTTTATAGAGGTTAATCTTCCTCGCGGTCCGGGCGGTTAAGCCAAGACCTTCGACCCCCGTCAACAGCCAGAGACATGACCTTAACTGTCTCCGGGGCTACGATATTAGCCGCCCGGCGGCAGGGTAAGTGCACACCGGGCCCGCTCCGACCCCACCACACTTGCCGCTCTGCTACTCAGAGCGATCTGTGTGGCGTGATCCTCCTGGCAGAATATTAGCGTGCGGATCCCACTGGGAAATAATCCCAATGGGAAGTCGCTGTCCGCACCCCAGGATGCACCGGCCCGAACACTGATCTTCCCCCCGGACGTATCCAGAAGGGAACCCCAGTCCCCGGGCACACGTGGAGGTTCTCTGCCCAAGCACCCCTAACGCTTGTTCCTTACGTGTCGATTTCTACCAGTCAACCTACGCAGGTACGGTAGGTACCGCAGACCGCGTAAGGAACTTCTTTCCAACAACGACAGATAATGATGAAGAAAAAAAACTAGAGACACGTCATGATAACAGCATCATTATAAACAAAAAAGCTGAATGGAAAAACAAGAATTTAGGAAGATGTTATGTTTAGCAATGGACTAGGTGTCAATACCTACATAGTCTGCAAAACAATAGTAATAAGGTAAAGTAGGTACTATGTGCATATACAGTTTATCTACTGCAATGTGTTTATAAGTACTGTTTATAGGTTTTGCAAAGTACATAAAAAGTCACCTGAGATCTTATCGCTTTTCGCGGGTACTTAGCTTTTATTCATAATTTGGTTCCATGTCGCCTCGTAAAATCTTTATTGCACAAGTGGCCGTTAATTTTCAATCATAGTCACCAATCTTAGTCACCATGGTTGGTAGATGAATTATTGTCGGTGGATTGCAATGTTACGTAGAAGTAGTCACTATTAATTCTGAGCTTCAGATGAGTGACTTCTATTTAAATTTCTCGTTTGTAACGGAGGCCCCGTTACAAACGAGAAATTTAAATAGAAGTCACGTTAATTATCCGGATTAAAAACCACTTCCAGAAAAAATTTTAGTTGCAGTTTTGCAAGAAACTGGCTAAATCAATTCAAATAGATCAGCACTGAGATAAACAGAAAAACCAAATGCTAATTGAAAAATAATAGATTTCAAACGTTCTGTTTCTTTATCTTGGTCTAGATTTGCGTCATCATCAGCTGCTAAATTTATTCCGAAATCATGTTCCGGTTGTGTTTTCTCAGTTTGCTCATTTCTGCTCGGTCCGTTTGGTCACAGGCTTGCAGTGTATTGCTTCACTGCCACTCTTCTTTAAATAATGGTCTTACGCTTACAAAAACAGTTTCGGATACGGAATAATTTGCTTGCTAAATAGTTTTTAATGGATTATTTTTAACCAAGCTTGGGATGGAATAGTCTTGCTGTATCTTTTGTTCGAATTCTTTTGATTCATCATCGTCTCCTTTTCCAGGTAACTTTATTGGCCTTGGTTAACCAGTTATGAATTATTAATATTTAATGAGTGTTTAAATTATAATTGATAATTCAAAGGGCGTGGCCTACGGATAAGGCACGAACATGATAACGTGGTAATTGATAGAATAATCTGTCGTGCTTGCAGCTGTTATTAAAGATGCACCTTGTAGGTTTACCAGGATATCATAAAGCATGTTTAGCTTATGTTGAAAGAGTTTCTTTAGTTTTACTACGAGTTTGGCTGGCAGCAGTCTACTTAGGCGGACCATGTGCATTTACAGATACTGATCGGCTGACATGATATTAGTAATACGATGGACTTTGCTTTGAAACCCTCGGAATATTGAGCCAACTTAGCGAACGAGCTTAAGTACCGAAGAGCAAACATCTTTCACGTCAAAACAGACAAAAAGTGAATCCTCGTAGCAAGTAATTACGGCATCACGACGACCATCGTAATTAGTGCTATAAAAACTAATTTTCGAAGACGCTGGTAGCAAAAAGCACGCGTTGGCAAGGCCAAGAGAATCCGTCTGTTATAATTGTGTGCAGAATTTGTTTAAACACGCTGTGAGAATGCTGATCAGAGTATCTTGTATTGTATGAATATTAATTGATTATGTAGGTATTGTCAAGGCAACGCTACAAGTTCTATTAAGATTTTGTTGGATATTTGTAAATTGTTGTTCTTTCTTGGCAATTGCGTTGTTCTAGCTAGATCTATGCAGCATCTAGACATTTTTCTCGTAGACTCAAGTGAATAGGATCTAATTTCAGAAGCAATTGAAAATTCAAATGTCAAGTAACGAATAAATTGTAGTTTTCCGGTTTATAAGGAAAAAAAGGTATGTGCCTGGCACTCCTAATATTTTCTTCCTAATAAAAAACATATGGAAAACTCAATATTGAATGTCAATGAATGTAATAGGAAAACCAAATGATTTGTGTAAAACAAAACTTCTGAAACCCAGATGATATTTGGTTTTTTGATGTTGCAGGAAAAGTCATAGGTATATTACTTATCTAATATTTGAGAAAAATTAAGGATCATTCGTGTCATAAGATATGATTATAGTCCCATATGTTTCATGACAAATATGTTTCAGATATTTGCTCTATTTCATTTTCGTTCTCAGAAAATAAATCTACATACTTTGTCACATGCTAACCTTTACTTGAGTTTGCAAAAATTTGCATTAGTGTCACATAAATCAAGTAATTTTAAATGCAAGAAAAGTACCTATGTATTTTTAAGTTACTCTTTATCGGAGTTATAATAGGCCATTAGAAGTACCTACATACACCGGATGAATTTTTTACCGTCTCGAAATTTTTACAGGGTGTTCTACCCATGAATATGAACAACTTTTACTATGGGACAAATTCCGAAAAAAAAAAAGCTGCTGTTTAATACTAAAGTTTAAAACCTACTAGACCAAAATGTATGATATTTCTAACATTAACATTAGAAGTATTTCATTCACAATTATTGAGGAATAATGTGAGTACTTAACATTTTATTCGACCTTCCTTTAGTTAATGCACAAAGATATGAAAATAAACGAATAGGGTGAAGTTCCCACGTTTTTGTAGAAGACTTTTAATTTGTAATTTGTAAATGCCGGAATTCGTCTGAACTTTTAAGTTTAAATAAACTTTAAAATGCTTGTTTGCGCAGTTACTAAATAGAAGAAGACTGCTATTTAGAACGCGGCCATGTAAATCAATTTACATTCATTCATTCATTCTATTCTCTTGTTACAGGTATGTCAACATCTACAAACATAAAAAATGCGGTGTGGAACCACAAAAAGGTAAATCAAAATCCCATTAAAACAAGTTTTGCAGCATCACAGATTTCGCAAAAAAGAAATCTGATTCAAACACACAATACGTAAATTCGGTTTTTGCGATAGTTTTGTAACCGACGACGGTCAGGCGGTGGATGGAATGAACTTCAACGTCTGCAAAATGGATGGCAAGACTTCTGTTACTTTAAAACGAGTTAACGGAATATTGTAATGGAAAATCGTTGTTCCGTTTCTAAATGTGTCCGTTGTAATATAGATAGGTGGTTGTGGTATTGAGGATCTGTGATCTGAATGGTCTGGTTGTAAAACGGTCGGATGGAATAAACAGGACATCTTTGCCGTTTTAATCACTAAATCAAAACAATTAATAGATATTAGATCATAGTGAGCTGTTCAAATTAATTATTGAGGGACCACTAGCCGGTGGAGCAGACAAGTCCTGCCGCGTATCGGCAAGGATCCCTAGTGTGGGACGCCAGCTAGATGGACCGACGACCTTGAGAAGGTGGCTGCGACAGACTGGATGTGGAAGGCGGAGGACAGGATGTTGTGGCGCAGCCTGGGAGAGGCTATGGCCAGCAGTAAACTGCCATAGTCTAAGTTGAGATCTTTTCGATGTAATGCGCTTTTAAAGTCATTATTCTCCCTGATGCTTCCCTATCCTTATTTAGGGTCGGCGCAACACGTTTTCTTCCGTACTTCTATTAGTCGTCATCTCGGTAGTATCACGCACGTCATCGGCACATGCACCTCCATTTAGGTCTATAATACACTGTGACATCATGGATTCAGTATATGATTCTGAACTTCCCTGAGTAAAAACTTTTCGACGGCAATAAAAAAAAATTGCTGTTTAATTGATACATTTTTTCAATTTTTTTTTGATAGACGACGATTTTTTTTTAACTAGGGGTCTAGAAGCATGTGCTGAATAAAGAAAAATAAAATAATTAGCGTCGATGCCACGGCTGCCACCCTGCAATTTACGAATTAAGGGCTCTCATTATTTCGTAGAGCCTTGGAATCGTCTTTTGTTTAAACCTCTTGACACCACAAACTTGCACTATTTTTAAAGCAACACATTAAGATGTCCTGGAACTAAACAATAAAACGAGAAGCCATTCACAGTACCGACCTTAAGTACTAGCGGTGCAATAAGGTCGTTATTTGTTTAGAGGCGGCTGCGTGATTGCCATAGAGGAAATTCATTCATTGCCTTTAGTCTTGAGATTCACGCTTGATTTAGTGTGTTTACCTCCGTATCTTTGACCTACATTTGCGATAACTAACAAGCTTCATTAAGTATAGGTACTGAATAGAGGAAAAAGTATCATAATCAGCCTATAGTGTTCCCACTGCTGGGACACAGGCCTCCTCTCTTCGAGAGGGAGTGGGCTATAATCCACCACGCGGGCCCAGTGCGGGTTGGTAGATGTCACATGTCTTCGAATTTTTGGTTCTAGGACATGCCGGTTTCCTCACGATGTTTTCCTTCACGGTTTTTAGAGCAGTGGTGATGAAATAATTCACACAAAGTAAAGCGCCTGTCCGGGTTCAAACCTACGACCTACAACTCGTAAGTCGCGGCCATTACCTACCACTGGGCCACCACCGCTCTCTACAGTACAAACACGGACAAAGTATATTTAGGTTTATTTTTAGAAGTTAGAACCGGAATAAGAAATTATATTATGTAAAAAAATATGTTTTAGTCAATTAGGAAGAGGTCAAGCTACCTGTTCGTCAAATTAATTTATGAATAATTCATGAAAAATAAATACTTTTAGTAAATTTTGTTTAAAAACCTTGCTAATTTTGTTATTTTCAATCGGTTGATGTTTACTTAGACAATTCTTCTAGAAAATCTTCCATGCAACTCAACTCAGAAGCAATTCGCTGACGTATGCAAACATCACGTGCGTAACTTTATAAAACAATAATATTAGTGTAGATTATTAGATCTAGTGGCTCTATCTATATAATTACATAAGCAGTCAGAGTGTCCATTGTGCTCGCTTCCTTCTCGTGGATAAGGCATATGCCTGCTGTAATTACTGGAGTTGTTACGTTGCTATTTATACGACTCTGACATCAGGGTTGTCAAAAACTAGCGTTGCATGCTACTAAAGTAACATTTACCTTAGTAGGATGCAACACTAGTTTTTTGCTACTAAAGTAAATCTTGATACGTTGACATGTTTTTTATTCGACGTAAAAAACACGTCTAGCGGTCTAGCCTTTCCAGATTTTGGTCATATTTAATTTTTGTAAGACAACTATGATAATTACTCCAAATGTTAATTACCTTACCAACCTAGCCATTTTGCAACTTTATTAGAATCGGCTGCTGCCTCGATTTGGACGAATATTATTACACTTATCCATCCAGCTGTTTTGGGGTTTATTTATAAACGGTGCTTAAAGTTAAGGGATGATTAGCAACTGTTGAACAATACATTTTTGACATTTAATGTCTCTTAACTTTAAACAACATTTACCTATGATTAAAGGATATGAATATGAAATATGAAATGTTCAAAGTTGAACTGGCAGCCCTACTTATGACCCTAAAGCATTTCCTACAGCTTGCGGCAATGGTCTCGCGTAATATCTAAGTTTTTATAGGAATTATGAAAATTATAGTTCTTTCAACTCTAAAGATGGATAATGTTTGTCTCTTAAATCATCAAATTAATTTTAACTACTTATTCGATTCTATAGGTATTAAGTTTTTGTTTGACCTTGCCGCGGCTTTTCGTCAAATGCATGACTAGTTAATAAGTTAATGCTTGTTATTTAAACGTCTTCTTTATGTATCTAGCACATTTTGCAGCTATGAAGTTAAAAAAAAAGTCGGAAAAAATAAAATCCTAGTTTTTGCTTAAAACATATTTATCAATCGGTTGTAAATATTTTGCTGCATTTAATTTATTTGGATGATTCGCTAATAAATTGAAACTAAGTTTATTTTTTTAACCTTCATGTAAATTATACTTGATTTGTGGGATTCTAATAGAATATGCATACAGATTATCGCTTAATTTGTTCCTTTTGATATTTTAGAGTAAACAAAATCGTATTAAAGTATCCTCATCACTCGTATTTTATCATTCAATTTATAATCTTATATCTGCGTCATCTGCGTTAGTCGATTTTTCATCAGAAGCTCTCAAATAAGTAATAAAAAGAATCCTTACTAAGAAGCCGACCCGAACCTCCATAAGCAACCTTGGGAGATTTCTTGTACTTTGTCTTATTTTTTACTTGAGGTCTTCGTCCGTGCCTTATTGTGGAATTTGATAAAGGTATCGAAAGATTAGTGATCTCACCTGACTCTTTATGAATTAATTCAAGAAATCTCAAATATTAAGTAGGTATATTAAATCAAGAAATCTCAGGCATTTTAATTTTTAATCTCTTTAGCATGTCATTTTGGGAATCTTCTGCATTTTTGTAGTATCCTGCTAAAACAAATCATCGGCTAAGACAGAAGCAATTTAATTAACTTTAAAAGTGATTCGAATAATCGCGTATCTTAAGGTCAAACAGAACCTTCCATTCTACTCAAATATTATTCTTTAATTATATTCCTGAGATTTCAAAACAGACCGTCGCGCTGCACAATGTGATACTGACTTGACGCCAGAGGTCTTCGGCCGTCAGTTCAATTTATGCTAATATTATGCATATTATACCCGCACGATCGTCTTAACTCGTTACTTTCGCTTTTTCGTTTCAAAACGAATATTCGACAATGTCCAGCAGTGACATTATGTTTTGTTTAAACTCCAGTCGTTGTTTACTCGATTTGTCAATGGGACTACTTAATTTATCGATTATCTACGGATCGTTCAAATTGAATATCGATGTTCGAATCAATTGTTAACGCTTAACTTTCGATTGCTGAATATTTAAACAGCAGTGTTGCGTTGCTGTTAATGAAATATGTAATTTCAGAGAATGCAGTTTTTTTTGTTTTAAATTTTCATTGTTGTTCAATGGCAGCGCGGTTGGGTCTTCTCATAATGGCGGCGGATGTTAAAATTACATATAATTATTGTGCTGGTGCTTTTTCTTCCAGCTAAAGCAAAACTTCAAGCAGAATGAACACTAATTCTATTCACTTCCCGCATCGTTCAAATCGCAAAAAGTTTAAATATTTTTGTTTGCTCGTTCAGAGTTCAAAGTCCTAATGAACGACCCATCGTTTTTGCCATAAGCCACAGTATTTTCAAATACTGCTTTTTTGCCGGAGAATAATAGAATATAATACAGTGAACATCGTAATAACAAAATGTCATCAACATAATAGAGATGAGACAACATTAGCTATTCTTATTTATCAATCTTTTTCAACTATTTATTTATTTAAACAATAAAATTTATTTATTTAAAAAAACTAGCGCCATCAATCAAGTAACGTTTGTGCCCGAACGTTACAATAGAAATGTTTTAACAGTCATTTGAGCATCACGCTAAGCGGTCATTGTGATTGCTCTATAGTTGGTCCAAAGTGACAAAAATTGGGTTTTGTTTGGTGTCCGTTGCGGGGTTGGAAATTCGGCTCAGCAGTTAATGCCACGAGGTCTTCAACTCGATAATGAACTTATGATATCAAATCAACGGAAAGCATATATCGGATACATAAATCGAGCTTAGTTTTTCAACAGTCATAAACTTCTTGACTCCTATAAAGGTCGGGACAGTGTTATTTAATGGAGATAATTATATGGTATCTACCAAACCAACCAACAACCAATTTTTTCCTTCCAAAAAAGCGATGTATGTGATCCAGTGATGTAGACATGTTTATATTTAGGTTTTCGCATCAGCGTCGTCTTGCAAATGGATCGTTCTAAGAAATCATTTGGCTGTAGTTTTTGTGTAGCGTCATAGAGTGTTGCTTTATAATGTCAAAACGTTTTTCTGGGTATGTTCGGATGGCAACTGACATTTAATTATCTCCGCATGTCAACACTAGATAGTACCTACCTATTGTAAATATTCTAAGTCTTAACTTTGTAGTTGGTCCATGGTGTTATTTACCAGTTTCTGGTGGTCGTATGATGTAATGAACAAATACCAATATTACATTAACAATATCTAGGTACTTATATCATGTTTAAGAGCACAATATTATGTTTCTGTGGTTTTTATTTCTCATCGTGATAGACTTCGTAAGCAATCAAGAGCTAATAAATAGTTTTTGTACCTTCAATTTACTTAATGATCTTTGTAAATCTTCATACTTTTTACAGTACCTACCTACCACGTTTTTCTACACGTGATGTTGGCAGTGGCTTTTGGTACCACTGAAGAGGTTGGTACAGAAAGCCTGCCATGCGTTATATTATGAACAGTAACTACAAAAATATCATTCCAGCGTTTATCGTCTCCAGAATTTTGCTTGTTTCTTTTGACTGACACCTAATCTGCTAATTCTACGTGTCATTTCTCACGGCTGGTGCTAGTTCTTCGCGTAATTATAAACAAAAATAATGGGGAATGGGCGTACTCGAAGGTGTGTCTGTGCCGATGATGTAGAGACTTGCGTTTGTCGTAAGCATCAAAATCAAAATCAAAAGTCATTTATTCAAACTAGGCTGAGAATCAGCACTTTTCGAACGTCAAAATTACATAAGACAGTCCCCCAAAACGCCCGCCCTTCACCACTTCCTCGTGCTTTCGCTGGGGAGAAGAAGTGGCGCAACAAACTCCCCAGCAGCACAGCTGTCTGTTCAGTTATAAAATACTCGACTGTATACAAAACTAGATCTGCAAAGTATCTAATTAACATTACAGGACACAGAACATTCGATAAAATTATTTGCCATATGTTAGCTAGCCACGCCAATATACCAACAAATACCATAAAAATCTATACGTACTCAAGCTAAAATAAAAATACTAAATCAAAAGTAATAACTACCTAAATAAAAGCCTCCAGGTATAAAGGACGTGACAACTTACATATTTATGCAATGCTGGGTTCTGTTCACGAAGCTGTCACTTGAAGTCACAAATGATAAACTAGGACCATCAAAGTAAAAATTAATAAACAAGTTAGGTATTACTAATAACAACAATAAAACCATGGTCAGCAAGACGACCAGTCACCACAAGCAGCACCCGTTCACGAGCATAACGCAAAGATCAGCCATTACCCCCGACGCTACCGCAAGCAGTGACATCTAAGGGAGCATGACGAACTTGCTGCCGGTTACTCAGGCAAGAATAAAATGATCAATCATAGAGGTCGCTAGCTAACCACTTATTGCAATCAACTCATTACAAAAAATTGAAATGAATTGATAAATTAAAATAAAATTAAACTGAATTTACTTATACAGTCAACAAAAAAATAAAAATAAAATAAAAAACAATTCCATGAACTCATATAACCTGTCAGTAAGCTAATTCTGGAGAAAGAACATAAACATTGTCTTGAGTTAATCAGGCCGACCAACTATTCTTATCGTTTAAGTAGTCGTTGATGGAATAGTAAGCCTTTGAACAAAGGTTGGATTTTACTTGAGCTTTAAACGTATTATAAGGCAAATCTAGCAAAGAGGAAGGTAGCTTGTTATAAAAGGTTATACCAAGCCCAACAAATGAGTTATGAACCTTATGAAGCCGGTGAAAGGGAGTTCGTAGTTTGTCCTTATTTCTAGTATTAACATTGTGAATATCACTGTTTTTAGTGTACAAGTGTATATTTTGCCTAATATATAAGATGTTGGCAAAGATAAACTGTGATGCAACCGTGAGAATACCAATATCTTTAAAAAAATCCCTTAGTGAAACTCTGGCACCTAGCTGGTAAATTGCTCGAACAGCTCGTTTTTGCAGGACAAATATATTTTGTATATCAGCGGCTTTGCCCCACAGCAGAATACCATAGGACATAACGCTGTGAAAATAACTAAAATAGACTAAACGAGCTGTATCAACGTCAGTGTATTGTCTTACTTTCCTGACGGCGTAGGCAGCCGAACTGAACCTTCCTGCTAGGCTGGATATATGTGGTCCCCACTGAAGTTTGGCATCAACTGTTATTCCCAGAAATACTGCCGAGCCCACAGTTTCAAGCACCTCTTCATCTAAGACGATGTTGGGTCCTAGATTTCTAACATTTGGTAAGGCGAACTTTACATATTTAGTTTTCTTGGCATTGAGAACTAGGTTATTTGACGTAAACCAATCCGTAACTATTGAGAGTGCACTGTTTACGTCGTCAAAATCTTGTCTATTCCTGTCTACTTTAAAAATAAGAGAGGTATCATCTGCAAACAGTACAACGTCACAGATGCCCTTTAAATGGAATGGTAAGTCATTGATATATACTAAGAACAAGAATGGACCCAGCATTGAGCCTTGCGGCACACCTAACAGAACTGGTAGCCTGGAAGATTTCACACCATTAACATCTACACATTGGAACCTATTATATAAATAAGAATTTATTACGTTGAGAGCCTCGTTTTGGACACCGTTACGGCAAGCGATTATTTTCGGTATTATTTAGCGATCGGTAGTTTGCGACACCGTCGCAAGTATCATATCAGCGTCGCATCTATGTCGAGACTGCAGGCCCTGTGTACACCTTCTGTGTTTTCTTATGCAGTGTCCAGTGCTTCTAAAAGGCACGTGGTTGGAAACGTGTTGAGTGAGAGAACACTATCGCACGTGCAGTAATGGGCTATCTATCAAGTAAGAGATAATCACCCGTTTGCTTTATCTATGAATACTATAATTGTAACTTTACGTGAAATGGCGTTCAAAGGCTATCGAAAGGTTTTGAATAGAATATTATGTTTTGTGGTTGACATTTATTTAAAAACTATTATGGTTTAAGGTCGAAGTCCAGTGCAAGAATTAGAAGAATATCTAACCGTTAATAGAGTAGGGGAAGACCAGAGAAACGATGGATGGATTGTGTGATAGAAGCTATGACTAGAAAAGGGGTGACTATCGAGATGACGACTAATAGAGAAGTATGAAGAAAAAGACATGTTGTGACGACCACGAATAAACTGGGATAATTGCAGGAGAATGGTGATGATTGCTGAGCGTCTCCATAATGTACTGATGACTGTTTCCTGTAGCTTTTAAGATTTAACTGATAGGTATTTGCTTTTTGAACTTAAAACTTATACATGACTGGTAAATACCTCTTCAAGCTACAATATACAATAGCCCAACATCTGTCTTAATCCTTCCTGGTTCAAAAAAATCCAAATTAATATTTTTATCAAGTTGAATCTTTAGCAGAGCTTCCATTCAAATATTTCCATAGATTTTTTTGTGACCATGGCGGCATTGAAAACCCACATGCTAGTTACATGTTCTATTACTTAATTGTCTCACCGCAAAAAATTAATAATAGAAACCATTATTTGTATTATAAAGAAGCAATTAAAACGCCCATGCAGTCTTATGTGTCTAAATAATATATTTATCAAAGATATCAAACATTTTTCACTGTTGTGCCTCAAGCATTATGATCTTATTTTATAAATTGGAATGCCGTCTTAGTTTTTTTTTGCTGGCAGCTTAGGATTATAAGGATAAACGAATCAAACAATCGATTCAGGTGGTTCCGTATGTTGGGGTCGACGCGTGGGTGCTCAAACATATAATTTCGAACTAAAAAAATATTGAAGAGTATTGATCTCGTTTCTGCTTAGAAACAATTATAGGTTCAATATAATTATAATGTAAGATGATTGATGCTTATGGATGTATTAGAGCTAGTCCTGGCTAACCCTTATTTCCTTTGTACTGGGCACCTAAAGGATTGCAAATGGTAGAAATACAGCCGAGTGTTACAAACCTCTGCCTCCGAGGCTCAGAAGCGTGACGGAGATTATAATCATGCATAATGCCGTCCTTACCTCGCGGAATGATGACATTATGCACTTAGAATTAATTATATTTATCTACCAAATCATTTACTCAAGATTTTTCCTTTAAAGTAGGTTCCTACACCTCACGTGTTTTTCAAAACAAGTTAATAACAAAATGGCTATAAATCAAAGGTTAATTCCAATCAGTTTTGCCTCCTTTAGGGGACTGGCGAAAATGTCAGGGCGTTCCATATGAGCCAGCTATGATACTATTAGATGGAGTCACGAATGGTCCTCACGACCCAATACTTCCGCGTTGTATAACGATTTGTTAACTTTGAATGTATAATTAGCGAAATGTTTGCTGTTAACGGCTGTGTGAATATGTAACTGAGTGATTCATTGACGCCTATCATTGTAATGTTGTTGGCAATATTTTCGGTCGGTGACATGTTACAAGTACAAAGTCATACCTACAATATAACTGATGCCAATACACCTTTAGGTCCTATGAACGGAGTAACAGAAACGAGCTAAGGGGCAATTCTCATAATTTTAAGAACGTTCACATTCTGAGGGGCAATTCTCGTAATTTTAAGAACGTTCACAGTCTGATCTCAGTCTCAATCTGTCAAAAATACCTCTAATTTCCCTACATTTTGACAGGTTTTTGACATTTGTTTGTCGCTGAGATGAGACTGCGACTAGATTTTGAACGTTTTAAATTACGAGAATTGGCCTTCTGATCTCAGTCTCAATCTGTCAAAAATACTTCTAATTTCTCTACATTTTTGACACGATTTTGACATTGATTGTCGCTGAGATGAGATTGCGACTAGATTTGAACGTTTTTAATTACGGGAATTGGCTTTCAGGTATCAGTTGCCTAGTAAAATATAGGTAGGTACCTATTTGGAAATAATTATGATTTCCTCACGATTCGCATTCGTTGGAAAAATAATATAATAATATAAATAAGTAATAAAACATGGGCTGAAAAAAAAGATTACGATCTCTATAGCAAAATGATGATGAGTCAAAATCATTCGTATTCAAATGAAAATAAAGTTCTCAACATGATGACTATCAACTGTGATCACTGAAAAGAAAAGATCCAACTTATTGAGGAAACGAGTGTTGGGTTATCCCTCAGACTTAACAGATTCTAACCATGAGTGACTGGAAGGCAGCAGGAAGTTCAGGCTGTTGTACTAGGCATTACGAGTGAGTGCATGGATGCTCGCCAAATGTACCTCCATCTTGTGCGAGATCGAATGTAATACCATTGGTTTCCTTGCTTTGAGCGTTGCCAAATATAGGCCATGCAATATATATTAGAACATCTGTAATTCTTCAGTCTCACTCATATGTCTTTTTAATGGTGTATAGCATATGTCTTTTTATAAATGTATTAGAAGAGAGCGAAACTATTGACGCAGAGTTAGAACCATAAACCATTTATCTAACAATGGTGGTTAGTGTTAGAACCTGAGGGTGGCACCCTGTACAGTCAACCCCGCCCACAATCTAGCTAACTGGCTAGTATTTTTAACCTCGCATGAATTAATTATGTATAACAAACACCACAGCTGAAGGTACCAACTGGAATCCAACACCACACACTAAAATCCAGTATAGTATTATCTTGCCTATTCTATATTTATTAATGATACATAGCCATCGGCAATCCCCGTTTGGCATTTCCTTGTTTCAATACTATTAAATAACTCCATAGTTCGCATCGTTGTTAATTAATTATAGGGTTACTCGAGCGTTATATTTTGGCCAGTTTTTTTTTCATAATTGCCCGCAGGAATACACCGGTGAGTTATCTGGTTTATTCGTGACTTGAAAGGATGGCATGCAATAGAGGAGGCCTATATCCCATGCCTGAGTTTATTTCGCCATTTCTTCATAGGAAATATACATTCCATCTAACTTATTTTTTTATGTGACGTGTAAAAGGGAATCCGATATAATATTTAGATTTCAAATCAAACAAAAAAACAATTTCACACTTGTGGCCAGCGGGGGTATAAAAATACCTGCTTACTCAACTCTATAATGTAGGTAAATTCCGCTATCTATAATTATGTCATAAACGTATCGAATTATACAAAAACTAACATCTCCCAATACTCGTACTATTTCTGCATCAACCTTGGTCGTTACTCGTACTTTATGCCGATTGGTTCGAAGCTGCAGCATCACTCTGTTACCGTTCGGTCACGGTTGGTTACCGATCATTGGCGCTGAGGTACAGGCCTAGTTACGGTATCAGCTCTCTTACGTAAGGCATTGTCGTGTGTTTGGATGTGATTCGGTATCGGACACGGTTAGGATTGCTTTTTGTTTACTTTTTATGATTAGAAGAAATTTTGTTCAAGTACCTGCACTTCGACCGGTACTACTACTACCTCATTATTTAATCAGAATGTATACTTTTTGTAGGCGCAAGTAATGCATGCAAAAATGCACAATTTTTTTTCCGCTCCCGCTAATATGTCTACAACAGGCATTATTAATGTCGACCTCATCTAGTTTTATAAAAAATATGAATGACGTGTAAAAGTGTTTGTGCAAACCTACTTACAAAATAAAAATCATTTATCATTTATCATTTATCACCAAAATGTATAAGTAAATAATACCAATTCGTTTGTGATTGTGCGTAGGTAGGTTTGTAGAATACAAAAGGTACCTAACTGTGTTCCTAATCTTAAGGGGGGGCATAAAGCCAGAAAAAAATCAAATTTCACCCGCGCTTCCTTGCCTACCCCTCTCATCAAACACGACAAAAACAAAACACAATCCGTTCCCGCCAGCAGAAACTTTTCGCCCGGCCAAGTAAGCCAGAGATTAAAACAGAAGAAGAACTAGCAGGGGATCGAGGGGGAGGGGGGGGGGGTCTCAGGGGATCAGACCGGCCAGTATAAATCATATATATTTGTGTTTGAATTTCCATCTTCTGTAATAAGTATACGCAAAATAATCAGATGAAACGGCTCTATTCAATGTAGGTACCTAAGTATGATAGCAGGCTGTGCAAGTAAATATTTTGATAGGGCAATATTATTGTATGTCCCTGATTCTGTTCCGATGCTGGTAACAGATTCACGGACATACAAGTAATACAGCCTATCTATGAATTTCCAATTCTGGATTGAAGGACTAACTTTACTATACTGTAAAAAAAAATCTTAGAGAGCAAACCGAGTTGAATGCCTATACATTTTCGATTCCGAATGAAATTACAAATGAACGATTTTCGGATATTTTCCTGTACCTATTTATGCTGTGAGACCTTGCTTCTTGCCAATTTTCATTATTCTAGGTCAACGGGAATAATTAAAACCTATTAGGTACACCCAAGGATTTAAATTTCAAAACACGCGACATGAATGGCAATTTATGCCAGCTTCTAAGTCAGCGTATTAGAGGCTTGATATTTTTACAGCTCCAAGAAACCGTAGATCTAAGTATTTGATATCAATTTCAACTTGATACGTATTCCTGAGAAAAAGGGACAGACGGATGGACAACGAAGTTATCCTGTATCTAAGGATTTAGATTTTTCCTTATGAGGTACCTACGGAACCCTAAAACGCAAAAGCACTTTCATCAAAGTATTATATTACATACTCCTAATCATAAATCATGATGAAAACAAACTTAACAAATTTGTTTTTTTAACGATATACAGGCCAATATAATCGCATCGCTTATCTTGTGATTTTTTACTTTGAGCTATTTTAATCAAGCCTTTTCAGAATGACGACGTTATAATGGTCATATTAAGGACAAAGATGATTGAAAATATCTATCAAAAATCTTAGAAAATTTGTTGCGCAGTAAATGATAAATGATTTTATTTTGTAAGTAGGTTTGTACAAACACTTTTACACGTCAATCATATTTTTTATAAAACTAGATGAGGTCGGCGTTTCCTATCTGACTACTCTGAGAAGAAAGGCCGAAACAAACTCAGAGGTCACAGTCTCGTTTTAAAGTCCAGACATCATAATCTTGGTCAGGTTATATGAAGACCATGTAGATCGATGTCTGAGATGGTCTTTTGAGGAAAGAACCACACAGATTGAGAGGACCTGTCCAGTCAGTGCATTTGTCAGAAATCGTGTAGCTCAACTCAAAACTTAAGGAGCTCAACGATTCGACGAACAATACCAAAGAAAGGACATTTGGGTAGGCCACATAAATTACTCAAACTGCCAGACCTAGACAAAAACTAACACAACAGAAAGAATAATAAAAATTTAAAAAAAGTGACCCACATTGTCTTCACATGCACAATAATTAAAATAATATAATACTTTACAAAGTAAGCAAATGTCATTGTTTAAATAAAATTCATTAATGTCAATGTGTATATAGAAAAAAAAAACTAAAACATTCAAAATGTAAAAAAAATTGGAAGCAGCTCAATCCCAAGCCTTTTTGTCCTCAATATAATCTTTAACGGTATAAAAAGCTTTCTGGCACAACTTACGTTTAATGAATGATTTGAATTTATTAAGGCTTAGATCTTGAACGTGGCTTGGTAGTTTATTATAAAAGCGTATACATTGGCATCTGAACGAGCAACCTATTTTCTTGAGCCTTGTTGTAGGTACAACAAATTTGTGTTTGTTCCTAGTATTTATATTATGGACATCACTGTATTTTTTAAACAATTTTATATTTTTATGGGCATATAAAAGATTTTCATAATGTGTGAGTGATGAGCAACCCTATTTAATTTTCTCGTAATGGTTTCTCAAATTACAATATTTAAACGAAATATGATCATTGTTCATTCTCTTTATTTTCAATGCAATTCTTTAGTACTTTATGTTTTTACTTAAAAACATCTGTTTATTTTGCATATACTTACTATACGCTAAGTTTGAATTCAGAATCTAAGAATCATGTCTTAGTATTTTTTTTGGAACTAGAAACTCAATGTTGACGTGACAAAGTTCAAATTCCAATGTTATCAAATTTTGTTTAGGACCTACAAGTTGGACGTCACCACATGTTGATGAAAAACAGTATTGACCAAGAAGAAAATTATATTTGTATATCGTGGATTTTTCTTCGCAGGATCGTGCAAAGTCACTGACCTGTACCTATTATACAAGATAGAGGTCAGTGTGCAAAGTCAATAAATTAGCAACAGTGATACCCAAGTAAAAAATAATATTCGTATGGTGGATTTTGCACAGTATTATGCAACGTCAAACGGCATGTGTCATAAAAGCCTTTCCTGCGCGAAGTGCGAGTAGGAAAAAATCCCTGCCGAATACATTTGTGGAAAACGAGCCAAAGTTTGGTACAAAAGAAGTACATGTTTGTCGGATTTACCGATATGGCATCTATGTAAATGGGTTCCAAAGTCTAAAGTTCATTAGGTTACTGTTGAAACTTTAGCTTTAAAAACTTGCCAAGTTATAATATGAACTTTAGACTTTCTATCAACTCTATAGAACTTAGCACCCATTTAGAGCTTAACTCTTTTATCGGCGAAGCCGACAATCCCAAAAATGTTGATCCGTCACAACCTTTACTCATCCTCACCATAAAAAGAACGCTAGTCATGAGAACACTATCTGTATGAAATATTGCATGTGCACACCGTTTCGTACTTTTGTCGACAATAAACTCATTACGCATTTAATTTCCGATATTTCTTTTGTATGCTCCAATAATAATATACCCTTTACGCTGAATTTCGAGTTTCAACTTGATTTAGGGAATAGTACCTACTAAAACCTTATACGGAGTTTGTCAAGAAAAGTGGAAGAAAACTAATTTGGATTCTGAGTTAATCGCCGTAAGGTCTAAAATCTCCAACACGAACTTTCAAATGAACGCTAGTTGGCTATGTTGCAAATTTTCTCCGCAAGAAAATGAACCGAAATGCAGAACAATGGCGCTAGTGGTACTATACCAGTCAAAAATCTGTCAAATAAAATGTATGTCATCTTGACTTTTCAAATATCAACATTGAATTATTTCAATATTTTTATTTTATAGTTTTGCCTCGGTATTTGTTTAGTTTATCAAGTCTTATTGTTTTTAATAATCGTTTCGGGAGTGGTTTTAGTTATTTTGCCATATTTTCTATTTCACAGTGTCTTTCCTACAAAGTGATAAATTACGAAAATATTGTTTACGTAAATTAAATATATAGCAGCGCAGCCGAAAATTCGAGCGCAGTCCTCTCGTCTCAACAGAGCGGGGGCGACTGATTTGTGAAACATATATATGTTTGAAGTTCCCGCAACGTGCGACGGAAGATGATTTCTTCCACGAACTAAGAACGTCGTAAGTGCTATAAGTTTATCGTCGTAATAAAACCACAAATAAAAGTAATAAAAAAAAATGCTTCCACAATCTAAGTCGCTTTATATTAATAAATTAATCATCAAATTTTCATCCTAGTAGTCATAAGCATATTTAGTACAAATCGAAAAGTCGTGAAAATTGGAGGTAACTTCGTGATGTTTTTTATTGGAGAAAATTTTACTATTTTGTCTTTCTGTGCCACAATAAGTTTGGAAATATCATGTAGTTATTCGTGTTATTTTTATTTTATACCTAAGTCTCATCAATTTCATGAAAAATCATATTGAAGTTAGGCTATTTTGGTTGATACCTGCTCTTAACCTCTACATTATTTTAAAAGCTTATCATCGTTGGCAACATCTAGGGGACATAACTTTGTTCTAATCCGATAACCTCACAACAATGTACTATAGGATGCGTTCGTCACAACCATGCCATATAAGCGTCAAATAAATGCATTCAATTCAGTTAGCAGTGCAGCCAAGATGACCCGTTTACATTATTTAATATAATTAACACAAACATTAACATAATCAACATTAATATTAACATAATCTACGCTCAGTGAAAGCCAGCAAGTAATCCACGTTGCGTCACTATAATTAATTTAATTAGGAACAAAGCGAGGTTGTGTACGTAATAAAATTAAAAAGGTTAATACATAAGGCTGTTGAGGGGCTCGTGGCTAAGTAATAACAGCCGCAGGGGATCGACCAGGTTAAGCTACGCTTGTTGCGGTCGGTCCGGTGACCATCTTTACATACCGAGACCTCTCTGTGCCTAGGAAAGCACAATCAGTCTAAGGGGTATCGTGTTACCCAGTAACTGGGTTGTGGAGGTCAGATAGGCAGTCGCTTCATGTAAAATACTGTATTCAGTTGAATCCGGTTAGGCTGAAAGCTGACCCCAACATAGTTGGGAAATTGAATAATTAAGGCTGTTAGACTGATTAGGATATTTCTTTATTCAAGTGTTGTAAGCAAGGTAAGGTTTGCGGATGTCACATTCGTGCGTGCTAAGCTCTAATGAAATATTTGTGTGGAGTTTTATTTTCTCTTTATTAACTGTATGAATATGGCTTTAGTTAAATTAATAGGACGTTGAAAGCGCAAAAGCTTTCTATAAAAAGTTTTATGTGAAACCTTCATATACTACTCATCCATGTCTACAGACTTTTACTCCCTTTAACATCGTCATCAGCATTGCAGCCGCAAGACGTCCACTGCTGGACATAGGCCTCCCCCAAGCACCTCCACTTCGACCGGTTCTCCCCCCTTCCCTTTAACACCTTTATAATACTAATAATACCAGATTATTACTGTCCCACTGCAGGGCATTGGCCTTTTCTCATAGAGAAAGCACTAGCATTGATCACCACGCTTGCTCATGACGGGTTGGCGATTTCATTATCATCACTGGTTTCCTCACGATGTTTTCCTTCACCGATCGTTAATCGTCCCATTTTTTATTACGTAGGTACAGTTATTATTGAAAGTACTGTTTTATTTACATCTCGATTATTATCGAACATTAGAATCTTAATTCATTGAAGTTAACAAATGTACAAAAAATATTCACGGCTATTGATTCTGACCCTCGTGGCCTTATTGAACCAACAATTATAGATATCTACCACAAAAACTTATAAGATTATATAATACCATGAATAATAAACTGATCGTTTACTAGGTAGCCGTTTACTAGCCCCGCCGCCGCCTAGCCGTTTAGTAGGAGTAGGTACCTACGTAATATTTAAAATGATTCACTTTGAGCGGTGACTGGAGAGTGATAAAGGATCGATCTCAGTACCGTGAGCATTGAAATGTGTATGTCAACTGACTGTTACAGGCTGATGGTGAACTATAATTGCTCATAAACACATACATAACATAACGCCAGTAATCCCCGAAGGGCTGGGCAGAGGTGCACCTACAGTAACACCCACATTTCGCCAGATACCTTTTTAAATTGCACGTACAAAGTATAAAAACCAGGTACAATGTAAACTCCATGCTGCTTTTAAAAAAGTACCTAATGGAAAAACTCAGTAACGATTTTCCCAACCTGGGGATCGAACCCCACGCTCAATAGTCGCGCTTGCGACCACTAGAGAGTAATTTCTCATTAGATCTTAGATGGAATTAGGTACTTACATGATTAGGAACACTTATGTAATAAATAAAATGTAGATAGGGTCCTTCTAATTCCTCAGCAAATTATAGACATAGCGAAAGTTTGTGATTGCGTTAGCCCATTAGCCTACCTTCGAGGATCATTAGGTACAAGCGCACTAATCATGCAATTAAAAATGTCATTTAGTTAAATAATTACGAACAATTAAGTTAATTGTAGGAACTCTTTAATTTAATCAAGATGCAATGATATTCGTAATTTTAATTGAAGTAGGCTCTCATGGCTGCATTTTGTTTTAATGTGCCTAAATGAAATTAATTTCAGGCTGTGCACTTTCGAGTACTTTACTTGCTCGAAAGTGTGTTACTTAACTTAAAACAAAATAATAATAATATGAATTTTTTGACGCGGTTTGCCACAGTTCCCCCATCGTCCCACCAGATGTCACTTTATAGAAAGCAGTGTCTTTCCTAATTAGGTATTATTCCTGTCAATAATTCTCAGTGATAATATTTACGTAACCCAATAAAACATAATTTTAAACACTACTTAAGTTAATGACAAAAATGATTAACTTTCATAATATTAAATTTGGTGGAATAATTTTACGGTTTTCGTTTAGGTGTATTTTCCGGCTGTTCGGCATTATGAAACTTGGGCTCTGAAATCTGTGTAGTTTTTCAAGGTGCATTTTGCAGTTTCCTAAAGCTCATTAATATTTGGATACGGCTTGTTATGGGTTGACAGTTTTTTTATGTATTTATTGATGACCCATGAAAACCAACAAAACAATGAACTAAACAAAAAACGATGTTTACCAATAATTTCTTTAGTTACTTAATTAGAATAGATTTTTTTTAGGGTTCCGTACCTCAAAAGGAAAAACGGAACCCTTATAAGATCACTTCGTTGTCTGTCCGTCTGTCAAGACCATTTTTCTCAGGAACGCGTAAAGTTACAATTAATATACAAAGTTGAAATTAATATTAAATACTCAGGGCTGCAATCCCTGGAAGCAGTGAAAAAATTAAACTTAGTCAACGAAATCAAAACATACAGGCGTTTATGTTTCGTTTATGCCGCATAGTTTGACACTCGAAAGAGAATCACTATGTACTTCCTATTGACCTAGAATCTTTAAAGGAGAATGCCGTCAAATAGAGCATCCTGTACCAAACGAAAAGTCCGCTGTCACAACCCAACCTAGTATATTTGGAGGAGAATTTAATGCCCTTCCTTTCCTTCCTTTTATTGCTAACTATTAATTTTTTACATGAATTCCTGCAATTTGCATTTATTTGATATAATCTAAAACCTCAAAAAGGAGAATGCCATGGGACCGTGACAAATTCGAGGGAGCGGGTCACAACCAAATGTAGTTAAAAACGGGAAAAATATTCGAACACGATTCCCGTGATAAACTGTTTACATAACTACAAATTTGTACGGAACCCTCGGTGCGCGAGTCCGACTCGCACCTGACCGGTTTTTTTTACTTAGGTACCTAGTTTTTTTTGCTGGTTTTAAAACTGAAATACGGTTTTATTATGTCCATAAAATATATGTATGCTTGCGTGATATAGGTACCCAAGTTACTTTCGCTGTACTAACAATAAATTTTATATATTACAGGTAAGCACCAGTTCCGTCACAGTAATTAAAAGCAACAACGGTAAGCGTGGTACAAATTACTTACTATATTTGACTAACAACAAATATTTTCACCTTTTGAAAACCAAAGAAGCAGTAATTCTTACTCACTAATTATTTAAAATGCAGCAATACTATTGCGTTAATGATAGCTCACGATTATAAACGATTATTTAACTCGATTCTTGTGAAAATACTTCGTAAAAACCGGCCAAGTGCAAGTCGGACTCGCGCACGAAAGGTTCTATTGTCTATAAAAACGGCAAAAACATCATGTCTGTTGTATGGGACCTTAAATATTTGTTTCATTTTAATTTAATTATTTATTTTCAATGTGAATATATAACTAAATATTCTGTGAATATTTCAAGCGTCTATCTGTTGCCGTTATCAATATCGAACAAAAACGAGCAAAAAAGTCACTTTTGTTGTATGGGAGCCCCCTTAAATACTTATTTCATTCTGTTTTTTAGTATTTGTTGTTAAAGCGGCAAGGGAAATACATCATCTGTCAAAATTTCAACTATCTGACTATCACGGTTCATGAGATACAGCCTGGTGAAGTGGTGACAGACGGACAGACGGACAGTGGAGTCTTAGCAATACTGTTCCGTTTTACCCGTTGGGTACGGAACCCTAAAAATGTACTGATGCAAGATGGCCGCTGATGCAATGTTCAAATTCCCGCCGTTTTGGCAACTTTTTTTTTTCACAATAAACATGGTTTTGATGATGGCATGATGCGGTTTATTGCAGATATATAAGTCTGCACGAAAAAGAGAAGTTATCTAACTCAACTGTCGGGTTTTGTTGACTGGCGATTTATATCGAATCGAAAACTCATCTCGCTGACATAATCGCTCGATCTATTGTTGATCGGAAATCGATTGTTTTATAATGACTGTCGAAATCGTTCGCTTGGTAACTGACGTTACAATCAGAGTATGATAGTATTATGGCTTCGTACGCTATCAATGAGTTATTTCTGTGGTTAAAGTTTAATAGTTTTTGTTAAACCGTAATGATTTCCCTTTGTGTTCATTTTCTGTGTAAAATTTTGTTATTATTTTTGTTTATTATTATTTTAGTTCCTACACCAGCCAGCGGCTATAAAGTAGTCTAAACTCAAACTAAAAGCAATTATTTCAATTAAACCATATATAGGAACTTTTGAATTGTCAAGAAGTCGGTCCGTCAGAAAATATGAAGCTAGTTGCCCATTCCAAAGCGTAGGTACCTATGGAGAAGAACGGGTAAGGAACTCCATGGACACTTAAATTATGTATTCTATGTAGTGAGAGCAACATTCAAGATGTAGGTAGGTACATGTAACTTTAACATTCTGCAAGGACCTATAATATGCTTGATTCATTGCCTTCTAGAATTTTTCAATGAGACATTGATACTGTTACTGTTACTGTTAGCCTGCATCATCCCACTGCTGGGCAAATGCCTCTCCCCATAATTTCCAGTTTTTTTCGATCTAGGGCTAAATTGGGCCACTTGTCGTTTGTTTTGTCCAGCTCGTCCCGCCATCTTTTACGGGGTCTGCCGCGACGCCTTCTAGCTGTGTCAGGGCTCCACGTGGTGGTTATTTTGGCCCACAGCTTATTGGGCATATGGCAGACGTGGCCAGCCCAGTCCCACTTCAGCTTTGCGGCTTTTTGAGCAACGTTAGTAATCTGTGTTTTGGAACGCAGCTTGGTGTTGCGAACATATGGTCTGTCAATTTCACGGCTACGAGTAGAATACTGCGCTCCACTGCACGTTGGCAAACCTTGAGTTTGGACTTTTGAATGTTTGTTAAAGACCAGAGACATTGATAATTCGATGTCAAAAACTGAGAAAAACAATAACTAATATTCAAACTTAATTATTATGCATTTCTACGTGTGTGATTCCAAAAATTCGCGCTTAATTTTTTTTGTATCATTTGCTTGTCGCGTACATGCGTCAATAAAATACCGATGTCATAAGATTATAACAGAACTTGTAATTCACGATAACATATTAATTGCTGCAGCGAGTTCCGTTTTATTATAATAAATTGAGCAGTACAATGAGTTACCGTTCCTTTTTCCTTGAACACTCCCTTCACTAGCCCTTTGAACTTAGCTCAAAATCGTGCCGCAAAAACGTGGTACATTAGGTTCACAAATTAAAGTAAAGATGGGTTTTTTTTAGAGTCAAGAGCAACGCCAAATTAACCCCGGATTCTAGACGCCTATTAAACCTCATGTTATAATGAATAGTTGGTATTTTGGACAACCACTTAGCTCTGTATGGATAGAACTGTGGAATATCTTCAAAAATAACTTACTACGGATCTTTGGATAAAAAAAAATTGCAATTTTTAAAAGTAGATTTATAGACATTTATTTACTTCTAATCTAAATACGTGTTGATTCTGAAAATTTATTAGGCAAATCAGTTGGTAATCAAACCTCATAAAACTTTTACAGTAGGTCATTTTTTTATTGTTTTTCAGAATCTAGGTCAAGTTATTTTGGAAAACGATCACGCTATCATCAGATTTCACAACAAAGACTTGATCAATCGTTCCTGAAACCGGCGCGCGGCGCAGTAATTGCATAACACGAGGGATTTGATGACCATTCGTCACATATCAATGGCTTTCATTTTGACAGTCATTGCGTTATTTACGTTATTGAGCAGATAAATTTTTCGAACATAATAATTATGAAGCAATGGATTAGCAATATCCTTAAAAATTATTCAGATTGTGATTGAAAGTGTGTTAGGGTGGTTATTACCTCTCTAACTCAAACAATCATAAAGCTACAGAAATATCTAAGCGTGAATGGGACTGAGAAATCAACAGATGTACTGTATAATATTTATTGCGGTCGTGATAGTGCATAAGTCTGACAGGTTGGTTTCTCTCCGCCTGCTGCTGACAGGGTAGGTCATCCTTTTTCATTCAGATGTTAATAGCCCAATAGGCAAGGCATCTACAGGAGAACGATCATGATGAGTTTCGGAGACAGACAACGGAACTCTTCAATAAATGCCAGCAAATCAACCGAGATTGCAGCTATCGCATATGTATGCATTATTTAAACAATCACACAACATAACATCACGCCTGTACCCTCTAAAGGGGTACGCAGATGTGTTCAGTATACCACGGTACACCCTCATTTCTGTCAAAGTTGTTATTGCAGTACCTCTAATCTAAACATTCTCAAATTTTTTATGGATAAGGTATGCTTCAGGGGTGGTCCCATATAAATGAATAAAATTATGAACTTTGCTTGGGTAGTTTTTGAATTAGCTTCAATATTACCTACGATTTTTTTTCCATTTAGTTTATATTGATGATGTTTTAATAGCTTCCTGTCATTGATATTCACGTAGCAAGTAGTGTTACCTCGGAGTTTTGAATTTGTTCCCGGTTAATGCCAATATGCTCACCCTTTTTACATGGGACTTAACATAACTGGCGAAATGTGGTCGTGGTAGACATCTCTGCCTATTCCTTTGGGGCATACAGGAGTGTGTGTTAGTCTGTTACATTAAACTAAGTAGGTTTCATTGTCGAATTACCGAGTACTCCAGTATTTACCGACTACTCCAGTATCGACACTTTTTGTAGCGATAATTTAGTATCGATACTTCTTCCCAATCCTAGTCATCTCTAATTTTCAACTCATCATTAATTTTCAGTTTTTGTTGGATCTCGACTGTCTTTCGTTCTCATTACTGAAATTTTCGCAGGTGCAGGTATATCGGTGTATTCTTCTAGAACTGGTAGAAATTACGTCATTGCATTTTTAGATAAGGATCGGCTATGAGCAGTCATTTTCCATAGTCGGTACTTGTCCGTGGTCCCCCAGTCTAGTTTCACTTGGAGTACCACGAGCAAATATTCCTATTTGTCATTTTATTTGAGTCTACTGTATACTTATCATCTAGTACAGTAGTGGTAACATGCAGTATTTACTAGCTAGAAAACATGTAACAGCAAAAATTAGAAAATCGACCCGTCTACCTATATTATTTAACATATACATACATAGCATTATAGCTATACATATACCCAGTGCATAAATTATATGAGCCGAAGCGAAAGCAGGCAGCAGTATCATAACTGTCTACAAACTTACGCTTGCGGTCTATCAGCATGTTGATTGAGTACATTTGTACGGAGATAATGTATGGAGGATAATTTTGGCAGATGTAGTATTAAGTTGGTAATGTGCTTGATTCGAGTACGATAATATTGAATGTTTCCGTACGATTTCTATCCTGTATGTAAAGAGCTGTGCGGATTATTGGTCGGTTTTTCTCAGTATATATGTAGTTAGTTTAAGTAAGTATGGTGATTAGAATCGAGGAGAGTTATTCATTTGCTGATCTACCTAGATACTTAGATCTTAGTATAAGCCTGAAGCTGGCACTACTATCTATATCGATACTAATAATAAAGCTGAAGAGTTTGTTCGTTTGAACGTGCTAATTTTTGGAACTACCAGTGGGATTTGAAGAAATATGTTTGTATTTGATAGCCATATTCTTGAGGAAGGCTATAGGCTATTTAACGATATGGCCCTGAGTAGCCGAGAAAAAAGAAAAAAAAGTCAGAAAGAAACGCTTTATGCGAAAACGAAAGATAATTATGATAATGACAGCGCGGGCAGGTGAAGCGATGCGACGGGGTGGGACGGGAGACCAATAAATTTTACGTGGACGAAGTCGCGGGTAGAAGCTAGTTTCTCGATATTTTAGACAGCAAGATTATATTTTAGTATACTTACTTACTTTATAAAATTTACAAAATATATAGATAAGCCAGAGTCAAAACTACCATTGTTCCAAAGATTGATCTCTGATCGAAATCATTCCAGCCGAAGCAACGTGAGAATCAATCGCTTGAACTATTAAATAACACCGATTCTTTGCATACACTGTCCAACACCATATTGAAAAAGTCACATTCCCAAAAGAACAGACAAGCTAAACAAACAAATGATCACCACCATGCACCATCATCTGCGAACGATTGCGTCGCCCCAGTTTAAGCTCGTGATCGTAACATAAAGATGAAGGATTGACATCAAACGCAAGTATTCGTTTTGTAACCAATTGTCAAAGGATTGAGATAGTTAATAGATAACATCAGTTCTCACATCCATCTGTTAGATATCGTGAATGGGAAATTAGGTGAAGTTCAAAGTATTGATGACACGAATGAAAGCAATCATCTTAGTGAATATGGGGTTCAGGTATCTGTAAATGTATCATCATCTATCTTACCTGCAGGGTTAAATTTAATTAGCTAGCGAACTCGTAGTGTAGCTGACACTACGACTTGAAATTATGAGCTAAGAAAATGTATATTTTTTGTTTTATCGTCATAAGAGCCATCACACCTACCTATGGAGTTTTGCTAACCAATTTCACCCTGTGCACACTATCAACTACGTACGTATAACATCACAATAATATGTGATAGTTTGGTTTAGTAGGGACCTATGGAGAAGAACGGGCAAGAAACTCCATGGACACTCTTTTAAAGTCTTTTAATCTTGTTGCTGTTCTTCCCATAAGTCATTAAAAAAAAACATTAACATTATTCGTTAGTTGTATCAACAATGCATGACACAAATTCACCAAGTCTTCTATCGTCCACTGTCCTCACCGTACATTATGTCGAGTGTACAGGCATAGTGTATGTATGTGGTAACGGGTTCTGCGTAACGGTGACCACATCGACGTCGCGTGCCCATCTTGGACAGCGCGCATGCCACGAATTGTAGTGCGATTCCATGTATTTCACTTAATATGCTTTTAATTATATATACCGTTGGTTAATTAGTGCATTCCAAAACGTGAACATAGGTGGAAGGTTTTACAAAGACATGATCATAGTGGACTGTGGACCCTGTCAGGCAATGCAAATTAGGAGAGAGGAATAGGGTTTTAATTTGACTAATTAGTTGTTATAGTTTAGTAAATTATTTAAGTAGGTAGGTAGTTATTTTGTAAAAAATGTAATTTAAAAATTTGTCCTTTAGTTAGATATTAATTGATATTTTACTTATTAGCGTTTAGCATGTACAATTTTTATTACTAAATTATTATAAGTCAAAAGAGACCTTATATAGTGGCGACGGAAAATTTTAACACCGCGAGTTAAATAATCGTTCAACGCCATCTATCGAGGCATCGAGAACTAATTTTATAAAACAGTGTCAACTTTGTTGACACAGTGCGTACATGGTTATACACCATTTTTATAATAAGTCAAAGTGTGCCAGTTATTCTATCAGTACGAAACTTTTAACAGATTAGCACTGGTTTCAACGTTAATTTATGTTAAACCAAATCTTTATCCAAAGCACGCCATTCTAACCATTCGGACATACTCCCTACGGTCCCCACCACAAACATTCATCATAGTATAGCCGCAGCCGAGCCCACTTCCTGGACATTAGCATGCAGTGGGTGTCCGCCGCTTTATCACCGCTTATGTAACGGTCGCGTGCCCCCCGCGCCCTGCGCAGCCAGCAATGGAACCTATCTTTATGGAGTCAACCGCAACCTTCCGAGATCTCTATCGCTTCAGGCTTACAAGTAGCTGGGAAGAATGTGGATCAGTATTATTGAGCCAGTTGTATGAAGATTATATCTGGCTACCAGTTATAATGTCTGTTTGACTTCCGGATTGGTGTCAACTTCTTGAATTTACGAAATAATAAAGTTAACGGCTGAATGGCACATCTTGTTGGTAACAGAAAATGTTATCACATGCAGTTCTTTTGGAGGTGGTAAAACAAACAGTAAATTGCATTCATAGTTGTGAATTATTTAATAACCAAATAAAAAAGTATTTACAAACACCTTTTCACAAAAATATTACAGGTTCTTCAGGGAGTCTTATCATCATTCGGCAAAGGACTTGAACAAAGCGGGCACACTATGGCCCAGTACCATCTAGTCCCAAATACGTTTAGCAAATTTTGCTTCCATTTCGTAGAGTCCATTAGTGAAGGAAACCTAGCCTCATAGGAAGTGACGCCCATCACTACATTCCTTAAATGAAAGAAGAACAAACTAGCAGACCAAAATATAACACCCACATTCATAAACACGTACAACACATACATGTCCACGAGGCTCAGGGGCTCAACGATCACGAACCTTAGCATCGGGTTGATGATACGGGCAGCAGATAGTATCCATGTATCATCATCAAACCTCAGCGTGATGAAGTAGTAGTTGTAGTAAGTTGTATACAGCATTGCGAGCATCACATGTCCGAGAAATAGAATAAAGTATCTCTGATTGTAAAGCCCTACGCACCGCGCAAGGAAGGTACAGTGGTGGTCGCGCTTTATGATACATGCGTTACATATCTTGCAATGCCAACTCTTCGCTGGCCGCGACATTCGACAGTATTCGCAGTACGTGCTTTCGCCGAAAACGGGCCTTTTCAAGCTTGAATCCATCATCATGCTAAAAACCATGTTGCCAACAACGTTTATAAACCAGAATGCTATTATGCAGTTGTGTATTATCTGTTTAGTGATGCTACAATCGAGCATCACGACAAGAAAAGGATACACGATAGTCAGTTGGAAGACAAAGATCCCAGGAATTAGCAGAAATACCACAAAGTAATATGGTACCATCGAAATAATGTTTCCAATTATGGATCTACGGTAATGCATTGTGTGAAATATTTTACGTCGACCACAATTTCTCCAATGTTGTTAAACATCCAATTCCAATTTTATATCAAAACATATCTTCAGTCTTGAGAATGACAGTGACATTTGACAAGACGCAAAATTTCTTAAATGGCAACTGCATTATAAGAAACCAGTTTTTAATATGAAGTCCAAAGAAGTTGAACGTGATTTATTTTGACCGCAGAGTGACTAAAGTTCAGGAAAACAAGTCTTGCGATTATTTTTGCTATCGGTAAATGATACCATGTGCTTAGAATTCAACGAACATTTTTATGTAGGTGCTATAGGTAGATATTTTTGTATAACATGACAGTAGGGGATGATTTTTGCTGGACCGCCACAGGCGCGAGTCGCATCGGAGTCGGAGTCATATGTAGGAGTTGAATGAAGTCATTCATTAAAATGTTCGTTCTAATACTTCGTATACGTACTGTGCCTCAGCTGTGCCCCCGTAAGTGAGTTAGATAAACATTTCATCAAATCCAAAACTATCATAAAAAAAACAACTTCTACATGACGTCATAAATCGTAAGTCATTTACATCCCACATTCGTACTTACAAATAAATACGCAGAAATATACCTAGCTAGCGGATATCAGTTCGAAAGTGTACCGCTGCGCCGGCGCACGATCCTGGCATTTCGGCCCTTTACTTGTCTGCAACTTACAGTAAGCCACCAGAAGCTATATCGGAATGTTTTTACACTTAAAATTGTTTTGAATATACATAAAGGATAATTTATTATATTAAACGGCTAATGGTCGAAGGGATGAGGGTATAAAGTGTTTTTGTTAATAAATGTTTTAGTTTTTGGGATCTCAGAGGGAAACAAGTTTTATATGTATAAAAAAGAAAATGCTAAAAGGTCACCATTTGCATTTTAATTAAATATTTACTAATTTAACTCTTCCTTTTTAAACTCACGAAAACTCCCGCAGCAATTATACACGTCATATTGTTGTAGACCAATAATGCGACAGCTACCTTCATTATTATAATAGAAAAACCACGAAAAATGTGAACATAGCTAAAGGAGTATGTAAGGATCGTAGCAGGGGCCGTTCCGTAGTATCTGCTTACTCCAATGGGAAGTTGTCGTGAAAATAAGTAACACTATTTGAATATTTTTTTTCGTTGGCTTTGACTTTGAAATTTACTTTTGTATAGGCACGGAGGACTGAGCGGAAAAACATTGTTAAATAAATTAGTTTTCCATCACAGAAACAATCAGGCCAAAACTGTTTATTTGGGTATTGGCATAATGAGCATTACGGTTACTGTTAGTCTGCATCATCCCTCATCATCAATTTAGCATTACCAGCCTGTAATGTTCCCACTCTTGGGACACAGGCCTCCACTCGGTGAGAGGGAGTGGACCGTAATCCACCACGCGGGTCCAGTGCCGGTTAGTTTAAGTCACATGTGTTCGAATTTTTGGTTCTTGGACATGCCTGTTTCCTAACGATGTTTTCCCTCATCGTTTTGCACTCAAAACCAGTTGTAGAACCAGCACTTACATAATATCCTAGCGTTTTTATTTCTCATGGCATATAACTACCATAAAACAAAATAACAGCAGTCCTTGATCTGTCACTGTGCTATAAGTGATAGTCCCAATGCACCGTTTTATCGCCATTCCAAGTCACATTTCTCATTGCAGGTCCATTAGAGCTCCATTAGACCTATACTGATGATCGATGGCGTTAAAGAACAATAGTCATTTTCTTCATTATTATTTATTAGCGATAATATCACCTGTCACTTATCCAATAGAGTCGCAAATTAGGTTGAACTAGAGTGTTGAAATGTTGGATCCGTGGTTGAAATTAATGGTGGTAAGTGTTATGATACTGAAGAATGATGATAGTAGAGATTATGATAAATATTAGAAAACTAACAAGGTGGAAACTGGTATGACTGAGGTTTGTTGTTACAAAACAGTCATATCTTTTGAATCTTGTCACCGGGAAAAGTACGACTCATGAAGCACCACATCTGCCTCACGTAATTCTGACTTCATAAAGTACCAGCCTAATTTGAATAAATTACTTTTGTTTTTTGATCACACTTTTCTTGGGAAACGTCCGAAGATGAAAGATCTGTAGAACTTGTAAGCTTAGTAAATGATACAACACATTAAAAATATTCTGATATTTAATTTTCTCTTCACTTTAATATCATAGCTCTTTCAAGTATCTTTAACTTCATTCGGTAAAGCACTTTCACACAGCGGCCATACTATGGCCAAGTACCATTTACTCCCGAATATGTTGAGCAAATTTTGCCTCCATTTCGCTGGTTTCCTTAGTTCAGGGAACTTAGACTCATAACAAGTTACGCCCGTCACTGCATTCCTTAACTGAATGCAAAAAAAAATAAACGAAAAGAAAGAAAGAATAAAGTTTAGGAACAAATAAAACATAAAAAACTTTTGTCCCGGTAATGGTTGTGGTGATATAGCGTTCGACGTTACGAAATAGTAGTTGTAGTAAGTTATATACAGCATTGCGATCATCCCGTGTCCGAGGAATAAGATAAAGTATCTCTGGTTGTACAAGCCGATGCAGCGCGCAAGGAAGAAGCAGTGGTGGTCCCGCTTCATGATACAAACATTACATTTCTTACAATGCCAACTTTTCGCTGGCCTCAAAATGTTACAGTATTCGCAGTACGTGCCTTCACCAACCACAGGCCTTTTTAAGGTTGAGTCCATGAAAATGCTAAGCATTAAGTTACCAACAACGTTTATGAAGCAAAACGATATTAAACAAATGTGCATCAACTGTTTTGCGACACCAGCTTCGTACTTCACGACAAGATACGGATATACGATATTTAGTTCGAAGACAGTGGTCCCAGGAACTAGCACAAACACCACAGAATAACAATTTATTTTTGAGATGATAGATTCAAACGAATATTTTTGTTGCATTTTGTGAAATATTTAAAATCCACCCCACGTGAAAGATATCAACTTCAACTAGCTTCAAATCGGGGCTTTTGTGGATGAGTCACCACAATCATTTAGAAAACTTAACATTCCTAATTTGCTTTGTGCCTAACATTTGTCAACTTTGGTCTTGAAAGTGACAGTGACAGTGCAAACATTCTTAAAATTAAATGGCATCGGTTTGTATTAAAGAAGTCCGAACCAATAAGAAGTATTCTAATCCGAAGTTGAACTTGGCTAAAATTTTGTAAAAGGTATATTACAGGTTTTTGTTATAATGTTGTTTTTGGGTGTCCTTTTAAAGGCTGGTTTTGCGATCGAAGACGAAAACATATTTTATTAAGTAATAAAAATGGTCACTTATCCATGGACCAACCGCTAACCTCACCGACAGACCCGTGCGGCTGTTATTACTTAGCTGATACGTACTTTGCTAACATGTATTTCACCATTGAACAATAACGATTTTATTAATTGATTACAACACTGCTGAAAGTTTTAGAGACATAAAATTGCTCCCTATTTCCGTAATTTAAGTCTTCCAATGCGTCATAAAAAAGCTGCAACTACAAAGCGCTTTCAATGTCGTAACAGTGTAACAATACGTCAATCATTAGGCCAATGATGTGGCAATATTGTAACATTATTGTAGCATCATTATTGTAATAAAACAACGACGGTAACATCTCTCCGCATGTTATTACAGATCGAGAACATATCATCTCGCTAATGGCGATAAATTATCGAAATGTGTTGAGCAATGCGTGGGTCTGCCACTGAGCCGTCCTTTGATGGTGTGTGGTGTATCATGAGCTGTCATATATACTGCAGGTCTCGTGGTGGCAAGCACGACTGCTGAGAGTGAGGCTCGTTTTGATTCCTAGATTGAGACAAGTGTTACTGGGTTTTTTCATTAAGCTCTATCATGAACACCACTAACAAGTGTAGTCAAGCGATGACTAATCTTTCTGATAAACAATTTTAAGCTTAACCTCGTCTAACCAATCCCAAAACTACCAATAAGGCTTCATAGTCGAAACAAACCTACAGGTAAGTTACGCAAGAAGTCCATCACACACAAAATGGTAGATCTACGTGATGATCGCTGGGCGCAGTTTGTGAAATATTGAATTTAGTAGGTAACCACAAAAGGCCGGTTAATTCAGTTACGCAAGGTGCCATGGAACATGGTTTTGCAAATGTACGTAGAGGATAGCCACTTCTGTGACTCAGGGGATCAGATCCGAATAAATCCCCTTATGAGGTTTAGGGTAAACAAAAACGAAGCTTGTATATTATATTCAGTAAACGGAAAACTCCTCTGTAGGTAATAGGATTTTCCTGGTTCCGATAAGAACACATTTCTATGCACAAGTCCCAATGGTTTTGTAACAGCGTAAGTTCCGAGTGTAACTTAAACATAGGGGTCAATACGTAAGCAGTTACCATACGAAGCTAACTTGAGTACACAATTAATAATAATAACGAATATTAATATCCTTGGACATTTCTCACAACGCCATAATTATAGTCCCAAGCTAAGCAATTTAATGCTTGTGTTATTACATCACGTTTGTGCTAATACACCGGATCTGAAAATGAATTCCTGAATAATTATGTTCGTTTAGTTTATATCCTGTAAACTGTCGAAGTATTTAAGGCTCTGACTTTTTATTTCAATCTATTAAGTTTATCAGAGCCCGTCTTTGAAAAGCAGGATAATGAAAAACGAAAAAGAAAATGAAAACTACTTTATTATTTTTAACTACGCCTGTGTTAGGGGGCTCCGCTCTTCCAAATCTTAAATAAAGTACATATTATATACTTGTTTTATTTTTATTTTATACAAATAGGTATAGTTACTAAAGAAAATAATAAAAAAAAAAATAAAACGAATGTGAATGAAAGAGATGGGTGATGAAGTTCCAAGTTCTAATCTAATATCTGAAAATGGATCTTCCAAGTTGTTCTGATATATGGCTGGCAAGTAGACACGCTTTGATTTAAACACAAGAAAGATTAGCGCACCATTACTGATACCTACTTCCTTAGAAATGTGGACAGCCAAAGGTCGGGTTAAAGTTGTATAACAGGGCAATCATGAGCACATTCCACCACGTTACACGACTCGGTGAAAGTGTTCTTCCCTATAGAGCGTTGCACGCGATAACGTCGTTTAATAAATCATAGTACGAACCTTTCAGTTGATCACGTTTACTCGTCACGCTTGCCATTACTTTTGTATAGAAGAGCTGTAAAGCTTCGCAATCAATATACATAGTTGGTACTAAGAACAATTTTTCGATTGATAGTATTACTATCAACAAATATCGTAGTTGATTCGTACCTTTGGATGTAGTACAAATCGTATTTGCGAATCCAACACAAATGTATTTTTTCAAAAGAAGTCAATATTCAGGTCATTTCCATCCATGACTTGCTCAACCAACTCGTTCAGTATCATCATCATCATCATCATCATTTCAGCCGAAAGCCGTCCACTGCTGGACATAGGCACCTAGCACAGCCACGTTGGCCGGTTCTTTGCTGGATTCCTTCGGCCTTCACCAGGTCATCGGTTCAACTCATTATTCTCAAATATTAAGGCTACATCTCAATCATTCTATCATAATATTCATCCAACAATTTACATATAACAGTAATACACCTGTGTTTAGATAATAATAGTAGTATGGAAATTATGAAAGTTTACGTATAACAATAACTATGGCGGCGGGAACACGCGATCGTATCAAATTGCAAACTCGATCACGTAATAGCATTTCGGTAGAACACAGTTATTTCAGACTATAAAAAAATGCAGTAGGCTCACTGTAGGCACCATATCGATATATAACCTGATGATCCTCTCATAGAAGAAGAAATGGAAGGAATGGAATTGGAATTGAGTATGTTAATGAAGCACTAGGGTCTCCCATAATGATGCATTGTCCTCTACTGCGTCTTTATCAGTAAGATGAATAAAATGTTGACAAAATCCCTTGGCTGCGTTTGATGAGCGGGCATTGTATAAGGTGTGTCTTCCTTGTTGTAGGTCATAGGAAATTATGGTATTAGGAAAAGCAGCACTCTCGTTTAGTTTTACAAGACATAACCATGCCAGATTGTTGTGTTTTGGTGTGCTCGTGGTGCTTCGGCATTTATCTGTTCTGTGTTAACAGTTTTGGTATTATTGAGTTTAACTGTAGCTTGATGATAGCTTGGAATTGCTTGTTTCAAAATATTCAGCTTACTGGTAGCGAAGTTACCGAGTACTTAGTAACTGATCTTATCTCTGTAATAATTGGGTTTATACGCTTTCGTCTTATGTGTTTCTTCCTTGTATTGCAGACATCTGAAAAGGTATGAGGGCAAGCGAATGCAGTATTTGATATTAAATGAACTGTCTGAAATTGCATGGTTTGAAACAGATAAATGCGAGTAATCATAGGTGGGAAAATCGGTCGGAGGTCTTAGGCTCACAAATGAATTTAGTCTTGCATTGGTGCAGTGATGATTAGTATTCTTATACTGCAGGCTTTCCTACTAGCGCATAATGTTAACTTGCAAGACAATCCACTGCATGTGGTCATATTTTTATAACTTTTCGTTTCGAGAAGCTCTGGTACTTGGTGCACTTAGAACGGTGAAGGGAAATATTGTGAGGAAACCGGCACGTCTTAGAACAAAAATTCGAAGACGTGTGACATCTATCAACCCGCACTGGAGCCGCGTGGTGGATCATGGCCTTCTCTTTGACAGTGAAGAGGCCTTGTGTCCCAGCAGTGTTAACATTATAGGCTGCCTGTGCAGCTAGTAGAACCGAGGTAGAAAAATACAAATAAAAACTACGATAAGGAAACAGAATATCTACACAAAGCGACAATTATTCAAGCAAAAACTAATGGAAAATAAATTGCTTAAAAAAGCGTTATCTGATTTGTAATAACATAGCAAACCAATGGGAAAGTCAGTTCCCATGGTTGATATAATGAAGATGGAGAAGCTTCGTAATGACGGCTCATGATATGATACTTATTCTCTATCGTTAACCTTTACCGTAAAATTGTACGTGATCTGTACCTAGTTGAAAGTTTTATAGAAGGCATATTTTATTTATTTATTTAGATTATCTTAGATAGATCTTAATAGTCTTAGATAGATCTTAAAGTAGAGTATTTTGTTTTATGTCTATCTAAACTCATATTGTAAAGATGTACTATTACTTGTTGGTATAAGGCAGTCTCTAGAAGTACCCGATCTGTTAAAACTGTAGCTTTCTAGCAATGAAAGATTGATAGAAAACTACAGCTTTGCCGAGTGCTATAGGCGGTACCTATGCAGAAGCCAGAGGGAAAAAGGAATGTACGGAAGAAAATCGTCCGATCGCAAAAAAAAAGTCAGCATCCATGCACGTCAGCGTGGAGGCTGCTGAGCATGTCGCTTAAAACTAAATCTAATACCAAATGAAAGAAAGGTATGTTATGAAAATGCCTTCATCAGATGAAGTGTTAAAGATATTTATATACACTAATGACTTCATTCCACGATGACCGATCCAGTTGTTGTAAGTTACGTAACGTTACAAAATAAAGGTTTCTTTCAGTTCCTACTACTCGGATGACATAAGCCCCAACTCCTATAGCATTTAAAGGGCACATGCACATTTACATCTTAGACTAAATAAAAAACCAAGACAGAAGGCTGTCAACAGTAAAGTGAAGCCGGTTTCGTAAACATATGTGCACTTAGTGAAGTTTAGTTTGGTTGTAAATGTGTGTGTGTGAGCGTGTATGCACAGAGCGAAGGTGTAGTTTTGGCATACTTCACTGTATTGTTCTAAGCGCTCTGTCTTGGTTTTTTATTTGGTCTGAGATCTACAAATAAATTTTTAAATAAAGCTACAGTTTCGTGTCATAAAAATGGTGGCAATGCGGTTTGACTTTACGCTGTCAAAAAATGTTCTGTAGGAAAACACACCAATAAATAACGTTTTTGTGACGTCATTCGCCGGTAAATTGCGAGCGCTATCTTAAAGTGGCGACCACCAATCTTCTAGGAAACCCTAGTTTTACTATATTTAAACGAAGATGTCTAACATATTTTACTCAGTAAACTAACTCTTGTAGAATTTCCAAATAAAATGATGAAACTTTATGGATTAGTTTACTTTGGAAATGAACAGCTTATTTCTTCATAATAATTTAGTACATCTGATAGTGGAACAGTAAAAGACAATTTATTGCTACTGAGATAGTCCTATTGTTAATAGGACAGTAATATTGGTAGATCGAAGATACAATTATAGGAATTGGCGAAATTACTGGATTGTTACATTATTTTTAATAAAAACATAATTGGGTTGAACTAAATATACCTGTGTAGTTGCAGCAATGTTAAATTATAGAGGTGTGGCAAAACTTATATTATTAATAATTTGCCAACTATTATTTTTGTAGTGATGACCCACTTTGGACATAGAAAGTGCTGAGTTTGTTCTTCAAGTCCTTCAGAATATATTTCAAGAATAAGTATTTCGAAATCAAATCGGGATTAACTAAAACGGATGCGTATTGTTTTGTTTCAAAAGAATTATAAAAGTTCAATTGTTACGTGTGCTTGTTGTGAACATATCGGGGTTTATTTATAAACGATGATTAAAATTAATTGACGTTCAAACGTCAAAAATGTATGGTTAATCACTACTTAACTTTAAGCAACGTTTATGATTAAAGGGGATCTTGTTTTAGGTGCGTACCTACTTATTTAGTACGTGAGATAAAAATCAGTCAAGCCATTGTTTAGAAATTTAGTACAATATGAAACTGATGCAGATCGTTGCAATATCGTTTCCAAGGTGAGACATAAATAATTTAAGAAGCTTAATTTATTGGATTCGATTCAATTATGATTTGAAAAATTGAATATCAATTCAATATTCGTGAAGCCTTAGGCTATACAGGTCGTCAATACACTGTAGCGCACAAATTGATTTCATTGTTACCCTTTGTTAGCCAGACAAGATAAATGAGACAAATTGGTCAGTTAGCTTTGATTAATTGACTAGATTTAATATTAAATTGACCAACTTTGGAAGTATAAATTACTTTTTAAGGATAGAGGTACGGCGTGATGAATGATTCATTATTTATATTTTTAGCAGCTGTCGAAGTTTCATTGCTGAATGTTGGCTCCATGTTACATATTGCCAACCAAACCAAGAAATTCGAAGACATGTGACATCTACCAACCCGCACTGGGCCCGCGTGGTAAAGTACGGCCTCTCGCCGAGAGGTCTGTGTCCTAGCAGTGGGAACATTATACGCTGATTATGCTATTACATATTGCAGGTATCTACCTACCTATACTATACCTATACAAACCCTCAACGAAAAGTCATAAACATCTAGCAAAAATGTTGGGGATGATCGTCATTTCATTTTGTTATTTTTTGCTCAAAGGTGCTGCTGCTTATGTCTAACTTTGATGAAGCAAAGGATGAAGAGGAAGTTATCTCATACAGTGGCAGTCTTTATTATCTTCAGCTTTCCAACGATAGATATTACTTATCTGACTGATTTATTTCCTATTTTGAATGAAATGAAATACTCTTCGTATTCAACGACTTTTATTCACTGACACGCAAATCGATTCAACGCGTAACACATTCGAATCTCGAAATATTAAAGGAAACATGTACTATAATTCAACAATAGTGACGTAGAGCGGGTGCGGCGAATGGATGCACGTAGTGTGCCTAATCGATTAGCTCGAATCGATTCCATCGGTGCACCCTGTAGTGACCTATGACGATCCTTTATTGTGGTTGTGATATGAAACGCTAGGATGTTTACTGTAAAGGGATTTTAATTATTGTGAAAAGGCGGACGCTCAAGGCGAGTTGTGGGTGGAGTCAAAATCAGCATGATTGCAAAACTTTGCATAATGCATTTTTAAACATTCTCTATCAACCTAAAGTTTAGTTGTTCTTTCTAATCGCAAATAATAGATATATTATCTACATAACCAACCTTGGGTCCGTGTTAAAAAAAGGTATATAGTTAGGTACCTATGTCATAAGGCGGATGGTACAATTTGGTTAACTAAATATTTGACTAGTCAACTCATTGATTAATGATGACATTAGAGACACAACATTCGCGTCCTCGACATTGTTCGCTTTTTGCATATGTTATTATTCTGTCAGAGTAATAAATTGCAAGGCATTCGTATTAATAAATCATTGCCTATGTTTTGAACTCATGAACGAGCAAAAACAAGACTGAATACAACTTTGAGCGACAAAAATCCGAAATTACTAGTTGGATAATTTGTTTATTTATTTCTTGAGAAAGAGATTTTATTGGTTTTCCGTTTAGCTACACTATAGTATCGGGATAACCGTCCCATCGGACAATGGGAGTAACGGAAGAGAGACTGCATTTGTGTCTGCCCACACACCTTGTACACTATAATATCTCCCGCGCCAAAAGCTGGTCTCCGCTGAGATTAGTCGCCGTGGCAGAAATTCCGTCTTGATGACTTTAGTATCTGAACAGGAAAATCCTAGTACTACGACAAATGCATGATATATATGATCGATGGTTGCATTCTTATAAGATAATCAGAAAACTCACAAGTGAGAAGTAGTAATAGTTTTTATGACTTTGCAGTATTTTTACCCAACTGCAGGAAACTAAATGGAGGGATATATTTTTACAAAAAAAAAAAAAAAACTATTCTAATGGTTTCTCTGTAGTAAGAACCGTTAGTAAAAGTATGAAGAAACCACGACACCCTTTGCACCTGTTAATAATTTTTCATATTGAACTTGCGACACAGAGTTCAGAGAGGATCATCTAGATAACAATAATATCTAGCAAGAGTGGCTTCTTGTTACGTAACTATGGGTTCTCATACCCGTGGAGTAAGGATGGTGGCGATAAAATTGTGCCGTGATTATAAATGCGAACACGTGTCACTCTGTTTGTTAACTTTTCACGCCGTAACGGCTGAAGGGGTTTCGATGAAATTTGCCACACAGGTAGCCAATGACCTGTGTTAGGACATAGGATTTGATGAGTTTTATCCCGGTAGTACGTTTCCGTTGTTTAATTTCAATAGTCACGTGGACGAAGCCGCGGGCAAAGGCTAGTGAATAGGTAACCTATCTAATATTGAAATGAGAAGTTTGATGCCTCAGGGGTCTTTTTTATATAAAATTTTCTTTGTGCGATGAAAAAGTGTAGTCGCAACTAGGCCGCGAGGCTTGATGATTAGTTAGTTGTTGACAGTGAGAAATGTCAAGGGGATTGGCAGCGAAGTAGGGACCTACTCTTCATTGTATGCTACAGTGATCTTCAATCAAGTATCGAGTGCGATGATTAGCTATTCTTATTTTAAAAGTTCACTTGAATATACCTATATAACTAGCTGACCCGGCCCCGCGTTGCTGTGGCTAACGTTTCTGTCATATTTTTTTTTTCTATCCTATCTTTCAAGTTGGATCAAACTGCACACGGTGTACAAATTTGATTAAAATCGGTTAAGTAGTTTAGGAGTCCATCGCGGACAAACATCGTGACACGTAATTTATATATATCAAAGATAAAGATAATAAAGCAAAAGAGTTTGTTTGAACGCGCTTATCTCTCAAACTGCCTGTCGGATTTCAAAAAATCTTTTTGCGTTTGGTAGCCCAATTTTTAAGGAAGGTTATAGGCTTAAAATTACGCTAAGACGTTTAGTAGGCGAGCAAAAATAAAAAAAACGGATAGAGCGCTAAGCGAAAACGAAGTAATATCGAGGGCAAGCGATGCGATGCGACGGGGTGGGGCGAGGGAACAAGAAATTCACGCGAACCGTGGGCAGAGGCTAGCTAAGGCGTAATTTAACTAAAAACACTTGAGTCACTATTGCTTAGTAATATTTTAACATACGTTATGTAATCAACCTCAAACATTACACAAAATTGAAAGATTAACTTTATATAAAAGTAATTCTAATCAGTCATGTTTGCCTAATTGATCACTATCTATAAATTGATCAGCGACAAAATTACATCATGTGGACATTTGTATATTATTGAAGCGAGATAAATAATTGAAAAAATTAATTATAGGAAGTTACGTCACAGTATCGGAAGTAAAAGTTTTTCTTAAGTAAAGTGTTGCTCAATTGAACGGTCAGAAAGTTTTGCATTTTATGGAGTTTTTAAATTGATGGGTCCGGGAAAGTTGGTTGACGTTTTCACACCTGGTGTAAATAATTATTTTAAGACCGTTAATTGATTATGTAATACCTACGCTGTAAATTATGGTGGTATAAGGTATAGTAGGCACTTTAGAAGAGGTGGTTAGGTAAGCTTTTCTCCCATAAACGTAAAAAGAAAATGGTCTACAAATCTACAGTCTACATGGCCTAGAACGTTCTCATATTCACAATACATAAAGGAATTGTCTATAAACTAACTTATTATATAAATAAATACAAAACAAATTACACTTAGACGTCGAAGAACTCGTCCGCATCGCTGTCATCCGGAAACGTGCCCAGAAGACTGGCAGCATTGCCACTTTGAATGGCAATGCTAATTCTTTGGCCAAAGACGACCCAGCCCTCTGGTCACGTGAAGTGTCGACCAGCCAGTGAGAAATTTCCTTAAAAAGGAGACGCGCACTCGGGCCCCATGACCTTTGTGTTAAAAAAAAAGAAAAGATATAAAAATATAAAAACCTATTTAAACCAAATGACATGGTTGCTATTACAACCACTATATTCCTCCTAGTAATGACGATCAGGGTACCTTTTTGATGAATTTTCTTTTCATGTCGAAAGGTAGTAGCCTTATTCTTTGTTTTTATATTGTTTCAGCATAGTTAGAGCCCATGTTGATTCATGAGTGGATTTTTTTTACGTCATCAAAGATGCAAGTAAAGGGGCACTATTAAATGAGATATGGTCTGATCAGCACTCTCACTGGGTGTTAGATTGGTCAGTAATCCCGGCTTCAACAAATTATGTCTGCAGCGGTACTTACACCCACGAATGTAAGTAATAGGTCATTTGACTAGCAACTTTCTTTCTTTGTTTATGGGACTTATTTCAAAGGATTCAAAGACTACTTTTAGGTACATTTAAATTGTTAGCATCTCTTGCTACATTAGATCTGTAAATACCACGAACGTATCCTATAAAACTGCAGTACCTAGTTTAAACTAGAGCCCACATTATCATATCCTCTAAAGTCCACCGTTATCTACTTGTTGTACTAAACCAGATTACAACTTTCAATTCTGCTTTTACATCCTTTCAAATGCAATCAAACAGTTTCGTGGGAACAAACCGCGCAATGTATTAGTCAACTCCAAAGGATGCAGTTGAAATAATCGGTCCAGTCTAATGAACCAATTTCCGTTATTTTTATTATAAATACTAACTTTTGTAATAATATTTATTATTTGTACACCGGATGCAAACATTTTGAATAAATAATAATGTGTCATTTAGGAAATAGGTGTGCTGTGCTGTATCTATTTGTTAAAGTTACCTTTGGTTAGATAACTGTTTTGAATAAGTTTTTAATGCGCATGCAAATGTAACTTGGATAGCATTAAGTATTCATGAGATTATTCCAATTCCATGATCGAGTTTCCAGAATAAGAACGTTCTTAATTCAAATCAACAAGCATTTATTTTATAAACATCTGCTTTCCACTAAGAGAAACGTCGGAAACATAATTTATTCTCAAAAAAATAATTTGTGATTAACGTAAACTTATTAGATTTCAAACGTCAGTAGTGAAGCCTTTGACAGTAGTAAGATTAGCGATAAATTAAAGAGATCACCCTTCATTAATATTATTCCAAAATCTGAGTTTGTTTCGGTCTCTCATCTAAGAGTAGTCGGTAATGAAACACCGAACTCGTGTAGTTATAAAACATACCTAGAAAGAAAGAAAGGAAAGAAAAAACTTTTATTTGTGGTAAACATGACGCAAGAAAAGGACACAAACACAAAAAAAAACATGTTTGGTAAAAACATGTGGCACATCCACACAAAACGGACATCGCTCAGCATAATGCTTAGACCGTATGCGAGACAGAGCCTCAACGCTGGTTTTCAGCGACAGCCGGCGTTGAAGTGATGATGTCAACCGGTGCAGCATACGATTAGATATAAATAACCTATTAATATCTAGTTATTTAAGACGTGTAAAAGTGTTTTTAGAACCAATTCCAGAAATACATAATTATTACTTATCATCATCAGAAACCCAAACATGGAGATAAGCTAAGTGCATATCAAATCAAACTACACGAATCACCCATTAATTTCCTACAAAAAACCGACAAAACAAACATACATCTTCCTTATACCGCGTTTACAGAATGTCTAGGTCAGCGCATTATTTAAACATATCGTTCACGCCACAGCGCCATACATTATTTATTTAGCATCTCTCTTTAGGTAAACTCCTTCAGGAAGCCATACATCCTTTATGACACTACAAGGTTTTACGTGGACTAAAAATAATGAGGATGTTTGGTTGTTTATTTACCATGTATTCCGTGTTTGGACTCAATTCGAGTTGTTGGTACGAATTGTCGTCTGAATTTTGTTTCCAAAGTATGATTAAAAATGCTGATTATTTGTGCTATCTAGGAGTGTTATGTAATTTATCATATTAGATTGCCTCTATTAACTCTCTGTTAGGCATGCAGGCCTCTACCAGAAGCATTGTGTGGTTTCTACATGCCAATTCTTCTTTGTCTTCGCCACCACTGCCTGCCCTTCCATCAAGGACCTTGCCCCTTAAAGATCATTTTTCCTTGTAGTTTTTTTTTTGTATTTAAAGATATTACCTCGTTCCGACGGAATGCTACTGTTTGTAATAAACTCTATCTTCATCAAAGATATGCGGAAAATAATTTCAAAAAACCAAAAAAAAACAGCTTCCTAATGCTTTTTAAACAAAGGGCTGATATTAAAAACCGTTTATTTAATAAACGTTTTTTTTCCAACGCGGAACGTTTTGGCTGCGCTTGCGCCGGATACTCGCTTCTTCCTCAAACATAGTAAACACTGTTATGATTTACTATTGTAATAGTAGTTTTTATTTTTTGTATGAGATAATTGGAGCACCCTCATTGTACTCCTTGGTCCGCTGTTAATTTCACTATTAGCATCGTGACCCTGAATAATTTTATATAATGTAGGACATTATATTCTCTCCTGTTTCTCTATTTATCACTTACATAGTTGCTCCCAGCCACCCTCCATAGTTCACCTCTCTACCTAACTTGACTTGTCTGAAGACATCAATTCTGATTGTGGAGTCCTACTAACTCTAAAGGGGCTTAAAATGTATAAAACACTTCTTGTAATGGAACTCGTTGTAGGTATTATAAAAGTTATACATTACTTTGTTAAGCCGTCCACTTTCACTGGATAACTTTTACTTACAAGGACGACCGCTTTCTAACAGTTTGACCAAATCCATACAAGCCGATAACTGCTTTATTCTTATCTATATAAGGGTGCTTATTGGGTGTATGTTATGTAAATAGGTCACGTATTTGTGTGGAGTAGGTACTTTGATCTGACTGCATTCCGAAAGGTTGATTGACGGATTTGTGTTGGTGTTTGGTCATTTTGTGGTCATTGGCCTCAATTCAATGTATCTTCATGATTAGCCATATCTACAAAAACCATGCAAAAGGCCAATATCTACCTGGGTAGTGTGCAATATGCATCACGGAAACTGAAAATGTCAAAAATGTGTAATAGCAGTTGTCAGTGTTGGCCACACTTCAACGTTGGACAAAATCTCTGATAGACTCATATTAGTCATAAGGTTAATGCCCTGCACGTGTCTAGCATTCTGTAACATTTTTTTTTACATTAGAAGCCGGACTTAGGATTGCAATACGCAAAAATGATTCAATAGAACCTAGATTTCGTTTGAATCATTTACATTATTCTGTTGAAAGTTCTGAATTAAGGAAATAATTCTGCTGAAGTTAATTTCCAAATACAGAGATATTTAATTATATTCGATCATTGACCTTTGTGAATCAGCGAAGTTGCATACCACAAAATTAAATATCAATTCTAAAAAACGTTAGATACATTATTAATTAATTTGATCTTTTATCAGTACAGTATCAACACTAGGTACAATAATTTACCTTATATAACAAAACCTCCTAGAGCGTTTGTGTTAAAAAATAATTGAAATTCCGACATAACCTTCATCTTCTTCGGGCATAAATAATTATCTATGAGAATGTCACCACGTAAAAAGTAACGCTTTCATAAAGCGATTATTTTCTAAGCTTCAATGAACTAAGTAGAAACTTCCTGTCAAGACTGTCTCCAGCCGATATTTACATAACACCAACTTCTCAAGGATGTAGAACTTTCTACGTATCTCACTGACATTTGAAACAATCCATATCGTTCAATACGAACGTTACTTCGAAAGGTAACAGAACACTTTCTCCAGTTTTATGGTCCCATTACACCATATATCTCTGCTATTAATGTTAACTGCTTCGTGTGGGAGTCTTGCGGTTACATATGGAGAAAATCCCATTCTGAGATTATTGTAGAATGAGGATTATGTAATGGGGTTTTCTCTTGTATCTGGTCTTTTCTGGAGTCAGCTGATTATTAGAATCTTAGCAGATCTTCGTGATATCAGTCTTAAGATGTCCATTGAATAATGGTCTATCGGATAGACCATAACTTAAGCCAAAACCCATCCATGTCTATGGGATGTATAAGTGTAGGGTTCCATCTGAAAGTTCTCAGTAGTAACCAGTAGTCTGGATTTGTACCCGGTTGATGGGTATTGTGTCAACCCGTATTACATGGGGTGTTCTATAGGTATACTTTGCCTAAACTAAATCTTCGGGAAATACAGGAATGATGCTATGTGTGTCTATGGGAATGACTGTATCTAGCGGGTTTTATCTCGGATTTCATCCGACGACTTTCCTCATCCTCAGTAACTGGTATATCGTACATTTTGTGATCTCGAGATGATGTAACTTCATAGATAAGAGATGAGTCAGACTGCTTTGAACTATAAGAAGTACTGATAAGTTCAAAGCAGATTGAAAGGTGAATAGTATTAGAATAGTAAAAAAAAAAACATTGTTACTTGCGTGGGAAGTGAGCTCTATGGAAATAAATGCCTATAAGTACTATACGAGATTTATCGTAATAAATGTTATTGACATTTGAGAAGGTCATCTCCCTACCCGTTACATCTATGAGATAAATCACTGACCATACGTGTAATTTAATATATTTATTTGAAACAATAAAAGATAATATGCAGAAAACGGCAACTTTCATATTGAGCGCTTGAAAAGGTCAAAGACCGATCAACGTTGTTTTTATAAACTTTGTAATTCCTATATATAAATTAAAATAAAACTAGGACGAATAAACTGCTTAATTTTATGCAGGTTTTATTTATGGTTTAATTATTCGTTTATGTAAAACGTTCATTCAGATTTTGCTTTGATATTGTGACTTTTGACAAAAAATCCATTTCCGTGGCTGTTAAAAAAAAAAAACTCCTATGCGATTATAACACAGGGGCATCATTGCATTTTTTATTTCTTACTAGCTGATACGACAGACGTTGTTCTGACCAAATTTCAGTAGTTTTACAAAAATCCCATTAAAATTAGCCCGGAAAATGAGAAAATTCGGGAAAAAACTTTTCCAATCTTTCTTTCCATAAGAACCTAATTCGGACTTTTACGAACATTTTGAAACGAAAAATAACAAGTGATGCGCTTACCAACAAACATTTCATCTTACTCATATATTATAGATTAAAACACAATCTGATCACCAGCGCATTTGCGAAGTATGGCCGGTGTCATGGCGATTCGCTCCTACGATGAGAGAGCCATCACAATATACATCAAAAGTTATTAAATTCATAGTCCATCATTTTTCTACATCGTTAACCTGTGTTGATTGGCCGTCAGTACTATAATCGTAGCTTTTCCACACGTCACGAATTTGTCCTAGTGTATGATCAGTTAACTGGTCAGTATGTAGATTATTATCTTTAGATAGCCGGATAAAGTTCAATGTGATCGGCGATTAAGTTACGAAAGAACTTTGTTACGTTTGAGGTTAGAGGTTAGTGCCACGAGAGTGAAGGATGTGATCAATGGTATGGTGTATGGTGGGCCTATTTTCAATTAACATCATTTATTAATATGTCTATACTTACATAATACTTTCGCAATGTTACAAACAACTTGCGTGAGAATGTTATGGACTGCAAAATCATTTGATGCTGATGCTGTAACAAGAATTATGGGACACATCAAACTATGACCTGGCTCACAGCGCAGCTGTACGTTTTAAGAAGTTGAATTCGTACGGCAGTGACGTCTTGACGAAATTTAGATTTCCATCGACACGCTAAAATTAGGGGAATGTTATGTACCGAAGTTTTGTAACATTGATTACGGCCAAGTCGTTTAAATCATTTATTATTATCTACGTTCCATGTAGGTGTCACATATTTATAATGTCACATAATCGGTCTATAATGCTTCCATTGCTGGGACGCAGGCCTCCTCTCTGTGAGAGTTAGTGAGCCATATTCCACCACGCGGGCCCAGTGCGGGATGTCACATGTCTTCGAACTTTGGTTCTCAGGACGTTTTCCTTCACCTTCCACATTTATTAATTATTTCATTTATTTGAATGTGTACTGTGATGTATTCTAAACATATACGAATAAAAAGTCTAGCTTAACTAGATATTCATTAAAATCTATTGCGTCGCTTTTATAATGGCGAACTTCCAACAGTTCGTTCACCCAAGAATGATATCATTGAGAAGCCATTCAATAATATTTGAACTAACTTAATAGTCTTTTATTTAATAATATTATTTAAAACTCATTTAGATTTATCGCTTCCGTCCATATGGTTTAGTAAAAAGCGATTTTATATGAATAAAATTAAAATTTGTAGTACATGCACCCGGGCTAACAATTTTCCCATTATATTGGAATCGACTTCCAGCCCTACCACGGCTATGTTGTACTAAAAGTTGTCTGCCATCTGCTTAAATTCCTTCTTACTATAGCCCACAACGTAGTCACGATTGTCATTTGTAGTGCATTAAAAAAGCATTTTCGTTGATACTGTTTTCAGCCCCGCTTACACGAAAAATTGCGAAAATACGACGGAATAGTAATTGATTCTTATAGTGGTACATATGGGAAGGTTTTTTGTTTTAAGTGGGAATTCAAACAAAACTATATGAACAATGCTGTGTTTTAGTTTTTATGCCTTAACATTATAATAACTTGTTATATATAGCGCATTAGATAGATAACAGAGTGACTAATTGACTATTCCAGTAGGTAGATACTCTCATTAACATAGTTTAGTCATCGGGGTTTATAACAGTTCCACAGTAAGATAAAAGCTGTAATTAAGTACTGGTCAGAAGCCATTTTCAAAATGTCTGCTGACCAGTATATAGCAGCGTAGTCTATGTTATTATAAAGACGATGTTTGTTTAAGCGGATGGTAGCCAGAACGGCTACTGCGTAATATACTTCAAGTTGGCATTTGAACAAGTAGCGTTGATTTTGATGTCAAGTAGACGAATTTGTTATTAATATATAGATAGTGCATGCGGTCGACATGACAAAAGGTCATGACAATTAATGATTATCATAATACAGATAGTGCTTCAGGTTGAAATGACAAAAGGCATTGCGATTGTCATCATATTATTATTAATTCAAAATCACACTAATATTATAAAGGCGAAAGTTTGTGAGTGTGTGTGTTTATATGTTTGTTACTTCTTCACGCACAAACAGCTGAACGGATTTGAATGAAATTTGGCACATATATAGTTTCTAACGAAGATTAACATATAGGCTACTTTTTATCCTGATTTTCCCACGGGATCGACACTTATGCGGGTGAAACCGCGGGCGCAGCTAGTTAGACTATAAATCTTGAAGTAATAAAATTATAAAATCACTTTTGTGAAATATATAAATACTGTTCCACGAAAATGTATCGTCTTCTTCGTATAGATCGAACGATATTGCCTTTTAAAGGCACAAAACTTAAAACGGCGTCGAAAATGTATGTATAAATATACGATGTATTCTTATACATACTCGTATCACTGTATGCATTATGCACATAAGACATAATTCATGCGTATTGTATGACGAGGCAAACAGTTCGAGGTCTTTTCCCGATATGGCTGCAGTAGCACATGTATAGATATATACGCGCTCAATATTTACCAAGCCAAAGTAATAATTATTTTTGTATATGGCGTCATAAGAAACGCGACTTCCACGTGTGCTAGATTGTATATTAGGTTGGAAGACTTACAAAGAGAAGGATACTCAAACTCAAAGCATTTATTTCAATTAAACTATTTACAGGCACTTTCGGTCATTCAGAAAATATAAAGCTAGTTACCCATTCCAAAGCATAGTAGATACTTATGGAGAAGAATGGGCAAGAAACTCCATGGACACTTTTTTAAATTAAATTTTACAAAAATATTTGCTTGTTATTATTTAAAATAAACCATTTACAGGCACTTTTTAATTATCAAAGAGTCGGTCAGTTAGTCAGAAAGTAGAAGCTAGTTGTCCATTCCAAAACAGAAGATCTCTATGGAGAAGAACGGGCAAGACACTCCAAGGACGCTCTTTACAATCAAGTCATACAAAATCATGGGTACATTATTCTTGTTGCTTCTATATGTGATAACACATGAAAGAAACAATGAAGAAATAATTGAATGAAGGATATTGTATGAAGATTAAAAATAAGCCCTAAAGCTTGTCCCCCTAGTGTTGCCCTAATACATTGTCTCATCCGACGGCACCCGGTCATGAACATGATGCTTGGATCAGCACCATCCATCAGCTCAACCATTTTCTAGGGAATCGAATGATCCAACACACGCCCCACCATCAAAATACTCTTAACTACCATGCTCTTTTAAGTCAACGTATGTACATCATAATAACATAGTAACTACACATGTACCTCAACCTAGGCTCATGGTAGCTAGATGCAGAAGGTTCTGCTATTAGCTCAAGAACAGATGGACTAATAAAGTTAGGTTTCCATGTGTCGATTGCATAGTAAATTACCTACTTATTTATTTTCATCGTACCTAGTCATCTAGGCGTGGCTAGGACTAGATATAGTTTCTACTCCGTATAAGGCTAGGCTAGCTTTTTGCCGGGAAACAGCCAATATCGTGACATTGCAGACTGACATGATCTCGATTTATGAAGGCTACCATATATTTATAATTGTAAAATAGTGTAAAGGTTAAATATTGGAGCAGTGACTGGGTTTCTATTATTGGATAATTAATCATACTAATCTATGGTTTTATACTTACTTCGGTAGAGGTGAGATATTTTCGGACCGAAACCCTTGAAAACATACAATGGGCGGCCTTATCGCTTTATGCGATCTCTTCTAGACTTACTACTTACGTTTCCGAAATGAAACAGAAAAGTGTTACTTTTCATACCTTCATAGATTCTTAAACCTACCTAGTGTCTTTTACCTTTTATCTGTAATAAGAAAAGTTAAAAGCTATTCCTATTTCATTCACGTCTAGTTTTATGGGCATTTGAAAATCTAAAATTGTTTACTATTTCAAATAATTAAATTCCTTTTCAAAGCGACAAACTAAGGCATAATTATTAAACTATTAAATCGTTGTTATTACCTCATAACGAGTTTCTTACGACGACGGAAGAATAAAACACAGCTACAAAGGTCGTCAGCTTTCAAATAAACGTCGCGACGGAGTCGACATCCCATGAGTAAGTAGCTTTTAACAACGGGTTTTATTTGCAGAGTTTATATAGGTAATGTTAATATCTACTTCTTAGGATATCGTCTTTATTATTTTATTTTTTGCAGCAAATGGCAGATTTTTCGCTACACAAGCGAAATTCTTAAATTTCCTTATCGAAAGCATCTTTGGCAAATTGACATTCAAAACAAATAGACGAAGATGACGAAATCTACCAATTTAATTAATTCAATCCAGCTATTCATAGTTTTACAACCCAGAACTAGATTTCGCAAATATAACGTGATTTAGGAAACCTATTCCTTCAGTGAGCTCATTTATCATCATCCCACGGTGTACATTGATTTAGGGCTTCCTACAATGTTCGGAAACTGGTACATTACTCATCTACCCACAAACTGATATTATTGTTACCAGATTCGTCAGGCTATCCGTCATGTCGAAGTAGAATCGAGTATTACTTCATATGACTAAGTAACGTGAGCACGTTATTGGAGCACGTGAAATTGGCTATTGAAACATTTATCTAACTGACGTTAGCCAGTTTTTAAAGATAACCTTTTTATTTCTTTCCTGTTTTGAAATAATATGTAGAATCTAGCTTCCAGGCGATTTTTCTAAAAAATGTATTCCATAATCCACTAGTAGTTTCTTCTATGACATGCTACTCCAAATATTTAGGTTACTGACGCAAAATAAAAACGTAATAAGTTGATATTTTGCGTCGGTAGCCTATCAAATTTTGATGTCAAAATAATAACTATTATTTAACGAAAATTCAAGATACATAATAATTTGAAGTTAGTCATAAATCATGACATGAAAGACAAAAACTTAATAACAGCAGAACCAACTTAACTGTTTTAACATTATTAAGTACGCTTTTTTTTTTTTTTTTTTAGGATGGGAAATCATCAAATGACCCCTCCCGCTCTGGGTGGAGCGGAAGGGAGTGTCAGACTCTTACTGACTAAAACCCATCCGTGTTCCTTCCTTAGCCCTTTATGTTCCGGGGCAGCGGTAACCCTTTCGGACAATCCCGCTGCCCCGGCAGGCTTCGGCCCTGACGGGCCCCTCCTTCGATGCTGACATCTCTTTGAGGCGCGCGTGGAACACATACGCGCCGTCCGGCACGGGCCTGGTCCTGATCGGACGGCGAGCTACCCATTACTCGCCGCCCGCAGGCCCGCGCCTACGGCGGCCGGGAGTCGTCACGCGGCTCCCGACGCCCGGAGCGTCTACCGCGGCGGCTGGGACGGGCGGCTCTCTCCGCTCTCTCCCTCGCCCATCCCGCCACCTCCTTCGCTAGCATGACTGCTTCGCAGAAGGAGGTGACTGCCTCCCACTCCCTCTCGCCCCGGACCATGGCTTGGACCAGGGCGCTAAGTACGCTGATGTTGCAATATTTAACCTTTAGTACTTAGTTATTAACTTATTACCTAGTTTTTTGGTGGTTAACCAAAATTGGCGCGACCTAGTATGGAATAGATCACAGCTACCTGTCGTTTAAACCTAGTTTTGGTTTTGCAAATGTTACTCCACTATTAGTGGTTCCAGAAAAGAAGGCGAGGAAATTACTGAAGGCGAGGAAATTTCTTGGACAGACAAATAACACTCCTATTAAACGGTCCTCTCTAAAAACGTTATAGGTAATATTAGAGATTGGCGGCGATAGTTTAACGACTAAGGAAAAAAACAGTTCTTAGAGCATTTTTGGTGAAATCACTTGCACAGTCGTCGTCGTCGGTAAGAAATTTTCTGAGTAACACATACTAAATTATATTTGTTGGAAAAAAATTTAACACCAATAAACAAAGAGTGCAAAGTGACCACCGAAGACATACAGGAACTAGAAAGTACGAACAAAGAAGGCACATAGTCGCTGGTAGATACAGTTGTTTAAATGTACTCGATACTACTTTGAGAATATTTAACTAGTACGTACGAACGTACAGGCGTACGTAGTTCAAAATAAACTATAGTAGGTATGTATCTACCTCATCGTAGCCTCCTTTTTAGCTAAGAGATGATTTGTCTAGGGACTTTGCAGCCTGCTACTAATTATGAGTTCTTGCTTTGCTTCTACTTATTGTAGGAGTGTTTTACACCTCATCGTCTGCTGCATATATTTTATGTTATACTCTCACTATTAGTTCATGGTTGCGTTCCTATCAGGATTTGACCGCAAAACCCTTACAAAACACACTCATATGATTTACGAGTATTAGCTAGATTTATACCATACATTATTGAAATACTAAACACGGTTTTTGCCAGTGTCCAATCTCCATATGTGGCCTCGATGTGGACTGGTCCCGTGTCCTTTCTATTACAAGTGCACTAGAAGTACCGCATACCATGTAGATAAGCCCTACCCACCTTGTGTTACGGTTATTTCTTGAACTCATTATGTAAATCTTGTTGGATAAAGATTGATCAACTTCAGATTCTGTTTAAATGGTAGTTTAGTTTATTTTATTTTATTTATTGGATTATGTACAATTGTTACACTGTTTATCCTAATAATACAAGCAATATGATACAAGCATAGTGTACAATACCCAGTGTGTGTGTAACCAGCGCTGGGGCTCTGTCTCGTACAGGGTCATAGCATTATGCTGAGCGATGGCCGTTTTGCGTGGATGTGACGCATGTTTTCTCTCCCATATTAATTATTTTTAATTTTTTATATATATGTTTTTCTTTTGATGCGTCATGTTTGCCGCAAATAAACGTATTTTCTTTCTTTCTTTCTTTTTACAATATGATGCGATAGACACAGCATGCAAAAAAACAAAATTATAACACTAATAATATATATAATTCCTGTATTTTTTTTAGTGATTACCTTCTATTTTATTTTATCAGAAAATGTGACATATTATATGTAAAACTAATCTATTGACATTAAATTAACTGAGATAATAATGATATTTAGACTCATTGCAACTGACATAAATTGTAGTATGAGATTTTAATATGAAAATGATAATTTATTTATTTATTTAGTTTATAAGAATGACATAATGTAGAATAATAATTAATAATTTTTAAATTAATCTATTTCAACAAATTGTATGAATAATGATAGCATGTTAAATTAATTAAAACCTATCGCCTATACATTGCTGTGCCCTAGCAGGGTTCATTGTTTGGAACTATCATAATGTAACAACCTGTAAACAACATGAAATGCAATAAATGAATGATGATGATGAATGATAAAATTACAATAATTGTGCAGAAATAACACTTTCAACAACAGTGAGTAGCTTTAGAAACACAGTAAATACAAGGATTACAAGAGAGAGAGAAAAAAAAAGAGGTAAAAGTCAATAAGGTGGTTAGTTTTGATGGACTTGGCGTTTGAATTTTTGAAGTGTTGTGGAAAAAATATCTACTGATTCATCGCAATTATTAAGAAGCCTGCAAATTCTGGGGATGGGTGAGTTGGATCCTGATACAGTTTTACGGAATGGGGGACGTAACAATTTTATAGGGTGACGAGGATAGTTGTGGGGTAGGTTAAAATTAAACTTACTTAACAACTGGGGGCAGTCTATTTTACTCTGAAGTATTTTAAATAGAAAGATTAAGTCTATATTATCTCTTCGTTTTTCGAGCGAAGTCATGCTAAATTTGTGAAGACGTTTTGGGTAGCTCCGTATTTAGTTCAAGATTTTATGGAGCTTTGTCGCTAAAGGCCTGGTCTTAATTAATATGAATGTTATGCTATTAATATGGGTATGCTTGTTAGCTAATATTCTCCTCGAGGAATATAGTAATTTGCTGTGTTTCTTCCATTCGTCAAATCGATCATCTTCACAGCTAATTATTATTTCTAAGGTGTGTTTAATTTTATCAGTTCTCCTGGACTCATCATGTGATCATCATCTGCCTAGACTTTTCATAACTATGTTGGAGTCGGCTTCCAGTTTAACCATATGCAGCTGAATACTAGTATTTTACATGGAGTGACTGCTTACCTGACCTCTACAACTCAGCTACTATGTAATTCAGATACGTATTAATAAAACTCTGAAATCAGTCACTCAACTACTATAGCATGTTTTTCTTTAAAGATGTACATAGCTAGTATAGCCGAACCCAGTTCATACATGCAAATCTCTTACCTACAGATGCTATTATGCAAGTAACCTCAGATGAATCTAATTAAGTAGGCGAAATGATACAGTCGGTAGACTCGATAGTAACAGCTGTGCCTATAAGTGTAGGCTAACCGCCAAGCTTGCCTGGAATGTGAGAGCACGCCTCTATTGAGATTATTGCGGCATGCCTTAATGCCTGCTGAGCTTTTAATTAATTACTTGTTATTCATTTGAGTTATTTGAGATTTACCAAGAAATGTTCATTAGTACGATGATATGTGGTTAACAAAAGATTATTTGAAGTAGATACAGGAATTGTTGTCTTCTGGTTTGCAGGTGTTGGTGGAGTTATGGAAGGATAAGATTATTTTATGTCTCTGGGTGATGCAATAATGCGTGGGACGTCCTAGCTATATAGAGCACTCGAGGTATCTGATGGGCAATCTGCCGTCACATAGGTACAAAGCAGTCGGTACGATTTTCCCAAATTTTAAAATAATTTACAATATTACTAAAGCATTAAACACAAAGTACGTACTTCACAAATTAAGCGAGAACAAAATGTTATTGTTTATAAACAATAGCTAAGTCTATTGAATGGGCGAGCATGTTCATAAATATTTGTCTACTACGCGATAGAATCTGCGTCCGCGCACAATTCGTAGCTTTGTTCTCCTGTAATTATGTCATGGTGATCGCAATTGTTTATTTCGATGATAGGTTTGAAGTGAAAGGAAGACATTGTAATTAATTCAATGTCAATAACGACAGAACAGGTAATGATAGATGAGATAAGAATGTATTATATCAATAGGAACAGGTATTTGGTTACAGCTAATACGATTGTGTAGTAGGAGTGGGAATTACGAATAGGTTAGGTATGTGTCTCAAGAGCATGATGAGAGTTCATAACAACTGGAAACAGTGAGATTCTTTTACAAAGTGGTGTTTAATGAGAGCAGAGGCCTGCAGCAGTCCACTGCTGGACATAGACTTCTCCATATGCACGCCATTTAACTCGATTCTCGGCAACTCTCATCCATCAGCTGCTACCAGCTACGGCGTCCTACCTTACATTAGCAAATTCACGGCCTCCACTAAATCGTAGACCTGAGTATGAATACATATTATTAATTTATTTCTTCAATTAAAACGGTAACGGTAACGGTATTAATAATCAACTATCCATTACTTCATTGCAAAAATCTGGAAAGGAATGTTGGAATGCTGTTACAAATGCTTATTAAAACATTGCCACACAAATCACAATACTGTAAAACTCCAAATAATAAAGATGACAACAATGCAATTGAATATTGTAACAACAACGTGTAAACTTGGCAGGCGTCAAACCGTCTGATCCTTAGTACTAAGGAATGTTTGAATTGCGAAACCTAATCAGCTCTACGTGACCTGTCAGCATTTCTAACTTGTAGGTACTTGTCCAAATTCCATCCATTGTATAAATCACCTCTTTACCTGCTCTAACCAACAATACTCGTAATGCCGGTAATACGAAACAAGAAACTAGTTTGCGCGAAATTATGCGTAACTTTTGGATTTAGACAGGCTGAAAATAGATATTAGTGCATATTTTAGAGTTTTTAGACTATTGCCTCATTGATCTGGTTGAAATAGAAACTAATACAAAATTATAACAAGTAATTTTAATATACTTGATAGGACAGGAATAGAACTTGGTAATACTGGTGACGTAGCTGCGAATAGAGAGCAAGAAGTGGTAGGGTCTAAGTTAAATGTAATAAATAATCAACTTTTAATTGGCTTGATGTAGAATATAGAATAGGCTAGATTTGGTAGAATAGGAATATAACTTGGTGATAAGTGATGACGCAGTTGGATAAAAAGCATGAAATGATAAGGTTTCAGCTAAAATGTACCTACAATTAATGAATGTGAAAGACACTTTTAAGCTTAGCAGTGAGTAATGAGAACTGAGGATGATGAAGATAACAAGGCAATTGTGCCATAAACTTAGAATGCTGATGGTAATTTCATACGGAAGATTCTGAAAGTGTATGCAGAAAGTTAATAAGCGAGGCAGTTTAAAGAGGCAGTAAGCGATGATATTTTAATAGTGCTTGGTTGACGATCCGGTGCAAAAATATGAAGCTAGAATGATCACCACGGAAGTAAAGCTACAATGACTTAACAAAATTTAGGCAAATACGGCAATCGTCCATTAAATTCTTAACAAATAGAATGGTGACCAGTCATTACCAGAGCTTTCTAAACTAACGCATATTGATGAGAGCTGTTTACAGCGTGGCTATAGTCTTTGTTCAAGACACGACTTCTTACTTCGCAGTGATTAGTGATCGTGCTGCTAATTCATGGGAACTATACAGAGTTACAGCCTGAGGCGTTATGGCTAATTTTGATAATTTAAATGATAATGTTTGGGTATTGTCAATTGTTTTTGCGAGCGGGCTTAAAGTAGATAGTTAAATTGATTAAAGCTGTTTTGGTCAGATCGTGATTTGAATTATTTTTAAAACCGTGGCCAATTCTTTAATTGGGAGGTATCTGGAGTTTCATACTCACGTTCAGGTCGATGTTTGTAAAGCCTTAATAGGAATAATATTTCATTTAATAAGATTTCTGTAATATGCGTGTAAAGTTTTACATTAAAGCTATATAAATAAACAAACAACTCATTACTATGCCCATACCATGCACATATAACCATATTTCATAAAAAACTGTAACTAAACAAGTGTAGTACTAAACTAAGTACTAATTTATCATTAAAACAGCGTGCTAATTAACAACATAAATAATAATTACAGCATAATTTATGTAACATTAACAATATAAATGTTTTACATTATTTGTTAACATTTGACATTACACCGGCCTTGTCACCTCAGCTAGTAAATATGCTACCCAGTGATTCTTGACACTTCATTATGGATTTACTTACAAAGACAAAATGTCAATGACATCAGTTACATGTCATAATAATTACTCCTATTTCAGGATAACTGGATGATAAATTGTCCTTAACTATGCCCATTTCAGGATCACCAGTCTTTAAAAGTCTAATGCTGGTCATAGGCCTGCTCAATTGGATGTAATTTAACTTGATCCTTGATTACTTTTTTCATGACTAGTTTTTCCAATCTGGATATCAATCTATCCTGAAAAAGATACCTAGGCAAAGTGACTTATTATCAGCGAAAACGGTGGTGGAAACGTCAAAAATAGGTATTAGGGTAAATGCACGCAGCGACTGGTGGCTGTAACCACCTGCTCCGGTGGCGTGCACTGCTGTAGCGGATGGCCGCCACCAGCCACACGCCGCATGTGCGACGAATCCATACAAAACGTGAAAAATCACGTCAACTGCTTGTCACTGGGCTACCGGTGGCCGTGGCCGGTGGCTCGTTTGCGCTTATCTTTAGATTGACATTGGCCACCGAAACGCTTATATCAATCCTGTTCGTCGTTGGAGAAATACGAAATGCTTTGAAGACGATTGCAACACGTCTAGGTCAGTAATGTAACATGTAATATCATTGAGTTACATCTCTATGTAATATCATGAGTAAGTATTTCATAACTCCATTGACATTGGACATACCTTCGGTTATCGTTTAAGGTGTAATATATTTAGCGTGTATTTATAGCGATGTCTGACCTCTGGGGTTGAGGCTGAGCTGAGGTCATGTCTTGAAGTTAATTTACTTCCCAGAATAAATGGCCTGAAGGTTAAGGCCGGTCAAAATTCGTTGCTCTTCTGTTTACCTACTGGCTATAAATTACCTTTGCCAATGTGTGTGTTTATAGTACAATTTTTCTGCAGGCCTTGAAAGGAAAATATTATTATTATTTATTTATTACCATAACCATGCCTATTTTACCCCATGCCTTTTTTACATGACAACCAAAATGAATGTGGAAACTTAAAGGAAACTTTAAATGGAAACTTTGGGAAATTAACTTCTCTTTAATATGGAATCTTTTGGAAATTAACTTCTATTTCTTGTTTTGATGATGTCTGCTTTTATGGATGTTATTAGTTCTCAATGTCTGTCACTGTAGCGAAAAATATAGATAAATCTCTGCTCTATATGTTGGAAAGTTAGGTTAGGTTCAGGAGTTTCGGGGTTTCGGGTTGTTAAAATCCATCTTCATAATCATGAACATAATCAAAAACTCAGCCTTTAAAATCTAGGACATCAAACCGAATCCTTTACTCCCAATTAGGCTCGCTAACTCTCGATTATGCGACCATTTCACAACGCGCCCGTTCCGTTGCGCAACAACCACTAACTCGTCATAATATTATGCGTACTTAGCATGCAATGTGACGCGTCTGTTGTAATAGTTAACACAATTGTGCATGATGCAGGTGTTAATATATTGTCACAGTTAGATCTAATGCGACACGTACCTATTAAAGGTGACTTTTATGTACCGACTCCTAGTCGGTTTATTGGCACTGATGAGTATCTGATGGTGATGACTACGAGTATTTGAATATTTAATAGTTCTGAAGAATGAACCAGTGTAATTTTTCAATGTGGTCAGGAATGCCTTAGAAAGTGAATTAGTACAATCAGTATGTCACTAAATTGTGTTTTCAGTTTATTTGGAACAAAGCGACGAAGCGAATCTGAAAATCTCTCATGAATTGACAATAAAATCTCGAATTTTGACTTGACTATGAGTTATGAGTGTTATGACACAGGTAAGCACTCATAAATAAATGAAAACAAATATACACAGAAAAAATGCACTGATGGATGAAAAACGAATTAAAATTAAGCGAAATAATTGGGTATGTCATTCAGATTTATCTATCATCAAGACGAAATATTCCACCCAAAGCACTGATTTCAACGGCACCTGATTGAACGGCACCTAAGCTGTTCTACTAACCGCACTGAAACAAAATTTTGACAAGTGCGATTCAGTGGAACATTAATTGACAATACAAAATCCGACTTACTAGACAGTTCTTATTTTCTCAAAGTCCTTTCTCAGTAAGCGCCACACATCTCAATACTCACTAGTAATGAGACAGTCATTAGTAGGTTTCTCGACCATCGGATGTAAACAAGACGGCTTGGTTCACTTCGGTGACCGTGTTCCTTTCATGTGGCTTTTTTGCCCCATTTGGCTTAGGTTTCTGTGTTTGTTATTCTTTGGTCATCTTTATTGCAAAAAGTTCAGAAAAACTAGTATACAATTTACGTGAAAACATACATTGTGAGTATGTCACGCATTCTATGGTAGGTATATTTCATGTATAACGACGAAAAGTAGGGCGAGGTGTTAGCAAAAGTAAAGTTACCACCTAAGTACACATTGTGGAATGCAAATAAAGTATTGATTGTATTTTTTCTGCAAAAAGAACTTACATAGACACTCCCATTGCCTACAAAAGTAATTCAGTTATCATCATATTTGGGAAATGTCAGAATTCCTGAACTCAGGATAGATCAACCTCTATAATCCCGCCTAGCCCTCCCTACGCTTGGTAGGACATAATGTTCATGTACGGTTCATTCTGTACCTTTTTCCACTGTAAAAACGGTTTACTAGTCAAGTCGTCAAATACATAGATGCGTTAGTAATTTGAAATGTCGTGTAACAACGGTACGTGTACCGCAGTGCAGTGATGTGTTCTAAATTAGTTTTCCTGTGTAGTCTCTGATGGCTCTTGTATAAATAGATAGATAGTTCATTAAGTTTCTTGCTCGATTTTTATTTACCGTTGCAAAGCAGGAAAAGATACTGTGTATACTTTTTCATATTGACTTTGACAACGCTGAGGTTTTGTTTGAAACACTAACTTCCATAAAGTGATGCAAAAAACAATATCAAAATGTATGCTTAGCTTTATTAATTTATTAATGTTTTCGTCGATGGTAAATGTATCGTCGTAATGAGTATGCATAACAGTTTCACAGTTGTGCAAACATTTGCCCAATTATTGGTCTTACACGTTCCAAATCGATTATATTATGTTCACCCTGTAACAGGAAACAGTAGCTAAGTACCTACCTAACTCATTCAAAAACATGTAATTAATCATAACGCTTATAACTAATTAAATCGTGTTCAACCAATTACAATCGTACTCACAATAATTTAATTTCGCAGCCGTCACGAATGCAATAATTTGTCAACACCATTGACCCAGCATTAATCGCCAAGTTGCTCAATAGCTACTGATCACCACATGAGCAATGCGTACAGTAGCCGTTGCGATAGTGCTCGTGCGCGAGACCACTGAATAGACACGTAGCAGAAAGCCCATTCAACTCAGTACTGTGTTGTGTATAGGCTGCTTCACTCATTCCATTCAACGACAGTCCACATCTGCTGTTGGGGAGTTTGTTGCACCACTTCTTCTTCCCAGCTGCTTCACCTGTTTGATGTTCAAAAGGTGCTGATTCTTAGCCTAATTTAATTAAGTGACTTTTGATTTTGGACGTAGTCTTATTTTAAGATCCAAAAATATTTGGAAGCTACTTTAGCTGCTTTACTATACGACTATATTTATTTAGTTGTTGAACTAACTCTCGGACCGGTGCAATGGCAGTCTACATTTGGAGCTGCTACTCGTACGACAGAACCGCGACATAGTAGCGACGGGCCCTTTAGTACACTTCATGGTTTCTTTACGGTACGGCGAATAAACCGCGCCGTAGAAAAAAAAAAGTCTCTGTCAACAAGCATCCAAAGTGATCCATACTGCACTGACGACCGTGCCTACACGTGTGTAAATCGTGTGTAAAATGTGTGCGAATCTTATCCTTTTTAATACAAGAAAAACGTGTGTTTAAACAGGACCATATTCCTGTAAAGATTTATTTTTAAACAAATTAATATCATGGCTGAACACATCTAGCCCTCAAAATACAGGCCTGGGCCTAGTTTGGGAGTTAGCATCAGGTTTTTGATATGACTTTCAGATTGATTGATTGGCTTCTTACATGTTATTATCTACTGACATCAGTAGACAGTTATTGACCCATCTAACTTCATGTCGAATCGGTGTTATTAAGGCCAACAATGTTTTGCTTTTATTCCTACTAATAGAATGTTTTTCTTTTCTTTATCGTTTGTTTCAGTATGGTGGCAGTCCTTGTGTGTGCAAGCTCATTATCGTGTATTGTACGAAGTAGGCCTTCTCTGAGTCATCTAATTTGTGATGTAAATTGCGTTACGATTGTAATACACTGATATGATTATACAAACATCATCATGTTAGCTTTGCTTTTATGTTCATGATTTATGTATATTACCTGCTAGATTATTGTAAGAGGTAGGCCTATGATGCTAATTTCTGAGAGGAAGTGCGTTTGCGCTTTGCCTCAGGTCTGTTAATCGGGATGCGCTAAGGCATCTTCGTGAGCTACCTTAGCAATTCAAATTTACTTACGTTTATGCAATTTGTAGTTTTTTTTTTGTTGTGTGTTGATTAAAATATGAATACGACCTTAAAAAAATTTTTTTTCTTTACGGGATTGTAATCATTAGAATACAATACAACTCCTTAAGTTACAATTGGCCTCAAATGTCATGATTTCATGAAATAGTAGTTCAATAGGCCTAGGGTATATGAACTTAGAGAGTTATTATTATTATAATTCTATAAATAAATATTTGTTACGGCCGCGAATAATAATAATAATAATATCCTTGGACTTTTCACACAACGCCATTTAGTCCCAAGCTAAGCAACCTAATGCTTGTGTTATTGGTAACGAGATGGCTGATAAACTACTTATATACTTTTTTTTTTTGTAAATACATACATATTATAGATAAAACACCCAGACCCGGAACAAATACTTGTAGGTCGTACAAATATTTGTTCCGTGCGGGAATTGAACCCGCGACATGCTGCGCAGCAGTCAATCGCTCAGCCACTGCGCCAACCGTGTAATAATGAATGTGTGTGTGTGTGAATGATGTTTAGATCAACATAATTACATGCATGCATGAAAATTTGAATTTCGCAGGCTTGATTATCATGTTAATATTGGGCTAGCTTAATAACATCCTTAGTAGTCTGTATTATTGCCTCTTCTTTCCTGGGGACCTGATACACAGAACTTGGAAAATGTTTGTGCTGTTTTGTTTTTTTCAGGTCGATCCTCTAAGTACTGATTGCATTTTGTTTGTCACTATATTGGGAGAGATGTTGTGGCCAAAGATTATGCTCAAAGAACCTTTCCTATTAATAAGTACCTACACAACTTTCAAAAGACAAAAAGAAACTCACGTTCCATACAAATCATCTTGTTATATAAACAATAACTGCCATGGAGAACGTCCAAGTGTCATTAAAATTTTCATCTGAATCACCAAATAAAAGTACACTTAAATTCCTTACGATATAGTTGAATTTTCATTACAGTCATAGTCGCGTCTTTATTTCAAACAGTTTGTAAAACGCATGCGTGTACGCAATAGGCGGTTACAAGTTGTCGTCCATATTGCAATACATGGCGAACCTTACTTTATAAACGTACACGGCTGCTATATCAAGGTATTTTCATGCTTAGAAGATAAAAAATAGAAAGTATTACGTGTGCACATTGCAGTTAAGTTGGTGTTGGTAAAGCGGTCCACGAAAATCATTGTAGGTTTGAAATAGTATCTATTTTTTTACATTTTTAATATCGTAATTGTATATTGAACTCTCTTTTCTATAGAAAAGTGTCAAAGGCCTTGTAATTGCTTAATAGATTTGGAAATCTATTTTATGTATTGGAACAAAACCGTTATTGTGAACACGAAGACAGGCTTTTGTAAAATTCGGACGAGTTATGTTTTCCACAAGGTTTTTTTTTCCAAGCATTGTCGGGGTACATTAGAAGTATCTAAACCAAAATGAGCTTAAACAAAAAAAAAAAAACATTTGGAATTCGATTGCTACTTTTTAAACCAGCCTTCGGCATGATCCATGACAAGTTACGCACACCCGGTCTAGAGCGGTTGCATTACCCAGTCTACATTTGGTATGCGCGCACGCATTGCGTGCTTGCGTCACTCATTGTCGTCTCATTAGTACGCACACGACGAGCTGATATTATAACACGGTACGCTTTGTTATTTCTGTTGTCTGTCACTCAATTGTGGTTGTTGTGTGCTCATCACAAAAATATGATTTTAAAATAAGTATTCAAAGTAAAACCGAACGCTCGTACTCAAACTGCATAAATCAGAAGGTTTTGCTCAGATAATGGATCCATTAAATTAGCTAGCGAAACTGCAAACGTGAAGGGTCTGCAGACAGGGGGTGTTTCGCTAGCTAATTTAATCGTGTTTCTTTTGGCGCGAAGGCACACCATTAGTCACAAGTGATGCATCAAGAAAGTCGGTGGTAGAACGGAGGTGCAGCAAGAGTTTGATCACCTGAAGGTTTGGTAGCTCTTTCAAAGTTAGCACTGACTTTCGGTGATGAGAACTATCATGAGGAAATTTGAACTTGATGTTATGAAAAACTTCCCATCATTGCAATAAGGAATCGTGATCAGATGGAACGAGTCCATCACTATAAAATAAATTGGACAATTAAGCTGATTAGCACTGAAGAATTGGTCTTGTTTTGTTTAAAAACAAAATTAGGAACTTCGTCAGACCTTCTCGTGAGACTGACAAAGGGTAGTGTAACCTATACATTGCAGTGTAACATAGAATAGATGTCAGTATGTCCTATGAAGAAAACAGTCTCAGAAGAAAAGCCAAGAAATATATTATGAAATAGATAATACAGTTTGCAACAGAAATTATAATTGAGCAACATTTAAATGCACTTAATTGCCGCTTCAAGATTCGCATTAAATTTTAATCGTTTAACTCCACTTACAAAGAGTGCATTCGTAATCTTAATTAATCTAATGACCATCTCTTTCTTTTTCAGGTAAGGAACTCACTGAAAAAGAAGCCTTATGTTCTGAAAAATACAATTGAATATTGTCAACAGGTAAGTGGTTCTTACATAAAAGAGAGGGTACAGTGAAAGTCGGCGAGACATCGTATTATTACCATAACTGAACAAATTATGAATAACAAAAGTTCCGTTTTTATCCTTACTGGAGAGAGGTACCTAAACACAGACATTTTTGTTGTGTAAAGTGAGGTAAGTGACCTATTAGTCTACGGACAAGTGAGAATGTAAAGTAAAGCGAAAATTGACTGAACGGTTCTCTTTTCTTGAAAATTTGATGCTTTGGATGCATAATCATCCTATAATGTGTCCATTACCGAGACACAGGCCACCTCTCTGTGAGAGGGAGTGGGCCGTAATCCACTACGCGGGTCATAGTGTCTTCGAATTTTCGGTTTTAGGACATGCCGGTTTTCTCACGATGTTTTCCTTCACCGTTTTGTGACCAGACCCACGACTTACAACTTACAAGTCGCGGCCGTTACCACTGGGCCAACACTGCTCATTTGAGCAGTGAATTACTATTACTAAACATTAATCTCCATTAAACGGCTATAGAAGACATTATGTACAATCATGCCAAGAAATGCCATGCTTAGGAAGAGAAATCAATAATTTGCTGTACATTATTCATTACTTGCCCTAAAATACCTAATATAGTTGTGTCACAATGGATATCTAAAATACATGGATATAATATAATATAATACAATATATAAGATACAATATAATGGATATCTAAATTACATGTCATGTCGTACATGTTTTTATGAATATGTGTGTGGCAATAATTGTCTCCGATACATCCGGTTCCGATGAATGCGAAGTTTATTTGGACCATGAAATCAGACACATGCACTTACAATGACTACGTAAATTGCGGACTTCAGCTAATTGAAATGACAACGCGATAGAGTGAATGCAAAATGGCTCTCTGTCCGCTTGATACTCAGAAAGTATTGGTGACTAATTAAAGAACTTTTCAAAATTAATCCTTTATTTTAAGGTATAACTGCACAAAAAAATCATTTACGTTGAACTAAATAAACAGGGTCATATTTATCTCTTATCATATCACCATTCCATTCTTATTCCCCAACTTTTCGGTTTAAAAAGCTTATGCGATACCGCGATAAAACCATAGCCAGTCAACAACGTTTTAGTATATTTCGGGGCTTACTGCCAAGGCTGGGTACGCTGAACATATTACACGCGTGTAGGTATTTATATTAAGTATTGGCAATCGGCTTAAGTGGCAGTGCGCAGGGCACTTTACTTGCAGAACAGATGGTCGATGGGGCTGAAAGGTTCTGGAGTGACGACCGCGTACCGGAAGACGTATCGTTGGAAGACCTCCCACAACGCTGGATGCGAGCATCACAGATCCAGTCGAAGTGGCGGTACTTGTGGGAGGCCTATGTCCAGCTGTGGACGTCTTTCGGCTGCAATGATGATGATGATGTTTGCCAATCGTGGTGGTTATTTTCAATATTAATAAAGTCCACAGTGTCAGTGTAGTTGGAAAGCTGCCCCACATGATTGCAGAGTCAGTTTGTCGCTCCACTAACTCGCTCGTCCCAGTGCTAGCGTCCGTGTCGTGTGCGGCCTTTATGAGCACTCGACTGGCTTGATTACTGGTATGAGGGGTTTTTGTTATTGGTTGAGCTCTGATACATTGGTTAATAATTTTACATACATAGTACACACCTTTTGTACATCCAGTATTACTAAGTAAGTATTGGTAAGTTGGTCGCAAGCGCGATTGCTGAGCTTGAGGTCCTGGGTTCGATTCCCGGTTTGGGAAAATTTTTATTGTGTTTTTCCATTGAGAATTTCTCAGTAACAGCCCGGAGTTTGGAAGTTGGCGGTGTGAAACCACCGTGCCTCGGAAAACACATTGAGCCGCTAGTGCTGCGCCTGATCTCTCGTCGGTCGTGTCAGGTTGCCGTCCCATTGGACTATGAGAGTGACGGAAGAGAGAGTGCACCTGTTTCAGCGCATACACTAGTGTAGTTACTATAAATCTCAGTCTTTATCAGTACAGTTCAAAGAAAGCGCTTTCTCTATGCATCGTATTAAATTTTATATAATGGTAGAAAAGTTACATAGGTAATCATAACAGCATTATTGATGATCTCCTCTCACGTAAGTCTGTGCAATTACCACGCAACCAACTTCTCGGTTTGCCTAGCTATAATCTTCTCACTTTGGTACTACAGTATATCTCTAGTGCCAACAGTAGTATTCAGGTTTATTGCTCTGAATATAATTGAGCCTCCAACAAACTCTTTATTCCCACATCTCATTGATAACAATTCCATTCACCGACCACCGGCACCGCGCATGCATGCATGACAGACGACCACACGCTGTCGATCGATCGCTGTGTGAGAAAGACGTGCTCGCAGCGACTGCGCAGCGATCAAATTTATACGTTTGTCGATCATCTGCGTCGTGCTGGGCAAGCTTCCAAGAATGCTGGAATATGGAACATTATTGTAATATAAGGAAAATTGTGGTTTTAATAGAGAGTTTGTTGTTGGGGAATAGATCTAGCCATGTCTTTCCCCGGATTTCGGAAAAACAGCCGAAACCAAAGAATCGGTTGGACGATCGGCGAATAAAAATTGCCAAGAGCGATGGTTATTGAAGACGCAGTATGTTTACCTGTATAGGTTAATAATGTATAGCATAATCAGTCTATAATGTTCCCACTGCTGAACACACGCCTCCTATCTTCGACAAGGAGTGGACTGCAATCCACCACGCGGGCCTAGTGCGGGTTGGTAGATGTCACATGTCTTCGAATTTTTGGTTTTTAGACCATGCCGGTTCCTCCTTCTCCTCCTTCTTCCTCACGATGTTTTTCTTCACGGTTTTGAGAGCAGTGATGATAAAATAATTTACACAAAGTAAAGCGTCTGACTGGGGCCGAATCCTCCACCCACAACACGTTAGTCGCGTTCGTTACCACTGGGTCACCCTCACCACTGCTCTGTTTACCTGCTGATGAAGATGACGTTGGTGTCCCTCACCATGGGAAGTCGCTGTTTATAATTTGCATTCACCGCTCTCTTCTACAGTTATCAGTACTGGATATAGATAGATTCTCTTATTATGGAAGGTTACACTTCGCAAGCTATGCTAGTAGGTCGGTGACAGCACAGGATTATCATCTGACACATTCTAATTTGTGTTCAAATGCCGCAAATTGTTCATCAATGGAATGACCCCATTAACTTCTGAAATGTGAGAAGCAAAGTTCACACAGTCATACCATATAGGCAACTGGATATATCTATACATATAACAAATGGCATGTATGTATTGAATATTTAAAAAAATAAAAAAGTAATTTCTACGAGGTGTGGGAACGAGTCCTATTGAAGCCGGACTGTTTGTTTGGATTTAAGCCGTAAAAACGTCTGAACGGATTTGGATATTTGCGACACAAAAAGTTTATAACCTGAGGCTCAATTCTGGTAATTTTAAGAACGTTCACAGTCTGATCTCAGTCTCAATCTGTCAAAAATACCTCAAATTTCAGTACATTTTGACAAGTTTTTGACATTTTTTTGTCGCTGAAATGAGACTGCGACTATATTTTGAACGTTTTAAATTGCGAGAATTGGCCTACTGAACTAACACATAGGGTACTTTTCTTTTCTATTATTTTCCGATAATCACGCGGGTGGAGCCGCGTGCAAAATGCTCATCTGCGAATTGCGTGGGCTTAGCCATAATGTTAGGTCTTCCTTAATATTTCTAAAATCATGTTTAAAATTATATTTAAACCAGATATCTCAGAGAACTATCACACGTGCCAAACCAGTGATGTAACTAATTCAACGATTAGAAGTAATATTTAGTATCGAACGGTTCCTTATACGGCGCCTAGTTTTATAGCTGTGTGGTAACATGGAGTTTCTGAATCATTATACTTTGCACACGGGTCAAAGAGTCTGTTCGGTTGCGTCATATTGACCTGATGGATCGCTTCTTTATATTTCTTAAATAATTTGAAACCCACACGCTTGGGTTGAAACGGTACGTTACTTACAGACTCAAAGAAGAAAAGAAATATATTTTTAATTCAAGGCCCTCTTTGCTTTTATTTACATTGAGAAATACCTATGTCAGGCATACGTATCACCGTATTGGTGCCCTTCAAATCATCATCGCCGTTGTCATAATTGCATGGGCTGCCTTGTTTGAACGTTTTTAAAAGAGCTTTGTTAAAAGAGTAACGGTGGAGTTTCTTGCCCATTCTTCTCCATACGAAAATACTTTTTGGAAGGGGCGAATAGAATTAATTCAATTTTTTTTAATTTTGAGGTTCAAAAATGCTTTTTTATGTGCCGATTTGAAATAAATGATTTGACTTTGACACCTATTGCTGAGCATTCTCACTTTTGTGCCATGCTTTCCTGATCTAATGTGCTAGAAAAATAAACATCTACCAGCTCTTTGAGTCCACGAATATAAATCTCCCACACGTAGCATTCAACAAATTAATTCAACAATTCCTAATAATTCACATCTGCTGATCCTCCATTAAATAAATATTTAAAACAACATGCTTCCTCTATAAACCATAGTTTTATAAGCTACCATCTATGGCAGTGATCGGTATATGTAAATGAACCGTGACCTATTAGTAATATGTTATGGGTATTTGATATGAATATTGGTTTGATTCGGTTTGATATTTTGTTTAATTGGCGAGCTAATTTCGGAATATTAGTCAGTAATTATGTTACCGTTGCATTTACGTTTATTGGTTTTATCAACACGTTGCTCAGTAGGCAATTTAGACCTGAAAATCACTGCAATATTTAGCTGTTAGATACTTTAACAGTTTTCAAGAAATAACGTTTAATGCATTTCTCACGACTTTTTATGAACTATAAACATGGTTTATGGTTTCGGTTTTGTTAATACGTACAGACATCAAGCCACTACATACTGTCAAATCTCTTTAATAGATTTTCAACTTTATCGCTAAAACGTAAGGTTCAAAGTTGATTGGGAAAATTTGACAGTTTCAGGTAGCTTGATGTGCTTGGCGTCTGTACATAAAGTTAATTACTACGAATCGTAAAGGTTAACTTTATAGATCTGCATTTCAATTATATTTTTCATCTCACTTTTAATATGATTTAAATATAAAATACTGGATCCAATCAGTAAGGAGCAGAGAACTAAAAAGTTTTCAGAAAGAGCATTTCTTCTTGGATCTAAATTAACTCGGCCCAGAATTCGGCTATGTGTTTGGCGCCATCTCTAGCGTCCAGTAATTCCTGTAACATGTAGACGACAGGATACACAGGACATCGCAACGTTTGTGGAACAGCACCACATTAACATTTCAAGGTAGAGGCGTTTATGAATCTCCACCTGAACAGTTTTTCCTCGCTTCGGCCAACCAGATCCGTAGTCGGTTAAAAGACTTCCAGGTTATCCAATTGAAAGAAAGTGGTGTAATGTTCAAAGTTCAAATTAACCAAAAAAATATTTAACCCTTTTCTAGGTCATCCCGAAACCGTCAATAACTCTGCTGATTACTCAATATCAGCTACAATAGCACCACCCCATACAAACGCTAAGGATGCGAGCCATTATTTCAACTACGAGTAGAACTCGGTTCAAGGGGATATCGATTACATCGTTACATCGATCGCGGGCCGCATCGAGTGTTGCAACCTTCCAATCGATTGTTATTATTCAATATTGCTACTGCATGCTGTTTATGGGTGTTTATTGTAAGTGATTGTAATATTGTAAGTGTTTGGATTGGTCAATTTTGGTTCTGTTATTCTTAGAGTATTATTTTGGTAATTTTCTTCTTAGTAAACTTTTAAAAGAACCTAAAAATGGTCCAATTAAAATACTTAAATGATTTTACTTCTCACTGTACAACACAAAAAAACCCAATGATGTAGTTTATTCGCTCCTTTATAGCTGATTTACTAAACAATTCAAAACATGAAATTATTTTGGTAAAAAAATACGAATGTGCATTGTTCATATTTTTTTTAATGTTGTAATTGAAAAACCATTTCGAGGAATAGCGTTACTAATCATTATGGACTAATTAATTTACGAAAAATATTAATATTTATTGTTATTTTTGATAAAATACGATTGACCTTCTGTGCCCTTCAAATTACGTCACCTGCGACCGTACAGTTTAGCATCGTTACCTCAAAAATAAAATAAAAAGTAAGTGGCAAGTATAGTCTACAATCCGTCAGTGTCAAGTGTAAAATTATAATATGTCAAAAATATATTAAATTTAAACATTCCGACTTGCCTCTTATTCATCTCGTTTATAAATCTGATTACATTGTTTCAACAATCTACAATATTTAATATATCGGAAGAGCTATGGAATACAAAAAAAATGGAATGAAATGCTATGGAATGAAAATTTTTAATAGATTGATACTTTGACACTTTGATAGGTGTGGATAGCACTTAATCTTTAGTGCCACTGATGACGTAACCTACCTTAAATTTTTTAAATATTTATAAAAAAATAACTATTGGGCCAACCATCAAAATATTCAAATTAGTTTCTCAAAATGCTCTAAATTTTCAAAAAATAAAATAAAATCTAATGGTTAGAAATTTTAGACAATCCCTATTGCATATTTTGGCAATATTAGAACGAAAATAAACAAGTCCTCTCTGGAATTAAGTGTAGGTAATTGATTGACATAAGTTTATCTTAGTGTTATCTTCATCAGTATTTTGGGGATTACTGTGACAGACAGCTGTGTTTAAATTAAAACCTGTAAAAACTCCGCCATCGCGTGTCAGTGACATTTGTCAATTCAATAGGTCCTAAGATTTCAAAAGTGCATACCTGAAGAGTGACTAGCCTCGCTCTTAATACAATATCTACTAACCTGTTTGTATTTGGATCTTTATGACTTGCTACTGACAGATGAGAACCTGTTGACTTGATGTTATTGCAGTATCAAGTCGCAGCAATTTTTATTTTACCATCTAAACTTTTGTCCTTGAATACTTTAGAATGAAAGTTTGGAAACAAGGGGTTTCGACGATAGTGCGACCATGTGTGACGTCGTAACATGGAATATGTGAGCTTTGGACGTGTTCTTCTTATTGCACCCCAGCCCTCCATCGTGAAGGTTAGCCAGACGGAGTTCAGCATTTATGTCTCCTATCGTGTACCTAAACAATGCTTCAAAGTAACTGATCATCTGTAGCTGATCTTTCTTCACAACTTAACATCACATCAGCCCACTGACACAATATTCCTCAAATCCTGATCTATAAAAACAATCACATAAATATAAATATTATCTAACTATTTATGTGTACAGACTAATCTAGACTAGTTATAAATACCGTTTATTGCCCACGATCAAATAAACGAGAAGTAAAGTTCAGTGTGTATGCTAATTAGTTGGCTAGATACCTCATTAGTCTGGCCTTAGCTTGGACACAACGAACGGGATACGAAATGATGACGACACAGATTTAAGAGTTGTTGGTATTTTTAATTGTGTACTACATACATTATTGGGCAATGGTAAATGAGAACATAATATTATATTAAAATGGTGTCTTAGAGCTATTAATTGTATGTTTGCATAACGTATTGACAGATTTATAGTTTTGATGAAAGCGTTTAATTAGAACTAATGTGTTTTTAGCGACATGTATGCAACATGCGAGTAATATAAATCGATGTATTAATTAATTATGCAATGCTTTATAAATCTCTCATATAAAAATATTAGCTCTGATCACCATGTTTAATCAGTGTAGTTATTTGACGATTTCAAACTATATCAAGTGTACTTATAAGATGTTTTCTTTATTGTGTTACTCCTGTGTTTTATTTGTCTACGTTTGAACAAAAGTTTAAAGAGAAAATGTTAGTAAAGTTAATAAATAAGCGAGGGGCAGACAGGGACTCTCTGTTTTTATGTCAATTATTTATCAATCACGGAAGTTTTTAAAAACAATACAGCTGCATTTACAGGAGCTCTTTTCCAATTTTTTGTTACACCTACGTGACATGTAAGAAAATAGCTAATACTTGCACGCAATAACAAACGCTGATAATGAATTCTTTTAAGCATTTTGTTATTGTAATAATTAGGTATACCTGTAATATATAGTACCAGTGGAGTCTGACGGTTCTTATAAGTCAGAGATAATGGCCAATATAGGTAAAGATACAGCACCTATGAAAATAATATTCCTTGCGGCTGATGGTCATAGGAGCATTCTATGAACAGGCTCATATTCGAGACAGTGACTGACATACACCACACGTGTATTGTTTGTATCACAGAGGGTAGGTACTGATCTCTGTAATATATGTACATAAAAAAAAGGACAAAGGTGTGAATAGTGCCACGTCATATTGTGTCGCAAGCACATCTAATAACTCCTCCCTAACATATCACACCTTTATACTTCCTATAGCAACTACATCTACAATTACCATATAATGCAGTTCACAAGTTGTCCAACGACTTACATTAAATTGAATTTCGTAATCCTTAACTATTGCCACAACTTACATAATATCATTTGCTTACCATTTAAGGGTTAAGCGTTTTCAATTGTATATTAATTATGTTATAATGAGCTCATAAATGGCCAACTTTAATGAATGTGGAGCTTCTAATAGAGCTACGCAATGAACAGACATTACGGAATTATACGGTTGGTAATAGGATCATCTTACTGCGCCCTACTTTACTATTACTACTCAATGATTCCTTACTACGAAACCACGTCAATTCCACGATAATCCCGCCAATCTCGCGTTCAGATCGCGTGGTTTCGTTCATTGTGTCATAGAGAATACCGCCCCAGATGGTAATATTGTCTTCAATGAATCCAAATCATTCTTTCATCTTAATACCTTTGGTATTTTCTAACCAATTGGATTGTTGAGTTCGTCAATTTTCGTCCTATACTAAAGTGTGAAGTCTTCAACGGGTACAGTAAATGACGATGGGTTTTACTAACGGACACGCAGACTGGAACAAAGTATTCGTGTAAATCTATCAAACAAAACTTGACAACATATATTTTTGTAAGTTGCATGTAGCAAATTAACAATTTTGTAGATGAGTTGTCTCGCAGGACAACACATGTCTAAAAAATTGGTAATTTCTTCAGTTAATTGTAGTCACTATCACGATTTGGCAATCAACGCCTCCTGAAATATAATCGTATCATCAATTTGCATATAATGGCTGTCCGCTGTTCTCACAAGTGCTTGTATCAATCATAGGCGTATGTTCACGCTCAATGTCGACCGGTGCGGGGCTGTAATCGACATTTCAATCTGTGTGACAGTGGATTTGCATATTCAGTAAGCCTCACTATACTTTAGGAGATTGCACATTAGTATTAGTGGTATTAGCAAACGCTACAGATTAGCAGAAGCGTTTTACTTTGATATTTCAGACATTCCAGTTACAACATTTCGGTTTCAGATTTCTTCTTTATTCAGGTTTTGCCCGTATGTTGTAAATACTGCCTAGGAGCGATAATTATCAAACAAATTCTTTTTCCCAAATAGCGGGTTTTGGACTGTAACTTTTATTCATAAAGTTGGCAATTAAACAATCAGAAAAATAATTAGGTTAACTTAGGCTGCTCAACATAGGGCACGCCGCGATAGCGGCGGTAAGGCCCTTCTTTGAGGAGTGGCTAGAGAGGCGTCACGGCGCCCTCACCTACCGCCTGACGCAGGTCCTCACCGGACACGGATGTTTCGGGAGGTTCCTGCACATCATCAGGCGGGAGGAAACGCCCGGGTGTCACCACTGCGAGGATCGCCCAGAGGACACGGTGGTGCACACGGTGGAGGTCTGTCCCGCTTGGGCAGAGCACCGCCGTGTCCTCGTAGAGGCGATCGGCAGCGGCGGCGACCTCTCGCGCCCGGCCCTGGTCCAAGCCATGGTCCGGGGCGAGAGGGAGTGGGAGGCAGTCACCTCCTTCTGCGAAGCATTCATGCTAGCGAAGGAGGTGGCGGGATGGGCGAGGGAGAGAGCGGAGAGAGAAGCCCGTCCCAGCCGCCGCGGTAGACGCTCCGGGCGTCGGGAGCCGCGTGACGACTCCCGGCCACCGTAGGCGCGGGCCTGCGGACGGCGAGTAATGGGTAGCTCGCCGTCCGATCAGGACCAGGCCCGTGCCGGACGGCGCGTACGTGTTCCACGCGCGCCTCAAAGAGATGTCAGCAAACATGGAGGGGCCCGTTAGGGCCGAAGCCTGCCGGGGCAGCGGGATTGTCCGAAAGGGTTACCGCTGCCCCGGAACATAAAGGGCTAAGGAAGGAACACGGATGGGTTTTAGTCAGTAAGAGTCTGACACTCCCTTCTGCTCCACCCAGAGCGGGAGGGGTCATTTGATGATTTTCCTTCCTAAAAAAAAAAAAAAAGGCTGCTTAATATATTCATTACATGGTCGCATTTAAAAAAAACGCATTTTCTGAAGAAAAAAGAAATAGCTACATCGTCTTTTTCTCCTTTTGCCATCCACCCTTGTACCATTGAAATTAACAGCACATACCTACTTGCGTGTCCATTATGTATCTCTTCCGAGTGTATAATCTTTTCAACACTACTGTACCCTTTCATTTGGCCTGCACTGTATGTAAATAGAGGCGGTTGCATGTTTAACATGTTTATATATTCATAGCTTTGCTTGTTACTAACGCAAGGTTACAAGTTACTTCTTTGTCCGATATTGGGTTAAACTGAGATTACGCTTATTATCTTAAACACACGATATGTTTCGTCTGATTTGCAATAGTAGGTAGGTACTTAACTACGCAGTTGTATAAGTTATGTAAGTTTTGTGGAAGAATAATGTTACGAATAATTGATGGTTCTGCAGGTGTCGTTCTGAGGGACAATTCTCGTAGTTTTAAGAACGTTCACAGTCGGTCTGATCTCAGTCCCAATCTGTCAAAAATATCTCTAAAATCCCTAAATTTTTGACAACTTTTAGACATTGATTGTCGCTGGAATGAGATTGCGACCAGATTTTAAACGTTATTAATTAACGGAATTGACCTTCTGGTTTTAATCGAATTCGAAAGTTAAGATATTTTAAATCTTAATTTCCAAAAGTAAGCTTTGTACGATAAGGTATACTTAATATCCGTCTGCAACCATAAAGTTTGAAATTCTCAAGTGCTTATATTTTTACGTTCGTGAATCGTAAAAATTGTTTCCGAATTGAAAATCTCTATATTTTCAAAACATAAAAAAACTGAATGACAACTATTATACGGGGTGGCGGGACAACGATGCGCAACCTGTATCCATGGATTCATCGCATGATTTTGTTATGAAAACAAAAAAATGTTTTTCTATACATTTTGACCGCGTATATGTTGCAGTTTTCTATGAAACGGCAGATATTTTTTCGATAACCGACGAAAAATTTCTACGCTAGGGGGTCTAGAATCATGTGCTGAATCCATGGATCTAGTTTGCTAGTCCATGTTCCTGCCACCTTGTATCGTTAACATTCTAAGCAATGGCTATTATGACCCCTACAGCAGTTACTTGAACTGATCTATGAAGAAGGTCTAACATCTGACATTCATCTGATTATGTCCATTATGTTAACTCTTGTATAATAACTTATACAATTTGGTTAACACCTCTGAGCCGGTGACACTGGCCCAGCTTCCCTTAGTATCTATTGTTAGACCGGGTCGAGGTGAGGTCGTCAATGTTTTGTTCTAACTGTTATCTGATATCAAGATTAGTTACTATTGTTTTTGTAGCTGTTGAGTAACTTACGCACTGTTATTGAAGATTTTTATCGCTATTCCGAGGATTTATTAAGACTTTAGATACGGGCTTTGGAAAACGACCATTGTCTTTAATTCATCTTAAAGGCATTGTGAAAGGTGACAAAGTCAATTTCGCAGAATGTATCATCATTCATTACAGCACTATTTAAATGATTATGAAACACATTCGTAAAGGAACACTACGTCTTGTCGATGTCGTTGTGATCTTGTTATAATAACTGTAATCATCTACAGCTCTATTTTAGTGTATTGTAAACATACCTAATATTTGCACCAACGACAGCCCCATTTTATGTCCAGGGAAATCACTGTTAATTCCAAGGTCGTATGGAAGAGATCGCAGAGAGCGATAATGCCGCCCATTGTATATTTTAGTGTTTGATGTATTTTTTATGTTATGTATTTTTGTGGTGTACAATAAAATATATATAAATCAATACATGTTCTTATACCTAACGTTATTTTATAAATTGCAATAGCCACCAGTCGCTTGAAGTAGGTACAAAGACAGAATGCTCAATGCTTGACAATTAGTAAGAGTAAGAGAAAATAGAGTTGGTATTATACATTGAGAGTAGTATCCACTGTTGAAAAGTCGAGAGAAAGACAATTCTTAGTCAGAGACAAAACCAATATTTAAGTATTACTCTGAATTGCATTAGTTACAAGCCCTAAAAGACTCAATTATTATGTATAACAGAAATTCTTCAGCTCCACTCCACCATCAGCAACAATCACACAATAGACAGAACAGCTTTATCCTCTCAATCAGTTCCCATACAACAACGGAGTCATTAAGTCCAGTCCGCCATTGTGGGTGTATAGAAATAGATGCCTGATACGAAATATACTGTGTGTGAGAAATACTTTACACTTACGGCCTGTTAACGCTACGGCTGGACATAGGCCGGGCCGAAGGATTTGATTAGGCGATAAAGTTATTCCAAAGTGGGGAAAAAGTAATCACCCTATTGCAATGCGCTATAACTTTTGGAAATGGCGGCAAATGTCAATTCTGTTTTGACATTTGTGAAGTAAACAGATGCAGAATACACGTCAATTTGATAAGCCATGGAATGCTATATCTACTCCTCAAGAACGCGGAATAATTGTCGGCGTCGTCTAATCTCTCGCTTTGGCGATTTGCACCCGGTCCAGACCTTTTTTGTGGGGTTACTGGAAGTCCCGGGTTTATGTAAACAAGTCTCAGACTTTTCAAGCCCATAAAGAGAACATCCGACAGGAATTGGAGAACCTATCGCCGGAAGTTCTGACACAAGTGTTGGAAAATGCCATAAAACGAGCCCGAATGGTCATCAATTTTGACGGCGGCCACTTTGACCGATATAATTTTTTCGACTTGATGGAAATAATTCTTATTCATTATAATACAGACAGAAGATAGCAGCGATCCAAATATAGCTGTTGAGAAAGTATATAAACATAAACCACAAGTTGAACTAAAATTTTTCATTGCAAAAAAATTACAGTAAACAACATCGGGTGATTACTTTAGCCCCATCAAAATCAAATGTTCAATAAATGAGGAAAGTTTTAAAAGTTAAAAGAAAGAAAATAAAGAGAAAAGATAAGAATAGAATGAAAATATGTTTATTTGCGGCAAATATGACGCAGAGAAAGAAGAGGAACATAAACGATAAATTAGTTCAATCATAGTAATTGTAGAAAATAAAATGGAGCATAAAAGTGGTCATCATGACGAGTGCCTAAAATGACAGGCAGGTATAATCAGCCTCCTATGACTATCAAAGGCCTCGAGGGAGGCCTACGTTTAGCACTGGATAGCAATCGAATGATATGTATCAATCTAAAACACCGGTAACCTCACATCACAACGTTAAATTAACTATTACCATAAGCCAGTTAACTGTTACCAAACTATAACCGAAAGGTCGAAGCAACTATCTATAGTATATAATTTAACACTTCAGTACATAATAACCGTTCTTCGCAAGTACATACGTACCATGAACAGGCAGTCATACATATACTATAATTTGTTTATTATATTTTAGTGCAGCTGCTATTTATCTGTTTTGCGTTTACTATGTAATTTTGGGTGCTACTTTCAATTTTGAAGGCGATTCTTTTTGTTTTATTTTTTTCTACCAGGGTGATTTAAATTATGTAATTTTGTTATGTGTCTGGTAGGTAATCGAAAAGTTACTAAATACTTACGCGAAATTTTATTTTGACATTTATGCTTCTTTACCGTGTTGCATGAGTCGATGCCACTCTTTTCAAAGGGTATCCCTGAGAATTTTACCATTTGAATATTAAAATGACCTCCAGTATATCCTTGTCAAAACCATACCACATACACATGATTTTTCTATTAGCAATGAACACGACAAAACATCGGAAATGTAAGAGAATGAGTATCGCGTGACCAAACTGTCCGCTTCCGGTGATCACAATAGTGTGGGAATGATAATGCAATAATAAACAATAATTATGATTATTATTTCCACTGTTTATTGTGACGTTGACAATGTGACAGTAATACCCGTCTGATGGATAGCTGTTATAATTATTATTATTACTAGGCAAAAGCGGAACGGATTATTTTTAATTTAATTACTTTTATTGTTGAAAAAGAGAATGATACAATAAAAATAAATTTGTTTTCCTCACATTGTGTTTATACAATTGTTGTGTGAAGGAAAGCTTGCTGATTAGAAATTTCAAGATATGAATTGAAATTAAATGTTTATGAAATGCAGTGTTTATCTCTTTATGTAGATCTTTTAAGACACTTTCACACGTCAATATTTTGTCGGACTGATCGCTGAGAAGAAACGCGGAAACAAACAAGAGGTTTTGGTCTCTATAAAAGTCCAAACATTATAATTATGATGGGGATTTTATGTCAGTCTAACAATGCATTCCCATGTCTGGAAGAGCCTTTTGAAGAAAGAGCCATTACAATTTTGAGTCGGCCTGTCCCAACAGATGGCATGCATACATCAGTCATCGTGTAGCTCAACCCTATTTTTGGCGAGCTCAACGACTCGTCACACGACGCTACCAGATCTGCAGGACATAGCTGCGTAAGCCCTATGGCTTACGCAGCTATGCTATACTATTAAAGTCTGTTTCTCTTTACATGTAATAAAAAATATCATGATAATATTAATTCTAAAACATTTAGTGGAATAAATTAGTTTGTTACTTGGAGTAAGTAGAGGCTGAAATTGACATAAATGGAACCGAAATTATGAAATGTTATAGCGCTCGCTGTAAATAACCGCTGTCAACAACTCTTTTATTAACCACAATAACATACAATTTGCAACAACAACAAAGGCAGCCGACTTTGTATTAAAATTGCCACAACCTTGGCATGGCGTGACAATTATCATGATCATCATTTCATATGAACACCGGATAACGATAACTTGTGTCATTAAACGAGCCTAAGCATGTTCTTGCTTGTACATAAAAGTATTTAAGTATTTCATTTTTTTATGACACCGAAGAAAGATGAAGTCCTACGCCGACTTCCATGCGTATCTATGTACCTACATAGGTACAATTTAATTAATCTTTTGTTACAACCAATTAAAAATTGATATTGGTTTTATAATAATTGAAGTATTGAGTCTCATTCTCATTGCGCATCAATTCAATTTCAATGGCATTTTAATCATTATTTTTAATAATAAGCTTTTGTTGGTTCTTATAATTTGAATAAATATTTTTTAATTGTTTGAAATGTTGAGATGAATATAGTATTAGTATTCCAAAACTACCAAATGTACAATACACCTGGCGCGATCGGTGATCAAACAAACCTGAGATAATATTTCCTTTTTGATAACCTCAAAGTAATGCAATAATCATATTGGTTCCAAATTCTGTCGGTGGAGTTCGTATACAGGTTGAAATTGAAAACATGCGAAAAATCGAAATGGGAGATTGTAATCATCATTATGAACAACTTTTACTATGGGACCAAACCAGAAATCGCGAAAAAAAAATCAGCTGTTTCCTACATTTATGTTCGCATAACTCGTCAAAATGTAGGGAACAGCTGTTTTTTTTTTGCGATTTCTGGTTTGTTCCCATAGTAAAAGTTGTTCATAATGATGAGTACAATCTCCCATTTCGATTTTTCGCATGTATTCAATTTCAACCTGTATTATGGAGATATCGGAAAGAAGTCGGTGAAAGGAGTTGTAAGCTTCACAGCAAGGGTATTTAAATCACTTTTAAGATTTGAGAGAGGCTTTAAAGATTACCAATTGTGGTTATGTTTATTGCTTGTATTTTGCCAATGTTCATGAACTGCCGGAATGAATGGCGATGTAAGATTTATATCTTTGCGTATCGGACATCGCCTGAGGACATGATACGCTTTGGACCAAGATAAAATGATTCGAAACATAATAGGGACGTATAAGGGATTTAATTGCATTGTTAATTGGTTCTTAATGATTTATTGATATAAAATTCCAACTACTGATAGTAATCAAACTACTTAACAAAATATTTTTTATCCAATTCAAATGCTAGACTTTTTTTTACAAAAAACAAGGATGTAATTGATTGTGACATTCTTGAGAAAAAAAGTTTTACAAATTAATTTTGGGCGTGTCGTAATTTATAATGACAGCGACTTGTAAAACGTGAAAGAGAAAGCATATCAATTACTTAATTACCGTCAATATTAAATTGTCATTGCAAATTGAAATCGTTATTACACACTAGTACAAGAAAAAACATTGCTCCTATTATGTGGGAATGAAAATGATAAGATTGCGAATGTCTATATATAGAACATTACATTGCAATGTATTCGATAGTACCTATGCTTCATAAATAATATTAAACTATTTATTTTACTGATGAGAATGCAATCAATAACAGGTGCTTTCCCTTCTTCTATATCGTAATTCATAAGACCACCATTATAGTCAGTATCAACTTTTATGGTTCAAACAACAAGGGCACCACCAGTTTCTTCATCTATCATTGCAAGTACTCATGTGAAAAGATTTAACTCGGCCTTAATTCAATGTTCTCATGTTTGTAGATCATGTTACGATAAGCCCATTGCTAATGGCTTGTTTGAAAACAATTAAAGTTCAGTCAATAGATCTTTTCCATAAAGAATTTGACAAATCAATGCTGCTCTGTATGTAGTAGCGTGTATTTAGTTCCGTGGTACTTGGAGATGTAGCTTCGGGCGATGTAGTAACAGCTATTTATTACGTTCTTCTCACCTTGTTTTAGAAGGTTAAGTAGGTAGGCTTTATCAAAATTAAATGGTTATATCGTTAGACTAGGTTCTGCCTGCGGTTTCGCCCGCGTGAATGTCGGAAATTATCCCATGGGAACGTGCATCCGGGACAAAAAGTAGCCTATGTCCTTTCCGAGGATGCCATCTATCTCCTTGCCAATTTTATCGATATCCGTTCAGTGGTTTAGGCGTGAAAAGGTACTCGTAATATACAGACAGCGGAGCTACTTTCGAATTTATAATATTAATATGAATAGTCCTTAGCATATGGACAATGCTGAAAATATTCAAAGAGGTCTTTACTTTGTCAACTGTGTGATGTGTTAGGAGCTAGATGTTAAGTACATGTGTCATTGGTTTTGCGAAGATCTCAAATATGTATTTACTGATCGCCGCCAAGTTGTTTCCCAACAATTATTATTTATTAATTATTTATTAAAATCTCCCTACCACTATCATTACAGGTGTATACCTAATGCGATAGCCTGGTCTTAAAATTAACTTAACTTATAATTTAAAACCATGAATAACGTAAAAACTAATTGTACAATTATGCACCAAATTCTCTAAATAAAATAAAACAAAATAAAATAAAAACAACAACATATTTATAGCCTACTCTAATCTACATTATAACATAAAATGAACAGCAGTATTTTTGCGAGTTCACTCAAATGGTATGTAAATACATCGATCTTCACGTGAAGATCGTTAATAACCCGAATAGCGCGGGTCAATGGTGTTTTGGCGAGAAGGTTGGTCCTGGCAACCGACAGTGGCGGGCGGGCGCCGCCTCCACACATAGCGGTCACAATGCGTCAATTATCCAGATGCGTCTAAGAAGTAGGTAACCCTTCTATCATGAAGGGGTCGTGGCTAAATAATAATAGCCGCACGGCTACCCATTAGCCGTGCGGCTATTATTATTTAGCCACGACCCCTCGATCGAGAACCCTCCGTGCCTCGGTTGGTCCCGGCTGTCATTCGTAGATCTCTGACAGTCGTTATGGGTAGTGAGAAGCCCGAGAGTCTGACAACCGGTCTTGCCAAGAGGTATCGTGTTACTCAGTAACTGGGCTGTGGAGGTCAGATGGGCAATCGCTACATGTAAAATATGGTATTTAGCTGCATCCGGTTAGACTGAAAGCCAACCCCAACTTTAATAGTCAAAAGTCTATTATTATCATCATCATTATGAATTTGTATTTTAAACTCTGCATTTCCGATTCCTCCCAGACACATTGCAATAATCAATATCTGTCAGCCCCCAATTATCAATGGTCATTTTGATTTCTAAATTATTTAGCCTTGAAAATAACTGCGATATAATAAGCACGTCATTTAAGTATTAACATTAACAGTATGATTATGTTTAGCATAATAAGAAGGTGGAATGAGGAAATGTAAAGTATCATTGGATTATTTTCCATAAAGAATTCAGATTTTATGTTAATAAAAGCGAATAAATTATTTATACTGACTAAAATAATCGCAGATTTGAGGACGAAAGCGCTCATTGAACTTTGTCTTATTATAAGTGGAAACGGAGTTATTATAAGTACAAATTAGATAGGGCGGGATACAAATGTTTTGTTTCCTGCCATTGACTTTTCTAACTGGGATGAGAACGAAGCCAAAATGACGATAAACGGAAGTCTTAATGAGAAGTTTAACGCCTCTTATGGAAGGTACCATAATTATATACTATGTGTTGTTTTATGAACGCCTTTTAATGCCAAATGTGATTTCAATTATTACTCATGAAATGGAAATGCAAACCAACCACTCGTGCGGATTGCATTTGCATGTCTGCCTAGTCTTCTATCATGTTTTAACTGCCCATTTAGAAGTTTGTTAGTAAGTTAAATAGATTCATAAGCCTTGAACTGATAGATCCATATCTCTATGTTTATGCATGTTTGAATAACGTTGAATCGAAGACGAGACTGATGTATTGATTGAAATATTGATAAACTGTAGTCACGATAGCGGTATTGAAACATAAATAGCAGACAATTCTAAGGTTTAGCCGCGGCCCCTACGCCTAAATCATCACGTAAAAGTTAGAGCTATTTTGTTTGAATCAGTAGTGCTATTCTGTAAAAATCTCACCGTGATAACTCAGGTGAAGTGAGCTTAAAGTGAGCTGTCATTAGTGTAAATCCCTATAGCATCATGGAATGACAGCTCACTTCACCTAACTTCTCACGGTGAGATTCTAACAAAATCGACCGGCTGACCGGGATAAATCTTTGTTTGCAATGAGGACGAATAGATGCTTTTTTTATAAGATCCGTCCACTGTACAATCATGTAAAATGAATTTAACTTTGAACATGTTTTTGTAGGATCTCTTTAAAGCAATGTTTCTTATTAATAGAGGTCAAATGATCAAAAAGACTACAACAAACTATTTAAGAAATAAAAAAACATTAACCATCTAAACACGACATTTGCAAAGGACACAACTCTTATTGTTTAACATTTAGTTATATCTTCTCCGAAATCTGAAATTAAATAATTATTGTACGTGCAATATCAATATTAGTAATCGTTAATTATTGTGGAGGCGTGCCTGGCCTGGGAGCCAAATGTCACGTCCTACCACTGTGCTGTTGGTAATATCTGATAAATAGATTGTGTTAGTGAAGGCGTGTTGAGGGCAGAGGTAACCATTTGTGTGGTACTAGCTTCTTTTGTTTTATTAGCACTTTCATTGGTATCTGTTCGGTATTGATTTTGGTCGAAATCATGATTTCCTATTTATTTAATCCAAAACACCAATAGTATATACAATACATCCGTCCTGACGATAGTATTAAGGAAAGGTATTACTGCTAATGTAGAATTGTACAGCATAATCAGCCTATTATTTTCCCACTGTTGGGACACGGGCCTCCTCTCTGTGAGAGGGAGTGGGCCATAATCCACCACGCGGGCCCAGTGCGGGTTGGTGCATGAACCTACGATCTACGATTCGTAAGTCGAGACCAGTTCCACTAGGACTGCTAATGTATTCCTACATAAATATTATAGGTGTACCTACATAAAATTCGTTACTGATGACGTTGCCAAGATCTGTCCACTGGTAATTGAAACACACGCAGATCCTTAGAAGTGCACTGCTATCTTTATAGGTGGTGACGGATCAGTTTTAGAAGTTCAAGATTATGAACAGCCATAATGTCATACATTTTAGACTCAGAGTTGATTAATCCTCTTAGCCATGTCACTAACTTATATACCCCTTGGTATACAAGTTTCTTACAAAGTGGTAATAAATGTAAACGATGCATCACACGTACAATCAGAATAGAATAAAATATACATTTATTTTGCAAATATGAATAATACGTAGGTAATAGGTATTATGATCCATTCTAAGTCAGCCATATTTCACCATTTGGCATATAAACATTCACTTAAGTTTAACCAAAAGCCAGACCCATCAATACAGAGCAATTCATGCAATTCTTTTCTCTGATAAAAACTCAGCCACACTGTAGGTACTTAGACAGTACTGTTGTCAAGTCTTTCCAACCATTCGGTGATTTATCGTAAATAACCGTAACCACATTACGGAATATGAATATTACTCAAAAGTTACAACATCAGTATTTAGTGAATGTTCTGTGCGACAACTTTCCTCTGGAAAGTGCGTGGTTTCTTATTCATCCATATGAGAAGCCTCTTCTATGTCATGTTATGACTGTTTAGGTATTATTATCAAATGTTAGGAACTTTCACTGACTGCTAGTCTTGCTGTGTTTTGTGTATTTATGATAATTTCTCTAGTTCAGGTAATGTGTCGGGTGTCGCAGTCTACATCATCACAATCGGCTCGTAAAGTTTTATTGTTGTCGTAATGAATAGTAAAGGAACACTGTACTATCGTCCACTGTCTTGTATGTATGTATTTATATATCTATAATTTTGAATATATGTATATGTCTGTGTATCTATTTTAGTGTACTGCATACATAATATTTGCACCAACGACAGCCCCATTTTATGTCCAGGAAAATCACTGTCTATTTCAAGGTTGTCTGGAAGAGATCGCAGAGAGCGATAAAGCCGCTCATTGTAGGTATATTTTGTAGTGTTTGATGTATTTTTTTATGTTAAAAATTTTTGTGGTGTACGATAAAGTATTAAATATGAATAAATATTGTACATACAATCACCAGACGAATTATTGACTGGATTTAGCGATCCCAGTGAATTGGATTTTTGTTACAAACCCGGAACAATAATGATGGCAGACCCTTACGAACCCCTTGATGGAACCTTAGAGGAGGTAGTGAACAAAAGACCCTTATAAGAGGGAAAATAAAGTCCCGACACATATCACGGAAACAATATTATGTGTACATTTTAATTGAAAATAATATTCCTGGAAGAACCGGCATAGTTGAATATTGCTGTAGTTGTTTAGTTGGCCGGCAGTGATCTTCTCCTAAATGTGCAACGTTAAGTAACTTTCATGAACTGCTTCTTTAGACTAGTAGTATTTACCACTCGAGTAGGCTTTGCCTTTTGCGCAATATACATCTACACGATTTCTTGCACCCTTGTAACAACAATTTGTAGATATTAAGGTCATTATCGAAAATGTTAGGTTACAAATTTATATTAAATGCTAAATTATTATAATATTTATAAGCTGGATTAATTAGTTCTCATACCTTATTTCGTTACAAGACACACCTATAAAAATGCCTACTAAAATAACCTCTTACACAATAATAATATAAATTCCATCGGATAAGTTGGTGGGCGAGCGACCAACATGGACCAACAGGTGAACGAAATACCGATAAGGCACGAATCCAGGTAGCGATTGTGTCGAAGCAATTTAATTGTCTAGCTCCTAATTTATTTGTTACGTAAAGGTGCAACCACACTGTGGTCGAACGATGGCATCGACTGTTAAGGCCGATCTAGTGTGATGTATGACTATTATGGTCGATTGACGTCGACTGCTTTCGTTCGAAGTCAACCGTCTTCATTCGACGTCGATCGATTGTGCAGAACTTGGTCGAGTTGATCGCCTATACGGATCGTTGGTCGATCGTTCATCGACCGAATAGAAATTAAATTATTTATTCTCTATAAGGATTTAAGAAACATATTTACTGACGCGATCAATATCCTTAAAGCGCAGACTAGTTACACCTTTAACTTAATTTATGTGGTAAACGATACGCGGCTTATCGTCGATGAAATTGTAGGAATCAGTTCGCAATTACGATTAGGGTTATAGGTCAGAGGTTGATAAGGTTGTGCCTAGTTACGTTGCTATTGTCATCGACTGTGGACTGCAGCTAGTTACTCTGTCGCGCAGTGGACTTTCACGTCTCGCTTAGAGTGATAAATTATGACCATGTAATCTTAGTTGGAATACTAAAATCTTGCTGGTTGCTTGCGAAAGCTCGAGGCACTTTCGTATCATTAAGAATTTAGGCGTAGAATAAAGACTTTTTCCAGCACCCATTATACCCGTAACTGTTTTAATAGCTTACTATTTTTAACAGTTTATTCCTAATCTTGCTTGAATTACAGTTAAGTTGGGCCCTTTGCCTCGTAAACTTACTTAGTAGGTACCTATATCCTATGTCCTCTATAAAATAGCCAATCAAATGACATCAGAATCAAAGTATTCTCATATCTGAAATCTGACATCATGAACCTAACAAACAATTTTGTCATAGCTCAAACTGTTACTTTAAATTCCTTCACCTGTATTTATTGCAGGTCGTGCTCGGTCGGTCGTACACTATCAATAAATTTCTGTTAGTTGAGGTCACTGCAATAATGCGTGCAAGCAATAGTCCCTACCTATCAGTTTTATGTGGACATAATTTAACGTGGTAACTAAACATCTAGGTAAATTTTACCTCTAAGTAGTAGGTACTTATGACCTCAAAAGCGTTTACCCAGATGTATATTCTTTCTGATCTTGAATCCAAGATGTACCTACTTATCTCTCTTCTTCTCCTCTTGTCAATGCAGAAACTTTAAGCTCTCTCTATTCAAGACCTTCCTAATCTTCTTGTACTTCATGGTTCACATGCGTATTTGTGAATTTCATCTTGTATATAATTAAATCCAATGTGATATGAATGTACTGATTTGATTCCATACAAGTAACTGGCAAGTAAGTAGGGCCCAGTAGTATCGGCACCGGCTTACGAGCTGTAAGGTCGTGAGTTCGAACCCGGGCAGGCATTTTACTTTGTGTATTTAATTTCATCACCACTGTTCTCAAAACGGTAAAGGAAAATATCGTGAGGAAACAGGCACGTCCTAGAAAAAAAAAACGAAAATATTATGTGACATCCATCAACTCGCACTGGGCCCGCGTGGTAGATTACTCCTCACCGAGAGGAGGCCTGTTTCCCAGCATTGGGAACATTATATGCTAAGTAACTGGTTACAACATCATACTGGATACACCAATATAACTTCCAAGCTTTTCGGAGCAACATCTCGCTATTTGCTATGCAGCTATTTGCTTTACGCTTTTCTTTTGCTTTTTGTCAATAAATCTATAGCGGTCATTGTGAGTCCATGTTCACTCGAATGTTTCGTACAAAGTCCAAAGCTCTATATTTACCTCAGTTAAGGAAAACAACAAAACATTTATGAATGTAATCCTGCAATTCTGCGAACAATTCATTTTTCCCTACACTAGATTATAATGTTATAGTGCAATTGCCATGCGTCGCACGCGCATGCATCAATAGGCTGTTTGTAAGCTTGAGAATGAGCTCTATGGTATATAATCTACATACATTATGTGTTACAACATAGAACGCTATGTTATTGTGTTATTTATGAATTAACTTATTTGTTGTATGTTGACTCGGTAGGATCAAAAGGATTATGTGATTGTCTTGAAAATATTTATTTCGTTTTTGTTTCGGTATAATCTCTTACATAGGTGTTGTTAGCTTGGAAATTCGAGATTTCAAAGCACTTTATGTAGTATATTGCACTTTTTTATCTTACCTATATCTTCATCCTTATTATTAAGTTACGTTACTTAGATAAACAAAAACTAACTAACTAACTTAGATAAACTTGTTTGTGATTGTAACACAATTACTTACACAGTAGGTACCTACACTATAATAGCCACACTGAACTAACCCTAATGAATGTGGATAAAATCTACAACAATGATTAATTATTCAACTTTCGCCGCTAATCGCCTCAGTGCGCTTTACGCCAATTAACTCAGACTCGTGAGCAGCCTAACTTTATTATAATAAATTATTAAGATTTACATCGTAAAAGGCGGTAAGCAGAGACCTTACAAATGTAGGAGCTATAGAATGTCAACTCCTTATAACGTATGCCACAAGATTATATATTCTGTGGTCGAGAACTACGCAACGATTGTAGTAATTGGGTCAAGATTTATGTGGTTTTCTTGATTTGCTAAAGCCTTAAAAAATTCTAAATTCCTTAATATAGCATACTCCCTTTTTATGCAAGGTGGAGACGACAATAGGACATTAAATTAAACATCGTATATTCTAATGCCGTTCCCAGTCTGCATACGAAAACTCAGTTTAGTCACATTAGCTAGTCAAAGATTGGCAAAATCCACAGTCGGTCCATCACTATTAGTTCCTTTGAAAGTCACTTTTTTAATTTCGTTGCTACGATTTGTTTGATTATTCTAAAATACTCTTAGACGTATTGCCAGTGTCTTGCCATCTCAACATTGTATATAGTCGAAGGATATCTAAGAGTATATCCCAAGAGAAAAAAGGGAGCACTTACAATGCAAACGTGCAACTTATGTAATTTGGACTTAATTAAAAATAATTTTCGAAAATCCTTCAACGTGTGAATATTCTATATTATTTGTATGTAATTTTGTATCAACACAATTTCTATAGCTGCCCTACAATTTTCTTTCACACCTTGACTAAAAAGAAACTAGACTAGACTTTCCATTGCATAACAGTAATTACAAAATCTTTGTGGACTATAGTCCACAATGGTCATGATATTTGCCTTTGTATACAAATGCAAATATAATGACCATTGTGATAGCGGAACTACCTACATAACAGTAATGGTTAGGAGAATTCAATCAAACTGCTTTATACAATTCAGTTGAAATGAGGCTAATAGAGGATTATCTAAGACTGAATTGAAAATGAAGTGTATTCGTACCTACTACTAGTATATTTTCAATGAAAAACAATTAAGAAGGGCCTTTTGTGTGTGATAGATTGAATGGACATTTCGATTTGGGAGTGTATTTTTTACTTTTTTAAATGCCGTAATGAAAACCCGGATAATATTGTTCTTTTAAAGTTCCCATACTTTGCTAAGCTGAAGATACATGATAAGAAAAACTTATGTACTAGATGAAGAGTCACGCAGCATAGAATAGATAACAGATTAAGCTCTTCGGAGAAGTCAACTTTGGCCCACCAAAAGACACAAAATATCACAAATTTTGTCAATTTTCTTTAAAGATTTCTTGATACTACTGATACTGTTAGCCTGCATCATCCCACTGCTGGGCAAAGGCCTCTCCCCATGACTTCCAGTTCTTTCGATCCAGGGCTAAAGTGGGCCACTGGTCGTTTGTTTTGTCCAGCTCGTCCCGCCATCTTTTACGGGGTCTGCCGCGACGTCTTCTAGCTGTGTCAGGGCTCCACGTGGTGGTTATTTTGGCCCACAGCTCATTGGGCATACGGCAGACGTGGCCAGCCCAGTCCCATTTCAGCTTAGCGGCTTTTTGAGCAACGTCAGTAATTTGTGTTTTGGAACGCAGTGTGGTGTTGCGAATATGGTCTGTCAATTTGACGCCTAGAATACTGCGCTCCATTGCACGTTGGCAAACCTTGAGTTTGGACTTTTGTATGTTTGTCAAAGACCAAGTCTGGGATCCATAGGTCAGAATGGGAAGAATGCACATGTCCATAATTTTTCGCTTTAGTGTCAAAGGCAGATTTCCTTTCATAAGCTCTTTCATGGACCAGTAGCTCTTCCAGGCATTTTCGGTTCGTCTTAAGACTTCCTTGTCTTGTCTGGACTGGAAAGAGACTAACTGGCCCAAGTAGATGTATTCATGGACATATTGCAATTCCTCACCATTTACTCTGATCCTATATTTAGTGGTGTTTGACATCAGCTTGGTCTTCGACATGTTCATCGCAAGTCCAACCCCAAGGCTTGCATCACTGAGTTGGTTTAACATAAGCTCTAGTTCAGTCGCCGTGGAGGAAAATACGACAATGTCGTCAGCAAAGCGGAGGTTTGTTAACCGCAGCCCGCCGACTTCAATGCCGCATCTCTCCCAATTTGCCGATAACTTTTTAAAGACTTCTTCAAGAGCGCTGTTAAAAAGTTTGGGTGAAAGCGGGTCTCCTTGTTTTACGCCTTTTTCGATACAGAATGATGGTCCGGCTGTTTGTAATCTAATTGAAGCAGTGCTGTGTAAATATACGTTACGAAGTAGGTTGATGTAGGTGGGATCAATTTCTTGGTTGCTCAGAGCGTCGAATATTGCATCGTGTGTCAGACTATCGAAAGCTTTCGAGTAGTCGATGAAGGCAAGATAAATTGGTATATTGAACTCTTGATACTTTTCGATTATTTGGTTTATTGCATGTAGATGGTCAGTAGTGGAGAGGCCTGGTCGAAATCCAGCTTGTTGTGGAGGTTGGTGTTTGACTAATTGGGGTGAGATACGATTATCTATGACTTTAATGAAGGCCTTATAGAGATGTGATACAAGGCTAATCGGTCGATAGTTGTTAAGATCTGATTTATCCCCCTTTTTATGTAAAAGTATTATATTTGAGTGGCAAAAGCTATCTGGGAATATACCTGTTTGTAAAATGGAATTAAATAGATTTGTAATTATAGGGAGAAGAGTAGGTTCGCCTATTTTCAAAATTTCAGTACTAATACCATCCTCACCTGGTACCCTGTTGTACTTCATTCTACTAAGTGCGGTGTGTACTTCAAAACCAGTGATGGGGGGGATGGTATCTGGGCATAAATAGTTTATTCTAGGTGCTGGGGACTGGTAATTTGAGTACAGAAATTTGTAGTAATTTGTGCAGATTTGTAAAACCTTATCCCTATTCCGATGTTTTTGGCCATTGTTATCTTTGAGACAGTTTATCCACTGTTTACCTTTTGTGGTGCCTTGTTTAGCTATTTTTAATGAACGATTATTTTCTAAAGCAATTTGGATTAGTTTGGTGTTAAAAGATCTAATGTCTTTCCTAATGCTGCGTTTGACTTCTCTGTTTTTGTTTTTATACTGGGGGCATGTCTTATCTGCACTTAGAGCCTGTCTTTCGTCTATAAGAAGTACGGTATTTGATGTTAATTTTTTGATTTTGTTCGGTAATGTTTTGATTTTTCTACTAGCTGTTTTTATACTATTGACAATATTATTAAATTGTTCCTGGACGTCATTGGTTTTTAAATCTAGTATACTAAAATTGTTTTTTAGTTCCAAATTAAATTGTTGTTTGTTGACTATGAGTGACTCTTTGTTTAATCTTTTTATTTTATCTGTAAATATTCGTTTTCTGTACAACTTTAAATCGAAAAATTGTGTCGCACGTACGGGTCTATGGTCAGAGTTGTACTTGAATTGATTGAGAACTTGAATGTTTTTAACAATTTGACGATTTGACGTTAATATGAAATCAATTTCATTCCTAGTATTTCCGTTTGGCGAGACCCATGTCCATCGCCGTTGCGGTTTTTTGGGGTAGTAAGAGTTACTTATATAGAGGTTTTGGCCAAAGGAGAACTGTATTAGTCGTGTGCCACGCTCGTTTCGGTTACCGATGCCATAAGGTCCTAAGTTGCTGAAATTATCAAGGGGTTGCTTTTCGCCTACTTTCGCATTAAAATCCCCCATAATAATGTTCCACGTACCGCGATGATCATCACAAGCTTTGTTCAAGAGATCGTAAAAGTCTTCTACTTCTTCGTCTTGGTGTGCTGATGTTGGTGCATAAACTTGGATGACTGTTAGGGTTTTAGTATCGGAAACTCTAAATTTTAGCAAGGCTATTCTGTCAGAGTATGCTATGAATTGTATAATATTGTCTTTCCATCTTTTTGCGACTATGAAACCGACACCGTATAAACCTGCAGTTTGTCCGAAGTGGTAAAAGATATTGTTTTCGCGTTCAATCGTATCTTCACCTTCTCTACGCACTTCTGCTAAGCCTATTATGTCCCAGTTGACGTCATCAATGGCGTTTTCAAATTCTGTTAGGTGTTCTTCTGTCCTTAAAGTGCGTGCGTTATAGGTCATAATGTTCAAATAGTTATCTTTGTCCTTTTTCATAGCCTTGGTCGTTTGACGGTACATCGATCCCACCCGGGGATTCTTAGCACCCCTTGCTCCGTGGCGTGCCTGGCTACCGTCGTCGTCAGGAGTGCCACTGGAGCTGCCGGGCACTTGGGGCCTGTTTTTAGTTGTAGTTGTCATGAGGAGGAAAATAGACAGTAAATCCACCACGCTTGTCTAATGCGGGTTGGTGGGTGCACAGTAAGCCTTCTAGCTCGGCCTTCAGTTGCCGCCGTTGACGATTGTTGATGCAGTCGTTCTTCCGCCGCCAACCAAACCGATAACCTGCACTGTTATCGGTTTTTCTGCTATCTGGACCGTTTAGAGCTACTGCTCAGATGCTCCAAATTCAGCGCCACAGTTTTATGCCATGTTGGGGGCTAGATTTTTAGATTTTCTTTCATTCGAATTCTAGATTTTCTTGATAACATAACATAAAAGCACACCTTTTATGGCAGAGGTGTAGCTACCTATTACTCGTAGTTCACCCACATTTTTGTCAGTTCTCAGGGGAGAGATGAGCTCTCCCCGTACTAAAACTGACAAGATGTGTCGGAGTGTGTGTGGCGGTGTCTGTATTTGTGCCCGATTCCGGGGCACAAATCCAGACACCGGGCTAGGTACCTACTACTGAGAAATTTCTAATGGAAAACTTAAGACCTAATGCTTAGCAGTACCTACCGCTTGCGTCCACAAAACCAACGAGGTGGTCAAAGCGAGATTTCCTAATATTGCCAGTAAATTCCGCCATTCCTTTATAAATAAATGTCGCAATACCATTGTGAATTAGGCTTGACAATCAGACTGCGTTTCCACCTGCCAGTCCAGCCCGGGCCGACTGGCCTTTTGTACATTTTTAATTTCATGCTGACTGGTTTTTTTAAGATTTGTGTTGCAACGAGTAATGTCGTCCTGTTCACAGAGTTATAAAGTTTGGCGACTGGTTTATGTGACACATTAGATTAGGGATATTATTTTTAAGTCAAGCAACGCTATCTTAAATCTTGTGAGATAAGTGGAGTTGATTGATCGATGATGGTTTGGAAAAGGTGATGATGTCGATGATGATTACTTGTTCCAAATCTTGAAACCGTCAGGTTAAAGGTACTTAGGCAATTCTCTTGCAGACGCAGTATTTTCCATCCAAAGGTTATCTTTAAAAGATCGCTCTTAGCGATATCATCCTCTGTAAAATCAATATATTTATGTCTGTAATTTATACGGTGTACATAATAAAGAGTATTCTATTATATTTTCCATGATAACAGCAGAACAATAATAAATTGCGATGGTTTAGTTTCGAGAAGATGGATTTTCAACAGAAATGTAACTTAAACATTTGTAATGAACATTGTTTAAACTTCGAAACGAAAGCCATTGTGTAGTGGTATTAACACTTATGTAAACAAATATAATAAAAAGACGGTATATAAGTATAAAACAGTGAACTGAATCCATGACAGTCAGCTATTAGTGACAGTAATGTTTGCACATATGCGTGCGCGCAGGCGCTAGGCGACCCCATTGCCGGTCACTGCACGCGGGTAGTAGATGCAGGTGCTGCTAGGGATGTAGCGTGATTGTATCGATGAAATTGATTGACTATGTGCTTTTAATTTATAAATTTAAATTATGCATAGAAGTTGATAAATCGGGATAAGGTACAGATCCTTATCCCGATTAATTTCTATGCATAATTTGACATAGTATAAAACAAAGTCGCCGAAATGTCTGTACGCGCATAACTTCCGAACGCCAGCACCAAGTTGGATAATTGTTTTTTTGTTGTATTTGCTATTGCCAGGACAAAGTTTATGTGAAAGAAAAAGGGCCGCTAATCTGAAATAAAAATGAGAATTTCAATACAAAGATGTTTTGGAATTCTCATTTTTATTTCAAACTTTCATCAACAACACTTCTTTGCTACTTAAAATGTATGGAATTGTGTTTCTAAATAAATGCAATGCTAATTATTGTTTTGCTTAATTCTAGCTGCGATATTTCAATCTTTTTTGCGCCTCTGCGCTCTTATTGCGCCTCTTCAAAGATCAGATTATTATCTCTAATTAGGTACTCATATCGTATTACATTCGTCATTAATGTCAGGGTCAGTCAGATTTAATGACAAAAATATCCGGAACTTCGAAAGTTTCAATTTGTTGAATATTATTTATCTATATTCTCTATGAACGCTTTCGCCTGCCTACCGTAACAATGCGAACAGGCCACCTACTACTGTGCGGTTGTGAGTTAAAGTACCTCTCTATTATAGTGCGTTCTACTCACTACATCAAATACACGCACTATAGACTTGCCGTTAAATGAGTTCGTGTCTTTATATGTGTACTTACTACCTTATGACCTGCGATTGTAAGCGGGGATTTTGCTGGCTGCTTGTTTATGAAACTGGTCTTTCGTGCAATTTGTTTCTCTATTTTATGGAGAGAGTTCTATTTAACGTTATATTTTGTTCGACTAACGTTTGATAATGAATTTCTGGGCGGGCTTTGTTTTGATAGTGTCAGTTTTACTAACATCTGTTGCTGACCATTGGCTACTTTAGTTACCAGTCTTTAGGTAACAGTCCGATCTCATTTTTAGCTGATTTGAGTTGGGACGGCTACATTTTCTATTCTTAATTCTTTACATTTTGTTGCCTTTCAAAATGGTTACATTTTGAGATCCAAATAACATAGAGGTACGACGGTTAGTGAAAAATTTAAAGAATCACGAATAGAGGAATTTAGTTGTCCTGACTCAAATCAGCAAAAAAGTAAAAAAATGAGATAGGACTGTTAGTCATGCGAGCGACGATATATGCTGCAAGATATAAAAAAATAATGCTGAATTCAGAACCTCGTCGTATTGTAGAAGTCGCTTGACATCTACCGAAAGCATTAGTCCACACTAGCTCAACACAGAGAGGAGTGCAAAGAAGAAAGCAGTGGGACTATATAGACTAAAAATAATTAAAAATACTTTTAAAAGTTTTGTCCGACCAATCTCTGTCTGTCCACTAGGTTATTCGTTTTTTGACAGCTGCCGTAGAACGTAACTATTATGTAAAAGATAATTTTAAAATGCGTAATCAAATTTATATATTACCTGCCTTATCTTATTGAATTTCCTTATTTGTGACTTTTTACAGGCATTATAATACAGTACGTGTATTCAATCAGCAATTACAAAAAAAAAAAATTGTACGTATTAAATGTCAATCCGATAGTAGTGATGGGATCGAATGTATTCGCTTCAAATGAATAAATCGAAAACAATCATTTTATATTATAGGTAAATCAGTATAGAAAAACTTTGCATCTACTCATTTATCAATAATTATATGTATAAATTAAACAATCCTAAAACCTATATATTTTTTATTCATCATCTGCCTAGCCTTTTCCCAACTATGTTGGGGTCGGCTTCCAGTCTAACCGGATGCAGCTGAATACCAGTATTAAATATATAATATATAAATATTACTATATATTTTTTATTCTATAGCAAAAAGTCGATAATCGATATTCCCTACAAATTAAAGTGTAAATAATCGAAATGTTACGTTGCTGCAATCACTAGTTAAATCTGTTAAAAAACGGATAACCTAGCGGACAGAGTTTAGCTGCTATGAATATGTCGCAATTTCAAACATGTCACTTTCTGTTTACCTTTTCTTTCACTGTTCTCACAATTTCTCCAACCAGATTACAAACTATCAAACAAAAAAAAAATTACACTAATGAATTAATGAAATCACAATGATTACAATTAAGGCATACCAGACATTACCAAACTTAATTGTAATACATTTCATTGTATAAACAATGCGTATGCTGTACAATGGTATATATTGCGAGGTTTTTTGCCAAATTGCGGAAAAAGGACTGCAATCTAGTGTTACGAATGTATCTGTGAGAACTGGCGAACAATTATGCTGGGAATATGTCAGTTGGCAGGTGCAATGTTGGAGCCAACTTTTGAACCAATATTGCGTATTTGGTCCCATTATGTTACATAAGAAAACCCACCTACTATTATACGTTGTCAACGGACAGGCTGATATCTTAAACCATACAAATAAAATATGTTGCGTGTGTTTAATTATGATAGCATGTTAAATTATTCAAGTCCAACTTTTTTCACATCACTATATTCAGAAACTTTCCTCCTAGTCACATAAAACCCATATCTAATTAAAACAGCGACGTGTGCCCTTAAATCAAAGTGCATTTAAAGTTTACAACAATACATTAAAATAACCATAAAACGTAAAATACATTGCTTCCTTTGATAGTTTCTCATCATAAATATTTTTCACATTAACTGAAGGGAAACTGCTTCTCATGGCTTAAGTGTTCAGAGAAATCTAAGGAAGGATGTAAGGGAAATAAAAACGGACGAATTTAAAATTAATTACCATTTTCAATCGTTACTTTGTAGACTATAACTGGTTTTTCTGTATGCAAATGAGTTATAATTTATTTATGTAGTTAACGTTTATTTTATATGTAAATCTAATAGATTTTCCACATGCATTTATTGTATTACATTTTGCATTAAGTGGTGTTAGTCAATTGTTAATTTAATACTGAAACAAGTAAATACTTTTTAATTAAGCAATTAAACTCTCTCAAAGGCTTTTTGTAGAAATCTAGCAAATAATTCAGCGGATTAAAAAAAAAAAAAACATAACATACCATCACGCCTGTTATGTTATCCACTCAAGGATTCCGCAGAGATGTAAATATTTTCTTTATTTAAACCTTAATTTTTACAGTGTTTAGTTAAATCAAAATGCCTAAAACATTAAAGAACAATTGGGCTGTATGTATAACAAATACTAATTCGATTAAGTTTATCATTCGTGTAGTCTTAAATATAAACCTTTCACATCCATATTAGACTAAAACACTAAATCCAAGTTCCCGCTCAAAATAGGCTGTATCATTAGGACATTTGGGTTGACCATACAGTTTAGGCATTAAGTGTAGGTAAACTAGAGTGGTCCAGTGACTGGCAAAAGGCGCATAGCTCAGATTCTACGAGACGACTTTGCTTATTTTGGCGCTTTGTCAATTTGTATGCGGTGGTGAAATTTAGTGTCGGTTCGATTTTTTTTTAAATAAATGATAGGATCGGGTAATTTTGGCGTAGTTCCCTCTTAGATTAGTTTAATATTAAGTTGCTCAATAGATGGGCTGTATTAAAACTAATTTATTAACTGTTTTCTATTAAGGTAAGTGTAAGTTTTGGTGAGTGATAGTTCTTAGATGAAGAAAACAACTGAGTAGAGCTTGTTGAGCTGCTAATGAGCACACAATTTCTTTATTTGGCGTGATTTCACGTTCTTATCAAACTGAATCAAGACCACCTGTCTTTCTTTTAAACACATTAAAATTTACACATGAGATTTCCTACTACCTACCTTCTTCACGTACGGTGGGCAGCATCAATTGGGTACCCTACCCCAGTTGTTAAATGCTTTCCAGGGGGGTACCCAATTGATGCTGCCCACCGTACATTTCTTGCACAGAACAACATTTTAGTGTTTCGTTACGAAAGGTAAATTTTCCCAGCCTTCGGACCCTACGAGTAGGTACGTAGGTACTGGCTGTGAACTCATAGCATTGTGAAACTGTTAGATCTCGGAATGGGATTTAGCCAATACTTGGTAATTGTTGTAGTAACTGGACTTTTGGCATTTTGTTCTTAGGTTTCATAGGCTTTTGATTCTTGAAGGGGTCAGACAGATGTAATAGTAGAATAGTAAGAGTCCCTTTGTGATAAGTAGGTGACGTGATCTGCAGACTAGCCCGGTGGATAAGACCTTAGTGGTCAGTATAACAGTACTGTACGTTATGACTCTGGAAATACAGTAATTGTTTACATTAATGCTTCATAATTTAATCGAGAAAGCCTTCTTTTTCTTCATTCAATGAAGACGAGATATTTTTTTTTCAGATTTTTGAACATCATTAAAGTTGTAGTCTCCTTTACCTAATTAATTACAACTAGAGAGATAGTATTAGAGCAACTGAATTGAAACTGAATTGAACTACTGAGTAATGTTGAAAAAAAAAAAACAAGAAAATAGATTAACTATCAATTGTTACAGCTATTAATTACAGACTTAATTAAAAACGTCTTTGTATTCAAAACTACTTTAAATTAAAATTAATGTTATCAATTGTTTCCATTCAAAAGCCTTGGCACAGAAACATCATGACATCGCGTGTTAATGTTAATCCTTAACCATTAACAAATTATTTGATTACATTATTGTAATTAATAGGTGTTACAGTGGTTGTAATTACAATTGTAATCAACTGCTGTCTAAGAGAACGTGTAATTATTTTAAATCGTAACACTTTCTTTGGTACTAAATGAGAATAAATGTATGGTATTATTTTTAATTTGACGAGTTTGTAATAATTCTGTGTGACAGATCATTACCATGCGTTGTTACACAAAATAAATTATAGTAGATACCTACAGAAGCATGCCATGAAGCCGACCCAAACGTAGTTGGGAAAGGCCAGGCAGATGATGATGAAACATGAGTCTGTTAAATCATAAAAATCTGTATTTTATTTGCAAGGAATGCCTGTTAAAATAACAGAATTATATTACTTTATAATAAATCACGTTTTTTTTTGCGCTAAAGCACATAATAGATAATAGTGCTGTTCAAAAAGGACCGCTTTGTAGCCATCCTGAATACCTGACCGTTTTCTGTCTAATCGATAATTTTTCTAATCCAAAAAACTCTCGTATTACATTTTGTTATTTAATAATATAATATCGCATTTTCTCTGGAATTTTCATTACGAGACATCCTCCGCGGTTACGCGATGGTTGCGCAACCAACAACTAATAGTCGTACGGTTGTTGTGACCGCACTACTGCTGCACCGCAGGGAACCGGTTGATACAACGGATCGAACGCCGCACCGTTATCCTATGGATTGTAGTTTAAGATAGGAGAAAAGTGGGATTAACTGAACAAGGCAATTGTTTTGTTTATTTCTTGCGATGTTGTAGACAAAATATTGGCTGTTAAGGACACGTAGAACTTGGCTCATTACTATTCAACGCTTAAATTTTTTTTATTTGTATTGTTCGTTTTGTTTGTACAGAATAAAGAATTTTTCTTTCTTCTGTGGTTAAGCGTCAGAGTAGCGCCCGAAATTCAAATTTTCTTACATTTTTTGCAATTTGTAGGTCAGTGTCAGGTTGTAAGTTGAACAAAATATGATTCGCGTCCGTAACAAGTAGGTATATAATTATTTACAGAATTATAATCGTTGAAATCATCAATCTCGATATTGAATGACTGTTTCATGGTATATTTGAATTTCGCGAGCTACCCTGGCGCCTTCAAGTATTTGGTTTTCTATTCGGGCTTGTTATCTTAAGAAGTTATATTATGTACCTATTGTTACAGTGTGATACGATAGGAGTTATTTCTGACCCTGCTTGACAAAGGTTAATTTTCTTTTCCATTAGTAGCATTCTATTTGGACTCGTTTCTAACCCATTGGTCGGAGAAGGCACAGCACAAAGAAAAGTTCAAAAATATGGGAGAAACCTTTGCACAGGATGGGAAAATATAGGTTAATTGAAAACAAATATAAGTAGCTAAATACAGACTGCTAGATCAGCCATCCTAAATTATTTAGGTACTTAATAACAGACAGATTTTATTTACAAGCAAGTATTTCACAAGTAATTTTTTCCACGTCACCGCTAAGTACTCATGACTTACTCCACACAGAATCGTGACACAAACTAGTAAAGAGCGTGTGCCTGAAAAACCGTGAGATTACGAACAAATCCGAGTATTTCGCACGAACACTGTTTACATAACCTTATGCAAGTTACATGTAAATAACCTGACTGTACCTTCGCATATTATCGTATATTGAGCAATTTACTAAATTGTGTTTTTAAGTTTATTTATTTTACGGTCTCTTTAATTTATGGAGTGTGAAGTGTTATGAGTTTTACGGTAGACACGTATTGTATTAACTAGAAAGTAGACGGAATACATACATACATACATACCTACATAATAGGTAGATACCTACATCTTAAATCCAGAAATATTTTGTGTACAAAGTCTAGTGCTATTCACGGTCTACAAACTGCCATAATATGAGTATGTGGGAAGAGCCATTGAAATAACATAACAACACGCCTATATCCTGATTCCTGAAGCATACCAGGGGTATGCTATCGAGGGGTGTGCTCCTAGCGCGCCAGCCTATTTCCATTAGTTTGGACTTCATCACAATAGGTCTGTATCCATGATTTCATATCTTTCAGATGACTTCAAAATTAATGAGTTTCTGATTGGAGGGAATAAACAACGATTACGTTTATAACGGTACCAAAATAATATCACCGTAATATACCATAAGAATACAATACAAAAACCATATATTAACAAATAAACTTATATGTTTGGTTATCAATAATAACCACTACTTAATTACTCGATTGACATTCAGTTTCTCTAGCGTGTCGTCGGTGAAACTCGTCGGCGACTCGTGCGCCGCTTTTTATATCAATCAAAACGAGATTGGAAATTCATATTCAATGAAAAAGTCAGGAAAGATGACCAAAGTAATTGTTAAAAGATATGTCGTTTGCACAGTTGTTGATGGATTAGAAAAGGCACTGTAAAGCAGTGTTACTTTCAGGCAATTTACTTCTGGCAAGTTTGACTTTGAGTATCAAAGAAAGAAAGAAAATAAATTGATCCAGGTTAAGACACAAAATAAACAATATTTTCCCTTTTGTAGAATCTTAGGGTATTATTATCACAGTATAACAGTGTTTATCAAATAGAAAAGGCTATGCAGATTCATTGATTAAATAGAAGTAGCTTAATTTTGATTATATTGGATTAGTTACCTCCGAAGGTTGTCAATAAGCTGCTATTAAATTAATAAAATTAGACGCTATCATAAAGAGAAAGATAAGCAAATTAGGTATCTTGACCTGGCTCGTGACGCTCGCGTGCACTTGTCGTGACGGCCAATGGCATAATAGTAAAGTGCCTCGACTAACACCTGAGGAGGCTCTCGTTGAGCAGCTGGATCTACGGCTTGATCCAGAAAACGGTACTTCTGGATACGGCGCTTATAGTTAAGAAGTTCCTCTCTAAGGAGTCCTGACCACCGGTAGCTTGGACCCTGTTCTCGATACCGGCGGGCTACTATTTTTTAAATGTTTTTTTTTCAAAAATGTAACTTATATGTATTGTAAAAATATTTAAATATGTACTCATATAAGTATACGTATATTGAACTGTAATAAAAGAAATAAAATTAATATTCAGTTAACAAATAATGTTCCAATAAGCGCTATTATAATGAGTACTGTTGACTCCGCAAATTGGCTAAGTGTAAATACAAACAAAATAATCACGCATAAAGCGGATTACACACGACACTTTCTCTGCATCGTCGTGTCAAGGTCTAATGTGTTAAGTTCCACTTATTGTTTTAATCGCTGAACCGTGAGAGTAGGCTTTAATATCAGTGATGACATTGAGGCGTATGTGTACTTAGCGAATGGTATAATGGGAGGCTTTACGAATAGGAGTATGTACTTACGCCTTTGAAATGGCAGTTGGGGAATTTGTATTGAGAATTGCAGTAACGAATATAAAAAAAGACGTTCATTCTTTTTTTGCTTTGTTCGCTGAAAGAGGCTTAAAAGCTAAATACCTATATACAGTTATTAAGCGAAATTGTTTAGATAGCCTGTAATGACCTAACAGGCGTTTATTTTATAAGGCCTACCCACCTTCCATGGAAATAAAGACATACCGTCCGGTCTGTTGCCATCGTCGCGTGCCAAGCCATTGGGTTCCAATACAGCTGGAATACCGACGGTAACAAGAGCTCGTCGGATGTTGTCATTAATGGTACTTAAAAGCACTTTTCTTTCAGATATTTGCTGACGATCCTATTAAACGAAATTGTGTAATTGCTATCCCTTCGAAGCACGAAACCTTACATCCCTATAAAAGTTTCATATATAATCTTCATCATTTCTACAAGGGCTAAGTTTTCTTCCGTAACATATCGACAAAATATTATTTACAAAACCATCAAACCGTCATCTTCCTCCACACTGCAGTCCATTGTAGGTGAAGGTTCCTGATCTAAGTACTATAGATAACTTGCAATTATGTCTATTGTGGTCATCATGCGATCTGTCGTTTATGGTCACCAGTAATTGTGGTCGGATGTCTCCGTTGATGTAATCATACAGCTTTGAAGGTTTTAGGATATTGCTGTTGACAATGGTTGTGACAGACAGTTTGGAAAAGTAATTTCAATATTGATTCGTTGGTAGTTTTTTATTTTAATTCATTAAAACGATAATGTCGACGACGATGTGTGTGTGTGTGTGTGTGTGTGTGTGTGTGTGTGTGTGTGTGTGTGCGTGTGTGTGTGTGTGTGTGTGTGTGTGTGTGTACGGTAATGTCTTACTTATTTGATAGAAGGTACAAGAACCTGACTTTTAATTTCCTTTTCGCCCTCTTTATGATCAGTACGTTTCATATCCTATCTTTTTTAATTAAAACCGACGACTTTAACGTCAAACACACATTTAACAGGAATACTAATTACTATACCCGTACTAAAATTAACCTACTTTTCTATCTTAACACTACCACAAAACAAACACGACTCTAACGCAAAATTCTCTATCCATTGCAGGCGGTGGCAGGCGGACAACGACACAAAGCAGTGCAAACGCGACAAGGGACTCGCAACTACTCTCCCTGCTCGCCGCGCGGAGGCGACAGCTTCTCAACGAAAGACTGGCTACGCATATCAATACGCTAGCGTCATTAGCACATAAGGCTAACAAGTATGTATTGTCCCTAGGTGAAGGGATTGTGAAGTGGGTTAGTTTAGCCTGCATAAGGCTAGAATCAGAATTGTTGATTGATTAATGTTAAAGGCTTTTCTGAAACCTAATATGATTTTAAGAATGTTTTTTTTTATAAATCCAGTCTATTTACATTTTAACTGACTTCAAAAAGAGGAGGCAGTTATATGTATGTTAGTTTTAGAATTGAAGAAGAAATATAATTGAAATTACTCTAACTTTTGCTTAACAAGAAACGATCTAATACGTTATTTTTTCATTTACAGAACCAACACAACATTCGCCCAGTTAGAAATACGAGACTCAAATAGCTCTACAGTGAAGAGGATAACATTTGACAACTCGAGCAATGATCCAGCGACCACACTAAAGTTAATAACCTCTGACGGATCAAAGGAAATCCGACAAGATGTAAAACCACACGAAATACGACACCTTTTCGTCCCTAGAGTGTACCAAGACAGCAAAAGCAGAGCAGGATTTATGAATAATAGAAGAAGAGAAGCAATCAACAAGGCTGTAACGATACCTGAACGCAGTGTAATAACTGAAAGTAGCATAGTTTATGTCCCACCTGAAAAATTTGAAAATCTAGATAAGGATGTTGAGTTAGACCCCGAAGAAGAATTCCAAGTAGATGAATCGAACCATGGCCTGTATCTACTCAACTACTCTGACCCAGAAAACGTAACACAGAACTCGAATATAAATAGCACATTAAATGAAACTAAAGACAATAGTACTATGATCGAAAGTACAACACCATCTAGCAATATTTCCAAAGAAGAAACATCTGAAAAAACAACCACAAAGGAATCTGAAGACAAATCCGAATCAAACATAATAGCCAACAGTACTGACAGTAAGAACACGAAGCTTATAAAAGTCGAAAATGAAAAAGAAAATCGCACCCTTTTCATGACTGACGAGATTTACAATCACTTTAGACCACTTGAAACAGAATTACCAGTCGAAGAAATGGCACCTTTCAAATACTTTGGACAAAAAATAGGTGGGCAAGCTATAAGTGATAATCTCACCAACTCTCCGACATTATCAGCATCTACTAAATCAGTTAATTTTATTGTAGCTCCATTAGAAAAGAGGAAATTTAATTCAAGATACTCAGCTACAGAAAAATATAAGAACACTAGCGTAGATGAAGAAGAAATTAATGAAGATATGGATGTATCCGTTGTTAAGAATGTTATTGAGAAAAATAAAATCAGAAATACCGTAAAAGGGCCTGCCCCAGCAAGACACGTGGGATTAGTTAATCAATATAGAAAATTCTCAACCACTGTATCACCCACTACAAAACCACAAAACGTTGCTCAGCTAAATGTTACTGAACCAATCGTTCCACATTCTCCGCCCAGAGTTTTCGATAAAAGTAAAGAAAGTAACAAAAGTAACAGTACCACAATAAATAAAGAGATTGCGCCTAAGCCCAATTCTAATAATTCAACAAGAGAAAATGCATCAAACAAAACAAACGTGACTTCCGCTTCGCCTAGAAACTTTACTCGCAACTATTCAAATATAAGAAGACGACCTTTGCGAGTAACAGCTGCAAGTACTGAAAATTCTCCAGTGCTAACCCCTCTGCTAATAAATGCCACAACAACTGAAAAGGCAGCTACGTCAGTTTATACAGCGGTAGTCACATCGGTGTCAATAACTTCGTCTATGAAGGGAAATAATAAAACTGATGGTGGTCTTAAAGAAGATGAAAACAGTAAGCTTTCTAACAATTCAGAAACTAATAATAGTACAATACCGAAAGCAATAATTGTTAATGAAACCGAGACTACGACAACTCCGCCTTCAGGTTTCAAACCTAAACATATAATTCGAATAAGAACAACAACAACAGAGAATCCAAATTCTAGCCCTAATAACGACGTCTTACGCCCTAATACGGAGTCTCCTATAGCCAGTGAATTGTCAACGAAGAATACAGCGCTCGTCAAAAACGAAACTGAATCGAAGATATCAGATAGATTAGCTAATTTATTCCGACAGAGAAACATCGAAAATGCGACAAATTCGACTAGATCCAATAAGCACAGAAGAAGACGACCAACGACTACTTCAACTACAAATACTCCAGTACCTACTTTGACACCTACGGACAAAGCTAAAGAATCCTCAATATCAACTACTCAGGCAACAACAGCCTTTTCTAGTTTTCTCACAACTTCGTTACCTCCAGTGACCACAGCAGCTTTCAAGCCATTTGTGGTGACTTCCCGAACATCATCAGAATCAAGTTCAAAACCAGTTTTTGTCGGAAGTTCGACATCCAAAACCGATAAAACTGTCAACAGAACTGATGGTGAAGAAATTGAGGACCCAGCATCACAGAATGAGGAAGTAGTCATTGAAGCCGAAAAGACTTATACAGCTTCATACGTTTTGGCCGGACTAGGTTTCTTGCCAGTTGCAGCGATAGTAGCTTTTGTTTTAAGGAGTATATTAAATAAGAAGACCAAAGAGATTGATACGGAGTACGAGGGGTACTTCGAGGATGGAGATATTAAGAAGGAGTCTCCTATTACACCTGTGGCGAGGCCTCCACTGCCGACGCCGACGAAACCTGACCAAAAGTGGGAGTTTCCGAGAAATAAATTGAGGCTACAGACGTTACTAGGACAGGGCAACTTTGGACAGGTGAGCTTACTCAGGCTTCAAAGTTTACGTAAATATAGCTTTAATAATAACAATTCAATCATAAATTCATAGTAAGTATTATTTTATTGATTTTTCGCGCTTTGGTCCATGTTTTTCTAATTTATTGAAAATTGAATCACAAAAAAGAAAACCTGTCTAGACTACTCTTTAATATTTCTTTTTACGACAGTAACTCACCTAAAACTATTCACATTGCAGGTATGGAAAGCAGAAGCAGATGACCTGACTGGTCACGATGGACTGACTCGGCTTGTGGCAGTTAAAAGCATCAAGGAGACAGCCTCGCAGAAAGAGAAGCAGGAACTGCTCCACGAGATCTACATAATGCAAAAGATAGGGACACATCCCAACGTTGTCACGTTGCTCGCCTGTTGCACTGAACTAGGTACGGTACATTAATACAATATGACACTAGAAAAGTTACTTAAAATTAAAGCACAATTTGTGAACATAAAACATAACTTAAATCATATTAAGTATCAGTTTTGAAAAAAGCTGTTAAACAACCAATTACTATAACAATTAAATGTACAATAAAATAAAAGAGATTTAATAAAAATAAATATCACAAACATAATAATATATGATTTTTATAATTCCTCTCGCAGTACTTAGTACACTTAATACAGTAACAATAAAATTATATCTTGAAGAATTAATGTGGCTTTTAGTTCAATATGAAGTTGGTTGTCAGTATTTTACTCCAAACTACTACGTTGTCTTTTCAACTACCGATTTATTTTTCGTTATTGTTTAACACACCCTTGTTTTTTCGTTTTCAGAACCCTATCTCCTCATTATGGAGTACGTGATGTGCGGCAAACTGCTCACATACCTTCGTGAGCGTCGGTCTCGACCCGATCGGTTCAGCGGCAGTGGAGCGCTCACGTCTAGAGACCTAACGGTCTTTGCGTATTGCGTGGCGAGGGGGATGGATTACATCGCGTCCAAAGGGGTAAGTACTCATTACTCAATTCTTTATTGCTTTCCGTATTACATAGATGGTTTTCAAAGTATCAAAAAAAAAAATGGAATTAATTTAAACCTCTGTAATGTCTAGTAGTTTAGTCTGTGTATTATTATTTTTTTGATACTTTGAAAATTTGTGAGTACTGAGCTCAAATCTTAATTTTGAACTTTAGAATAAATTCTAAGTAAGTTCTGCAATTCCTAGATAAACCATAATTTTTCAGAGTGTTAGGTTAGACTATGCTAATTAGTTATCACAAAAAACTGAACCAGAAATGTTCAACAGAACGAGAAAAAAATCGAAAACTGATGTTAGGTTAAAATTACGAAAAAAATTATTAAACGACTTCTATCGAAAATTACGAAAAATTGTAGAACATACACGGGGGTGATTCGGATATTCCTTATCATAAAGTATCTAAATTTTACGTTTGAACGTCAACTCCCCGGCCACCCTGTATATGTTGTGTAAATATTTTAGTCGACATAGTTGGCGCAGTGGTTGAGCGATTGATTGCTGCGCAGTATGTCGCGGGTTCAATTCCCGCACGGAATAAATGTTTGTACGACCTACAAGTATTTGTTCCGGGTCTGGGTGTTTTATCTATAATATGTATGTATTTACAAAAAAAAAAAAAATATAAGTAGTTTATCAGCCATCTCGTTACCATAACACAAGCATTAAGTTGCTTAGCTTGGGACACTATATGGCGTTGTGTAAAATGTCCAAGGATATTATTTATTTATTTGTTTTATTGTAACATATTTTTGGAAACTAATTTGCTGTTGCTTACTTTTCCAGATCGTCCACCGCGACCTAGCAGCCCGCAACGTGCTAGTAGACCACAACAAGCTGTGCAAGATCGCGGACTTCGGCATGTCGCGCTGCGCGGGGGCCGGCACGCGCGCGGCGCGCGGCGCGCTGCCGGTGCGCTGGATGGCGCCCGAGGCGCTGCTGTACAACGTGTACAGCCATCACACCGACGTGTGGGCCTTCGGGATACTGCTGTGGGAGATTGTAACGTTAGGTGACTAGGAATCAGCTTTTGAAATATTAAATAGATAGTTTTCGTAAGAATACTCAAAGATAAAATATATCTTATCGCTGTAGAAATTCTAAAAGAAATTATTTGATAAAACAGTACTATAAGTAGTTAAAATAAATCTTTATTTAGATGATTTTAAAATCATTTACTCTTACGAATCCAATGTCTTGTGAAAAGTATACCTATACGAGTAAATTAGTGAAATTTGAAACCGCCAAACTAACTCCAACAAGAATTTCAAGAAAAACCAAAATTATTCCTTATGATTCGAGCCTAATAAGCTATCAACTTTACAAAGAGACAGTCAGTTTCCAATAGATATAAAGCTGATGTAAATTCTGAATAGCACATTAACTAATTTCTTACCTTACATTTCCAGGTTCAACGCCGTACGCAGCGATGTCAGGCCGCGAAGTACTAGCAGCAGTAACAGAAGGCTACCGATTAGAGCGTCCTCCGCACTGCAAGCCCCAACTGTACCGCGCCATGCATTCTTGCTGGCATGCCGACCCGTCCCAGCGCCCCTCCTTCGCAGCCCTCAAGTCCCAACTTGCAGAGCTCCTAGACAATGAACCTTCGGAAGGAAATTACGTGGACCTGGACTCCTTTTACCAGGAATCTTCGGTGTATAGCGACCCGTCGGCCATTATTAATGATGATGAAGGGCTTTCGGCGGAGTATGACAGGGAGAGACGATGCTTTAGAGAGTGAGTAGTTGCGGTGGTGGGAGTGAACGGTGTCCATTTAATCTTTAATTTACCAATGACTCAAATTGTATCAAAAATTATACATACTTAACATAACGTTTCTCTCTGCTCACGACTTGACGTGTTATGAAAGGGCATCATTTACTCACACCACCTGAACCTTGTTAATCTGATTAATAACTTGATCATTCCAAATACAATTTCAGTGAAACTTTTGGAAGACTTTCTTAAGACCCTTTCTCAATGAGTAACATTTAGATACTGGGTCTGTTTCTCACATGTTAAAAAAGTGTGATGAATTCAATTACAGTTTATGGTGTAAAATAATTTATTTCACTCAAAAACAATACAATTATTCACTCCTATGAGGAAAAACATAAAAATAAAGTTAAGCGACGGTTTCGCTGGGTTTAAGTTATTTTAAAATAAATAAATCTTCCCTTCATTCTATTAGTATGCAGAACATCTGCACAATATTAATGGAATTTATTTTCTAGACTCACAACCGGTCCTGCCAAATTCGAGAACCGAGCGTTCAACTTCCGCGATGAGGAACTAAGAAACAAGTTCGGTATCGGCACACCGCGGATGGGAGGCTTTGGCATCCGGGACGTTCCCTTCAACGACAGAAACTTCTCCGACGGCGAATTCAACGAAAGAAATTTCCCGAAAGAAAACTTCAGTGACACGAATTTTACCGAACGCAAAGATGGAAAACTCTCGACTTCCAGTTTTCATCGAGAGAGGGAAAGAGAAAGGGAGAACCCTTTGGTCAGTAGAAACAGCTTTAATGGATTTCCCCGAGTAGGGACTAGGGATAGGGACAATCATTTCCAACTGGCACCTGACGGCAGGAATAAGAGGGTATCAGAATTTGAATGTGACATTTAAGCGCGTCACAAAGATGGCGGAGTTAGTTCAAAAGTGGAACGCTCCTCAGTAGTGCTAACTCGGCCATGTGAATTCAACGTACTTTGGTGAAGATGTGGGCATAACTTAGCCTTGTTATTTAGTTGGTAGTGATGTTAAAGTGATAGACAATAAACGCCTGATTATGTATATGGATACGGTATACGAAATGCGGTTGTAAATAAAGTCGGAAGAATTTGGAGTTAAAAGATCATCATAGCTTTAGTTTTTATGATTGAAACGTGTAGTTTTGATACTTGATGTAGTGCAATCTTCAGATCTTGATATTTGAAGTTGAAAAGACTAAGTTATGCCTGATGAATCTCAAACGTCACATCCCCACTAATTCAGTGAAACTCGACTGAAATGTAATTAATTAGTGTGTTTATATTTAGGCTTAATCCGCCAAACACTAGCACTGATTTGACAAAACACTATAATTTTGCACTAGTGTGTGGAAACATGACATTACAAGTTAGAATTTCATACTTACTGAAATTTTTATAACTTGACAACTATGTTTATGATTGTAAATAATTTGTTAATTTATAACAGTATTTTTATATTAATGTATGCCGTGGTTTTCATATGAATAATTTGTAAATAAAGAACTGTTTTGTATGTTGATTATGTATATGTGTTATAGGTGGATAGGTTTACGTATACCCCGCATTTGATACAGGCCTGATAAATATTTAAACATGACTGTGTTTTACGTAACATTGAACTTCGATCTTAATAAATATTCGTTCTATAAAATATTGTAGAAAATTATTTAAAACTGGAGATATATGAAGAAGAAAACCGTTTTTTTGACACCAGTTTTCGCTCACTTACGAAGCTTTTTCGTATCGAGACAACAAAATTGGTGCGCAGGCGCAGTAAGTATTTATTTGAATTCAAATAAATAATAATGATTAGAAGTTTATTTAAGTTCGCACTTTCATCTCCAGTTTAAAAGTTAAACGTCAAGTTATTGGTATTCGCTTCACTTTAAAAAACTTTAAAGTATCAAATGTATAAAAAGTTGGATCATAATGGTGCTATACATTATATTATGAGCGTACTGTAAATATCAGATGTTATTTTATACTGAGTGTTATTTAACATTTTATATTTTATGTTATTTACTCACAGTTTTATCTATTGTTTCTCTATTCCAGATATCGCTGTCTAGTCTCAAAAATTGTATGATTGTATGATAGTATTGGTTTATAGTAAGATCTGATTGTATTTTAAGTTTAAAAAGAATTATTTTATTATAAATAAATATAAAATGTATTGAAAAATTATATGGTCTATTTATTTAGCCTTTATAAGAACAGGTTCAACATTCTACGTTTAAAACCAGCTGGTTAAGTCAGTTTTTAGAAAAGTAATTCGATGTTACCCGAAGGTCTGGCCGATCAGACACAAATAAATTGATAAAACCATCTTGATGACAGAATTTGCAAAGTACAGACGCCAGGACATCAAGCTATCCGAAACTGTCAAATTTTCCCAATCAACCTTGAACCTTATGCTTTAGCGGTAAAGGTGAAAATCTATTCAAGTTTGTCAGTTTGTAGTAGGTTGATGTGCTGATGGCGTCTATACAAATGCTCTTCTTTGAAAATCGGAGGTTGAAACCCTCGGGCCGTGGGGTCCGAGTGCTCATGGTCTTCTTAAGGAAATTTCGAAACTGTTGGTTGACACATCCCGTGACCCAAGAGCTGGCTTTTACCTTGGCCAGAGGCTAAGCATTGCCATACAATGTGGTAATGCCGCCAGTCTCTTGGGTACATTACCAGTCGACAGCGATGCGGATGAACTTCTCGACGCTATAACTTTAGTTTCTGTATAGTTTTTTTGTTAAGTTAGGATATTATTTTTTTATTTTAATTAATAAGGTATTAGTTATTAATTAACTCTAGGAATTAATTACATTTTACAAAAAAAAAACTCCTCGAAATGGGTCCTTTGAATCGGATCTCAGAGATATAAGATCAACGTCTATACCGAGGTAAAAAAATCTAGAAACGTCAAACTTTCTGTGTCCAATGGAAGCAGCTTATAGTAAAATACCAGTACCAGTACAGTACCTTCATTCTTAACTTAAACTGACCATCCTCGGAACAAAATTTACAGGGTATGGTACTTGAAGTCAGTTAAGAATAAAGAACAGAATTCTGCAAACTAAATACAACTTAAAAATCTGAAATCAATCCAAAAGGGAAAGTAAACAGCTGCACATTTAACAGACCCACCTTACCCAACAGTAAAATACCGCAAGTTTACATTTGGTGCCATCATCGTGCAACACAGATAGCTGAACGTTTGTCTATACTGCAGTAATGATAGTGCACGCCAGTGTAATCGCAGTGTACTTTCGTTCAACCGCAGCCTGTGCGCCGTTGCTTAACGCGTTTGTTTGATGTCCTTTAATATACAGAGTGTTTTAAAATATTTTTTAGTTTGCTAAATTCGATTTCCATACGTCTGTCTGTTCAACCGCTTATATCTTCGAAACTACACAATGGTTTTAATGCGGTTTTCAACATCATTTAGACAATTTCTTCTGAAAGGTTTAGGTATGTTATATTATAATAGATTCATATTTAACTTAGATATAGTCCAGAGATCTGGATGTTTTCGTATTGCCATTGCACCTATGCGAAGCAGCGGCGGGTTGCCAATTAGCTCCTGACGCAATCGGGTACATAATAAACTAAGTATTTAACACAGTCCTCTTTTGTATTGTTGCTATTCTAATAGCGAATAGTAGGCTCCTACGTCGAGGGTAATACCACGTGCATGTACAGCACGGAAGTAGATTGCTGCCAACTGGCCTGTTCATTACAACTCTGTTTAACATATCAGAATGAATTAGCAAGTATTTTAATAAACATACATACACACACAAGTATGTTAATAGTCGAAGAAGCCAGAAGCCAGAAGCAAGAAGACTGACAACCAATGTTATCCAGTAACTGGGTTGTGGTCAGTCACTCCATGTAAAATGCAGGTATTCAACTGCATCGAATCCGGTTAGACTGGAAGCCGATCCCAACATCGTTGGGAAAAGGCAGGCAGATGATGATGATGATGAGACAAGTATGATAATAAAGTAAGTACAGCTGCAGTCGCAAAAGCGCCTACATTATTTATTGAGCACTATTCAATGCTTCGTATTTTAGATAGTGCTGAAGTTCAGGCATCTATTCGTCATACCTACCTAAATTATTTAGTTCATTGCATTGGTAATATCGAACATATAAATTATAGTCGTAATCTGCTTGCAATTTATACGTTTGATTCTCCAGCGAACAATCTTCTCACATTCACTAGATTTTGTGTTACGTAACGCTTAATTTTCTTTTAAGAAATGAAATCGTTTATTTACAGATATACATGAATACATTATTATAATACTGAACCCTGAGCATGTTTTAGTAAATTTCGACTCCAAAGCTTATTTTTTTATTATGACTTGTAAAGTGTTTACGATATCTTAGTTACAGAATAATTTCATTTAATTTCAATAGCATAATAAACTAAGTACCTACCTACATAAAATTGTTATAAACAATAGGTGCAATACTTAGCTGATTCCTTCAGTAGGTAGGTACCTACTTACTGCAGGGGGCCTTAAAAGGCCACTTTGGCAGAATCATAACACAATTCTTATCACGCAATTTCATCTGTATGACAGTTTTGTACGGATATTCCTAAAATGCTAAAGGTACACCTCTGCCTAACCCTGCAGGGATATGTAGGTGTGAAACTGTCAAACAGAGGAATTGTTTTTACCAAAGTTTCTTTCTTTTTCTGTCAAAGTGGCATTTTTAGGCCCCCAGGTCATTTCAAAGAACCCGTAATAAAAACCCTTAAAATAAATAATTTCAACACCTTGTATACGTCGTCTTGCTAATGTTACGCATAACCGGCACAACAAAGCTTCAATCACAAAGAAAGTAACAAGTATCGACAAACCGCACGCTTCTAATATTTAAATTGTTTCCTTCTTTCGTTTATAAGTTGGCGAGGCAATGTTGTGAAGTAAAACTATCTATGAAATTATTTACTTTTACACCGATTAAGAATTTTACTGCAACGAGTTCGGAGAGTATTCATAGTGATTGTTTTCTGGTTTAATATAAAATCATTCTGTATTATGTGTTCGAGTACTTTTTGAATAATATTAAAAAAACGAATGAATAAAATTTTTAAAATAATAAATAATAATAAATTGTTTATTTGTACACACACAAAACCATATAGTACAAGGAAAAGTCTTAGGATTAAGTTGTACAGCAATGACACAGTTTAAGGTCGAAAACATCTGACTCCTAAACTAGGCAAGAAGCCTGTATCTTAGAAGCCGAAGTTCCCCCAGATTTCATAGACATACAACAATATAAACATTGATCGTCGTACAAGTACATCTTTGTTTGAGAAAATTAGCAAAAAAATTAAAAAAAAAAAAAAAAGGAAAAAAACAAGACCATAACACCTACAGTGTTGTTAGGATATAATCATTCTAACATTTTCAAGACATTACTCTTAGTAAATTTTCAGTTTCATCATATGATAACTCTTGCAACCAATTGGTAAGTATATTTTTTACCTCATACTTTGTACACGTATATATTGAAAATGATACCTACTGACCTGCAAATTGCGAAAAACGTAAGATTTGAATTTCACGGGCTAGGAAACAAACATTTTGATAGTTAAATCGATCCTCGGTCTGACCGATCTCAAAACGGTGAAGGAAAACATCGTGAGGAATCCGGTACGTCTAAACAAAAAATCAAAGATTGTAACATCTACCAAGCCGCACTGGGCCCGCGTGGTAGATTTTCCACTCCTTCTCGAAGGGAGAAGGCCTGTGTCCCAGCAGTGGGAACATAATAGGCTGATGAATGTACTTGCTAACATGTACTTATCTATACAACAGTTACTAGGTAATGATAACTGTCTCACAATAATACGATGTTTAAGTTTTATGCGCCAACAACCAGAGCGAGATAATTCGCATTACTCCCTTTTATACAGGTGTTGTTTGTCATCACGAAGATATATTACTTATATATACATTACAGCAGTATAATTAATTACATCTATGAAGAGCATGTCCGTAATATTCAGCTCCATAAAATAAGTTACAGAGACATAGAAAATGTAAAGATACTGCAGAACGGAGAACTCTTTACCTACTTTAGCACGGTAGTTAATAGTTATAATACCAAAAAAATATCTTATTATTACCCATGATCTGAAAAAGGTCATGTAAGCTGTAATTTGAGTTATTTTGTCAAAGGACCAATGCACATTATAACCATTAGCACTCATAGAATATTGATCAAGTTAGGAAAGGTCGATTCTGTTATCAAAACACATTTTTAACATTATGTTGTTACTAGCTTTTGCTCGCGGCTTGGCTCGCGTTGATATAGGAAAATATCCCATGGGAACGTAGTACCGGGATTAAAAGTTTATTGTGTGTTAATCCAGGTTATAAACTATCTGTAGGTATGCCAAATTTTATCCAAACCAGACAAACGTACAAAATTTCTTCGTTACTTTTGTTTCTGTTATGTAGATCTACCTAAACATCTAAGATTAATTAAATATATCAGAGCCAAATTCTAGTCTATTTGCGTCAAGCCAATCTATTCATAGGTACATCCAACTTTAAATTATAAAAATAAAAGCGCTTTCACCGCTTTGATAATGTCACTGAAATACCGTAATAGGTACAATAACTTGACCTAATTCCTATTTACTACGAGTATAGTTTTACACGCATGAAATATCTCTTGATGAATATGTAAAGTATTATCTAATTTTGTTGACCAACTTAATTTGGCTAATTCTAGTCAAGCAAAATTCTACCTTACTTTATTGTTATAGAGTTAATTTAACACTGGAAGGCAAAATTCATAGTTGTAGCCAAGTCTGTCGATAACAATACGTCGACTGATGTCTTTCGTAACAATAACTTCCGAACTGTGAAAGCTTCTTTCCATACAAGACAAAAATAATTGCAGTATCATCATTACTAATAACATTGAGCCCATATATTTTTTCTTCTCACTTAAATAATAATTATGCCATTAATGGATAGTTGCAAATTCTGACAGCGTAATACTTTTGTACCTACAATCTAAGGATCTATTGTCCAATGATAAGAGATCGAGATATCAGATGACCAGGGATGACCTCAGCACCACGGTGAAAGTCGTCAGTTCCGGTATTATCCGACACCTGTATACAAGATGAGAGAGTATGTTTGTGTGCGTGTGTGGGGGAGCGCACGCGTCCATTTGACGTTGAATCGCGGAGCTCTGCGTGCGCGCATCGCTGCGGAAAAGACATCAACGCGCGCTCACTAAAACTCTTTTAATATATTTTTTTTCACCTAAAATGTGTTCGTGCAAAGTGCTAATATGATTAAACTGAATCGTAATAAAGAATGCTAATTAACTAAATAAACAATTTAATAAAATAAAATGGCTCGTCTGTCGAGAGCTTTTCTTGTCGCGGCGTTCATAGCGCTCCTGAAAGCAGAAGACGACTTAAAAGACTTTGAATTTAGTGACCCTGACGAGGTGATGATTGCGCAGGAGTCTAGACAATATCAGACTGTAGTAAAACCTCCTGTTAGGATAGTAAAGCCGATGGGAGTGACGAATTCTCATAGACCTCAGTACAATTTGGATTCTTTTGAGGACAGACAAGATACATTTGAAGATTTTGATCCTTCGCCCCGTAGGACTTTGGTTAAGAACTATAAATCATCTCATAAGATAAGGGCTAAGGAGGGCATGATAAAGGATACTGTGTTGCGGGCGCTGGAGAGAAAGGACCACGTAGGCAAGTTTGCGCAGATCCTGCCCATCATCAGGGCGATGTCGGGCAACCAAAGGGTAGCGCTAGCGTCGCTGGTGTCCAGCCAAGTTAGTACCCCGCCTGGGAGAGCACCGCTGAATCTTGCGCAGGTAAGAATTGTTTTAACATTATTTGACGAAATTTTCTAGAGTCAGTCTGATCATCATTTTCTTTTTGTCGGTTTAACAGTTTCTATTTTTTAAAGCGTTTCAAGTTTTTACAATCGATCTTTCGACTCCATGCTATCTTTCCTTAAAACTAGTTGAGGAGGACCATATGGTCAAATCTACGAAGGTTTTTGGAATCTCTAACGACTTGCAATTTAATAATTGTTTGAAATAAAATTATAACATCATTGAATAACATCCATAATAACAGTACTAAGCAAAACTCATTCCTGAAAAATTTAAGTATCACTTAGTTGAACAAAATTCTAACCAGAATGTTATAATTTCTATCATAACGTAATAATCGTAATTATTTATCTAACCGTCATTTTGAGGTGAAGTCCATTCGTTCATGTCATTGACCAAATCGAAATACAAATCTATCGTTTGAGAAAATCTTTTACATTGTAATATTGTAACAATAAATGAGATCCCACGAGCATAGTGAAACGGAGTGAATTAGATTCGTATCAAATTCTATTATAACACCTAGTAAGCTTAACTACATATCAGTGCAAGGTAGTTTTTATTTTTACAAAAAAAGATTGGGTTTGATTCCTGGCCAAACCTTAAGGGCTCGTGGCTAAATAATAATAGCCGCAGGGGGCGTTCAAAGGTTAAGCTGCGCTTACCGCAGTTGGTTAGTGGATGGGTCATTCATTACATATCGAGACCCCTCCGTGCCTCGGAAGGTGAGTTAAGCCATTGGTCCCGGCTGTCTTGGATCTTTGACAGTCGTTACGGGTAGTCACAAAAATCTACCAAGGAGGAGGAGGTGTTACCCAGTAACTGAGTTGTGTAGGTCAGATGGGCAGTCGCTCCATGAAAAACACTGGTTTTCTGCTGCATCAGGTTAGACTGGAAGCCAACCCCAACATAGTTGGGATAAGGCAGATTGATAGATTTATTGCTCTATTTATCATAGTTTCGGTTCTTGCCTGAATCCATCTTAAAAATCATCCTACTACAACAACATGTGATCGGAAGTCATTGTGTACATCATTATGCTATTTTGCAACAGGTTTCTTTAGCATACGAGTATTTCACCATCACGTTTCCAAAAACAATAAATGCTATAACATTTTATAACGAAGACTTATTGTGTTTTCTAAAACACTATATACCATAATGAACATCTTTTCTTTACAAGTTCTCTTCAGTAGATTCCATAAAATATTATTGCTAGGTCAACGAATTAAAATTACCATTTTGATATTTTTTTCACATTTTTGTGGTTATCATGTTGCCCTGTTACTGAGTTGTATTGATCAGGTAGGCAATTGCTCCATGTAAAATTCTAGTATTCAGCTGTATCCGGTTAGACTGTAAGCTGACCCCAACGTAGTTGGAAAAAGGCTAGGCAGCTTGATTTTGTGGCTATCGAGAACAATATGTCTTTCAATCCTATTGACAAAAGTTCGTCCCTATAATGGACTTTAAAATGATTTCAGGATTATGCAACTACATTTTTTTTACTCATATTTGATCTACTTTTCTTCAACTAGAAGCTCGAAGCTAGCTATGAATCATAACTCAACAAAACTGACATTGCATAAAGTAGCTACTAAAGTTAACATTTGTGGACCTACTTAAAAGAAAGTGCCCATATAATTTGTGTTGACACGCTATAGCTCATTTAGTTTGTTTATCGCTTATTCTGGCATAGTCACTGCTTGAGTCATCCATTTTGTAGTGTCGATGAAAAAGGACTTTCGCTAGAGGTATTGGTTTGTTGCAAATATGTTGTCATGGAAACGGCGGAGGGCAGGGTAGAAAGCTGGGAAACTAATCATCATAACATAACACCATGTTTGTTTCCCCCTAAGGGTTAGGCAGAGGTGTACTTTCATGTCTCAACACGAATTTCAGGTTTCAGGCATTCCGATTTACAGATAAACGTTTCATGGTACAGCTATTAAAGCTGTAGGCTTGACTAGTAGCCCGTAAGTAGGCTCGCTAGGAAACAAGCAGCTCTCACGAGAAAACACTATGATCAGTTGATTATAAAGATGAACGCGATAATATGCAATGTATGGAAGCAGAACAGTACTTAATTAAATAGCTCTTTTTTAACTTTTTTTAACTAACGTTACACCATTGTTTAACATAAGCTTGCTATTTAAAATCTATTCATACGCTCACGCCGTTTCCCCGACAATACACTTGCGGCCAACAAAAATGCTCCACATTATTATTTTACGGCACAATACAGTGAGAGAATTGGTTCGCACAATTATTGTCGAGTTTTTACTTTTCCGTTTCTCTGGTGCAACCGTGTTGTAATTACTCATGTGAACCAACGTAATGTATAAACTAATTGTTTAGTAGTATTCCGCTAAATAGCTGTTTCTTTGCGGAAATGCGTATCTGTATTTCATGATTGATTTTTTCTCATGAGTTAAGCATGTTTCTAAGTAATACGAATACATACATATATGTAGCAGTACCACAGTAGCGTGCTAATAATACAGGACTGCCTGTTATCAGTTGTTACCTTATTACAAGAACTATAAATTCACTTGTCAGGGATGTAAACACCTTCACCACAAATATGCTAAAGACAAAAAAAATATCATAATAATAATATGTTAGTAACGAATGTACGGAGAAGGCACAGCATAAAGAAAATAGGAAAAATATGAGGCAGACTTTTGACCAGCAGTGGGACAACACAGGCGAAACAAAAAATCTTTTTTTGTTATGAATGTAACAACATTTCAAAAACTTGTGGTCGAAAAGTCATTATTATCTCTTTATTTCTATCGTCAAGCAAATCAGGAATTTCACAAAATTATGTTTTGTAAACTTAGCGAAAGTAAATAAGTATTTACACTTAAATTTGTGTTTTTTGTGGCCCAAGGTTTTTGCAATATATAATATATATTGTAATATTAGGATTTCGGAATTTCACGTTTACACGTTAAATTATTAAAATAAAGCTATATGAATGAGGTGTTTCCTATCTGACTACTTTGAGAAGAAAGGGCGAAACAAACTCAGAAGTCACAGTCTCTTTTAAAGTCCAGATATAATCTTAATTGGATCATGTGAAGAACATGTAGATTGATGTCTGAAATGGTATTTTGAGGAAATTCCCACACAGATTTGAGTGGACCAGTCAGTGCAAGCATTTGCAATCGTGTAGCTCAGCTCAGAGTAGCACAACGACAACGACAGCAAAGAAAGGACATTTGGATAGGTTGCATAAAGTACTCAAACTACCAGACAACATTGAAACTAACAGAGAAAAAAAAATGATTCACATAGTCACAATAATTAAAGTAAAATAATACTTTACAAAGTAAATGTTCATATCATTTTGTATATAATATTCATCAATATCATATGTATATAAAATGGTCTATAATGTATTTAATAATAAGTAACTTTTATAAATCTTATTAGTTTAGTACATCCTATTTAGTTTTTGTAAACACCGATGTAACAAATTACGTAAGAACATCCTTTATGGATTTATTTAAATATCCTACTAAACTTCCGTCGCTAATAAGTTTTTGCAAATGTCTTAATTCCATCTTAATTATGCAATCTAAAATATAATTATGTGAACAGTAAACTGTTTACTTACTGTTTATTTCAATCTTTTGAATCAAAAAGGTGACTGATATACAACAATAGACATTGACTATCTACGTCAATCAATCATTTCAATGACTGGCACACAATTAAAATTCAACTTACACCGCAAGAATGACAGTATAGAAAACACGACAGGGACCACACATTTCACTTGTTATCTTTTTATCGATTGATTAATTACTATTATACCGACAAACATTTCATCTCACTCATTGTTCTCTCTAAAGTATCGTAATCGTCGATAAAGAGATTTCATTCGATCTCCAATATCACAGAACTGGGTCAATGTTTTTGTCCTACAGTGTAATTTTCACGCTTCTTCATATTGTATGAGATTTGTGGCAGCTTTTGTTTGTATAATACTTTCTTTGTCTTAATTAATTAACGAGACTAAGGTACTGACTTCTTGACATCTTTATACATTTTTTTTTTTCAACCTTGCATGATATGTGGCTAGGAATAATGATGAAAGGCAATAATAAAATAAATACATTTAGCTTGTTGTTGTTTGAAAATAACAATAAGTAAATCTACTCTCAAAAGCAGTTCTTGCAAATAATAAAGAATTGTAACTTATCTTTTGATGCGTTTTTAGACGTAGTTCAGAATCTAACTTGTAACGCCGGAGACTGACTTGCAACGTTTGTTTGTAATGTATCGTGTTTTTGTAACGCGTAACAGTAGTCAGTGCAGTGAGCCAGGCCGCTCGATGCGAGCATCGCCAGCGAATGTTTACAAACAAGTCAGGGTCATCCAACATCGTTTTTTTTTCTTCTTCCAATAAAAATAACTAAATAAAATTAATGAAGCACACACAACCTCTACGTCCGCTATTCTGAATAAAAATAGAGTACGCTTGAGTAAAGTGCTCGAAGCGTGCGTTCGCCACGTCTTGCGTATCGCCGTTTTGTAATCAAGCACGCGTCGAATGATACATTACAAATGAACGCGGCAAGTCAGTCTCCGCCTTAAGGCAGAGGTTTCTTGAAAATGGTAAAAAAGTTGGTTTTTAAAGCAGTGTATCTCGTAAACCGTAAATAATTTAGACCTAAAAAAAATTGTCATATTTTCAAGTCTTATTTTAAAACTCAAATCACAATTAAAAGTACATTAATGCTTCAAAAAAATCTTCAAATACACCTCTGACATTTCTTTAAAAGCAGTTTATCCCTTCATTAACAATTTTAATTATAATAAAAATATACCATTAAATTGCTAATACCAAACTGCATTCAGTGATGGATTATTTATTATTAAGTAGTTTGTAAATAGATGATTATTTCATATTTTGCAATAAATTACCAGCGTTGTGTCATCGCGCTTCTCTTTCTTTTCTATGCAGTCCGATAGTAACCGCGCTTTAGGTCATGTAGTCGCCTTAAGAGGAGGCATGTGGCCATGTCTTATTTTTATTAACTAATTAAATTCTTGAAAAGGTGACAATTGTATTTCGAAACATTTACCAGCATTTGTATTTTATTAACCAGTCTAGGTCACGTACTAAACTCTATTTCAGTAACAAGAACTTTTCAATCCACATAACGTAATCTTAAATCGATTGTTTACACAATTATCAAACGGCAGGTGTTGTAAACATAATCTGTCGCCATTTGCTTTTCATAAATATAATTGTACCGTAAAGAAACGTGGTCGAAATAGACTATTAACCCTTTGTAAGAAATCTGTAACGTTGCTGTAAAGGTGACGTTTTTGGTAGATAAAAAGTTATATTCGCTTCTGTAGACACGATATCGTCATAGTTAAATCGCTTGAAGGACACTGAACGATAATATACAATAGAAGTTTTATTGTTATTACGTCTGGGGGCGTTTAGTGTCCCGCAAAGTGTTACAGTATTTTTATCTCACGAAGCGTCGCGCGCTTTACATGTAGTGACCAAGTGAACATACGCGCTGTTAATGTGTGCCTGAAGATGAATAGCGACAGGTCATAACACACACAGGCACACATACACTTCTGACTTCCCCATTGTCTTGGACGGTACTGAGTGCACCTGGCGCTTTGATACATATTCACGGCGTGTTTGTACACTTGCCAACCACAAGTAAAACGGGCGTAGCTTTGTAAGATAAAAAACTATAGTTGTAGTATCAAAACTATAAATCGCTTCATTGTATGTACGCCAAACATGCTACGACACCTTTATGACAAGTGAGCTAAACCCTCACTGTAATTTGTTACTTACTTAGTAACTGCGTATCTGATAAGGTTATTAAGAATATCGATCATCGTTCTACAGGTGGACTCTTTGTTAAGAAGAATATCGATCATCGTGCTTACAGGTGGACTCTTTTGCAATAATTAAGCACCACATAGAGCTTAGCACATAAATTCTTCTGTCAGAAGAATTTATAATACATAATCATTTCAAGTCCTACTATTTACAATAATATGAAGTAACTATTAAAATTAAAATATTTAGTTAAAGGTTTATTTTTTTATAGCGTAATAATGATTGACAGCCAAATTAAATACTAATAGCAAAATGAACTAAATGATTAAATTACATTCTATTCTTATTTCTTCCAATGATTTCTTTTGTCAAAACTGGTAGATATTTCCAACACTTTAACAAAGATAATATGGACATAAAAGGTCGAAATAATATATGAAATTCAACGCGCTTTTTATACAGTCAGCTATATTATAATGATGCCCTTGTCCTTATTAGGTAATTGCTTTGTGAAACTAATATAATTATTATTTTGTTTTTCATCCAAACGGGAGTGTGTCAATGCCAATTTCTGATGAAGGGTATTCTTATTTTATGATTTTGTTGTGATTAGTTTTAGTTAAATATAAGATTATGTATGTAGTTTTATTCAATGGCTCTTATTTATAGGCACAACAACACAACACAAGACACCAACAATTCAAGACACAACACACACACAAGATACACACAAGACAAGACACACACAACACACAAGATTTCGACTGGAGTTACCGTGCTCGTTTATGATAGGAAAAGATAAATAAATAAAAATTATGACACACAAGGCTGGATTCTCTGTGAAATGTAATCTTTTTCATGAGGTCTTATGTAATCGCTTATTGTATTACTCTGTGTACTAACAGTCTGGCTATTTGGAAAGAAAGAAAGCATTTTTCTTTCTTTTCTTGGCATTCTTTTCGTTTATTGGCATTACAGCGAAATAAAGATACCTTAAAAGTATAAAAAAAGAAAACAAAGATTAAAATTATTATTTTGAAAACGAAACAAACTCTACTTATCGGCACTTCAAACGGGAAGTCTAAAGTTTGACTCTCAAGAAGCTCAGGAATCTCAGGGGCTCTTTATCTTAAAATTAAACGTAAATAATTGATTTCATTACTAAACGTCTGACTTTCACTGAGACTAATTTTGCATAAACATTTAAGTAACTCACTTAGTAAATTCGACTTATTTTATTATTCCACACTTAAATCCTTAAACGTTTTTGAATAATGTGACCTTTAGAAAGAAAACAAGACTTTTTTATATATGGCATTGGCGTTTCTTTTACATTTTTAACTGTTTCGTCGGAAAAAATAGTGTTTGATTAAAAGAATAGTGTTTGTTTCAAAAACTTTTACATGTCTTAGAACCAAAAACTCGAAGACATGTGACATCTACCAACCTGCACTGGGCCTGCGTGGTGGATTAAAGCCCACTCCCTCTCTGTGAGAGGATGCCTGTGTCCCAGCAATGGGAACATTATAGGATTATGCTACTATGGTTCAAAAACTGCAAGCAGTTCCGGTCAAATAAATATGAATACATAAAAAATAGGCAACAATCGGTTTTGTCATGATAGGTCTATCATCACAGTCATCATAAATGTTGGTATACTAAATCAGAATCAATAAAACTTTAAATCTGGAACATCCATTTATCAATCAACGCATTACATGATCAGATCATTGTCTTAAAAATTTCTAACACTAATGATAATTTTGTGATAATGCAAAGAACATACCTTACAGTATCGCGCTGATGCAAACGAGAGATCATCAACAAAAATTCCCAAGTAACTGTCTCTTATCCTCTCAAGAACTGTCTAATTTATCAAAAATAGTGCAGCACGCGCTTTCATATCAGCGTCGGCGCAGCGGCATCCGATCCGATGCACTTCAGTGGCTCACAACTATTCTAACATTATGCTATGAATATGTAGCAGAAACCGCATCTTTGTGGGGCAGATGTAGAAAATAATATCTGCAATGGAGTCTTATTATGTGAAAATGTAGATCGTAACTCACCAACTGTCATCTTTATGTTCGCAAATGCTTCGAACCAGTCGTACCAAGGGGTATCGTGTTACCCAGTAACTGCGTTGTAGATGTAAGATATGCAGTTGCTCTATGTAAAATACCAGTATTCAGCTGTATCCGGTTAGACAGGAAGCTGACATCAATATAGTTGGGAAAGACTCGGTACCTACATGAAAAGCTTCCTAAGGAACAAGATCCTTATGATCGTCGTCAAAACTACGCATAGACATCGAAGAAGATTCGAGAGTTAGTATTCAAGTCAGGCTTTCTCTTAGGTCCTGAAATGTGAACTACTGCGATATTTTGACACTGTTGGTAGAAAGAAGTGGATTCATAGTAACAGTCATTTAGTCCTTGTAAATCTAGATCTGTTTGAGAAAAGGGTTATATTAAGAAAAGTTATGTAATACCGCCAGGCACCAAGGATGTTACGACTCCAGCAAATATCTGACTGGTTAAACTTTCCCAATTGTTACTAGAACATTACGTAAGATATTTAAATAAAGGAAGGCATGCGGGTACTAATTACTGTTTTCACTTTTGCGACTAAAATGATTTGAGGTTGATATCGACTGCAAATAATTGGCATGTTGTTGTTGCTTTGCAATTTCTTTTGCACTCAGTTAAATCTAGTATGTTGGGGTAAATTCGGCGTTTGGGTAAGACCGTACGAATCAAATTTCCAGATAATTTGCAATATTTGGCCAAGTTTACCGCAACTACCTTAAGTCTTAATCCATAAAGGTAGTTGCGGTAAACTTGGCCAAATATTGCAAATTATCTACACCAGCGCCAAACTTACCCCAACATACTTTACATGATTTAATAGCTACCTTTTTATATCTTGGTCAGAACAAAAATATTAATTTTTGACAGCCCGATTATTAGGTGTAGCCTAGGTCCGTAACAATCACCTATCCATGTAACAAGACGTTCTTTTCTTTATTTACATGCTTACTAAGAAACCATAAATACAGTAGGTATACAATCTAACATTAACATAATATACAAGTATATAAAGGGTAGAAAAAGGGAAGAGCTCATTGGACATCAAATAAGTTGTCCGCAACGCTGTCTGTGGGAAAAGTGCCCAAGAGGCTGACATCGTTGCCACGTTAGATGGCAATGCCGATTCTTTGACCTAAAAAAATAGGTCAGCCCTGTGGTCTCGTAAAGAGTTGACCAACTGCTTGGCGATGTCCCGAAATACTGGTTGATATACCAATTGTGTTTTGTATAGTTCCCAAACAGATATTTTGTACTTATCTATAAGTGTTATTTGTTATGCGTTCGTTGTGTTTCGTTCGTTATGTGTGTTTCGTTATTGCATCTACGATTCAGAAGAAATTCACAGTGTTAATTAAATATAATACTAATAGGTGTGTCTAGCACTCTGTTCACGCTTGCAGATCCAGCCGCATGGTTTTCACATGAGGCGTTTAGCTGCCACACCCAATTACATGATACTTCCATGCAGACAGTTAAATACACTGTGGCCTCTTGAAGTATCCGGTATCTATCTATATGCTAAGAAGTCGATTAAAAAATTATACACAATATTTAAATTCTTTATATTAAATTAACTAACAAACTGTTTAACTAATATAAAAATAACAGTATACTATCTAAAACGATGTCTACCACAAATTCAATAAATGTCAATAACTCCCATATTTATTACTTCGGCCCTTATTCGTAGCTTCGGCTAAATAAAATGTACCTACATATAATAATATATAAGTATTTACTGTATTACTTTTACATAATATAGCAACTTACTCTTGAAGTAGGTACATTAAGTAATGTTAGTCATCTACATAGTAATAATTGAAACACATACCAAAACAATTTTCTTTTCTTTTTCAATATTCTTCGTAAAACTATATCAGTATCCAATGGCTATAGGATATAATCATTTTGTGGACAAAAGCAAAAATTATATTGATGGTGATAAAAATAACACAGTTCTAGAATCTGTTGCATTCTTCATCACACCGGGTTATCTGTGGTTACACTTCTTTGTTGTTTATCGCCCTAACAGTTGAGTGGTGATGCAACTACAATTTCCAGACGAATCGATGTTTGTTAATTCGGTGGGTCGACCGACCTCTGTTCGAGAAAAAGTGATCGATTTTACGAGTTCTGGCTGATTATTCTCGTATAGTTGCTCACAAAAATCTTATAGGTACTTACATTTAGGAGAATTTTTGAAACCTTGGTATGAATCCTTGGTTGGTTGCGTGACGATGTACCTGCCACCCTGTATATTTCATCGTAAAAGAAGATTACCAGTGTGTTTTATTTGATGTGATTTGGCGGGCCAAATTATATTGGTAGTTTCTTAATTATGTCGTTCTTCTTGACTATTTACTTTGTCAAGAAAAACAATTGGTTAGAGTAACAGGTTATGAAAATGTCTTTGACCCAATACATTTGCATGTTTAACATAACGATTTGTGTACAAGCTCGTGATTATCATATGGACATGCGTGACGGAACCACGGTCGCGTGCGACATTTTGTCAGGAAATCGTGTGTCTGTTTGTTTGCATGTCTCGCGGGTGTTCCTGTCGGAAACTATGGTATGCCTCTATGTCAAGGTTATTGATACCTGCAGTTAAATTACTATAGGCATGTCAGTTGCATTTTTGTTTTTTATCTTCACCCTTGTCGTACGAGCAGTCAGCGAGGTATTCCAGGGGTTGATTTTGCCAGGGTGCGCCTCATCAACGTTAGTATTGACACTTCGATGGTGTATAAATCTCAACCCAATTTCCGAAACAAGGGCCTCTTTTTGTAGTAGAGTTTGTAGGAGCTTAATAACTTTTAGCATAACTAAAAAACAAAGTAGCTGAGTACACTTAAATCTTGAGTTGCCTTTTAGAATAATATGATGAGTCCCGAGTTGGATGAAGCCTAAATAAGTAGGTACGACGTTCACAGGCACTACGACTCAAACACACAAGGCCAAATAATAACAATAATAATTTATTTAATAAAAACGTTTACAAAAGGTGTACATTTAGCCAAGACGAGAGAATTTTCCATACAATTATAGTGCTTAAAATGAACTAATCTAGAATGTTTTATTACAGGTGCAGGTTGGATGGTTCGGAATTAGAGTGTTAGGTAGCGACCCACCCGAACTAGGTTTATTCAAACCTGTGTTTCAGGACATCACTTTACATTTACAATAAAATGGAGCATTAATTTTTAAATAAAACTGATATAAAAATAATTAATTAACAACTCAGAGAATCAGAGAGAAAAGCAGAATGGTACATTAATACCTAATACTAAGCCTAAGTTAAACATACAAAAGTAAATACTTAAAAGAGAATAAATTATGATTATGACAAAATTTCTAGAAGTTTTTCTGTGTCTGTGTAATTGAGTGTCGCTAAGTATTCTGATAACATTGTACTACAGTTTTTATAGCTTACACTATAGAAGCTTAGTAACTTGTTGAGTCTATTATACAGAAAAGGTCCTAAGAACACATAAAAACGATTAGCATCACAACGATCAACGATCAAATCACATAAAAACAACATTCTGTAAATTAAATAACACACGTAATCCGCCGAGCACTGCCCCTGACACATCGAGCTATCCATACAGTTTCCGATTACTTTCGTTTTCATTCATCTTACGTCAAAACTTTCGCTCTATTGTGTTATCTCGGGCAGCTTACCAATCATTACGTCAATGGCTTTAGGGCAAAGATGATTTATTGAGTGGTACCGGCAAGACGGGTTTGTATTGATTTAAGACGGTTGATTTATTGGTTGTTGATGACGAGATTTTTTACCATTGTAAGATTTATTGAACTAACATTTGTTTTAAAATGATTAATTTCCAGAACCATGGCATGGCATAGATGACTAAGGAATTTCTGGGGCGTTGTCCCTGTTTATTAGGTACCCTATAAAACGTTAAGAGACGTTTAAACGTCAAAAATTTATGTTTAAATAGTTTAAACGTTTATAATATTTAAACGTATTGCTTCACCTGAGCCTCCCAAGACCAATGATTATTTATTACTTGATACGGCTACAAGTATTCAGGAGCATAACTTGCTGTTCTGGTTGTCTTGGCTTAATTCCTCAGTTGCCATTCACTACGTCATATTCTTATCTACTTACTTACATAATTTAATTGGTATAATATACTTGTAAAAGCGATTTCAAAGTCGATACTACGACGATATCGAAATTACTTAATTAATTTGAACCGTGAATTATCCAGTTCGTTAAGTTGTTCGTAAGCCGATATCCGAGCAAGTTAATGTAGTTATTTCTGGGGAAAGTGGCTTTTATTTGGCGATAAAAGGTTGCGATTACATTCTTTGTGCGTCCGGAGTCACTGAATCTTTAACATTTACATAAATTAAACGTCGTAATAAAGTAAAACTGCGGAATTCTATACATTGAAACAAAACTGTACGTGGTTGACATTTTCTTTAAAAAAGTATGTTTTTGACAATAATACCCAGTACAAAATTACTTTGCTAAAAAAAACTAAAACATAGATATTCTTTAGTGTATACTGAGAGAAAGCTCGAAGGGTCACAACATACATGTGTCATAACTATACTTACATTTAACAAGACCAATTTCCATAATTAAAAATAGTCTAATCTCATCTCAACGACAATCAATGTCAAAAACTTGTCAAAAATGTAGGGAAATTAGAGAAATGTGACTGTGGACGTTCTTAAAATTACGAGATCTGCCCCTTTTTTTTTTTTTTTTTTAGGATGGGAAATCATCAAATGTCCCCTCCCGCTCTGGGTGGAGCGGAAGGGAGTATCAGACTCTTACTGACTAAAACCCATCCGTGTTCCTTCCTTAGCCCTTTATGTTCCGGGGCAGCGGTAACCCTTTCGGACAATCCCGCTGCCCCGGCAGGCTTCGGCCCTAACGGGCCCCTCCATGTCTGCTGACATCTCTTTGAGGCGCGCATGGAACACATACGCGCCGTCCGGCACGGGCCTGGTCCTGATCGGACGGCGAGCTACCCATTACTCGCCGTCCGCAGGCCCGCGCCTACGGTGGCCGGGAGTCGTCACGCGGCTCCCGACGCCCGGAGCGTCTACCGCGGCGGCTGGGACGGGCGGCCCTCTCGGCTCTCTCCCTCGCCCATCCCGCCACCTCCTTCGCTAGCATGACTGCTTCGCAGAAGGAGGTGACTGCCTCCCACTCCCTCTCGCCCCGGACCATGGCTTGGACCAGGGCCGGGCGCGAGAGGTCGCCGCCGCTGCCGATCGCCTCTACGAGGACACGGCGGTGCTCTGCCCAAGCGGGACAGACCTCCACCGTGTGCACCACCGTGTCCTCTGGGCGATCCTCGCAGTGGTGACACCCGGGCGTTTCCTCCCGCCTGATTATGTGCAGGGACCTCCCGAAACATCCGTGTCCGGTGAGGACCTGCGTCAGGCGGTAGGTGAGGGCGCCGTGACGCCTCTCTAGCCACTCCTCAAAGAGGGGCCTTACCGCCGCTATCGCGGCGTGCCCTGAGATCTGCCCCTCAGGTCACAAAAAAAAAAAAATGTGTCTGTAACAAGGCAACAACAAAATAAAAACACCTCAACTACTACTTCAACAATCTTGTCCGAAAATAAGGCTAACTACACACATACTGCAATAACACAATCAAACAATCTCAAAACCAGTAGTGCACACGATACGAATCTCAAAAGAATGGATACCGCCGAACTGGAACTAGGTCTTCTCATGGCCGTGAAATGGAATGATCATTTGTATGATTTATACTGTGACTGATAACTTGAACGAGACCTAAACAATTAGTCGTAAAAAAAAAGGCTGCAGTGTCGAATCGTTTATTTTATAGATAACGTGGGAACACTTTTAAGTGTTATAACAGAAATATCTATTAATTTTAAGACACTTTCTTTACTATCTAACTATTATCATCTTTACATGTATTGCCAACGCTGTTAACATCAATACTTGAAAAATCTTTACCATTACCAGTATCTAACCACGGTTATCTGTGAATCATGATAACCACTTTCGACAGCCATTTTCAATCTATCTTCTCACTTGGTTCCTTCCTTGGTTTTGTTCTGCTATTACATTTCTTACTTTTAATTCCTAAATCACGTTGCCATCATTGTTTCTCACTTTCTGTTCCATAACTTTCATTCAATATCAATAACAAACAACCACAAAGAATACATAAAACATTTTGTTGATTCCAGGTGAGATCAATGTTTGGTAACAGTAACAACACAACAGACCTAATGCTACCAATACTCTTAGACATGGCCAATTTAATACGAAGAGCTGTCAGGTCAGGGAAGGAACCAAGGGAAGTCAAACAGCCATATGAACCAGCTCCGCCACAATTACTCAGACGATCATTTACGGAGGACACAGAGTTAGATGACGAACCATTTGACATGGGTGTAGAACCCTTACCTCCAATCATACGCAACCGTAGAATATATCCAAGGAATTACACAAACAAGACTTACACTGGAAACAGAGTACAGAACACGATACATAAAGAAATTAATAATTCTACGAGCACTAAAGATGATGTAAGTAAATAAGATGATAATACAGTTGTAGATGTCTCATAACCAGTTAACGATTTAACTCTTATAGCAGAATATTTATAGTAGGTAATACACGTAAACCAAATACCATTTTCCCACGGTAATCAATAATCATAAAATCAACTGGCCGATATATTAACAACTGACCATAGACGACACAAATACTTTAGTGCAATAAATTATATAATTATTGAATAGAATATAGGCATTGAATGTATTGTTTCAAATAATGTAACTGACTGACTGAAAATGAACTGTAATAATGAACATAAATAATGTGAGAATTTAGTTTTAAAACTATTTTTAATGGCTGTTTCAGTACAACTCAACAACCCCATCAACTATAACACCAGAGCCAACAACTCCAATGACAGTGTCAGTGACCATCAGCAGAACATCGAGTGTGTCACATTCTGACAACGGGACGTTGGACCTGATGGCAGAGTCTACAAACCAGACCATAGCACAAGACCTACCAGTAGCGGAGAAGCTGAGAGCGTTGAATAGATACACCGACAGGAAAGGTAAGACGATAAATCTATCAATACCTGGAAGCAGTAATTGAGCCAAGCTTCTTATACTGACAATGTGAACGCGTATTAATCAGCAAGTATATGAGTTAGGGCTTGTAGCAACAGACATTAAGGCAAGTCAAACTTCAGAATTCTGTAATATAGTTAATGAGTCAGAAGGTACTTTAAAAGTAGCCGTTGATATAACAAACGGATGCATGACGTGTTGACGGAGTGAAATAAACTAAATTAAAAGAAAACAAAACTTTTCAAAAACGCCAACGTGTTATTGCACAAGTCGTGAGTTGCAAGAAAATCCGTCTGATCTTTTAACCCTTCGTTACACGAGCACGCTGAGTTGTTCTTATGTAAACACTCATTGTATTGACAGAAACTTTTGTCACAGTAAAAAGAAAGTGTAAAAATAGTCGGTGACTATTACAAAATTCAATCCCATCATCACCGAATTCCTCAAAAATTATAATTAATTGTTTTTATTTAACCTTTCCAGGATCTTCGTTCCGCCGTGGTGCCTACCAACAGAAGCCGCCATCTTTGATTCGCCGCACCACTCCTGAACCAGCTGCCCCATCGCCACTCATTCCTAAGAGGAGGCCTACTCCCGCCAGGACGCTACCGACATCAGCAGCAAACCCAAATAAGTGTGAACTGTTCACAAACACTCTATGTCTGCATTCTGACGATTATCCTACGTAAGTTAAGGCATATTCAATTTTCTGTTCAAAATAATAATGGTCTTCATACTTATTGCTCAAAGTTGTTTGAGGTTTATGTCCAGTAGTGAATTGCAATACGGTGAGTTGATTGATCAAACTCAAACTCTGAAACTCAAAGAATGTATTTCAAATAAACCAATTACAGTCACTTCTGAATTGTCAAGGGATCGGTCAGTCAGAAAGATAAACAATCAACTCTTGATGATGATTGGTCAACTCTTTGCTGAAATTGATTATTTACTGCTAACAACAAGCTCTTTTGCCCAAAATCCATGCCAATAATTTATATAATTAATTAGGCTCACAACTCGTATCGAATTATGTAAATTTACCTTAGTTATCTAAATTTTATTCGCTGTAGGTGGCCTGTTCTACATTCTTAAAATACTTAAAAGCAAAGCCCGTGCTTAATAAAAAAAAATTGCATTGCTATCGATTTCATAACTTTGAATACTATAATCATCGAACTGTATACTACATCCATTAGCAATACAACCAGTCTAACAACTTCTTTATAATTTTGAATGGTTCCCAAAAAATCTGAAACAGGTTTTATGTACTTATTAATATTTCATTGCATAACCAGGATTACATAGAAAGCAAGAGTAATGTGTTAGCGAAAGTGATTCTGTTGGTGTCGTGTGGTTTGCGAATGTCATGAGATTTTCGAGGAACGATCTGCGTGACCATTATTATGACGAACGAGGTGTGCGTTCGAAAATGTGAGGTTTACCTCTATTGTATTCTTATGGGCATTTCATTACATTGCATTATCTTTTGGTCTATGACTTTTACTCGTTTGTCGATTGTAAATCTATGAGCATGGTTATTACTATTGCCATAAAATTCTCCACTATTTTTTGCAGATTTAGACTTCATCATAAAAAAATATATATATATAGTTCATGTAACATTAATTGTTGTCTAAGACGTCTCCTATGTTCCAATTCGATGACTTGGCTTACTTTTTGTAAGTAGGATGCTTATGCCATTTTAATGTCTTCATTGTCTCCACCGAAATAATGATACAACATCTTATCTGTATGCTATTAAGACAGATGTTTATGCTAATTCATAGTGGGAACATCTTATGTAACAGTCATGATGATGTATTTTTGTTTGCCTTCGATATCCAATTATGTCTGCGGTCATAAGCGTTACCCATCGAAACGTAACGAACAAGAATCAAGATGAATCTGTTAGGCAGATTTCTATAGAAGCCACCATAATGGTCGTCGTTTTATTCATTTTTAACTTAGTCAAATAAATAAATTTTTATTTTTTCTAACAATTTCTTTTGAATTACTTATCTGTTTTAAGATTATTAATTCTTTGTATGCGATTAGATATATATCTAGTGTTGAGTGAATGAGTTGTTGTGTATTAGAAAAATAAAATTACAATTCGAATTAAGATAACATTAATCATTTACTGATTTAGGTTTAAAGCTTATCTTTTAATTTTTCCACCCTAGTTTTTCTTGAAAAATTTAAAAAATAAACTTAGCTAAGATAAAAAAAAACTTATATAAGATTCAATTAAGCTTATAATTCGAGTAACGAATTTTTACATAAAGTGAAGATAGAAAGTAAAAATTGCTATTGATGATATTAAAATAACGGTGCTCATTTAAGCGTTTTATGGTGGATCTTGAGTTTTTGATGTTGTCTAGATACTCTAAAAGTGGTTTTCATTGATTTTACACATACATATGTATTTGCCTAAATAAGAGCATGTCAAGAGCGATTCTGTTAATAACGGCATTTTATTCTTATTTAAGGACTATACAATTCGAACGAGCCACTTTCTAAATATTGCTTTCATTTTAAATATCTTTTTTTTACGACTGGAATAATATTTTAAATGAGTTTTCTCTTTGAAACCTAAGAACCTCTAAATATTTGTTTAGTTGTGTAATCAGCTTGGGCGTTGTTTTGTTTATAATTCTCCATACTAATATTTTGTCTCTTGAGTCATTTTATTAGATACTAGCAGCGCCCCGCGGTTTCACTCGCATAAGTTTCAATCCCGTGGGAATATCGGGATAAAATCCTATGTCCTTTCCCAGGACTCAAACTATCTCTATACCATATTTCATCTAAATCGGTTCAGCGGTTTAAACGTGAAGAGGTAACAGAAAGACACATTTTCGCATTTATAATATTAGTATGGATTTATGGCAAAAAGTTGTACTGATTTTGTTAAAGTTTGGTATAAAGACATCTAAATCTCTGAAAATCTTTCTGCTTCCTCAAAACATTAATGTCTATAAAAGTCATCATCATTGTCCTGTCCTTATCGCAATTTATTCGGGGTCGTCACAACATGTCTTTTTCTTCCTTAGTTCTCTATTAGTCGTCATCTGGGTAGTCACCCCGAGTACGTCTAAAAATTAAGGTTGTTTGTAAAAAAAAACAAAAAAGACCTACTAATAATATATCACAAAATGTCAAAACTAGGCAACATTTTTTTTTTTACATTTTATAAGTATTTTGTTGTGATTCCAGTGAAGCCATCGTGCAGTCAATAAGACGCAACAAGGCAGCCGCAGCCGCCTTGCTAGCTGACTACAAGGACCCGGGAGAAGGAATCATTGACGGAGTCACTGCGGCTCAGGAGGCTAAATACAATGAGCAGCATTATCTTGTGTCTAATAGGTAAGTTGTAAAAGCTATGATGATGAGGTGTGAAACAGAAAATAAGCTACAAAAAAATTATATTGTTAAGTTCTCATATACGGTAATGTAAATGTAACACCGCTTGGTAGTCCATCATAATTATTTTAAATTCAATATTATCTCTACGACGCCCGCCGTCTCTGAGCACTGAAACTTCGTAAATCTGTCAAAGTACTATGCTTTTTCATCAATATAATACGAAAGTTTCATCATCATTTCAGTCGAAAGACGTCACTGGACATAGACCTCCCCCAAGCACTTCGACCGGGTCTGTGCGTGTGTGTCTGGTTCTATAACAATAACAATACGAGAGTTTGCAATGTTTTAAAGCTGATGTACTACTGAACAATAATTATTACACCCTTTGTTAATAACTACAAATTATCATAAAGTAAATGATGTTAAGTCAAACAATGCTTGTTTCACATCTAGGCGAGGAGACACAGCCAACCGGGACTTCGCGGGAGCCGGTGAAGCAGGCTTCATGTGTCCAAGCACAGTAAAATACGCGAGACCCCAGAGAGCAAGAGCAACGTCGGGACAGTGGAAGTACATTGTGAACACAGGGGAACATACACAGACACTAAGGCTGGAGAAGTGTTTGTTAGTATAAGTTGTAATGTATTTAATAGTAAAGCTGAAAGAGGGGGGCTTGTGGCTAAGTAATAATAGCCACACGGGTCGATCGATCGGGTTAAGCTACGTTTGTCGTGGTCGGTCCGTGGATGGGTGGCCATACCAAGATCCCTCCGTGCCTCGGAAAGCATGAAAGCGGGTTGGGGAGGTCAGATAGGCAGTCGCTCCATGTAAAATACTGGTACTCAGCTGCATCCGGTTAGACTGGAAGCCGACTCCAACAAAGTTGGGAAAAATCTAGGCAGATGATGATGAGCACAGCTGAAAGTGGAGATGATAAACTTGAGAGGGAATGGTATAGACTCAGTGTAGATAAAAGTGAAGAAGATTTCAAGGTTGAATCTAAAGAGTTATGCTAAACTACAATACAATCGTTGAAGGTAAGGTGCCCTAAATCTTTGATCTGATAGAAGGAGAGTATGTACAAATCAGATGTTGAGCTCTTGAAGTGCGTAAAAGCTTCAAAAAATATTTGCTCTGTAGCAAGCCGTAAAATGGCACTTTAATTCAATTATAGTAAATCTGCAATCCGTATTGTATACTTATACTGCAAGACTTTATTTGGAAATGTATTAATCAATGTCAAAAGCAAGTATCTATTAACGCAATATTCTGATTAAAAACTATTATTAAATTACACTTGCCCAACTATAAAATAAAATGACCGGATGTCTGTTATTTCACAACATGTCAACGTCTAACTAAAATATAATTATTTCTCTAGCTTGCAAGATCGCAATCATTTGTGGAAGTTACTTTTAAAAGTCAATTAATCTTGACACAGTCGTAAGTTTTGTAAGAGACTGAATGTCGATAACTTGTTTTGTTTTGTTATTTGGAGCGGAGAGAGTGTTTGTTTTATTGTTTTATGTTCAAAAGTGTGACCACAGTGCTACTTGCCTCGGAAATACGTGAATTCATAATTGAGAACATGATTGAAAACATGAGTTTTGTGCATGTCGAAATTATCCCTATATTTAGAAATCACATTATCATTAAGTTACAATGTGATTTCTAACCTATGTATTAGTAAATACATTATATAAGGAAATGCATTATTATTAAATACAATATTTCTTTAACAGGAAACCAAAAGAAGCGTGCACCTACCTGACGGACAACTTCAAATCGAAATGCGTTCAAGTTTATAACTACCATCGGCTGCTGACTTGGGATCAACAGAACGGCCTTCACATGGATATATTCAAGGTACATTATATGAAAATATATATTCCCTTTCTTTTAACAAAATCTATGGAAAGCAATGCAAAAATATTGATAATGAAAATAGAACCAAATTATAACCAAAATAATATATGACATTAAGTCCGCCTCTGTACATTTTTGTGCTTGAAGTATTAAATAAATAAATAAATATAGCCAGTACAACTATCTCTTCCAGGTTCCAACATGCTGCTCTTGCCACATTGAAGGTTACAGCGTGTCCTTTCCACCACTAGGACACAGACTCCAAGAAACCTCTTCAGAACACTTCCCCGGAGAAGATTTATCATCAGAGACAGGAAACCATGCTTTTGAAAACGTGCAATCTACAATACAAAAACCAAAACTTAAATCACCACCGTTTACTCATAAGAAACCTATAGAATCATTTCCACCATTTACGGATAATCAGAACTTAATACCCGGCAGTCCTTTCAGCAAACATAATGATAACGAAGACTCTCTGCCACAAAATCCCATAGATTCTTATGGAAACTCATATTTCCCAGACTCATTCAACCAGGCAAGCTCTATAAGACATGTCAAAAGACCACCTTCAGCCAGAAACCCTTCTCCATCATCAAACTTTGGTGAAGTCACTTTGCCAAGTTACCTGGAACCACCAACACCTGCAGCGGGTCAATCATTTAACTTCATCAAAGACAGTCCACCTAAATATAAACTGCCTGGAAGTCAGTTTAAGAGAACCACAAGACCAAGCCCACCAGGACGTCGACCAATCAGAAAGAAAACCTCAGGTGGTCCAGACGACCTCGTTTCATCAGGATCACAAGCTGTTGAATCTTTCCCAAACAGCAGCGGAGATACATTAGAAGAAGTAAATAATTACGAGGACCCTGATATCGGCCAGGCAACATCTATAAATACTCCAAGACCAAGAGTGACCATTGCTCCAAAACTAACAGCATTATCAACGGAAAAACTGAACCCAGCACACAAATCAAGAGAAACACAAGAACAACACAACGAACATTACATTTCAAATGGAAAACGTGTTAATTACAACTATCATCCAATTATAGACTTCTTTGATGAAGACAAAGAAATGGAAACAGATGAATCCATAGATAGGGAAGACATTGAACCAAGCTACGTACCAAGTGTAGAATCAGAATGGAAACCAATTAATCATCCCTCTTCTAGAGACAGCCAAACAAATTCTGTTGGTAGAAAGAAACATAAATAATATAAAATGATAGATATAAAATATCAACTACGGTGATGTTATCAGTATAATTTGAATGAAGTGTCAATGATGCAATTATTCATGTTTTAATTAATGAGTTATGTATAGTATTATTTCATTTAATGAACATTGTTAGAACGAGCGATTGAGACGATGGTTATGCTGATGTAATATTTGACGCCTGTCTAACGAAGAATACTTTTATTTGTTATTATTTTGAAAATGATTATCATATTGATAATAATCTAGGGCTTAGACAGCTACTGATTTGTATTGTTCAGTCTTATCTTTGTGAATTTGTCTCGTGCCTATCTATAAATTTCTGATGCCGATATAGTTCTTCGCAGTCCCTAAAGGAAAATCGGGTATTAAGATTGCATCAGCCATTCAGTACGTTGTCTGTCTTGATTGCTTGTCTATATTCTCCCATAATAGTCGTAGAACTAGCTTTAAGTTCCGCAATATTGTCAACTTTCATAATCGAACGAAACCAAAACAAAGTTGCAATGTAAATTGTTGATATTTATTTATTGTTATTTTTTTATTTTGTAATTTATTTAAATTATGTTAATGTTAAGCTCATTTGTAGTTTAAGTTTCATGTCGATTATAAGATTTCAAAGACTTGCCACTGAAATATAAATAAATAAACTTAATGATGTCTTTACTTTTTTAGTTTTGTTGACTTTGAAGCTTTAAGTTGCGCTAACTGAACGTATCGCCCCATGACACTTCACAAGATCAAACACTTTTCTCACAAATTTATCATAAACACTTTTACTTTTATCTCTGATTCACTTAAAAGTTTACAAATTGTTAAACAAAATCTGATCCAGTTAACTATCGTCAAAAGTGAAAGCCGCAGCACCAAAGTTGAACGCACTACGTGAAGATATCTCTCATTCGTTCAAGCTCAACAGATACTGTAACAGTTTAGCAAAAAGTGTGTTGGGACACTAGTACATAACCCAGATGTGCACTGAGACAACTCATTGTATGATAACACAATCTTTAGCAATGTATTATTTGTTATTGTGCAATTGGTCATGTTCGAAAATTAGTCGTGTACACTCGACTGTTCTATGTAGTTCATTGGCTAGGTTGTTGTTACAAATGTTCTAAAATGATCGCAGAAATCTGTTCCGTGAATTTAGCAACAGTTGTAACTGGTTTATATTTGAAAATAGACTCGGTTTAGTAACAATCTGAACAAGTGTTTAGTGCAACCGTTCGGAATGATCTAATTAATTTTCTAACGAATTACAAGCAGTTAGTTTCTACATGTTTGAATAACGTAAAAAAAAAACAATTTCTTACAAAAAATCATATAATTATCATTAATTTAGAGCACACTTTATTTATAAAAATAACAATTTTATAAATAAGTTATCTTCATTGTAAAAAAACATTAACAATTACCTCTATCACAGTACAGTTAACAATAGCGAATAATTATAGATTTTGATAACTCGATCGATCGCTTCCGACTCTAGTCCCGCGATACGTAATGTGGCACTTTCTATTACAATAGACTAATTACTTTCGAAAATATCCATCGCCAACTTACGAAACTATAACAATAATTTAGTTTTGCTTATATTTTACTCGCGATTGTTGCCTAACTTTTAAATTAAAATCTATTTATACAATACCATAATGCGAATTTTGTGTGGCATTATACCTTGTCGAAACCAATAAAAAAGCAGAATACATTGAAGCTAAACATTCGTGAACCTAACAACCTTAAAGGGTCAACTGACTGCAAGCAATACCAATGTTGCAATGTGTACCTAATATGTAACAATAAAGCAATTTTATTTATCTTGTAAGACAAAATGAGCGCAAAATTAATGGATACTATTTATGTTGGAACATTGCGATCAATCAGTAATCGGCAGCTCGTTACACAATAATTAGAATTTGATTATACGACAATTGAATTTCCTCGAGCCCATTAAGCAATTTAAGTTACATAAAAAATTGCGTCATACGTTTATCTTTACCAAAGACGAGTAAATATAGAGTAATACTCGTATTACTACAATTTTTAAATCAAAAGTAAGCAGCTTTTAAAATTAAATATTGGTACCTACTGGTATTGCCCAAGTTACTTAAATACTAGGTTTCACCTAGAATTTCGTCATGCTACGAAATAGTTTCGCGACAAAATGGAAACCTGTCAACTTTGTTAAGAATATGGACAGACTGACAATTTCTATATTTTTAGCGTTCAGTCGACGTAATATGTAATACAGGTAATACGGGCTGTTGTCCGCAACTCCACGTCAATGCGCGTATTTTGCGTACGTTCAGTCGACGTAATAGTACATTCGTTTGCTAGGGTCTACAATGTAACCTGGCGTAGTTGTCAAAATGGGCACTACTTGAGCGAAACTGTTTAGGAGAACGGCGGCACTCCTTCTAGTGTTTTTTGATAAACTTTTAACTTGAATATCATCATTATCTTCCTGTGACGCTGGTGCTACTAATTTAGCGCTTCTGTAATTTCCACCATGCATTCTTTCATGTCCTGAACTTCGGGATTTGTAATCATCGTCCCGTTGTGACGGTCGGTCTTCTTCATGGTTGTCATTGAGTTCAATCAGTTTCTCGTTTTTTCTGTCGCCACGTCTTTTATTGTCATATTGTAGATTACCACCATGCATTCCTCGCGGTGGAGAATCACTAAGTTCAATTAATTTAGAACTTCGACCATTATTTGTAGAGCGATTTACGTCACTCAACGATTTTAAGTTACCTCCATGCAATCTTTTAGGAGTGTACTCATCTAGTTCAATATGTTTTGTGCTCTTACTCTGCGAGGTTTCTGCGTCTTTAGGAGGTTTAGTGCTACTATCTGGAGATCTAAGTAGTCTAAGATCTTCTTTTGTAGCGTGTCGATAGTTTCCACCATGTTTTGGGCCCTTATCAAGTTCTTCGGGTTCTCCAAATATTTCAACGTCCCCTAAATCATTAATTGCTTTTGCTAACTCATCATCTTTATATAATTCTAAAGCTGCGTCATTTTTATGCGGCTTCTTTTTAGGCACTGCTGGTATTTCTTTAATTATTTCAACTTCCTTAATATCTTGTTTAAATTGGGTTACATGTGGTGACGACTTATTTGCAGGTAACTCTTGGTGTATTTCAATTCTTTTTCTGGTTATAATTGGCTTGTTGTTACGGGAAGGGATAGGGGTGGTACTGCGAATACGAGTTGCTACAGTTGTTGGAGGAGCATCTGTAGTTCTAGTCAGTGTACGTTTAGTCGGTTCAGGCGTGGTCACTTCAGGGTCAGTTATTTCCATCGAATTTTCTTCCTCAGCATCATCACCATCATCGTCATCGTCATCATTATCCTCGTCGTCGTCATCATCATCGTCATCGTCATCGTCATCATCATTTTCATAATCAGCTTCACCACTTTCGTTATCTTTCTGTTCATTTTTCGTAGATCTGTGATGGTGTTCTTTTCTTTCATACATTGGCATGTATTCGTCCATGTTAGTTTTAACTCCAATCAAAGTGTCAACTTCTTCTTTTCCCATATCATCTTCGTCATGTTCACCATATTTCTTAGTATCTGTCACTAAAGTGCTCGAGTGTGTTTTCTTTTTCTTTTCTCTATATTTAGGTACGACTACTTCATCTTCTGCGATGTGTTTATTTTTTAAAGGCCGCATTGTTTCTTCCTCCTTGGTTTCAGTACTTTCATCAGGTTTATAATCACGGAATCTAGTTACAAATTTTAATAATTGCTTTTCTGTAGTATGATCCGGTATTTTTTCTGTTGTTGTCTTCAGATTTGTTCTTTCTGCTCTCATTCTTCTTCTAAATGATGGTGTGGGAGTTGAGGTAGTTGTTGTTGATGTTGAAGTTGTTATTTCATCTTCTTCTTCTTCCTCCTCATAATCTTCGCTACTATCTTCACTACTACTATCATCAGAATGTTGTTCAAGTTTTTCTTGTTCTTCGGTTGTATTTTTGGAAGCAGCACTTTCAACAGTTTTTTTAACAGAATTGGAAGCAGCCACATTCTGAATATTGGCAGTTTTAGGAATAAATTGAGTTAAATCATGAAACGGTCTTGTGCTAATTTGAATCGGCCTAAAACGTTGCCTACCTCGAAGAGATTTTTGAGTAGACCTTTCTATATTTTTTTCCGTAGTTGTGTGCGACTTGTATGCATCAACTGACATTGCCCGTTTATTTTCGACAGGAGTGTATTCAGATTTGTGATTTGTGGGTCTGATTTCGTACCTGGGTTCACCTCTACGATGATCTACACTGACGTCAACAAAAGTTGCATCAGAATTCTCATTTTCATTGCTAGTAGGTTTGGTTCTGTCTTTTCTGCCAATATCAACATATGTGCGGCTGTTAGTATTTTGTTTATTATCTTTATTTGATCTTGAAACTCTTTCTGACACTCTACTTGATTGCAACTGCTTTATTAGTGGGCTAATATTACTGGTTGTTGTAGTTTTCTTTGAGTCTTGCACTTGGCTATCCCTTATAATTTTGTACGGTTCATAAACAAACGGTGTTGCTCTTTTCTTCCTTAATTTAGGTGGCAGCTTTGTAACTTCTTCCTTGTTTTGGAAAAAGTTATATGTTGTATTGGAATCGTCTGTGTCAGAGTATAATAAACTTGCTGGTACATCGGTGTTTACTACTGGATTTATCGTGGCTTTAATATTTTTCAAAATATCTGTGTGCACATGAGTTTGTTGGGTATCATTTACTCCTAGTATACCCTGTGGCGTATACAAAAGGGTGTTTAATTCTTCATTCTTTGTATTTAAAGTTTTTTGTAAATCACGCTGATCATTTCTTAATTTATCTAAAAGAGCAAAGATGTTTGTTTTGGCAGTCTCTTGCAATTTATTTGTTGAATCTATGACATTGTTTATTTTAGATTCTTGAGCAATGTCTCCTTTCAGATTTTTAAGCTTATATTCGTACGTCTGAAGTTTAGGTGCTTTGATAGGTTCCGGATTTGATATTATTTCTTCTTTAAAAAATGGGCTATCTAAAGGATTTTCGCCAAAATATTTGGCTTTGAAACAGTCAATTTTATCCCCAAGCCCTTTGAGGCGAGGTTGATTCTTTACAGTTTCGAAACTTTTATTTGCTTTACTTTCAGATTCATCATCGGTTTCATAATCTTCATCTTCTGTGGGGTTTCCACCATTCTTTAATTTTTCTGGTATAGGGTCTACTTCTTCATCTACTTCAGAGCATTCGAGATGAGACCGAGAGTCATAAAATTCGGTCCCACCGTTTGATTTTTTCGGCATCAATTTAAGATTTTCAGCATACTTAAGAGGTGAATTTTTGTTTATACCCTTCAAATGTTTATAGTAATATGGATATTTTTCTTGTATTTCGTCTTTCTTCGGTTCTAATTTTTGTTTTGTGGGTTTTGGATCTTCAATTTTAAACGATAAAGTTGAATTTATATCTATTTCTGGTACTTCAAAATTTACTTCTCTCTTACCGACTTCGTGTTGGTCGTTTGCTATGTTGCCACTGTAGCTTTCGCCGTCATCGTTGTTAATATTGTTGTTGTCGTCACCATTGTCTCTATCATCATCATTATAATCACTAGACGAATCTTTTCTTCTATTTATATTACCAATTTCTGGACGATTGTTTTTATGTAAATTAGCATCTACATTCTCTTCATGTTCGTCTTCAGAGTATTCCTCGTTCTCTGTTTCTTCTACGTCGTCCTTATTATTATTTTTCCATTTTTCTCCATGTTCTTCGTTGTCTCTGTACTCTAATCCTCTTCCATCTTGATAGTTTCCGGTGACCGTAGGGATTTTATACAATCCGCCACTGTTTTCATGCTCCTTGAGGAAGCCACCATGACGTTCATGATCTGAAGCATGTTTTTGTTCTCCAGCATGATCGTATGCGGAATCTTCGTAACCTTCTTCACTATACACTGTTTGCGCTTTTGTACTTTTCACTGCTTCTCTTAGTCGAGGTGCATTTCTTATTTCTTCGTAGGTTTCTGCATCATCATAGGCAGCTTTTTTGGGCAAATGCTTATACGTCTCTGTTTTCCTGACTTGAGCATAATTTTTAACAGGGATGAATTCGTCTTCGTCATCTTCATCTTCGGGTTCTTCCTTTTGAAGTTCGAGTTTCTGGAAGGTTGATGGTCGATTTTGTTGTACAAGGGCGTTGACGGACTCATCAAGATTATTTCTTAGATTTAAGTATTTTTCTTTACCTTTTTCGTATATATCATACCCTACTGGTGGTTCCGCATTGTTTCCAGAAATTGGCACTTGAGGATACTCATTACGCTCATCTTCGTATTTCATAGCATGATGTTGTCTTAAATTATGAATGTGATGCTGTACCGGGCGGTAATGCTCTGGTCTAATTTTCGCGTATTGATTCCAAGGATGTTTGAATTTTTTATTTAGTACATGATCCCTGCTGACTTCTCTAGGTGGGGTTTTGTAATAAACCGGTCGTCTTTGAGGTCTGTAAATCTCGTATTGTGCAGGTATGTTTTTAATCGGAAACAGTTTGCCTTCCGTTTCCTCTGGACTCTCTAAATACTCATCTTTAGCAATATTAGGTTTACCAGCTTCTTCTTCGTAAGCTTGCAACCTTTTTTGATTATCTTGCAAATCGTTCCTTATTTTTGTAAGCACTGGATCTTTATAAATCTCTTGCAATGACGGCTGTTCAGCTTTATATGGGTGAAATATTTCATAGTTACTCGACGTCGGTTTTACATGGCTGTTTAATTCTGCATTTTGTTGTACGTACTTTTGAAACGGTAGATAAATCTTCTTATTGTCATCTAGAATGTGATGAATGCCTAAGGTAGGTTTCTGTTTTCCAGTATACGGTTTGATAGGATGCGCTTTATAATGTTGTTGGGGATTTTGCACTCCGTGGAACGTGGCTATATCGGCGGCAAACTTAGGTTTCTGCGCTGTGTATTCAAAGTACTCGATTGGGACTGGCTGTTGATTATATGGCCTGATGTGCACATTTTGTGGCTGGATGATCTCCACTGGTAATTCCGTATGGGGTTCATTTTTCACTTCACTACGAGCACTGTCGGCCCATGTGACCGGAACCTTGATAGCCGAACACAGTTCACAACACAATAGCACTAAGAGTAAACTGGGGACTTTGGTCATGTGCATTGTTCACATCACGGATCGCGACGGTGGCTGGCGGTTGACTGAACCAGGTCGATGGGCAACCGAACGGTTTTTATCTCCTCGGTCGTTCGTCGCGGACCGATTGCTTGTCGGCCGGTCGCTTTGTTTATTGTGTATAGCGCAAGATATCAACTGAAGCGGATCTTATAATAACAGTACACGCTTGTTTTATTTTCTTTGAGAATTTGGATTTAATTTGAAATTAATCTAACAAAACCAAGTGGCATTAAAAAAAGGAATTTATTTATTGTGAAACATAAAAAAGATCCCATTGATTTGTACTTTTAAGCAGCTGAACTTAATTTTGTGTTCAACCTTTTCTGTTCAGCTGTTCTCTAATTGAAGTGAATCTTGACCATTTTTTGTTTCTAAAACTAGAATTCTCATTCAATTAATTATTAATCCTATGCCATGTTTCAAAGTGGATAATAAAAGCCTACAAAAATTATCAAAAAATACTTTACATAAAACAAAATAACAGATGATAGAACAGCAACGAGAGAACTACATGCAGCCTCACGTAACTTGCACCAAAAATATCTGTTCAATGGAGAAATTAAGAAAAAAGGTACATGAAAGATAACGAAACAAATAAATGGCTAACGTCTGGACAAAGACAGCCGGATGTAGTTGCCTTACAAAGTGTTACGTGAAAACATATGATTTATTATTTATTTGCAATCTCAGTACTTTGGACCACGTCTCGAATGTTGTATAATTATTATATTGTGTAAAGGAGAGCAGTACCTATTAGTAGGAGTAGAAAGGGTCAGAACAGACCACCCCCTCCTTTCAACTCAGTAACGGTCAAGCATTTTGCGATACATTGAAAATCTGTCTGCCACACTTTAGTGACTTGCGTAAGCTTCGTAATGCGGAATATGAAGGCAGTTTAACGGTAAAGGATCAAGTGACGAAAATATCTGAAATTGCCAACAACCTGTGGTCAGTGCGGTGATTGATACTATTACTATTCTTTATTTCTATGGAATAGGAGAGCCCTGCAGTGAGACAGTTGTTATAGACATTACTGTTCTTATTGTTTTATTTACATGATATATTCTAACTTAACAGACAGCTGTGCTGCTGGGGAGTTTGTTGCGCCACTCCTTCTTCCCAGCTAAAGCACTAGGAAATGGTGAAGGACCGGCATTTTGGGGGACTGTCTTATATTATTTTGACGTTGAAAAAGTGCTGATTCACAGACTTTTTTGAAAAATTACTTTAGTATTTTTTTCCTCGGGTCCCTACTTAGAGTTATTCTAGAAAAATATATATTTTATAAGATCGCTGATCTATTATTCAATTGTTTGAAAAAAATCAGTACGAATGATATCATACATAAATAATAAATGTTTTTGCTATCTTACGGTTTCAAGGCACGTGAATGTTCATGATCTGTCCAACATGACGCATTTTCTGAATTTTTATCGTAATTGGCATTGTTTTTGTGTATCATAACACTATTCTTATAGGATTTGTTTAGCAGCAGGTTAGAGTTCTTAAAGGGCTTATGTATTTGTCTTTATTATGCTGCTGTAGCTTCCAATGTTATCTCTCCCTACCCTTGATTGACAAGAGAATGTGTGAGTAGAGAATGCATAAGGCCTTAAGTCCGCCTCTGTACCTCTTTCATTGCATAAAGTTGAATAAATAAACTTATTTACTATAGGTTCTGTGGAGTGTGGACAGCTGTTGCTGCTGATGATGCTAGTTGTTCTTTAATATATTGTTGATTCACAATATACTTACCGGCTACTGGCTTTTTACGGTAGGTGCGTCTATACGTACAGAATTTGACAATTTTTATCAGGAGACAGGTTCGTTTTTAGGGTTCCGACCTTGAAAGGAAAATCGTAAGTTTTATAAGATCACATTTTGTCCATCTTACTCAGAGGTTTTTTAAGATAGCGAGTTCGTTTTCCAGTCACCAATCTCATATATATGAACACTTAGGGCGAACTAATTGGTACCTGAAGGCTATATATGATATATTCCGGGCCGGTATCGAACGAGCGACCGTCATTCATACGTTCCAATCTTTTCTTGATCTGATTACATTGAAGTGGACTTACATAACTTTAGATTACTATCCAGATTAGATATAGACAATTAGCAATCATTGGTATCAGTATATTTGATTGGGTAAAAAAATCATTGCAACGTGTTTGTGAATTAAAATCTTTGAGCTTATTGTTTACTTCTGCTCATTGCTGCTGTTACAATTCATCTGCACATAATGTTCAGCTATTATTTTTTTAGCGTAGGTAGAACTATTTTGGGAACTCAGAACATTTAACGAAATTCTAATAATGTTGCTAGTTCGAAAAACATGAATTTAGTGTTTTTGAATGCAAAAGAAACTTATAAACGGTATTTGAAATAGATTAAATCGCATTGGTTATGATAAATGAGATAACTTATAAAATATTTGAGCAATCCTCTTAAAATAAAAACTAAATAAAGTTTATTTCATTACAACTACTTATAGGAAAAGGAAAACCTTTTTATTTCTTTTGGTATCTAATTAAAAACCATAAAAAATAAAAACAATTTTTTAAATTTTAACTGAAACGATTTCTTTTACTTTTGTTTCTGTTTATAAATGTGGCATTCTTGTGCACAAATTCATTATTTTGATCAAATTCAATTAAAAACATGCCACTAACCCCTGAAGAATGTGCCAGAATTCTGATAAGACGGGCGCTGTCAGCATTATACAGCGAGAACTGTTGGTGTCGCTATCAACCGTTCAAAGAGTGATCCAGCGATTTGAAGAGACTGGATCTAATATTCGCAGAACAGGAACAGGCCGAACAAAGTGCACTACAGCGTGGGGAGGATCGATATATAGTGTCAAAAAACTTTTTTACAAATAAAACAACCGACTTCCAAAAAAAAACTACAAAGTGATAAATAACTTTAATTTCGGAAGTCGGTGTCGTTGGTTCTGCATTTTCGTTTATTGACACCGACTTCCGAAATTAAAGTTCTTTATCTCTTTGTAGCTTTTTTTGGAAATCGGTTGTTTTTTTTGTAAAAAAGTTTTTATTTTTCACTTTTTAGTGAGAGAGTTTGTGATTTATCTAAGTTACAATAGCCTAACGTCAACTGCTCATCACCTTTTACAAAATGTTGCTTTTCCCAATGCTGGGACGTTAATTGTTGAGGAGTTCTCCTGGTAAGAACCAGAAGAACTCCTCAACAACCATAAGCATTGTGACGAGCATAAATTGCTTAGCAACCATTTTAAAGTAATCGAATCGCAATCCGTAAAATATTTATCATTGAGTAGTTCCGATGGCCGTCTGTGGTCTTCATTATCAGCTCCACTTTACCAAATGATGATTTCCGAGAGCAAATGCTCAAGTTACTCTAAAAAATATCCAAATCGCTATAGATTTGTCAATAAAATTTGAGGGTTTCCCTCGATTTCCCTGGGATCCTGACCTGATGATCATGGGACCACTTGGGAAGTATACCCTTTCAAACAAAAGAAACATTTTCCAAATCGGTCCAGGCGTCTTCGAGAAATCGGGGAACATACATAAAAAAAAGATTCCGACGAATTGAGAACCTCTTCCTTTTTTTTAAGTCGGTTAAAAATGACACTTTAACTGCAGAAAGAAACGTGAGTGAAATCATGAGTATGTTGGCCTATTTTTCGTAAACTTGGGCGAGAACGCCATTTTTATGCTAGATAACGCTGATCCGCCATACAGCTCGGATAGTGTTACAGCTTATGGTGGCAATACAAAATACTAAAATATTTCGAAATCTATTGAAATGGTATTTTTTACGTAACTTACTCTTATTCAAAATAAACTTCATAATCTTAAACTTTTATGAGATTGATTCAGGTACTATAAAATTGTCTCTAATACAGTATTTATTTCATAAAGCTCCAATATTTTGGATGTTATTGAGGTTTTTGTTAGAGACCCGCTTTCTTTGCGGCCCAGTGTAGTTTGGCACCTCATGATTTCCTATTAGCTTCGGCCTTGCCTATATCAGTACAACTGCTTATTATTTGAGCTAGCATAATAAATACCTACTCGTTGCGTGCGACAAATTATTAGTTTAAACTGAGACAAAATTGTTTACCGAAAGTTTAAGAGTTCTGAGTACTTTTATTTTTCGTTATAGCTAATAATTATGCAGTCAAAATGTTATTATAGTAGATAATTATTTCAAAACAATTATTGGTTGAATATTGTTTTGAAATCATTACTTTCTGTTAGTCAACAACTTGCTTGGACAAAGAAGTTACTATGTCCATATGTTGTCAATATCATTGTTCTGGAGAAACTCCTTTGTTAGAAATCACTTTTCTTGAGGTACCTCGGAGACAGAACAAAGCAACCCCATAATCATGGTGCCAACCGACTTATCCGATGTAGCGAACCGTCTCGCGTCTATAGAAAGAGTTCGACTCTGTCAGCGTCTTTTTTCTGTAGCTGTAAGGGCGGTTTTCGTAGTTTACCCGTTTTTAGTGGTCTGTGGTTGACCGTAGCATATCCCGTGTATAATTTTATGGTCTGACAACGAAACTACTTACATTCCTATAAGTCACCTGTTGCCTACGAATCCACGATGTCGACAGAAGGGAGCGGCTGTCTTGCCTACAGCCGGTAGCAGGCGAAAGGCTGTCCTGTCCAGTGCAGTAAAATATTGAAACAACTGTTAGGACTGCATATCTATTCGGTGTTTCGTTTCCAGTAATGTTTCGTTTCTAAATGTTGAGTTTGTTGTGCAAGAAGGGTCCCTATGATAAACGCCTAAGCTGAAATTAATGTATGACGAAAATATTATTGGGTAATTATTCGGAAGAGATGTTGTATTCGCCATAAAAGTTTTATTTCTAGTTTTTCAACATTCCGGTTAGAATTTATTAAGAATTAAAATAATATGCAAGCAATTAACAAAATTATGTCCTAACTTTTTTCAACATAAGTGTCAATTAGTAGAGTGAAGAAGACAATGATGCAGATGCAGTGTTTGAGTATAAGATATGCGTTGTGTAAGGGCGTGAAGATTCACCGATAAAGCTGGGTAGTAACACAAAAGCATGCAAATGACGAGCCTTTTTAATAGCATGTGTATTTCAGCCTTAAATTGACGTAATGTAATGTCATTTTGCGTAATAGTTATTTTAAGTATTCCAGAAATAACCAGATAAGAATCTGCATTCATCTCGATCTTAATTTATAAAACTTTAGCCAGCATTCTTAGAAATGCCTCAATGTTCAAACTCGTGCACCACGGCTCACTAATGAAGCAACCCTGATAACGATGAACTACTCTCAATCGTATCTAATTGGTGGAAATTGGAGTGGTTTGTGAACAACGCAACGCCTGTAACAATTCAATGGTAAGTTTGTGAAACGTCTCGAGGGGAACTCATTTATGTAATGACGCCTGCAATCAGTAAATAGAGCATTTGGTTAGAGTTGATGTAATGTTGGTGGGTGTCAACGTTTTAGAGGTAAACTTGAAACTGTTTTTGAGGAAAACAATAAAATATCGAAGAAAATGTTGCGGTGCTTTGATTTTTTTTTATTTTTGGCAGAATATTTCGATGCAATCTTTTAGCTTATAGTTTTAGCACATAAATAAATGTATGGTTTGTAGTTATTTTTAATAATGGCAAAATCTTTAAGTATATTATTGTTTTTACTTAGTTTTTTCCCTTTATTAATAAGAACTAAAGTTTTTAATATCCAAGGATATTAATGTCCAAGGATATTATTTGTTTTATAACAACGCGTAACAAAATACTACATGTAAAATGGAACATAATGGAATGGAGGTACAGAACGAGGCATTGGCAATAAAACTCGTAATCGAAATCTAATTTGCTTGTATGAGGAAGTACCACTTAAATCTAAACGTTTCCTAACGGTCTGCTATTTGTCAATTGCAACTGTTCAGTCGACTGAAATGACTCTCAGTAACCTAACCTAAGGGTCTAGGTCAGGTCTCTAAGACACCTGACATTTGATTGTAAAATATTGGTAAATTTTAATAATTATTTACAGTTTTTGTTATTGTAAATATTGTTTCCTGCAATAGAGTTAAAATTGATTTCTTATCCGATTCCGATTTGTAGATTACGAATATAATTTTACAGAGGTACTTGTTTCTTTTGTAAATGAAATTAAATATTGCTTTATGTAGTAGGTTAGCTCTGATGGGATTTCAGACAGTCACGTGATCACCGGTTTTTACATTCTTGAACTTCTAAAAAATAAATCCTTTTCCATGTAATTTTTTTTTTCAGATTTTTTATCATCTTTTTTGATGTCATAATTTTATAGAATGTTTCCTTATGATTATAAAACATTACCTAAGTTTATAATAATTGTAATAAGGACTGCTTTGTATTACCAAAGCAGTCCTTATTACAATATCACACTAATAATTATTATAAAGGCGAAAGTTTCTGAGTGTATTCAGAACACACAAAAATTTTCTATGAAGGTAGCTGACACCTTGGATTAACATATAGGTTACTTTTTATCCCGATATTCCTACGGGATCGACACTTATGCGGGTGAAACCGAGGGGCGCAGCTAGTTATATATATATAAGGAGAAAAATGTATTGTCTCTGTTAATTCTTTGTAAATGATATATGAGCTTCGATATCCGTGTGAGAGTCCGTCCCGTCCCCTCATCGCACGTGCAGTAATCTAACGTAAATAAACAATAGGTACGACGACTTATGTGTACACATAATACAATCGTCTATCAATGTTCCATAAATCTTTGATATTAAAAGAACTACAGACTCAAATTAAATTAGCTAGCAAAACTCTGCAGACGTGATGGTACCGATATCTAAACACGATAATATAAAAAGAATTAATTTTTTTGGGGGGTCAACGACCGCTGCACCTGACTGGCTGGGACTTGAAGTATGTAGTTGAGAAAATATGTTTCCTTTTGTTTATCGAAACTTCTGTAATTTTTTTACCGATGTTTCAAGTGACATTAACTGTGGTAGATGACCCCACAAAAAAGTTATCTAATTAATTTAGTTTTATTATGTGTAGTGTATCCATCACGTCTGCGGAGTTTCGCCAGCTAATTTAATTTGACCCTGTATAGCCCTGTGTACCTGACGCGATAACTGACATGAAAGCTTCAACATAAAAACTTCAACTTGCCCCATATTGTCCCGTTATAGGCCACTGACTTCTATGTATAACAGTACGACCATTCTTTACACTGTAGTGACGAAAAAAGAAATCAAATGAAAGCGATGGTGTTTGTTCGGTCATAGTTACGGTGTTCCCCGTAACGATTCGCCACGGTTGTGGACAGATTGTTGTCTGGCCATGGGGCGAAAATAATTAAACCAGGGGGGGATATTTAATATAACTGACAATGTAAAATATTTGTCCCTAGTCTGCCTTGTAGCTGCGTCTCACATATAAAATGATGGATAGCCAGGGCTTATGATGCTATGACACGCCTCCGGAATATCTGAAAAATCGTGGTATCCATACTAATATCCATATCTACTAATATTAAAATTCGAAAGTAACTCTGTCTGTGTGTCTGTCTGTCTGTCTGTCTGTCTGTATGTTACCTTTTCACGCCTACACCACTGAATGGATTTCGATAAAATTTGGCAGAGAGATAGATTGCATCCCGGGGAAGGACATGGGATAGTTTTTATCGACATACCTCACGGGCGAAGCCGCGGGCGGAAGCTAGTAAGTTATAAAACAAAAGACCGATTAGTCAGAGCACTAGTTTCGCGATTTTCCTCTATGGAGTTGAGAGAGACATGTACAATCCGAGCAAGAGAAATACGGAGGATAGATGCATTCGAAATGTTGTGCCAGAGGCGGTTGCTCCGAATACATACCATGGAAAGCCAAACGCACAAATGTGTCTGTCCCTCTATCAAAACCTAATTTGGTTCTCCAGTGACCACGATCCTCATTAATGAGGGACCGGTTGAAGAAGAAGACATAATTGTCACATCTCACGACAGGTACAGCTACAGGTACAAATGTCGGATTGTCGCCTGTAAACTGAAGCGGTCGTAATTTATCTGTTTTACTTCAATGACAAATGAATTGTGTCTCCGTGGGTCATCACTCAACATGTGCATGCAGACTTTTTCTTTTGATAGCAGGTGCTTACTTCCCAAAAATGTCGGAAGTTTATAATAGTACATGCCTCAGACATGGTTTGATTAAAAACAAAGTCGTCGTCGTCAGGAACAAAGTCCCTTACGCGATACTCGCACACACACTCGTATATAATTGAAAAAGACAGAGAGAGAGAGAGGGAAGTCGCATGGAGGGGGCATAACGTTTTTTTCTTACGTGACGATTTCTACTAGTCAACCACTATCGCAAGACGCGTTAAGGAAATTCATTCCAAAAAATTATACGCACTCTGGAGACGTTTACACATAAAATTCGTTTATTTCTTTTATGTCGATTTTTGTTCAAATATATTATTCTTACGCCCAACTTCATAACGATTAGCTACTTATGGACAACTTTCCGTCATGTAGGTTACCCTACATGACGGAAAGTTGTACCGTTGACCAATCTATAGCATAAAAAATTGCGTGCGAATCTGATATCAATCTGCTGTACCTTAGTTCAATAACTATTAATTTCGCAATGAGATCAAGATATTAAATTTTGCCTGTAAGTAGGTACTTATCTTGTGCAATCCGTGTCGGATGCTGTAGAACTTAGGCGAAGTAAAGAGGTAGTTCGTTATTTTTTTGCGCTAAACAATATGGCTTGATTTGCATTTAGTAACTTTAGATGACTGTTGACTAAGATTGGAAACTATCGAGTCAAGGAAATCGTTTTTATATGCTCCGTTTTGTGAAACGTGTCTAATTCGAAGATTACTTAATTGAAAATACCTGTAAGTTCATAGATTTTAAGAAAATCAATTTGAAGATAATGTTTTCATACATTTTGTTGGTTAATTTTATTTAAATGCGTGACCAAGATCAGGCTACTTTTTGCAATAAAAGAGAAATAAATTGAGTTTTACTGCTAAGTATATTACAGGGGTCCTAAAAAGGCCACTTTGGCAGAATCATAAAACAATTCATATCACGCAATTCATCTGCTTGACAGTTTCATACCTATATATCCCTGAAGGGTTAGGCAGAGGTGTACCCATAGCATTTTACGAATCTCCATACCAAACTGTCATACAGATGAATTGCGTGATATGAATTGTTTTATGATTCTGCCAAACTGGCTTTTTTAGGCCCCAGTTGTTGGTCTCAGTGACCTGAAACTGGTAGATATTCTGAATTCCTGTAGTTTTACGTAAATTTTGACCCTAGGACCAGGGTGTAGCCTAACCTAAGTCTAGTGACGTCACGTGTCTTTTTACTCCCACGCTCCCACCGATGAAAACATTCGCAGTTGCGTATTTTTGACATCAACGCCATCTACCACTGTTGTCTGGAACTTTTATAAAAGAGTACGAGATGAAAGCTTGATTATGAGGTTTGGTTTGCGCATGCGCATTGTACAGTAAACAAGTTTTCACCGTGATAAATCGATTGATTTATCACGGTGGAAACTTGTTGTTTACTGTAGTCGCCGCAAGCGCTACTGCTGAGCATGTGGTCCTGGGTTCGATTCCCGTGTCGGGCAATATTATTGTGTTTTCCTACAGGAATTGATCCTCAGTAGCAGCTTGGAATCCGGTTAAGGACGGCGGAATAGGCTCACCCCCTAGTTCTACTTGCTAATGAGGTAAATGTTGGTCTTAATTGTTTTTGATCATTAATGTAGTAATTTATCACGCCTTTTATACACAAAGAGATAGGCTTAACATAGTATAATCAGCCTGTAATGTTTCTACTGCTGGGACACAGGCCTCCTCTCTGTGAAAGGAAGTGGGCCATAATCCACTACGCGGGCCATTTGCGGATTGGCGGATGTCACATGCTTTCGAATGTTTTGGTTCTAGGACATGCCGGTTTCCTCACGATGTTTTCCGCACTGTTATAATTATGGGCAATGATGATAAAATCAAATACACAAAGTAAAGTGCCCGCCTGAGTTCGAACTCACTACTTATAACTCGTAAATCGCCACCATTATAGGCCGACCTCTTAACTAAGACGTTGCCTGAAGTAGCTGCGCGGTGCGGGAGGGGTGATAGTTGTCGCAAGTTGATGAATCACTGAGCTCTCGCATCACGTCACCACACCAACCCGCACCGCGCTGCTATCTCAGGCAACGTCTCAGTTAAGCGGTCGGCCTATAATAGAGATAAAGACAGACGTAACAACGTTTGATTACACTTACAATAAAATTTTACGCCTTCACTTTCTTCTCCGAGTTCCGAAAAGAACTGGTTATCTTAAATAACATTTTGTAGTAAGTAATGTACTTTTTAAATAAATTAACTACCTACATGTATGTACTTTAATTTCAATAAAGCTATCGACTGATTAGCTAACTTACAAAATAAATATGCATACATTATTTCTATCTAAACATTTTTATCAAGCAGTTAATTAGTTAAGATCGTATCAGCTCATTTCCAAATATTGGGCGGACCCTAAATATTTTCTTCTATTAGTTGTGACCTTTACAAAATTAATTAACAGGAATAATTCGTTCAAGGGCTGATGAATTGCTGGGGATAAGATAAATCCTATTGATAAAATGACAAGAACGTCAGGTTAACGTCAGGAATGATTGATGAAGTTGTCCTAACTTCAACTTTACAAAGCAGGTAAATTTTAGGTGTTTTAGGTAGAGTTTAGGCGACATTTTAGGGAATATAAGGTGCTGCCTAAAACCTACGAAATTGCTATTTTAATTTCTTAAAGGTTCAGACAATATTTTCAAGGAAAGTTATAATATTTTGTTAAGCTTAGATAGTAGGTATTGGCTATTATTGTCGATGCACTTTTCCCATTTTAATGGAAGTTCATAACCACGTGGTTCGTGGGTGTTCATGGTTCGGATCCTGTCAACGCTTAGCTATAACTCTTGAAAGATGATTTGCACTGGTACGTAACAATCGGCTAGCCTTCTTCGGCTTTTGACTACGTTGTATATGTGTTATAGGCAATGTGTATAATCCGGCTTCAGACAATGTGTATAATACGATTCATTTCATACATTGCCTAGGTATTATATAAAATGCCCGAAGCGCATCAGGCAATGTGTATAAAACGACCATTGCATCCAATGTCGACGGAGCTCCGCTTTGCGGAGCCCCTATTTCTGTGAAAAGGGTTTAAAGTAACCTAACCAAACCTAACCTCGGGGTGCCCTTCACTCGCTCTTGCATCCTACGTCACGTATCAACCGATCGCAACCATGAACCGATTTTACCTGAAGTTAGCAAGTATTACTATAGCGGCCGTGTGTTGTAAGCAAGATAGTCCTTACGGTGTATAGATGTTCGTTTCTCCCATGGTACTTACATAACATTGATAAAAACAGACCAAATCTTTTTACTTTACATATTGCCGGTGAACCAGCAGGTATTCTATACAATCCCTGGGAAATGTATACATTACCTAGGTAAAGTATGTAACGGACACTAATATTCATAATATTTCATACGTTGCCTGGAAGCCTCAGGTATTCTATACATTGCCTAGGTATTGTACAGAATACCAGAATTATACGGATTACCGGTAACATATGTATATTTTATTTCTTTTTTTATTTGTAATGTGCGTTTTGTTTGTGCAGAATATAGATTTTTTCTTTATTTTCTTTAATCAATCTTTATTTGTTCGTTCTTTCATTTCTTCTGTTTCACGGGGTCCACTTATTTTATAATTAATCTAAGAGGCGTAATAATACCGGCAAACTGGGTTAGTATATCACACGACTGCCAACACTTTCGTAGAAAAAGGCGCGGTACTATGAATGAAGAGGTATACTGCTTGATGGGAAGGGATGAAACGCAAGTCTTGTAAATAAGTAAAATAATTTTATCACGAATATACATGTTGATGGATGGAGAGGGAGAGTAAGACCAAAGAGAAGATGGATGGATTGTGTGAGGAATGATATGAAAGAATGAGGAGTGAATGATAGAGTGATGACCGGTGGAGCAGACGAGTCCTTGAGTGGAGACCGCGTATCGGCAAGCGTAGTGTAGGACGCCCCCCAGCTAGATGGACGGACGAACTGAAGAAAGTGGCTGGAACGGACTGGATGCGGAAGGCGGAGAACAGGGTATAGTGTCGTAGCCTGGGAGAGGCCTACGTCCAGCAGTGGACTGCAATAGCCCGAGTTGATTGATTGATAGAGTGAGCTGACAGGGACAAGAGCAGGAAGGTGATGATGAGATACGTACACGTAAGTAAGTACGTTATACATAAGTATAACGGTTTAGGAGAGACGTGAGCTTATGTATGCATTATCGGTTCCATACTTTGTTTACCGATACATTAAATATCAGTAATAAGTATAATTACGTGGTTATTAATCAGACACAAAGCTCACACTTGTATTTTGACGGTCACTAACTGCGTATATAAATGGCGGTGGTATCGCCGCGCGCCTCACTAGAGTGCACGAGTGTTGTCTGTGGCCATCATGATTTCTTTACGGGTGAGTGTTTACTTAATTAATTATGATTTACTAATAATGATTACATTGTATTTGAGAGCCGGTCTTACTCGAGCCTATAACTTGCCTGTAGAGGTCCGAAGCAGTCAGTTTAAAAATTAGATTACACACCAAAAAAGCCGTACCTAAATATCTTTTAGACTGGAAGCCGACCCAAACATAGTTGGGGACAAGGTAGGGGTGATAGGTGATTATATAGTGATTAAATAGCATAGCGATTTGAAGACGGTTTTATTTAATTGATTGCTGACTTAAAGTATTGTTCTGGATACTTCCAACTTTTTTTTCAATCACCCCTGTTTCATACAATTCACATAAGTACGACGGGAAAGACAATCTTAAACAGTCTTAAATATATAATAGTCTGTGTTAGGTCGTAAAGACAATCTAAGAAACTAAGAAAAAAGACAATCGGGAAAGGCAATCTTAAACTGTCTTAAATATATACCAAATATTCTGTGTTAGGTCGTAGGTAGTAGTTATAATTATCTAGGTAATGGTCACCTGAACACAGTAGGCTCACAAAATATAAATATTCTGACAGGGGTTTGTTATAGACCTCATACAGACAAAAACCTATGTCCTAAATTGATTGATGCTATTGAACCAGGTATGGCCTGTTTTACGACTTCCTGGAAAGTTCCAGTCAATTTATTTAGTAGATAGTGTCTGGACACCAAAACGGGTATTGAATAGTTGAATTGCAATAGTAGATGCACATAATTATGTAGATATGTGCCCGCAGTCTGGATTTGTGCCCGGTGGATAGCAATAAGGTCGTCCCCTGTTACATGTAAAATCTGGGTGTACTATACGTACACCTCTGACTAACCCTTTGCGGTATGCAGGCGTCCTGTTAAGTTTATATTATAGATATTTCAAGTACCCACAAATACATGTATAGCTTTTATGTCTTGAAAACTCTGGAAGCTTACGAAAGCAGTAGTGCTGCTTTCGCTAATAGTTGAAATTTGAAAGTGATATAAAATTTAATTATTATTTCCAAGCTACGAATATTATGTATTTGTAGTTTCCAAGTATGTTTTTATTTTTTGGAGAAATACACTGAGTTTATGTAACGTTATTAAACTACCTAATCAGAACTTTTCAATTTAAACTAGTTTAATGTTATGGCGAGTAGGTACCTACATGTAAAGATGGCGAAACATTTGAAGAAAAAGGGCAATTGTACCTAGTTTTCTTTTAGAACTCGAGTTTTCTTTGAATTAACTCTAGGGGTCATATTTGACTGTTTGAAGAAGTTTGGTTACTGCTAAATATAGTGACATGACAGTGAGAGCAGTGGTGGCCCAGTGGTAACGGCCGCGACTTACGAGTTGTAGGTCGTAGGTTCGAACCCGGACAGGCGCTTTACTTTGTGTAAATTATTCCATCATCACTGCTCTCTAAACGGTGAACGAGTTGGACTTGGTCCTCGGTAGCTCTGGACAGAGAGAGGTGGAAGGAGAGTATGGATGCCTTTGCACAGCAGTGGGACTTAAAAGCTAATAATAAATAAAAAAAAGTTTTTAGTGTTTTGTTTAAAAGTCTTTGTATTTCTTATCATGAACAGAATTAATGACAAGTAAATGCATGTAATGAATTTCACCTCTAAAATCGTACCTACTTAATCGCTGAACCCTGTTTGACTTTACTTCCTGCTAATCTCAAATCTAGCCCACATAGCTACTCACCTCGCTGCTGAGACCTTAAATGGAGGTGAAACGACATACTTATCAAGATCAAGTTCAGACTGATCGCTAATGTAATACACATGACACATGACACATGACATGTCGTGTACTGTTGTCTTGTTTTGTATATTATGTCACGTACTGTGCAGGTGAGTACCTACTGTGTATGCGTTGGAGGCTGTAAGGTATAATATTGTTGTATGTTGTTATGCTGCGTTCATTCCTTGCTCCAGTTTTAAATAATAATTTAATGATGTTATCCTATAATATATAATATTATAGGCCTATAATTGTTACTAGGGGGTAAATGAAAGAACGGTCTACAGAATCAGAATGTTTTTATCAATTCTTGGTTTTCTTGCGAATTTGCAATGAGAATTTTATTTAAAGAAAAAATGTCAATGATAATTTCATTCAATAAAATATGTAATTGTCTGTATCGTTTTATAGATAGTGAAAGCACAATTCCAATGAAACCTTGTAATCTGCTCCTAGAATGTATGCAACTTATGAGCTATACCTACATAAATAGCTGTAGGTACCTACAGTTCAGCTAGGGTAGGTAAGTAGCGCATCTTTAAGTTTACAAAGGCGCTTAGGTACTATATTATCACTAACATAACATTTGTATCATTTGCAAAAGTCACGACTCCTCACATAATGATGGTAGTTGGCCTTTGGTATCCAATTTCTAATTGTTTTTAGACAAACCGCAAACAAGGATCATTTTCTTATCACATCTTGAAATAATATAGATGTAATGCAATCTCTTTGGTTAACCGAATTTCAAACCAAACTAGGCTGTGAAGACACTTTATAAAAGGTATAAATTTTTCTTCTGCAACAAAACTGAACCAGTTATTTCACGATTGCGGAAGCAAAAACATATGTAGGTACCTCTTAAAAACAAAAGCTCAAAGCAAAATAAATGGAAAGCATGCATAGTGTAGGTAATCATAATGTCCGAAGGCTTTAACTGTTAAATGCCAGTTGCATTATGTGAATGCAGTCGGGTTACTTCACCCGTTCGTCGCGGGTACGTGATAAAACCGACTTTATTTTACGAAGAAAAGACGGATAAGTAAACTTAAACATAGATTTAAAGTCCTACACATATAATAGATTTATGAAGGTATTCGAATAGAAATAGTAGAAGAGGAAAAAAATCGTGGCTATCAGATTACCTGAAATAGGTAAAAAGGATCTCATTTTTAAAAGTACATTAATTATAGGTACCTACACAGTAAGTAAAAGAGTTTCAATAAAATTTTATAGAAAAAAGAATAGAATAATCTATGATCATTTACCGAACAGATTAAGAGCTTTTACGCCGTACGGCATTTCATACAAACTTTAAAGCCCTTGCTTTTCGAAATAAGTGAATTGATTTTAATGAAACTTCATACGCATGAGCAGGTTAAAGGTCTAACAAGTTATTTAAGAACTACTTATGATATTCTTCAGGATATATGCTAAGTAGATAGTGTGTTGAAAACATAATACAACTAATTTGACACCATAGAAAAAAAACATGAAGATATCTCTAAAAACTTTCTTTATACAATAAAAACCATACAATAAAATACATACAATCATTATGATTTTTTGTCAAATTATATCACAAGAAATATACTAAAGCACTAACGTTTTAAATTTTTTGTCCAAACAATAGATTTTTTGTAAATAAATAATTGCTTCATATTTTGCAATAAATTACCAGCGTTGTGTCATCGCGCTTCTCTTTCTTTTCTATGCAGTCCGACAATGAGCGAGCTTTAGGTCATGTAGTCGCCTTAAGGTTACTCAGAACAGACAACCATTGTTTTAAATAAAATAAACTCATAACTGAACATACCTAGCTAACTACAATAAAGTTCAAGTTTATTATGATCGATTGATTGCTGCAGTCTGATGAGGATAACGATTATTGTTTTCAAATTGGACATCGATGCAAAAACTATATTTATTGGTACCGGGTTTTTTGACCTCCACAAAATATCACAAAATAATATTACATAGTAGAAAATGAAATATTGCGAAGATTCTAATAATCTTAATCTGATCTTTAACATAATATACAACAATAAAAACGTTTATGATCATTATTTTTGCATTGCCGTTATACATTCTTAGCAAAAAACCAAATAACTTTAAAATCTAGGCAACCTACCCACATAAAGAAAAGTAAAATCCTAAGGCAATATAGAACATCCAAATTTTACATCCCATTTGATAATATAGTCTTGAAAATAGCCCTTCAAACGAATTCAGTAGCCAACCTAGTTTCTCCACTGAACTACGATAACTTCTCCCATTTTCACTTTCATTTTCAACTTTATTTTATTTGTCTGTCCAACCTTTTCTCACCGTTTCTTTATTCTAATTTCAGTTTAACAAATTCTGAAACCATGCCTGTGATGACCCGTAAGGCTACTGCTCAGGAGATGGACATTAAATTGAGAACGGCCCTCCAAAAACTTGAAGCCACAAAACTCCAGTGTGACCAATTGCTACTGGAGAATGATGAAAGTGAGGAGGAAATAAAGAAAATAGTTGACAAAAACTCAAGCCTTAAACGGGAGCTAGTAGACCTACATCAACAATATCTGAATGTTGTTGATGAACGCGATCAACTGAAGGTCGTCACGGATGGTTTCAACAACTGTAGTAATTTGTATGAGGAGGCTTTAAGTAAAGTTAGGGACCTAGAAGATGAATTAATTCATGCTAATAGTCGCATCATCCAGTTAGAAAAAGAAAAAGAATGTAATCAGGTTAAAGAAACAAACCATTTGTACAATGAATTATTAAATATTAATTGTAACCCTCATTCCATAATAACTATTGACCTTACTGAAGATTCCTTGCTGAAACAGAATTATAGTTATAAACATAGTCATAATAAAATGAAAAAATATGCAAGAATGAATAGAATAATTAAAAAATGTAATCAATTTAGAAAACAACAAAAACACTTTTCCAAAAATATTCCACTGAGGAAAGAACGTGTTGATCTAATTAATAAGTTAAGCAATTATCAAATCAAATTAGAAGACAGCAAGAAAATATATGAATTTGATACACAGCGCCTACAGTCTGATATACAGGTACTTGAGGGCAGACTTAGTTCCCTTTACATTAAATATGTAGGTTCTCAGAACCAAATAAAAGAACACATTCTTGCTGCTAATGAGTTAGTTATGTGTCAGTGTACTTATCAGAAAGATTGAAACCCTGTCGCTGTCCAGCCTGAGGCAACGGAGAACCCGTCCCAGACTGAGTGTTTGTCTCAAGAGTGTATTCTTAACTATGATGTATCTGATATAAAACAGGATCTATCTCAAGTTGTTCAGCCTGAGTTTAGTTGTTGTCCATCTTTCAGTAGTCATGACTGTTATGATTCAGTTATGTTCTCAGATAGTATAGGAAGAGGTTTAGGTAAATTAATTAGTAACAACCTGAGTTATTCTACTCAAAATAATTGTATGCCAGGGTCAACCTACAAACAAATAATGGCATCAGTAACAAGAAATGTATTTAATCCTAAAACCAACATTACTGTATTTGTAGGTATCAGTTCTAAGGTCAAAAAATATGAAATAACTGACTGTGTAACTGAGTTGTTAAAGTTAAATTGTAATAAAATAATATTGTGTGCTTTCCCATATTTAAAAAAATTGACAAATAGACAAAACAATTATATTCATATGTTAAATAAGCATATGTACTTTTTAGTTAGTCATTACAGTGACAAGCTTGTATTTTTAGACACCAACAGTTTTGTAGAAACTTTGAAATCGACTAGGGATACTGTGTATCTGCCTATTAGTTTTAGACACATAATAGCAAGGCTATTAGCTTTTTATATAAACTCAGACATAAGTATTATGTCGAAGTCTTGTATTATTAACACCTCAACAGTTAGTAATAATACTAATAATAAGGTGGTATGCCTGAATGAATGTAGCTCAAATGCTATAAATGTTTATACAAATTGTACGACGGAGGTTCCCTCTCCCTCACGCACTATGAGCTCACTGCCTGGTGATAACATTGAAGTCTTGGGGTTAACTCCGGATAATCATTTAAACTAGTTTGTAAGACAACAGAAGGTACCAGTAATAATATTCTTATGCCTAACAACAACAACAAGGTATCTTCTTGCTCTAAAATAAGTAAATATCAAAAAGGAGATCAGCAGAATGCCTTGAAATTATTTCATCAAAATATTCAAGGCATTTCTTCCAAATTATTAGAAATTGAAATGTTTTTAGAAAAAACAAAGTTTGACATTGTTTGTTGTACTGAACATTGGTTAAAGGATTACCAAATGTTAATCAATTATGAGAACTATAGTGTAGGCAGTTGTTTTAACCGTAAATCTATGCTGCGTGGAGGTTCTCTAATATTGATAAAAAATTGTTTAAAATCAAAGCAACGAAATGACATAGTGAGTTTATCAATTGAACATTGCATCGAACTGTCATGTGTTGAGCTAGATAAGCATGTTGTAGTGTGCGTTTACAGACCCCCTAATTATCAGAACTTTTCTGTGTTTGAGTCAGTGATGGAGGATGTCCTGGCGAAACTTGCATCAAATAACAAAGCCGCAATTATTTGTGGTGATTTTAATATTAATATTTTAGAAAATAATTCAAATAGCAGTAGATTATTAAGCCTATTCAAATCGTTCAATTTATCTAATGTTTTTACAGAACCGACTAGAGTAACTCCTACTTCTGCTACTTGTATCGATAATGTCTTTTGCGACTGTGATTATTTAGATAAAGCCATCGTAAATTATCTGCCGTCTGATCATAGTGGACAAACGGTCACTTTTAAGTTTGAAACACCTTTGCAAAAAGTGCAAATTCAATTTAGACCAATAACGACTGGTAAACTAATTAGATTCAATAGTACCCTAAATAATAAGTTAAATGATCTGTGCCATGATATTGGTGATGCAAATAAATTGTACGAGGATTTCTTTTCACTAGTGCACACTCAATTCAATAAAACTTTTGAAAAGAAATCAAAAAACATTTGCCCTAATTTTATATTTAGTGACTGGGCAACTAGAGGTATAAGGATAAGTAGGGAAAGACTGTTCGAGCTGTATGGCCTTAAGCCTTACATCAATACTGAAACTTTCAGCAAGTATGTTACTACATATTCCAAAATTTTTAGAAATACTTGCAAATCTGCCAAAGCCCTGTACATTAGCAATAAAATCAAATCGGCAGAAAATAAAATAAAAACAGTTTGGAAAATTATAAATAACGAAACTAGTAGGAATAGAAAACGAAACACTGATTACACGTTGGAGACTTCACGTGGTGCCATAAGCTCTAACTTAGAAGTAGCTCAAGAATTTGTAAATTTCTTTACTAATATACCATTAAAAACGACGGAAGCCTTAAATTCTTCACCCGACGTATCAATTGATTTATTAAGAACGAACGTTCAAGCCTGCCCGGTTGAATTTCAATTTAAACATATTAACCCTGTAACAGTAATAAAAGCTTTTAAGCAAATTAAGATCAAATTGACCGAAGATGTTTGGGGAATGTCCATTAAAGTCTGTACCTCCATAATTGAGACTATTGCGCCTTATTTAGCTTTAGTATTTAATTCGTGTGTTGATCAAGGAGTCTTTCCCGATTTAATGAAATACAGTAAGGTAATACCACTTTACAAATCCGGGGACAGTAAAGACACCAATAATTATAGACCCGTATCCATGTTGCCGGTTTTCAGCAAGGTGTTTGAAAAAATAATACTCAATCAGATGCTCAATCATTTTAACACTAATAAAATCCTTCACGATCAACAGTTTGGTTTCACCAAAGGACGTTGTACGACCGACGCCGGTGTAACCTTATTAAAGCACATTTTTAACGCGTGGGAAGAGGCTCAAGACGCCATAGGAATATTTTGTGACCTCTCCAAGGCATTTGATTGCGTCGATCACGAAACCTTGCTTTTGAAACTTGAGCATTACGGACTTGGAAAACTTGCGCTCAATTTAGTTAGTTCTTATTTAAATGATAGACAGCAGCAAGTTCAAATAAATGGTGTCAATTCACATGGTTTAACAGTAATAATGGGTGTGCCACAAGGCTCGATATTGGGTCCTTTCCTCTTTTTAGTGTATATTAATGATCTACTCCATTTATTAAGAAATCAACCTCAAATGGTGTTATTTGCTGATGACACTTCCTTAATTTTTAAGGTAAATAGACGGGCTACAAATTTTGACGACGTAAATAACGCCCTAATGCAGGTTCAAAATTGGTTCACTGCTAATAATTTAGTATTAAATGGAAAAAAAACTAAGTGCATAAGATTTTCTTTACCAAATGTCAAAGGTAGTGATTGTGAGATAATATTGAATCAAGAGAAACTAGAGTTCGTCGATAAAACTGTTTTCCTGGGGATCACGCTCGACTCAAGGCTACAATGGGGTCCTCATTTAACATCTCTTTCAGGACGGTTAAGTTCAGCAGCTTATGCTGTCAGAAAAATCCGTCAATTTACTGATGTAGATACCGCGAGACTAGTTTATTTTAGTTACTTTCATAGTATCATGTCATACGGTATTTTACTTTGGGGACGGGCTGCAGACATCGATTCTATTTTTATTCTGCAGAAAAGAGCCATTAGAGCCATATATAATCTTCGCAGGCGCGATTCTCTAAGGGAACTGTTTAAGGAAATTAACATCATGACGGTGCCTTGTCAATATATCTACGAAAACATCATGTATGTAAGGAAAAATTTACATCTTTTTAGCAAAAGAGGTGAAAGACATAATTATAGTACTAGAAATAGGGACCTATTAGTTCAATCAGGTTTCAGACTGGCTAAAGTAGACTCATCTTTTATGGGGTACTGCTTAAAATGTTATAATAAAATACCTCCCCACATTCTTCAACTGAATGAGACAAAATTCAAGTCTTGTATAAAACGCACACTATGCAGGCAGGCATATTATAAGTTAGGGGATTACATCGTTGATAAAGATGCCTGGCTCAATGCTGGTCCTGCTCCACAACCACAACTAATTGATTAACTCTTGAAAATACTGTTGGAGCTGTTGAAGATTGTAAGACTATCTTTGCATTGTATAAACTCAATTTCCTTTATATTGTATAATTGCATAGCACAAATGTGAGTTCTATGTACTGTAGTGCTACCATTTACCGGGTAATGATAATAATGTCTTTCATTGACTTGAATGTGCCCTGGCGGCTGATAGTATGTCATGCTCACTAAAATGTCTCGCTGACGGTGGCGTGTGTGTTGGATCATTTAGCTCCCTTTAAAATGGTTGAGCTGAATGGTGCTGATCTATGCGTCATGTTCGTGAACGGGCGCCGTCAGTTGGGACTGGTCATCACTTGGCTGCCTCGGCTTATTTTTAATTATTTTACTTTTGGATTATTGTTTTGTTAAGTACTATTTGCTGTACTCTGGACACTTGAACGCGTACGTATTTTTTTTTTTTTTACATCGTTCTCACATATAATTATAAATTCAACATTAATGATGTAACTAATATTTTTGTAAAATATAATTTAAAAGAGTGTCCATGGAGTTTCTTGCCCGTTCTTCTCCATAGGTACCTACGCTTTGGAATGGGCAACTAGCTTCATATTTTCTGACTGACCTATTGACAATTCAAAAGTGCCTGTAAATGGTTTAATTGAAATAAATGCTTTGAGTTTGAGTTTGAGTTTATCTTCCAAATAATTCTCTATGTATTAGGAAATCGTAAAATGTGAGAACTTCTACAATGCGGATATTATTCGCTACTTCGTATACCTAACTAATACTAATGACTAACATGGTAACATGTGACTAGTTTTAAATTATTAGGGGCTAGGCACGTTTGAAGGTTCTTTGACTGTCATGGCCAGTGTCACCATTAAAACTTTTTAATCATTTTGCACAGATTGTACAGACAGCCTCAAAAAGATGGGTACAGCATCAATAGTACTACAATGTTTGTTCGAAGATATTGAAATTCCGATACACACACACACACACATATTATTATCCACGATAATAACGTCACGTTATAAATTATAAAAGTGCACATTGGGAATTCATTCGTAGCAACACATTATGAACGATTTTTGGGAGTTGGACATTTTGGGAATTGGACATTTTGAGAATTGGACATTTTGGGACTTGGACATTTTGAGAATTGGAAATTTTTTAACTTGGACATTTTGATACCGTTGGACATTTTGACCCTGAACGGATTAAAACTCAGACTTGGACTCGCGAACACCGTTCGGAGGACGCGACTCAACCTGCACCTGTGCACCTTATGGATTTTGAAAACAGCCACCCTTTGAAATTATTATTTCCTAGCGTGTGCCCTATTATGACTCGCCAGACCGAATATTGTTTTAAATACCCGGTCACAACAAATGCAATAGAGTTGGCCGAGTTAAAGTTATAGGTTTATGAGGGCTTAGAGATCTAAGCCCTCTTACGTATTTGGCCAACGTTACTGCGCAAATAACTGATATTGTAAAGAACCTAGTAGTACATACCAACGTATTGTTTATAGGAAGCAGAGAGACAAAAGTATTCATAACCATCTATCAGTCACGGGTTTGGCAAAACCATAATCAAAGCGTTATCGCCAGCTCGTCCTACTAATATTTAATGGCCCCGCAGTTTGTTAATCAATCCAACTAATGACTTGTGATCAGAGGCCTGGCCATTTTTTTGGCCAAAGAATCATCATCGCTATACAAGGTGGCACTGTTGTCCGCTTTTTGGGCACTTTTCCTGTTGACAGCGATGCGGACGAATTTTTGGATGCCCTACGATTTTTCCCCCTTTTTTATATACCTACAAATGGCTTATTCAACTAATTAATGACACTTCTTTATCATGTTCTAGATATCTTTCCTGCTGTGCGCTGTGTTAGCGCTGGTGGTGTTGTCTGCAGCGAAACCTGATGATGGAGAGAGTGTTACTCTACCTGGACCTGGGCTGTCATACGGTTGGTATTCAGTTCTTTATTCTACGATCTTAATATTGCCGTGTTTTCCTACGTTAATAGGCGTAGGAAATATGACCCTAAAATGATCGGAAGGCCAATTCTTGTAATTAAAAACGTTCAAAATCCAGTCGCAATCTCATCTCAGCGACAAATAATGTCAAACAGCCGGTCGATTCTGTTAAAATCTCACCGTGAAAAGTTAGGTGAAGTGAGCTGTCATTCCATTTGATGCTATAGGGACTGACACTAATGACAGCTCACTTTAAGCCCACTTCACCTGAGTTATCACGGTGAGATTTTTACAGAATAGCACTACTGTAGGGAAAATAGAGGTATTTTTGACAGATTGAGAGTGAGATTAGAATGTGAACGTTCCTAAAAATACGGGAATTGCCTCTCTGAAGTACTATTCTGCCAAAATAAGGGAATGCAATCTCGACTCGAGATTAGCAACTCGAGATCTCGCATGCTAAGTCCGAGGTCGATATTGACCATTCGAGGCGATTGAACAATCTGGCGAATCGAGATTTAGAGATTTTCGGATGGCTGGGGGATGCTCATGTCCAGAAGTGGATGTCTTTAGTCTGAAATGATGATTAAACCCTCATGTCTACAATCACACACACAAACACACACACACAAACACACACACATAACACACACACACACACACAAACGTCGCACATAAACGTCACAGATTTTTTTGCATCCACCAATAACGTAGTAACAAAACCTTTACAGTTTTTTTCAAGACAGTAAAAACTTCGGTGCTGTATAGTTAGTTTTTGTAATCATTGGGCAAGTGCATTGAACTTCTAGTTTACTTTCGGTTTAATAATGAACTCAACTTACACAATGTCACGTAGTCAGCTGATCATAAGCAAATGTTTCGTTTCACAACAAAAATCTTTTTTTTTTATTTTGAATATAATTATTTAAATTAGGTAGGTACTTAGGTATACAGAGCCTTGAATAAAACGTTAAATTATAAGTAAGTACCTCAATACTGTTACTTATGTTATTTATTAACATAGGTACATAAACTGGGATTTCCCAAGTTTCCTACTAGAGCTCTTGGAACAAAAATGCTGTTCTTATTTCTCTGCGAATTTTATATAAAATTGTTTATTGGTATGTAAGACTAATAGGTACCGGATCAGATTAAATAAGCTAGCAAATTAAATGTTGATGTTAGAATCATAATAACAGAAAAAAATACTGTTTTAAACTTGTTACGGTACCTACCTACCTACTTACAGTTCCTAATAAAGTGATTATTGACAGTACCTATCCTTTTGAATGTTAATTGTTTGTGTCATGAACTACAAAAATGCTACAAACGCAATAATCTGTACGAATGTCATACAGAATATCCTCTTAAATTTTTCAGGAGGCATCCCGTATGGCAGTATCAGCGGCAACGTAGCAGAGTTCTTCAGACGACAAGCGACATCTGGCAGCAGGTCGGTGTACCTCTCCGGTCCTCGCGGCAATAGCGTAGACTACGCGCCAATTGAACAGTACTTAAGATAGATTGCGCTAGTTGTAGGTTTATGTTCGTTATTACAGAATGTGTTGTGAGTTAGTTTGGATGTGATTGATTGGGGTCCCTAAACGATAGTATATTTTCTATGTGACCATTTGTGTACAATTTCCAACAGGGGTCCTAGGATTCCGGTTTAGTTTGAAAATGAGCTCTTTGACTGTCTGCACTAGTTCAAGTACCTATGGTTCTTGTTAATTTGCGATTATGTTGCCAAAAGCCATAAATTGCATTCACATTTTTTTTAAGTAATAAAGATAGAAAATAATAAAACATTAAGTAGGGATGCCAATATTAAAGTTAGTTATTTCTGTTAGATCGTTAAGTAAATGCCATTAATTTATTTAATAATATTACCGCATAGTTTTATTTATATCAATAGTTACCCCATTTCCGTCTAATGAAAACGAACTTGTCTTGGAGGGGCCCGTGGCTAAATAATAACAGCCGCACAGGTCGATCGATCAGGTTAAGCTACGCTTGCCGCGGTTGGTCTGTGGATGGGTGACAATCTTTACATATCGAGACCCCTCCGTGCCTCTGAAAGCACGTTAAGCCGTTGGTCCCGGCTGTCATTCGTGGATCTTTGACAGTCGTTACGGGTAGTCAGAAGCCCGAAAGCCTGACAACCAGTCTTACCAAGGGGTATCGTATTACCCAGTAACTGGGTTGTGGAGGTCAGATAGGCAGTCGCTCCATGTAAAATACTGGTATTCAGCTGCATCCGGTTAGATTGGAAGCCGACCCCAACATAGTTGGGAAAAGGCTAGGCAGATGATGATGAAAACGAACTTGTCTAAAAAATATCTACTAGGTACATATTTTATTTCATTTATTTACTTTGTTTTGAACAGTGGTGACCCAGTGTTAGCGGCCCTGACTTAACCAGTTGCCGGTCATGGATTCGAAACCAGACAGGCGCTTTACTACTTGTGTACCACTGCTCTCATAACGGTGAAGGAAAACATCGTGAGGAAACCGGCATGTCCTAGAACCAGAAATTCGAAGACATCTGCGAACCCGCACTGGGCCCGCGTGGTGGATTACGTCTCACCTCTCAAAAGAGAGGAGGCCTATGTCCCAGCAGTGGGAACGTTATAGGCTGATTACGATAATGCTTCGCTTTGCTGATAGTTTAGGAGCTTCGTCGTGTTACTACTCTTGAGACAGACTTCTGACATAAAAAAATTGATTTGCTATAGACAATCAATTTCCTTGCAGCTAGTTGCCTATGAATGGGTCCATAAACCTCTGGTCTCCGATACACTACAAGTTGTAAAACATATTCAACTAAAACAATGCCCCTACATGTGACATAATTATAATGTCGTATGATAGGAGCATTGTCTCATTACGTACGGACAAGTAAATACTTAACTAGACATTATTGTTTTATCAACTTACTTCCCACGAATAATGGCTATTGTCTGCTAAAACCTACTGTTTTTGTCAACAGCTGATATTTCCTATGTATCTTGTTAGAACTGCTTAGATTTAGTTGATATCATAAGGGCTAATGAGTATCTAAATAATCATATTGTGTTATACGTACCTACCTGAAAATTATGTAGGTAATTATGGTCGCTGAAAGGTCACAGCTTTTTCTATTTTATCTATTCAAAGTTTTCTCGAGGGATATGCATATCTACTGCTCACCTTAATGAGTAATTAGGAAGTCATCCATGGATGGCTTCCTTCCTTGGCTAAATCTTTGACCAAGACTGAAATCCGATGAAACTAATACACGCGGACGTATCAATTTTCAAGGGGGTTCAAACCCTTGTAAGTTAATTTCACTTTAGGTAGGTACTTGTTCAAAATTATTTAAAAAGTGAGAGAAACTGTCGCAAGTAAAATTTAAGTCACTAACCCCCGCTTTTTTGTACCTTTATGGTCTGAAAAACACAACACCGTGGAGCCAATTCATCCTGTGCCCTTCATTAAAACAATTACAAGCTGGTTTTAAGCACGTGTAAGTTTCCTACGCATCCCTTAACCCCAAGGTCTGTATGTCAACACACGCGTGACATAACTCTAGTGGGTCAGTCGCCACGCGTCACAGCGCCACACTATGGCATTAGATTAGTCTCGTATATCTACATACATAGTTAGTGAGCGTGCTTATTACTAAAATTGGGTTAAATTGGCTACGAAGGTGAGTGCAATGGTGGCGTAAAGACGGACTGGGTTTAGACAGCGAGTTGGGTAGGAACTTGGTTATAGTAGCTGTAGAACTGTCGTTTTTCTCCACAGCACCTTAATTTCGTAACACAGTATCAACCTCAATCTGTAGTGCTATTCTGTAAAAATCTCACCCTGATAACTCGTGTGAAGTGAGCTTAAAGTTAACTGTCATTAATGTCAAACCTTAGCATTAGATGAAATGACAGCTCACTTCACCTAACTTCTCACGGTGAGATTCTAACAGAATCGACCGGCTGAATCATTTTGAAAGATATTAGAAATACATTGCTCCATTTATTATCTATGTTCGAAAAATGTGTCTGCTCAACAACTGCAACGTAAATAACACAATGAATGTTGTTGAACTGTGAAAATGAAACCAATTGCCACTGATAGTTTTATACAATTACCTGCTGTTTTAATCTTGGAATGTCTGCATAGACTCAAAGGTCAAATTATTTATTCGCAAAGTGTGCATAGATGTTACTATTATACAGGCTGGCAAGTACCTAATCGACGCGCACACTTAGATACCATCGATTCAGTACATGATTCTGAATGAATACCCTTGGTTTTATTCCTTTCGCCAGTTATAAAAAATAAAAATAGCAATTCCATACAGTTTGACCGTGTAGGTATTGCATGACTGGGGAAAAATGTTTACGCTAGGGGGTCTAAAATGTTTACGCTAGGGAGTCTAGAATCATGTGCTGAATTCATGGTTTGACAGTTTGCGTGTCGATGTCCTGACACCCTGATAACAACGGTATACAATTTGGTATCACCGTAATTCACAATCTATCATATTTTTTGTGATGAGTGATGAAGTATAAACGCTAAGCTTTTACAAGCTATTAGTAAACTTATAAAGTGCAATGATTAACAACATAAGGGTTGTTGCTATGTCAGTTCAGTCACCTTCCTGAGCAGATGGGACGCATAATATTAACTACTCAGATAAATTCGGTGCCTTAGGTATCTTACATCTACAACGGATTAGGGGAAGCCCATTCTTTGTTATTATTACCATCACGTACAACATACGACATTTTGGCTCAGAAGTGCCGATTATTGCTGCAACTTACATCCATTTATTACCAAAGATGTTTGTAAAAAAGATGGATCTACATTTGGCCACCAATCATTCACCTCCATTACTGTCGTTCGAATCAGTATGCCCGTCAGGTAAAAGAACATATTATAATATGTAAGTGCAATTAAAACTTTACGACCATTTATTATTATAAACGTTGTGTAATTTACATCCAATATTACGGTGTCAGTATATTCACTAAAACCACAATTGTGGGAAACCAATCCTGGCACAGCTCCAGTGTATTTATAGAACCAATACTAAGAAACAACTTTAAAGGATTTTCCTCTAGTTTATTTAGCTTTTACATAAAACGTTTTTGAGAGATTTATTTACTAATCTGCATCTGCTGGGGAAGGTATTTATGCTAGGTTCCATTTTAATCGTATATTCGGCCAATGGTAATATTGTCCAATTAATGCTTTTATTAATAACCAGCTTTTGCCGGTGGTTTCGGCCGCGTGGATGTCGGAAAATATCCCATTTATACATTGTTTTCATATAACTCTATTGGTTTACGCGGCGCACGCCAGCAAAGCTCCCAGTAGGCATGATTTTTTCCAATATCTTCAACTATCATCGTCATACGTCAGTCAATATACACAAGACCTTTATAAACTATTATTACACCTAAACCTTTATCATGAATCACTCCGTTCAATAGTGAAACCGTATAAAAATCGGTTTTGTTTTTTTGAGTTTATGGCGCTCAGACTGACAGACAGATGCGGCCACTTTGCTTATTATATGTAGTGATATTCATGTCTGCTACATTTCATCGTATCTTTGGACCAGACACTATCAATTTAGGTACTAACATTGGTGCCCTGACCCAGCAAAGCGGCAGCAATCGTCTAAGCAGATCGCAAAACAGAGGGGGCAACATGGGTCCCAGTTTTAAATCAATGGAATGTACTACGGACTTACACGGAAAAATAGCACTAAAATTATCTACTAATATAACCCAGACGGTTAGTGTGACATAAACAGATTTCGCGGCCGCCGTAAGACAATTGCCGATGACCGGCGGTTTTGATTCACGATCCGTCATGGCCATCGATTGATCTACTATTTACAAAAGGTCTTTTTTATATTGTGCTCCGTAATGCGGTGTAGCTTCAGTAGTAAAATAGATAGGTTGTAAAATATGAACGATCTTTGTCACCACCGATTTCTGAAATCGTATTCTGTTGAGTCTAATGTCATGTCGAGTAAAAGCGAGCCGAGATTGGCTCTTGTTATTTTAGAGAGAACCAATCTCATTAGCTAATAAATATTTGTCAGTATATTTGTCCGTACATGTTTCACATCCGTATTCACAAACAATACTTATCTAAATAAAGTAAGCAATACTATGCGAAGTAATTATTCCATATGGCCTGGACATGGACTATGGACATAAACCTTTTATTATTTTGATCTTTATTTTTTGTTTTTATCTGGTGTACCTATGTAATATGTGTATTGTGTGCCTTCTAGTCTGTACTAAATAAATGTATTTTCTTTCTTTCCTTTTCTTTTAAGTTATCAATAAAAAAAAAAAAGTAAGTGACGCATACAAGTATGCAAGTATTGTCTATGAAGAGGTTTTTGGGACCCTGTGCGTCTGCGCGCACTGTGAAACCGTGTTCATAACAAAATAAAACATTTAATGTTTAATTTTAATGTCTAGAATCTAGATCATACCGGGCTTCATATCTGACCAGCTCTGCTCAGACGAAACTCAAAGGTTTTATCTATCTAACTAAAACTACCCAATACTAATAATAAATCTGAAGAGTATTTTTTTTTTTAACGCGCTAATCTCTGAAAGAACAAGTCAGATTTGAAAAAATATTTTTGAATTTGTTAGCCCAATAGGTACTTACGGAAATCTATAGGTTATTTAATATCACGCTACGACCCACAAGAGTAAAAACAAAAAAGTCAGAAAGAATACTAAGTGAAAGCAAATCCTATAAAGATAAATGACAATAGCTTCCGAAACTGCCATGTTATCATTTTAAAGAAATAAAGACTGCGTTATGAATACATTCGTACTTGATAAATACTGAATTCAAAGCAGGTTTGAAACTCACACTAGGATTCCTCGTTTTTTGCACCATTTATGTCGCTAATTGACAATACGTCGGATGGCGGGGCATCTGTCTGTATACAGATTAGGTCGGCAATCAACAAGTCACCTGTTACGCGTATTAGTTGTGGCAGTATGATGAGTTGTAGCTGTGCGCGGGAAATGCCCGCGCTTACATATACTATGATGACTGTAATGTATGTAGAATTGGTTTTTGTTGGATTTAAATAGTGGAGCATTTATTGGGCGTTATTTCATTTATACTGATATCATTTATTAATACACACATCAAAAGTGTCTAGGGATCAACATATATTTTTGCAATAACTTTTCTCCTGATTGATATTAATTAAAATTTTCTTTAAGGATTCATCAAATAAAGTGTTTTCGTTTGTCACAGTAACGATAAACCAAGTCACCTTTGCATTAATAAAGAAATTTGCCATTTTCCTAATAAAGGGATTTTTGACATTTGAACCACTAACACAAAAGTTCGAAAAAAAGACTGAAATAACAGTTTTCTTTAAAATTTTATTGGGTAACTTAAACAATTAATAATCCGTGTTTCTACCGCGAACACTAACAACACAAGAACATCGGTTTGGCATACTCAAAATGAGTTCATCCAAATCACGCTGTGGAATGGCCGCCCATGTTCGTTGCAACAACAAAAAAAGGTCTTCTTGCGACTGGATACCCTCCATATTCGGCAGAGCTCTTCTCTGTAGCATATCCCATGCATGCTCAATGGGGTTCAAGTCTGGCGACTGAGCAGGCCAGGGCAGGACATTGATGTTAGCTGCGGCGAGAGTCTGTCTTACAACTCTTGCGGTGTGCGGTCGTGCATTATCATGCATTAACAAGGGACCGATTTGCACTTGTAGAGGAACGATGACGTCTGATACAATCGTCTCAGCATAAATTTGAGCGTTGAGGTTGCCTCTGATCCAAATCAACTCAGTTCTTCCGCCGATCCAAATACCCGCCCATACCATGATGGTTCCACCACTATAAGGATGGACTTCCTGGCAGGATTTTAATCGCTGTTGGCGTCCAGGGGTTCTCCAGTGTCGTATACGTCTTGTATCCGGTCTCATACCAAAACGAGACTCATCAGAAAAGCACACGAAACGCCATTGTTCTTCTGCCCAATTTCTGTGTTCAAGAGCCCATTGATATCGAATCCTACGATTGTGCATTGCTATAGGTGGTACCCGTAGCGGTCTTCGGGAATGAAGGTTCACTTCATGCAAGCGGTTTCTGACTGTTTGGTCGCTAATTAAGTTCCCTGAAGAGTGATGAAGCCTCACGGCTAACATCATGGCGGTTATTGTTGGAGCTCTTCGAGTTAAGATTTGAATGTATCGGTCGGTTAGAGGGTGGCTTCGGCTAAATCTTTTTATTCAAATGTTCCACGGTCACTGTTCGTCATGCTGTTCTTTTCTTGTGAGGAATGGAGCACAACATAACAATATTTTTTTACGCGAAGAACGCGTTGACACGTGATTGTCTTACACATACCTTTTATGAAATAAGGACGTGTGGAGGTGGGAAAATTTACAATGAAGAAAGCATTTTAATTGAAACGGTCCGAAACACCTTCGTAACCATAAATTGATTGTTGTGGGTAAGTAAAATATAATACGCTAGATACCAACGTCATGCATTGGCCGGATAGAGCTGAAAGAATATAGGCCGAGAGAAAATAAAACTAATAGCAATAAGTGGGGAAATACAATTTTTTATAGATATATAATATCAACCTGTCCCGTTATTTCTGCACAGGTGTCAAAACAAAACCTCATCAGATATACCAATAGGCCTTTTATAGACGACATTTCCGCTGAACGATGACATAAAAACGATCTTCTCACAATATAAATGGCATTCCATTAAGAACAGTACCTGATGCGAATGTTGACATCGTGATGTATCAATGAATGTCTTTGCTGATGTGACGTCACAGCATTGTAAGGTACTTCGGTATGAGTTTTATATGTCGGTGACTTGAATAAGTAAATTGGGCGTTGTGGCGATTATTATCAACGATCAGAGTGATAATATTACGATGATTGTTGGGCTAGATATAGTGGTGTTCAAGGCATGTACCTATGTGGTACCTATAGTGTTGAGTTAACCAACCTGTATGTATGGATTATCTTATTCAGTGGTACCGTATTATCACACTTAATATTATAAAGGCGAAACTTTGTGAGTGTGTGTGTGTTTTTATATGTTTGTTACTTCTTCACGCTCAAACGGCTAAACCAATTTTGAAAAAAAATTGTATGAAGGTAGCTGACACTCTGGATTAACATATAGGATACTTTTTATCTCGATATTCCCACGGGATCGACACTTAAGCGGGTGAAACCGCGGGGCGCAGCTAGTGTGTTTATAAATATTATACGTGTGACTGTTTATATATTTGTGTAGAAATCTTTAGAGGTAGTGTTCTCTTTTCGGAGAGGCATAAGGGCTAAAGCTTCAAACGGCTCAAGCCATTATGAACATCGACATGGAACTAAGAATATTCTGGGAGAACGGTCTAATAGATTTTATCGTCTACCGAGAAGTATTGCAAAAGTTTGATTTCTGATTATGCATTCTTTGATTCTTTCTCACGAATTTCCGGTGTACATACCTACGGAATATTTCTAGTTCTAATCAAGCTCCTCATCTTTATTGAAACAATAACAAGACATGTCCAGTATCACGTTTAACATCACGGCATCCTATTTTTCGTCGTTCCACTTCGCAGACATCAAAGCATTGGTTTTTACTGAATTAAAAATGTCGTAACTCATTTAGTATTCAATGAACACCGCACTTGGTATTTTGAGCCTCTGTGACGTATTTGGCAAATGCTTTATAAAACAACTTTGTTTCTGAGAATCAATGTAGAATACGGATAGAGTCCATGCAGTTCGATTGGTTCCCGTTACGTAACATTTTCAAAACAATAGGTCTTTTTGATTTGAACTAGATTTGGTGGAAATGTAATCAATTGTTTAGACGTTTTTAGGTTTTAAAATGCGGTTGATTAATGCTAAATTGTGATTGTGATTTAGTAACAGAAATTCAATCGATTTGTCCTTTGATTTTAATCCGTGGATTTGCCATTGTTAAAAGGATTGATTATCCGGTAAAGGTAATCTGTACGTTAAAGGATAAGCCAATGGGTTATGAAGGAGTAACGAGTGACGAAGAGTAGGCTCAAACATAGCCCAGGCTATAAATCATCCCATGTCTGTACATCTCTTTAATTATCTAATTGCACTTGGATGAATAATCTTTTTAAAAGATTCTATCTTTCCTAAATTAACTATAACATTTAGTTAAATTTCTGTTAGTAAAGGCAAGAAATTTTAAAAGAAATGTGATGAAATACTATCATATTTTTATTAATCAAGTTAATATATACACAATACTCGTATAAGCGAACACTTAAAACAACAATTTGTACATGCATATGTAAAAAGAAGCAAAAGAATCATAAAGCAAAAGGGCATCAAAAAATTCTCCCGCATCGCTGTCAACAGGAACAGTGCCCAAAAGGTTGGCAGCATTGCCCCGTTGTTTTGAAATTGAAATGTATAAGATATTTAAAACTTTTCTCCATCTGTAGCTACGAGTATTTACCATAAACGACGTGCGTCATTTGATCGCATATTCAGAGAACATGCGAGGTATTGGCACCGACTATTTTTGTGATGCGCACGCGGCGATACGTTTGATGAACTTGAATCGTATGTAACAGTAGTGAACTTGAACGCGGATGTGACCTAATGTAGCTCTGTTACCATGTGCAGGTATTATCGCATCACTAGGAGGTCAGCAAAGATGTGGTGTAACTGTTAAGGGGATTCAGGGATTCTGGGTGTTGTTACGCAATATAAGAGAGTTCAATGGCCTTCTGAAAACGGGGAGATCCCGGACAGAGGTAAGGCTAAAGGCTTCTGCTATTTCAATAGATAATGTTGATAGGGTAATCCTTAAGAGCGTTTACGCCGTACGGCATTTCATACAAACTTTCAAGCCGTTGTTTTTCGAAATAAATGAACCGATTTTAATTCAACTTCATACGCATAAGCAGGATACAAAGGTCTAAAAAGTTAGCAGAGAACATTTTCGAAAAACTGTGTTACAGCCAAATTAGACCGATTTTAAAGTTTCCATAGAAACAGAGATTTCCAGTTATCTTTTATTAAATAAGACATTTCGAAAATGTTCTCTGCTAACTTTTTAGACCTTTGTATCCTGCTTATGCGTATGAAGTTTCATTAAAATCGCTTCATTAATTTCGAAAAACAACGGCTTGAAAGTTTGTATGAAACGCTCTTAAGGGGGTTTCCTTATGAAAACCTTCCATGAAAGTGAGATTGTCTGTCCTATTGCTACGTTTCGAAGTTTGCACTACTGCGCCGATTTGCCAGAACTATAGATGGTGAAGGACCTAAACAGAAAGGTTCCTCAATTCACTCGAATCTAATTTACCTGGTAGAATATAAATGAAACTTGCTATGTATAAACGTATTCTTGAGAAAAAAAAGGTTATTCTTAATTTACTAATACCAAAAAAAAAACGAAACAAGTTTTTCAAATGCATTGCCGTCGAGGTAGACCACGGCGAAGGTGGTTGATCTGAGAATGTCTGCAGAGCCAACATGATCAGAGATCGCACAAGCCGGGAAGGTTTGGACGGAAAATGGGGAGGCCTTTGCCCAGCAGTGGGACTCAATAAAGTCTAACGAAAAACAAAAAAAAAATAGACACTGAAATCACTTCCAAACATGTAGGATATGCGGTCTCCTACAATCTATCTATGAAACAACCTTTTACCATACCACCCACCAGCAACAGATTCTGAAAATAAGTAGAATATTGTCAGTACGTAGGTACTCTTTATATAAATGGTCAAGGTTTCAATGACAGATAGGTATAATGATGACGGTGACCTCTGGCTGCGGAAGGAAGGACGGGGCTATTTGATGGTGACAATGTCCGTTTGATAGAGTAGCCCGAAACGTAGACTGAAGCGGGAAAGATAAATTGGGCATTCGAATCGGAACACAATCTTGCAGTCTGTGACAAGTGATTCAGCTTTTAACAGTCCCTAGATATCAAGATAAGGTATAGGTCATTTTGGAATCCATTAGGATAAACGGTTCGCAAGATGATTAGTTAAAGAAAATTATCGAATTGATCTAATTTCCACAACAAGCAATATGTATGATTGTTATTTTATTATTATTTTTAAAGCAGTTCAATGCTGAAAGTCAGTTAGCGTATCGTGGCAAGATATTTCAAATTAGTTTTTACTGACACAGCGATTAGGCCCTCACGGGTGGCAGTCACCTTGCTCCGAGACACCAAGATCCTTATTAGATAACTAACCTGCGAGTCTGCGACCGCTTATGACTTGTGTCCACGGAGTTCCTTACATGTCGAAATACTGTGCTATGGCAGGCCTACTTCAAACTAATTGCTGTATTTCCTACCTTCTCATTACTGGCACGACAATGCGAATATTAGAGGAAATTGTTACTTATATAATTAAGCAAGGTCTTCACTTATCATGTGAAGTTGTGATCTAAATTTAAGAAGGGACGTCCTTGAGGGAAAATTATGCTTAACTGCTTTCCATGGTCATCCTTTTTTGGACAAAGGGTACAAAATAATAATATAACATCACTCCTGTATTAAACCCCGAAAGAAGCGGAAGCCGAAGGGTTAGGCAGAGGTGCATCTATAGTACACTCACATTTCGCCATGTAATAGGGGGCACGCCTATTGTCGTCAACCGGGCATAAATACAGACAAAACCGGGTACAAATGATGATTCAAGATATTTTCACACCATTTGGGATTCAATATAGCGCCCATGAATAAGGCACTGCTTTATCCCCTTGATGAATAATCTACTATTATTTTGTAAATTAAAATAACTCTTATTATTTATGGTTGCACGTCAAATAATAATTGTATTTTGTAATAATTTTGAGCTGGATGACCAATTCCCCGATACAATTTAAGGTTCTGGACTTCCAGCGAAATACAACTTTGCCATAAGCAATATTAGCATTCCCATGATAAATATAATATAACTAGCTGCGCCCCTCGGTTTCACCCGCGTAAGTTTCGGTTTAGGGGATGAAAAATAGATGTTGGCCGATTCTCATAGATACCGGATAAGCACAAAAAATTTCATCAAAATCGGTCAAGCCGTTTCGGAGGAGTATGGCAACGAAAACTGTGACACGAGAATTTTATATATTAGATAAAACCAACAGCTTAAATACTCAAAAAAATATCTAATTTAATACGTCTTGTCATTAGAGTGTATTTTAAAGAATTTTCCCGAATTCACACATGTGAATGTTTTTCATTTTCTTTTGTTTTATTTTTCTCATCCTTATCTTCAAGGTCTTAGTTAGTGACCATGTCATTAATAAAATTGCCTGACCCTTAGTGAACTTTGTCACCGTCAAATATAGGAAGAACATGATTGTACAACACCATAGAACTACTTAGTCAAAAGGCATAAGCCAATGTTGCACACAAGAAGTGTCCATATACACAAATAACATCACGTATACTTTCCCCGAGGGGCTAGGCAGAGGTGTAACCGCAAAAGAGGCACCCATATTTCGCCATTTGTAATAGGGGCCGAGCCTATTGCCATAAACACAGACATCCAGATTTATGAGAGCTACTAAGAAAATCATAATAACACTTTGCCCGACCCGAGAATAGAACCTAGCACCTCATTCACAGCGGTCGCGCTTGCGACCGTGACACGTGAAATTTGTTCAGTTCGATGGTCTAAAGCACCTCTTAAAGTTTGTAAGGTTAATTTTTTAACACCTTTATATATTTAGCAGTAAGCTGAGTTGATTGACTGATTGAAACTACTTCCACTTGATTAGCGTGTAATTTAATTTCCTTTTATTTATTTTTTGTGTTCGTAAAGGTTTCAAAGTAAATAGTAATTTAACGCCCTATGCGTTTCGTTCGATCCTTCACGTCAGTTTAATATTATACGGGTTTTTTAGATGATGACTCGGTGTGATTTGGCATCATCTCGTAGAAAAACGTTTTTCTTATAAGTTTTATCGTAAGGGCGCGTCATTAGTGTACCTGAGTTAACTTTTTATTTCAATTTTTTTTTTGCAATTTAATTTTCATTATTTAAAAAATCACTTAAATGTTCAGTTGTAGTCCAAACTTTCTCATGCTGATCCATATAATTGGAAAAACCTCGACCCCTGCCATAAAGGATATCCTAGTTCAAGGGTCGATACCTCATCGATGTAACATCTAGGTACTGAAGTTTGGGAAATAAATTACGGTAACTATTACTATTAATTCCTCTCACTTGCTCTCTCCCTCAGCTTAGGTGTTTATGCTTATGATTTGAGTTGGTTTACTAAAATAGTGCAACGTGCCGGAATAAATTATATTTATGAATCGTCATTTTGATAAGAAAACTAACTCATATGACAGTATTCACTCGCTGAAAAAGAAACGCAAAAATATGAGGTGTTGATGATTGGTGTTACAATATTAAGGCCTTATTATGGTCCTTTATCCGAAAGGAAATTTAAGGTTTGTTAACGAGTAATATCAGTCATTTCATCGAAGGCAAATAAATGCTAACTTTTACAGCGTCCTCTTTCGAAAGAGCTCAGAATTATTACCAACATTTGAAATGACCCATTTTTTTTTGTCGTGAATTTACAGAAAAGATAATAATGTAAAAGTATTATGACTAGTGAACGTAACTTCAAGTAACTTTAGCCCAACGGCAAAGGCCAAGACATGACTGCTTGAGTTTAGGAAATTTTCACATATAGGTACGTAAGTAAGTCATGGAAATTAATCGTTAAGCAAACCATCAGAATCATTTAATTTTCGACTCAAGTAATTTGTGGAATCAATAACTATGATAGTGATAGTATTTTTTTATCACTTCAAAGACTTCCCAAAAATCATTCCAAGCATCCCTTTCTAGAGCCACCTCGATGCAACACATGCGGTACGCATCTAGGTCGTCTCGACTCATTCTGGGCCGGTCTCGGCGGCGCTGTCCATCCTCAAGCACCCACAGTGTGGTGACGTTGCTCAGTAATATTTATTAGAAAACTAGCAGTGCTCCGCGGTTTCACCCGCGTTAGTTTCGATCCTGTGATCATCGTGATTTGATTAGTAAACAAAGTAAGCAGCATGATTAGAACAACCTTATTAGTAACCCTCTCGTAGGTATAGTAAAACTCGATACAGGTAAGGAGATGTCCTATAAATAGGTTTCTGTGAACTGAACGTTTGACCAACTTAACAAAGGTGTTAATTGTTTTAACACTGAAAAGGAAAGGTGCGCCTTTTCTCTGGCTCTAAACTAAAGGACATAAACTAGAAAATATCACATAACATCACGCCTGTACTCCTGGAAGGGTTAGGTTGACGTGTACGTATAGGACACCCACGTTTCGACAGATATTGGGCTCAAAACCACACTCTAGGCTGTTGCTGAGAAATTCCTGATATCAAAAATCTATAACACTTTGCCCAACCAGCGAATAGAACTCAGGACCTCGTGCTCAGCAGAAGCAATTGCGATCACTGGACCAACGAGGCAGTGTCAAACAGACTACAAGATATTTTGCATTCATTGAGTCAATTATGCCTTAATTATTAAGGGCTGATTTTTCATTCGACAGATAATTTTTATTCATGGAATAAAATTGACGTCTGACAGATTTCGTATAAAAGAACTGTCAAAAATTCAAAATTATTCCTCGGATCAAAATAATTTGGCGTTGGAAAAATTAGCCCTTAGTAGAATAATTATATTAGGGCTATATCCAAATCTGAGTAATCATGGAAACTGGAAGTCGGCTTGGTAAAGAAATAAAAGTTATTTTTAAGCACATCTTGATAAATTAACGGGTCTGACCTGTTGGCTATATTGAGCGAACTCGCCCTATCTCGCTAATTAGTTGTTTATCCACAATACGGACTGCAACAGATGCTATTTAATACAATTTAAAGTCGAGTCATTGGGATTACTGGAGCTCAATTGCGAGTATTACTATCAATATATTGATACATTTACCGATACTGCGTTACCAAAAAGCTGGCTTCCAGCCGAATAAACTGAAATCAATTGCAACAGCATTAAACGTATTGATGCATAGGTATTGATCTATAGCTGTACTGACATGTTTCCTTATGTTTTCACTTCAGTGTTCAACAAATGTTATCTATCTGTCCGTCTAACGATCGTTAAATGTATCGATAACACATAGTTCAAACACTGACAGAAAACATAATATCTGTAGGCCAATTCCCGTAATTAAAGACATTCAATATCTAGTCGCAATCTCAGACCGGAATAACTCACAAAAACTTGTCAAAAATGTAGGGAAATTAGAGGTATTTTTTTCGACAAATTGAGACTAAGTTAAATTTGGTAATTTTATGATCTATCCCTCTGATACATGCAACAAATTACGACACAAAGTGTTATTCACAACAGATCCTGAATAACCAATGACACATCTTTTAGCCCAAACTTGTCCAAATCACCCCATATTTTTTTCCTGCATTCAAAAACACCCTTCAGATTTTCGTGCCCTTCCTTCTCCAGCCCAAAAATATAGGCCAAATCACCCAGACAGTTACCTCAAGTCCCAAAGCTAAGGTCATTGGCAGCACAATGGCGTATGGTGGCCGGCCATCCGTGTAGCTAGGACGGAGTGGAGATATAAAACGGCGCGTAGGGCGTCCACAGTCAGTGTTGTACCAACGTCATCCAGGCACCATGGCTTGCAAAGTAAGTGGGGTTTTAACTTATAGTTGTGTTAATTTAGTGTGGTGATTGGGTTTTTGGGGTTAATTAAAATAGATAAATAACATTTGAATGATAAGTTTTAAGTTAATTTTTGGTAGGGGTTGATCTTTGTGAAAATCTTTTAATCAAAATATGCATCAGTCATAATTTGTAAATTGCGAATGAATGGAAAGTTTTCAGATAAAAATTGTCTGTAAATCTGTAATGTTTGATTAAAGTATTACTTAATCGTGGATAATATTATGTCGTGTCCAGTGAGTGTTTACATTTGAGAATATCTCGAAATTGACTGAAATAATTAAATTTTCTTAGAAGGTCATAATAACATCACCTATTTCGCCAGTTATAGGGAAGAACTTCAAAATAGTTTAAAAAAGAATTTTAAATTATTTCAATAAAACACTGTGAATACATGAAATACTTTCAACGTTCTGATCTTTTTATCAGAGTCTTATCACTAAAATAAGTTTCATAATGAAACGATTAGCATAAGACTTTAATTATCTGTCCAGTACATATTCGTGGGAAGTACCTACTATTGAATAGATCGTGAGATATGGCTGTTTTGTGCATTGTCGTAGGGACATGTGTATTATGTACTGTTTATAAGTACCAACAAAGGTAGCAATTGAGATATAATGGGTCGTATTTACTTTGGTCAATTGTATTGTTATATGCAGTAAGGTACACATAGTAATATGGTTTCAGTGAAACGTATTTTTTTTTTTTTTTTTTTTTTAACTATGGCATCTCGCAGTTCATCCTTTATGAGGATGGCTACTGCTTAACCGGACTTTCCTGTGGATGCCTCGAATTAAGGCCTCCAGCCAGGGCATACAATAACTTAAAAACTAAGCGACAGCGCTAAGGGTAACCCCCTGCGGGGTTCGGACCTCGGCTCAGGGCGTCGCTGGAAGAGGACAGCAAGGGACAGGCTGGATCGGTATTATTATTGGTGTTTAGGGGCGAATTTAAAACTACAGGCTCAGCTGCGCGGGCTGGCTCGAGCAAGGGTCGGGGGGGGCACGGTGATGGTGCGGGGCGTCGCGACGGGCCTCGGCGGCGAGGACGGAAGGACGGATGTCTGAGCTTGTTTTTGTGTTGTCGACTGAGAGTACTCGTGGCCTTACTGCTCTCCTGGAGGAGGGTAGTGGCGTCGTCGGGGATGGTGAGGGTATGCCTTGGTCGGCGAATCCTACTTATGCGGGAGGGAGTGTATCGGGAGGCCGCCGCAATCAGGGGATTGGGGTGCTTTATGGCAGAGTCGAAGAAGCGCTTGGAAAGGCGTTTCATGAACTGCTGGATGGTGGGGAGTCTGAGATCTAGATGCAGATTCACATTTCGGACATAGAAGGGGGCTCCCGTGACCTTTCGGAGGAAACGGTTCTGGAGGGTTTGCATTTTATGCAGAAATCGCGGCTTGGCGTGTGCGAAGACTACGCAAGCATAGGTCATGATGGGACGGATGACCGCGGTGTAGAGGCGCAATTTGCACTTGAGTGACAATTTGCTGCGGGCAGTTATCATAGAGTGGAGCCTACCGAGAGCGAAAGAGGCGCGCGAACGCGCCGTCTTTATGTGCTCGTTGAAGGTGAGGTTGTGGTCTAGGATGACACCTAAGTATTTGGCTCGCTTTCCCCAGGGGATCGGCTTGCCATACATAGAGATCGGGCGTGGGAGGGGGGGGGGGTAGTTTGCGCGGTTTCGAGAAGATGACCGCCTGACTCTTATCGGGGTTGACCTCGATTCTCCATTTCCGGAACCAATCGCTCAAGGCGCTTGCGGAGGTTTGGAGGTTTCGAGCTATGGATGACTGGTTGACACCCGAACAGTATATGGCAGTGTCGTCGGCGAAGAGCGCCAACTGTGCCTTTTTACTGTTCGGGATGTCACTAGTGAACAGGGTGAAAATGAGGGGAGACAGAACGGAACCCTGGGGGACTCCGGCGCGGATGGGGTGAGGGGGAGAGAGAGCGCCCTCGATACGGTAGCGGAAAGTGCGGTCCGACAGAAAATCTCGTAAGATGAGCACGAGACGGTCTGGCACACCTAGCAGGTACAGCTTATATAATAAGCCATTGTGCCAGACCTTGTCGAACGCCTTCGCTATATCGAAGAACAGGACGCCTGTCGAAGCACCTCGCTGAAAAGCAGCGCTAATGTGCTCGACTATGCGGTGGAGCTGGTGGATGCACGAATGCTTCGTGCGAAAACCGAACTGTTCGGGGGGGATGAGGCTCTTTGCTTCGGCATAGTCTTTGAGGCGCTTATAAATAAGCCTCTCGTAGACTTTACCGAAAACATTGAGCAGACTGATGGGGCGGTAGCTGGAGGGCTCAGACTTGGGCTTGCCTGGCTTTGGGATGCCTATGACTGTGGCTTCTTTCCACATTTGGGGGAAGATGTTGTTGCTCAGGGCGCCATTGAAGATGGCGGTCATGAGCAGTATGAGGGGGGCGGGGAGGAGTTTGTACACCCTATTGGTGATACCGTCCGAGCCGGGGGCTTTGCGGGTTGCGAGCCCTTTTATGATGTCTTGCACTTCGTCGGGAGTGACGGGAGGCAGAGGATCATCAGGGTCTTCGACTGGCGGGAGGGAGGCTCTCCGTTCGACTTCAGCGTTCACCTCGTCGAGGTGCGCTCTGTCTACTGGTTGAGAGCTGGGAGTGCATTGAGCCTCTAGGCTGTCGGCTAGGCATTCGGCCTTTTCGAGATTTTCGAAAGCGACCGTTTTGTCGGGGCGTGTGAGGGGAGGAACTGTGGCCTCTTCAGAGGAGCGGAGCTTCCTCTGGAGCTGCCAGAAGGCGTGGTGGGTGGGCTCGAGTTCGCCGATCATCTTATCCCATCCCTCGGAGCGCCATTCCCCTATGCGTTTCTTTACAGCACGCTGTAAATAGCGCATGTGGGATTTGTTCGCGTCGCAGGGAAAAGAGTCATAGGCACGAATGGCAGCGTTCTTCTCGGTCACCAGTTCACGTACGTCATCGGGCAGTTTCCAGCGATGGTCTTCCATCACTGGAACTTCCCGTGAGCAATCCGTCAGTACGGATTGAACGTGCTCTGTGAACGAGTCGATCGCCCCAGTCGTGTCTGCGACTGAGATAATTTGCTCGGGGATGGAGTCTAGGTGGGGAGACGTGGTGGATTTCAGTCTTTCGCTTACTTTCCTCCAGTCGGTGACTATTTTGGTCTGGGGGGGCTGGTTGGGGTCGTGCGGGAGGCCCGAATAGGGGGCCAGGTGCAAGATGACCGGGCGATGGTCAGAATCGAGCTCTTGTACCGTCTCGATAGACTGCAAACGGAGGTTTACATTCTTGAGAAGCGCTACATCGAGAACGTCAGGACGTTGGGCGGGGTCGCCCGGGAAATGAGTGGGATACATCGGAGCGATGATATCGAAATTGAGGGAGTCAGTGAAACGTACAAATAGTTTCGTTATTTATATGCACTTAGATTTTGATAGCTAGTTTTGGCTTAGATAACTAGCTAGCTTTTGCCCGCGACTGCGCCCGTGTGAAGGTCGAAAAAATAACCTATTTCATAAAAACCGTCTCCATAAATTCCATATTATGTGTCAACTTTAATGGTGATCGGTCAAACGGTAATAAGTGATTTATATATAATAAACATAGGGGTTAATATTGTCTCAAACCTTATCATAAACGACAGCCTCAAAAAAGTTATTATGTTTTTGCTATGAGATATTAAAGCCTGTTACTCATTCTCCAGATCGCCTTCTTCACCGCCGCCATCTTCCTACTCCTCGCGTTATGCCACGCTGCACCTGCCGAAGAAAAACCAGTAGAGACCTTCAAAGTAGAAGCAGGGAAGGATGACCTAGCAACAGCTGATAAGGATGACCTCAAAACTGCAGCGTCGCATTGGGGCGGCGGCCACTGGGGGGGCTATGGTGGCCACTACGGCGGCCACGGCTACGGCGGTTGGGGATACCCTAGCTATGGCTACGGATGGGGCTACCCTAGCTATGGTTACGGATACTGGCCTTACGGTGGATATTACGGGCATGGGTACGGCGGCTATGGCGGATGGTGGTAGGACTCTATAGGAATCGATTATAAAGCCAGTATTAATTTTAAGTTTACCGTTCGGAATGCGAGTAATAATAAGATTTAAGAGATTGGTAGAAAAGTTGCTTATTTCAGAATGATATAGGAGAATGGATTTACTTATATGTTTGTAATATCATCCACACTCGATATATTTTTGAGACCTTATGTTAAATATTTATTATGAGGATTATTTTTTATTGATCAAACCTTATTTGGGTTTAACTTCAAATATGCGTTATTTATCGTGTGTGGGCAATCTCATTACTTGCCGGTAAATGTGTATAATATTATATTAAGCTTATTTTATACTATCTTTTATTGACTACACTTTGTGAATTTTATTTTAGTGTTTTTTTTTATTTCAACTTTTTGAAAGCAATCTATTTCAAATACTAAGATGGACTAAAATACTAAATAAGATTGATTTTCCTATAAAGCTATAGTATATACATTTCTATATTCTACTAGCTGCGCCCCGCGGTTTCACCCGCGTAAGTTTCGATTTAGGGGTATGAAAAATAGATGTTGGCCGATTCTCATAGATACCGGATAAGCACAAAAAATTTCATCAAAATCGGTCAAGCCGTTTCGGAGGAGTATGGCAACGAAAACTGTGACACGAGAATTTTATATATTAGAAGATTTCATTTATCCCGGATTTGCGAAGGGAGTTTTTTGGTACTTATGAAAGCGTGACGCTTCTAAACCTATAAATCTACAGTTACATATTATACGTTACGTAGGTACATTTTTGTATACAGTTACCATAGTTGGATATTCCGATGGTGTTTTAAGGTCTGGTGGTATGGCAACTATAATGTTTAGATTTTTACCGTTTTATATTTTGGTCATGACATATTGTTTGCAAATGGTAACGACTTTGTGTTTTTATACATATACTTAACTGCTTTTATTATTGTATGTATGTTTGTCAATCTCAGGAAAAAAAAACCGAAGATTGTATAATAATACAGTTTAATTTTGTTAATAATACGTAGGTAAAATTCGCAAGTGTGTTTTAGAGTTAATTAATGTAAAGGTATTGTATCACTGCCGTAAAATGTATTGTAATGTATAATGTATAAATAGCAATAAAATATACAATATATTTATTAAATTATGTTTGAATGAATACTTTTGTTGTTTTTTTACAAGTTTATTATTATGAAATTACACAAAAGTGCCCCGAAATTTTAAGAAAAGAAAAAGAGTATGTATTAGAATTGAACAGCTACTGTTTTGCATGCAAATAGATTAAAATTCACAATCGTGATTTTGAGGAGTATGTCATTGTTCTTTTCTAAGCTAGTTCATTATATCAGTACTTGAGAAACCCAAGATATGGATTTTCCCATAGATAGACGGTGATATTTGATGACATATGTATTACGTTTCATACTTACACTAGGTTTATACGCCAGATACATTTCTACTTAAAGTTCCAAAATACAATTTGGTAAAGCATTCAAGTATTAAGGGAGTGATTTATTTAAGTTTGCTGGCTGGAGACTTCCTTGAAACGAATTGAAAATATGTTTATAGATAGTAAAACGAAAAGCACACAACTAGAACTAAAGCGAGTGTACGGTCAGCACTGGTCCTTCATCCAAAAAGTTAAGAAGGATAAAAAAGCGCCATTCTTAATTAAAATGCAAACCTAATTCATGCAATAACAAAAAAAAAAACATTGAAGTAAAGCGTCTAGATCCAAGATTACTCATTTCACTAAAATAATTTATTTAAAATGAATATAAACATAAAATGTGTTTAACAAATTAATAACATTGGCGTACATATTTAGAAACATTCGAAAAAAGTCGAAATAACATTAAACAGTAACTCGTTGAAGTCTTTTCTATGAAAAAAACGAAGCCGGAAAATTCGTAAAACACGATTGATTTTCCTGCCATCTAGCGATGACATTTAGAACTAAGACGGGACGAACCTTGTCTACCTCCTTTTACTTCTTGTGAACATTAATAAGATGGAAGTCTTGTAACTTGAACTTAACGTACTTTGTAACGTAAATATTGTTGAGTGAAGAACCAATAGAGGGCGTTATGAGTTGAAAGAAATTAGCTCCCTTGCTACGTTTGTGAGCTAAACGCCATGCATTATTACTACACACACACATATCGTATACTATTTTATAGCTCATATGGCCTAAATCCGCACTTAAAATACATTATTTAAGTTACAGGAAAACGTGACTTAAGTGTGGGTTTGTCATACAGAGCTATTTTTTTTTATCTTACGTTTTATTTTCAGTTTCAATGAAAGGTAAGTTTATTTAAAATACATTATTTAACACGTTGACTGCCAAGCAACAGACACAATAGAAAATCTATTGTTCGCGGTCACCGGTGACCGCGTTGGCAGTCAACGTGTTAAGTTACAGAAAAACGTGACTTAAGTGTGGGTTTGTCATACAGAGCTATTTTTTTTTATCTTACGTTTTATTTTCAGTTTCAATGAAAGGTAAGTTTATTTAAATAATGTTCCTACATTCTTCCACATAATCTTTTATTTGGGTTTATAGCTCAATTATTTGTATTATTTATTAGCTATTTTTATTTATTAAATACTTTAATCATTTTGTTTTTTTTAAAAACAATGATACTTTCGCTGTTTTTACGTTTTATTAGGGGATAACTTCCAAAATACAAAAAAAAAATACATAACACGATACATAAATATTCACTAAACTATTTAATATTTCAACAATGAATTATTTTTTTAATTTTTTTTATATTTAATGAATTATTATGCGAAAATGTAAGCACTAACACAAAAAACTGCATGCATTATTACTTTTTCTTTTGTTAATACATAATGACTTAAAAACTACAATTAATTTAAAAGTTTGAAATGTTGTCTATATAATATTTTAAATAGTTAATAGCTTTATTATTATTGGGTGATGGGTAGACGTATAATATAAATATTAATAAAGGTGAACAAGTTTCTGTTATCTTAAGATTAGGTAGGTAATTAGCTAGGATATTCTTGATCCATATTAATACAAAGTTTCATTGTAGGTAAGAATGTATCCATTTTATTTATTTGACCTGTTTCGTACCTTTTCGCCTAAATCACAGAACGGATTTCGATAAAATTTGGCAGAGAGATAGATTGCATCCCGGGGAAGGACATAGGATAGTTTTTATCGACATACCTCGCGGGCGAAGCCGCGGGCGGAAGCTAGTACATGCATATATAAACAAATTATATACTAATAAATAAAATTGTAATGTCCGTTTGTAATGTCAAAATAATAGCTTTTTACTAAATGCATATGAAAGTACACACAGTACTTATAACAAAAAAACCTATTTTTAACTGTTTATCGTCTGTCCATCTGTTTGTTCAGGCTAATCTCTGAAACGGTTGGACCGATTTTTATGGGACTTTCACTGGCAGTTATGTGATTTTATAAGGAGTAACTTAGGCTATTTTTATTTTAGAAAACGAATTAGGGTTCCGCGCACGCACGCGAACGTATTCGCGGGCACAACTAGTGTTTTGTATAAAAAAAATGTATATAAACAACCAACTTGAGAACCTCCCCCATTTTGAAGCTGGTTAAAAAAAATCCGCTTTGCCCACCAGTGGGGCGGCCGATGGGGCAAAGTGGAATAATTAGAAAATAATACAAAAGTGTTTCTGGTGTTAAGAAAGAAGTTCCTTAAAATAATAATACATGTATAGTTTTGTAATTTACGAGGATCGCGAGTAAATTTTATTAAAGTCACCTGAACTATTACGTCATAGTTCAGGTGACTTTTAATAAAATTAAAATTCTTGTAATTAAATGTCAAGAAGTATTTTATCCTATTTCTTTATTCTTTAATAATGTCACGGAATCGAATTTCTAAACAGTTTTTTTAACTTAGGTGGTCGAAAAAAATAAACTATTTCTTGCTGCATATAAAATCCACTTGATTAATGGGTATTTATTAGTATTACAATAGCAGTGATACATCTTAAATACAATATACAATCTAACACTTGTATGAACAAGTATATAAAGGGGAACAGTCCATACATAAAGAAGGTCGTCGGCATCGCTGTCAATGGAAAAAGTTGGCAGCGTTGCCACGTTGGATGCCAAAGAGTGACACGTGACTGTTTGGTATTTAGTATTTTTATTCGTCGACAACACTTATCTAGGTATACATACTTTTGTCTTTCTCTGTACCTGCTCGAATTAATATTTTTCATAATTTAATGATTTTAATCTTAACAAAATGTCAATCGAATACTTACATTATTTTCTATATTATTTCATTCTACATCCTCTCAATACTCAGTGACTTTACTATAATTTATTTTTCTTTTCTAAACCAAAGCTTCATTAGAGTACTTAGCTATGCATCAATGAAGGTGAACCGTCAACAGCCACTGTGCACTGACAGATAATATAATAATTTAAAGCCTACTATTCAGTTCAACAGCTAATGATACTAGACGACTTACATTCTTCGCTTCACTTAAGTCCGACAGCCACTGAAATATGAATCGATCGAATCAAACAGTATAATTAGTTAGTGGCCTGCGCCCACTGGTAGCACAGCTCGGTAAAGGATTTTATTTGGTACGAGTGGTAATATAACTTAATACGAGTAGTATGACAGTAATATTGAAATTTCAACGGCAACGTCGCCATGGTATCCTTAGGCATCATCATAGAAATTTTAATTTTATTGTCTTATATTAAATAAGTTTTTTTATTTGTCAATATTTTAATAATATAAGCTAACAAACCGAAAATAAACCAATAATAATAGGTATATAAATGCTTATAAAAGATTACAATTTAATAATCTGACAATTTGATGTATTGTATTTTAATCATGTACCAAACTTATAATGTGAAACTTATAATGTGTGTTTTGTATGTCTCAATGGCGGGATCTAGCAGACTTACCTGTAACTAACACACCATCATATGAACATAAGATCCACAGTAAATTATTTGAATTTGAATATATAAATGTATATAAAAAAGAGAAAAGGTGCAAAGAATCAAAGGGCATCAAAAAATCGTCCGCATCGTTGTCAACAGAAAAAGTGTCAAAAAGTCTAGCAGCATTGCCCAGTTGTATGGCGATGCTGATTTTTTGGCTAATAAAAAATAGGCCAGCCAGGTCACGTGAAGAGTCCATAAATTTTTATAAGTTATATTTGTATTCGTAGCATAAAAATCCCTTAAACAGCCAGTGGGCGCTGGCCCTTACTCTTAGACTATAATTTGGCTGGACTCCTTGCCTAATAAAGGCGGCCTTGCTGTCGCAAAGGTCGCGGTGGTGACCTTTGCTTCTAATTTAAGTCTTACTGTTCGATCTCGAGTGATGACATCTATTTGGAGTTTTGGGGTCGTCATCGTATTTTTACTGTCACTCGACACTGATTATTATCGTTTAGTTGTGAATACTCGAGTTTGAATAGTCAATTTTTTATTGAATTATAACGTTTTATTTAGGTTTCAATCAAGACATTGGTTTTCTCAGAGTCATAAATAAAATTTCGGCTGTAATAGAAAACTATCGCATAACTACGTCATCAACTCTTCGTCAGCATAGTTTCTTCCACGTATGAAATAAAAACCTTTTTTCATAAAGACAAACATTCTATTAAAAAAAACAACTTTTTATTACTTCACGCTCGATTTCCTGGTAAAGGCTTAGAAGACTAAGTAGCATTTTATTTGTGTAAGGAATTTGTTTATAGCAAAAAAACACTTGTTGAGTGCTGAATTCCGTGATGATATAAGCAAAACTTTGGCATCATTTTCATGAAAAAAGATGGGTAATGATGAATCCCTATGTAATGTAGCAGAGGATTTTTACCGCCTTAGTATTTGAATTTTATTATTGACATCTGAGTTTTGAATATAAACCCATACACACATACCAACAACTACAACCACACTAACAGCTTTATAACTTAAATGCTGTATGTAGTTTTTATATAAATTATTTCAGCGTCAAATTACACACACACGTAAATAAACTCACGCCTTCTTCACATAGAGGTAGGCAGAAACTACAGAATGCCAAATGCTACCGTCAATTAATTATTTTTGAAGTGCTAATAACTAAAACCGCTTTGTTAAAAACTTATACCGGTCATTTGGTACCTATCTTTGCATGAACAAACTATACTTGAATTTTGTTTATTTATTCAAATATGTGAAACATTGACGCTGTGTTCACATATACACACAAATTGACAAAAATTACGTAAAGTGACTTTGAATTTGATGTGATAATTCATTTGATTCTTTATACAAATTGGTCAAATGTGAGTAGGCTTGCTCGCGCGTGTCTAAGGTTTTCGTGACGTGCTAAGTTTAGACAATTATGACGTTGGCGTAGTATGTTTTCATTTTCCTTATATATTTCTATCAGCCCTGTCTGACCATCATCCTAGCATCCTAGTCTGCCTAGCCTTTTCCTAACTATATTGGGGTCGGCTTGGGGTTGACCACCAGTCAACCAATCAGTAGAGTTTTGATGTTCTGACCATAATAGATATTATTAAATTGCCCCATTGGTTTCATGGTCGCGCGACTGCTGAGTACGTGGTCCTGGGTTAGATTTGGGAATCTAACCCAGTAACCCAATAACACTTAAGAAAAACCTGGGGGTCGGGCAAAGTGTTATTGGGTTTTTCCATTAGGAATTTAGGAACAGCCCGGAGTTTGGAAGTTGGCGATGTGATACCCCTATGCCTCGACAAGCACGATAAGCCATTAGTCCTGGGCTCTGTGATTTGACTTGTAATTTGACACAGCATTTTCAGCCTACAATATTCCTACAGCTGGAACACAGGACTCCTCCCTGTGAGATGAAGTGGGTCATAATCCTCCAGTGGGTCCAGTGCGGGTTGGTGGAAGGAACCTGAAGCTGTTGGTTGGCAGGTTGGTGAATGTCATAGGTCTACGATTTTTTTTGGTTCTTTATCTATATCAAATTGTCAACAAGTAAAAGTTTTCACTAAGGAGCTAACTAAATGAATGCCTCAATAAAGTGCTCCGTCGGATTTCTACTGTTGGCACTGAGCCGAGCGTTGAACATCCAACAGTGCGCCCTTTTTATTTAAGTATTTTTTCCGGCACCCCATATCTTTCTAAAGCTGACCGCAGCAATGGCGACAGGAACATGTATGTAGGTACTTTGTAATAAAACATGCGTTACAGGATGTTATTGCTCGAAGATGTCGCAACATGAGTACAATAAATACCAATATCTGTAATGTGTGCTCCCTGTGTCGGAATGTTGATAATTTTGATCATGTTGGTATGCCTCACTACGGTCCTGGCCTTGGAGGAATGTTGTGTTTATTATAATTTCTCGTTTAGGTATAGGGTAAATATGCAGAAACATCATAAAGGTTAGGTAAACTATTTGCATAGTAAAGTAAGAATTAGTGGTATCTAGTAAAGAAAAGAGTTCAAACCCAAAAATGCTGTGTTCACAACTATTAACAAAATTAAAAATAAGTCCTACCCTATAAAGCAGTTTTGAAAAGAAATTCCACGGAGACTTCAAAAACGAAAAGGTTAAACTCGTTTTCTATGATATTCTGTTATAAAATTATAAACCTATCGTGGGTTAGGGGGAAGCACTTCCACGATACTTTACTTAATTACTGTAAAACTACTGAAAACTGCTCCATGCATTGCAGTAAAATAACATGACACGATGCTAGGTAAACAGGACATTAACCTCTTCAGCTTTGAACTAGGTGACGTGCGCAACTGTGCAATGCAATGACGCGCTAAATACGTTGTTGGTTGACGTGACCTGCGCGGCATCGCACTTGCAATGAGCAGAGATTATCAGTCTATCACTGTACATTTTGGGTTGGCTATTTTTCGGCTCAACTACTTGTTCAAATAAAGTGTAAAGGGTGATGGAAAAGGCTTTTATCTGTTTTTTTTTTCGAACCAAATCTAGTATCTACATAGGTATATTCGATTTTGGTGCCAAGTTGTGCCGTTTAATGGCAAACCGAACATGTGTGTGCGAGCGCAGTAGCCGAACGATGTTTGCTGATCAACACGAGCCGAATGAAACCCGAATAGTATGTGTACTAATACTACTGAATCGGATGTGCCAAACCGAACATGTGAGTATGTGTAGCACATGACTGACGAGCGAAAGGTGGTGAATTCAATCTTCAACCCTTATAGGTACCTAGTATTGTCTGGTCCTCCTCAAACAAACATGTTTAGCTTAGGTAGTTAAAGGGATAAACAGAAATACTAATAATGATATGTTGATATTAAAATCTTTAAAAAAATTAAGGAATGCAAGAAAAAAAAATCTGTGAATGGAATCAATTTGAGTGAATCAATTCAATTTAACGCTTACATGAGGAAGAATATTAATTCAATTCCAATGCATAAAATATGTACACTCATCGATCTAACGTCCTCCTCAAATGAATCATAATATATTTACTGTTTATTTTTACTATTGATAAATATATTTTTATCTGTTAAAGGGCAGGTCACAATATTTTATGTAAATAGTCAGTATGTAACGTATAACTGAACATAAATAATTAAATAATCTAAATAAAATAGTCGTTGTCATATCAAGGTGGAAAACATAATTCACTGCATGATTTAGATCGTCCAAGAATGTGGTCTTTATTGAAAATGCATTAAAAACTTTTTTAAGGTGGGCTATGAAGGCTAACTCATTGGAGCAGATTCGCTTTAAGGCCGACATGTTACACGTGCCGACTGTCAACTAACTAACCGTTACCAACGACACAAACAACATCCAGGTTCTTTATTATTGTAGCGTTACGATGGTCATGCCTAGGTACTATAATATTTTATTCGTACGAAAGTATTCAATTGGATTCAAGAAAGCAAGCATTCAAGCAAGATCAAAGCTTTCATTAAGAGGGAATCGTGGCTAAATATTCACAGCCGCATCGGTCGATCGAAAGTTAAGCTGCGCTTGCCGAGGTCGGTCTGTGGATGGGTAACCATCCATTTCATGTAGAGACCCCTCCGTGCCTCGGAAAGTACGTCAATCCGATCCGTTGTCCCGGCTGCTATTTGTAGATTGACAGATTGATTCTTTGACAGTCGTTACGGGTAGTCGGAAACCCGAAAGTCTGACAACCAGTCTTACCAAGGGGTATCATATTACCCAGTAACTGGATTGTGTAGGTCAGGTCGCCTCATGTAAAATACTAGTGTTCAGCTGCATTCTGTTAGGCTGGAAGCTGACCCTATAATAGTTGGGAAAAGGCTGTCTAGCCTTGTTTGAGTTCATCTAGACAGATGATGATCAAAACTTTAATTGACATGATAGCTGTAGACTGTAACTGTTAAAATTGGTTTTGCACTTTTAACAGTTACAGTCTACACGGCATACTCTGTTCTCATTATAATTCGTTTCGGCACAGTCTAGACTTAATAACAGAACAACACGGTAAAATAGCTCCACTATTTTAATCGAGAGTTCTTACAGCAAAGTTAACTCGCTCATCTAGACCAAGCTGGTAGGTATTATGCGGACGCACGTTGGATGCAATAAGCAATGTAAATATAATAATTATATTTACTGCGGTTGTGGATGTTGTTATGCTGTGACATTCTCGACATACATAGTTTCTTCTAAGGTTACCTGTTGGACGAGTGCCAGACTGAACTATTTAGGTGCGTGTTATAACCACCGATATTTTTATTGCTATAAAATTATCGGTATTATTATTATAAAATGGATTTTATAAAATTTCACCTGGTGGTAAGCAATGAGGCTGTCGAAGTGCTTGCTTAGAAGTAGTATACTCTTCTTCTTCTTTTCGTTTTGACTGTAGTATTTACTGGTCAGGATTAGGAGGTGGCCACGTTAATTGCGGTGTCAGATTCTCGAAGACTTGAAGACTAGGATACGTGATAAGCTAGAGTAGCTAATGTTAAAGTGCGATTGAAGTTTTTTTTTTATCAAAAAAAATAATTAAATTCACTCAGCCTTAATATTGTATCATTTTTTCACAAATATACAGCATCTTACGATTGTTCAAGAAAAATCATTTTCCACTAGCTACAGCAAATCAAATCAATTATTGGTTTGCAGACATGGGTATTTAAGCGTGAAGAGGTAACAGACATAGAGACAGGCACACTTTCGCATTTATAATATTAGTATGGATTTACACAAGAGATATTATAATTTGAAATAAAAATTTTGGAAATAAAATAATACGAAATACAAATAAATGTCAAATCGTTTGAATTACAGTCACAATGTCACAATAATACAAAAATGGCCAATGAGAACAAGGTTACAATAATAAAAGTAATGTCAAGTGTCACAAATGGAATAATAGCATGTCAATCGAAACAAAGTCATCTCTATTTTAGTTGGAAAGGGCCGTAATCCACCACGCGGGTCCAGTGCGGGCTGGTAGATATCACATTTCTTCGAAGTTTTGGTTCTGGGACATGCCGGTTTCGTCGCGATGTTTTCTTTCACCGTTCTGAGAACAGTGGTGATTAAATAATTTACACAAAGTAATGCGCCTTTTTAGGGTTCGAATCTACGACCTTACAACTCATAAGTCGAAGTCTTTTCCACTGGGCCACCTCTGCTCTCCTAAATTGCCTATATTAAACTATAAGTTACATAAATTATTGAAATCCCAAGCATAATATTGACCCACGCCAAAACCCCAACCTCCTGTAAAGTCAGACTTGTTTATTTAACAATTTTTTTTTGCAATTACCCAGTTAAATAAACAAAATCATAATAAAACAACTCGAATACCGTGATATTCTAATATATGCTCTACATCAACATGTAATTTGAAACCATTTTCAATCAAAATTAGATTGTGGCTTAGGTCGTTTTGATATTTTTTTTAATTTTTTTTTTTTTATTTGGAAACTCAACAGCTTATATTTAAAATTACATGAGCTTTGAATGTTCACCCCACTATCAATGAACAGCTTAGTGCAGTTGCGTCAAAGTTAATATTGCTGTCTGAAATATTTATTTATTTACTAAATAGCGGTCTGCTTACATACTATTATTCGTATATATTATGTAATATTGGGCGTATTACGTGTAAGCCATCGTACTATTATTTGTTTTATATTATGCTTTATTTATTGTATTGTACGTGACCTAATAGCATTAATGATTTCGTACATGAAAATTATGTTAAACCACTGCAATATTATGACCAGATCAGTGTTTATCCACGCTTAATGTTTTTGACATTTTCACATTAACGTTAGATGTTTGTTGACTATCTTCGATATCAAATTGGAGAAATAATGTAGTAATTATTAAGAAGGTACTTTAGTTCATAAAAGTAAAAAACAAATTTTTAATTTGAACTGTTTTATTGATAAAACAATCAATAAAACTGGACACTAAAATAAGCTTATAATTGAATATAATCTTGTAAGGTATTTTACTGTAACTATAAACCTTAATTTGTGTCACATTACTAAAACAGTTGTTAACAAATGTTGAAGTCTTTTAGTATTAGTACTAATGATTGAATATTAGTTTTAATCAATTGCTGTATTTACTATCAACTTGGCAACAAACCATCGTGGTGGAAGTCGGAAAAGAATAATGTTTGTCATATGCGTCAAGTAAAAAGCTGTTATTTTGACATTATAAACAGACACTTCCGTTTTATTTATTTGTATGGATGTAGATGTAATATAGATGTATACTCAAATGACATCTGGCATAACCTTTTTTCCGTGGGGAAAACCTCATGGATACCCTCCGTCTGGGAAGAAGGGAGGGTTATGTCTGACTCTTTCTAGTGCCATGAGTCGTAGGCCCGGGAGAAACTATGTGCAGTCAGCCGCACTACCAATCTGTTGACTGGCTAAATTTTATTACAACTGCATAAACTAACATTCTCGTATCAATGTTGATACAACTAGATGGCTTCTTGAATGGTTAGTCCATTCAAGAAACCATCTAGATCTATCAATAACCTTAAAAAGAGGTGTCAAATATGTTGCCCTTGTTACAATGACGATAAGTTTAAGAGGTCATGAGCGTATCAAGTCACACCAATCACTTCCTAGGTGTCAGATTTTTGACTCGTCAAAATATGTAAACTCGTAAAATAACGATTAAATTACAGATTGGCTTGAATTTGAGAATTGACTTTTGTTTACAAAGTTTTTTAATGTAATGTATTGTTTTACATAATTGTGCCCATATCGGATTTGGAAGTATTAATAAAAGATCAATAGATGCGCAAAAAGGTCTATTTTATACTCGATTTGAAATGCTATAGGTACATACACTTGATTTCCCAGCATAAGCATATAATCAGTCTACAATGTTCCCACTGCTAGGACACAGGCCTCCTGTCTTCAAGAGGGACTGGGCTGTAATCCACCACGCGGGCCCAGTGCGGGTTCGTAGACGTCACATGTCTTCGAATTTTTTGTTCTAGGACGTTCTCTCACTATGTTTTCCTTAACCGTTTCGAGAGCAAATTATGTACGTACAAAGTAAACCGCCTGACTGGTAAGTCGCAGCCGTTACCACTGGGTAACCACTGCTCTCGTTCTCCCATAATCAACCCTAATTTCTACACATTGATGATTGGCTGCCACATAAAAGCTGTGACACAGAGTGATGACATGTGTATACTAATCTTATTTAAGAACATCTACAAAAGTTATTTCACAAAATGGTAAAATGACCAAATTACATAATTATTTATGTATTATTATATTATCTAGGTATAACATTTAATAAACTGCGTACTCTTAACCAAACATGGTTGACCTATCAACTTTACTTATCAACTTACATCTTTATAATATCTACCGCATTTTTACGACTTAATACCAAAACGGTAAACAAGGACAAGATGATAAATTAATAATGAAAAATTATAATAATTGATTGCTCATTATTATAGTATTAGGTTGTCTGCTGATTATCGTTGAAGATAGGCCTTTAACCATTATATTTTATTATAAAAACAATCAATTTAACAAAGACTTTTTTCGCAGTTCCTTTTACTACCTTCATCTAGATGTATTATAAAATTCGATTTCAATATAATTACCTAAGCCAAGGCAAGTATTTATGATTATCAAAAGACGTCACTACAATAGTGTCCGATTATGGATTTGAAATTGCCGAATAGCACAACGGCCGTTCGAAGATGCTAGACACGAGTTGTCAAAATGGCTTATTTCTGGTTTTGGAACCGGTATGTAAAAATACCAGATTTAATTATTAAAAGCATCTAAATATCATGCACCTGGAGGCGACGAACATCCTTTAAACTTTAAAAGAATCTAGTCTGCGAACAATCTGTGTAGCTATATTCAGCGTAACAAATTATTAATAAGCAGTTAAATTTTCACAAAGTTATCGTCAAATCTCGAAATTGATAGTTCCAATGTCTTTATTTTATTGACGGTAAGAAAGTCAGGTGCACATCTGATACTAAGTTGGTCGCATGATTGTGAGTGTTGGCGCCGCGGATCGCTAATGTGACGCTGTCAATGTCATCGAGATGTCAAAAGAACAGTGAGCTTCTGCAATATCAATGGGGTTAAACAAAAATGGCTGCGCTGAGGAAAATTACACTTTTCTACGAATAAAATCAAATCATTCATAATTTTAATGGGCTATCAAGTTTAATAGAGCATAATTAGTTTGTTCCAAAAAAACCCGTGATCCATATATCCTACTCGTCAATGACAAAACAAAAGGTCAAGGTAATTCCATTAAAAGTTCCTTAATCTATTTCCTATCGTAATGGACTCAACAAATATAATATCGAAATGATGCGCTCATAATACTCTATGCTAATTATCATTCAAAACTTTATAGCAGTAGATGGCCCTGAATTTAAAATAAACCACATACATGCATGGATGTGAGAAAATTATGACTTTTATATGTGACGAGACGACTTTCGTACTTGAAAAATCTGAGATTTGAGTTTGCACCCTTACTGCAAGTAGTGAACAAGGGGCCTAAAAAGGCCACTTTGGCAGAATCATAAAACAATTCACATCACGCAATTCATCTGTTTGACAGTTTCACACCTATATATCCCTGAAGGGTTAGGCAGAGGTGTACCTATAGCATTTTACGAATCTCCATTCAAAACTGTCATACAGATGAAATTGCGTGATTTGAATTGTATTATGATTCTGCCAAAGTGGCCTTTTTAGGCCCCCAGATAACTAATTTAAGATTGCTCGAGCGAGCATGCAGCAGTCATATTATTACTCTCATGAAAGCTAAGGATATTAAGTATAGTATACCTAGTTGTAGAGTTTGGTAGATGTACCTACATATAGTTTACAAACAAAAAACCTATTGTAGAATTGCCAGAAAGCTGTCATTTTTTAAGAGCCTACAACCACAACTAATAGCGCAATTACACTTGGTATTTCTCCCAAATTCGATTGCTGGAATTCGAGCAAACGGTCAAGTCTAAATGAACGGGGTCGGGTACGCCCGTCTTCGGAGAGTCCAGCGTTATCGTTTCGGTTATCCGAATTCGGATAGGTACCCGACGCCAGTTTTCCTTTCACTTCTTTCAGTGCTTTGCCTATCGTCTCAATGAGCAATTTCGACTTCATTAACTACTTGTGCTCGTTAGCCCGTCTTCCAGTGCGATGCCCAGTGTAACTAATGCATGCGGGTGCCCGAATTTGTTTGAATTTCTGTGTTTGTTTTGTGTCTTTCGAGCACCCGAATACGGGCTAACAACCAAGTTTAATTACACCTTTAAAAAGAGCAATTCAATTCAATAATAGTTCAATCTATTATTATATTATTGACTTTAAAACAGAAGACAGTCGGCATTTAGTTTTGAGAGTACTTCGTATCGTGTTCGTCTGCATAAAAACGTCTTGAAATAATTGTCAACCATAAACAATAATAATAAAAACAAAAGAAAATGCGAAGTCATTCGGATCACTAATATCAATGTATTTAATAGTCGAAATGAGACGTATTTCTAAACGTGTTTTATTAGTCTAGCTTTTAGTTACGAATTAGTGACCTGTATCCGGAATACAAGGTTAGGTTAGCTGCATGATTGTGATTGAAGATGTCAATGAGAAAAAAATCATTGCCGAAACTAACATATTGCATCGTGAATTATATTTTAATTTGAATAATTTAGTTCTAGGAGACAAAAGTTCAGATTTTCCTTATCGAGATTATTGTGAAGTCGACAAGGCTGATCGTTTCCTCACACACTGGTGCCATCGCAAATCCTTCTACCAAGTGTTGACATCAAGAGACGAAACTTACTTTCACTTTGATCTGTTAAAATCACGCCAAATTGCACTTATTTTGACAAATCGAAGCACTATGTACAAGGCAATCTTTTGTCGCGTGATTAAAATCGGAACTTACGCCATCATGTTGGTTTTTCAATTATACATGCACAAACATCATCATCATCATGTGCCTAGCCTTTTTCCAACTATGTTAGGGTGCAGCTGTTTACCAGTATTTACATGGAGCGACTGCCTATCTGACCTCCACAACCCAGTTACTAGGTAATACGATACCCCTTGGTAAGACTGGTTGTCAGGCTTTCGGGCTTCTGACGACGCGTAACTCAAACTGTCAAAGATCCGCAAATGACAGCCGAGACCAATGGCCAAACGTGCTTTCCGAGCCACGGTTCAACCGCAGCAAGCGTAGCTTAACCTGATCGATCGACCTGTGCGGCTGTACATATATAAGAAATGCACAAAATGTTTACCATCGCCGCAGCCATGTCAACGTCAATCGAGCACCAAAAGATCCTTGTCGCACTATACGTTTCGTGTATCTTCTGCCTATAATAATTTCCTCTTAATTCAGAAGGCCAAAAAAACATTCAAAATCTAGTCGCAGTCTCATCTCGGCGACAAACATAATATGTCAAAAACTTGTCAAAATATTGGGAAATTAGAGGTATTTTTGACAGATTGAGACAGATCAGACTGTGAACGTTCTTAAAATTACGAGAATTCTCCTCAGATATTTTAAGTCTATTGGAGGAATTAAATTAATTTTTAATATAAAGAAGTTAAATAATAATTATTAATATACAGACACGCCTTTATCACATGCTAATTTAATTTATGAATCTTTAGACATTATGACTTGCGGATATGAATCCAAATTGAATTACTGATTTAATTACGGATTCATTCCTACGTTTTTATCTTTATTTTAGTGTTGAGTTGAATAATATATATTATTTTAACTTCATGGTGTCTAGGTGACAATGAAACCGATATTGTCACCTATTTGCCTTGTGTGTTATTTTGTCACCCACGCAGATTGTTCGGTAGAATAAAGGAAACAAATTTATCTAGATATTAGAGTAGGCAAAACTTTGATTGCGTTTTTTCAGTAAATATGTTGTTTTTCTTCTTTTCGAGTCGATGGTACTTACACACGAGTTGAATAACTGAACCTATTTGACTGCGAAAAGAAGTGGAATTGTCTAACTTACTTACATTTGAACTCAGACTAAATTCAGACTTCTTTTTCTTAGCGTATCAATGGTAATGTAAATAGAATCTGTCCAGAATTCAGCAAGAAGTTTGGCAAATCAGATATTTTTATAAATAATTGGGCAAAGGCTGGGATGAAAAGATCAATCATAAAAAAAACAGTAAGCACGATACGGTTCTGTCTAGGATTTTTTATGATATAAGTTAACTGCTCACTTACAATAACGATCTCAAGTGATATTTCGGAAATTAATGAATCTAAAATAATTTCATGTAAAACCAAATAAAATGCAGATTTATTTTTTATTAAATCAATAAAATATGATTCTGCAGATTCATTTTCCTTAATCGGTTTCGTGAAAGTCGTGGACCAAAATTGGGATGAAGTTTACCTTTATATTGTCACCGGTAGCAATTGGGCATTGACTGCGAAATTCTAAAAAGAAGCAATGAGGCGAATCACACAGTACAACGCGCTATGACGGGGCGCAGACAACGCACCCCCGCGCGAAATTTCTTACATATAGATTCAATAAAAACACGCTTCTGCGGAATTTAGCTCCGTTAACCGCATCCCGTCGCGTGGCGCGTTGTAGTGTGACATCCACCTTATTGCTAAAAACTTATTGTATAGCTATTTATACAACATCGCCCATGTTGCATAAGTTACTGTACAATAATGTTTTGGTGGGTGAACTCTGTGGGTGAATTAACGCCGCCATCCTGCATTTTGCAATAAATTAAACGAAACAATTTTGAAAATGCCTAGTAACAGCGCCCCCTGTAAACGTCATTCTAGCGCCAAGATCCATGAAGCACTTTAGCTCAAGTATTACCATTGAGGTGCAGTTGACTGTCCCTACCACATAACTCATTAATAAAACCTAGAGTAATCTTAATTGGCTGATTTCCTACACTGGGTCAAATTAGAACCGGTTCTAATAGTGGTACTAGGTGACGGACAAGCAATCTGTCAAGCCAATACATTGATGAAATGTTTGGGTCAATACTTGTTGTAAAAATTAGTGAGGGCTTGTTTAGCTGCGTTGAAAGAGACGCGCGAAAGTATTGCAATAGAGGCACAAGAATAATTCTTTAGTATAAATAGTTTACGCAGCAGTACGTTTGCTTAACGGCTAAGCTTGTAAGACATTGAACTGGACAACTTGGTTATGCCTTTCTGACGAAAGCCTTTGTTATATTTTTCTTTTAGACCACAAAAGACGCGCCTTCTTCCCATGGGAATGGGCAGAAACAACAGAACGCCACACACATCATCACATTTTTGGAAGAAAGGAAAGGGCGTTTACTCTCGTCGGAGAGCAGCACTATGTTGGAAAAAAAGAAGAAGGCATCATAAAGAATGGAAATAATTTTATATCAATGTCTGAAACAAGAAACTGGCACTTTGTCAAACTTATTTTAATTTAATACTTCAATAAAAAAACGAATCCCTGACTTTAATACAAACTTTTAAAACTCCTTTATTATTAATATTACATAAAAGGGTTTGAGGTTCTATTATGCATAGTTCTAGTAAGCATCATTGCATGTGGCGTTCTATAGTTTCTGCTTACCCCCACGTGAAGATGGCATCTAGTTTCTGTATGCTATTTTGTTACGCCTTAAATTTCAACGTCAATATCTAGGCGCCATGTTTGACCAATGTCAAAGTCTTTTCCATAAAATTAAATAAATTGACGCAATAACAAATTGCTGTGGCTATGATTAATTAACTTTAACCAATAAACCCAACGTAAACTTTATGAAAGAGCAACGCCCATTGTTTTAAATGGTGACACGGTTTGGGTCGGATTAACTTTGACGCGATTTATGTTTATTGAATAATCATTCATAGTCATGAGACCCCTCCGTTTCTCGTAAAGCAGGTTAAGCCGTAGGACCCGGATGTCTTTCATAGATCTTTGACACTCGTTACGCATCGTCAAAAGCCCCCAATTCTGACAACCAGCCTTACCAAGGGTTATCATGACCCAGTGACTGAGTTGTTTAAGTCAGGAAGGCAGTAGCTCCATGTAAAATACTAGTATTCAGCTGAAAGCCGACACCAACATATTTGGGAAAACTCATCTGCTTAAGATTAGTTTTAGAGTAATTGGTTGAGTTAATAAAAAATTACCAATTATTTATTTACATTATGATTTTGTAAGCATAACGCACAAAATGAGTTTATAAAGTGACATCAGTATGTCGTACCTCAAAAAAAAAATTCGAGCCCCTATTTTTTCGAATATAACACTGACTTGGGTAAAGGAAAACTGAACGTTATAAGCCGATGCACACAGGGTAGTATACCCCTGCGTGCAACCTTTTACAATGGATTCAGTACATGATTGTGAACACATGCGTTGAAAATGTTCGTCGATTAAAAAAAATACATGCTGTTACATAGTACAGTTTGCCCGGTAGGTTAACTACTTTTTGATGAAACAGCAGATTTTTTGATAACCTACGAAAAATTTCTACACTAAGAAATCTAGAATCATGTGGTGACTTCATGGTTTTAGTTGCCACACTGGCCCCCTCTATAAGTTCCGAAGCTACGGAATCCATCCAACTTATACTTATTTATTTACCTTTACGCTGGTTTAATCTTCAAAATGTTCATGTTAGTTGTTTGTTATAAAATCAGTTCAAAGTAGTTTATTTAATGTAGTACATGACCTATGTAAATACAAATAATTAATGCGACCTCAATTAACCTTAGCTGGTTAGTGTGAGCAAGATAAACAACATTTAATATTCTTATTACGTTAGAGCCATCAGTAGTTAAGTATTGGAATTATGTCTTGAATTGTGCGCTACTGATTTGTGACTCATAATCTCTTATCATAAGGTAATAATAAGATAAGTTGGGCGATAAAATGTTAAGATATTGTACATCTAAACTAGAACACTATGGAGTTGGCATTGCAAAGAAAAGCGGAAAAATAAAAAATAAAGTTTTTCTAAAAATATGCCCCTACAATTAAACGCTAAGTATATAATTTGTATTTTATTTAATAAATTTTGGAAAACTTACAGCTAGGCATGTACAATATTACATTTAATACCCACTACGTGATATGTTTAAAAAAACGACTGTCCTAGCCATAAAACATATTTTCATACAAACGGATAGTACGATTCATGAGTCTAAATTAATCGTGCTCATTAGTATTTGACGCAGCAATGCAAGCAGTAGCAGGCACTGCGAAAAACCACGAAGGTATTAATGCAAACAGTTCAACAGTGGCTTTTACCCGTCAGATCTTAAACCACAAACCACAACGTAAACTTTGCCACTAAACGATTACAACTTCTGCGTATTGAACATACATTAATGTCACGCTAATGAAAAGATTATAATGTCAAGTTCAACGATGATATTAAAAACTAATTTGGGTTTTCTCGTTAAGTGAGTAGAGGCGAAGGTATGTCACGTTATATCACGATGTGTTAGAGGATAGGCAGTGAAATGTTTGAATGTGTGTTCATTAAATAAATAAAAGTTTTTAAGAAATTTGTTTTAATAAGATGTGACTTGTTGTGTTGAATAAATAAGACTGGGCGAGCCCAAATCTTACTGGAGATCTAAAAATATCGTTCATTTTATTAATTACCTGTTGCGTTGGCATAGTGGTCAGTAGCTCGACTGCTGAATGTGTGGTCCAGAGTTTGGTCCCCGAGTTGGTTAAAGTGTTATTAAGTTTTTCAATCAGGAAATCAGTAGCAGCCAATCCTAGTCTTTGGGACTGCTAACCGTCTGTCTTTTAAATAGTTGGCATCCCAGTAGCAGTCTGGAGTCTGTGTTTGTGTCCACTTAGAACTTCAAACTAACTTGAAGAATCTTGTAGGTGGGGGTCCATTCTAAACAAATGATTTGGTTTAACAGAAAGTTATCGAAACTGCTATTTAGCAACTTGGAAGAAGTTTATGTCCAGAAAAGTTCAACTAATTAATTGATTGATTTCTCTTTAAACATCATGCCGCCTATATCAACGCAAAGATAGCATCCACTCACATTATGAACAAAGCCTTATCGATCTACGTGATTATAAATATACCCTAGTGGAGCTAACTTTCAACAAGATAGGGTTTATGTATGACAATAAACTACAACGCGAAATACATACAAGGTATACATACAGCAAATATGAGAAAGGTGTGGTCGAAAAAAGGGTGGTACAGAGCTTCGAACTGAGCAACTTTCTCCATGGGACCAACATCGTAATCGTGAAAAATTTATCAGGCGTCCCCAAACGTCGTATTTGAGTCGAGTATTGAATTTTTTTAAGGGACAGTTGATAATTTTTTCGCGGTTACGATGTTGGTCCCATGGAGAAAGTTGTACAGTTTGATGGCCTGTGCCACACCCTTAAATGGACTGCAGTTGTAACACTATCAACGCTTATAAGTGTTAACTAAACGACAACAACAGTAAATACGTTTCACAAAAAGAAAAACTCTTGAGATCAGAACGCCAATTCTCGTAATTTAAAACTTTTAAAATCTAGTCGCAGTCTCATCTCGGAGACAAACAAATGTCAAAAAATTGTAAAAATGTAGGGAAATTAGAGGTATTTTTGACAGATTGAGACTGAGAACGATCTAAAATTACGAGAATTGCCCCTCTGATATCCCGCAATTATTACGAGGCTAGCAAGAATTTTATCAAAACAAACACAAAAAATGCTCAAAGAAACTATCAGCCCTGAAAACGTATAATTGTGAAACAGTCTTGTATGTACAGTCAGGAAAATTAATACGACAATTTTCCTCGTTGTAGCTATTTTATATAACTGTCAAAGAAAGAAAATTGTGATTTGAATGAAGGCCAGTTTAAGTTGGTAGTCAGTTTGCTGAAGAATTAATTCTTGATTTTATTACGTAACTAGCGGCGCCCTGCGGTTTCACCCATATAAGTCTCGATCCCGTAGAAATATCGGGATAAATAGTATCTTTTGTCATAATTCCGGTCATGGTCTAATCATGAGCCAAATTTAAACCAAACCCGGTGAGCCATTTTAGTGTGTAAGCTTAACAAACAAATTTACAAAAAATAAAATCTTTTCTCTTTATAATATTATTATGGTTTATATGTGCACAACCCATGTCTATTACGATAGGACTAAAGACTACTTTATGACTTGTAAGACGAGGCCTATCACAAATTGCGGTGTCGTAAGTTTCGAGGTTTTGTAATGTTTCGCTACCGTATTTGAAATAAGGAATGATTGTAACTAACGTCAAAAGTGACGAATTACGTATGTATTCGACCCCAGTTATATGTTTACTGAATGAGCCATCTCGATATTTGTATAGATAGCATAATCAGCCTATAATGTTGTCATTGCTGGGCCACAGGTATCCTATATGTGAGAAGGAGTGGGCTGTAGTCCACCGCGCGGGCCCAGTGCGGGTTGGTAGACGTCACATGTTTTTCTTCACCGTTTTGAGATCAATGGTGATGAAATTATTTACATAAAGTAATGACCTACAACTCGTAAACTGGGTTCGTTACCACTGGTCCTTATATAGATACTCTTTTTTTTTCGCTAGAGAATTTGTTGCAGACCAGGGGACATTTCTTATTTCTACATAACACGTCTTTTAACGGAATTGACATAAACTTTTGGGAGCTTATGTCAGTCCCATCATTTTTTGACCTTTCCATCAACGTTAGTGCTGATAGACTGTGACATTGTTTAGGCTCACAGTTTAAGTACTTTAGTAATACAGTAGTGCAGGGTTGCGGAAAATTGCGGTGTATCGGTACAAGGTTCTAAAGGTCCTTGTGATTCACACTAAAGAAAATCAAACTATTAAAAATCTCACTATGTCAAAACAAAACCTAAATAATTACTAGATAACCTGTCACGAAACAGTAAATTAACGCTAAAAACAAATAAATTCTTGAAAATATGCTAAACATCACATTGACATAAAATTCCATTGACATCTGACAGATCACAGAGGGTACATACGTGAGATACATGCGCTCGGTTCGTTGAAAGCTCGGGTCAAGAACAGCATTTATAAGTGTTCACTATATTTACGCTGCTTTATAGAAATTCCTCATTTAAAACAATTTATTTACGATATCCCTTCCCCTCGTCTGATAGGCCAAGTTAATAAGTTCGGTAATAATAGAAAAGCACTTTTCTGTATTCTGAGAGACCTATGTCTTATTAGTGACAGTACTAGAGCTCATTTGGACGTAGGTGTGGTGGTGGTTGATGGATGTGTGGTGGTATTTAGATGTAGATTTAACCATATAGTAAATACTTCCTGAAAGAAGTGTCTTCATTAAACTTTAAATCTTAAAGCATAGTAATAGTTCAAGATCAGAAACGATCGCAATACTGATTTAATTATTTAAAAAGAACAGGAAAATAAACAGGTTATTTTTTATTATTAGCTGTTGTCTACCTAGATGCTAAAGGTCTCCGTTTTTTCATTTTACAATAAAATCAAAAGTCATTTCAATTTAATATAATATATGTATTTTTTTATGAATAAACATAATTAGTTACATAATTAATACACAAGACATTAGTACACAAGACATTCCCCCAAAACCCTTCCTTTCACTACTTCCTGATGCTTTAGTTGGGAAGAAGAAGTAGCGCAACAAACTCCCCAGCAGCACAGCTGTCTATTCAGTTCAACAACAACAACAACAACTAAGAACAAACACAACAACTTTATACAATACAACAACTATAACAACCTTCCTTATGAAAGTTATTTTCCATGATAACAAATGTCATGAAAACTATTATAATGTCAGCTCTTGTTTCATTTAACCAATTATTATATCTAACATGATATTTGATAACACTTACTATGTTTTCAGTGACTTGATGTTAGCAAAGGAGTATTGTCCTAATTAACGAATGAATTGTTTGAAATACACAATTAAATTAAATTATTGTCGTAATAATATATTAATTAGTAGTAGTACGATTAGGTTAACAAAAACCCTGTTATGTTAGATGGATAAATAAAAAGCAAAAAGATCCGACGATAGCAAACAGAAACAGCTATAGAGAACGCTCTTTTTGACACAAAAAATACTACATGACATCTTCTGAGAAATAAAACAAAACAAATTAAATATATAATATATATTTATAAAAAGGTCAAGGTCAACGGAATAACTTGAACGTTCCGATAGAAACATTATATTTAAATATGAACAATGTCGGCATTTTTGGTTAGCAGTTAGCAACACTTATTTGTAGTGAGGCGAGTAAACCTGCGACACTGAAAGGATGTGAACTATGGAGGCGTAACTGGTAAAGTCAATCAGTGTGTAAGTATTTGACAGTTTGTATTGAAATAAATAAAGTCCTCCAGACCGGCAGCCAATCTCAACGGAGACTAGCCTTCTGCGCGAAAGATATTATAGTGCAGGCGTGCGCGCGCAGACACAGGTGCACTCCCTCTTTCCTCACTCTCACAGTCCGATGGGACGTCAATCCGACACGACCGGAGAGAGATCAGGCGCAGGACCAACGGCTTAACGTGCTTTCCGATCCACGGGGGATCACACCGCCAACTTTCAAACTCCTGGCTGTTACTAAGAAATTTCTAATGGAAAATCTCAACAATACTTTGCCGAACCCGGGAATCGTACCCAGAACCCCACGCTCAGCAGTCGCGCTTGTGACCACTAGACCAACGCGGAAGTAATAATAACAATTAAATTCAGAAATATTTACAAATATTTGTTATATACTATAATAATAATTATTATGTACTATCTTCAATACAATTTAGGTTTGCGTTTTATATTTAGTAGGTTTGATAGATTTCCATATTGAATTAAGAAACTTTAGAAAACTGTTCTTGCTAAATACATAATTTAATTGAAAAGACATCAACGCGTTATGCTACAATTCATGGTTTGTGGTTACCAAATTATTTAGAATTTTAACAATGTCATGATAATATTATTTGGTATCCATTGGTCTTTCATTGAAAGCTTTGTGAATGCCTCGTCATCCCTTTAAGAAGAGGTGGAAATGCCTCATATGTGTCACGCACATTTCGAAGCGGAATGCAGTAAAGATCAAAGCTAAGTCTTCCCTTGGGAAGTTATTTCACAAGAAGTTCAACTATGACTGAGTACTATATTCTCCACATTCTTCCACTATAACATCACTAAATAACACGTACATTAGGTACTCATTAATACGGTTGCGCGAGCGCCGACAATCAGCTAATTATTTATGGCCGACGTAAAGGTTGACGTGAAATAAATATCTATCAAGTATCAAATTGGACTTACTTGTACGCATAATGTACAATCAGGTCAAAGATTAGACTCATTTGTCAGTATCTGGTTGTAGGTAGCCTCAGCTTGCTTCTAATGACACAGATGTCATTAGAATACTTAATATTTCGTTAAGTATGATCTAATACGAATGAAACTTTAATATTATTTGACCACGTAGCCCTACAGCGTATTACGTTTCTATCAAAATACGTAAAACCAGGTGGACTTAGTGGACGACCGTCAAAAACATAGCAAATTGAGATGGACAAAGAAATAACGAAGACTGGCCTCGTCATTATATGGACTAACAAAAGCTGTACCTGAAAGGAAAATTCAAATTGAGCTTGCTTTATCTAAGTGAAGCACAACCCTTCTAAATAATATTTTTTAGGAAGTCTTAAAGACAAATTTGTGTACAGTGACCTATATATCTACGAGATAAGTTAACCAGAATTTATTTGAATGCAGTTATACATTAAAAGGCTGGTAAATCTTTATTCTGTATGTATGTTACGACAAAACTTACGCCACGACTTCAGTTGCTTCTGATTTATTGCCTGTCAACTTATTCAATTCTCTTACAATAATATACAAACAAAGTAGTTACCGATAGTTGACAGTGCATTACCAGATTAACAAAAGGACAATAGGGTTCACGTGGTATCGTAAAACTTACAATACTTATGTCGCTATCCTTGGCACGACGGCTTGAAGCTTAAATAATTGAAACTGATGGCATGTGCCGAGAACAGGCGTTAAAAGTTGAGTTTATCTCATTATTCATTAATGCTACAACTTGCTTAATTGGGGCTTTATAGTCTGTTCGGGCCATAAACTGTAAATTTGGTACTGCGTAAAAAAACAGCAAAACCAGGGCCGTTTTACGCCGTGTCCTGCATGCCCTACATTGACCCTGGGGGAACTGATGAACGCTGATGAATGCACTGTCTGTGTAACAATATACTAGGCTGATTTTATAATGATACAATTGAATAGGAAAAGGAGTTTATATTCCTTACAAAATAGTATTGCCTTACTTGTTATGGAAAACAGATCACATTTTTTCGGAAAATCTGTTTCCTTGTTGTTCTCATTGTTAGGCTGGGAGTTACCGTGTTGCAGGTCGTAGGTTCAAACCCAGACAGCTGCTTCACTTTGTGTAAGTTATTTCATCACCACTGCTCTCAAAATGGTGAAGGAAAACATCGTAAGGAAAGATGTTCTAGAACCATAAATTCGAAGACATCTGACATCTGCCAACCCGCATTAGGCCAGCGTGGTGGATTACGGCTCACTTCCTCTTACAGAGAGGACACTCACTGGGAGTAGTAATTGCGGGACCACAGGCCACACATAATCAAATGTGGCTGATTATGTATGTATGTTTTACAAGGCTGTGCTGTGTGTCATTTATAACGACAAATTTCACTATCAAGAATTTTTGCTTTTAAAATGCGTTGATTACCAATTAGGATAACTAGAGTTGCAAGTGCTCAAGAATCTTCAACATTATAATAAATCTTAATTTTAATGGAAAATTTGAATAAATCAATAATAAATCAGAATTAAGTCGACTTTAGGCAGTTATCGTGTTTCTCAATGACAAAAACTAATGTTGTGAAAATCACAATAAATTATTCGTTTTTATCCAAATTGTTAGCATATTTTGATTAAAAGCGTTTATGATATCATTATTTTTTTAAAAGCCTGTTATTGACCTAACTCCTTCGTTTAAAGCATGATAATGACAGTCGTGATGTTTATGTTTTTATGTTATATAAATTACTATGCGGTATTATGTCAAGTATGAATGAACATTGTTTGTAATCACAGCTCCAGATAAATGTATATTTAAATATTGTATTACCATAATAAGATGCGGGAGTCTTTTTGAAATGCAAACATTGCGAGATGCCGCCACTAGATATTCTTAAGATTATGACGGTGGCTGAAATTCTGAAACAACGTTACTTATCAAAAACCGAATAAATCTATGAAAGCCTTGAACACATATGTACCTTTTAGATTTAACTATACGAGTACCTACTACTAAACTTATTGTAGTTTTAGTGCACCATCATTATCGACTACATAATTAAGAAAACAAAACATCTTACATACATAGTTAAAATCAAACAACAAAGAAATTATAATAAAACTAGTTACATCGGTGACGGAATAAGTTTGTAGTTTTTTATATTATTATGCCTTTTATTGCTGAAACTAAACATACAATACAATGTATATAATGACTAACTTACTCGTATAAACTAATATATTAGTGCCGATTCTGTTGTTCACAAACTAAATTAAATTTAAGTGCAGTGCATCTTTTTCATTCCATTTCATTAAGAAAAGGACAGAAGATACATTTTATTTTAGTCCTGTCAAATTAATCAGCGCCTGACGTAAATTGACGTAGTTTTAGTAGGCAAGTTTTTAACCACGCCTAAACTTATATGGAGTAGTGTCAGGCGCTGATTAATTTGACAGGATTAAACAAAAATTAATCTTCCGTCTGTCCTTTTCTTAATGAAATAAAAAGAAAAAGATGCACTGAACTTAAATTTAGTTTAGTTTGTGAACAAAGGAATCGGCACCATTATCGGGTTTCCCGGTTTAGTGCAGCGTATCTTTTGACACATATGCCTCTTTCAGCTGATTCCATTCCTTTCTATCTTTAGCTTTCCTTGACCAGATACCTTACCAACATTGCTATTGTCATCAGTCCATATTTTTGCCTCTTTTCCTTTTACCTTCGCGTGGCTACCATTCTGTTTTAATTTTGTCTCTGTCATGTGTCTTGTCCATTTCCATTTCAACTGTCTTACTTTATTTATAATATCTTCCACCTTCATTATGGATTCGTTATTATCTTCTGCTCTATCGCGATACTTTATCGTGGCGCCTATCATACTTCTTTCCTTTCTCCTCTGACATGTTCTCAGTTTTTGACTCTTGACTGCTCTTTTAATGTCAAACACATATAAAGTATTTTCGAAATTGATCCTAAATAGTTTGTAGTTAATCGGTGTCAAATCCGGATTACCATAGGGTTTTGCTAAATAAATGTTAGGGTGTAGTAAAAACGGTATTGCGTCTCATGTCGGCATCATCAGACATACCACGCTAAAGATTCGTGTGTTAACTCTAATTACAACACGGCAAACCGCAAGAAAATCAATATTACAAAATTATTTCTATAGTCACAAAATCCAATTAAAAACAGAGCTAAAATTTCGTTAAATAAAATGAAATTCATGAATATTGATGAATGTTGATGAGGGCGATTATACATTTACTCTAGAAATATATTCGGTTATAATTGTTTTTTTTAATAATAATAATCGTTTATTAACCATATTGTGTTCTTACATTTCCTTATGAATATAGTACAAATAAACTAAAATCATATCCTAAAATCATTTTTGCAAGGGAAACATAATAATTATAATATTTTAACTTGTGGACTCCACACTAAGTCGAGCCTGTCTCGTGGAGTCCTTGAGAAATTTTTAATAATTTAAACTATCACGGTCGATACAGTATTGTAAAATTTATTATGGATATTTGTATAAATTATACTTGATTTATAGTTATATTTTGGCGTTATAATATTGCGTGATATTTTAGCGGTCTCTTTTTTTTTCAAAAGCTGCTTTTTGACAAATCTGGTATTTTCTGGTAACACTCTCATCTGAGCTCAGGGGCCCGTGGCTAAATAATAACAGCCGCACAGGTCGATCGATCAGGTTAAGCTACGCTTGCCGCGGTTGGTCTGTGGATGGGTGACCATCTTTACATATCGAGACCCCTCCGTGCCTCGGAAAGCACGTTAAGCCGTTGGTCCCGGCTGAGATTCGTGGATCTTTGACAGTCGTTACGGGTAGTCAGAAGCCCGAAAGCCTGACAACCAGTCTTACCAAGGGGTATCGTATTACCCAGTAACTGGGTTGTGGGGGTCAGATAGGCAGTCGCTCCATGTAAAATACTGGTATTCAGCTGCATCCGGTTAGACTGGAAGCCGACCCCAACATAGTTGGGAAAAGCTAGGCAGATGATGACTCTCATCTGAGCTCAATAATTATGCTTCTATGTCGATGGGACTCTAGTGCGTACTGCATGTTGAGTTATAATTCGAACTCACAACCTCTCACTCACCTTTCCAATCCGACAACGGCTTTTAAACCGTTGGCCTATTGCCACTTATGTTGGTTTGGTTAGTATGTTTAACATACAGGTACAATGTAGACGCACTTTTAGTCAAATTGTGAAATTGCTGCAAGAATTCTATTTGACTAAATAGTTTCGTGGGTGGCATGCCCATACAATAAGGTTCGGTGTTCATAAAATGAAGTCTTGACCTTCACTCTGTTATGTATTTATTTTATTTCATTGTCTTTGCTAAAGGAGCCAGCCTTTAAGGTGATCAGCTCTAAGTTATTATAATGACAAAGTTAAACGATGCTGCAGTGATACTTATTTTATAACCAGGATGTACAAATTGCCCATGTTATAATAAAGTTGAGTTTTAAAATGATTCACCGTTTACTTTTCTTCTTGGGGATAATAAAACTGGTATTATCTTACTGTTAAAAAACTTGACATTACGCCTGTTCTCTCCAGGTACCTATTACATTACTCTGAGGTATCCTTATCCGGTGAAGGAAAAACTCCTGAGGAAACCGACATGTCCTACAGCCAAATCTGCTCAAATTGTTAAATAACAAGGTGTATTATTCTGTTGAACTCTGTTCAGGAGAACTCTGTTCAGTTTGTGTTGTTTCTGTTCTGTGTTCATGAAATAAATGAATTTGAAATATTCGAAGACATGTGATATCCACCAACCCGCACTGAGCCCGCGTGGTGGATTATAGCCCAGTCCCTATCACAGAGAGGAGGCCTGTGTCCCAGCTGTGGGAACATTAGGTAAAGGCTGATAATGAGGAATCCTAAAGCCAGAGTATGTTACTCATATTTTTCCAGACAGGTCGGTACGTTATTCCCAAGTTCCATCTCGTGGTGGGCCTATTTCAATCAGCCGGACACAGTTCCAGTTCTAGACTGCTAACATGAATATACTGACCTAATAACACCTTGGCCAAACCACTTTTATCTCGTTCCTTTATAAATTAATTATTTAAAAGTTGTTATTTATGTATATTTCATTTTAATTCTGTTTAAAAAAAAAACACCGTTCAAAACAACATCAAGCTTTAATAGAACTGGGCTATTATTCTGTATCAATATTTTTGTTACATAATCAGCCCTTGCTTTGATGAATGTGAGGGGCCCGTGGCTAAATAATAACAGCCGCACAGGTCGATCGATCAGGTTAAGCTACGCTTGCCGCGGTTCGTCTGTCGATGGGTGACCATCTTTACATATCGAGACCCCTCCGTGCCTCGGAAAGCACGTTAAGTCGTTGGTCCCGGCTGTCATTCGTGGATCTTTGACAGTCGTTACGGGTAGTCAGAAGCCCGAAAGTCTGACAGCCAGTCTTACCAAGGGGTATCGTATTGCCCAGTAACTGGGTTGTGGAGGTCAGATAGGCAGTCGCTCCATGTAAAATACTGGTATTCAGCTGCATCCGGTTAGACTGGAAGCCGACCCCAACATAGTTGGGAAAAGGCTAGGCAGATGATGAATCAGCCCTTGCTACATGTTCCCACTGCTGGGACACAGGCCTCCGCTTCGTATAATACGAGGGTGTGGGCCGTAATCTACCACGCGGGCCCAGTGCGGGTTGGTAGATGTCACATGTCTTAGAATTTTTCGTTCTAGAAAATGTTGGTTTCCTCACGATGTTTTCCTCACGATGTTTTCCTTCACCGTTTTGAGAGCAGTGGTGATGAAATAATTTACACAAAGCAAAGCGCTTGACTTAGTTCGAACCTACGACCTACAACTTACTTTTGTTAAGCAAAGAGTTTTCAATAAAACTATATTATTAAAAACTCTTTGTTCTACAAAAGCTCCGGTTCCCAGTCAGCTCAGCCAATAATATTGATGAGCGATAGTATTTAGAAACAATGTAAACGTTTCCGCGCTGCTTATCAGTTGATCGCGGATGTGATATGATTGCCACCTGTCCATGTAAACTCGGTGGTTTTGTTTGTGGTGACCTTTAGAGCCACATGTGTCAAATATGAGCTCCTGCAATAACGTAACGCCTGAATATTCGCTAAGGAACAGGCAGAGATGTACCCTAGTACACCCATTCAATTTTATTAATTTGAACTTAACTAGAAAATTACTTCAACAAATATTACAATAACATAATACCACGCCTGTTAAACCCTAAGAGTAGGACAGAGGTGTACTTATATTTGACCCACATGTGACCAGTTATCTTTAAGTCCAATGTAATAGAGGGCGAGTCTAAAGCCATTAACCGGGTACTAATCCTGATTCCGGGTCGCTACTGAGAAAGTCGTAATAGAAAACCTCAATAACACTTTGCTCGGCCCGGGAACCGAACTCATGACCTCATGCTCAGCAGTAGCGCTTGCGACCACTAGACCAACGAGGAAGTTCTCCTGCAGTTAATACTGTGTTTACTGTCTTTAAAGACAAAGACAGCAATTGTCATGATTGGCCAGTCTCGCATAGTTCGAATTATACGCAACAAAAATAAGAACATAATTAAAACAATGTTCCTATAGGTAGATTTAAAAAAAAATTGCACCTGATCTATAATAAACTGAATTACTCGTGGGACACATGAAGGCGTCTTCTCTGTGAGAGGGCTGTAATCTACTACGCGGGCCAGGGCGGGCTGATAGATGTCACATGTCTTCGAATTTATGGTTCTAATACATGCCGGTTTCCTCACGATGTTTTTCTTCACTGTTTTGAGGGCAGTGGTGATGAAATAATTTACAAAAAGTAAAACGCCCGCCTGTGTTCAAAGTCATGACCTATTTATTGCTCTCTGAGACAAATCTGATCATAAAAAGAATATCTACGACACACTACAACCTTATCCAATATTACAACCCTTTATTAACGTTTTCAAACGTTTGAAAATGCTGAGCAGCGAGCGTCAAGGCCAGAATTTCTTACCATCATCTGCCTGGCCTTTTCCCAACTATGTTGGGGTCGGCTTCCAGTCTAACCGGATGCAGCTGAATACCAATATTTTGCATGGAGAGACTACCTGTCTGATCTCCACAAGTCAGTTACTGGGTGACACGATACCCCTTGGTAAGACTGGTTGTCAGACTGTCGGACTTCTGACGACCCGTAACGACTGCCAAAGTAGCAGAATTGACAGCCGAGACCAAGGGCGTAACGTGCTTTCCGAGGCACGGAAGGGTCTTGATATGTAAAGATAGTCACCCATCCACGGACCAACCGCGCAAGCGTAGCTTAACCTGATCGATCGACCCGCGCAGCTGTTAATACTAAGCCACAAAGCCCCTTAGCCAAAAGCCAGAATTTCTTACCTATTTTCTCGAATACAAAGGTGGGATGTAGATGGGAAAATTAAAGTGTTTTTTTTTTTCTCTTATACGTAAAGATGATTCAGGAACTCGATGATACAGGAAAGGTCCGCGTCCAAAACGAGTTTTTATTAACTACCAATCAATAATAAGATCCAACTTCCACCACTTTCAATTTTATAAAGAATTTTAAGGGATGACCTTATTCTGACCACAGCAGGTATGAAATATAATACTGGTACTGAAATATAATAAAAGAACTTATTCAAAATGTTCAGTACATCAATGTCAGTCAAACTTTCAGGCTTATATACAAGTTGGTAGGCGGTATATATTATATGCGATCGTCTCGAGTGAAGCTCAAACGTATTCGCGCACGCGCAAAGTGAGACGCGTTTGGTGCAGTGTGATCTATAGATCAAATATAATATGCTGTGTATGTGCTAGTCAATCAAAGGAAAAATGGTGAGTTCTGTGGTTTTTCTTTTGTTTTTTATATGAATCAAAAAAGTTTGTGAAAAAGATTTTGTAGGTTTTCGTTTTCCTTGGTTATGTGTACTCGTATTTGTTTATAAATACAAGTACTTAAGTGAAAAGTTTATAGATTTTGTGGCACTTTTCACTTCTGATTAAATATTTCTTAGCTTCATTTTCACGTACAATCCTAAGTCGTTCTTGACAAAAAAACTTAACTGTAACTTGTTGCTATCAAATATTTTTCCGTTTTCCAGCTCTTAATTTGATTTAATAGGCATAATTCACATATACCCATTATAATAATTTCAATGCCACTGCAGTAAATTCCATTTAGTTTTTCGCAATTTTTGCCATTATTGAAAATCGATGAATGTGACACTTTCGAAACACTTTTGCTCTAAAAATATCAAATTAGCATTCGATCCATCTTATGTTAAATGTCAATATCATAATACATTTTTGATTTATGTCATAATGTTTGCAACTAATAGTGTTAGCGAACTCGTAATAAATTACTTATTTTATGATCTTTTTTGCATAGATATTTACTTGAGTGCACATAACTTTGTTAGCTACGTACTTACTGTGATTTTGAAAGTAGGCTATTACAAAATGTTGACCAGTTTTACAAAATGTTTACCAGGTTTACAAAATGTTTACCAGGTTCACAAAATGTTGACCAGGTTTACCTAGGTATCCTCATATTTGAGTTTGAGGTTTACCGGTATAAACTCAATTACACATATTATTTCTTGGGTTACTATATTTTTGAGAGTTGGGTTCTTATCAGCTGTTTACACTCATTCCTTTTTCTATTAGCAAAAGATTTCGGACAACGAGATGAAAAGAAAGCTCAGAACATTTGCTGGCATTTTAGTTTGTTTTAATTTGGACTATGACTTGGAAAAAATAATTACTAGATTTACAATCCACGAAAGCGTGACACCAAAACAGACAAATCCACTAAATCAATGATAATTGAAAAATGGTAACTAATAATTAGGGTGCGAAGTTGTTACAAGTAAAATAGTGAAGCTACAAAGATGCGCTTGCGCCGGAGAACAAAGTTATGCAACGCAGAAGGCCGTCGCGCAAAGGTCACACCCACCAAACGACAGATTCGACCGGCGTTAACTGGAATATAAGCATTTAAATCAATTTATTATTCTCCTTATTTGATTAAAAATAGAACATTATCTCTTTGGTCTAGCGGTTACGGGACTAGATTTTAGAACGTATTTATGAGGTGAGGAACCTAAGTACATTCCATCCTTAAAAAAAAAGGCACCTAAGTTAAGGTTCTTTTTCGATAATAATCTAAAAAAAATCCTAAGAACGGTTATTTATTTCTACTATCGCTCTAAGGATTTACTACAAGTTCCGTCAGCCGTGACTTTCAATCGGCGGCTTTTTCTAACATGCGTATTTTTATGCCAATAACTATGTAACTGCCAAATATTTGTTTAAACGAATAAATCGTTATTGATTTAAAAAATGCGGAACGATTTTTAAGATATAGGTACCTAAATAAGTAAAGTTAAATTAAATTGCACAGACTTACTTTAGCGATTCTTAAATCGATACTTTTGCGGCATGTCATGAGTTATGCAGTGATCTTTAACCCGATGCGTACATACAGTACCTACCTACTGTAAAGTTTACCGAGTGTTACTTCAAATGTTACCGACACATTTCGTATTGAGAGATGAGCAGAGATCTGCTTGTCAGATTAAAACCAACCAGCTGTCGATGGGAACTTTTCTTGATGCTATATCATTATTCGAAATGGCAGATAGCGTGGGGGCTGCCTTTGTTATTAAGAGCTGTTAAATTGATTAAACAATTCAAGTCTATGAACTTTTGTGGGTTTACTTTATGATACAAATAAAACCATTATAGTCAGATTTTTATGAGAAAAATGGTGACATTTACATTACATTTTTTTGTATCAAACTGTTGCTCTCGTTTATGTTTTTGTCCTCAGCTAGGTTACCAAGACTTTGCCCTTTAATTGTCATCATAAGAATGATGAATTGATGACGCAATGAATAATATCTAAATGATGCTCTTCATCCTTGCCTTGACAACTGTTCGTAAACTGCCGTAACCATCGTTGCACGACATAAATAAAAAAGCACCAACTTAATCATTTGGTGACACACCTGCTTCATAATATATATTTTGATGGTCATAGACCATAATGTCTTAATAATCTTTGCTCTTTTGGTATTTATTGTATCAATGCAAAGCGGAATGCACGAACATCCTGCATACCTACGTATTTTTTTATTAATATGCAAATAAACTGGTTACAAAATATTATCAGGTCGAACAGGGTCGAATAAAACCATTGTTTGGACAAAGGATTTTTTAAATCGATCGAACAATATCACGTTTATTATTTGTTTATTTAAATATAACCACATACCAAGGTTTTGTCTTACGTAAACGAAGCCTCGTTATTGGTCACTCCTAAAAAGTAATCGTAGAATTATTAAAAAAAAAAAAAATGGACAATGCAAACTGAATGCCCGTTTAGCGTTATTTACTCATTCAGATGTGAGGCCTTTTTGTATTCATCTTTGATTGAAATAAGTGGTCTTATTATTATTAGCCGTTAAGTCCCACTGCTGGGCAAAGACCTCCCTACTCTCTTTCCACCTCTCTCTGTCCAGAGCTGCCAAGGACCAATATTTATTAAAGGAGTCCAGCTCATCCAGTGGACATATTATTCAAGGAAAAGTTTACTGCATAAAACAAAAAGTAACAACAGAAAAAAATCCTGAACACAGTCAATTCACGTCTATTGTCTGTAAGATCGTAGAAAATTGCCCGCAAAACCCCAACATTAATTAAAAACATTTTTCTTATATAGCAAGTTCATTTAAAAAAATCTATATGATTACCTATCTACCTGCTACATCTGAATACGTAGCAACGCCAGTTTCCATAATTTGAAGAAGCAAGATATTTGTATATTTAAATATCAAACCACACGCCAAGGTCGTGTGTTGCGCAAACTTGTCATCGGTCACTCAGGAATGTATTAATTAAAACATATTTAAGTAATGATGATGCTATAAAAGGTTTATGAGATTTTTTCTATGTATAAGCAGCAGTAAATGAATTTTAATTATCGGATTAACAGCGGTTAGCAGATAAAGAGGCTTTGCTTATTAGCGCATGTTTGACATACGGTTAAGACGATCGGCTCATTATGAAAGATTAAAAGATTTACTTTATTGTAGTCATTTGTAATCGCTGCTGTTTTTATTTTTTGCGTGTTGCTTGAATTGTAAAATGTTCAGTCAGGATATCATTATTAGTCTATAATGTTCCCACTGCTGGGACACAGGCCTCCTCTCTGTGAGAAAGAGTGGGCCATAATCTACGACGCGAGCCCAGTGCGGGTTGGCTGATGTCACGTCTTTGAATTTTTGGTTCTAGAACATGCCGGTTGCCCCACAATGTTTTCCTTTACCGTTTTGAGAGCAGTTGTGATGAAATAATTTACACAAAGTAAAGTGTCTGCTTGGGTTCGAACCCACGACCTGCAGTACTCGTAAGTCGCGGCCATTATCATTGGGCCGCCACTGCTCTATAACAGTCAGTATTCAGTATATACATATTCAGTATATTCTGATTGAAGATTAAAATTGAAATGGCTTTACAATAAAGCTTTTTATTCAGTAATAAAGACTTTTATAAGTAAGAAGGAAAATTAATAGGTTAACGTATTATTCAACTCTAGGTACTTCAACTAAAGCCATCACTAGCAAATCCAACCTGTAATGAAATATACACAAAGACTTCAATAGCACGCACTGAAACAACCGCAAACCAATCAAATTCGATTGGTATACCACCCACAGGATTTGTTATAATAAACCATAAACTTTATACATATTTATTATTTAAAGCCTAAGGGCATTCGCTACGATAAGCGTGCGCTCGCGGCGCTGCGGGTGCGAGGAGCGGGCGCCACTCGGTGTACAAACCCGTCGCACGCGTCCGCGCCAGAAAGCGCTGCTCTTATTATCTTTCAATACAAACACGCCAAGCAGGCAGTACGCACGCTTAACGAAGCGAACGCCCTAAGTAAATCTTTGAACACGCATCTCAATATAAAGTCACCGCGCATGAACAGCGAGACTGTTTATGAATAACATCATGAAACATAACTAATAACAGAATCATAGAAATGTTAATTACTTATATCACATCGTATGTACAAGTAACTTAAGAATCTTAAATAAGCTTGCTTTAGCTTTAATCTAAGAGTAAGTTACTCGGACAGTTAGGTTAGGTTAGGTTAGCCGCCTCTGGTATTTGGTTCTAACTTAGTAAAAAATATTTTATTCTGTCTGAACTTTCAACTAAAGTTGAAGATGAATTTAGCTGAAGGAAAGGTAAAAAATATATTATATTATGTGATATCTACTAACCCGCACTGAACCCGCTTGGTGGATTACGGCCCACTCCCACTCACCGAGAGGAGGCCTGCGTCATAGCAGTGGGAACATTATAAGCTGATTTTGCTTATCCTATGCAGCCACTAGAAGCAAGTTCACATACGTGTGCAGAAACATTAGTTCAATAGGTAGCATTCTAAAGCGAACAGCTGATTGAGAACATGATTCATTATTTTTGTGTCCATCAACAACATGGCTAATAGAATAAAGTCTGCAAATATATTCAGCATGAAATTTAAATATGCACACTGTAGACCTCTGACCTCAGCTTTCAAAAAATTAATATAATGTGTCAGGCGTTTAATTTTAATTAAAAATTTTGGTCAAAATGTTTCAGCACATTAGGTCATAAGGTCATGATGAGTTTAAAACTGACGCTATCATTAATTTGTCAATAGATTTGGAACCTATCTATTTAAATTCTAACATGACATATCATGACGCCCGTAAGGAACCAGGAAGGGTTAGGCAGAGCTGTACCTTTTAGTAACACCCACATTTCGCCAGTCCCTGGTAATAAGGGGGCGAACCAATTTCCATCAATCGGTCACAAATTCACCCTCTGGGCTACTAGGTACTTAGAAATTGTTCTTTACATTCTGTCACTTTCAATTCAGAATGAAAATTAAAAAAAAAAAAAACATTTTTGTCCAAATTGAAAAGACAAAAAAAAATCAACTTTAACTTGAAAATTGCGGTTCTCAAATATTACTTTAATATGTTCGTTGGCACATTATGTACCTACCTTTTGGAAGGGGCGACTAGATCATCAATTATATTTTTTAGAAATGACGTTGACGTTTTTAAATGATTTGACTTTGACATTTAAACAAACTCAGTAGCAACAGCCTGTCCGATAAAATTACTTTCCCAATGTCGTCAGAATAGCTTGATCTGTAATAGATATTTCAAGGGAAATCAGCACTGAAGTATTAATTTGAGTATCATCTTACACCTCCGTATGCGTTGATACTGTCAATTTCAAACCCGCAATAAATCCCCATTTATTGTACTATGTAATGTGTAACGTTCCTTAACTTATTAACAAAGGTGTTACCGAAACCCACTGCCTAATGAGAAAAAACTTGTAATCTGAATTTCCTACAATCCTTCATTGTTGATGAAACAAAACAGTTTTTTTTTTTCAGCAAATATTTTCATAAACAATAGAACTAGAGGAATGTTGCGTACGTTTGTTACTTCTCTGTGGTACTGCTATTTGTTGTTCAAGTGATAATTTGTTAGCGATTTTTGGAATAGTTACTAAAGGATTGTATGCTATACAAAGGTATTGGTATTTTTGTTGATGTGCCGGTTTTCCGTTATATTTTTTTTATATCCTCCTTATATTTACAGTTTGCACCACACATACAAGTTATCGGTAAATATTAGTATCATAATAAAGAATGAATATTCAATGAACACACGTCATAATAGTTAAATGTGAAACTCATCATTTGTTTCTTAGGTAATCTTTGAGTGATTGGCAGTCAATACAAATTAAAAACTCTCGCCTGATCTGAGTAATATCCATGACCTCAGAGAAGCATACATACACAAGACAAATGATGCGATTATCAATATAAATCATGTTAACACTACTAAAAACGGCAAGTAAAGGTCAAATGATGTTAAAAATTAATAAATAAATTGTAAACCAATGCCGCGTGTTTACAACACAGTTTTATCATAAATAAATAGTATTTTAAGAACAAATATGAATTAGTTATTAGGCTATTTCTAGTTGAAGGTTTGTTTTGACTACACAATGTTTTAGGCGCCGCGCGCCGCAATCAATAATGATTGTAGGAACCATAAGTCAAACTTTGTAAAGAGGATTATGCAGAAGGAGGTTGGATTTGAAAGCATATTAAATATGCAGTAAAAAAATTGTGCGATTATGCGCAAGTATTCCAAATAAACTTAAGTCAATTATTATCTTTTGGAAAACGTTACTAGTTGCTCGTTTGTCATTCGGGGTTCCAGTTTACAACCCGCTGTCGCTTCTGGCTTCAGTCCAACGTACGCAAATGTACGCACAACGCGGCCTACTGTGCGAGATGCAACGACAGATAGTTTTGTGTTGTACGTTTTGTTTAGCCATCTGACAGCGTACGCTCCTGGCGACAAGTGATCTGAATAATTTATTTTCTGATTAAGTGTAGATTGACGTCGATGTATGTGTGTCTGTAGGTTAAAAGTAGTAAACTTATGTCATCGGATTGAATAGGCGCTTAAAAATATATTTCTTTTAAGTTAAAAAGATTTATAAACTTAGCCTATTTGAGAAATATATCTTGCGAAGTTATTAATTGTTGTATAAAAGTAATTGTTGTTGTGTTACAAGAAAACGTGATTAGATTATTTCCACCGTATTTGATATTTCAAAACACTTAACTTACACAACACTTAACAAAACGCTTAAGGTTTATTATGGGACCTTTTAATTCGTAACGCTATCATAATAAATAAATACTCTAGCTGGACCCTTTTTCCGATACCGGTGGGCTACTATTTTTTATATTTTTAAATGTTTTTTTTATCAATATATTTAAAATATAATTTATGTGTGTATATAATGAAATAAAATAATGAAAAATAAAAACTTTATTGTTTAGAAAAACACATTACAATATTTGAATAGCACTAAACTTCACACTAAGATTCCCTGTGTCGTGGAGACTAGTCTCCTTCGTCTTACAAGATTATATTAGGTACATAGTAGGTGGGCTCAAACATAGCATCGGTCGGTAAGATATCTGAGGCGACAATATTCGAGTGTTCTGCCAAATAAATCAATTCATTAAACATATGTAGTTAACTTAGGTGTACGTACCTATTTAAATTTAGACATTTGTGTAGTGTGTTGTATACGTGTGGGTTGTGGATGTGTGATGAATGAGTAAGTTAAGGTAGGTTTAGCTTTAGACCAATCGAAGACCGAGCCAGAGCAAGACTAATGCTCGGTTCCTATAAGCAAAAACGAATCGTTTTGCTTACCAATGGTAGTATTTTTGATTGCCAAACTGGGAATATAAATAGATTTGTAAACTAATTTTACCTGTGATAGCTACTTCCAAATGGGAGGGTCTACTATGCAAAGCTATGTGGTCATTGCTTCATTATTAGTAAAAATACAAGAGTTTTAATTTTAACCAATAACGGTCCGTAAATTATAGGAATCGGCCATAAGAGCACTATATATACGAGTACTAAAAGTATATTCAACTTCTTTCTAATTGGTTTCTCGCAAAATATTATAATTTACTCGTATATTGTTATTATTATTTATAAATAAATATAAATAAATAAATTGTTTTATTTTTGTAGGTTTTTTTGAACTTTTTTTGTGCTACGAAAATAAATCAATTTAGTTATAATTGAATGTTTAAGTGATCACAACATTAACAAATAGCAACTAACACTAGAAATAAGTTATTTTGTATTGCTTACAATGGATCACTGTTGTCCGAAAAATAAAGAATATTATTATTATTATTAAAATGTTGACGGCAACTAATGCATAAATCCGTAATCTTTACGTGAATTATTGATACGAGTGATTTATTATTAAACAAAAAATGTGCCTTTATTTGAGAACAATATTTTATGAACACTATAACCGTCCGCGGCTGTACCATTAAGTGCGCAACCCAGGAGCGTCTTTGACATGTTATGAAACTCTGACTGGCAGTTATGCACTAAAGCATAAACTTCGATTTATTGTATTTACGTTAGAAATGTATTCGTTTTTCTATCAATTACAATATGAATTACTTGGAAGGATATTGCTAATCCATTGCTTCATATGTTAGAGAAATTTGTCTTCTCAACAACGTAAATAACGCAATGAATGTTGTTGATCTGTCAAAATGAAAGCCATTGCTAGTGATAGTGTGTTATGCAATTATTTCGCCGGTTTCTGGAACGATTGAACAAGTCTTTGTGTTTCTACTCCGCTATATTTTCTAAAGAATCTATTGGTCAATTAGATGTCTAGTGTAAAGGGGAAAAAGATTTTTGAAAAAAAAAACATCACGATTTTAAATAAAGTGTGTCTTACTGTAAGTTATACCTAGAAAATACCTACCATTATTAGAAAATATGCTAAAAATATTTCAATACAAGTGCGTTATAAAATCTTCTGTATTAAATTTTTTGTAATTTATGGTAGGTACGTAATTAAAGTTTGGCTATAATTATTATTCTATAATAAATGTTTAACATCTTAATTAAGTTTAAGATATTTCCTACTAAAAATAACATAAGTGTGCTTACTACACCAAAAGTCATGTTTTTAGTTTTGCGTTAGGAATTTTACTTAGCTGATCGTTATCTTTTACAATATTATTTATTACTTTTGCACCTAAATAAATGAAAGGAAAATGAATTTTAATATTACCTAAATTGGCCAATTGGCCAAACTTACGATCTAGGGCTCACGTAGTAAATTTTACTCCGTGGTCCCGCTTAATGGCAAACGATATCGCGGCAGGCCCAGTCGGAGATGACGGGATGAGGCTGGCTGGACTCCTTTCATAAAGATTGGTCCTTGGCAGCTCTGGACAAAAAGAGGTGGAAAGAGAGTAGGGAGGCTTTTGCCCAGAAGTGGGACATTAAGGGCTAATAAAAAAAAATACCTTGGCTTTTGGCTGTTCATTATGTACTGCTTTTTTTTTTTTAAGGATGGGAAATCATCAAATGACCCCTCCCGCTCTGGGTGGAGCGGAATTGAGTGTCAGACTCTTACTGACTAAAACCCATCCGTGTTCCTTCCTTAGCCCTTTATGTTCTGGGGCAGCGGTAACCCTTTCGGACAATCCCGCTGCCCCGGCAGGCTTCGGCCCTGTCGGGGCCCTCCTTACATGCTGACATCTCTTTGAGGCGCGCGTGGAACACATACGCGCCGTCCGGCACGGGCCTGGTCCTGATCGGATGGCGAGCTACCCATTACTCGCTATCCGCAGGCCCGCGCCTACGGTGGCCGGGAGTCGTCACGCGGCTCCCGAAGCCCGGGGATTATGTACTGCTTCGCTTTGAATATATATTTGAAGTACGGTGGTACTTCATTTATCTAATGATTAGTTGCCCCATGCATTTAAGATGCCTGTCCATTATTTCTCTATTTGGCGTTTCTTCTTCGGAAAATTGATTACTTGATTGTCTTCACAAACTATATTGGTTAACTCTCATTATTTGTGATCTTCCACGTGCAATCCTATGAAAACCTGATAGGTAAGGTACGTATTTGGCAATATGTAATTGTGCACATTTTGAATTGGTTGAATTGGTGAAATTACAGGGACATGAGATTTTTTTTTTTTTAACAATGGCATCTCGCAGTTCATCCTTTATGAGGATGGCTACTGCTTAACCGGACTTTCCTGTGGATGCCTCGAATTAAGGCCTCCAGCCAGGGCAAACAATAACTTAAAAACTAAGCGACATCGCTAAGGGTAACCCCCTGCGGGGTTCGGACCTCAGCTCAGGGCGTCGCTGGAAGAGGACAGCAATTGACAGGCTGGATCGGTATTATTATTGGTGTTTAGGGGCGAATTTAAAACTACAGGCTCAGCTGCGCGGGCTGGCTCGAGCAAGGGTCGGGGCGGGCACGGTGATGGTGCGGGACGTCGCGACGGGCCTCGGCGGCGAGGACGGAAGGACGGATGTCTGAGCTTGTGTTTGTGTTGTCGACTGAGAGTACTCGTGGCCTTACTGCTCTCCTGGAGGAGGGTAGTGGCGTCGTCAGGGATAGTGAGGGTATGCCTTGGTCGGCGAATCCTACTTATGCGGGAGGGAGTGTATCGGGAGGCCGCCGCAATCAGGGGATTGGGGTGCTTTATGGCAGAGTCAAAGAAGCGCTTGGAGAGGCGTTTCATGAACTGCTGGATGGTGGGGAGTCTGAGATCTAGATGCAGATTCACATTTCGGACATAGAAGGGGGCTCCCGTGACCTTTCGGAGGAAACGGTTCTGGAGGGTTTGCATTTTATGCAGAAATCGCGGCTTGGCGTGTGCGAAGACTACGCAAGCATAGGTCATGATGGGACGGATGACCGCGGTGTAGAGGCGCAATTTGCACTTGAGTGACAATTTGCTGCGGGCAGTTATCATGGAGTGGAGCCTACCGAGAGCGAAAGAGGCGCGCGAACGCGCCGTCTTTATGTGCTCGTTGAAGGTGAGGTAGTGGTCTAGGATGACACCTAAGTATTTGGCTCGCTTTCCCCAGGGGATCGGCTTGCCATACATAGAGATCGGGCGCGGGAGGGGGGCAGGGACATGAGAATTTACAAAGTTGTACTTAAAGGTCAGCCAAACATCTTCCTCTCGCTTTACTTCACTTACCATTCATCATTCTATTGGTCCTTTACTTTTCCATTGACGGTTCTAACCACTTTTCATTATATCTACCAACATGAATAAGAGAATAAAAACGAATAGTAGGTACTTAATAATTTTTGCTAGCAACAAAAAAATATTATTACTTATCTAAATATTAATACTATAAATATTGATATAAGACCAAAAACCGTAAAATAATGCAAAAGTTGGAAAACTTCAAACAGATAGCGGAATGTCATTACACGTCGGATCAAAATAAATGACAAACGTTTATTTATCTGACTGTTTCATGGCAAACCGTAATTCATCGTGATTCATCATTGTGTAACCCTTATTATCGAATCGTTGCGAAACGAATATTCAGTTTAAAGGTATTTTTACACGCATACCAAAAAGTGACAGCCTGGTCAAGTCATTATTTTTGTTCTTTTTATCCTTGTAAGTTTGAGGATACCAGGGGTATTTCAACAGTGTGATTGTTTGAAATTACGGTAATTTCTCATGAGTCAACACATATAAGAATCTAAATAATCTGGATATTTCCGAGAATAATTCAGTTATTTTTTATCAATATTTATCCAGGTATGTAATTTATCCTTTTAAATGATATCCTTAACCTCATAATATATTGCTCACAAAAGACGTTATGAGAAAATATAACACAAAAGAAACGTTAAAAAACTTCACACATATTGTTTTGATTTGGCCGTTCAATATGCGGTACACTAAGCTAAATTAATGTAGTTGTTAAGAATGTGATATAATACTCTTTAATTAAACAAATTGATGATGAGTCCATCTGTCAGACATTTTTTAATAGTCGATAAAATAATCTAAAATTTCCACTATCTTTGTTGCGAATTGTACCTACGTTCCAGCGCTTTTATCGCTGATTGTAGATAATTATTACAAAAAAATAATTGTAGTTTTGATGATGAACACTAATTTTGCAAATACCTAGCCGTTTATCCTGTTTTGGAAAAGGTTTATAACCCCAACTTCAAGGCTGTAGTGCAACACGGATATTTTTTTTTTGCAAAAGAAATCCTCAATTCTATAATCATAAAAAATCCTCAATTCTATAATCATAAAAAAAACAGTCTAGGTAGGTAATCGATTCGACCAGGACATCCTACTTGATATTGTACTTTAATTGATAAAAACACCACAGCTGTAACGCAGCTCACAATATAAACGCTTTTAGTTCTCACAATATAGAGTATACAATTGAAGCGAATATAATTAACAGAAGTGCAAATAAACTTGAATTTTCAATGTCAATTATTGAGCAAATAATATGTCAAAGGTGGCCTGAAGTGTCGTCTTCGCGGAAGCGCAAGCTTACGTACAAGCTAAAAGGAACTGTATGTAAAAAGTTTTTAACGTCCATGTGGGCTTATTTACGTTACATCACTTGTGATTTACATAGGCATTTGTGCAAAAATATGTAAATTGGCGAGAAATTAATGATTTGAATATTAATGTTGAAAAACCTTGAACTTTCAGCTTTGATACTAATCAGTGAAGGGGTCATAAAATACCAGTGGCTTAAATTGTATCAAGTCATTTTGGTATTTGGTTTTATTAACAAGACATTTGGAAAATCCTTATTTTAATGTGTGAACGTATAAAAAGAATGCTTAACATTACTTTATAATGTTTGTTCGCAGGCAAAGCTTTCTAAGATCATAATAATAAAGAATGGTTTAAATGTTACATTGAAAGTGTATACATCTTAAAATTCTCGGTATTTCAATTTAAATGAAAAAATTTATGAATGAATTTTATTTTGAAAAAACATTCAGTTTCAAAAATCTGCAAAAGAATGTGCGCAATATAGAAGGAATGATAGGGCTATGGAGAAATGTCTTGACGATGCGTGAGCGTGCATAATCCATCGCCGTCCATTCGAACTCCACCAGGATGGATGGAAAGCAACACTATGAAGCATTGACATAATATATTACTACTTTTGAAATCTATCTTTTGAATTAATTTTTTGCTCCGTTGGTGTAATTGCTGAATGGCGTTCCAGTGTGAGGATAAATAATTATAGCGACGTTTTTTGTATTTAATACTTACACTTTGAGACTATTCCTTTTTCTGCCTGGCACAGCAGCTTATTAAATTATTAATTCAAGGCACATCTCGGATAAAGTGCCGATTAATTATGGTTTACCCAACAACCATATTAAGACATATTTGATAGGCTTGATACTTAACCCCTCCCACGCTGGGGACAAGTGGCTAAAATGATGTAATCCCACATACATTATTATGTAAATATTTTGTTTTTTTATGTTGTAAAAAATGCCAATTTTATTTTCATGTCACGGCGCCACGTAATTACGTGTATTTATGTAATAAAGACGTATGTACACATACATAATTTTGTTCAAACAGCCATTTGGTTATAATACAAAGGATGTAAGCTGTGACAGCTTTTGCTAATTTAAGTTAAATAAATATAAGTACCAAAAATTGGTAAATCTCAATCTATGTAGATGAAATAAAATTCACAATAAGTAGCTATTATTTTTGCATTCATAATGCCAATCACAAAAAAAAAACATTAAAAACAGTCTTATAAGACTTGCTTGCTTGTTTGCTTGAATTTAAAGACTCTGTTGTGTGCATGTATCAATGGACCAATGGAAACTATAATTTTACTTATAAGCAAATAAAAAATTAGCAAAGACAATATTTAACCTAACTGGTTAAATTCCAGTTAGGTTAACAACGTTTAGCAACTCAACTCAACTCAACTCAACTCAAAGCATTTATTTCAATTAAACCATTTACAGGCACTTTTGAATTGTCAATAGGTCAGTCAGAAAATATGAAGCTAGTTGCCCATTCCAAAGCGTAGGTACCTATGGAGAAGAACGGGCAAGAAACTCCATGGAGTTAGATTAACGACGTTTGGGTAATATTCAGCGTTTTAAAGGCAAAACGCTTTTTAAGTATTAATGTAAATAAAATTGCAGTTAATAAAATCACAGTTTTAATAATTATAATTAATCATCATTTTCAAAAATAAATATGATGCTGCTTCTAATTAATTCTCACCTTTTCAAAATGTTGTTCCGATGTTTGACTTTTTAGAATACCTATTATTTTGTAATAAATAATTGATTATTAATTCACCTCCTGTAGTAGGTATATTTTTTTCTAGAATTCGAATAGACCAAAATAATAAGCATAGGTATTTGATTGAATGTGAAATATTATTAATGTTTGTTTGTGTTGTCTAAAAATAATTACCTACTAAAATGGCACTGTATAAAATCGATTTTGTCTCAATTTAATGATTAAGTTAATTTCATAAAAAAAGTTAATCATAAAATCAAATAAATACAATATTTTTATCTTACGAAGCAATGCGCGCTCTACTTTCTTTAACCAAGTATACAAACAAACTCGCTGTGAATTTGTTCGTGAGCACATAACACAGACACGCACACACACACACACACAACTTCCGACTTCGCCATTTGTCTCGAACGGTACCTAGAGCTCCTGCGCTTACATACACATTAAATATTTTAAAAATATCTGATGTACACTCTCACCTTACCTACACGCAATCCTATTATAATATTTAACGGCTATCTGATGGTCATAATGGTCAAATTTGCGAATCATCGGTATCGAAGGTAATGTCACTGGCGTGGTTACGCATAATTTTCTTTTGCGCAATTTTAGGTTCTGTTTACTAATGTAATCATCACCTGCCTAGCCTTTTCCCAACTATGTTGGGGTCGGCTTTCAGTCGGACCGGATGCGACCGAATACTTTTATTTTACATGGAGCGACTGCTTATCTGACCTCCACAATCCAGTTACTGGATTTTCATTACATTGATTTATTTTAATTTGCCATTGCAACAGTTTACGTAGAGTTATGAAATAATTTGCCATTTAAGATATAGTTAATTTCTAACTCGGTATCAGTGACAGTTGTTTTACTTGTTTTTGAACCACAAATCTTTAATTAATTCAAATCATTATAAACAATAAATGTTATGAACAAGTTAAGAAGTTCTAATTTGATATGACTAATTCATTTCGATATTTATAGTTTTTTTTATTAATTAATTTGTGTTGACTAAGGTGACATAAGTGAACATTGCTTTTTATGTGTATTAATAAAGCACTTTTCGTTATATCCGGGATGATCATTGTTCGGTAAAACTTTAGACATAGTTTATTTTTCTTAATTTAGTGTAGGCACCTACCTAGCTTTATAACAATATACTCGTACAAGCGACTGCTGAGCGTGGGGTCCAATCCCCGGGTCGGGGAAAATGTTATTGGGTTTTTTCCTAAATGAATATCTTAGTAACAGCCCGGAGTTTGGAAGTTGAGCGAAAATAAGCGCTCGTTAAGCTGTTGGTCCTGGGCCTGATCTCTCTTCGGTCATGTCGGATTGCCGTCCCATCGGACTGTGAGAGTAAACGAAAAGTGTGCACCTGTGCTGTGTCTGTCCACACACTTGTGCGCTTCAATATCTTCTGCGTCGGTGGCTAGTCTCTGAGATTGGATGCCAGGGACGAAATTCGGTCTGTAGGACTATTATTATAGAACAATATTCTCAAAAAAACGTCTAAAAGTCTATAAGTATTCTTAATCAAAGCAGAGGGACCCCTTTAAAACAGGTTACCTAAGAGCGCTGTAAAGGTTATCATATCAAAATTTATTTAATATGACGTAAATTTACCGAACTTTATTTTCTGGGTTAAGATTTTTCGTACACTTCATTTTTGACGGTTGTTTTTTTTTTCGGATTTCATAATGAGCAGTTCTTATTCCACGTGTAGGCAACGGCTTCTCACGCTTATTAAATTATCTTGAAAAAAGTGGAATATCTCCATTGACCTCACCTTTCGGCACTTACACAACGAAACTGATAAAATTATTAAAACCAGTTCCGATTTATCCATAAATGTTTAATAAGTGACATCTTTGACCACCTGTGGAACTAATTATGATTATTATTTTTCACCTTGGTTACTCTAGACAATAATGTAGGAGATGATTTAATTTTTTTTTTTTTTTTTGGAGCTTCGAAGTTTGTATCATCAGTTTTATTTTTTGTGTTTGACATCGACTCTTTAAAAAGAATTTAAGTGGAAATAACTAAAGACATGTTATTGAAAAAAAAAAAACAAATGAGGGATCAGTGCATGAGTAAAAAATAAAAGCTTATGAACAAGACTATAAGGATATGTAAGCATAAAATTCCAAAAAGAAAAAAGCAACGTTTCCATTCATATGAAAACCAACTAAAAAATAAACATAGCATGAGTGAGATCAAAAGTTTCATAACACTATAAAGCATTAATAGAATCAGATGTCATTGTGTTGACATTGACAGGCCGGATCTATGCGTAGGAGCATCGTAACTTAGCTGTCCACAAATGGTTACCAGATGATAGGTAGGTGTAGGTGCTCTGGGTTAATAGCTTCCTTCGTCATTCTTTGTAGAACCTATATTTGATGCACTAGCTTCTTGTCATGTGTTGTAATTGTTATGAATTTTATTGTAATGTTTTGGTTCAAATAAAAGTGACACAAATGTTCAAAGTGTAGTAAGAGAATAAAAGCGTCATTTAACCTTATTTTTTTTTCTTTATCGGGAATGGTTGTCTTAGTTGAATTTATTTAACAACTACCTACGGAGGAGAGCAATACTTAATATTCCGTCACTGTAACTCTCCTCTATTCATAATGGCCTAAGCTCCAAATCACATCAATTTTCCAGATTTGCTGTATTTAAACAGCGTCTGCACTTGACACCAATGAAGAAAGTGGCATCCAATCAATTATTAATAACCGGTAATTAACAAATGTACTTTTTACCCAACTTCGCATGTTCACCAATTGAATAGACAATACATTTTTTTACACACACAATGATAATGATAGGAATTCAACTCCTTTGTTTACTATTCGACTTACATTTTGAACTCAATGCCAAATGCAAATAAAAAAGGAATTGTAATATTGCATTAAATACGACCAATTGTTTGGTAAGATGAGATGGTATCTATTATATGTTTATGGTGGAACAAATAAATCGTATTGTAGCGGTTAATCCAGTAAACTTGTATTCATAAAGAGATAAATTCGAATCGAATCAGAATTGGGTTTGGCAATTTCTGATTTTTTTAAAGAGTTTCATCGTGAATAAATGGCATAACTGGGGATTTTACGGCTGTAACTGGACAAGAAGACTTAAATTATAATGGAATAGGGCCAAGGGAATACACATATCCTGTGGCTAATTGAAAACTTGAATAAGTCACCGTAAGGAACACTGGTATAAATTGAGAACTCCGACCATTTTGAGAGACAAAAATGCAGATATTATGATAAATAATAGATTGTGTTCATCCGAAAATTAAATTACTTGTAAAATAATTCTAATTATATCTGGAAGATATTTTACTAAAATGGCATTTTCAAAACTGGTTTTAGTTCAGGAAACGTAGACAGGATTCTGGAATTTTATTATTATACGATTAGAAACAGGCTATCAATTACTTAAATTATGTTTTTATTATCAAATGCTGTTTTATTTTAGAAGTTTATGTGAAATCAGAATCATCATTAAAATTTGAGATAAAAATACCTGTGACATTAATAAACTATTAAATTAATACCTACTTATATTAATTCTGCTATATAAATACGAAGCTAAGTATGTTAGGTAATAGAAAGGAATGTTTTTAACATTATAGCTAAATATGATGATAATGATATGCCTTATCTTGAAACATTAGAAAGACAGGCACAGTATTAAATAGATTAAGCAGAATCAAAGTTAACACCTCTCCCTTATCAAATTCAACACAAAATGCAACAATACGGTTGTACATTTACTCAACGGTCAACAAACTACAATAATTCCTTGTTTATGGTTTAGCTTGGTAGATTAATTTTATTGTTTTTTAGTTAACTATTGATTTAAAAATGTTTAAAGATCTAAGAATTTTGGATTCTCCCAAATCATCATTAGGATTTAATAATATCCGGGAGATAAGAAAATCCAAATCACAAGATGTTTGTTATTTTGCGTAAATGGACGTCAATAGGAAAAGGGCAACGGACTCTCCAAATATGCGCATAAATTTTGTCGAACCTTAGAATTGTTAGTTAAGGCGGTTGTAGTGAGAGGCTCGTAAATACCAATGTATATTAAGGATGACCATTATTAAGTAAAAGTTTGAAAACTGATAATAATAATATGTTTGTAGCGTATAACGTAAAAGTCGAAATCAAAATTAGTAATATACACACAGCACCTGATGAAATAGAAGCAGAAAAAGACTCGAACAATAACCTTAGTAAAGCTAAGCAATATATAAACCATAACAAGAAGCAGTTTATCAACGTCAAACACAAATATGAAACGACCGTCGTTTCACATATACACAACATAGGTACACAAGAGATAAGCGAAATGTTTTCCCAATACAAAAATGGAAACGAAGAAACCACGTTCAGTTTCATCACCTGACCCGGATCTTCATAAACCATCCGGACAAATATACCGGAGCAAGGACAAATTCTCAACCAAACATATTACCCAAATGTCAAGGCAACAAAAATAGCCCATCCAATTTGATTTACGACCGAAATGAGCAATATCCAGGAATCATATTTCATTGTTATTCAGAATCTATTCAATGTGACGTATATGGTCCGAAGTATGTTAATAAAATTGATCGTAACTTGTTCTTTTGATAAGTTGATTTATGATAGATTCTTTAGCAAAATGTTAGCATCTCTCGAAACTGTAGGGTTATTAAATGTTATTGTTATGCGCTTTGATGAGTTTCATGATTACGTATTTTGTGTTTTATTGATAACTCGCGACACAAAGTTAATATTAATGTATTGGTGAATATATTAAAAACTTTTCTTTTTCTTTCGTGATATATACGTAGGTAACTTTTCGGTAGTCTTATTAATTATTTCTTGTCTACTTATTAAGTTCTTCAGTATTAAACTTTTCCAGAACAATTTACAGTTATACTCAATACTTAATTCTTTATTGCATTCCACAATGTAGGCTTAGGTGGTAAATATTTGCCAAAAGAAACAATCATGGACCCTGTCGGGCACAGCAAAAGAAAAGTATTTGGAGAAGAGGACTTATCATTTACGTAGGGATTTTATAATCTAATTTATTCTAAACACACTTTTACAAAATAATTAATTTACATTAATAATAATTTAACATTTTGCTTATTTTTATACAAATCAATCAATCAAATCAAAAATGTTTATTTGTTAGAACATGGTACATACAATAGGTGTTACAAAAATGGTTCCAGCATATCCTGCCATAATATGGCGTACAAATATTTATATATATTACTTATATATACTTAAGTGTTTCATGAATTTATCATTGAAAATAATTTAAATGTTCGTTGAGACTATAATAACATTTGCCTATTAATAGCTTTTTTAATTTGTTCGTGAATAAATAGAGTTTTTTTTCATTTCATATATATTGGGTTACATATTGTAAATTTTTATGGACATAATTTTAGGGCTTATTGAGTGTATTTTTAAACGGGATGTAGGTATGTTGAGTTGTGTTTTGTATCTGAGTGTGTTTGTATGTCTTCTCGATTAGTGTAAAAGTCTTTGTATTTGTGAGCGAACTTGCATATGTCAAGTACATATAAACAAGACGGAGTTAAAATATTCAGATTTACGAAATGGGGTTTGCAGCTACCTATTTGTTGTATATTTACTAAGATACGGATAAATTTCTTTTGGACCGTGAACAGTGCAAGTGCGTTTGTACTGTATCCCCACACATTTAATGTCGTATCTTCTTTTGTAGGCTAGTGGTACACCTCTGTTACTTTAGTTAATATATCATATTTAATAACTCCGCCACAAAAAGATGTAATGAAGACGTAAGACTATCATTATAGTTGATTTCGCTTTTACATCAAACGCTTGCATTAGTTTGATAGCTCTATTAACCTTTACAGACATTCCACCATTAACTCCGGTATTTCAATAAAATCTGTACATAATTGTTTAGTGTTTAACTGAATTCTCTGTCAGACATTACTACAAGGACATTACCCTATATAGACTTTGCTCAGCATAATGGGCATCTTAATTTAATCCGTTTTCATCACTTATATTTTACCACAATATTCGTTTTCATATATGTCTTTGAATAATAAATAAAAAGAATATCAAAGCAAAGGCTAAGTTGCTAACGGTCATGGGCGGAAAAATGGTCAGAAAACCTTCTAACCGTTGAACTAACTGCCGAAAAAAATAATAATATAGAGCTAACGAGTTATGAAGAAGACATTTGAAGTACAGCCATTCAGGCTTTACATCCTCAACAATCGGCAAGACATATCAACCATAATGAGTGGGCTTTATGCCTGGGGTACCCAAAAACATAAAACATCCAGAACTCAAAACGTAATTTAAAATAACTGTCATGTTAAAAATAATTACCGTTCACGAGGTCCTCATTACTATCCTACAAAAGCTTGCGTTACTTGGAGTTACGCAAGACAACCAGCTGGACCAGCCAAGTATGGGATGATGACACCAAAAGACAATAAAATTGGTTTCGATTGAATTTTGTTGAGAAGTGTGAATGATTTTTGTGTTTTGAAGGGACGGAATAGGGCCAAGGTATTTTGGTTTGTTTTAATTTGGTTATTTGTAACTATATTTCTAGTAGATGCCGAAGATGTAAATATGGAAGTGGGAGAGTTAGTTTGAGAAAGAAAGCTAGTCAAAAATAATTGCGGAATCATTTAAGATTGAAAATTTGTAATCTGGAATTTATTATGATAAAACATCACTCGAAACAACGCTCTATTTTCTGTGTAGTTTCGAATCTTAGGATACCTCCATCGTTTAAAAATCATAAAAATACTGTAACTAATATAGAAACTTTAACAAAGGAAATGTTGTTTACTTGGATTTGGAAAATCTTCTGGCTAGACTATATAATTCTAAATATTCAAATAAATCTTGAAAGTCTCTTAGAGATAATGTAGGTATTCCTCTTCTCATAACTTGTCTACAAATGAAACTCATCTAATATTAGAAGTCCTCGAACCATTCAAACTCAAGATATAAAGCCCTTAGCCGTTTAATTTAAACTTTTAAAATCCATGTAAACTTTCACCAGTTTCTGGACAAACTGGTTTTAGGTAACTTAATAGTGGATTCTTTATTTTTTCTAACCTTTTAGTGTGAATACAATTGTGCACATTTTTATGAAGTTGAAAGAAAGATCAAATTCGTAATACTTTCATGTAACTTACTATGGTATTAGGTAGATACATTAAACTATGAAATTGTATTGAGTTTAATTTGAATGAATGTGTACTAAGTTATCAATAGAATAGTTGCATTAAAATTATAATTACTTGATAGTACAGTAGTGTCTATGTATTTGTAGGTATATTTATTAATAATATTGAAAGTTAGGCCTAGTTACAAGCGCAATTAGTCTTTATGTATTACTGGATCAATATACCCAGTCAGGTCATGCATACATATTTAACATGGAACTAACTGATAGCGTTTGTTGACTATCATGCTATAATGATCAAAGATTCTAAAGAAAAAGGGTAAGTGCCAACTAGCATTGGAAATCAAAAAAAGCACAAAATAAATAAAAATAAACATAAAGAGTATGAAGAGAGTAATACTTTTATCAATGTATATTTAAGTCAATTACCTACTGAAATCAATACCGGTAATAAAGATACAGATGGTATCTCTAGTCTATGTTTCAAGTTTCCTTTTTCAGTTATAGTTATTTTTGGGCGCAGAAACTATTAAACGTCATTTTAGTTTAATACATGTTCAATGATGTTAATGAGCACATGCGTTAGCGTTATGTGAGTAAGCACGCAAAATTATATTGTATATCAAAATATTAGTAAGTATTTAGTATGAAAATAAGTAATAAGTCCTTTGATATCATAGAAATTATTCTGAAATGATCACCATTATGGGTTCTATTTCACCAAATATTAAAGGTAGAAGCGAAATTACATAGATAGTAGTTAGGATAGGTACAACTACAAATAAATACACAAATACAAACAAACTGATTATAAACGAAGGCAATATTGTTGCTATAATAGATGTAATAAACAATTACAAACTACACCTCAAAAACTTAATAGATGCTAAAAAATTACCCTCCCTGGAGGCATGACTGGTATTAACGAGTATTGCTGGTAATATGATTCCGGTAAACGAAAATGTGAAGGTCGTTGGGCATCGAATAGCAGTGTATGTAATTAGCGTGAAGCCCTCAGGCGTTCTGATGACAGATTGTTAGATATTAGCAAATAGAGATGTATTGCTTGATGCGGAAAAGAGGGTCTACCATTTAATTTATTTCAAATGAAGATTGGAATGTTTATTAAAATAGGTTTGGCTTAGCTAAATTTTACAACTATTATTTCATGATCAGCCTCTCTGACATTAACCGTTGCATTTAAATCTACAATGACTGTAGCAATACTTTTTATTTCAATCTGTCTATTCTGACAAGATATCGCAAGCTATAAAGAAATATAATTATTATTACTGAACTTTAGCCTAAGCGCATGACCATTTTACAGACAAATCTAAAATTTAATTCATTATCCCTTTCACCAATTGCAAAACCAACTTTACACAATATAATCATTACACGTACTTCCAAAATTCTATCATCTGAAATCAAATCTTCGCCAAAACACAAATCATCGATCATGGCTCCCTACAGTTAATTATTGACAACGTCTAATTTATAAACATTAAGAAATATGAAGCAAACAATGGATTCTTCTTCATCTTAAGATGAATTAAACTGTGATATAAGGGCCACTTGACACCAATCTGTCTGCTTGTTACTTTAGAAATCTTAAGTATCATAAATGGTTAACAATGCAAGAGCATTATTGTTATGGATTAAGTTAGACTTTGCATTGCTTTTTGCGTGTTTTATTATCTATCTCGTTTTTCATCCCACACAAGTACTTCATCACTCAAGTGCTTTTCTGGCTGTCAAATTTCGTTTAGCTTTAAAGGATTTTTGAAAGCCTATCAAGTTGCTTGTTGACTTCTGTCTCACTTACGTCTATACATCAAATTCTTGAAGGATCAATGCTAGTAGGTTATTGGAGAATAAATGCTAGTCTTCACCTAACCAGCCTTCGAAATTGTTGCAAGAAGATGTGTTGATCAATCATTATCGTAAAAATAAACTTTCAGTAGAACTGTGTCGGCTGAAAATCACTGTGTCGCGATCTTTAGTAACTAGTCACTTACTCAGCAGTCAGCAGTCAGCAGTCAGTAGTACTCTTTATGAAATATCATAGATGTGACTTCTAAATGACTATAATCAAGGTTTTTGACCTGTCTTCAAACGGAAACCAAATTAATGATGATTGAATTCGATAATAATGTAGAAATTAATATATCTCTGGAATTAAGAAACACCATTAACTTGCACAAGCTAACTTTGCGTCATGTTATTACGTTATAGTTTACTTTTAAACTTGCCTTGGTATTAACTATTGGTTCTGTTGACTTTGAATGAATTATCTTATAAGCTGAACCTTTAATGTGATGAGTAGCGTGACCTATAAGTGTCTTTACTACTAATATTTGGTTTTTGTTGCTGTGTGGTGTTACACGATTGATTTAAATTAAAAAAATAACCTTTAGCGGCCTTATAAATTCCTCTTTCCAATTTTGCTTGTCCATGGTACATTGACTATTCTTATTCCGATTACTAAAAATAACAACGAACAACTATGGGGAACTATTAATAGTCATACTCTTGGCAAATCTAATCCATCCAGTGATGAAGACAGATCTCCAAATTTGCAGCACAGAGAGTGTGACAAAGATGCAAAAATACTCATTTTTCTTTACCACTTGGCCAACATATTCTGGGCTGTTTCCAATCAATTCGTTACGTTTGGAACATATTCTTTTATCTTAATAGGACGAGTCAATCCCCAAACAAATACTGAAACTGGCACAGTTACTATTGTAACCTTATGAGTTGTGGTTCAAGTTGAAATCGACAATGCTTTGGAACTTCTAGGACTAACTACTAACGACTAATTATTGATTGTAGTCATTTGTACGATTTAGGACTAACTTAAGATGGGATTACACTGGAATGTTTCGTTATTGTTAGGAGTAAAAAATGGTTTCTAGCCAGCTAGTGACTTGTGAAGGTAGCCTTTTTCGAGCGATACGTGATAAACAAGACAGTATTCAGTTAAAGCGTCGTTGACAGGGTTATTTTTTTTTTCAAAACATTCAATCAGATAAAAATCTAGAAATCCCGTCACTTTTAGCATTTCGTTCATCACCAGTAGCGCACGTCTTGTTTGCAAGCTGTCGCAACATGGGGTCAGTGCTGACTATTACATATCTTATGTAAATAATTACTTGGTTATACGATGTCGTGCGACCTTCAGTGGCATTTGTTAATTTTTGTGTGTCATCCGCTAATGTATGTGACCTAGGGATTGCTGCCCGTTCGGTATTTGTATCGCCCGTGTTGAGTTCAAATTGTTGACTGATTTCGATTACATTTTTATCAAAAAGATTGATAAAGTTGAGGTTCTAAAATTTAAGAAATCTATGAATTTTCTATTGTTAGAAATGTACAAAAATCTATTATGTGTTTTATCCGTGTAACTTGCTGTCTGCCTCATCATTCATTCTCCTGTCCTTATCCCAATTTATTTGTGGTCAGCGCAACATGGATTCTTCTTCCATACTTCTCGTATCGATCGTCATCTCGGTAGTCACCCTCTTTCTAGCCATATCACTTGCTGTCTGCCTACCAATATTGCAAACAAAAACCATATCTAAAAGATCACTATATCGTATACAATAACCGTTACTGTCATCCACAAGGTAATTTATAGATCCCTAACCTTTAAGTATGAGTAAAAGACTAAGAGATAAGCAACAACAAAGTTAACAAAAAGTTTGACGTATTAGTTGTAAGTTTGTAACCTACTTAATAATAGTTGTATAGTTGTTGTATACGGACGCCACGTGTGTGCAACTTGTTACAATTTCCGTCAATGAACAAAGAACATTTGTTATGTGGAACACGTCTGTACGGAATATGTACGTAAATGTCTCGTCTAGTACCTTCTTTGTTACGGTTAAGCTGCAAATCATTATAATCATTAGCTATATTGTTTGGTAATTAGTAGGTTTTTTGGAAACTGCCTTTTACGTGTTCATGTTCAGGAAGTGTTTCAATAAGAATGAGTCGTCACTTTCTACTTTTGTTGATGATTACGAGGATGAGCCGTAGTGTCCGTTTGTGCAACATTTCTGGGATACCGATCCATCTGCCAATACAAAGGATTTATGATAATCTATACTAATAATAAAGCTAAAAAGTTTTTTGTTTGTTTGAACACGCTAATCCCTGGAGCATCCGCTCGGATTTGAAAAAATATTTTTGCATTTGATAGCCCAATTCTTTATGAAGGCTATTTAAAATCACGCTACGACCCTTAGGAGCCGAGCAAAATGAAAAAAAGTCAGACAGAGCGCTAAGCGAAAACGAAATAGGTAATACGATGCGATTTGGTGGGTCGGGGGAACTAGAAATTTACGAAGTCGCGGACAAAGTTAGTGAAGTCCTCCAGACCGTATTTCAGCCACAGCGGCCAATATCAACAGAGACTAGCCTTCGGCGCGGGAGATGTTACAGCGTACAAGTGTGCGCGCAGACACAGGTGCACTCCCTCTCCCCTTATTCTCATAATTCGATGGAACGGCAATCCAACACGACCGGAGAGAGATCAGGCTCAGGACCAACGGCACGGGGGTATCACACCGCCAATTTCCAAACTCCGGGCTGTTACTAAGAAATTCGTAATGGAAAAACTCAATAACACTTTACCCGACCCGGGAATCGAACCCAGGACCCCCAAAACTGCCCCTTTGTTGGTTGGATAATTACTATCGCGTCACTGACGTAGTCAATTCATATCGCACATCAAAATTCTCTAATCCTCAATCAGTACAAAATCCATGCAGTTATCTTTATCATCGACAGCTAAGATTACCACACAATTAATTCTGCACATTAATAGTGTGTCAAAACTATTGTTTGCGCCGCAACGAGTAATTAAATGCCCACTAACGCCGACGCGTGCCCAATTATTTATTGAAGTAATTAATATGCACGCACCTACTGCTGAACAAAATTAAGATTCTGATTGTTGCAGTTATGTTTCACCCCGCGGCTCTGATTCCGTTAAACAAAATTGTACATGACCCCACAAATGGGTAGGTAATCCATTTTTGAAGAAATACAAATTGACACATTTTTTTTTTACTAGCCGTTGATGTCCCACTGCTGGGCAAGTGGGCAGAGGCCTCCATACTCTCTTTCCAACTCTCTTTTTTTTTAATTAGTGCTGATAGGACCTGCTCTTGACCTCGATCACGCCTGAGAAAGTGATGGATGAGGTGAGTATGTTACGTATGTTTATTCTGCACATAAACATATACATAAACTGACACCTTCTTGCCATGAGTGTTGGAGACTACTGAACGCTACCTGCTACGATCCTAACATACTTCTTTTGCTTCGTTTACATTCATGCATCTTGTCATACACCCACACACATTCAATTTTAATTATTAGATTAGGTACTTGTGATTTTATGTAAAATATACAAGCCATGTGTCCGATTGGATTACCCATCCACAAAAATGGCGAACTTCTATAGAAACTTTCATCCCCTATTTACTTAACCCCTTCTATGTTCTATGTTATGGGTTTGGTTTCCGCAGTTAGTCCTTCAAATGGACCATGGTGACCGTCGGTCGGTGGTTATTCCAACCAGCCCACCTCAGTTGATTACATCTCATGGCCTGTTGAGAACATCTGTGTAAGATCTGGGTGTCCCGAGGGTTTCTGAACTAATCTGACTGACGCCTGTACCTGTACGCTCAAAGACCACATGCGCAACAGTTTCCTCAGCCTCCATACGGGCCCTGAACAGGGGACTGTCCGTTATGAGTATTGTGTGAAAGCCCTAAACCTAACCTAACCCCTTAAGGGCATGAATTTTCAAAAATCCTTTACTAATAACTAAGCCTTAGTTATTGTGCAAAATTTAATGCTTCTAGGCAGCGGTTACAGCTGTGAGTTATCTGATATACAATTTGAGATATTTATTTAGTAAAACAAAACCCGCCACATTAAATGGAATCCATAATACTTTAGTCCACAAAATTATTGAATTAGTATTAGTGCGAATACATTAAAACTCACCTAAAAAGATCACACTTACTAAAACATTTATTTTTAAAGTTTACCTGCATGCTCGATAGATGGCGTTGTACCGTTTGCTCCAAATGCTGAATCGCGCTATGGTTTCGTTCACACTGCGAGTATGTAAGGCCCCGTGAATATTTGTCATATCAAGAGCTATAGTAGATCTAACGTGATAGAAACTAATTTTTGAGAAAGTCAGTCCCTTTTTGGTTGACTTTATATTATATCGATAAGACAAATCCGCAAAAATATTGTCGTCTTAATAAAATTTTTATAACGCAGCGCTATCAGCGCCATGTGAGTGTGAGTTTTTGGAACTAAAGTAACTTGAAATCATTTTGTGGACATTGGAACTTCGGAAATAATCGGGATTGCTAGAAAAATTAGTTACGGGTTGAAAAAAACGTTTAGATACCTATATTTATTCAGTTTTCTATTCATAAAGCCAAGTTGTTTTAAATTGTATATAACTTTAAGTAGCTATATTGTCAAAAATTTGATTAACATTGTATTTTCAATGACCACGTTGGCAAATTAATTTTATTTATCTAACGTTTTATAAAAAAAATATGTATTATAGTGATAATGTATTTCATATTTGTATGCTTATCGGGAAAAAAACCGTTCAAAGCAAAACCCATGACTTCTTCCCGTGGGGATAGGCAGTAACTACAGAACGGCATCTGCTATAATCCTTACATACTCGTAATACCACTTCTCATTTTATGTACGTGTGATTAAAATGTATTTCTGTAGTGTCAGTCTACCTAGCCATTTTCCAACTATGTTGGGTTCGGCTTCCAGCATAATTGGGTGCAGCTGAATACCAGTATTTTACATGGAGCGACTGCCTATCTGACCTCCACAATCTAGTTACTGTTTAACACGATAGCCCTTAGTAACACTGATAGTCAGAGTTTTGAGCTTTTGACTCGACTGTCAAAAATCTACAAATGACAGCGAGGACCAACGGCTTAACGTGCTTTCCGAGACACAGAAGGGTCCGCGACCCATCCACGAACCGACCGCCGTAAGCGAAGCTTAGCCTTCGATCAACCAGTGCGGCTGTTATTATTTAGCCACGAGCCCCTGTATTTATGCAGCATACCTAACCTTTATTCTATTGCTTAAAATAAATTCGCAGTTCTGCAATTTTATTGCCATTACAAGTAATGATTAAAAGCGAATAAAATGAAGGACAAGTAGTCATTACGCATAATAACCAATCAGGCAACAAAAACAGTTGAAGACGACTGTCTTGACTTAATTAAATCATTGTAGTGACAAAATACTTCATCAATGTCATTGTCTGGTCCAAGTTATAAGGTTGACGTGAAGAAATAATATTGTGAATTGAGATTGATTAGCGGTTGAATTAAATTATTTAATTTAAGAATTAATCAATGTTGCTTGTCAATATTAATATTAATTATTAATCTTAAAATTAAACTTTTTGTTAATTTTTCGTTTATGACGCAATAAAAAGAATGTTGTTATGAGACAGGTTCTATAATAAGTCATTTTCAACACATGCATTTATTAATGCATGTAATTTTTATTTTATAACTCATGATTTTTTGTTTTACCTTAATGCTGTATAGTTTATTAATATGGTAATAACAATAAGCATAAGTCAGACTTTTGGGCTTCTGGCGACCCGTGACGACTGTCAAAGATCCACGAATGACATCCGGGACCAACGGCTTAACGTCCGAGGCGCAGAGGGGTCTTGGTATGTAAAGATGGTCACCCATCCACGGACCAACCGCGGCAAGCATAGCTTAACCTGAACGATCGACCCGTGCGGTTGCTATTACTTAGCCACAAGCCCCACTACTCCGAAAGTAATGTAAAATATCAATTAAAATTATAACTTCTCACAACTTACCGGTCGATTATCCTTGAAAAGAGTGACTCTTGCCTTTTACTATACCATTAAATGGTATAGTATAAATGTTTGCAAATTTTGCAAACATATAAAGCAACAAAAAGCCTACTTCATTTCCCAACACTGAAAAAAACCATAGTAAATTGATTAATTTAAAACAAAACTGGGCAATAACTCCATCCATAAAATTTTACGACAGTTGACGAAAACTTTTACCTTGGGCCAAACGACATACAAGTAGAATTCTACCAGTGCCAACCAGAACGCCTTGAGCCTCTTCAACTAAATATGTTTCACTGACGCATAAGCGAACACTCGTAAATACCATTTGTATGGTAATTGTTTTTAATACATTTTATCATCGAAAAAAGTTTCAATCGTTGTTCTTTTGAAATGAAATTAGTCATGGTAGCTTTACTCTTTTTTGTTGGAAGCGCCTGTGGAATTTGTTTTAGTTATGTTGTTCAAATGAGATAAATGTTGGTCTAGTGGTAACGGCCGCAACATACGTGTTGTAGGTCGTAGGTTCTATTCCAGTTAGCCGCTTTGCTTTATGTAAATAATTTCAAAACGGTTTAGGAAAACTGGCATGTTCAAGAACCAAAAATATCGAAGACTTGTGATAACTACCAACCCGCACAGGACCCGCGTGGTAGATTACGGGTCTCTTCCTCTCACATGTCCCAGCAGTGAGAACATTAGAGGCAAACCATGCTATGTTGTTCGAGTAATATTGGCGTAGGTAAAATAACTAAGGTGAGAAATTCAATTAATTTCTTAGTGGCAATAGAGCCTTTTAAGACATTCGTATAATTCTGATATTTTTTTTACGTTTTGTCGATAGATTACATCTATCTTGATGAACTTGAAACTCATAAACTTAATTAAGAAGAAAATTTTCATTGGCTATAAAAATGCGGGGACGGATTTCTTTGTTGCTTTTAAAAGTAGAAATACAACTTATTGATAAAAAAAATTGTCAGGCGCTAATAAAGATACTCTGCATTTCGTAAGAACCTAATAAAAACTAAAACCGGCCAAGTGCGAGTTAGACTCGCACACGAAGGGTTCCGTACCACCATACAATATTTAACACTACACATAAAATAACGGCAAAAAAATTACGTTTGTTGTATGGGAGCCCCTCTTAAACATTTATTTTATTCTGTTTTTATTTTATTTTATTTTATTTTATTAAGCCTGTGGCAGACGGACGGACGGAAGGACAGCGGAGTCTTAGTAGGGTCCCGTTTTAACCTTTGGGTACGGAACCCTAAACATGAGATATCAATTTTTATGTTTATTTTTCCTTAATTTCATTAAATACATAAATAAATTATATTTTTAAATATTAGAATTTAAAGACATTTAAAAATATATTATAAAGTAGCCCACGGGTATCAGGAACAGGGTCCAAGCTACCGGTGGTCAGGAATCCAGAGAGAGGAACCTCCTAACAATGCGGGCCGTGTCCAGAAGTAGCGCTTTCTGAATCAAACCCTTGATGAATCTGCTCAACGAGAGCTTCCTCTGGTATTGGTCGAGGCGAGGCTCTTGGCTATTAACCCCTTGGCTGTCACGACTATAGGCACAATGATCGCTGAGTCCACATCACACATGTCACCAACCTCGCGAGTCAAAAGTCAAGATACTTGATTTGTTTATGTTTCTCGGCTTTCACGAGGTTCTCATCATGCGGGACGGTTATGTCAAAAATCATTGCGCGCCGCTCTGAGATCCACCACCACTATATCAATAGTCCTGTCAGTGATGATGGATCGATCCCAATATAATGTGATATTTCCATTTTCGAGAACTAGGTCGGACGCATACCTGTAGTAATGCACCTCCGATTCCACAAGGCTTTATTTCAGACCAAGCTGCTGATGGATTATTCTGGCTACAAAGTTGTGTCTATACCCTTATGTCTATACCCTGCTAACGGAGAGTCCTTACTCTCCGTTAGCTAGACGAGAACACCCGGAGATTATCTGCGGCTGTTCTCGTCTCAATCAGGCATATTTGCCTGATTGATTCCCCCGACCGGTGGCATACCCGACAGATGTCAACCGTGCCGTCTTTTACAATAAGTTTCCGGTAATTGTTCGTCATCACAACTTCGTCTTATACCTATTTTAACATTATTTTTCAAAAGAAAACTACACTTTAATGAAATCTTTACCCATAATAAAGCTGAAAAGTGTGTTTGTTTGTTTGAATGTACTAATCTCTGGAACTACCAGCCTGAGTTGCATTTAATACCTCATTTTTTGAGGAAGGCTATAGGCTATTTAACATCACGCTAGGACCCTTAGGAGTCGAGCAAACAGTCAGAAAGAACGCTAAAAAACTAAGGCGATGCGACGCGACGGGGTGGGTCGGGGAACAAGAAATTTCACGCGGACGAAGTCGCGGGCAGAAGCTAGTAATTTTGAAAAATCTTGGCCTGACCCAATTTTAGTACAATAGATGGGAGCAGCCACATAGAATTCCAATGAAATCCTTCCTTTTTCTATTCATTTAAGAAAAGTCGTAAGTACTTCGATTTATTCCGGTCTGATCCCCTGAGTCCCCCTCTCCACCCCCCCCTTCTCGATCCCCTGTTAGTTCTTCTTCTGTTTTGAAATCTTTCTTATCCAATTTTACCTAGTCATATGATGTGATGACAACCACGGAGATGACAACACATATGTAAAGAAAAAACAAAAATGAATCACAGATGACATAAATTATTAATAGAATTAAAAATAGCTGAACATTATTAATTGATATTTAAATGTTAATGACATTGTTCGTTGCATAAGATAAGATATAAGATTAATAGGTCCGCACGATGTCAAATGGTGACCACAAGGGGTCAAATGTTTCTAAAGCCAATGTTACGAAACGGTTGCCGTGACACGGAGAATTAAATTAAGTACGTTTAGGGGAGAAGATTATCCATAATTTAATAAAAAACCCAATAATTTGTGCACGAACCATGAATTATAATTTAAGTAATGCAAAAAAAAAACTCGTTTTCTGCTCGTGACGCTTACTTTAGTAATATTAGATGACGCTTTCGTTTAAGTTTTTTTAGTTTGCGTATTTTGTTCCCCTGGGCTATGTGCTGAGCAAAGGCGTCCCCTTTGTCTTTCCAAACCTCAGGACGTCTTGAATGACATCTGGCCATGTTGCCCTAGCAAGCAGAAAGCATCTTTCTTACGTTTATCCGATTTAATCTATGTTTCCATTAACTATGATTCCCATCTAAACATAAGCCACTTTCACAAATAAGTGGTCATACTACGAAACAAAAGTTCTAATTAAAAAAAAAAACTGTTGTTCCAGAGGCTGTCACTACACTTGGCAGTGGTGCTGCTTGCACTATACCACACCTGCAAAGCAGAGCGTCAAACTCGAGCCATCCAGTTCGGCTCGCCCCAAAACTATGCGGTGATCGGCTACCCCATCTCCGCAAACCTTGACGAGGATGGGTACTTCTATCCAAAGCCGAAGATTCCCTTCCCTCCGCCGTCACCACCACCAACGACAAGGGTACCACCCACTACTAGGCCGCCTCCCCCACCAACAACCAGGCGCCCAACAATCTACCCAACCTACAGTACAATCCGCGAGAATTTTGGCTACAGCTACCCTACCCCAGCAGTACAGTTCACTTATACAACAACGACCAGAAGACCTCCGCCAACGACGCCTCCTCCTACCAGACCAACCTTCAGAACACCCGCAACATACCTTCCTCCACCACTTCCAACTACGACACGAAGACCTACAACTACGCCACGAAGACCTACAACTACGACACCAAGACCTCCGCCACCGACTTTCAGAACACCCGCAACATACCTTCCTCCACCGCTACCAACTACGACACGAAGACCTACAACTACGACACGAAGACCTACAACTACGACACCAAGACCTCCGCCACCGACTTTCAGAACACCCGCAACATACCTTCCTCCACCGCTACCAACTACGACACGAAGACCTATAACGACACCAAGACCTCCGCCACCGACCTTCAGAACACCCGCAACATACCTTCCTCCACCGCTACCAACTACGACACGAAGACCTACAACTACGACACCAAGACCTCCGCCACCGACTTTCAGAACACCCGCTACATACCTTCCTCCACCGCTACCAACTACGACACGAAGACCTATACCTACGACACCAAGGCCTCCGCCACCAACTTTCAGAACACCCGCAACATACCTTCCTCCACCACTACCAACTACGAGGCCACCTACATATCTGCCACCACCAACTCCGACTACGACACGAAGACCTACGCCACCGACTTTCAGAACACCCGCAACATACCTTCCGCCACCAACACCAACCAGGCCTCCAACACCACCTCCAACTAGACCCCCGACTAGGCCTCCAACTCCACCTCCAACTAGACCCCCGACTAGGTCTCCAACACCACCTCCAACTAGACCCCCGACTAGGCCTCCAACTCCACCTCCAACTAGACCCCCGACTAGGCCTCCAACACTGCCTTCTACTAGACCCCCACCAACACCACCACCAATCCAAACGATTGGCTATGAATACACAAGACCTAGAATACCATTTACCATCCCGACTACTAGACCACCAGTCTACATTCCCCCACCCACTACTAGACCCCCAGTCTACATTCCCCCACCTACAACTAGACCCCCAGTCTACATTCCCCCACCTACAACTAAACCCCCAGTCTACATTCCACCGCCCACAATTAGAACCCCACCACCACCACCACCGCCACCCAAAACGATAGGCTACGAATACACAACACCCAGAATACCATTAACCTTCCCGACTACTAGACCACCAGTCTACATTCCCCCACCCACAACTAGACCCCCAGTGTACATTCCCCCACCCACAACTAGACCCCCAGTCTACATTCCCCCTCCTACAACTAGACCACCAGTCTACATTCCCCCACCCACAACTAGACCCCCTGTCTACATTCCCCCGCCCACAATTAGAACCCCACCACCACCACCACCACCACCGCCACCCAAAACGATAGGCTACGAATACACAACACCCAGAATACCATTTACCTTCCCGACTACTAGACCACCAGTCTACATTCCCCCACCCACAACTAGACCCCCAGTGTACATTCCCCCACCCACAACTAGACCCCCAGTCTACATTCCCCCTCCTACAACTAGACCCCCAGTCTACATTCCCCCGCCCACAATTAGAACCCCACCACCACCGCCACCCAAAACAATAGGCTACGAATACACAACACCCAGAATACCATTTACTTTCCCGACTACTAGACCACCAGTCTACATTCCCCCACCCACAACTAGACCCCCAGTCTATATTCCCCCACCCACAACTAGACCCCCAGTCTACATTCCCCCACCCACAACTAGACCCCCAGTGTACATTCCCCCACCCACAACTAGACCCCCAGTATACATTCCTCCTTCGACGCCCAGAATAACATACACGACTCGACCGCCTTTCATCGAAGACAAAGGCTACTTCTACGACAAACCATCGGTACCATTCGTGTTTTAATTTAGTTAAGTTTAATATAACCTTGATGCACCAAAATTAAATAACTCGACGGTAAAAAGGAAGTAGTGCATAAGCGACATTTTGGTCAAAAATGAGTTATATATGCCATCCTACGTAAAAATTTCCGCTCTTTCGAATGCGCTTACTCCCATAGCTCTACGATGACTTTTTGGCGTTTAAACCCTAGCAAAAAAATCATTAATGACTAAAATACGTCAGTTTTTCTAAAATTTTTAACTTTGAACGGCTCTCCAGAACATTTCATTTTTTGTCACTTATACCCTATTTCCTCTTAACCGTCGAACTGTAATAACTAAGATACGCCTGAAAACCATCAATGTTTTGTTGTGGCTGCGATTCCAACTCGGCTATAGCGTAATTGGATTTTTAGATACAAAAGTTCAAATTTTACAGTCTGAAGTTGATCGCTACTTTTTTGGAAATAATTACAAAAACGTCACATCTTATAGAAGTTCATTATTATAATACTTATCGTTGATGAAAACAAATTCAAATAGCTAGGAATGTACATAATTTGGTGAGAAACTAAAATGATCTAGCGAAATATGTTTAATAACAGCAATTAAATTGACATACTCATTATAATTGGAAAACAAACTCAGAACTTCGTTAATTAATTAAAGACTTTTTAATCTAGCTCAGTTACGTGCTATCGAGAATGTAATAAAGCTCTAATTATTTTGGTGCACTAAAGTGTACAATAAGTTGCCATAAAAATTGTGATACCTAACGAGTACCTACTACGTACTTACAGTCGCAATAATATTATAATACCTTGTTAATAATGTTTGTTTATATACTAGTACCTAGTTATATATATCATTATGTAACTGTAATACTCAAAAATGAAACGAGGAATCACTGCCTTTAACTAATTCTACGTGTAAGATTGTAAAATCTTTTTTTTTTTAATAAAAAAAATGAGCATTAAGTGTTTGGTTTGTTTTCGTATTATTTAAAAAAAATACCTAAACTGTGAAGATGATTACTGTTTAGATTTCTGGCCCATACAAGCTTATGATAATCAATTGACCAATATAAGATCACTGTGAAAGTACAAGATCATAATATTCAACCAAAAACTAAGTTTTATTTTCCTAACTGTTTTTCTGTAATAAATCAACAGAGATCGTTGAAGCGCGAAGTACAACGACGCATTATTCATTTATCATCATTGTTGTTGTTTATGCGCTTCGACTTCGGAATTCCAGAGTGTTCCTAAGTGAAAATACTGTAAGAAATTAATGACAGCTTGATGTATTAGAACTGTTATGAAACGATTGATCAAAGTATAATAAGTGCATTGATCATAGTTTGAAATTAATATGCAAAGTTACCGTCAAAATTGTGCGAAAAGTGATGCATCTTATTGGGATAGAAGCGTTATGACTACCTCTCGATAAGACTAGTTTTCAATACAGCTCTAAGCAATCTTTAGCAAAAGATTTTAATGCACAATGACTCTATTTTCATGTAATATTCAAACACAATCTGAATTGTTTTTAACCGACTTCAAAAAAAGGAGGAGGTTATCAATTCGGTAATTTTTTTTTATGTTTGTTACCTCAGAACTTCATTATTTATAAGCCGATTTGCTAAATTCTTTTTTTATTTGAAAGGATATACTTTTAGATTGGGGCCATAGAAGTTTTATCAAAATCAGTTCAGTATTTTGGTTTGTAAACCAAAATTGCGTATTTTGCTTTCCTTATGACTCACTTAGTGGAGTTGTCATAGATACGGAAAATCAAGATACGGAACTTATAGCCACAATGCATCCCGCATTGTGGGTATAAGTTCCGTATCTTTACATAATTAACCGATTTATTATCATACAATAATTTTTAAAAGTTGTTTCGCTGTCCCCCAGTGGTGGCCAAACAATTAGTGGTGGACATCGGAAATAATCGGTAATTGATGACTTCACTATTATACCTACCTACTACTAATTTTCATGAAAAAGAATATGACTTTTTAATTCAGTTGTTGAATAAAAAAGTTTCATTGCTAATTTTGAGGCTGGAATTTGATTTTATTAGCAGACAGATATTGAATCTCTAAGATTCGGATAGTGACCGCCGAAGGGGACAGACGTGTCTTGTCCCTCCTTTGTTTATACTTGATGCAATGTGCCCAACACATGTGGCTGTTTCTGAGCTTGAAACTCGAATTTGAAATTCGAACGGTGTTTCGCTTGTTGTTTTGTGAGTGCAAATTAAAACACCTTAGAACGGTGGTAAAGTGGCATACGTGTGTTCCTGGTATACAAGCCCGTGGTCTAGGCCTTCCAGCCGAGGATCTTCGTGACGTCGATTTGGTGAGATCTTTCCATATATTTTAGGGATCTCCATTGGAAGCTGTATCCGGCTGCGTTTTGCTTTGTTAATTTGGACTTTTGAAGCCACGCGTGTATTTATGATTAGGCATCACTGTAAGCTAGAATTAGGCTTTAGGGATAGGTTTTCAAATTATATATATGAGCGAGGGATAAAATAAACTAATAAGTAGAAGTACATTCTATTATTCTAGCCTAAAATACGGTATCGCTCTAGAATTTGTACTTCACACTATTCTTAATTTAACATTGTACTAAAATACCAAAACTGCCTTGAACAAGCTACCTATTTCCTAGCTTGTAAGGCAAGTTTGTATGCCCATGCGCAAAAAATTGGACTCGGAAGTGCAAAACAAAAAAAGGTTAAGTAACAAAAAAATAGCGAAGCTCATAAATTACAGGCAGTGAGCTTCCCTGTCAACTATATTGGTCCTCAAACCCAAAGCTTCACAACACATGTGTGCAGAGGTCTTGTAATACCATAAAAACAAAAGTGGTTTTTTGTCTTCAAAAATGGGCATAATTGTGCGTATGACAAAAGACGGGAACTGCTTATTTAGGGCCATAGCCCATCAAATAAATAATAGAATAGGTATAACTTTCAATCATGTGTCTGTCCGTCAGGACCTCGCCTCATATGTTTTGCAGCATCGAGAGTCTAGCACTTCTAAATAATATACAAGAATTTCCCCCTAACAGCAATCTGTCCCAGGAACAAAGGATAACAGAATACATAACCACGCAGTTTAACAAGACGTTCTGGGGAGGAGAGGATATCTTAATCGCCGCGTCCGAGTTCTATCTTGTAAATTTGCACGTGCACACGGATACAAGACACACGCTAGTGTATTCACCTACCGGTGAACCAGTACCCGGCAACATACACATCCTCTATAAGGACCAGCGCTATGATAGCTGGGTCATGACCGACGACGATTAGTACAACAGAAACCCGATAGATATAAGGCAAACATCAAACAACGTCAAAACAACATAACATAATAAGCCTTTAATTAACCAGTACAACACACGTGAAGACAAAGGTCAACCCACGAGACCCCAGTCTCAAACGAACAGCCCCAAATTACCTAGCTCATTAACACAGTATGAACAACAAGCATCAACGTATACACCGTTATCAGACGTAGTCGCAGATGCCACTGGGTTCACAATACTTAGAAACCAGCCGTGTAGGAACCGCAATAAATTATTCAGAATTGCGTATTGTAACTTGGAACGTCCGTGGGGCCTCAAATCAAACAAAAAGAAAACATCAAACACAATAATACACAAAGACAACAGCAAGACACAAAGGAAACAACAATTGCGTCCAAGGACTTCAACTATAAACAGTGCTATTATGCCTCCCTCAATAGTAAATTCACGAAAACAAAATACTACTGCTTAACAAAAAAAAAAAGATATGGGAATCAAATCAACGGACGAAAACATCGAAATACCCTGGAATACCATAACGAAAGTATTAAAAGCGGCTGCCCAGGAAACTCTGATTCTTCAGCCAGTTCTTGCCAGAGATCAACGACTAGGTAGCTCTTGCTAACCTACAACAATTCCTACGAAGTAGGCAACCACATAACCCAAATAGGCACAACAGTAAATGAATGTCAGGCAACACTTCAAATGGTTAAATATCAGGAAGAACGAAAAGCATGCAGGGCCTGCCTCAATGGACTGGGGAAAAACCACCCTGCAAAACGCATGCAGATGCTATACTTTTTTTACAGAAGAAACAAACTTCAAACAAAACGTCGAAAAAGATCTACTTATATACCGATGACCAAATGCGAGCAAATATAAAAAAAAAAAAATCCGAGGGTCATCTTATACCAACAGTTAATATAAAAAAGCAGATAACCGAAGTACAGTGTGTTGGGCCCAGTGTGGAGGACGTAATGGGAATCATTAATAAAATGCGGAACGGGACAGCTTCCGGAACTGACCAAGTGGTAATCGAGCTTTACAAAGCAATGCCCCAAATATTACAAAAAGCCGTCACAAACACATGAACAGAGCCTGGATACAGAACGAAGCACCAGACACATGGCTGGAGACCGTACAGGTACCAATTCCAAAAAACAATAACCCTAAAAATGCGAATGAGTATCGCCGCATATCGGTTTGCAATACGGGTTACTACAGAATCTACGCCTCCTACGTACCAAAAAAATAAGTTGAGATAATAACGGAATTGGGCAACTATCAAGCAGCCTTTTTAAACAATACATCAATAGATGACCATTTCTTCACGCTTAAAAGGGTCTTACACGAAGAACGGCGTGCGGGTAAAAAAATTTATATACTCGCCCTCGACATTGAAAAGGCCTTTGACAACGTTGACCTCAGTGCACTAAGAGATATCTTATTACAAGGAACCAACAAATCGCTAACCAACAGGATAATCAAGGTTTGTATGAATGAACAAACATGCATCAAATGGTGTGGCCAGCAAAGCAGTTGGTTTATTAAAGCAAAGGGAGTCAAACAAGGTTGCCCGCTGTCCCCTCGCCAGTTTACACTGGTAATCGACGAAGTCCTTAGAATCCTCGACGAAACCCAATTAATAAAACTTGACCAGGATCGCGAAATCTCACTCCCCCTGGTACTATCATTTGCGGATGACCTTATCTTCATTACAGATGACCTAGAAGGGTTAGAAGGTATCCTATACCATATTAAACCCCTACTAGATAGTGTAGGTCTCCAAATAAACGAAACAAAATAAAAATACTAATTAGAGAACCCATAGCTACACAGATAACGACCCACGTGGAACCACGTGGATGGAATAAGTATACCGACATGTGACGAAAGCAAATACCTAGGTACATACATAACATCTACTTTAAGCAGAAAAAGCACGATAAAAAAACGTTGCGAACAGGCCATGAAAAACGCCAAATCGTTACCATTCATAAATAATTCAAATATGGACTGGAAATTAGCCAGACTAATGTATCGAATGGTGATCGTACCGTGCATGATACATGGTTTGAAAGTATCGGCACCTACTAAAGCTAACTGGTCAAGATTCAGAAGATACGAGCGAGTTATCATGAGAGACTTGATAAACCACTCTAGGAATAAACCAAGACAAAAGAAAATGCATGAATTCTTAGACGAAAAAACGCATCAAGAACCCCAGTCTACAGGCGCCGCGAACCACACCTCACCAACCCACACCAGTACAAGGCCAAATGTAATACACATGGAACGACAATTTAAAACAGGACATGAAGTACTTCGACAAGGGAATAAATTTTTGGATGGATACAGCGGAAGACAGAAGTAAGATCAAGATCGCTGCTAGTGAAATTTACAAAAAAAAACCGGAAACAGATAGTAGCGAAACTTCCGAGGCCGACATTGAAAACAGCAACATTCGAAGACGACATCGAAAACAGTAACATCTAATACAACACAGCAGAGCAAGGGCATACAAAGGAAGAGAGCAAGCAGTAGAGCCCTGCCAAAAGACTCACCGATGAAGCTCGACCTGAACCAAGATGGCGGCAAGGTCGTTAAAAGATGCCCATCCATAGATAATAATTACCCATCTCTCCACTAGTCCAAGGCTTGCTCTAGGATGCATATCCGGTAGGCTCTTAAATCCTTACCTATCCTACGGGCACGTCTTCCCTACCATTACCGCGCCCCCCGGTCTATTCCTTGATATGCAATGGTCGCTGTAGCACCATGAACATGAGGCTACAGGAGCTAGTGCGAATCTTGGGGTTCATTCGATTAATCGAGTCTGGTTTAACCACGCTGGGATCGGTGCAATTCATTCATCATTCATTCAGACAGATATTGAATCTCTAAAATATATAAAGTAGCCCACTTACAACATTAGTCACTGAGTTATCAATTCAGAAGTAAATATTATTCATCGGTAGCTCTGTCATATTAATTTACGTTCATAAAATGACGCTGATTTTTTGATATTCTGTTGGAATATAAAGATGATGAATTATTAATATAACATAAGCTGTTCTAATACCTCGTTGCCTACATACAAAATAGACGTTGGGTTGCAGGTGCTAAAGAAAACGTTTGTTGCTGCACTTATAATTTCTCATTTGAAAGTAAAGAACTAATTTAAATATTATTTTTTTTTATTTTAGCTTAGTAGTTTCAGAGATAAGGTTGGTGGTCTATTTTCATATATTTTTATAAATTACTTAAAATGTGTTTTTTCCAAAATTATACCAAAAATATATTTGAGACCCTCACAACAAGCCCTTTCATTTGATATGCCACACGGTACAGTTTGCAAAACTTTTGTTTTTAATTTTCTATTTTTCCCCCAAAAAGTAACCACATATTCAAAATTAATTTATTTTCATTACACGTCCGTGTTTGGGTCACAATCTGAAATCCATATGTGTACCAAATTTATTTAATCGTTCCAGTAGATTCGGAGCAAAAGACAAACAGATAAATAGCCAGCCAGACAGACAGACACACGAGTGATCATACTCGTACGGGTTCCGTTTTTTCATTAGGACGTACGAAACCCAAAAATAAAAAAAAATCTCTGCAAGTAGTAACATCGATGGTACAGTTAATAGTTGTAACGTCATGCCTGGAGGAAAGGCATACGTATAGGTAGTCATCGTAATTCTGTCAACATTTGCAATGAGCGTCTGTCGCATATTTATTGTGGACCTATTGTAGTATGTTAGTTAAATGGAAGACGTCCGCCACACAGCAAGGTGTTGGGGTCCCAACACTCACAACTAAGATGCTGACTGGCATAGTTTTAAATTGTATTAGTCGTGTCTTCCAACTAAACTACATAATATTGTCTAAATAACACAATAAGCAGGTTCACGGGTTAACAGCAAGTTAAGACGTCATGAGTAGCTTAAAATATTACCTACAGCTAGGTTACAATATAGTATTAACTAGTGAGCCCCAAACTAGACATTAGTCTGTATCTTGGGGAGTACGATTGATAGACTCCTTTCCTTTCCTTTATAAGAATCTTAATTAAAACAAAAAAAAACGTTTTGCTTGCTAACACTGCCGTACACAACACGTAACACCAGTTTCCTCAGAGAGAGTATGAAGCAACAATGTATCACGGTCCGTCATAATAAATCTAATAACACCCGTTATTAGTTTCTGCTCATCATTTTCACGTTATCGACGCCTGCATGGATTGGAAAGTTCATTAAAATTGTAATAGTATTAATGTGTAGGTTAGGCACCTATGCAATGGCTGTGTGATGTAATGAATATTGTACAATACGCCGTTGAGATCTTTAAAGCCTTACGAATACGATACATTAATCTCACCGAATCGACACGACACGCGACGCTCAGACTTTTTATTTTAAACAATTTGCTTCATTATTTATCATTCCAGTCATCGTAGGCAATCTTGAGGCCATAACATCCACACGCTGTACAAATTTTGTTCATACCAGGTACGCATCTGTAGGAGCCATTGTAGTCCTTACACAGTATGCACACCAGAGTCAAAACAGAAAGTTTTGTCTTTTGTAGGCACAGCAGTTCAGTCTTGAGCCAAAACAGTTTTATTAAATTTTTGAAATTTTGAGAATGAAACAATTTTTTTTAATTAGTCTACGCTGTCCCTCTCCTGCGCAAGGCCGTCCTCCAGTCCTTCCATTTTCCGCGAGCCGACACGTCTCCTTCCAGTTTTGACCTATCCATCTCGTCCCGCCATCTCCTGTTTTATAGCCGCCCTAGATCTTTAGTTGTTCAGTTGACATCTCCAAGGATGCGCGATCAACTTCTAGCATCCGTTATAAAGTTCAACCAAAATAACCCAAAAGAAAAACTAAACTGTGGCCACTTGGGATACATCGGCAACAAGTCACCTGTCTATGTTGTTGAACACCTGTCTCCTACGAACAAAACACTTCACGCAGCGACCAGGATTAAGGCTAAGGAAACGAACTACAAATACGTGTGGGTCAGAAACGGCAAAATATTTGTGAGAAAGGTAGATGGCGCGGAGTACATATTAATCAAGAATATGAGTAGCCTAAGTAAACTCATATAATTTACTTCAAATATTTTTTCACTTAGCTAAGTATTATTGTTTGAAGCATGTCATGGTACCTATTTATTGTAAAGTTCAACAATTTAAAGATCTATTACCAAAACTGTAGAGGTTTGAGAACAAAAACCAACACTTTTTACTGTAACCTTTGTTGTAAAAATTATGATGTTTTGATATTAACCGAAACTTGGCTAAATGGCAGTATACTCAGCAGTGAGCTCTTTGATAATAGATATATTGTCTACCGAAGAGATAGGGAAACAACTGGCTTTCATCCCAATAAAGACGGAGGGGGAGTTTTGATAGCCGTTTCAACAAAAATCAACTCAAAACGTATTGAGAAATGGCAGAGTAAATGTGAAGACCTCTGGGTCACTATCGATATTTCGACTACGCGACTACTAGCTATCTGCGCAGTCTACCTTCCTCCGCCAGTATGCCTATCAACAATTGAACATTTCATCGAACACTGTAATAACGTGTTTGAAACAACAAACATCCCAACCTGTATAGTAGGGGACTTTAACTTGGGTATAATAAACTGGACCCCGGGGGCTATTAACAGTTCACTTCCCATCACATGTAGAAGACTGTTAGAGTTCATGAATTTTAGTAAGCTAACACAGCACAATCTCGTTAAAAACAATTCTGTGCGTATTTTGGACCTTGTTTTATCTACAATACCTTCTTGCACAGTGAGTGAATCCGATAGCTCTTTAACTGCTATTGATAGACTCCATCCTCCGCTTGATCTTACCCTTTCATTATCAAAAGAAAATAGTCTGCCTTATAACCAACATAACACGAGGAAAAACTTCCACAAAGCTAACTATGAAAAAATTAAAACCTATCTTAAAGAACAGGACTGGGATCAACTATTTGCAAGTCAAAACGATGTAGATAGATTGGTAAATGTATTCTATGACATCTTAAACACGGCCATAAATAAATTTGTCCCAAATTGTAAGCCTTTGTCCTGCCATTATCCCCCCTGGTTTGATAAATCGATTATAAATACTCTGAAAGAAAAAAATAAGTTAAGACTGCGCTTCAAGAAATACAAAAATCCGCTAGACGAAATAGAACTTAAATTAATTGCAAAACGTTGTCAAACTTTAGCTAAAAGTTTATACAGTCTTTATATGAATAACTTAGAATCCGAAATCAAAGATAATCCAAAACTATTCTGGACTCACGTTAAGACTAAGCGCGGGGGATCGAGTGTCTATCCAAGGACAATGACTGATGGACAGACTACAACGTCTAATGGCTCGACTATCTGTGACCTTTTTGGTAATTTTTTCTCATCTGTTTACACAACTGAAAATAACACAGAATTTAAGAATAACTCAAGCTATCTTAGTTCCCTAGAATCTAATAGCCAGTGCCTAACAACCCCAGACCTGGATATGGATTCTTTACTCAGAAAACTGCAATCTTTGAACATTGGGAAAGGAGCGGGACCTGACGGAATCCCACCACTATTTGTTTCTACCTGTGCGCCGCTATTGGTATCTCCGCTACTAAAAATATATAAGTTTTCATTGGCCACCGGAACTTTTCCATCCGAGTGGAAGAAAGCCAAAATCGTTCCAGTACACAAGTCGGATAATAAAGAGACAATCTCAAACTATCGGCCCATTGCAATTCTCTCTACTTTCGCCAAGGTATTCGAGTCAATGATCTGTCCCCATATCCAACACCATTTTAAGCTATATCTTAGCGATCATCAGCATGGCTTTGTAGCGTCAAGGTCTACTGCCACAAACTTAATGTCTTTCACAGAGTCCCTGATAGAAACTATTGACTCAAATAAACAATTTGATGTGATATACACCGATTTCAGTAAGGCGTTTGATAAAATCTCACATTCCATACTGATAAAAAAAATGGCAACATATGGTATCACGGGATCCTTGCTGAAATGGTTGGAATCATACCTCGCTAACAGTGAATTTTATATTGTGGTAAATGGTTTTCGCTCTACCAACAATTATCGTATGACTTCCGGTGCCCCGCAGGGTTCCCACTTGGCCCCCATATTATTTATCATTTTTATAAATGACCTTCCCCACTGCTTTCACTTTTCAGAGTGTTTTTTGTACGCGGATGACTTAAAGTTTGCCAGGGAAATTGAATCATCAAATGATGCTGAGCTTTTGCAGGGTGATCTGAACAGAGTAATTGAATGGTGTCGGAATAACAAAATGGAATTGAACTTCAATAAATGCTACTATCTATCATTTTCTCGGAAAGTTCACCCCATCCATTCGAGCTATTTTATAGACAAACAAAAAATTCATGAAGTAGAAACTATAAGGGACCTGGGAGTGCTGTTTGACAAGAAAGTTACTTTTATCCCTCATATTGAAAAAACTATTAAAAAGGCTTCCAAAATGTTAGGATTTGTTCTACGCAATACGAAAGGTTTCAAACAGGTCAGCACTAAAGTACTGCTCTATTATAGCCTTGTCCAAAGCATACTGGAGTATTGTAGTGTCGTATGGAGACCACATTATGCTACTCATAAACTTCTCTTAGAAAGGGTCCAGAAGCGATTTCTATGGCACCTTGCTTTTTCCAAAGGAAAAAGCAAGCAGCTGCCCTCCTATGTATCCCGTCTGCAAACTTTCAAGATGCTCTCGTTATCGACTCGAAGAGAAGTTATGGATGCCCTGTTTCTATACAAACTCCTCAGAAAGCAAATAGACTGTCCACAGTTACTGAGTCTCCTCAAGTTTCGTGCCCCAACCCGTTATCCTCGAAATCCTATCACTCCGCTCTACCCGCCCTTGCGTAGAACTGTCCTAGGTGCTAACTCGCCAATACCGCGAATGTGTAAAATCCTTAACAGTTGCAGTGACCTGACCGACGTTCACCACGATAGCATGGGAAAATTTCGTAAATTAATTATTGAATACTATTTGCACAAATAAGACATAATTTATGAATGGCCAATTTGTTAATTAATACACTTATTTAACGTTAATTAATTTTTAATAATCATCTAATGTAAATCAATTATTTAATCTTAGCCAAATTAAATTTATCTACCTGTTATATTATTGAGTACTAATCAATTTAATATATTTCATTTAATTTGATCATTTTGATTTGTTTGTTAAATTGCAAGATTTATACTTTGTTTTATTGTCATGAAAAAATTATAATAAATTGCAAAAACAAAAATGTATAATATAAATAAAATAGTGCATGTTGTGTTAGCCTGTAAGTAATTGTTGCACTTATAAATGTATATCGTGGACTTTTAAATGAAATGTAATGTGTAAACAATTGTAGGCTAACCTAAATAAATAAATAAATAAATATAGCAACAAAATAGTTTCATTGTAGTTGCACTATCATTGTTTTCATAGAATAATAGTCTGTCTAAATGTCTAACCTAACAATTGATATCATAAAAGTGGTAGGTATACTTACAAAAAGTTGCAACGCCTTCAGAAGGCCGCTAAGTAATAAATAAGTGCTTTCTGTGATAATTTAAGACCTATTTACTTTGTAGGCTTGGTTTGCTAATATATAATTTGAGTTTTGAAAGTCGTTAACGCTATGTAAAGCATAAATAGTATATAATGTATTATGTAGCCTTCGAAATTATCAGGCAGGAGTTTCGTGTTACCCTAGTGAATGAACGTAATAAATACTCCACGCAAACGATACCCTACCCAGAGAGTTTGAAATGTTATGCTAATGAGACCATAGACAATAGCTAAAGAAAAGTAGGTACTAGAAGGCAAATTTTCGTAATTTAAAACTTCTAAATCTAATTGCAGTCTCATCTCAGCGACAAGCAAATATCAAAACTTGTCAAAAATGTAGGGAAATTAGAGTTATTTTTGACAGATTGAGACTGAGATCAGACTGTGAACGTACCGAGAATTGCTCCTCTGATCAAACGAAGCTAACAGATTGAGACTTCTGTCACCCATCAATCACAACAGCACTATAAAATCTGCAACTCCTCAAGAGTAAAGAGCGTAAAGCTAAATGAAACTTGATAATAACATATTGTAGTTAGTAATTAAAATTGATAGCAATACGTAGCGCTTCGCTCAGGCGCGGTAAGTGGGGCTCATTCGGTATCATCAAGCTGCATACAGATCGTTATCTACGAGTAGCACGGGCTGTCTGAGCGGTCACACATAAGGTGCTGGACATAGAAGCTCTGAGATATTATTAAGCTGGAAACAGTCCACCCTAATTGCGTAATAAACTTTCAATCACAAAATTCATTTTGAAGTAAAAAAAAAAAAAAATTGTCTGCTCAACAGCGTAAATAATGCAATGAATGTTGTTAAACTGTCAAAATGAAAGCCATTGCTATTGTTAGTGTGTTTCGCAATTACCCCGCTGGGATCCTTCCATAAACATTTGCAAGCCTGGGTGTGTGCAGGGTAGGTTCACATGGTTCAAATTCCCATGACACTTTCCGTTCAGTATTGATCAGAGTACCTACATGATAATGCTCTGAGATATTATCTGTATTTTCCTATTTTCCTCGGTCCCATAACTTTAGCTGCTGACTGTAGAATAAAGAATCGAACGCAAAACTCATTAAATCGAAATGTGGCAGCGTACAATACACAAATATAAGACAGCTCATAAAAGCGTTCACCCTTGATCTTACTGTAGTTTTTCTTTCACAATGTCCTCTGGCTCATAATTATAGTAATCAGCGTTGGCTGGTATCATGTATATCATCATCATGTATCATGTGTATCATGGTTTCCAGATTTATGATGCACTGGAAATAAAATTCACTTTATAATAAAAGATATGTCAAATAGGATCTTAATTCAACTCTTAATAACTTTCTTGAGACACCTATTTAATTTATTACTGTTTACGGTTTGTGCACCACGTGTATGTTTCGAGATTGCTGATTATTTGCAGACTCAAACGAAGCAATACCATCAATGTAGGAAGACCACATAGGCATTCATGTGAGATTGCATGTGAGAGGGGCTTGTGATCAAGTAATAACAGCCGCACGGATCCATAGATCAGGTTAAGCTACGCTTGCCGCGGTTGGTCCGTGGATGGGTGACTTCAAGACCCCTCCGTGTCTCGGATAGCATGTTTAGCTGTTAGTCCTGGCTGTCATTTGTGGATCTTTGACAGTCGTTACGGGTAGTCAGAAGCCCGAATGTCTGACAACCAGTCATACCAAGGGGTATTACCCAGTAAGTAGGTTGTGGAGGTCATGCTCGATGTAAAATACTGGTATTCAGCTCTATCCAGTTTGACTGGAATCCGGCTGGAACTGGAAAAGGCTCGGCAGATGATGATGATTTCTGAGAATGGCATAACCACTGCGTTTATGGAAAACGGGTGTAACTCGGCTAACGTAGGGTAGGACGTCCCCAGACTAGGTGGACTGAAGAGCAGCGGGATTGTCCGAAAGGGTTACCGCTACCCCGGAACATAAAGGGCTAAGAAAGGAACACGGATGGGTTTTAGTCAGTAAGAGTCTGACACACCCTTCCGCTCCACCCAGAGCGGGAGGGTTCATTTGATGATTTGCTAGTCACAAAAAAAAAAGGTGGAGTGAAGTACTTTGTAGGGTGGCTGGTAGCAGTTGACAGAGAGTAGCCGAGGATCGAACTTATGATGTAAGAGACCTATGTCCGGCTGTGGACTGGTGTAGGCTGATGATGATGACTGGAATGACTGAGCACTAGAATTATTTCCATGATCATGACGTTATTGTTGAAGACAAAGAGAAGACTATCAAACTACCTTTTTACTTTGCCTGCTCTTATATACACTTACATTCACATTCGAACTGTAATTTTCTAACATAATTGTCAGAAAGATGTTAGCAATTTGTCCACTAAACAGTGGAAGTCCGGTCAAATGACGCAACAATTCAACGTCAGACCAATTGACAGCAAACGACACTCTCTACTCAATTATAAAAACACAGCAATTTATGAGATTAGTACACATAAAATAAACAAAAATGGCTTGTTTAATAATCTTACAGTGTAACATAGTGATGTGAATATATTACACATAATTGTGATTTTCACTGGTGTTACGAATATTCGGTCGTCGAGCGGTGGCCGGCACGCTCCAGTGCTTTGCGTTCACGCACCGTAGTGGCTAGTGATGGGAGAGGTAGAAGTCGATGATTTGATATTTTATTTTCTAAATGATTAGTGAGCGTAGACAGATGTATAGAAGAAAAAGACATGCTGCGTTTACTCCAACCATAAAGATTTGAGATAAAGGCAGCAGTGATGATGATGATTATCATGTTAGAGAACTGTAACATGTGTAGGTTTAATTTGAGTGACAATAGAGACGCGATTCAATCTTTAATGCAGAAGTTAACTAAATTTGAAAACTTAACCAGTGGCATGCAATTGGTTCCTCCTTACCCCCTAACGTACGTAAACGTTGAATAGCGTCTGTACTCGTATAGTTACACAACCCTTTGTCTTCTTCCTTCGAAAGTCAAATTACTGACGACTGAAAGAGAACTCGGTGTGTAACTATTCAACTGATATAATACCTACGTTTATTAGTAAGGGGATTAGACTACTACAGACCGATTATATCTAAAAAGATATTGAATACGTGCTTAGAACTGCTTAGAACAAACATTAAAAAAAAATAACATGTACAATTATTGAGTACGCCGCTTCCAAAATTAATAAATCAAAAATTAAATTATGTTATTTGTTCACTGCTTGCATAAAACAAGCTGTACACAAAATCAATTGTAAAACCCAAAAACCTTTCTAAGAAAAATACCATCGACTATCAAGATCACCAACCCCACCCCAACCCTACACTACAATCTCAAAGGAAAACATGATCGTTGCGCGAAGAATCCGTCACATTTTCTAGTGCGAACGCGTGCGACGCGCGCGCAGCATACAAATCATTCCTCCGGTAGAGATGTGTCGGTAACATGTCTAGTGAGGGTTCTGTGTCGTCCAATGGCTCCCGGATCCGACAGTTCGGGTTATACAGGACTATCGATGCGAGGACCGAGGAGTTTCTGAGGTCGTCGAGGAAGCGGCAAATAAGGCAAGGATGCGCCTGCGCTGCCATATCTACGGCGATCACAGTTACCGTTGTTGTTGTGAGTGTGTTTTTTTGAATATATTTTTTAGATTATTTGTCTTTTGATGGTCCGTTATTTGTTTAGTTATATTGTGTGTCGTGGGTTTGTGTTAACTTTGTGTTGTGACAACTTTGAATAATATCATAGTGCTGAAAAAATAATGGCTACAAAACTGTGTATGGTTTTCATCTTCTTATCTGTGTTTTAACTTTACTTATTATCCGTTCTATCTAGACTTATTCGTAGTGTATTATATGCCTTATTAGTTGTCAAATCAATCCCCAAAACGTGATATACATTTTATTCAAACGAAATACTAGTTCTAGACCCTACTCCTACTTAGAATATCGAGCATTTTATGTTAAGGGCTGTTTCCTATATGTAAGTTATTATATAAGTAGCTCTGTCTACTCGAGCATGACTTCCTGTAGTTAAAATTCAATTACACCCAAGTTAGGTAAAAAAACTGAGCGCATTTTTGTGCTAAACACAATGTTTAAAACAGAAGAAAGTAACACATTTCAGCAATTTATGTCTCTAATAAATTGAACGAAGGAATAACAGTTAGTCTGATTTACGGAAGGATTATTGACCACAGTGACAATAATATCAATGATTGTTGAACGATGTGTGTGTTTATAAACAAACACATTGTGACAATTACAAAAACATTCATCACTGATCGGTCTATTGTCATCTTTTAGACTATTTTAAGATGGTCTGCCAAACTTAAATTAAATAGTGACCGAAGTGAGATCACTATTTGTCCTTTCAATATCATCATTCTCTAACCCTTCGTCATCGTCACTGGCTTCGTCATCGTCACTGGCTTCATCATCGTCACTGGCTTCCCGTCGCTATCCCAATTTATTTAGGATCGGCAAAGTATGTTTCCTTCTTCCATACATTTCTAGTCGGTGTCTTCTCAGAAGTCACTTCATTTTAAGTCTATAATCTTTCACACAATTTAATCGTTTCTTTCGTTTTCCTCTACTCATAAAACCAACATCCTTCTGTCCTTCTCTCAGAATTTTCTCTTCTACTGTAGTACGTCTATATCTGCTGACATATCTATGATTTTCTTTGTTTAGGCTGAAAGTTACCGGATGACAAGACTCGTGTATTTATAGAGGTATGAGAAACAGGGTGTAAAGTTTCTTGTCCTCCATAGAAAACGAAAAATGCTCCGACCAGATGCTTGTCTGGTGGGCTACTGACCGACGATTGATGTCGGGACGTCGTAGGTATATACAGGGTGAAATTGAAAACATGCGACAAATCGAAATGGGAGATTGTACTCATCATTATGAACAACTTTTAGTATGGGACCAAACCTGAAATCGCGAAAAAAAAATCAGCTGTTCCCTACATTTATGTTCGCCTAACTCGTCAAAATGTAGGGAGCAGCTGATTTTTTTATTCGGGATTTCAGGTTTGGTCCCATAGTAAAAATTGTTCATAATGATGAGTACAATCTCCCATTTCGATTTGTCGCATGTTTTCAATTTCAACCTGTATATGCGTAGCAGCGCATCAGGGTTACAGACTAATAAAATGTCAATGTCGGGTTGTTAGGAGTCTTCGAGTGGAGACTTCGGCATTTAGATGATTACATGTATTAGTGTCGAATTCCAAATTCTATGTTTAAGTTTTGTAGTTATTGCTATTAGATAACGATTTGTTATACTTAAATTTTGAGACGTGGATATGCATCCTCTAGTTACTCGTAATATTTTCCTAACATTCTGAGAAACATCCCATGAGAAACATTTCGTTGTGACATCATTGCGCACTAATATTCCAAACACGTTGTCGTTTGTATACATAATTGCGCTTGTTGCTTTTTCTCTAGTTTTTTGTTTTGTAAACACTTATTATACACCGATTAGTTATATGCTTCCTTTTATTAGCACGCGCCATTTTTTAGCGATGCGCGTAGAAATTGGAATATACTGGGAACCGACTTTTTATAACTTTTTTCTAACATTTTCTGTTAACTCTGCCTAATTGGTAGAATAAATGACTTGTCCTGTGAATAAATTGTTTATTTTATTAATGGTTAATCTGTAAGAAAACACAATTATTTATGTTCCCGAAATGAAATTTTGCGCTCCTTTTGATAAATAAGTAGAACATACCACCACAACATAACCTCATAACATCATCCAAATAGAATCATCGACTAACTGGAAACATTATTTGTAATCTGAGGTTGACAGAAAAGTTAATTAAGAATTTTGTTGTCTAAATAGACACTTTTGATGAAAATTGTCCAGCATGTTTTCATTCTATTCTCAATTCTGATAAGAATTAATTACTGGAGTTTAGAAAGACTGTGACACGTTATAATTAATTTTTTCAATATTTTGCTAAAATTATAATACAATTTATAAGTAATGTTTTAACACTTACAACAAACTAACATTATAAACAGATTCGAACTTAGGCATCAAAAAAAAAAAAATGCACGCACATTTACGTTGTTTATTATTGCCGTATTACACAGTACCTATTTAATTGCCGTTACGCTGTCAGCAATGTTGATACGGTTTCGTCACAAATCAAACACTCGGATATATTGGTTTCACTTTTGTCTTTTCTCCCCTATCTATCATTGTTGATTCCTAGTCGTTTATCATGACATTTTTCCTAAGTTTCCTGCCAATGATTGTGTCATTACTCTGTTTTGTAAGGTTTATAATTGTTACATGCATTGTTGAATACAATGTTGAATACATAAATGTTGATGAATGGAGACGAAGAGGATAGAAATAGAAAAGATGGATGGTAATGTGTGAGGAATGATATGAAAGAAAAGGGAGTGAATGATAACGTGACGGTTGACAGGGGAGAATGGAAGAAGAAACCGTATTGCGCCGGCGCCAAGTAATGGGACGAGAGCAGGCAGATGATGATGACTATGTTAGATTTTTATCAAGCATCTCATGAGCATATGTCGCAGTATTATTATATTTATTGAATTGCTGTATAATTGAGTCTACACCTCTGCACAACTTTTCGGGGTAATACAGACATGTTACTTGTGATTAATTTGTGAGGGTACCAGTAAAACAGTTTGTCCGACTACTTCCCTATTTGTTTTTGTTGCCAAGCAACATTAAGGGCATGATATCGGTATCCTCAAATCAGTTACTGAGTCTACCCCTTGGTAAGACTGGTGGTCAGACTTTCGAGCATCTGACGACCTGAGCCGAGACCAACGGCTTAACGTGCTTTCCCAGCTTTTTTTGCTTTTTCTGATCCATTTCTTTACATAATTATCAGATACCTTTGGGCCGTAGGTATTTTGTGGTGTTCTAGCATCTGCTTTAATATTTTATTCTCGGTACATACAGTCCATTTTAAGTTAGAGAAATCACATTACTTGGAAACTCACTCATCCTTGCGTGGTGATCAGAGATATATAGCATCCACAGATTCCACAGAATACATATGGAAATAACATAAAATGCAAATATTTAATGTTCGAGCTGAACAATGTACGTAGTTAACATATTGAGCGTAATGTGCATACTTTCTGCTTTCTTATCGGCGCAGGCGCAGCGCGCGCGCCGCCCGCCGTGACGTCAGATGAGTCAGATAGTCTAGTGTTTTAGTGAAAGGTTTTTTTATAAGAATCTAATGATCCATTACAAGGAGATTAAGGAGACTGGTTGGAAATTAAAAAGTACTGGTAACGACAAACTGCGTTAACCTAACCGTCTACCAAGCGTCGGGATTTTCTTAATTTCCACTTTGCACTAAGTCAAATTGGAACTGTAAATTAAACTGCCGTGGAAAATAAATATTACCTATTCTCTTTCTACTCCATTTTGAGTCGTATTGCCAAATCATGGTTTTGCGTCCGTCCGTTTACGAGTATATCCAACTGAAGGATTTCTTGACTATGATGAATATTGTAATTCAATTAATCGATATGAATCTGACTGGTAATTGCACCATCCGTGTCGAATGTGATGCGTGGCGCGTGCACATGAAACAGTCATAAAGATATACATAAATGTCACTCGCAAAACAAATAAAACTGGACTGTGTGCTCTTGCATTTAAGCAATTTTAAACATTGTATACAGCGAGGTGGTTTGCAAATAAATAAATAATTGCATAACACACTTAAAATGTCATTGCCTTTCATTTTGAGAGTTCATAAACATTCATTGCGTCGTTGAAAAAACTATATTTTTATACATAATAATGCAATTGATTAGGAATTCCCTCCAAAATCTTTCGGGTTGTGATTGAAAGTGCTGTCACGCAATTGGGTGCAGGTTTACTAACACAACAATATTGTTGGGCCACTCTTCTAGTTGTCAAATTAAACAAATCCTCTTTTAAATCCTCCTGTTGATCAGCTGATAACGGTTAGGATACGTTTCCCAGCGTTAGAAAACTCGAAAGAAAAATGAAATGTAATTTAGACACATTTTTACATAAAGAGCGTAAAACGATTACTTCTTTTATGTAATATCAAAAAACTTCCCACAACATGATTTATGCAAATTCTAAATCACGCCTATTACCGTAAAGATACGGATTGATGGACTAATTAACAATATATTATGACGGTTTTATTATTAGGTAAATCTTTTAGTAACGACTACGAAGTATATCTTTTGTTACATTTAGTGGCAATATAAGTCGTTATTGTATTGTATTGTAGTGCTATTTAAATAAACAAATAGGTAGTTTAAAATCTGTTTTGCCAATTTATACAATAAATGCTGTTTTTATTAGTATTGCGTGGTCATGACATCGAGGAAGCTAATTAAAGATTTATTACGTGTTAGTTAGTCATTTAATTTAGTATCTTGTGCAAGTAGTTATTTGTGTTAAATGTCGTAAAAGGATTACGTGTTTGGTTTCCAGTTATGTAAATATTTTGGCTTCACATCTTCTTCACATATAATTAATCATCATCATCATCATCTGCCGTACAGACTCCGGACCCAGGTTGGCCGAAGCATGGAAAACCTGTTCAGGTGGAGATTCATATACGACTCCGCCTTGGAGTGTAAATGTGGTGCTGTTCCAGAAACGATGGGACACTTAATATCGTGTCCTGCGTGTCCTGTCAGCTGCACGTTACAGGAACTAGCCGAATTCCGGGCCGAGTCCATTTAGATTGCTATCGACACGCTAAGAAGAAGAAGATCATCATTTGTCTAACCTTTTCCCAACTATGTTGGGGTCGATTTCCAGTCTAACCGGATGCAGCTGAATACCAGTATTTTACATGGAGCGACCGCCTATCTGACCTCCACAACCCAGTTACTGGATAATACCATACCCTTTGGTAAGACTGGTTGACACAGACTTTCGGGCTTCTAACTACCCGTAACAGTTGTTACTAGTCAGAAGCCCGAAAGTCTCCCGGCTGTCATTCCACCCCATCTCACGACGTCTGTCAAAGATCCACGAATGACAGCCGGGACCAACGGCTTAACGTGCTTTCCGAAGCACGGAGGGGTCCCGGTATGTAAAGATGGTCACACATCCACAGACCAACCAAGGCTAGCGTAGCTTAACCTGATCTATCGTCCTGTGTGGCTGTTTCTAGGCCCCTCCCTAAAATCAATTCTATGTTCTTTTAAATGGTGACGTTCAAAAGTGTAATGGATTACTTACATAAATTATTTGACTATTTCAAAGTCTTTGAAATGGTTCAATTGCAATTTCTAGATGAACTATAAACACTACCTTAACTCCATTAATTGTGACATTAAATAAATAGTGATGACGCTACCATTATTGCCATTGGTTCCCACAGAGCATGTAACCTTTTATTAGTTCCGTTATTTCACGATATATATAGGTACCTATCTCTTTACCACTTACATACTTCAAACACTAATAATGCAGTCATTTCAACAATATGGTACAAGAAACTATAAACCAATGCTCTACAGGACGGCATTGACATTTTTCGTCGGTTATCAAAAAAATACTGCTGTTTTATAGAAAAGTGAATGAAATGAAAATTTCATGGAACGGGATTTTATTTTATTATCGACACCATTTTTGGTAGTAAAATGAGGTTCCGCGTCGATGTCCCTTCCATCCTGTACTATGTATATAATACATGGACTGTGAGTAGGTTCATGTGCATGAAGTGCCAATGTGTTACATGGCACTTGTCGGAAGTTTTATGTGGGCGTACATTAAATCCATAACTGAATTATTAATATAACATTTTACCGTATATTCCTAAGTGCGAACTTCACCAATGGAACTAAACGCGGTAAGCACATCCACACCGCGTTCAACAGCTGTTAGTGCCAATATTCCACAACAATGATAACACTGACAGCTCGTAAACACGGTTTAGAACTTTAGATGTGTTGACAGTGTTTTGAGTTTCATTGGGGAAATTCGCACAAAAAAATGAGAGCTACCTATTTTATTTACCTATAGAATTCCGCCCAAATAAATATCACCATGTACCTAATACAATTATTATGCACTAAATACTTTGTTTCTAGGTGCACTTACTGTGTTACTAATAAGTTTAGAAGGCAACTCGAAATAAAAAAAAGTTAATAAGTAAGTTGTTAACCTATGTTACTCGTTTATTTGATGTAATCTATAAACTTGTAGTCTATAAATACCTTGCACAATCATATATTACAAATGTTAACAGTTTTTTTCTTTTTCAGAGCGTCCTACTGGTCTATGAATACAGTATCAACTCAGAGAGTAGCGTCATTAAAAAAAACTCTTTAAAACCCAACTGGATTGGGCTTATAAACGATAGCGATATTACATCAATCAGTTCAAAGTTCAACAAGAAAATAAATTTTGACAGAACAACACTTAAGCTGCTTCCAATATTGTTAAAGGCATTGAACAAGGACCGATACTTGGAGAAAATCCTAGGAGAGTATTCAAGCTCTAGTCCACCTTACGCAGGAAAAGACTCGACTGAAGCTACTTTTACGAGAAATGTTTTCTCTGATTCAAAGAATTGGTTAAAATTACCGACAACTAGGCATTACACGACTGATTATAAAACATCACCTTTGATGCACTGGAAAAATCCAACCCAACGCTTGGAATATCTCACTAAAATTAGAAAGATAAGAGACTACCAGAGAATGTTAAATTATTTCGATAAAATGATCAATGATAAAGTTGGAATTAATCAGAAAAGAGATTTTGAGTATACTGAAAATCCATTGACAGCTGAAACTGTACCCATGGTAAAAGTAGATAAAATAAGAAATATTCAGCAGCTGAGTCATCCTGTTCAAAATGGTATAAATAGCAACGAATTAAAACCTGAAGATAACGAGGGTATAGTTGCTTGTAATTGTCCTAAGAAACTGGGGCTACTGTTAAGTAAATTGATAGCAGCTTTACAAGACTTGATTCCACAAATCATCGGTAGTAAAATCGGTCTTACTACAAGCAAAACAAAACATATTGCTGCCCTAAACCAATTACCAACCTCTCGAACAGTGCGACCTGCGAAACAACAAACAAATGGCCCTCGTACAACGGTCACCATGGGTTCAATTCGAAAGACTATTATAAAAAACCCAAAAGACACAAAAGCAAGCAGAAAATGTTGCACTACAAACAACCCTTCTAGTGACAGTACCAGCACAACTCCTAGTACCACAACCACAATTACTAAATCAATCAACAAACAATCTATGCTTCCTAAATTTAATGAATTTGAAATTAAAACTTTTGAAGACAATAGAAAACAGATCCCAACAATAATGAACATTAAGACGGGTAACCATCAAACCTTCAAAAAAACTACCTTGAACTACGATCTAATTAATAAACCTACTGAGTCACCATTTACTCAAACCACTAAAATTCCAGAAGTAAAACACCGAACTACAGAAGCGATTCTACCAAAGAAATGTATTGCTGAATCCAGCACTGAGAAATGGTTGAAAAAATACACTTTGGACTCGTCTTATTCACGTTTGCACGTACCTTTATTCAAAGAACAAGAGTATGATGAATATTTTAACAATATACCTAGTGGAACGGTTAATGAATTTGAAAACCTTAACGTTCATAATAAGGAATCCTTACGAACTAAAACTATATCTCTTGAGGACATGGTATTAGGTATAGGAGACAGTGAAAACAATTTAAAAAAAACGTCAGTGAATTTAAATCTTAGGAATGATCATTCAGCTCCTACACAAACGGACTTAGACCTAACTTCGATGCGAAAATTGGCCGATATGATATATGTTCCTCAAGAAAAAATCACCAAAGTGTGGAAATATACCATAGAACCTGATGTTCCAGCGCCCTCGGTTAGAAAATACAAATACTCAGGATTGCAAGCTATGTCTCAAGTTACAAATTCAGTTGAAACTTCTGTTGATTCTACAACAACTAATATATTTTCAAGTTCACTGAAAAATATTATTCAAATGGCTGATTCTACTCCTGAAGTAAAAAACAATCATTACGAATCCACGGTCAAATACAAACCACAGTCACATAGTACTGACCAACAGGCCAGTGATAATGGAGGCGATGATGAATTTCAAGATGAATATTTTCGACTAACAGAGAGTACTATGGTGCCTTACAAATATAAAAATTCTACAATACGAATGAATACTAGCATAGAAACCATGAAACAGAAAACTCCGTGGGAGTTATTGAAAAATGACGAGAAAATTGAAACTAAGCCTCCTAAGTCGATGCTGCCATCTATGAGACCGATATATTTGGAAATTCAACGAAATAATGATTGGAGGCAAGATGAACATGGCGACTACGATAATTATAATTTCAACAACAATATCTTTGATTTGCCAAACATTAATTAGAATACAGCTTATAATAATAATAAGCAATAGACATTTTACGTTCTTTCTGGTTTCATATAGGTATTATCTTTCAGTATTATTGTTACTGTTAGCCTGCATCATCCCACTGCTGGGCAAAGGCTTCTCCTCATGACTTCCAGTTCTTTCGATCCAGGGCTAAATTGGACCACTGGTCGTTTGTTTTGTCCAGCTCGTCCCGCCATCTTCTACGGGGTCTGCCGCGACGCCTTCTACTTGGTGTCAGGGCTCCACATGGTGGTTAATTTGGCCCACAGCTTATTGGGTAACAGTGTAACGATTGTAATTGTATACTTTGCGATTTTTGTGAGGGGTGGTTATTACTCGTCATGATGAGAAAACTTACGTGAAAATATACGTCAACTTACTTACGTCAACTTGTGTTGGACCGCTAATAATGGGTATAATCATAAGGAATCACAAAAATAAACGTCAGTTTTTTTTAGCTATATCTACAGGATATTTCACAATTTATTCCGGTACGTGAGGATTCCATTCGTACTAGAGTTAGCACTTCGTTGGTGTTTCTTTCTCCAATTTCGTCACTAACCATTACTTTTTCGTGTAAGACCGTGTTTTGTAAGTATTATTAAAGTGTAAATCTAAACAAAAATTCTAATAGTCTTTTCATTCACAGTCATCATAAAAGAGGTTAACAAAAAATGAAAATTAGTATCCTCGTTGGTTGTTTGGTTGTTTTTTGTTGATTGAGTATGCAATGTTTAATGTGTTCTTTCTATAAACTATTCTATGAGTTTACAAAAGGTGTTTTTGACGAGTACCTCAAAAACACCTTTTGTAAACTCATAGAACAACTCAGTAGAGTTGCTAATAATACCGTAGGGCTCAGACAAAGTGACATTGTATCTAAATATAATACTTAGTGATAACGATAATGGAAAAGTAAAAAAGTACTGGAGTAACGTAAGCTATCAAAAAGCTTATGTCAATCCTGTTTTAACCCGTTGTAGAAATATGAAACGCTTTGAAAGCGATTGCCACTTGTCTAGACCCACATGCTGGTACGATGCGCATCAGGTATATTTTGGCAGTCCGTGGTAGTGCTCTTCAATACTTAAACCCAAGTGTTAAGATTTTAAACTGTACAAACTTAGTTAAAGCAAAAGCGTCAGGATACCCCGCGAAATTCTAATTTTCTTACGTTTTTGCAATTTGTATTGATTTCAGGTTATATGTCGATCTAAATAAGATTAGCGGCCGGCGGAATAAATTTGAATTTCGGGGGTACCTAAGCGCATCCCCTAAGTTTTTCACTTTTATTACCACACAATATACCAGGCAAAAACAATGATCACTCAGTAGCTCAGCTTATTTCAGAAAATGGTTATAAACAAAGCAACAAGTATCTAAAGTTCCCTGTATGTCTGTTATTAATCTAATTTTCCAGTCGGATTCAAGATTTCATACCAAGTAAGAATATTTTTGTATTTTCAGGTAATTCTACTGATCTACGAATACGCGATTGCTGTAGAATGGAGTTTAGTACAAAACAAAAAGGGCATGAACAGAGCCGATGGCGACCAACCATTTGCTGATAGACTCGACCGGAGCTACTTCGGACTTGACCAAGATTATTACGAACGTATGCCCCTACTTATAAACGCTTTGCAGGAAAGTAACTATTTTGACTCAACACTCGAAACGTCTGGACCCTTTACCAGAAGAAGAAGATATAATATGACTATAATAAGACCGACAACATCAAGACCAACGTTTAAGCCAAACGCGGTGAGAAGAACCAGTCCACGACCCTTTTTCTTTGAATACAGAAGTCCTACCCCATTGCCCTTCAGCAAGACATACGGATCAAGAAGTTGGATAGAAAAATATCGAAACGAAGAGAGATTAAAAAACATACGACAAATCATCAAATATTTAGAAACGACAATAAATGCAAAATCAGGAGATATGCCTGCTAAACCTCCGAGCAAACATATAGCTTTTACAGGCCTATATATAGAACCTATGTTGGAAAACAAAGGATCAGCTACTGATTCAAAGTCAGATTTACAGCAAGAGAGTTCAGAAAATATTAGGACATTTAAATCTAATCATCTAGCAGATCCACTCTTCAATTTCAAACCAGAAAATCCTGGAGATGTGAATCTGTTAGCTGACGACTTCTTACGATTTGCGCCAGTTCCAACTCCCAGTCTTTTAGATAATTCCAACAAGTATCCAATGTTCCGACAGATTCCATTCCACAAAAGGAATTGTCTTGGTAACAGATGTGAGGAAAATGATAACAGTAGTCATAAATTACTACCGAGTTCCAGTGAAATAAAACAAACTGAAACACCACCCGCTAGTACTACTAAATCATTCAGTGTTATGCTCAATTTATTTCCTATCAAAAAAGAACCAACGACCACTGCAACTTCTTTAGATAATGTTTATCTAACAACAACACGACCTTTAATTCAATTTAAAAGAAAATCGAAAGTTGCGTTCCGGCGCATATATACACCATATAAAAGACCGAGATATTTAAGCAATATAATAAATAAACAAACCAAAGAAGCGATAATCAAAGAGAACAAAAATAAAGAAAATATGCAAACTGAAACAGGTACTCAAATGATAGTCCACGTTAAAGTGTACAGTCCTGATGAAAAAACGGATGTTATGAGAAACGAAACGGATAAATTACATCCTACGATACCGTCGACGCAAAACAACCCATACACTACGAAAGCTCCCATAGAACTATCAACATCACAAATAGAAGATCACCATGTAGGTAGTTCAGGATACATACCTGTAGAAGTTAGATCGGAAACACCATCTCTGCCTCAAGTAACAATAATGCAACCTTTCTTTGAAATGACAACTGAGTATCCTTGGCCTGATCCGACCGAAGTATTACAATTCAATGCTGAAGACGCGAAAGTACCAAATCAGTATTTAGAATTAGAGAGAAGAACAAATAACAACCAAAATATAGCGATTAGTAGAAGAAATTCTGGCACACAAGTAGCAATACAAGAGGAACCGAGTACTCTTATTGTTAAGCTCAAAAATGAATTCGTCAGAACTACTACCGAAGCCCCTGAGGTTAAAAAAAATACAGAGAAAGTTGATGAAACCGCAACAGTGTGGACGTATGTACCTCAAATAAATGGTCATTATAGAAGCATTAATCAAAATTCGAAAAACGTTAACGTATGGTTAGATGCAAATTCAGAGAATAATAGAAAAAAACGCATAGAACAGTCTGTATCAGGTATTCATACTTATGTTCCATTGTATGTAGAAATTAAAAGGAATCATTCTCAGACGTCTAGCAGAGACGATGATGTTGATGAGAATGATGATACTGTCGATAATAACGGTAAAGATTGATAATGTATTATTGTGATCGTAAAATAAAGCCTTCAATGTGGATAGGTAGAGATGCTCGATAATTTAGGTAGGCATTGTAAATTATATAAATATTTATTTTCTGTGTCCCACCGACTTTACTTGCTACCCATTAATGTGCCTTGTGCTGATTTCAACTTTGTGGGAACGCTTGTAAATAAAATAATAAATTATGGAAGTAGCGGTTATTTTATTTGTACCTACTACGTCAAAATACATATTGGCAGAAGCAAAGAAGAATTAGATTTTCGCAGTGTTATAACTTATAATATCTACAGGGTCCAATTAAAAAAGATAATTGTTCTTTTTTTGTGGTCAAGGTGGTAGTTACTTGAAGTAAAGGTGGAGAAACTACCCTTAACGCCTGTGAAGTTTACATAAAAAATCGACAAGTACCTACATTACATAAGGTCACTGAGCCCAAAAAAATATAGGTAATCTTTTTTTATATTTTTTCATGTTTAGATATCAATACCCATCGTTACCCATCACGTCTGCAGAGTTTCGCTAGCTAATTTAATTTGACCTATTTGAGGCTGTGGTCGAATTAATATTTCACAGGAGTAAACAGCTATCCCAATAGGGATAGCTGTCAAAATAAAATGTTATGGTATAATATAAATAACTAAACGATGACTAATACAATAAACATGACCATTTTATTTTTAAACTGATATTATTTTTTTACTGTTAGTTTTCTCATCGAGCATGGTGAGAATTGTAAAACAAATCAAAATTAAATGACGAGTAATTCAGATCGCCACGCGCTATTAGCGCCACGGTATTTAGTGAGCGAACATAGTAACTAACTACACTGAACTTTTGTGATAGTTTGCATGTTCACGCGCATAGCTGTATTATTACGATTGTAGTTTTTATCTCGTTGTATAGATGGCAGGACCGTTAATCGAGTGAGCATACTGTACCTGCGAGGGGGTCTACGAGGGGGCAGTTATAAGTGCATAGTTGGTAACCACTTTTCGCAATCTAACATGTAAGTTCTATTAAAACCCAATAATATAAAACTGCCCGGCCTGCTGGAACGCTGATGTTTTGAATAGGATCTAGTTGGTAATAGAGAAAAGATTTGATTTTTCATAAATAAGATTATGTGTTTGTTTGTAAAGCGCAATACACACTGAGCCCGCCGGGCCGCCGACAAAGCCCGGCGACACAACCCGGCGGCCTGTATGAAAAGAATAGGCCTGTAAGAAAGAAAGTTGCCGACATATGTCGGCGGCCCGGCGGGCTCAATGTGTATTGCGCTTTACGCTTTCACACTAAAACGGCTAAACGGATTGGGATGAAGTTTGGCACAGGGGTAGTCCATGACCTAGATTTAGGAAATAAGATACTTCTATCCCGATATTCCTACGGAATCGAGACTAATTTCAAATATGGGTGAAACCGCGGGGCGCAGCAAGTTATTCATAAAAGTGATATCGATGATATTATTGTAAGTATCGAATAAGAACATTACCTATTTAAAAAAAGAACTAAAACGAATGAATCGAAATCCGTTCTTGCTTTCTTCAAAATTGTTAGCAAGGTCGTCAAACCGTATCAACACAACACAACACAAATAATGGTAAATATTGACTTGTTAAAAACGTAGAAAGTGCAAAAAATAACGCACTATCATTATTGGTAATAGTAAAACAATGTCAAGTAGGTATGGCAATCAGCTAAAACTGGAAATGTATAGCTTGATGTGTAGCCGTGTGTACGATACCTTACATTGTTTTACTAAGAACAAGCTTTTTTTATATCAATATTGGATCGTGCTTTTTTATGTAAGTAGGTACTTTATGGATGAATAATCTACACTAATATTATAAAGAGGAAAGATTTGTACCTATTTTTGTATGTTTGTATGTTTGTAATGAATAGGCTCAAAAAGTACTGGGCCGATTTAAAAAATTCTTTGACCAATAGAATGCTACATTCTTCCAATTTGACATAGGCTACATTTCATTTTGAAAAAAAATTGGGATCCTTGGTAAAATTTGAACAATGTAACCGAAGGTGTAGAAAAATGAGTCTTAAAATGTCTTTCGTCGAATGCGCTGCCGAAACTATTAGCGATAGAACAAAATAATGTACAACAATATTGAAGAACATCATAATGTCTACAAAAAACTCCGCGGTAGCATATGTCCAACTATTGTAGTTATGTCACTACAACAACTTTTTTCATTTTAAACATTAATGAAAATGCTAACCAAATTCAAACCATGCTATTTATGTGTTTATATTAATCCTTATCCAAATAAATTATTTTATGGTCAAGACCATTTAACTACCTATAAAATAGTTTTTAAATTATTTAAATTGGACTTTCCATTCAAAAGATATTACGAATTAAAAATTTCAAACAGTAAACAAAACCGCCATAGTGCCGTGGCCGTTGTTTGCGATGCAGTCTGAAAAGCGCGCCGGGCATCGCGGCGGGCGGGGTGGAGGGGGTGTGGGATTTTTTTTAATATATAATTAATAAATAATAATTTTTTAATAAATAAAAATATTTGTGAAAAAAAGTGTTTTATATCCAAATTTCCAAAAATAAATATTTGTCTACCCCGTGCGAAGCCGGGACGGGCTGCTAGTGAAATATATTTGCCGCAAATGCGGAACCTCATATATTTTTTCTTAATAAATTGGAATGCTAGTTCAAGCGAAGAATGGGGACTTCATGACGTAATTCGTAACGTCTCGCCGAGTCAGCTGATATTTGAAATGTCAAAATCTTGTCGGGCGGAGTAATTGAAATTAAAACAAAGGGATGGCTCATACATTTTCGAGTCTTCCTCATGATCGTTTGTATTCCAATGAAAATTGTGAAGGTGCCAACTTAACCGTACTGGTGTAGGTCAGTGACCAATCAGAATTTATACGGTTGTCTAGTGCCGGATCATTGTCTTCTTGACACAGATTTCGTTAAAATCTTAATTAATCGGGCAAAGCATGAAATATCGAGGCGGATGTGTTCAAGGCCAGGGTTGCGATAGGTTATTTAGAGATAAGGGAAAGATTAAAAGTTTTCTCGTTTACTATTGGATTTTTAATAGAAGATTTACCAAGAGATGAACTTTTGCGAGAGAAATATGATTGACAACAACATAATTATTCGTTTAATATGGTTGGTTGGTTTGGTTGTTTGTGAAGAGAAAATAAATTATTTCAATGGTGATAGAAACCTACAGAGTACCTACAAGGAGTTGAGTATATTAGGTACATACTACAAGTTTAGCATTAGGTACATATTACATAATATTGCATTCCTCTGTTCCGGTAGTGAATGAGTAAAAGCTTTTCAACTGCGCATCTATTTAAGGTCAGCTGCAGTCCAGGGGCAAGTGTCCAAAGCCAGCGATAACCATTTTCCACCAGGTGTGCCGCATACCATGGGTTTGCCTTTACCAAACTGTATCTTAGATGACTCATGCCCGGTTTCTGAAGTCCAGAGATAAACTCTCATTAGTTATTGGTTCAATAAAGTTATGCATAAGATAAACGTCGGTTAACTGTCACTGCGTTTCTGGATACGCAATAAACCATTTAATAACTATGAAACCGATAACTAGTTCCTTAGTTGCCGCTAGATGGGCTGTATACGAGTTCGCAGATTTCGGCAGATGTGTGAACGACGTCATTGTATTTTTTTTGAAAAGAGACCTTTACTCTTCATTGTTTTTGTTTCGTGTGGTATTTTTTTTGCTTTGCCGTTTCATTTTAAGTTAAAAGTCTATTTATCTTTCCAATCGTTAGTGTATTAAGCATTATTTTGTAAAATAGCTTAATGAAATCTGGAAAACGTAGTAAAAATTTTACTGAAAGAGTAATGATGCTTATTATCGAAGTGGCTAATGAATTTGACTATATACCAGCAGTGCGATTCTGTAACCATCTCACCGTGAAAACTTAGGTGAAGTGAGCGTGGAGTGAGCTGTCATTAGTTTAAATCCCTATAGCATTAGATGGAATGACAACTCACTTCACCTAACTTCTCACGGTGAGATTCTAACAGAATCGACCGACTGATCCACAGTAAAAAAACGGACGAAACTTCTATCACAGATTATTTTCTGTATTCATGATGCTAACACTCATTGTATTCTCTATTAATTAATTTTATTTAGCTTTCACAGGCAATTTAATTCATAATACACGTTGTTGATGTGTACTTTGCTATGAAATTAAACGTCAAATATAGTTATGGAACCGATAAACGGCGCACATTGGTCAGTTAAGTTAACTTGAGTTTAAACGGAGTTTATCTTACATTGCGGTGTTCGGAAACGCACTTCCACAAGTTATCGAACCAATAGCGCTAATGAATAGATAAACCACCGACAAAAGTACCTCAGAAACCGGGCATCAGATTTGTAACCAATTTGATACTGTTACAATGGTCAGAGGGCCCCGTGGCTAAGCAATAAAAGCCGCACGGGTCGATCGACCAGGCACAGCTATGCTTGCCGAGGTTGGTCCGTGGATGGTTGACTATCTTTACTTACCGAGACCCGCCTCAGAAAGCACGCGTTGGTCCTGGCTGTCATTCGTAGATCTTTGACAGAAATTAGGGGTCTTCAGAAGCAGTCTTACCAAGGAGCACCGTATTACCAAGACAGTGGGTTGTGCAGGTCGGATAGGCAATCGCTCCATGTAAAAAAATGGTATTCAGTGCATTCGGTTAAACTGGAAGCCGACCCCGACATATTTGGGAAAAGGCTATAGGCAGATTGATTGTGGTACATAACAAAAGTACAATCCAAGCATAATTTCACTCTGGAGTCACCCACTACCAGGTAAAGGCCTCGTTTTTTCCTGGCATACCTACAGGCATAGATACTACCCAGTTTCGTGCATCCCTCATTCCGGTGTTTCTCGCAACTTTGGCGACATCTTCAACCCAACGCACATTCAATAAAAACACTAAAATATTGTAACAGTTTTAAAAGAGATTACAATAAAACATGCAACTCGTTGTAATAGTCGGTAAGAGGAAACGGTTTACGTTCACAATCTTGGTAGACAATGAGTTCACCGTCACTTGTTTCTCCAGACTACGGACTCTTGCAAAAGTTAGCCATTATGTTAGTTTTACATATTATTATATTATGCGCAGTTTTATGTAGACATGCATGTTTCAAGTTGTTCATGAGTTTGGAAGTTACAACTGCTTGTTTGCCTACAATTTATGTTGATCCGATGTAGATGGATGGATTACGGTACTGAATATCTGTCACCGTGCAGTGAAAACCTCGTAAAGATTGTTGTCAAAAACCCCGTAGGTGTCTAAACACACTATGTCGAAGGTACGCGACCGAAGTTCGGCATGATTACACCTGCAATGCTATTTGAATTACTGACGACAAATGATGATGCTGAAATTACGTTGCGTTAAATAGCATAAATACTTTTATTAGGAACAAACGTGCACCACTCTGAGATGCTTTTAATGTTGATGGTAATCGTTTGTTACAATTACGAGGTTTTCACTGAACTGAATAGTGGTTCCATCCAAGTTCGAACGAAAAATCACTAACTCTTTATTTAGGCTTCCTACGTGTGTGTGTCGAAAAAGGGATGATAAGAAGCTGTAGGATCATCTTCCGGTGCTGTATCTCTCATATTACGGTATGCTCATCATTGTGGTGTTTCTATATTCCATCAAAAAAAAAAGATTCGGGTGGCATGCCTCATTATTTCCTCACGAAAGTTGAGACCGGTGGACGTTTAGTTCCTTCGTTTATGGGATAATTGCGTAACACACTCAATAGCAATGATTTTTTTTTTTTGACAGTTCAACGACATTAATTGCCTTATTTACGTGGTTCAGCAGACAAAATTTTCGAAGATCATATTAATCAATGGATTACCAATATACTTCAAAATTATTCATATTGTGATTGAAAGTTTTGCGCAATTAGAGTGCATGAAACAGTGAAGTTCATAATTAGAACAAAGAAGAAGTTCAGAATTTAAAAACAATGTTATACGCACAAGATCTCAAAGGAACAATAATATGAGAAAATTTGTAGTGCCCACTTGTAATAATTATTATGGTCGAAGGTGTAGAAATTTTTTGGTACTAGCTATTTTTAATAGCCTTCCAGTCGATATAAACAGTTGTATCACAAAAATCGCCTTCAAAAATAAAATACATAAGTACCTCTTTAATATTTTTTGTCAAAACCTCACTGTAGAGAATAATAAATAAATCTATATGTCTGTTTTTTTTTTTTAAAGATAAGAAATAGTTAAAAGAATAGTTTATTAGCCTGTATTTGAAAAAGTGTCATAAAAAATATATATAAATTATGTTAGTAAGTACAAAAAAGGAGCTACGTCTGCCAACAAACTGCTTTGTAGTTTGGCGGAGGTAAAAATATCTTGTTTAAAATTATTTCTGTGAATAAACACTTTTTCATTTTCATTTTTTTTTTTCATTTTCATTTTAGCTATGAGAAACAGTTTATTCAAGAGATACATGGGAAGTTACCTACTACAATTTGAATAGACCTTGGTACCATGTTGTAACTTGATTACTTGTATCATAAATCGTCGCAAGTTACACATTTTATTAGATACCACGTTGTTTTAGATCTCGTTAGATTTCGGCCATGATTGTACGACAAATACAATGTGTTAGATTAGGTAACGTGCGAATATGCGTATCTTTATATTTAAAATATTTTTATCTTAATTTTCATGATTGCACCTACCATTGTTTGTCTCTGCATCACCCAAAGGTTGACTGGTAGAAAATGCCTATAGCATTAAGTCCGCCTCTGTACATTTATGTGCTTGAAGTATTAAATAAATAAATAAATATGTACTGAGTTTATAGATAGTCAAAAGTATTCGTGCCCTCATCGTTATTATATTTTTATGCACTGTTGCACTATCCTTGAATAACGAACTTATTCCATAACTTACTGATACGATGATACATCAGAAGGTATCATCGTATGGTAATTTATTTAAAAGTTCTAATTCCATGCAACTATCAACTAGTCATGCATCACATTTCTATTAGCACACTACCATTGACGAATTCTTTGACTATGCAGCCCAAAAAACGGCACACCTCTACGTTCCAAATGATTACTTCCAAATGACCCAAAAAAGGTAAAATGGCCTTTAATAATTGACAATGGTACCGGGTACTAAGTTCCCTTAGTACCAAAACATTTCTCTGACTCCAACGGACCCCCTTTAGAACGTGACCTAGTAGACCTTTCCTCTCTCTCTAACAACATTGACCTCATATCTCCTATCTCACATCACGCATCTTAAGAAAAACCCCGTTACTTTTACCTGTGCAAAAAGGCTCTATCTGCGGAGGTGAAAAGACGGCGCCCACGAGCTGTTGCTGTCCCATTCTCGCGTGGAACTTTAGTTTGTTAGCAAGAAAGGGAAAGGTAGAATGCTAATCCGGTACCGTAGACCGGTGGTGCAAGTTTTTGACAGTACGTATCAAAGTTAGCAGAGTAGTTGAGTTGGTGTATAGTGTATTTAGCTTCGTTAGTGTTGTTTGTAATTTATAAATAAAAATATGTAATATTGAGTGATTTGTGAAGTGCCTTGTGTTTATAGGAATTACTTTTATTGAGGTACGTATTGATATGTGTCAAATGTTGCAATAAGGCGTTTTTACACTGTACTTTCTTTGCATAACATGTCAGTTAGTCATCAAGGTCAAAATAAATCTCGTGTAGTCTGACCTTTAGGACATGTATAGATTTATAAATTGTAGGAATTCAATAAAAATCAAAGACATGTATTGTTTAGTCTGGCATTCGGAAAACGATGATATCATGTCATTTATGCACAAAACAAATATTTTTATCGGCACAGCAGTTTCCGAGTATAAAAACACATACCTCTACCTACAAACAACTTAATATTTTAGTGCCTTCTCTTCCGGGTATATTGTTCTTTTAAATGAAACCTTCTAAATGTTTACAACCATGGTTTTTACGATAAGTAAAATAGAGTTTCCATCCCCTGGAAAATAATAACCATGCTGCAAATGATTTACTAAATTCTTTTTTTTTTTTGGTATCTTTAGAAGATTCTGCTGACCATCTTGAAGTCTAGTCTCCTTTGAAGGTTATTACATATCAGTTGTTTTATAACAACCGAGACAACTAAATAGTTCTTCGTACGGTCAACGCAATGGAATTTTGACTAAATGAATCAACAACAAGACAGAACAAGTTCCAAACGGTACAATTTGTATGTTAGTGGCGCGAAGACATTCAGAATACTGACTCTCGCGGTATGTCAATATGACACGAGAACCTTTACTCTATTTGGATCAAACCCAAATAGCGTTGGGTTGAATAACCGAGTCTCTACACTCGAAGTTGTGGACGATTATTTTTACCTAGGACATACTGTCCAGTAAGGTATGTCCAACTTCGAAAAAGAGGTCAATCGTCGAATACAACCTTGGCCGGGTAGCATTCGGGAAGATACGTAATATCTTCTCGTCTCACATACCATCTTAAGACGAAAGTCTGACCACTGCGTGTTGCCAGTGATGACTTATTGGCCACTCTTAATGGGCCTCATTAGAAGGCATGTAGTCACCCAAAGCGTAAAGGAGAGGACTTTGCTTGAAGTTCCCTACGCGATCGAATGAAAAGATCCGTGGAAGGTAACTGACAGCCCGAAGAATTTCCAAACGTGGGCAGAGCTTGTTGCTCGCAGAACAGATGACCGGTGGGGCCAAAAGGTTCTAAAATGGTGACCGCATACCGAAAGACGTAGCATTGGAAGGCCTCCCACAAGGTGGTCCGATGACCTGGTGAATGCTGCAGGAATCTGCTGAATTCGGGGAGCACAGAACCGATCGAAGTGGAGGTGCTTGGGGGAGGCCTATGTCCAGCAGTGGACGTTTTTCGGCTGAAATGATGATGATGATGACTGGGTAAGAAACGACCCAAACCTCTGAACTGCCTATAAAGCTGTATAAAAACAGGTTCTTTAATCGACAAAGTAATTTATTTAAGCCATAAATTAATTAATTGTTACGGATACAAACGACTAATAAATCATAAACAAAAACCATTGATTTTTAAATAAGGACACAATAATGACTGTTTCTGTTGGATGTTCACGAAATAAGAGTTTTTTACCATTTACGGCACACCCAGTTTAAAGCGCTAAAAAGATCACATCTTCCTTTCTAGTTTAATGTAGACCTTGAATGGAATATGTAAAGAACAATGACATTTTAGCTCGTAGTTTGAATGCTCTGCTCTGCGCAATATCTCGGTCATTGCAGCATTGTTTACAAGCTGTGATTCGTGAAAACTACTGCTCAGTAAACACTCAGTACACCTAATAAGGATATCAAAAATCCACCTGTTATTTTTTAATTCAATTGATAAAGGTGTGTAGAGGACATAACACAGATTTGTAAAAGGTAATGGAATATTTTTTATTACTATACCTACCTCCTATGTGTAGTTTGAAATTGTCAGTTACCTGGTCATCAAACAAACGAACAATGACCACTTAATATCAGCTACATATGTGCTTTTAAAGCCTTATTAATTCGAGTAAGTTCAAATATCAACTTCGACTAGATAGAATAGAGTGCTACGCCCACATTAGGTTCTCTCCTCCTTATAAGGAAATGAAAGCTTGAAGATATAGGTAACATATATAACACGGAATTATAATTATGATGGTCAAATCTCGAACCGGTCATTGGTCAATGTGCATATTTGTTTGGTCATGTGCTCATTTTCCTGTTTTGGTCTATGCTCCTCTCGTTTTATGCCTGCTGCCTTTCTTGATGGCCAGCAGTAACCTTATTTAAAAAAAGATAACTGGAAATCTGTTTCTATGACAACTTTAAAATCGGTCTAATTTTGCTGTAACACTATTTTTCGAAAATGTTCTTAAGTAACTTTTAGACCTTTACATCCTGCTTATGCTTATGAAGTTTCATTAAAATCGGTTCATTCATTTCTAAAAACAAGGGCTTGAAATGTTGTATGAAATGCCGTATGGCGTAAACGCTCTTAATGTCAGGTTCTGGTGAAAATGACAGATTTTCATGACGGCCATTATTATAATATGACAAAACCGCTTCCTAGGAAACCCAAGCATAAATGAAGACGGGTTCAGGTAGACCCGAAAGTTCCGAAGAGGAATATAATATTTTTTTTAGAATGTCTTGAATATTTTATTAGTCTCTCACTTGGAAAATAACGGTATTACTACACAAGACCCTATTCCCGGAATAACAGAGATAAAACATTTTATGTTTTTAATGAAGACATACGAACATAGTTCAGATAGCATCTATGTTTGTGGGAAAATATAGTGATTATGTATTAGGTTTTCCGTGTAAACGATAGTTAAGTGAAGGAAATGAGTTACTTAACACGATGAGCTAACAACTTGTAGTAGCTGAGGCTATACTTAAGACATGTTGGGAGGTCGCTTAAACATGTTCCCATGCATTTTCCAAGTTATAGTTGACCTGCCATTAAAAGTTCATGCAATACTGATCATGAAATCATGAAATCCACAACCCAGTTACTGGGTAATACGATACCCCTTGGTAAGACTGTCAGACTTTCGGGGCTTCTGTCTACCCGTAACGACTGTCAAAGATCCACGAATGACAGCCGGTACCAACGGCTTAACGTGCTTTCCGAGGCACGGAGGGGTCTTGGTATGTAAAGATGGTCACCCATCCACAGACCAACCCTAGCAAGCGTAGCTTAACCTGATCGATCGACCTGTGCGGCTGTTATTATTTAGCCATGGGCCCCTGGGAGTCTGAACAAGGTTTGGTAATGGTCAAATTTGGTTCAAACAAAGTGGTAAGCTAATATTTTTAGGAACTGAGACACAAAAGTTCTCATCGTTGGAATCCAACTATCCGATGTTTCTGCAACATGACATTGCGCTTGTGTCCTATAAGGGTACAAGTACAAATAATAGACGTACATTGTCTCAGTCATGCTACATGAAATGAAGGGCAATCTTATTGCAACAAATACAGACTTCGAATAGAGACTAAAAAGTTCCTATAATAGATAAACAACACTCCCGACCCGAGATCGAACCCAGGACCCTACACTCAATTCTCGCACAAGCCAACGCGTCAAGCACACATCCGGTAGACGAAACCGTACAAAACATCGGAACCTATTCCAGGGTTCGAAAGCTTCTTATAAATCGCTCAATATTCTAGGTTAGACTCGGTAACGCAACGCCATTGTGTGCCGACCTCGTGTCACTGAACTAAGCACAATGGTCGTGAGAAAACACCTTAATTGTTTGAGCTGTTGAGCTCCTTCATGCAACTCTTTTTATGTCAGAGGAACTTTGCTGCTAATTCCTTTGTCTAACTTGTTGTTTGGCCGTTTGTGTGTTGTTGGGTCTGATATAATAGGATGAGCAAAAAAAATGTCGGCTTGAGATTTCGTTTTGCGACTTTTTTTTAATAATCTTCGATTGTTGAAAATAAACTGAATGAACAATAGAAACTGAACCTTTAGCAGTGCCTCATATTTAGGATATATTGAGTGTTGTGACAGTACATAAAAAAAAAATACCTAAACTCACAAACACATTGATTCTATTTCCTCGAAGTGTTTGCACTTTATTTCAAGCTAATACAAAATAAAAAGTAAAATAATCCACAGTTAATAAATAACTACAAAAGAATTATAATCATCTCTTTCCCAAGAATTTATTCTAAGTAGATTACTTTCGTATATAAAACATTATATAAATCACGAACATAGATTACATTTACTTAGATAATATTAATTTAACAAATTGGAGCAAACGACACGATTCGATCGAAACGTGACGTCAACCACAAGTGCTGCGCTTGCACTTCAAAACAGGTTTATTCTTAGTAATTCTTTACATAAGATATTATTAAAAATTTAAATACTATTTTAAGGCTTCCTACTTCCTCGAAATAAAAGTTTTCATTATTGTTGGCTATGTCATATCTTTTTATTCATGAACAGAATTCCAGAAAAAAATATTCTATAGTATGAAGAAATTAGGGGCAAGTGCCAGGGTAGGGCTGAGCCCAACAGTATTCATTTTTTAATTATAGAATTTTTAGTTAAGTGGGATACGCCTGCGAAATTCAAACTTTCTAACGTTTTTTTGCAATTTGATTCGCGAGCGTAACAAGTGTGTATTTACAGAATTATAATCATTCAAATCATCTATTTTATCAATATGCATGAAAATTTGAACCTTAGCGTATCCCCCTTAATTAAAACCTCTATAACTAAAACATAAATACTGCTGGACTCAGGCCCCCTCTCTGTGGAAAGGGGTGGGCCGTAGGAAGCGGTGGTGGATGTCACATAATGCCTACCTATATCACGTCTTCATTTGTTTTTGTTCTAGGACAGTCAGGTTGTCGCACGATGGATTTATCGTTCCTATTTGGAAAATATCTACTTATCCTATTAATAACAAGTGTAGCGTGAACATACTCCAGTGAACCACTTACCTAACGCCAACAATTTTGCGGTCAGACATTCTTGTATAAACACTTACGTCAACGCTTTGTTTTGCAATGGTGATCTTTGGGCGACGGCTGGCCATTGCTGACAATTGATTTTTGTAACGGGGTATAGTGGCCAGTGGCCCATAGTGGACATTGTTTAACGTCACGTTGATTCCCACGGAGTCTTGGATGGCGACGGATAGTCAGCAAGTTCAGCAACATCCTACAACAACATAACAGAACTATCATCTGCCTTGTTGGTCTAGTTTTGGCATACACAACTGCTGAAAAAGTGAAAACGTAGCTAATGTCAGAAATTTTAAATATATGTATTATTCAGGTATTGTCAAAATACGCTTTTTTGAAGGTTCCAATGTAATACCTGCAAGTATAGTAATGTATTTTCATATTAGCAAATTGACCACCAACTTGAATTTTCCGTATACGTCGGTAGTTGTATGAAACGGGAGATTGCGGTTGAGTGTCGATTTGCTTAACAATCAATTTCCTTGGCTATACATAGGTATACCAATTTTTCTCGGACTTGTAACGGGCGGCCCGTTACAAGTCCGAGAAAAATCGGTGCTATTTTAACAGTCATTACAAGTATTACAACCTAGTTAGAATGGCACTAGCTTACGGCCAGACGATTGAGAAATGAAACTAAAGTGACAGGTTGATATTGTACAGTAACTTGTTCTATTTGAATATGTTTATGGTATTATTAGATTAGAATATGTAGACTACATACATACGTACCATAAACTAACGCCTTCTTCCCATGAGTATAAACAGAAACTTCAGAATGCCATCTACTACTGTCCTTATATACTCCTTTTGGTTCGTTTACGTTCATACATCCGGTCATACACGTCACATTGTAGACTAAATCTAACAAGTTCTGTAAAAATTATAGAAAATAAACACACTTCAATCAACCTGGTACATTGCCGTCCACTCACTGTTAGACAAACATCTCTCACAGACTACCCCACGCATATTTACATAATTTAAAAAGCTAACAGTCTTAAAATAATAATATGTACAAGTATATAAAAGGGGAGGAGAAATAATCAAAGGGCATCAAAAAATTCGTCCGCATCGCTGTCGACAGGAAACGTGCCCCACACAACACTCGATTTTCCGCCGATTTTTTGTGCACTTACACTGACGTCACCATTTAGGTTATTTAAGGCGGTTCCGCACTGCATCTGATCCGAATTCGAATCCAAGATCCGAGTTCAATCCGAATAGGGAATGTTCTAAATTACGTTGGACAGAGTTCGGATCTAGTGCGCAACCCCTCATACAAATAGTACTATGGCTAATTTGGACTAAGATTTCTCGGATGCAGTGCATAAGCATAATCAGCCTATAATGTTCCTCCTGCTGGGACACAGGCCTCCTATCTGTGAGAGGGAGTGGGCCATAATCCACCACAGGGGCCCAGTGCGGGCTAGCGGATGTCACATGTCTTCGAATTTTTGGTTCTAGGACATGATCGTTTCTTCATGAGGTTTTCCTTTACCGTTTTGAGAGCAAGGATACTAAGGAGCTAAGGTTAATGATTCGTGATTGAAGCAGCTAGTTTATGACGATAGTTTATTGTATAATATGGGTATATAATACTTTTAAACAGAAACATCCAAAGATCAATAACAACCCGTCATAGTTAACGAGTTACTCGCTGACCCTAAAACTGTTAGCCAATATACTCTCATACCGGTATTAAATAGTCATACCGGTATTCTGCAACGTACTAGTTGTAGTAGGTAATACTAAATAACGTAGTCAAATGTTATGAATGTTAAGTAAGCATTTTTAATTACGAACGTACATAATTATCTACAATAATATGAATTGTTATTCAATGCGTCTTCACGCACGAGGAAAGAAGACCTCGAAAAACATTTGGCTTGTTTATATTCTGACTGTATAATGCTTTGGAATTCTGTACCATGCATCTATTAGACAGGTACCGTTATTAAGTCATAAAATATATAGTTACCGGTAAACTTTAAAGGGCTGATGTTTCTGCAGGTTGTTTTAAAATGCAGAATAATTGTCAAATCATTATAATTTAGAGGATAGAAGTATTTTAATCATAGAAGTTTCTTTTAAAATAGATTGTATTAACATAAAAATGTACCGTTTCCAGAATGGCAGAAATAATATTCCAGCGTCGAAAGATTCCAACCGTGATATCAGACCCGAACCCGCTGATCATCTTGCTGATACTCTCCTTGCTTCAAACATGTTGGAGTCAGGTCATCAACAGGGCGCCACACTTCGTCCCACAGATCGGGGACATGTCGCAGTTCACTTTGTCAGAAGACACGCCTGTTGGAACACCGGTGTATCATTTAAAAGGTATCTATGCTTTTTATTATCGTTTATTAGTTGTTTATGCTTTGATAAGTAGTTTTAATTTAATAATAATAATCTTCAATTTTGTCTTGATAAGCCTTAGTAGGTACTTTCATCTGGATTTTTTTTTTATAAAAATATCTTCAATAATTAGGGTGCTAAATCGAAGTAATTTTCTGAAGCAAGTTTTTCAGTAGGACACATTAGGGCCTGGAAATTAAAATAAGCCTGTAAGTACTGCCATCTGGCTAAAGTTGCATTATTGTTGGTCTTTATGGGGACTACATGACCTAAAGCGCAGTCACTGTCGGACTGCATAGAAAAGAAAGAGAAGCGCGAAGACACAACGCTAGTAATTTATTGCAAAATATGAAGCAATTATCGATTTACAAAAAATCTATTGTTTGGACTAAAAAATTAAAACACTAGTGCTTTAGTATGTTGCTTGTAGAATAATCTGACAAAAAATAAGAATGATTGTATGTACATAAATATTAGTACTTATGGTTTTTATTGTAAAAAGAAAGTCTTTAGAGGTATCTTTATGATTTTTTTCTATCGTATCAAATTAGTTGTAACACACTATCTACCAAGCAGATATCCTGAAGAATATCATATATTTTTCTGATTTTGTTTACTGTAGTCGATCGTATACGTTTATGCTAAAAACTTGCGTTTTTTGCGTTTAGGTCCTGTAATCCCCTTAAGATGAACATTAGTGAAAAAAAAAACAACCGACTTCCAAAAAAAAACTACAAAGTGATAGATAACTTTATTTCGGAAGTCGGTGTCGTCGATTCTGCATTTTCGTTTATTTTTACAAAATATTGCTTTTCCCGATGCTGGGACGTTAATTCGGTTTAAAGAATTTTATTTCTCATAAGAACATACAGTCCGCTTATAATGAGATACAAAGTAATAAGTATGATAATACACAAAGAGTACTTTGTATATACGGAAATAGAGAGCCATCTTGCGCGATTTGAACGATAACATTAAAAGAGCGCCCTCTGCGATTAAAATACTAAACTACATCCGTGTCAGTATTATAATCGCGCGACCTAGATCCATTCATGGTCCAACTGTTTTCTATAACAGAGATAGTAAAATTATACCGATATAAGTATTCAAAATCTGTTTACTACAACATATTTAGATATTATTTAAATTACACACCCCCTTACTAATAAACGTATTATATCAGACGAATAGTTACACACCGATTTCTCTCTTTCAGTCGTCAGTAATTTGATTTTCGACAGAAGACAAAGCGTTGTGTAACTATACAGACGATACACAATGTTTATTAGTAAGGGGGATATAGGTACAACGAACGATCACAGCAGACAACGAACGATCACAGCATTCACAGCAGAACGACATCAAAACAACAACAGCCATTTTTGTTTATTACTTGCCAGTGCTGCCAGGGCATATATTTAAATATCTCTAAATTCTTACCAAAGTATGTAAGATCTTTTTATTTAAAAATTTTTATCAGCAAAAATGACTTATCATCATGGACACGTATGTTTATATTTAATTTATTCTAACGAACCCTATATTTACAATAAACACTCTTTGCTTATCTCCAATAATAGAACTAATCAAACTTCTATGTAGCAAATAATGAATTAATTATGGCAACACATTCTTAACAGTACTACTAATATTATACCATTTATTTAGGGAGAACATTGTAAACCTTAGTGTAGTATTATATTTTGAATATTTTTTATTTTCCTATATTATACGCCACACTAGCGCCTCTGATTGTACAATACTAAACTGACAGATTATTATACTACGAAATTGTAAAGCTAATAACCAGCTGGAAATATATCTTTTGTACATGTCATTTGTAATAAGTTGGGTTATCACAATGCTGTTGCAGGGTTTCTACGAGTAAGATTGTAAGGCATGATAATACAGTACAATACAATTTCCTCAAGAGTATTAGAATTTATAATGTACATACATGTTTCTTAAGCTTATTTTTAAATGTGTTCACGTTATCGCACTCTTTAATATCGTCGGGTAATTCATTGAACAGATTAACTCCTTCAAATAATATTGTCTTTCTACCGTAATTAGTGCGTGCGCTAATGACTTCAAGTTTGTTTTTATATCTATTTCTCAGGTTATGTGACATTGTTTTTTTCTTTATTTGTATGTTAGTTTGTATTGAGTTTGAAGTTATGTTTTTAATAAGGATGCAGGTTGAGGAGTTCTCCTGGTAAGAACCTGGAGGACTCCACTCCACCACCACACGCATTGTAACGAGCATAAATTGCTTAGCAACCATATTAAAGTAATCGAATCGCAACCCGTGAAATATTCATCATTGCTTAGTTCCGATGGCCGTCTGTGGTCTTCATCAACAGCTCCTCTTTACCAAATGATGATTTCCGAGAGCAAATGCTCAAGTTACTCTAAAAAATATCGAAATCGCTATAGGTTTGCTAATAAAATTTACGGGTTTCCCTCGATTTCCATGGGATCCTCTCATCAGATTCCAACTTGCAGACAATGGGACCACCTTGGGAGTATACCCTATCAAACAAACAAATAATTTTCAAAATCGATCCACAATTGACGGAGAAATCGGTGAACATACAAAAAAAAAATACATACATAAACTCGAACATAAACCTAACCTCCTCCTTTTTGGAAGTCGGTTAAAAACTGTAGAAAATACCGTTTCAGTTTCTATCCTATCTTTCAAGTTGGATCAAACTGCACACGGTGTACAAATTTGATTAAAATCGGTTAAGTAGTTTAGGAGTCCATCGCGGACAAACATCGTGACACGTAATTTATGTATATTAAGAAGATAATACTTGATATAAACTATAGTGCTGTTTCTTTATATTACTTGATATTAAGGATATTAACTATAATATAATAACTTTATATTAACTATGGTGCTGTTTCTTTTTCAGGTGTGGACCCAGAAAATGGCCCACTTCGCTACTCCATATCTGGGCAGTATTTCTCTGTAGACTCGCTGACTGGTGTCGTCACCCTGGCCAAGACACTGGATAGGGAGGAGCAGAACAACCTAGAAGTTATCATCAGTATTACTGGTAAGGTCGTGCTAAAAATATCTGGTTTTTTAAGATCTTGCTTATACTTACAAGATGTAAAACTTTTTTCTTGCATGTTTGCAGATTTTATTTTACGCCTTTGTGCTGCTTTCGGACTCTCTCCCAGTTCAACCATTTTCTACTAACAACAGTTCTCTCATTACCAATACCTTGCTAATATTGCTAATTATTTCCGTTCGTTCGGTCGTAGTTCCTTTGACTCGTAACGGTATTTTTTTTCTGAGTAACCGATGTACTTCAGGTTGGTTTCGTAACAGGTGATTACGGAATTGACAAAAGAAAAAGTATGTTGTAATACTTATTATCTTCGAAAACTTATTGTTGGAAATCAATCCTTTTACAGATGAAGGGATAGCGAACACAGAGCCGAACACAGTGTCGTTGAGGCGTGTCATACCTGTAAAGGACGTCAATGATAACCCGCCTGTCTTTCATAACAGGCCTTACATTGTGAACATCAGTGAAGCTACTGCTGTTGGAACTGAGATTGAGGTATGCATAGAATTGATTAATAAAGACGAAATAATAAACGAAATATGGGGGCTTAAAACGCATGCTAAATAAAAACAAAACAATGCTAAACGTTTCATTAATATTGTTTTTACGAAGTTCACAAATTGCGTGTGAAAGAAATGCAAAAAAAAAATATTGCACGAAATATACCAAAATATTTCCACCACAGTGACATTATGGTAAACTATTTTAATGTTAACCATCATGTTATAATTGTGCAATTTGAATGGTATTAAGATAGAGGCATTCATTGCTAAAAACCCGCTTATTGATGATTTTCAGGTGAACCCAAAGATAACAGTAACAGATCGTGATGAGGGCGAAAATGCGAGGATACGAGTGATATGTTCTACCAAAGAGAAAGGGAGCGATTCTGAGGCCTGCGCCACGTTTAGAGTCGAAACTGATATGGTGAGCAAAGATAATTAAATATAGGAACTTAGCGTGGTTTGAGAAGATTAGCTGGCTGTTCAAATTTTTCTTATTCAAATAACATAAACACGGTCGGTATGGTTGGAAAGAGAAAACTATCTACATGAATGGATATACCAGCTTGTCATAGTCTTCTCTAAAGTCTACATCTAGAAGAAACCAAGTAACCAGCTCAAAAAAAAATAATTTACAGATAACGCCAAACGAATACCAAGTTCGACTGTTCTTGAACCAAGCATTGGACTTTGAGAGCAGATCAGCATACATCATCAGTTTAGAAGCTACTGATTCATCTGACAGGCCGCTGAGAGCACTGGCTAGTGTCGCAGCAGCAATATGGGATGTACAGGATCAACCACCAGTGTTCCTCAATGCTCCATTCTCAGCTACAGTGCCAGAAAATACAGCACCGGTATGTAAAATGAAAGTTATATTTTTATAAAATAACAGTATATACCTATATATGCAACGATAAAATGAAAGTTATATAGTTATATGCGACGTTGTTTTTAATTTAAAGACCTAAAGAAAATCTAATAGGTATTAAATATGATTGTCTATAAATACCAAAGAGTAAAAAAGGGGTGACTACCGAGATGACGACTAATACAGAAGTATGGAAGAAAGGAACATGTTGTGCTGGCCACAAATATATTGGGACATGGGCAGCAGAATGATGATGCAGTACTAAAGACTAAAGTAATTACACAGGGTAATAAGTTAATCATATTAAAGAATCACTCTTATAACTAAAAAACTACTATGTACCTACTGCTAATAAAAGTTTATTATATTTACTGCGATGTCCTGTCTCCATTAATTTTTTTCTTCTATCAACCCATTTAAAACAATTAGTACTTTTTATCAAATTATAATCAATTAGTAATCCTTATTTTAACTTTCAGAACACAAGCATAATGGAGATCATAGCTAAAGACGGCGACACAGCCAATCCTCGACCAGTTCTGTTGACCCTCGAAGGTGACACGGAGCAGTACTTCAAACTACTTCCCGACAGACCTTTAGGACGAGCTACACTGGTCGCTTCCGACATTCCCATTGACAGGGAAAGTGATGTCGTGTTGCAGAACGGAGGAGTTTACAGTTTCTTTGTCAAGGTACTCACGATTTATTACAGTATCTTTTTATTTTGTAATAATAGCAGCCAACAAATGGTCTATTATAAATTTTCATGGAAAAGAATAAGCCCTAAACAGCTGGTATCATAATCTCTACTTAAAGATACAAATTCATCATAATTGATAGCTCTGTGCCACTTATTGCTAAGTATATTACATATACAGGCTTCATTTTTGTGTCATACTTCGCTTTTCCTGTCCGTCTGTTAATACTGTGTTTTTAATTTTAGGCTACAGAATTAATAAACAACGAAGTGCCATCAGACTTCACGGTGACAACCATAACTATTATCGTAACTGACGTTGACGATCATGTACCGAAATTTAACAAAGAAGAGTTTGATATATCGATACCTGAAAACATTGAGAATGGTAGTCCCATACCTGGTCTGTCAATATACGTTGAAGACCACGATATAGGACAGAATAGTAAATATGATTTATCACTAAGAGATGTTTGGAATTCTGAAGACGTGTTTGCTATTAGTACAGATCACGGTGAAGGAAGAACCCCAATCAGTATAAAAGTGAAAGATTCTTCGAAATTAGATTACGAAGTAGACGATGATGACAAACGCCTATTTAGTTTTGATATTGTAACATCAGCTGATGGAAGAGAATTATCATCAGCACGAATCAATATAAAACTTCTCGATATGAATGACAACACTCCAATTTTCGAAGAATCTACGTATAAATTCAATATTCCTGAAAATGCAACTATTGGAACAAAAATCGGTGATGTTTATGCTACTGACAGAGATTATGGAATATTTGGCGAAATTGAATACACTTTGACTGGTTTCGGATCTAACATGTTTAATACAGATAAGAATACAGGTGGTGTTTACGTGCGACAGATATTGGACTTTGAAAAACAGAAAAGTTACAGTTTAACACTTTTTGCTAAAGATGGTGGTGGTAAAGGATCAACAGCGAGTATTTTTATTGAAGTGTTAGACGTCAATGATAATGCTCCATTATTTGAAGCAGCAGAGTACAGTAGAACCATAAGAGATGGAGCTACTAGTTTTGAACCGCAGTTTGTTGTTCGGGTGAGTCATTTTGTTTTAATCACGGAAAGAATATTGGTGATAATGTTTGCCATTCTCATAATCTTTTAATTATATTATAGGCTACAGACGCAGATGGACCTACACAAGGCGATGGTCAAATTAAATATTCATTGGAATCTGATAACAGTATAAGTCGCAAAGGTAATGTATTCACCATAGATGAAGATACAGGAGAAATAAGTATTATCGAAAAGGTCGATAGTATGGATACTCCTCGAGGTCAATATGAGCTAGTTGTGAGAGCAACTGATTATGGTAAGTTACTAAGGAAATCTAAACAATGAAAACTACATTTTTATTTCAAATACCAGGATGACTAAATATAATTTTTTTGTTAATATATTTTCAGGTATCCCACCCCTCCATAATGAAACTCGAGTCTACATTCGAGTGGGCGTTCCAGGAAACCAGCGACCAACATTCAAGGGCAACTACCACCACTACAAGTACACCGTCTCTCAACATAGTCCAGAGACCACAGAAGACTTTACATTTGACCTTAATCCTATGAACTACAAAGCGAACATCCAAGAAGATGCTAAGCCTGGTCAGAATGTTACTATGGTAGTGGCTAATGATCCTGATGGACTCGATGATTTGCTGACATATCACATTGTATCAGGATCTAGGGACAATTTCGTTATCAATGAAAAGTAAGTTTAAAGATATTCTTAGACTTAAATGTTAGCAGTACATTATTATTAACTAATACAAAATTAATAAGCGCTTGATGACATTTTTATAGTAATTGTTTACTTAACTTGAAGTCTTAATGAATAACCAATTCTTATATTTCAGATCAGGTCTAATAACAGTGTCCAATGACGCAAACTTAGATCGTGACATAAACCCTGACCGGTACGAAATCATAGTATCAGCAGTTGACAGTGGGATGCCTATTCCAGAAACTGCTACTACCACGGTCTTTGTGACCATCCAAGATGTAAATGACAAGCCACCAAAATTCAATGTGACTGAATCAACAACACACATTTCTGAAAAAGCAAAGGTAGATGATGTGGTGACAAAGATTATAGCTTATGATACTGATGTCAATGCAAAATTACAGTACAGTATCATGCAGCTCAAAGCTCTTTCCAAAGCTGGTGTCCAACTGAAACCTAACTCACCATACGATTACAAACACATATTCCGCATCAATGAAGACACTGGGGAAATATTTGTCAATGGAACTTTGGATTATAGTATGGCATCCATAGTAATTCTGACGATAAAAGTTGTCGACGTTAATGCTGAAATCAATAAAGAAAAGCAATTCGCTATGATAGAACACACGATTTATATTCAACCGTATGCCGATAAAAATCCTCAATTCACCAACGCGGGCTGGACAAGTTCAAATCCTGTTATATATCATAAAATCAAAGAAGAACAGCCAATTGGGAGTACTGTTCTTGTGTTAACAGCAGAAGACCCCGTATCGGGACATTTGGTATCCAGTTACAAGGTCATTAACGCAGAAACAGGTCTGCTTCAAGTAGATCCTCTTAGTGGTCAAGTAGTTTTGACTAAACATTTGGATTATGAAGACCTTACGACGCCTAACTTAACAATCACTGTGAAAGCAGCCAGTAATGATGGCAGTAAACATAGTATAGCTAAAATTATTATTGAAGTTATGAACATCAATGACAATCCATCGATTTTTGAAAAGGAGGTAATAATCTATAATCTTTTATAAAATCCCAAAGTAAATAAAACTATGTAAGTAAATATAATGTTTTTTTAAATAAAACTTTTTATTTCAGCTTTACAAAGTAAGCGTGCTGGAATCAGTAAAATATCCAGAACAGATTGTAACAGTCAAAGCACACGATGCAGATGCTGTATTGACTGAAGAAGACAAAGTGAAAGGTTATTCTGATATCAGATACACTTTAAGGGGCGAGAATTCTGATCTCTTCAAAATTGATAACGTTACTGGAGCTATACAGGTAAAACTACTTATTGTAGAATATTCAAGTTAGAAGTATAAGTCACGTTCCTCGAGCAAAATTAACACTGTGGAATAATAAATCAAAGTCAAATAATTTAATTCAAATAGGCTATTAAAAGGCACTTTTGAACGCAATCATTTAAAATAAAATTAAATTGATCCTAATAGCCCATTCCAAAACGTAGTTTCGTATGGAGAAGAATGGGCCAGAACCTCAATAGGTACTCTTTTTAAACGTTTTGCAATATTTTATACCTATACAAATAATATAAAATTAATGTACATAAAATGTTGTCAAGACGATGAACCTGGAATAGAATGACTGTACTACAATAGGTACAAAGTATTAAAAATTAAGCAATGACAGATGAATTACATAGTACGTAACATTGGAAGGCCTCCCACAAGGTAGACGGCCTTGTGAAGGCCGCAGGAATCCGGTAGATGCGGGAAGCACAGAACCGATTAAAGCGGCGGTGCTTGGGGGAGGCCTATCCAGCAGTGGACGTCTCTCGGCTGAAATGATTAAGATGATGACATAGTGCTCACATATTTACAAATATTGCAAACGTAGGTATATGATTTATCCTAACATCTTAACAAATGTTTCAGGTAGCGGAAAACAAAACGTTAGACAGGGAACGACAATCAGTTCTCAGGTTGGAGATAGAAGCAGCTGATACGCCAGCAGGTGGAGCTGATAAATTAAAGACTACCGCCACTATTCTTGTAGATATTCTCGATGTTGATGATAACTCACCTGAATTTGAGAAAAATGTTTACACCGGTAAGATATCACATCTAAAGTATGTACTTACACTAAAAAAGTAAAGCATATTAATGACAGCCTTCTTGTCAAGTACAAACACGAATCATGATAACTTATTGTGGAAACTTTATCTACATAAACTTCCTGGCAAGTAAAATCATGTTTATGATAACTTAAGATGTTGGCAACTTTAAAGTTTAAACTGAGCACTTCATTCTCATTTACAGCTGTGGTACCTGAAAATGTACCAATTGGTATAAGCGTCATCAACGTCACTGCAACAGACCCTGATGAAGGATTAGGAGGAGAAATCAAGTACGACTTCTTGGACGAAGGAGAAGCTAATGGTAAGAACAAAGATCACATAAATAAAACTACCGGCACAGTACTGTGGAAACGAGATCAATGATGGTGTATGAGCATATTGAGCGTAAAATAATATTTAATTACTCATTTGTCATTGGTTTCAGGCCTTTTCACAATAGACTCTGCAACAGGAGAAATAAAAACCCGCAAGGACTTAACCGGCCGCGGTCGTACAGATCCTTACAGACTGCTAGTTGGCGCGACTGATGGTGGAGGACATTCTGGAGATACGTCATTATCTTTGTACATTGGTGACGTCAGCGCTAATGATGGTGTGCCGAGGTTCATTAGACCTGCTGCTGGAGAAATCCTTAGTATTAGTGAGGTAGGAATTTTGGTTGTTCTCAAAATGCATAAATATAAAACTTTGAACAGTATCAGCCCGATAACCGAATTAAAATTAGATACTTACAGCTATATTGATCATTTAAATGAATACATACGTTAAATAAAAATGTAAGTAAACGCAAGTAAATTACAAGTTAAATAAAGGAGGTATCCTTTATTTAAATGTCGGGATGAGTATACAGAGTGAAGGGAGGTCTTTGTCCTGCAGTGGAACACAAACGGCTGGTAATACCTCACACGTCTCTTTTTTGTTGTTGTCAAATGATGTTGGCTCCTGTACAGAATGCAACAATTGGATCTGCTGTCTATCAAGTAGTGGCAAGTGACCCTGACGATCCGACTCAACCTTCTGGACAACTTTTCTACTCTATACAACCAAGCAACGCTGACGCAAAGATATTTTCAATCGGTAAGTGCACTTTGGAATCCTCATAAGAATTAAAACAGTTTTTTCGTTCCCGTCGATGTGTATTTTATTAAGATTAAAATAAAAGGTAGTCAAAATAAAAATTCTGCCTACTTTCAGATCCTCATTCGGGCCAGATCACAACAAGGCAATCGTTGGACAGGGAACGCAAAGCATTATACACCTTAGTGTTGCTGGTGACGGATAGAGGACAGCCGCCTCAGCAGAGCACACGGATCGTCACCGTCAAGGTCACTGACGTTGATGACCATAAACCACATTTTGGAAGAAACTCTGTAAGTTAATAAAGCTATTCTTTTTTCTTTGATGGTGACATTTCTAGGACACATTCATCATTCATATATCATTTTATTTAAATTTGAAAACGTGTACCAGCTACCTTTCGCACTGGGCCCATTGTGGTGAATTACAACAGGGGGCCTAAAAATGCGACTTTGGCAGAATCATAAAACAATTAATATCACGCAATTTCATCTGTATGACAGTTTTGTATGGAGATTCGTAAAATGCTATAGGTTCACCTCTGCCTAACCCTTCAGGGATATATAGGTGTGAAACCGTCAAACAGATGAATTGCGTGATATGAATTGTTATACGATTCTGCCATAGTGGCCTTTTTAGGCCCCCAGAACATTATTTATAGGCTGATTATTTTATTTACGTGACATTTCTGTTAACGCCATCTTTTATAATAAAGTTTTACGATTTGAGGCGAAATATAGTACCAGGCCCCGATGCAAAATCCAAAATCGCATTTAATTCTAATAAAATGCCTTAACCTGACTTAGAAACAAACCCATACACAAATATTAACACGTTGGCTGCCAGGCGACAGACACAATAGAAAATCCAGTCAATGCCTTAACTATCAGCAACATAATTATTTATATTCTTCCTCAGGATGATCCACCAGTATTGATGACAGTCAAGGAAGAAGTTCCTATTGGCACAGTCATCGGGCAACTGGAAGCAATTGATGAGGATATCGATGAAAATGCAGCTGTAGACTATGCTATTACTGGTAATTATTTAGCCATTATATAAACAAAAACGTATCGGAAAACATATACCTATAAACGGCCTTATTAACCTCTAAAGATTAACCTTGTTTTGTAATAAGGCCATTCATGTGTTTATAGTTTAAACCATCTAGCCATTTTAAATTCCAAACTTTATTCCGACAACGTTAAAGTTTTATTTACAAAAGCTGACGTTAAACCCAAGTTTAAGTTGGTTAATTATTATTTTGTCCGAATAAAGTTCAGAATACAAATATTTCTAAAGTTTGGGTATAGAGTAAAATAACAACTCGTTTTGTAATGTGACGGATGTGGAAGCAAAAAAAAACTTACACAAACAAACTTTATTTGCAGTGGGAAACGACTTTGGCTTGTTGAAATTGGAAAGAACAAACGACAGCAAGGCTTTGATAACTGCAGCAGCGAGACTGGATAGAGAAGCAGTGTCCAAGCAACTGATCACAATAAAGTGCTTCAAGTATGGCACTAAACCAAGACTGACTAAATCTTATAATAGACTGGTACGAAATTATAGTAGTATAATAGACTTATAATATACATTACCCGGGCGTTGTTATTGCTCGTAAAGTTTTATAAAAACATTGTAAAAGCAAATTATTTTTTAAAGAGTAATGTGTAGTTTCTTGCCGGCTCATCTCCATAGGAACCGATCAATTGGAACCGAGCACCTAGCTTCTGACGTTTCATAAGTGCCCATGTAGGATTATGTGAAATGAAATATGTATGTATTAATGACAAAGATGACACTCTTATAAAGTCCAGCTTTGTTTAAGCCCCCTGCGACATAATAACGGTCACGTACTGGTACTGCATATCGACTTACAAGTGTACCTTTATAATGGCTGTAGGTACCCAAGCATCAGCCTGACACTAACACGACAGTTTAATACAGTATTTCAGTGCTTCTCCGTCTATTTTTATCATAAGTACCTACATCAACGCCAAAAACCAATGAACAAGACATTTTCTTTTCAGGATCCCTCAGAAATCCAAGTACTAATCAAAGTTCTAGATGTAGACGACCATCTTCCAGAATTTGAGAGTGCCAACATGACTGTAGGAGTTAGATTAAACGTGCCTGTAGATACACTGATAGCATCTATTAAAGCTACTGATAAGGACCCTGATGCAAGACCTATAAACTACAGTATTGTGAAAATGAGCTTCGAGTCACCGATCAAAGGAAAATCATTGAATAACATCACTGACGTGATTGTGTTGAATAATGTGACTGGCGACTTGAAGATCATGAAGAATTTGATACATTATGCTGATGGGATATTTAGGTAAGTTTTCATAGTTTTAACTTTTAGTTCCTATACTAGTCTGCTATCGCTTAACTATATCTAATACATATTTTGATTTAATTATTTTTCTGTTTCAGGTTGGTAGTAAGAGCAAACAATACAAACGACCCAGAAAGATTCAGCGATATCTTAGTGGAGGTAATTACGTGTTTCTCACTATCTGATATTTATGCATTGAAATAAAAGAACAGAATTAAAAGAAACAGGTATCCCAGAACACTCATGCTACATTAGATATATAAACATAGCTTGAGCCATGTTTTTGGCAATACTCTCGTCTCCATGGGACTAGCGAACTGTGCTTGTAAGTAGGTACCTACAGTTAAGTCTTTTATGTCTTCGTCAGTTTTCAAATTCTTTCCTCTATCAAGTCAGGAGTAGTCAGGACACATTATCGCTTTTGGAGCGACTTTCGTATCGTTTTGGATGAGCCGACTATTGCAAAGAAAACTATATTTAATTATTTATGGTTAAAGAAATGTATTTCTCAAATAGGAAGTTACAATTATTTCACTACTTGAAAACATTTTTATAACTTAAAATCATTACTTTTGAAATCATTGCTTAAAATCTTAAAATATAGTATTATAACAACTTTGACATACAAATTATGCAGCTATAACAAAGATCAAAATAGTATGGTGTTAATAATATCAAGGTAAACCTTTTCAATAGCCTGGCCATTTTATAAAATAAAAAAAAAAATTCTTTTTAATAAAAAAAATAATAATAATAATGTCAGAGAGACAGGCACAGAGTACTTTTTGATACTCTATCAAAAAGTAATCTGTGATAGACAGCACAGACAGGTAAAACCACAGAGTACTTTTTGATAGGGTAAAACATGGGACTTATAATAATAAGTCCATGGGTAAAAAACTTAGAGTAAGAACGCTAATGTAACATATTTCCGTCCAGACCGGGGCGCGTTTGCGGGAACGCAAGCGGGGTAACTATACCAGCCGCACGGGAGCGCGGCTGCGTTCTGCGTGTTGCCGTGTCCAGTGTTTGTCAAAATATAATATGGATGAAGAAGACTTATTTTTACTAGAAAAAAGGTCGAACTAGTTTGAGAAGCCCGATACAAGCGCGGGCCGCCCGCGCCCGCCCCGCGCCCTCGCCGCGCCCTCACTGCGGCCACTTGTATGAATGAGCTATTGCGTGAGTTGCCCGCGCGCTCCCCGCGCCCGCTTGCCCACTATGGACACTCAAAGGAAGTTCATATGTATGAGTTTGCCGCGCCGCGGCTGCCCTGCGCCCGCCAGTCTGGCCAAACACTTAAATAGTTCTGGGTGCTTACTCTCGAATATTCCGATAGATCGACACGTCTGTTGGTGAAGTGAGTGAGTCCAGCGAATCCCTGACGTTTGACTGACAATTACAATGTCGATCTCACAGAGTACTTTTTGATAGAGTGAGAGTCGATCTATCGGAATTATATTCGAGAGTAAGCACCCTGAGTCCGTAAAGCAGATTCTATCGTGCATTGAGCAGAAAAAAAATCCTTTAAGATAACGAACATGGCTGTGACCGTACACCCAAAATTAAAACTTCATCCAGTTCGGAAAATACAGGCGTAATCTGTTATGGTTTATTCTCCAGGTGGTAGTAGTGAGGGAACGTGACCTCCTCCGTCTGGTGATGCCAAGTGGGTCAAGACAGAAGTATGCAGACCTTCGAGACAGGATGTCTGCTGCCTTAGCGCAGAAGGGACTAAAGATGCAGCTGCATGATGCGAACACCGCCTTTTACGCTAGCACTGGGTAAGATAATAATTTTGGCCGAACACCCGTCACAGGTCTGACTGTCGACGGATCCCCGCTTCGCGAAGGAGATGACGAGGGCTCGTTCGCTCGTTTTGCTCACCCTCTTGAGGCCCCGTCATCCCCTTCGAACCTAACCTGTCCGAGTCGGGGTGCCCCAAGTCCCAAGCTCGCTTCACTCGCTCTTACATTCTAAGTTCTCATTGCGTTTTGCTATGTCGAGATAGATGAATGTACAGAATATTTAAAATATAGATATAATAGCATGTTACCATTAGGTACAGCACCGGAACGCGTAATGCCAGACGTTTCCCAAGCCTGCCAAATCCTTTACTCTGCCCTCGTACGTAGTTTGCTTTGAAAATGACGAGCATAATGTATACTAATACAGAGAATGTCTGTGTTAAAATACATTTTGCTCTTTAGTGTAACGAGCACAAAGCGGTACAGCACAGAATGTGGATGTCTGTGGTAATATACAGTCTGGCATTATGCGACCGCAGGGTATATTTAGTAGTAGGAACCCGTTGGATGCGAGAAGCACAGAACCGGTGGAAGCGGAGATGCTTGGGAGAAGCCCATGTCCAGCAGTGGACGTCTTTCGGCTGAAATGATGATATTCAGTAGTACGTAATCACGCAACGGTAGGTCCTAAATATAGCCGATTATGATACTCCAACTCGGGTATATTTAGTAGTTAGAAATTTCGAAAGCCTCATGCTAACTATACCCGACCAAAACCCTATGGGGAGTTTCCACAAGGTACATTTAGTAATAACGCAAAACCACGTACAGTTTTTTCATTAATTGACGTCTGCTGTCTATACAAACGTCCGCAAAATGAAAAACGTTAAAACTGGTTAAAACGTTTTAACACAAGAAGTAACACATTCATAAGACCCTGTCAAATATTGATTTACATTAATTTGTGCGAAAACGTAATTGCCTGTTTGAATGTATCCGTTTTTATGATTTAACACTCAAACGAAGGTCAGGATTAGTGTCGTTAAATATTATGCTTCCGTGGGAGATTATCTTCTCATGATACCATGATAGTACTACTAATAATAATATTCGAATAGATACTAAGCTCATAATTTCAACGATTTGCCTTTTGAATTAAAATTAAATACAAATCGTTATAATCTCTTATTAAAACACTCGTGATGATATCATGTGTCGATTTTTTTATTCTTGTCCACAATAATTAAAAATATATTTTTCATTCAAATGTTTCACCAATTCCATTGTTTACAGGCCCTGTTTCCAATTCAGGAAAGTAGAATCTGGTGAAGCTTTAACACCTAAAGCCATGAAGGGAACTATTCGTGCTTTAGGCACGGAGTTCCAGGAGATTCTAGAAACCTTCAATGTACACAACATCACTAGCTGCGGAGTGTCCCGAACGAAACATTCGCCGGCACAGCATGCATTGCTGGCTTTGGCTGGAGTGCTGCCGTTTGCTGCCTTCATAGCCACCCTTGTATTATGTTGTATGCATTCTAGTGGTACGTATTCTTTTGTTTTTAAGAGTTAAGACCCAGATACACGATGCAAGTTTCCTTGCCTGTCGCATACAATAAAATTGACTTGCATGGTCTAAACACTGTCTGTGCAGTGCAACTTATATTGTTGCTAGAACGTATGGTATGCCGCAGGCAATAAAATCACACAGACAATAAATCAGTCTTTATGTTTAATCTTTGGAACCTATACTGTTTAGTTGAAAGGATCAAATTTATGGTAAGTAGTTAAACCACAGTTAGAAAATAAATTACTTGATAAGTCCTTATTGGAATTAGGAGAGTTGTCATGTTATTTAAACGTTGGCCTTTTTAGGCCCTCAAGGGCTGCTTCCTAGGTGTGTTGCATTTAACGAATTAAATAGGTACCACTACGAAATGTGACGGTCTCACGATTTGGAGTGGACTATTTAAGAGAGCCATGACTAGCAAAATCATATGTAATTTGTTGTTTAATTTATTGAAATACCAATACTACAAAGCCGCGTCATTTACTAACAAAAAATCGCTAAATCTGTCGGTACATACCTGGTTGAAGTTAAGAGTCAGTTCATACACTTGTACGGAAAATATTTAGACAATTTGAGTGTTGACTTCAGTTTAATTATACATGTTTATGGAAAAACCATCTTCTAATGCGAACGTCAATAATACAGTAGGGGTCGTCATGCTTATGGTAACAAAAATCTTAGACTCGTCCAGTGGTCGGTAGTGCGACTGCTGAGCTTTGGGTCCTAGCTTAGATCTCCGAGTCGGGCAATGTGTTTTTGGGTCTTTCCCAGTTAGCAGCCCAGAGTCTTGATTTGTCTGGCAATAGGCTCGCCCGCTATAAGTACCTACATGGAAGTTTATCAGAACTCGCGAATGTACCTCCTACCTGTACCACCTCAGCCTTCGAAGAACACAGGCTTGATATTACGAGTATGTCATGTTAAACTCCTAGTTACCCTATTCTGTTCGAAACTTTTACTATAGTTTCATTCAACATGGTGTATTTTCTTTTCCAGCCAAGAAAAGAGCTCGGGAAGCGCTGCTAATCACAAGGGAGCCTCCACCAGTAGCCGCCAGTAATATATCAGGGCCAACCAGACTTTATGCCGAACCATTGTATACCACGTGACATAGCAGCTAGAACTAAATATAAGGTGTTATTGAAATAAGTTAAAACCCGAAAAGTTGTTATAGTAGGTACTCATAATATGGAACTGCAAAAGGACCAACCTTTTTTTTTTTTTTAAGGATGGGAAATCATCCAATGACTCCTCCCGCTCTGGGTGGAGCGGAAGGGAGTGTCAGACTCTTACTGACTAAAACCCATCCGTGTTCCTTCCTTAGCCCTTTATGTTCCGGGGCAGCGGTAACCCTTTCGGACAATCCCGCTGCTAAAGGACCAACCTTGAAATCGTTAAATCGTTATGTGAACATAAATTTAAGGAACTGCAGCTGTTTGTTTTTATTCGATTTTTGAGTTGGTCCTAAAGTGAATATTGTCCATTATGGTTGGTGGGTTCAATGACCAAATGGTCATTAATAATAATAATAAAAATAATATCCTTGGAAATTTCACACAACGCCATATAGTCCCAAGCTAAGCAACCTAATGCTTGTGTTATGGTAACGAGATGGCTGATAAACTACTTATTTTTATTTTTTTGTAAATACATTCATATTATAGATAAAACACTCAGACCCGGATCAAATACTTGTTAGTCGTACAAATATTTGTTCCGTGCGGGAATCGAACCCCCGACATGCTGCGCAGCAGTCAATCGCTCAACCACTGCGCCAACCGTGTCGTCATTGAATTCATTATCAATCAGATTTCAAATTATTTTAATTACACCTTGCATTTTATGCTGAATTCAGCGCTTTGTTTGACTCGTAATTACCTTCGTGAAGAGCTTGCAATGGTTAATTATAGTGCGCTGAATTTGGCATTGTGTGTATTATAAGTATTATTGGGTGTGTGCGAGTGTCTTTGTGTATAAAATAGAATTTGATTGTGGGTGTGTTTGTTTTATGAGTGAGTATGAGTGAGTGAGAGTAAAAGAGAGAAATGAATGTGTGTCTGTAAGTATTTGCGTAGATATAGCGTTTTCTTACTTGTCAGATTAATCCAAAACCAAACCCAACCAGGGATCATTATGAAAAACTTTATGTACCTCCAATGGGTACCTACTTTGAATTGGTTTCAAAATGCAGTCGTTTTTAGATCGATGACAATAAATACAAATAATCATACAATAATAGATACGTACATAAAGTACCTAAATAATAATGGCGGGACCACGATAAATGCTCGGATCAACAAAGAACGACTTATATGTATATAGGTATTTAAGTAGGTACGTATGAAATATTATTCAAGTAACATTGTTATGTAAATAAACTTGCAAAAAAGTTTAAGCGTAAGAAGATATTTAAATAATATAATTATGAATAATAATGTAGGTACTATGTTTATAAATATTGCTTTTAAAGCTTTGTACATTTTGCTGTTCTTACATAGGTATTATGATATTTTTTATGAAGATGTTGAAATCATCTTACTAATAGGTAATATTGCCAATAATAAAGGTGCACATTACAAATAAAATATTGTAATAATAAAGATATTTTATTGTTGCCATTAAAGAAAAATAAACTTATATAATCGCCTAAATTGCCTGATGTGAAATTATATTAAGTACAAAATAATAATGTATTTAATGGAAGTTTTTATGCGGACAGCCATTTTGAAAATGAACAAAAAGTATTAAATATAGAAAAATGTGTCATGACCATAATAGTGTGATAATATTTTATAGATTTTTACGTAATCTAAGTCACAATTATTATCAAAAATGCTATCTATTATATAATAAATTATAAATACGTGAACAATGAATATTGTGTGTTTTATAAATAAATTATTTAATTTTTAATAATAGTTGTATTACTAACTAAGGCGGCCCTTACACCAACAAACAGTTTGTGCAATATTTATATTGCGCAATATGATTGAATCAGTCCCTGAACTCAAACGATCCATTATTTTCACGCAATATAAAATTGAGGAAATCGTAAAATTGGATGTGGCTGATTCTAAATATTCTACTAAGTATTGTTTTTAGAAATATAAAATTTACTTTAAAGTAGCACCCCGCGGTTTCACCCGCATAAGTGTTGATCCCGCAGGAATATCGGGATAAAAAGTATCCTATGTGTTAATCCATGGTGTCAGCTCCCTCCATACCAAATTTTATCAAAATTGGTCCAGCCCTTTGTACGTGAAGAAGTAACAAATATACATAATATACATACACACGCACAAACTTTCGCCTTTATAGTATTAGTGTTATAGTGTGATTAAGAATTGGACGGTCACCCATCCAGAGACCTATCGCGGCAAGTGCAGCTTAACCTGATTGATCGACCTCTGCGGCTGTTATTAATTAGCTACGGGCCCCTCAACTCTATCTATCTATATCTATAAATAATCAATGTTCGTATGTTTGTCCTCTATGCGTTCCGAAACCTTTGGTCAGATTGTGATGAAACTTTGGTAATTTGTTCTAGGGACGCCCGTGAGAGTTCCTAATTAGTAAAACATGGGAAAAAATAACAATAGAAAAGATCTAAGGTGGTACAAAGTTTCCCGGGTCCGCTAGTTATTTATAAAATTAAATTAGTTATTAAATTATTCTTGTGTAACCAAATGATAACCACAACTACATATCGATACCTATACAAGTACGAATTTGGTCTCTAAAGTCATTCCATACCGTGACTAAAATTTTATTACCTTCGGGCCACAAAAAATTGTTTAATCAAAGATATTACGTAGGTGAATAATAAAAAACAGCTTAGGTACTCACACATCCTCGGCAGACTGCAGAATGTTAAAAAACGTGTTTAAAAGTAAAACAATAATACGAGTACCTTTTCGGCACCTTAAATCTGAGATGCTTTATCGATTATTAACAGTTTGATTTCGATTTTCATAGACACAGGAACTATGTACGGCATAATACTTGTCATAGCTCTGGTCATAATATGTATACTAGTTATCGGCCTACACCAGAAGAATACAAACGCAGTATGCCTCTCACGAAGAAGACTAGAAGGGAAAACTATACTAGTTACCGGAGGAACCGCGGGAATGGGCCTCGAAATAGCCATAGACCTCGCTCATCGAGGAGCTAGGGTCATAGTGGCTTGCCCTTTTGAAGACGAAGGCAACCGATCACTGAAGCAAATAGTGCAAGAAACGGAAAATGAAAACGTTATATTCAAACTTCTAGACCTCGGATCTTTGAAATCTGTTCGGCAATTCGCAGCAGATATCCTGAAAACTGAAGAGCGATTAGACGTTTTGATAAACAATGCCGGTATTGGGGTTCCCGGAGACTTCTTAACTGTCGATGGAATGAATTTCATAATGCAAGTGAACTACTACGGAGGATTTTTATTAACGCTTTTACTCCTTCCACTCCTGAAGAAGACGGCCACACCTGGCGATAGAAGCAGGATATTGATGACAGCGTCGGTTTTGCACAAGTTTGGACGAGTGGATATTGATAACCTGAACAAGACTGACTACTGGTACAGAGTGCAGATCTATGCTAACAGCAAGCTGTGTCTCATACTGTTTACAAATGAGCTATCAAAAAGATTGGAAGGTTCCAACGTTGTGGTGAATAATGTGGATCCAGGAGCAGTTGCGACCAGGATCCTTGATTCTGGGAACAAAATTGTGGGATTTTTCTTGAAACTTCTGTTTAATAGCATGTTTAAGACAACGTGGCAAGGAGCACAAACAGCTTTGCATGTAGCGCTAGATAAGAAAGCAGGTGAAGTGAGTGGGGCGTATTTTAAGAACTGTGAACTTAGTCGGGCAGGGAAAAGGGCGTATTGTGACAAAACTGCCGAGATACTTTGGGAGGAATCTGTGAAGTTGGTGCAGATAAAAGACGATGAGCTGGAACAGTGTTTTAAATCGTTAAAATATTGATTAGGACGGGGATTTAATTGTAAATAATTATTCCAATATAGGTTAGTAATGTTTTTCATTTCGGAATTACAATATCCTTTTTCTCAAATATTTGCATCATTTTAACTTTAATATAGATTAAGTGTACAAAATAATTATAGAGTCTTAGAAATGGATATTTACATAAAGAAGATTTATTACCTATAGAAATACATAAAGAATCATGATACATAACAAAAGTCCTAGTTATGGCATTTTCTTATATTTCCTACACAAATATTCACCTTTATCGCTTGCTTAATGCCGTGTTTGCGTTGTTAGACAAATAAATTGTTCCGGGTGTGGTTGTAAGTACACATAGGTTTGTAAACGCGCCCATACCATATATAATAAAATCTTTGTGTTGTGCAGTCGTCATTATATCAGACGTAAGCCGACTTTAGACCTTCCCGACGAATCAATGCGATCAGTCAGATAAAGAAAAGGTAGCTTGCCGGGTTATTGTCAATCCTAAGCAACAGTGGAAGACAGCTCACTTCACCACATTTTCACGATGAGATTTTTAAAGAACAGATCGGCTGTAACTAAAGCTTACGTGGGCAACTTTTTCAGCATATTGCTGGAGGTAGCCGGAGGTAGCTGGTGGCTGGAGGTAGTGGAACTGTGCAGAAAAACTGCTCAATATCACCAATTACTGCCAAAGGTACTGCTACATTATATTGAGTTATATAGGGCAACTTTATAAGCTGGTTGCTATTTCCCTTCTTTATATATTAGGTGTACCATTGGCTATATTATTGCCCGATCCAAGGATCTAACTCCACGCTCCACGATCACGCACTAGACACAAACCATAGACGTAATCTAATATACTTTTAACTTTTGACACGGATCAGTTATGTTTATACTTAATTTGTTATTGTGAACATTGTTTTTAATTAAAACGTGTATTTCTTTGTCCACGTATTTTTTTTTTTAGAATTATCAATTTCCTTGATCTCACAAATTGTTTTGTTAACCTCTACTTCATTAAGTTTTTATAGCAAAAAACATCGACGAAGAAAAACATCGTGAGTAAAATCACGCCCTAAAATTGTGTAACACAGTTTAAATTAAATCACAATAAGAGTATTGTGATTTAATTACCCTCTAGTTTTGAAGGATATTTCCATTTTCCGAGAAGACAAACAAAATATGAAAGCATCTAAAGTCACAGTGTCCATGACTTGCAGACGAAAATTGTATTGGTAATGCTGCAGACAAATAAATTAATGATTATGATTGATTGAGTTCATTGAAAGGAGAATGGGCAACGTACCATGTGATTCTGCTCTGAGGCATAGCCATAAGATTATATACCAATAGAAAGAGCCTTTCAAGTAGCATCTTTGCTTCTAACACGACTTTTGCCAATTGTTAGTCAGTATGGAGTGAATGACATAATAAGGTAACTACTTGGGCACCGAAGTTGAGGAATTCTATGGCGCCCAATATCTATAAGAGCTTTTAAATTGGAACCTTTGCTACTAACAAGACTTTGAAAAGCTCTTTCCATTGATGTAGGTATATATTATAGCTATTGGGCGCCAAGACCATTCCTAACCTTCAGTGCCCAAGTAGTCAGCTATTAGGTTATTAACTCCGAACTGAAGGTTCATGGTTCTCCTTGAACGCTCTTTCCATTGAAGTATATCTTAACGCTATTGGGGGATGCAGCAGGCTTAACGTTCGGTCCGGCCGACCAACTTTCAAAAATATTGTTCCTAAAACGGCATCTAGAAGGCCAATGTTTTAAAATGTAGTTTTAAAGGCTTAAAAGATGATGTTTGCAAGACACAGAATTAATGAATCTTAATTAATAGACGAAATACCTACCAGAATTTTTATAACATTCAATTACTCACATTTAGAGCTCTGTAGCTCCTTAAGTACACACGGCTACACATCAAGTTATACATAACCAGTATAAGCTGACTTCTGGTTTTACGAAAAACCTATAACATCTGCTAAAACGATTCTGTATAGTTTTAGTTATTAAATTAGGATTTAATTTTGTTAGTTTTATTAATTATTTGAATACAAACAATTTTTATTTTTAGGTATTATAAACAAATAACAAAGTTGTAACACATCATTTATTATCATTTATGTGTCATTGGCGATGCTAATTATCCATCAAAATTATACGTTCTTAGGTCATCATCTGCCTAGCCTTTTCCCAACAATGTTGGGGTCGGCTTCCAGTCTAACCGGATGCAGCTGAATACCAGTATTTTACATGGAGCGACTGCCTATCTGACCTCCACAACCCAGTTACTGGGTAATACGATACCCCTTGGTAAGACTGGTTGTCAAACTTTCGGGCTGCTGACTACCCGTAACGACTGTCAAAGATCCACGAATGACAGTCGGGACCAACGGCTTAACGTGCTTTCCGAGGCACGGAGGGGACACGGTATGTAAAGATGGTCACCCATCCACAGACCAACCGCGGCAAGCGTAGCTTAACCTGATCGATCGACCTGTGCGGCTGTTATTATTTAGCCACGGGCCCCTCATTATACGTTCTTAGGTATCTACCTAATTTTACGGGTAATATTTTCATAATATTCATCGTGCAGAAGATGTTTTGACAGAATACCAAATTCCAATGGAGGAAGAATATTTAAAAAACCAGCAAATTTTCAGTTGGACGCGCTCCTAACGATTCCGTGCCTACTACCAATACTTTAAGTACCTAATATAGTTTACCTTATCTTATTTCAAAGATAGAGTCCATAGTAACACGTATTCTTTTATTAACTGGCTAATACGTTATGTATTATTAACGTCATCTAACCACAATGTTTCAATTAAAAATAAACATAAAAAGTTTATTCAACCGCTACCACTAAAGAGTCTATATGACCTTAATCTATAAATATATCAATAAAACAAAGTTGGGTTAGTTACACTATTTATAACTCAATAATTTTAATGATCTTTGATTTGTTGGATTTGTCTCCGCCCCGAATAGCAGAATAACTATTTTTAACCGACTTCAAAAAAAGGAGGAGGTTCTCAATTCGTCGGAATCAAATTTTTTTTTTTTATGTATGTTCCCCGATTTCTCGAAGACGCCTGGATCGATTTGGAAAATTTTTCTATTGTTTGAAAGGGTATACTTCCCAAGTGGTCCCATGATCATCAGGATCAGGATCCAGGATCCAGGGTCAGGATCCCAGGGAAATCGAGGGAAACCCTCAAATTTTATTGGCAAACCTATAGCGATTTGGATATTTTTTAGCACTTGAGCATTTGCTCTCGGAAATCATCATTTGGTAAAGTGGAGCTGATGATGAAGACCACAGACGGCCATCGGAACTACTCAATGATAAATATTTTACGGATTGCGATTCGATTACTTTAATATGGTTGCTAAGCAATTTATGCTCGTCACAATGCTTATGGTGAATTAACTTAACGTAACTATTAAATTAACCCAGCATTGGGAAAAGCAATATTTTGTAAAAGGTGATGAGCAGTTGACGTTAGGCTATTGTAACTTAGATAAATCACAAACTCTCTCACTAAAAAGTGAAAAATAAAAACTTTTTTACAAAAAAAAACAATCGACTTCTAAAAAAAAACTAGAAAGTGATAAATAACTTTAATTTCGGAAGTCGGTGTCAATAAACGAAAATGCAGAACCAACGACACCGTTTTTAACTATTAAACATGGGAAAAATTTACGAAACAATGAAGATAAATTCATTTTCTCATACATTTTGTATGGAACGGGTTTTTCTATTCTGAGGCGGTATGTAATTCGCCGGGTCAGCTAGTAATTAATAAGATTATAACACGTTAACTACCACTTCAATGCAAATGTTCACAATATTATAGGTACTACCTACTAAACTAGTTGAGACAAATCACCTGATAATGGTATTTTTTATTGTGTTTTGTGCGTTAAGTGCTTAATTAAAACTGTTTTAAAACAATTAAAATAATTAAAGACACAGTTTATATTATATACCTACCTAATATAAAGCGAAAAACATAAAGTTGAGGGAAAAACAAAAAAAAAACAGCAGAGTAATGAATATCAACCACTCATAGTACTTCTGACATGCCAAATATATAATCTTCGTCCATGCATTCGCAAACAGATCGGTAAAGCTAAACTATACTCGACGAAAATTGCACATAACTAAATTATGTGGAGCTGGAAAAGGGCATAACTTCCTTGTTGGTCTGACCGTCAACTGGTTGACAGCTGACCTTGACCATCGACGGGATAATTGCTTAACACACTACAAGTAGCAACAACTTTCACTTTGACAGTTCAACAACATTATTTACATTAATTGTGTTGTTGAGTAGGCATATTTTAAAAAAATATGAAGCAATGTATTAGCAACATCCTTCAAAGTGATTCAGATTGAGAACGATAGTGTGTTTAGCAACAAGGTGCTGGTCAGGCAGACTATTGGGATTTTCAAGGGAATTTTCCAACAAGCAGTCGTCTGAATTTGTGCCCCATCGATGGTATTAGGATCGCTCGTATTCTAGCTCTTTTACTTAACTTGCGGCTGCCTAACACTGCGAGGCAAACAAGCGTGATATTATTTTATGCTGAAGAAAAGGTATACAGTTTTCCAAGAAGGCAAAGTATGAAAGCATCCTTCTCATCTCATGTCTCACTTCCAATATCTATGTTCTTCCCACGCTAAGAATCTGTGTTCTTCTAACAATCTTCTCTTACTCTGTCCTTCTCATATTTCTGACTTTGTTCATTCTTACTTTCATATACAGTCCATTCTTCTTTGGAATGCGCTTCCTCTTGATATCAGGACGGCCACCAGTCGCCGCCAGTCGGTATGCATTTAAGCGGAAATTGCAGAGTTATTTTCAAAACAAATAGTGTAGAGTCATCTCAACACCTCTCTCCCTTGTATATAATTATGTATATTATATTATAAGTTTTCTTTTACTAGCCTACGCTGTCCTGGGAAAAGACCTCCCTCCATTCCATTATAAGTATATATCATAGTAAATAGTTTGTATGTGTATGGTTTTTAACCTATTTACTTATTTGTGTATCTTCCTTTTTATTTAGAATTCAATAATTTTAATAGTCTTTTATACCATTGCATTGTTCGGCTCAACCAAAGCACCTGCCATCCAATCTCTTCACCACCCTTGGTTGACTGGTAGAGAATGCCTAAGGCATTAAGTCAGCCTATGTACCTTTTTGTGTGCGAAAAGATTAAATAAATAAAACATCTAAAGTCACAGTACTCACAGTGTCCGTGTAAGTGAAAACTAGCCGACGAACATTGAGTTAGAATTAGTATTATATGTGCTACAGACTGGATGAAGACAAATATATTAATGATGTTGACATTGGCATTTGCACTTTGGATCTGTAATCATATTATCATGTATGTATTGTCATTGGCGATGCTAATTATCCGAAAATATACGTTCTTTCAGAATGCAGGAAGAATTTTAATAATGTTCCTATTATTAATTAATACATTTCACATAGGGATAGCATATTAAGAGGAAACATCAAGGCGTAGAGAAATGAAAAATAGGTATTTCTAAAATCTATTGCTGTCGCGCAGTGCCCGAACAAGCGGGCTATCAAACGCGATAAAGACAACTACAGCTTGGACTGAAAATCCCTATTTTTAATTACAAAAAATCATCGATTTGTAGTTCCCTGATTTATTCTCCAAAACTTAACCGACTTAAGTACTTTTTTCATTAAAAATTAAAATAGGGCTTGAGCTGTGTTTCTATGTTTAATTTTTTTTATATAATGTAGTCAAATTTGTTTTCTGGATGTTTGAATTCAGCGGAAAATCCGGCCATTTTTTTAAGTTTTTGAACGTTTATATCTTTTTTTAAAATTAATTTTAATTATTTAATTTACCATAGATACTCTGGAATGACTCTACCGGTATTATCCAGAGAGAAAACAGGGGACTATGTTTGAATGGAAAAACGGCCCTTGTGTTTCCTCTTAAGGGGCCGGCGGAGCATGCGTAATTCATACAAACGTAAATACCAAAATAATCTGTAAATCAAACATATTCATATGGTAGTGTGTATTTATTCCGATTGGATTACATTTTAGCGGTATCTACAACGCCACATGCGAGCGACGCGTTATACTGACGTCACGGAAAATCCTGCATCTCGCAAGCAGAGTTTACCGCGCAACTAGCATATATACAACGGCCCGAAATGAATCATTGAGCAGTTGCCCGCCAGACACAACACCCGTCTGGTCGGAGAATCCTCCCTTTTCTATAGAGGATGAGTGAACTTTACACCCTGTTCCTCATACCTCTATACTGGTGACCCCGAGTATGAACGTCAGCGCAGCCTTCGTGCAAATACTTCAGCGTGACGTCATCATCATCACTCCCGCAAGCTTTAGCGGCGAGTCACCCAGCCAGCCAGCACCCACGGCTTCAACGGGTATCCTGACCACCAGTCCAACATGCAGCGACCGCGCATACCTGGTCATCACCCTCAGCCTCATCAGCAACCTTGGCACAGCACACTGCACTTTCGGCCGGTCAACAAGAAGAGCTCTCAATACCTCTCCTGGTCGACGTCAGCAGTCAGCCTCAACCCGGTGCTGTACCACATCCGACGCACTGGAGCATAATGCGGCGCCACCCCGACTCACTGGGTACATCTTCGCAGACAGTTCCGACTCACCGTGAACTATGCGGCAACCGGTTCCGACTCACTGGAACCTCAGCTGGCCTGGCAAGCATCGCAAGATACAAGACTCCACCCACTATCGACCTCCGGTCTCCGGAGGGGAGTGATGTAGCGGTATCTACAACGCCACATTTGAGCGACGGGTCATACTGACGTCACGCAAAATCCTGCATCTCGCAAGCAGAGTTTACCGCGCAACTAATGCTAGTTGCGACTAATGCTAGGGCCGTTGTATATATGCACATACAACGGCCCGAAATGAATCATCGGGCAGTGTCCCGCCAGACACAACACCCGTCTGGTCGGAGGATCCTCCCTTTTCTTTAGAGGATGAGTGAACTTTACACCCTGTCCCTCATACCTCTATAGCATAATATCTAGGTTTCCAAATATATATTTTGAAAGAACTCTGATAAAAAGACGAGATATGAGAAATTTCAAACTTCTATAGAAAACTTATTTTTCTCATAACTCGTCTTTAAATCAGTGTCCATTCAAAATATATACTCGTGTATCTACCTACACAGGAATAGAATTTTAATAAGTTAATAATATTCTTCTTGCAGAAAATGTATTGACTTAAGTCAATAGAGGAAGAATATATTAAAAACCGGTGAAGTGCCTGCCGGACAAAATTTATTTTCAGGGGGTATTTCATAGCTAGCGTTTGGCCACGGCTTCTCCCGCGTGGAGGAACCCAGGTCATGGTCTACCTAACTGTGTGCCAAAAAAGAATAGCAGGACTCTATGTAATCTGGGTGTCGCATTTAGACTTCGCGTACATTCGTACAAACACTTTCAAAAGATAGATCTCGGCCATGGAATCGTCAGGCAAACCGATTGGCCCTGTTCAGTTTAATCGGTAGTTAGGTCAGTGCTCCACGCCTGCCAGACCTTGATCATTTAGTAACAGAAAGGCTTTTGCAACAAGGTAAATGTTCGTAACGGTATTCGAGATGACAGTCTTATTTCAGTTTATCAATAGCGAAAAATTTCGCAGTGTGGTGTGCGTAGGAAATATACGTAGGAACCATAAATATAAAAAAAACTTTTTGGACAACAACAAAAACGCTTTTAGCCAAAGTTGCAATTATAGTTTGTGGCCTATCACTGTTTTTTTGTGTTTTACTATGTAGTTCGCAAATGTGTGAGTCGGGTCTTTGGCTTCATGCACTACCTTCGCCGAACATAGGCACTTTGTTCGACGACACTAATTTCCGCCTCGCTGCTTCCCTGCGACTAGGCAATCCTGTCCTCCTCATCGCTTTCACTGTGGCGAAGCATTCGTATTCGTTTCGTAGGATTTAATTTTGTTATTTTATTAATTAATTAGCTGCACCCCGCGGTTTCTCCCGTGTAAATGTCGATCCCATAGGAACTTTGGGATAAAAAGTAGCCTACATGTTAATCCAGGGTGTCAGCTATCTCCATACAAAATTTTATCAAAATTGGTCCAGCTGTTTGAGCGTGTAAAAGCAACAAACATATAAACACACACACACCCTCACACACATACACACACCCTCAAACACACATGCACACACACTCACAAACTTTCGCCTTACTGTCAAAATAAAAGCCATTGCATTGGTACTGTGTGTGTTACGCAATTACTACAGGCTTGACATTTTTTCCTTAACAATCAATTTTGAATTAATTTGTGCCTAGTTTATATCAGCTCCACTTTGCTGTCCCACCAATATTTGCATTATACAAGTATTTGTCTGTGGTCGAGCCTATGAATCTATTAATAATTTATTTATGCCTCTAATTTTGAAAGCGTTAGATCATCATCTACCAGATGGTTATTACTCATCATCATCATCTGTCTAGCCTTTTCCCTACAATATTGGGATCGGCTTCCAGTCTAATCGGATGCAGCTGAATACCCACTTAGGTAGGTTACCTTCTAACATTTTTATTAAATGAAACCATGTGTTTGCGGAACAAGAAAAATAGTGATTGCGGAGTCCATCATTGTTTATAAGTCTATGCCCAAATATTGTTTTTAATTTATTTTATCTTTGTCAGGTCACTATGATAAGATAATTACAATGAACCTACAATGATAAAAATGTATGTAATGAATGTGAGCAGCTGGTTACTGACAATATAAATAGCGCCTTTGATAAAGTATTTAATCCGAGAATAAAACGAAATATACTATGTTTACGATACCTCATGCACAAGTACCTTTGTTGCAGGGAATTAAAAGGAAAGATCCGTAGTCCAGAATGTCCGGATTTAGGCATTGTATAACAGTTGCATGGAGTAGGGCACTCCATCAAACACCGGCAAGCACTTTTAATAAGGGAATAGTTCTCTCACATATAATAACTAAATAATTTAAATGATGTAACCCACTCAATTTGAAATCTAAAACGCCTAATAATTTTACTTTTGAAGAAACCAGTTAACAATGCCCTTGGATGCCCACTGAAATTTGTAGTATTAGCCTCCTGCGAGAAAACACAACCACACCCACCTATACACACACACTGTACTTTTTGGGGCAGACAATCTCAGACCGTGAGTATTTAGTCATTGGCTTAGATAGTCCAGGGATACGCAGAGCCATCAGATCGGTCGCATCTGAGAATGTTAACGGAAGGTAAACGGAAACTAAGACTCGGAACTAGCCAAGTCTCAGCGAGGGAACAAGCTGAAGGTTTGTATTTGTTCATAAGGAATGTGAGCTCATGCTTCTTTATAATAATAATAATAATAACTTCCAACGGGCCTCTGCGAGTTGGCTTCGGCCCCTCGTACGCCTTTCAAAGGACCGGGACCCCATGGTCCCGAGATATGTTAAAAGTATAATAATAATAATAATAATCCATTTATGCCACACGCTCCTCACATTCCATTACAGGAATCGTACTGAGGCATTATTATGGGATGAAAGAGAGTTAATGAGTGAAGTAGCAACCTTGGACGGTAATTGAGTATTATTGGATGAAGACATTAAAGTTAACAGGAGACTACTAAGAAGTTTACTAAGAAGTTCAATTATTGAAGACAAATTTTCAGGAGATTCTGCTAGTTGACTGTTGAGAGCACAGCCTTTAGGCTGAGAAGATTGAGGAGTGCTAGTGAGCTGCTGATGGGCTGTTTTATCATAGGAGGGAGAAAGGGGAGCACGGGTATTTGACTTAAGAAACACAGTTTTGCGGTATGACTGAGTCTGTGATTTAGTATCTAATGTCTGCATAGCTACGAGCAGAAATAGGAATTTAACAGTTTTACTTGCCGCAGAATATGAAATTACTTTCCCAGCTATAATTGTTTTAATAGTCTTCTGCCTGCTTTACTCCGGGCAGGGCCTGCTATTTGCAAAGTGACTTCCAGAGCACAACACGCAAAAAGCTTCGCTCTCAGCAATGTTGCAACTATCACCAGGGTGATCATTGTCACACTTGCTCCAACGGGGTTTGGAACGACAAAGAGATTCTACATGACCAAATCGGCAACACTTGCGACATTAAATGGTGGGTACTGTCCTATACAGTAAGAGATGTATAGAAACAGAACATTCGGTTTGGTAAGACTTGGCCTTCAAATGTGATGACACGTTTTTGTGGGCCTTTATTCAGTTAAACCATCTTTGTTAACTTTCCTGTTCAATCGCCCAACTTTTATAATTGGACCACAGCCTATTGGAACTTTTAAATATTGAGGACTTCCTCTTCTGAGAAGTCAGTAGGAATTCCACTTACAAGACTCATACGAGTTAGACTAAAGGACGATCTTACTGCTGCATATCAATTTGTGCCCAAAACACTATTTGAAATGAATCCTGAGGGGATGTAAACTCAACTGATACGCGATTTCTACCAACACGCTTGACTGCAACAATATTTGATAGATCCTGGTTTGCCTAAAAACGCCGAAATGTAGTTCCAGAATTGGCTTGAGTTTCCTGACGGGAAACATGGACCATGAAAGGACCTTTGTCTGTTGCTGAGTACCTAACACAGCCTACATGGGTTATCTTTTGTTTGGTAGGGCGATTAGATTCATCCCCTTCATTACCGGCGCGTTTTCGTATGTTAGTCTGGGATGGAAGGATTTAAGAGTCCAGGTTACAGACCACATCTGCAAACTGGCTTATTGGGTTGGGGGTGGGACTTGGGTTAGATGTAGAAAAGCCGAACAAGAAAAAATCCAGTTTATTTTCATATAATCACATGATATTCATATTGGATATGGATAATCATGACCAATATCGGTAAAACAAAACAACACTAATCAAACCTGATAGCAGGTAACAAAGAGACAAAATACAAACAATTTATTTTATATTATTTATTTATTAAAACTTTATGCACAAGTAAAAAATCTGTATCTACAAAGGCGGACTTAATACCTTGGGCATTTTCTACCAGTCTACCTTAGGATCACCCTAAGGTAGACTGGTAGAGACAATACACAGTAGGTGCAATAACAGAAAACAACTTAATAAATATTTATAACTAAAATATAAGAATAAATACATACATACAACAAAATATAAAACAATCACAAAAACAAGTCACAATAAACACAATATCACAGAAAAACAGCAAAACTTTGAACACACGTGTTACCTACCCAAAAGCACACTGTGGCGACAATCTAAATTATATTCATTTCGTCTCTCAAATGGGAACATGGGGTGGGCCAACTTTTTGCATGCAAGTGTAGTTCTAATTTAGTTAATTTAATCATTTCTGTCAAAATACTATGTTGAGTTAGCATTTAAAAATTATAAACTGATGCTAACATCATCACAATCATTGGAAGTTTTTGTTATTGCGAATATTTGCGCTTAACCAAGATTCGGTGCCGGTGAATGTATTTAAACTACGGTTATAACGAGGTATCACTTAACGTCGTATTACAGTGTATTCCCAGCCGGCGCCGGCACCGCTACCATGTACGGAACTCTGCTAATTATTGCCATAATTGTCATAATCGCGCTCTCGGTGGCGGTGTACCAAAAGAGCACAAACGCAACATGCATATCGAGAAGGAGGTTAGAGGGCAAAACAGTCATAGTAACTGGAGGAACTGCAGGAATGGGCCTCCACATTGCAACAGACCTAGCCCACAGAGGAGCCAGGGTTATCATCGCCTGCCCCTTCGAAGACGAAGGCACTAATGCAAAGAATCAAATAATACAAGAAACCGGCAATGAAAATGTTGTATTCAAACTCCTGGACTTAGCATCTGTGAAATCAGTAAGACAATTCGCAGCAGACATCTTGAACTCTGAAAACCGACTAGACATTTTATTGAACAATGCTGGAGTTGGTATTCCTGCGGATTTCCTGACGGTCGACGGAATGAACTTTATAATGCAAGTGAACTATTACGGAGCATTCCTACTGAGTCTTCTACTTCTTCCCCTTTTGAAGAAGACAGGGAAGCCTGGTGAGGCGAGCAGGATAATAACAACAGCTTCAGTCCTTCACATGCTTGGAACGGTGGACATCAATAACTTAAACAGAACGAACTATTGGAGCTTAATTAGGATTTATGGTAACAGCAAAATTTGTCTCGTCTTATTCGCTAATGAACTGACCAAGAAGTTGAAGGGTTCTAACGTTGTGATCAATAATGTGGATCCTGGAGCAGTTGGCACTAGGATCTTTGACTCCTTGAATAAGGTATGTGGAGCAATTTTAACACTACTGTGCCTTTTATTCTTCAAGACGCCATGGCAAGGCGCGCAGACGGCTCTGCATGTGGCGTTGGATAAGAAGGCTGGTGACGTAAGTGGAGCATACTTCAAGAACTGTGAAATAGTGGGAGCTGTTAAACGTGCGTATTGTGACAAGACTGCTAAAGCGCTCTGGGAAGAGTCTGTGAGATTAGTGAAATTAACAGAAGACGAAGTTGAGCAGTGCTTTAAATCATTATAATTATTTTTGAGGATACTCTCATAGTATCAATGAAGGTATAAAAATAAGATAAGTTTAATATAAATAAAATTGTTAACGTTGATTACTCTAATACAATCAATGTTTATATTTAGAACGTTTACATATTTTATGTTACCTTATTGACAAATATCTTTAATAAATTATAATAATGCATAATAATAACCGATCAATGTTAAATGTGTTGCAATCATTTACACAACCCATACAAAATTAACACAAATAAGAAAGTGTAGGGCAAAACATATGATGTACGTTCTTGTACTAATAACACAACTTTAATGCAGTGTGACCTAAATTATTCACTCCTGGCTCCCTTCAAAATGGTTGAGCTGAATGGTGCTGATCGTTCTCCAAAAAAGAGCGATACGAACCATTGTCTGCATTTCTCAACGAGACATCTGTAAACCTTATTTTAAAGCACTTGTTATTCTCACAGTACCTAGCCATTACTCCTAAACACCTTTAAAAAATATGTGTATGACTACGAAACAGGAGAGGACAGGCTGGTAAAGGAAAAAAAACCGGCCAAGTACGTGTCGGACCACGCACAATGAAGGGTTCCGTAGTTGGAATGAATTTATCCCAAGAACAAACTTAACATTGTAGTTGAAAAACATGTTCTCCCATACATTCCAACTGAAAATGTAAGTTTGTACGCACTATATTGAGAGATTTACCATGTTGTTTCAAGATCATAGACTTCTTATTAATTTTCCTGTAATCTATAGGTATAGAACTATTTTCTGTATTTTTAAAAAAAAATTAGGCTCAGTAGTTTCGGAGATAAGGGGGGGGGGAATGGTAAATTTCCGTCTATTGTCTTAAATAACTTTAATACAATTTATTTTAAAATTATGAAAAAAATATATTTGAGATCCTCATGGTAAGCCCTTTCATTTGATATGTCACACGGTACAGATTGCGAAACTTTTTTTTTAAATTGTCTATTTACCCCTCAAAAATGACTCCCATTTTCAAAACTCATTTATTTACGTTACACGTCTGTGTTTGGGTCACAGAGATTCATATGTGTACCAAATTTTAACTTAATCGGCCCATAAGATTCGGAGCAAATTGGCTGTGACAGACGGACAGACAGACAGACAGACAGACAGACACACGAGTGATCCTATAAGGGTTCCGTTTTTTCCTTTTTAGGTACGGAACCCTAAAAACGCGTAGAAAAGACCTTAGGAATAAAATCATGCCGCGTTTTGGTTTATTAAAACAAAGTCCACAGAATTTAATAAGTTACCGCTTGAGCTGAAAAGCATACTGTACACAAGCTCATTTAGAGCAAGACTCAAAGCATTCTTTGGAAAGATGTCTACACATTAGATGATTTGTAATGGACTTTTTGCTCTTTGACACTTTGACTGCCAGGCAACAGACACAATAGAAAATCTATTGTTCGCGGTCACCGGTGACCACGTTGGCAGTCAATGCCTTAAACTGACATTAAATTATTTGTTTATGGTGTTATATTGTGTTCCGCGTTCATATGAGTTTTATTTTTTAACCGTCTTCAAAAAAGGAGGCGGTTTTCAATTCGTTTTTTTAAATGTTTGTTACCTCAGTACGCATTATAAACGATTATTATTACGCCGTCACTTGTAAACCGATTTGTAAATATATATTTTTATTCATAATCATAATCATTTTTTATTTGTGTAACATAGGTTGTGAATACAGTTCTTAAATGAAGTTCTAGGTCGCTATGCTATGCCAAGAGGCGTACAAATATGGTTGCATGCTAAATAATAACAATATGGAATAATTTCTACAGTCAATGCATAAATAAATAATCATAAATTACAATTAGTCACAATATTCAATTAAAATTTGTTTCTCCAGTCAAATAAATAAATAAGTCTACATTCATTTATCATTCAGAAATTCATCAGTCGTATAATAGCATTTTTCAATTAATAACAACTTTAAAAAAAAAAAAAGGATAAGGTAAGTATTTTTAGCGATTTAAAGAATGGTACACAGCTAACATCAGTTTTCAGACCACACATCGATCTTATGCATCTTTTTTATGCCTTAAAAACGAGATCTTTATCAGTAGAATTGACCCAGAAAATAATACCATATCGCAAAATTGAGGCTACTAAGCCGTGATATGCAACTAGCAGCGCATCCGTATTTATTTTTCTAGCAATTTGGAAAAGTGCGTATGCTGATTTATTTATTTTCTTGCTTAAGTCATCTATGTGGGCCTTCCAGTTAAGCTGGTTATCAATTAATAAACCTAAGAATTTTGCTACTTTAACTTCTTCAATGTCACAGTTACTATGTCTGATATTTACTTTTGGTACTACAGTTCTTTGGTGAAAGTGTTATATTGGTTTTCTTTAAGTTTATAGCTAAATTATTTTTATTAAGCCAATTAATTATGTCCGATAGTGTATTATTTATGTCATCTTGATAAATATTGCGATCAATAGGTACATTTCACCATAGCAGTACTGTCGTCTGCAAACATCACCATTTGATGTTGAGTCACCTTTGGCAGATCGTTTATATAGATTAAGAAAAGAGGTGGCCCAAGGACGCTACCCTGTGGGACAACAAACTTTATTAATCTAGAATGAGATGAAAAATTCTTTTCAAATTTTGTTTTTTCACATATTCTTGCAATCTCTGTACATTGCATTCTGTTGGAGAGATAGGATTCGAGTAGTTTTAAAATGTTACCTCTGATACCATAGCTATGCAGTTTGCCTAATAAGACGTCGTGCTTTACGTAATCGAAGGCTTTGGTCATATTATCTGTGTAAATAGCACAAATAGGAGCTTTTTGGTCTACTGCTAACATAATGCTACGTAAAAAATCAAAAATAGCCATGTTAATCGTGGTATTCTTTCTAAAGCCATTTTGTTCCTATCATAATAAGTTAAATTTATTGAGATAGCAATACAGAGATTTATAAATAATTTTTTCGAAAATTTTGGAAAATACAGAAATTTTAGCTATTGGCCTATAGTTTTTCATATCGGTTTTGTTATCTTTTTATAAAGTGGTTTAATAATTTACTTTCTTCAAGTCTTCAGGATAAACTCCGTCAACAATGCTAAGGTTCATAATATGTGCTAATACGGGAGCTATAAGTGCTATAAGTTTTGAATGCATTTGCAATGTCAGTAGATTTTGAAAAGGTCAGGTCACATTTATTAATGGTCATTATTTGTTCTTTAGGAGAGTTATTTGTAGTTCTATTGACTATTTGCCATGTAGCTTTCGACTTATTCTGCGAGATTTTTATAAAGTAATCATTTTGAGCTTTTTGAGTTAGTCTTATTATTTTCTTATATAGTAAAGCGTATTTTTAAAAATTAGTTTTATTGTTATGTATGTATGTATGTCCACAATAATTTTCTTTGTTTTTTATTACAGTTTTTTGTGCCGCGCGATTCCCATTTTACGTTTTTATTAGTATTAATAGTTATTATTCTATCAGGGAAGCAAAGTTTGTAGAATAGGGAGAACGTTTCATAAAATCTTTTGTAAGCTATATTGGCATCGTTACTTTCATATACGTCCTTAAAAGTTAAACTTCGAATGCAGTCTCGGAATTTTTTGAGGTTCTCTGTAGAGTAGTCTTTTCTTACAATTTTCCAGAATTTTAAGCGGCATGTTCTATTTATGGGAACCCTGAGTATTTGTGACGTGTGATCAGAAAGGATGAGATCTATAATTTCAGCTTAACATCCTCTTCGAATGTTATGTGCAAAATTATCGATACATGTGTTACTACTAAGCCTGGTAGGTTCATTTATTTCTAATGTCAAGTTGTAACTCAGTAGAAAATTCTCTAGTTCCAGAGTAGTCCTATTCCTTTTTAACGTATCGATATTTAAATCGCCACATATATTTTTTTTTTTGTATTATTTAACAAACATAACTTACTCAAAACAATGTCAAGCTTATCATAACATGTCAAATAATTGTATTTTGGAATTCTATAAACACAAATTACAATAAAAGAATGAGTTGTCAATTCAATTCCACAAATTTCAAAAACGCCTGACACAGATTTCTTAGCAATATCTGGAAGTTCTTTATATTGATGCCCAGTTCTAACTAGAATACACGTCCCTCCACGATTTGTTTTGCGACAAAAGAAAGCGGCGGGATGGAAACCAGGAAGGTACAATAAACTTTCATGGCCAGATGCAATAAAATGTTCATTTATACAGAGAACGTCTACAATAGTTCCTTGATTTTCAAGGTTTTTTAATTGAATAGTCAATAAGTCCGATTTGTTCAGCAAACCGGCAATATTTTGGTGCAGAATATTGAGAGTATTATAGAGAAAACTGCGAGTTTTGTCCCTCTGTACTAGTCGCAGATGTTGTCTTATTATTCGAATTGTAATTAGGATGCATTGTGTCATTTATGACAAGTCCACATATTTCATACTCAGTATCATTTCATAAATATCATTAAAAATAGATTTCATTCCGGAGTAATTTATCATGCCTGTGCGTCTATTGAACATGGTATCGTCGTATTTTAAATTCTTGTTGCTATCCAGAAAATATGCATGTGTATGAGTAGCTGTATCCAGATATAACAAGTTATTGAAAGTTTCCACTCTAGAATTGTATAGTTAATTATTATTGAAGAATTTGTACGTTGATGCGCATATAATTATGTTTGTATTTGTAATTTCTTGTAAAACTTGTCTTATTAATAAAATACTATCGTAATATTTACATGTGACTTGGAAGTCCTCGCCACCTATCAATATAATTCAGTAGTCCTGCATGGTGAAGTTTGTCAATTTTTCTTTAATGCCTTTCAGAAGTGTTTTGACATTTCTATGAGGTGTGATGTAGTGGCAAAGTTCACATTTATCTATAGTTTTTTCGGCAATGTCAAGCAATTTATTCGTGTTGTCGGTGCTTATGATACATTTGGGGTTTGGGTAAAGTTGGCGTCATTTTGAAGTTGAGCGGCCAGCAATGAAACTTGGATATTATTAAAGAACAGAATAAAACGATCAAAAGTTATTATGGACACATTTCTCTAAACCATATCGGAACGGAGATATTTGTCTTTGTATTACTCATTAAAATCGAGGAAATGATTATATTTTACTGCACTATTTTAGGTTTGTGCCGTATTGTTTCAAGAATTCCAAATAAATTAAATCAAATATAATGACAAAGACGAATGGACCGAATGCTCGATTACAGTATTGTATGGACTCATGGAGCGGCGCGCACCCTCGAGCTGACCATAGACCATGCCTTACAATCTTACTCGTAGAAACCCTGCAACAGCATTGTCATAACCCAACTTATTACAGATGACATGTACAAAGATATATTTCCAGCTGGTTATTAGCTTTACAATTTCGTAGTATTTTAATCTGTTAAAAAAAAAAAAAAAATAACAAAAAAAAATATGGTTTTTCTGTAAAACAGTAAAACCAATCTCTAATACTCGTATCATAGTTCTAATAAAAACAATAGTAAGATTTCTTTACGAAAGACAGTATCTAATTGAAGTATTTCTACTCGTATAGTGACGAATTTTTAAAATCTTCAAATGCAAATATCTTAAGTTCGATATCACTTAGGACAAAAATAATTGAACATATATGTGTACTTAACACAACACAATAAAGTGACAAGAAAATGATTGGTGGCCGCTGAAAAAAAAAATGCTACGTTTTAAACTACTGTTGTCTAAATTATTAATAATTTGATTTGATGGTGTAACAGTATTGGTTGTTTCGGTTTATTGTTTTATTATTGGTTGTTTCGATGTAAAGAAGTAGTATTGCCAATATTTACATCTGTTTGTGTTTGTTTGCAATCATTTTCCATTCTTATTTGCATAGTACTACAAGCTGTCAATGTTTAGCGTTTTGTTTTTGCTGGCGTATGAGCCGTGAGATTACTGGTTTGGGTCTCCTTATTCAAATTTTGCATTCGGCATGCAGATTTATTTCCAAAAGATTGTTTTATTGGGGTTGATGTTAGGCTACTCACTTGGAGTTTCGTGTTTGGAATCTTTCGTTTAGAACCTGAAGTAGTACACTTGGCTTCTCCTGCACCCACCTTCTTATATGAGCAGGTAATGCTATAAATTCAGGCTCTGTATACCAATTTGCAGAAGACACGTGTATATTAGTCGCTAATAAAAACATACAGGATGCTGAGGAAACCCTACAACGTAACTTCGACGAAATGTGTAAATGGGCTCATAACGTAGGATTAGTAATAAACGCAACAAAAACAAAAATTATTCACATACATTCATCACACATTAAATGCTCCACTATGCCTACAGTTATAGCACACGAACACACTTGCCTACATAGCTCGCCAGAGACTTGCAAATGTCCGATATTAGAAGTGGTTGATAAACATATGTATATCGGTCTAATGGTTGATAGCCGATTCTGTTGGGGACCGCACAAAGATTACGTATGCAACAAGCTGAGGTCTATTCTAGGTAAGCTTAGCATACTGAAATATAAACTGCCTTACAAAACACTTAGAATGTTATATATGGCCCTAGCAGACTCAGTTATCAACTATGGACTCAGCAGCTATGGGAGAACCTATCATATATTACATACCTGACCGATATTTATAAACTACAACTAAGAATATTAAAAGTAATTACACAAACAAGAAATTCAAAAACAGTGACGACGACCTCTTTAAATACTGTAATGTTATGAATGTGTTCAATAAAGTTGAATTTTGTACTCTAGCGGCAGTCATTAGACCTGATTTGCTAACCGAAAAAACAAGACCTGACTTTATGAGAACGATACCACTTAAAAATAAATACATCTTACCAAAATTCAAAAATGTTTACGGGATGAGGGTTGCAGAGTACTTAGTACCTTTTTATCTTAATAAACTTCCAGAAGACTTGCAAACGTTATACAAAACGTGTTCAAACGGTCTCTTAATTTTTTGTAGCTGACAAGTTAAAACACGAGTAAGTTGTGTCGATGTTTTAGCTAACGTGTATGTGTGTATTTTAGTGGTAAGCGTCTAGCTTGTATTACATTTTATTGTTTTATTCTATTCAAATCAAATTTAAATCTATATTTACAGAAATATTAGTTGTGATAAAAACCTAACCTATAAATTCAGTATTGGGGGAAGACTGTCTAGTATTTTAGGGAAAGGCCGTCATGTGCCGATCTTGCGCCAAGGCAGATGTTGTAAACCTTTTTTACACTTTAACGCCCTGAGAACCACCACCTTCCACCTTTGTTCCCACCTGAAACATGGTCTATCCATGATCGTTTGGAATTAAACACGCCTCTAATTCCGAAAATTCAGTCAAATCCTGATTCGACTGAATTGGTGGAGACCATGTTTCAGGTGGGAATAAAGGTGGAAAGTGGTGGATCTCAGGGCGTTAAAGAACTTTAAAATACCGAAAAGGTTTTTGATTACCTTAATTTTGAAAATCGTAACGTTAAAGTTATTTTATTTTTTTGTAAACCTTTTCACTTTATTTGTGCTTTATTATCTTCCTTTTCACCAAATTTCATGTTTCTAAATCTACGGGAAGAACGTACGATTATCTTAAAAGTGTTTGATTTCCTCGATTATGTATGAAATAATATGTGACGAAAAATAATTTTTTTATCATTTTATTTCAATTATTAAATTATATAATAACTTAAACTCATTCGAAAGAGCAGTCCATCGATTAATAAATATTCGTTGAATCGATCAGTCGAAGTAACGTTTGGCGATAAAAGGTTGTTTCGCAAATAAATTCCATTCGAACAATCGTTCAGTCGATTTTCCATTAATCGAACATGACTCTCGAAGTTAAGTTACGGACCCATTAAACAAATCGTATTTCATCGGACATCGAATATAATGTTAATTAATAGACTAGGTACAGACGCCAGCACATCAACCTACCCGAAACTGTCAAAATTTCCCAATCAACTTTGAACCTTAAACTTTAGCGATAAAGTTGAAAATCTATCAAAGAAATTTGACACATTGTAGTAGGCTGATGTGCTGGCGTCTGTACATACGGCATGTATGTACCTAGTCTATTAATTAATATTATAAAACTAGTTAAGGTTAAGGGATATGGATGAAAAAGCACCTTTTACAGCAGTAAAGTATATTTAAACAAAGATAATAATTACAACGATGTTAGCGGCGCGTACGCGGAAATGAAACTCACATAATTACGATAAGTCGCACTGCTCACGCACTTCGTATTACTATAACACCTCCCCTCGAAGCCATGAGCATGTATCTTCGATATTCACATACATTCATCCATCATACCTAAATTACGCAGACATTCATGATGCTTTGTTCCACTCAAGCCTTTGGTCAAAACATCAACAGGCATTCGATCAGTACATAAATATCTAAGACAATTACACCTTGTTCGCACATATCTCGAATAAAGTGGTGCCTCACATCGATATGTTTCGTTCGTGGATGATAATTCCTACTTGAGCAAGTTTAATCGCGCCCTGGTTGTCGTTAAATAGCGTCACACACTCACACTTAATCGCAATGTTACTTAGAACATCACGAATATACATTGCCTCTTTAGTAGCTTCGGAAATGGCTACGTATTCAGCTTCGGTGCTTGATAAAGCAATGGTCCGTTGCTTTCTCGCCTCCCAGCTAATCGGAGCACCTGCCTAAAATAAATGCGAAACCGGAATAGGATCTACGATCTATCGCATTCCTTCCCCAGTCTGCATCAACCACACCAAAAAGAGGCAAACCTGTTCTTTCGTACACTAATCCGTAATCTGATGTACCTTTCAAGTATCTCAGCACACGTTTAGCAGCCTTCCAATGTTCAATATCGTAATTTGAATTGAATTGGCTTAAATAGTTGACGGCATAAGTGATGTCTGGTCTTGTTGATATGGCCAGATGCATCAAGGCACCTATCAAACTTTGATACGGATACTGTTCCATTAAATCACATCTGATACACTCAGGTTTCTCTAATTTAACATTTACATCTATGGGTGTGACAGCAGATTTACACTCGCTCATACTAAACCGTTCTAACAGTTTGTCTATATAATGATTTTTGACTTAAGTACACTCTATATTCGTCATCACGACTAAATTCAATACCTAAACAAGTTGATATCTTGCCCATATCTTTCATTTCAAAGGCATTCGACAACTGTTTCTTTATATCTTTCATTCATGCATCATCATTTGTTGAAATAATAATATCATCAACATATATACCAATTATCATAATTTGCTCACCCTTCTGTGCAATAAATACACAAGGATCCTGTGGTAACCTTTCAAACCCAATATCACTCAACTTTCTCAATAACTCTTTATGCCACTGCAACCCTGATTGACGCAAGCCATATAAAGATTTTCTTAACAGACACACACTATCCACACATTCATCAAGAGCCTTATTCCAGCGTTTAGCTGTCTGAAGTATATTCTATTCTGTTATTATTTTCTTCTGTGAACCAATTTTTTCTTTTGCGAGTATTCTGTCTAGAACATCGCTTAACTGGTCTGGTATTTTCATAAATACAAGAGGTATTTCGAGTGAACCGTTAAGGTACGCCGTTACCACGTCCATTTGATGGTTTTTTAATCCAAATTCAGCCGATAAAGCCGCTATAAGCCTTATTGATGACGATCTCACAACGGGGATGAAGTCTCGTGAAAATCCTCCCCTGGCCGTTGTGAACATCCTTTTGCGACGAGGCGCACTTTCTTGCCAGTACTTTTCGTACTAAACACAAACCTACTTCCGATAACTTTTCGTTGTTTAGGTCGTGATACAATTTCCCAGGTTTTATTCTTCATTTGTGACAAATACTCATCTTCTAGGGCAAATTTCCACAAATTTACATCGCTTCTCTTCTCTACATCTTTCCAAGTCATTGGTTCTATCATTGCTATCCCTGCACTGATCTGTTCATTCGGTTTATCTGATTCATTTTCACTATCTGTACCACTACGAATTAAACGAGGTCTTCCTCTTCCTCTTTTCGAAGGTTCTATTAAATTTTCCCACGAAACAGTTGAGTTTCTCTTTCTATGTAATTGACCTCTATCTCTATCTTCTTCTGGTTCATGAACTCTTTCAATCGATCTTGGTCTACTACCACCTCTTCTGGTTCTCAATATCTTCCGGTTATCTTCCACACTTTCCTTATTCGCGTTAGACACCTTTAATTCAACTCTTATTTGTTCTTCATTAATGTCTTCTTCTTCATCAAATATCTCTTTATATTCATGTCTAAACGCTGTCTCATTCATAAACTTCACGTCACGACTCACTATTATTTTTCTTGTCGTAGGATCATGTATCCTATATGCCTTAGATTGAATATCATAACCCACAAATATTCCATTCTGCGAACGAGACTCAAATTTTCCTTTTGGTTTTCCCTTTTCCTTATAATAAGCTTTCGCACCAAACACGTGCATATATATTACAGTGGGTTTCTTCCCTTTCCATAGCGTAAACGGAATTTGACCATTTAATGCTGTAGTTGGGCACCGGTCTCTTATGTAATTAGCAGTATTTATTGCTTCTGCCCAAAAAAAAGGAGGACTGCCTGCTTGAAGCATCATACAACGTGCCATCTCAATTAAAGTCCTGTTCTTTCTTTCAGCGATCCCATTCTGTTGGGGTGTATACGGCGCTGTCAATCTTCTTCTGATTCCAGATTTATTCAATAAATCATCAAAGTCATTGTTTACGTACTCACGTCCATTATCAGACTGAAGTTACTTTATCGTCTTTCCTGTTAAATTCTCTGCATAGGCTTTGTAGGTTTTAAATGCATTTAGGACATCACTTTTGTTTGCTATGAAGTATACTTCACACCATCTGGATTTGTCATCGATGAATGTAACAAAATATTTTTTACCACCATAAGACTGATGTTTCATGGGGCCACAAACATCGCTATGCACTATTTCTAGTAATTCGCTTGTACGATCTTCCGTTTTCTTTGGAAAAGGCGTGCATGTCTGTTTCTCACTTATACATTTCTCACATTCAGACAACTTTTCGTCATCCTTGAATGTTAGCCCGTGTACTAAACTATTCTTCGCCATAGCTTTCAAGTCGCGTTCGTTGAGATGTCCGAGACGTCGGTGCCACGTGTCTAGTTCACACACATTCACAGCTTCAACATTATTGGTACAGTTCTGACTCAGCCGAACATGGTATACGTTACCAACACGGTCTGCCCGCATATGAATTTTATCATCATTATCAATCACAATCGCATCATTCTTTCTGAAGCGAACCTCGAACCCACGATCAGTCATCTTGGCCACTGATAGTAAATTTGTACGTAAATCAGATACGTAGAACACTTTTTCTATATCAATTTGGCGTTCTTCACTGCCCGTGTCTACCGAAATCCTTACCTTACCAGTGCCGGTAATTTGGGTTCTGTCGCTGTTAGCTAAATTTAGTTCGGAGTCCACCCGTGTAAAATCCTCGATCATTTGCTTCTCGTTACACATATGACCCGTACATCCACTGTCAATGCACCAAATAGGATTTAGTTTCTTACCCAACATAACCTCTTCGGTAGTACTCAATAACATTGTTGTCTTTTGCTCGTTCTCTTTACTGCATTCCAACTTTTGTGCGCTTTGTTTATACTTGTTAATGTTCTTAGTCTTGCATTCTCTTGCTAAATGCCCGCGACGACCACAACGATAACATTCAAAATTGTTTTTATGGCCTTGATTATCATTATTCTTCTTCAGATTGGCATTTTTATTTTTATTGATACGTTTGACGAACATAGCCCCTTGGTCTACCGTCTTGGACTTACGAGCTTCGTAATCCTCGATAATCTTGACCTTTAACGTTTCCGTTGATGGCAAATCATCGCGTGATTCCATTGCTGTCCTAAACATGGCGAACGAATCCGGCAAACTGTACAACAATAATATGGCTAGCAGTTCGTCAATAACAATCAACCCGATTTCTTTGAGTTTTTTCACTGCATCAAAAAAATCCGCGATGTGCTTCTTCAAATCATCATCGTCCTGCATACAAGTAAGAACCAGCTTTTTCAATAACGAGGCTTTTCTGGCTGGTCCGCTCGACTGGTACATAGATTTCAGCTTATCCCATATAGCCTTGGAACTTTCCAAACCATCTAAGGCAGCCAACTCACTTGGACCCGCCAACAATATGTCTGACACGGCTTTTCTGTCCGTTTTTCTCCAGTCGGCATATTTCGAATCACCTCAATTTGATTTTGGTAACGCTCCCGATACATATTCCCATAGATCGTTCTTGATCAGAATGGCTCTCATGTGTATCTTCCATGTATTGTAATTCTCACCAGTAAGTCGATCAATCTTAATAGATATATAGAGCCATATCGAAGTTTCTTCCGCGCCGGATACTAAATGTTACAAAGACAAAAAATCAATGGGCAACATAGTCCTAGTGTCAAAATGTACAAATTGCCTAGTGCCAAAATGTCATTTTGTCCGAATGCCGCTATGATATAATACATTAAAGCTGTAATGTTCAATTGTACAAATTGCCTAGTGCCAAAATGTAATTTTGCCCAAATGCCGCTATGATATAACACATTAAAGCTGTAATGTACAATTGATTTAAGGTAAAAATTTCAAAAACAATATCAATGCAATATAAAGAAGTCTTCGTAAAAACTTAATTAGTAGTAGTAAACAAACGGCGAAACGTAACTTGCAATTCCACGTTACACTAATCACCTTCGCTAAACCCTAACTCGCGTAGACGCGTTTATAACTTTGTTTACGACGAACTGTTCTATTCCAAATCACTGCAATTGTTCACTTATCACTTTTGATTTCACTCACTGGCAGAGTCTGGGCCCATAACCTGAAGGGATATGGATGAAAAAGCACCTTTTACAGCAGTAAAGTATATTTAAACAAAGATAATAATTACAACGCTAGTTCGTTTCGTATTTAAGTTCGGCGTTGTTTTTTATTTTATTTTATGAACAATATAATTCATTTGAATAAAAAATAGAAAGAAAGAGTGCTTTTAGTAATATATTTCATTAATATACTATCTGTTCAAACAATACAAATATAACCAAGTGTGTTTGTTTGTCACCGTTTGGTTTTTCTATGGTGTAAAGACAGAGGGTCTTTTAAATATCAAAACTTATAAAATTTCACATTGCACATTAGATGCAACCAACTATCATACTTAGCTACCTACTATACCCTATAGTACCGACAGTGGCGTGCACAGAGATTTCAGACAGGGTATGCACAAAAAAATCGTGGCTGATTTTAATTTACTATAATTTAAACACACTTTGCCGCCAGCACAGGTCTCACATGTATAATTTTCCATTTTTTCTTACTAAATAATTACTCGTCAATCACTAGCGTATAGCGCCAAGAAAAACAATATGGCGAAAAAAACTTTGCAATTTATTACGTTGCGAACTAATTAGTCGGTCATTTGGTCATTCCGACTAAAAAAAGTCCACCCTCTGCAATCAACAATTAAGCGGTGCTTTTACGGGTTCTCAATTTGAACGGTTTGCAATATAAGCTATGCTTCTAAAACTCCAACACGCGCACACATTTTGACGCACACAGTCACATTTTTGCTGTGTACTACACGAGATGCGTTGTATGAAGAATAAGCAAGGCGTAGTATTGCTTTTGCTCACGGGAGCGCTGCCTGCGCGGGTGGCGGCCGGCGGGTGTTCGCGGCTCCAACGAGTTAGTTCCAAAAAAAGTCATAGATGGCGCGAAGCTAAATTACCAGGTTTTTTTTCATTATAGTTAATTATCATTTAGATGGGCATGTATGTATGCTACGTATGTATGGGACTACAGGGTATGCAGAGCTTATTTGCATGTATGGAGTGCACGCCACTGAGTACCGATTTAAATGTTGACAATCCCTTCCCATGCGAATATACCGGACTTACCCCACTTCATGATTTTACCGCCATAGATTGTGATTGCTACCTTATATCATGACACTTAAAGCATAAATATTTTAATTACTTTTATTTTCGAATATTTACTGAATAAGGGTGCATCTTCTATCACATTACTGACAATTTATGCTTCTGACGGAGTTGCCCCAAATTACTCGGGAAAGTCCGTCTACTTACTACTTTTATAAAAAAAGCGTGTTTATTTCATATTGACAATAGTTACATTGATGTTTGTAAAAGTAACTGATAAATAATTCATCTTTAGTCATTATTAATATTCAAATCATACAATGTACATAAAAAATCAGCCACAGGTTTTTTATGAAGTCAAGCTTGCAATAAACTATGACAACCTTCGCCACCTTGACCTTTTGCTTTGAGTTTGAATTCACAAATAGATTATCACCATATAAATTTATTCAATTTTATAATAAGGTGTGGTTTATAGTAGGGCGATAGATGCAATTCAACAACAGTGTGTTTACAGCCGGCACCGACGCCGCTACCATGTACGGAATTCTGCTGATTATAGCTATAATTATCATAATTGCGCTATCGGTGGCTGTCCACGAGAAGAGCACGAACGCAATATGCATCTCAAGAAGAAGATTAGAGGGTCAAACAGTCATAGTAACTGGAGGAACTGCAGGAATGGGCCTCCACATAGCAACAGACCTAGCCCACAGAGGAGCCAGGGTCATCATCGCCTGCCCCTTCGAAGACGAAGGCACTAATGCAAAGAATCAAATAATACAAGAAACCGGCAATGAAAATGTTGTATTCAAACTCCTGGACTTAGCATCTGTGAAATCAGTAAGACAATTCGCAGCACACATCTTGAACAATGAAGACCGACTAGACATTTTACTGAACAATGCTGGAGTTGGTTTTCCTGCGGATTTCCTGACGGCCGACGGAATGAACTTTATAATGCAAGTGAACTATTTCGGAGCATTTCTACTGAGTCTTCTACTTCTTCCACTTTTGAAGAAGACAGGGAAGCCAGGTGAGGCGAGCAGGATAATAACAACAGCTTCAGTCCTTCACATGCTTGGAACGGTGGACATCAATAACTTAAACAGAACGAACTATTGGAGCTTAATTAGGATTTATGGTAACAGCAAAATTTGTCTCGTCTTATTCGCTAATGAACTGACCAAGAAGTTGAAGGGTTCTAACGTTGTGATCAATAATGTGGATCCTGGAGCAGTTGGCACTAGGATCTATGACTCTTTGAATAAGGTATGTGGAGCAATTTTAACACTAGTGTGCCTTTTATTCTTCAAGACGCCATGGCAAGGCGCGCAGACGGCTCTGCATGTGGCGTTGGATAAGAAGGCTGGTGACGTAAGTGGAGCATACTTCAAGAACTGTGAAATAGTGGGAGCTGTTAAACGTGCGTATTGTAACAAGACTGCTAAAGCGCTCTGGGAAGAGTCTGTGAGATTAGTGAAATTAACAGAAGACGAAGTTGAGCAGTGCTTTAAATCATTATAATTATTTTTGAGGATACTCTCATAGTATCAATGAAGGTATAAAAATAAGATAAGTTTAATATAAATAAAATTGTTAACGTTTGATTACTCTAATACACTCAATGTTTATATTTAGAACGTTTACATAATTTGTGTTACCTTATTGACAAATATCTTTAATAAATTATAATAATGCATAATAATAAACGATTAACGTTATATGTGTTGCGATGATTTACACAACCCAATAGATACTAATTTAACAAAAATAAGAAAGTGTAGGGCAACACATATTGTGTACGTTCTTGTACTAATAACACAACGTTAATGCAGTGTGACCTAAATTATTCACTCATAGCTCCCTTCAAAATGGTTGAGCTGAATGGTGCTGATCGTTCTCCAAAAAAGAACGATACGAACCATTGTCCGCATTTCTCAACGAGACACCTGTAAACCATATTTTAAAGAACTTGGTGTTCTCACAGTACCTAGCCTTTACTTAGTAGTACTCCTAAACACCTTAAAAAAATATGTGTATGACTACGAAACAGGAGAGGACAGGCTGGTAAGGGAAAAAACGCGTAGAAAAGACCTTAGGAATTAAATCATCCTGCGTTTTGGTATAGTAAAACATAGTCCACAGAATCAGGCAGTTAAGATATTTAACGCTTGAGTTGAAAAGCCTATTGTCTATTGTACACAGGCTCATTTTAGAGCAAGACTCAAAGCATTCGTTGGAAAGATGTCTCTACTCATTAGATGATTTGTAATGGACTTGTTGCTCTTTAAACTGACATTTAATTATTTGAATATGGTGTTAGATTGTGTTCCGTGTTCATTTATGACTTTTATTTTTTAACCGACTTTAAAAAAAATAGGTTCTCAATTCGGTTTTTTTTATGTTTGTTACCTCAGTACGCATTATAAACGATTATTATTACGCCGTCACTTGTAAACCGATTTGTAAAATTATATTTTTACTAGCTTCTGCCCGCGGCTTCGCGTGGATATCAGAAATTATCCCACGGGACAGTACCGGTGAAGTAGCCCATGTCCTTCCCTAGGAAGCTTTCTATATCCTTGCCAAATTTTATCGAAAACCGTCCAGTGGTTTAGGTGTGAAAAGATAACATACAGGAAGAGGTACTTTCGATATGGCTCACTATTTTGGGCTTCCACATAAAAGGTAGATAATTATGCTGTCGCGGACATTTATTTAGAACTGTTTAAGACAAAGAGTCCCACGATACTTTATATTAGTGTAACAACAGCGCGTCTGTGGGATTCAGCCCTAGTAAAGGTTTCTGTGGCTCTATGGGACGCCATGTAAGTCGCCTGCTGCTGACGTCAAGCTTGTGACTGTTCTGGTGTCTCCGCAGCCCGTTGAGACACCACTATACTCAGCATGCTGTTGACGCCGATCTTGGGGCTGTACCGGTGTTTCTGCAGCCCGTTGAGACACCAGATACTAAGCATGCTGTTGACGCTGATCTTGGGACTATTCCGGTGTCTCTGCAGCCCTTTGAGACACCAGATACTCAGCATGCAATTGTTGCCGATCTTGGGACTGTTCCGGTGCTTATGCAGCCCGTTGAGACACCAGATACTCAGCATGCCTGCTCAAACCTTCGCAGCTTAGTTTGTTGAGACGTCTCGTTAAGTCTAGCTATTTTTATAGCTCGAGCTTTATTAGAGCTTTATGAAATATTAGACTTACGCTTTCGAGTCATTATTGTAAGTACTATTTAAAAAATCACAAAATCCGTAGTAATTTTCAAACTTGTACTTCGGCTCGCCCCCCCCCCCCCCCCCCCCTTCTCTGCTCTGTGCGCCGCCGCGCCACCGCGCCGCCAATTCCTATGGCGCTCTACCTCAGGTCAATCTTATCGTGATAACTTTTAAAGAATTTGTCCATTTTACACCAAGCAATTTGGACTCCAAATTGCTTGGTGTAAAAGACAAAGTTTATCTACATTAAATACTGAAAGCAATAAATGTATTAATTTTCATAAGAATTAATTAAGTACTCTAAAATGTGCATTGTAAAAAAAGTAGGTATCCGATTTAAATGTATTCATGGATCACAATTTTGGATATAATGGCTTTCACATAAAAGGTAGATATATGCTGTCGCGGACTTTTATTTAGAACTATTTAAGACAAACAGTCCCACGATACATTATCTTCGTGTAGCTGTAACGGTTTAGGCAGCGCACGCCAAGATAGCTCTCAGAGGGCAGGAATTTTTCCGACTTCCTTGATACTTATCGTTATATTATGGCCAAATTACACAAAATCTTTATAAATTGTAGCCTATGTATTATTCTGATATATAAGCTATATTACTGTGAAGTTGTGAGAGTGAGATTCTACGTCAACGAACGTCTTACGAAGCTGAATCGTGAGTTGTTTCGAATGGCGCGGAAGGCCGGGGGCCGCGCCGGTTTGGTTGGCAATTTGTATGGTGCAGACGAGGCCGTATACTTGCCCGATACAAACCTGGGGAAGCCACTTGCCAAATACGCTGTGAAGCCGATGTGCAGCGCATCTTTGTACCCCTACCTGTACTGGTTACTGACGGCCAAAATGTGTCCTAAATATTTTTGTTTAACTATTAAGTACCTTTATTTTTTATTATTTTTTCTGCCTTTTTTGTTTCAATTATTATTGTATATTTTTAGTTTCTAACAGACCAATGACGATTTTATTGTATGTTGCAAAAGTGTTATGGTCTAATCAGTATTATCAGTTGTTTTCATTCTGCCCGTCCCTCTGGGGAGACAGGCGCGTGATTATGTTATGTTATGTTGTTTGTCTCACGGCGGCGCGGGCGGCGCATCTCAGTGGGCTCGTAGACTGGTTTCGACATACTCATAGTATTATATTTTATGAAGACAACATTAACCTACATCTAGCAATATTTTCAATCCTTTTTATATTTTTAATTACTATTATAATATTCATTTTAATGCATACTCACATTAATGTCCAATATTCGCAAATACTTTTTTTTTTCGAATCAATGCGCATTGTAGGTGTTAGCAAATCAAGTGATACTCTTATCAATAGTAATTTTACATTATAGTCATGATGCCTAAAAGTGGGAAATATCTTAAGGTTGGCTTCCTTAATGCAGGGTCTCTGGGTACAGGCCATGATGACTTGATTTGTGCAATGGACAGATATAACTTTGATATAATGGCTCTAAACGAAACTTCGCTTCGGCCGGGGGAGGAGTGGCGAGCGCCGGTAGTACCTGGTTATCGTCTACGTCACACTCCGCGGCCCTCAACTGTTCGCGCGGGACGCGGCGGGGGGGGCGTTGGGTTTTATCTGCGGCGGGGTCTGAGCGCGCGCATCTGTACTGGCATGGCCGATCCCAGGTTGCTGGCTGCCAGGCTGACAATCTCATTAAGCGGAAAAAAAATTGCCCTTGGTACAGCTTACCGGCCACCGTGGTTTGACATAGATCTTTTTCTTGATGCCATCACGAACACCATTGCTACGTTGGGTAACTGTGATCATTATAATATATTTCTCGGTGATTTCAATGTGCTCAATATAAACGAGACTAAAACCAAAAAAGTACAAGAAATTGTCACGATGCCTACTCATTTTACAGATACGAGTGAGACGCTTATCGACCTACTGTGCACAGACCTTAGGGCAAGATACACTACGGTGGAATCGTTTGGTTCAATTACAGGCCATTCAATTATAGTCAGTGAATTTCACATAAAGAGAAATTTATACAATATGTAATCAAATTTAATCCGTTGAAAGACATAAGGGATGATTTTTATACGGATTTGACACAATTAAACATAGGTCGTGTTTTTGAATTCACCGACGTGAATGACATGGTTGATACTTTTAATCACTGCATAATATCACTGTTTGATGCTGACGCGCCAATTAAGACTTGTCGTATTAGGGAGTTATCGTATCCCTGGATTACGGACACTATCCAGCTCATGATGCGCTTGCGGGACAATGCATTAGACAAATATAGGAACACAAAATCGGGAACAAAAAAGGACTACTATAAACAATTGAAATCCTTGGTAGAAAGTTCCTTGTATCATGAAAAAATTGCATACTTTAAGCACAATATAAATAATAAAATAAATAATCCAAAATTACTATGGAAGAACATTAAATCCACGTTTGCACCTGCAAAGCAAGGGCAAGACCTTCCCGCACATTTTAGAAACCCAGACCTCATAAATAACACATTTTTTAATGTCCCTGGCAACCCGGTAGCTAGCACGTCACTCATATCATTCTATGAGACCCACAGATATAGTGAAGCAATATTCACAAATGCTCCGGTGGACCAGAATGATATCTCTCGCATTATTTCTGACCTAAAGTCAAATGCTGAAGGCTACGATAATATAACCTTAAGTATGCTTACTCTAACTTTGCCGCAAACTTTAGAAACTATTACCTACATCATTAATTATTCCATATGGACATCAAACTTTCCTTACCACTGGAAAAATGCTACCCTTACCTAAGAGTCCAAACCCTGTAGAAGTTAAAGACTTGCGGCCGATCAGTATTCTCCCCTGTCTTTCAAAAGTAATGGAGAGGGTAGTGTGTCGTCAATTAACTCGGTTTTTAGAAGAGAACGAAGTGTTACCTGATCTTCAATCCGGTTTTAGGAAACAGCGCAGCACTTCTACGGCGTTATTGGATGTTACGGATAATATTCTATCAGCCCAAGATAAGGGCATGTGTTCACTGATGGTGCTACTCGACTTTTCTCGTGCATTTGATTGCATTAACGTCTCGCTATTACTGTCAAAGTTAAAATACTACGGTTTTGACGACAATGCCGTTCAATGGTTCCACAGCTACCTCAGTAACAGAAAACAAATTGTAGAATTGCGTTTGTCGGATGGTACTACCTTGACTTCGGCCCTAACTTCTATAGTCAGAGGCGTTCCTCAGGGATAAATTTTAGGTCCAATTCTTTTTATTTTCTACTGTGCAGACTTAATAAAGTGCCTTCAGAAATTCAAGTTTCATATTTACGCCGATGACGTACAACTGTATTTGTCTTTCAGTCCAGATGATTATGAATCGGCTATTAGAGACCTAAACGGCGACCTAGAAAGAATCGCCGTTTGGTCAGATGAGAATTGTCTGGCATTAAACCCATTGAAAACAAAGTATATGTTGTTTGGTACCAGGCAGCAGTTGAAGAAGATACCTTTAAGCCTTAATTTAAATCTAATGGAGCCTATTGACCGTGTGGATGAGGCGCGGAACCTTGGGTTATGCATGGACAGGGGCCTCAGATTTGAGAAACACGTTGCTAACTCCGTAAGAAACTGCTTCTATCGTCTGAAACTGCTTTACAAGATGAGGCCGTTCATATCTGAAAAGCTTCGAGAGCAGCTAGTCGAAACCCTTGTTCTGTCTAAATTAAACTATGCTGATACGGTTTACGGCCCACGCTTGCTGGCTCGTACCGATCGACTAATACAAAGAGTCCAAAATGCTTGTGAGCGCTTCTGTTACTCTGTTCCTCCTAGAAGTCATGTCACCCCCTTTCTTAACAAACACTTTATTCTCAAGATGAAGTCGAGATGGAAGTTACACCTTGCGTGACTGCTTTTTGGTGTCGTTAAGTCTAAAAAACCGAAGTATTTATACGAAAAGCTTAGTTGGATGGCTAGTAGACGAGATTGCGAGCCCAGGCAATGTGCACAACAACTTTCAACACAGACTCATAGGACAGCAGCTTTCAGAGGCACTTTTCGATACGCTGCATCTAAGGTATGGAATAATATCCCACCACCATTAAGGGTACTGGGCACTATCCACACGTTCAGAACACGTTTACGGCAGTATCTGATAGATTCGCAACAGAAATTAGATATGGTCGCCCTAAATGTTTCACTTATATGAAATGCCCACAGTACTTAACTTAAAACATAATTCCTGTAGTGTCACGAAAGTATCGAATGGGGTATGCGCGTGGTGGCACGCTCGCTGTTTTCCCGTCCTTTGCTGGCTCAAATATCCATTACTCAATGGCGCTGCTGTGCCATCCGCAGCGCCTAGCTGCCGCCGCAGTGGTGAGACCTGTGGGAAACATAAACGGACACATTATTTATTTTTGTCACCGTAAACTCTTAATCTGTTAAATCATAACACGTTGTTTTTCAAACTTACACATTGTGCCTTATCTACTTGCGACTGTGACGCACAGCTGGGGTCGAGATCGCACGGTATTTTGTAATTGTGAACACAACATCATTCGAAAATGCACAGCTAAAACAAGAGAGGGTATACTAAAATAAATAAGTTATTTTACACTAACACGAAACATAAAACAGCAGCGCTGATCCGTAAAAGTAAATTATCATTAGTAGTAAATAACGCTTAAGTACCTACCTTTTTTGTTGTACTATCTCATCCATAGTTATGGGTGGGTACTTTACTTTCTTCGAATGGCATTGAATTAACTATTTGTGTAATTTTTTATTATTTTTATCTAGGTTTATTTTTTATTTTTATTACGACTATCCTTGTTTTTATTCAAACAGCCCACAGTTTTTCTTGTAATAACATGTGCTGTCCGTCGCGCTCGGCGGCCTGTTGCGCTTTGAGTGCACCGTGCACGGAAGAACGACGACGCGAAAAATAGGTTTTGCTGAGACTTTGTTTTTTTGCGTGAAAGAGTAACAAAATCCATCCTCACAAACTTTCGCGTTTATAATATTAGTAGGATAGTAGGAAGTAGGATTATTAGGATAGTAGGAAGTAGGATATTAGTAGGAAGTAGGATTAGTAGGATAGTAGGATTTGTACGGTATACATCTAATAAAGTTGTATAATATAAGTTGTTAATTTTAATGTTCCATGCTGGATTATATTCGAACGCAATGTGAATTGTTACTGAATAAAATTGAATTGAATTGAAATTGATCTACGCGTAATGTTCGCAAACGGGCGCCGTCAATTGGGGCTGGTCATAACTTAGCTGCCTCGACTTATTTTTAATAACTTATTTTGTTTTTGGGTTGTTGTTTATATAGTTAGTATTTGCTGTACTCTGGACGCTTTTAATGCGTAGGAACGTCTTTTTTTCATCGTTCTCACATAATAAGTATAAATTCAACATTAATGATGTAACTAAAATTTTTGTAAAAATATAATCTAAAAGAATGTCCACGAAGTTTCATGCCTGTTCTTCTCCATAGGTACCTACGCGTTGGAATGGGCAACTCGCTTCGATCAATATTGATTGAAGGCAACTAGCTTCATATTTTCTGACTGCCCGACTTCTTGACAATTAAAAGTGCCTGTAAACAGTGAACGAAAATAAACAGTAAATGGTTCAAGTCAAGGTGGGAAAGTTCGTCTACGGGGCAACACCTTACACCGTCTCTGTAGGCTGTTTCTAAATAGCTACGACCGCTGACAGCGTGGTCGGTAAAACAGAGTTACTATTTCGTCCTACCTTTAAATTATAGATGGCGCTGTGTTGAGTTCAATAGCGAAAAAACGGTCTCATAATTTTTTGTAGCTGACAAGAAAAACACGAGTAAGTTGTGTCGACGTTTTAGCTAACGTGTATGTGTGTATTTTAGTGGTAATCGTCTAGCTTGTATTACATTTTATTGTTTAATTCTATTCAAATCAAATTTAAATCTATATTTACAGAAATATTAGTTGTGATAAAAACCTAACCTATAAATTCAGTATTGGGGGAAGACTGCCTAGTATTTTAGGGAAAGGCCGTCATGTGCCGATCTTGCCCCAAGGCACATGTTGTAAACCTTTTTTGGTTTAAGCGTTTTCTTTAAACATTATTATTTAGTTATACAGCCAAAGCTCTTTATTAGCAGGTTTTTTTTCATTAGAAATATATCATAATAATGTGATAGGAGTCTTGTTTAATATAATTTGTAAAATGGTCATTTATCCAATTTAAAATCAGTTAATTTTATTCATCAGGTAAATTGTCTTAAAATGGCTCGCAATTACAAAAGGACATCAAACAAATCGTATTTCATCGGATATCGAATAATATAATATTAATTAAGTAACAGACTAGGTACATACACGCCGTAACTAGTTCGTTTCGTATTTAAGTTCGGTGTTGTTTTTTATTTTATTTTATGAACAATATAATTCATTTGAATAACAAAATAGAAAGAAAGAGTGCTTTTAGTAATACCTTTCATTAATATACTATATGTTCAAACAGTACAAATATAACCAAGTGTGTTTGTTTGTCACCGTTTGGTTTTTCTTTGGTGTAAAGACAGAGGGTCTTTTAAATACCAAAACTTATAAAATTTCACATTGCACATTAGATACAACCAACTATCATACTTAGCTACCTACTATACCCTACAGTACTGATTTAAATGTTGACAATCCCTTCCCTTGCGAATATACCGGACTTACCCCACTTCATGATTTTACCGCCATAGATTGTGATTGCTACCTTATACACTTAAAGCATATATTTGAATAACTTTTATTTTCGAATATTTACTGAATAAGGGTGCATCTTCTATCACATGTAATGACAATTTATGCTTCTGACGGAATTGCCCCAAATTACTCGGGAAAGTCCGTCTACTTACTACTTTATAAGATATAGAGATAAAAAATCAGCCACAGGTTTTTTATGAAGTCAAGCTTGCAATAAACTATGACGGACTTCGCCACCTTGACCTTTTGCTTTGAGTTTGTATTCACAAATAGATTATCACCATATAAATTTATTTAATTTTATAATAAGGTGTGGTTTATAGTAGGGCGATAGATGCAATTCAACAACAGTGTGTTTACAGCCGGCACCGACGCCGCTACCATGTACGGAATTCTGCTGATTATAGCTATAATTATCATAATTGCGCTATCGGTGGCTGTCCACGAGAAGAGCACGAACGCAATATGCATCTCAAGAAGAAGATTAGAGGGTCAAACAGTCATAGTAACTGGAGGAACTGCAGGAATGGGCCTCCACATAGCAACAGACCTAGCCCACAGAGGAGCCAGGGTCATCATCGCCTGCCCCTTCGAAGACGAAGGCACTAATGCAAAGAATCAAATAATACAAGAAACCGGCAATGAAAATGTTGTATTCAAACTCCTGGACTTAGCATCTGTGAAGTCAGTAAGACAATTCGCAGCAGACATCTTGAACTCTGAAGACCGACTAGACATTTTACTGAACAATGCTGGAGTTGGTATTCCTGCAGATTTCCTGACGGCCGACGGAATGAACTTTATAATGCAAGTGAACTATTTTGGAGCATTCCTACTGAGTCTTCTACTTCTCCCACTTTTGAAGAAGACAGGGAAGCCTGGTGAGGCGAGTAGGATAATAACAACAGCTTCATTCCTTCACATGCTTGGAAAGGTGGACATCGAGAATTTAAACAGAACGAACTATTGGAACATAATCAGGATTTATGGTAATAGTAAGAGTTGTCTTGTCTTATTCGCCAATGAACTGACCAAGAAGTTGAAGGGTTCCAACGTTGTGATCAATAATGTGGATCCTGGATTAGTTGGCACTAGGATCTATGACTCCTTGAATAAGGTATGTGGAGCAATTTTAACACTAGTGTGCCTTTTATTCTTCAAGACGCCATGGCAAGGCGCGCAGACGGCTCTGCATGTGGCGTTGGATAAGAAGGCTGGTGACGTAAGTGGAGCATACTTCAAGAACTGTGAAATAGTGGGAGCTGTTAAACGTGCGTATTGTGACAAGACTGCTAAAGCGCTCTGGGAAGAGTCTGTGAGATTAGTGAAATTAACAGAAGACGAAGTTGAGCAGTGCTTTAAATCATTATAGAAAACACAGTGAAGATACAAAACTACGATAAATATTTTTTGTATAACAGTTAACACTAATTACTCTATAAAATAACAAAGTAAAATAAACAATGGAAATAACTTGAATTTAATACAATGCTATATTAATACGGGTAAAAACGATATGTTAACAAAATATAGTAGAATATATTATAAACGAACTTAACAATAGAAAAACAAATAAATGTAAGAAACAAGGTAGACTGTGATTTTTTTTCTGTTTTCAACGCATTGTTCTGGTACCTACAGCAGATTTTTTTGTGTCATGGAGTAAAGTTATTAAATAATAGATTTAACTTTAACCCTTTGACCGCCACGTCAATATCAAAAATTTGTGTTCTCTACGCCAAGTGACAAATTCCTTCTGTCATACCTACAAAAAACGGTCACGGCAAAAGTATAATTATATCGATAAAACATCGATACATTTTTTTGTGCATTGTTTACGAATAAAATTTGCTTATATTGCCATTGAATTGAAATTTACCCATATTTTAATTTTTTTCCCAACTTAGTAATCATTACCCAGAAGTTACAGCGTTAGATAAAAGCAGATTTTATAATAAAAAGGTTATTCAAATATTTTAAATTACAAAGTCACTGCACTAATCTCGTTTTTGATGACATCCACTGACGTTGAAAGCCATCACTGGCGTGGCCAGCAATGCGCTTACAAAATTTACCGCCTCTGAGTTAGAGATGTACCAGTGTGGCACTGTGTATAATTAACGATATTATTGCATGATATAATTATGTAATATTATAATCACGTAATTATTATGTTACTAGAATAGTATAATGTACTGAATGAATTTGACTTATGACTTACGAAATGTTAAATATATGAATAATTATGTTTTTAATTACTTAAAGTTAATTTTGTTCATGCCTTTAATAATTCATCAGATGTTTTTTATGGGTTTGCTCTTATCTAGTCTATTTTGCTTCAAAAAATGTATCATCGTCTTCTACACCTTCTCTAACACTCGAAGGAGCTGTTCTGTTGTCATTTCCCTTGAAGACATTATTTTTTATTTTGTGTATTACTAAACGACATAGTTCATAAAAGACAAATTAAAAACTTATGTACCTATTGCACTGCACAGTTTCCGGCAGCGCGGTTGACGTCATAGCGCGCCGTCTCATCCCGTCTATGGCGTAAAAAGTACTCTAATAGAAAGGATTCCGCTGACCTGACAGGGATACGCGAGAGTTACCACAAAATTATCGATTTGCACTTATTTAATCATGAGTTTGTCACTACATACGTTAGTTTTATTTTATATTTTGCATTGTATTTATTCTGATGTAAAATGTAGTAGATGAGAAATCATTTTCGTCATATAGTAGTGGAGTATTTTAATTTGTTTTCGTAAAATATTTCATAGAGCTTTTATCGTAATTGTTTTCCTTACCCATCACTAGCTGGCGACTCTTCACATGCGGGGCGTGGATTTGCACGCTAAGGGTCAGTTCATACCGCGACGCGACGCGGTGCGGCGTGCAGCTTATAAGATAGCAATTATAGACGTTATCTGCTACTCAAAAAAGTACATAATTCAGTGAGGTGGTGTCTACTACGTCGAGCTACGCCGTACGGCGCAGCGCGGACCACCTCGCTGAATTGTGTGCCTTTTTGTGTAGTAGATAAGGTCTTTATATGTATTGCTATCTTGAAAATGAAACGTTTTGCGTGATGTTCTTACATTTTGATCTTTTCTCATTACAGAATGGCTAATTGTTATATATCTTTATGTAATAATTTAATAAATATTTCTAATAAATAATAATAAGAAAAAAGAAACAAACATATTTTGTGTTTATTTTGAACTGTCAAAAAGTGGTATTTTCGACGTGCAATGCCGTCGGAAGCGTCGTGAGCAAATTTTAATTTGACGTCCATAGACGTCTGTGGCGGTCAAAGGTTAAACAGTACATCATTAGAATAGAAAGAAATGTAGCTGAATGTATTTATTATAATGTGTAGTGACCTGTCAACCTGTCGCGATATATTATTTATTTATTCACATACAACCAATTGAGATGTTTTTAAAAAACACATGGGAAAAAGAGCGAGTCGGGCTCGCGCACCGAGGCCGAGGGTGCTAAATATAAATATATTTTTCGACCGCACTAAGTTTTTTTGTGAAGGATTTTCGCCGGTTTCAGTAAAAAATATGGTTCGAAACATTGTTGTTTTATAATTCTGTTACATTTACATAAGTCCTCCATAATTTATTTCTGATTTCCCACTTTAGAAACTTTGGAGACACGGGTGGTGGATAAATTGTAATTTTAAAGATTAATAAAAATAAAAATATGATTAATGAAAATAAATGTGCCGAGCGCCTGTAATCGATCCGAGCAGCTGTCAGCATTTAGTCACCTTTCCCACTATTTTGTTATCAATGGACTGAACAAAATAATGTTCGTGAACGGGCGCCGTCAGTTGGAGCTGGTCATCAATTGGCTGCCTCGGCTTATTTTTAATTATTTTATTTTTGGATTGTTGTTTTGTTAAGTACTATTTGCTGTACTCTGGACGCTCTTAACATGTCCGTCTTTTTTATTTTATTACATCGTTCTCACATATAATTATAAGTTCAACAGTAATGATGTAACTAATATTTTTGTAAAAATATAATTTAAAAGAGTGTCCATGGAGTTTCTTGCCCGTTCTTCTCCATAGGTACCTACGCTTTGGAATGGGCAACTAGCTTCATATTTTCTGACTGACCGACTTTTTGACAATTCAAGTGTCTGTAAATGGTTTAATTGAAATAAATGCTTTGAGTTTGAGTTTGAGTTCGGAACTAGTCCAGTAATTGGAAATCATAACATTTATTAAGCTAGCTTCTGCCCGCGTGGATGTCGAAAATTCGTGGGTTAGAACCCTAATTATTTTTTCTAAAATAAGCCTGTTACTCCTTATAACATCAACTATCTGCCAGTGAAAGTCACATCAAATCGGACCAGCCGTTTTAGAGATTAGTCGAAACAAACGGTCAGACAGACAATTTAAAAAATGTTTTTTTTTGTTATATATACCTTATATACTTTCATATGTATTTAGTAGGAAGCTGTTATTTTGACATAACAAACAGACACTTCAATTTTATTTTTTTTATCATTTCATCTGCCGTGGCCGTTTCCCAACTAGGTATGTTGGGGTCGGCTTCCAGTCTAACCGGATGCAGCTGAATATCAGTATTTTACACAGAGCGATTGCCACCATAAATATTTATTTTTATGTATAAATTTATCTTCTTACATCTACCGTTACAGGATAACCCAATAAGATAAATGCACTTATACCAACATCTTTAACTAATTAAAAACAATTTATTCCTAACAATATAATCTCAATCACGCAGTATCAAGAGATCGAGATCAAGATCAAACTTAATTATAATAATCATTTTACTCTTAGTCTTGGTCTTGGCTTTGGCATAATTAAGTTTCCCGTTTATACAACTCGTGACCTGTTCCATCTGTAACCTCATCATCATCCACAGCCTGACTTCAGCCACTGCTGGCCTCACTTTTCATGTGCCAATCCCCACGCTCCTTTTTTTTTTTTTTTTTTTGTCGCTGAGAAATGACATTACGCATCTCCGCTCGGGGGACGAGACGGAGTATGTGGGACTCCCTGCCAGAGTGGCAGTATACCCACTAAAACTCAGCGGTGTTCCCTCGTCGCCGTGATGGGAGGGTCATGGGAAACCGGCTCAGCCTTTACTTCCACGACCCTCCCGCCTAGCTGGCGGGCCCCGCGTGCCCCCCGAGCGGGAGCTGGGGGGCGACGGGAATGGCCGGGAACACCTGGCCATTCCCGTCCGACACTGGTGGAGGCGCGTGCGATGCAGGCGAGGGTGCCCCCGCACCCGTCGCCTGCTGGCCTCCACCTGGGAGGAGTCGGAAATGACCGTCATACTGACGTCTTCTCCGACCCCTCCTCCGCCTTCGGAGCGGCGCCGCGAGAGGGTCTTCCTCCCGCGCGCGCTCCGCCGCCTCCTTCTGGGACATGACATGTTCGCAGAAGGAGGCGACTGCCGCCCAGGACCCCTCGTCCCTCAGCATGGCGTTGACCACGCCGGGGAGCGAGAGGTCCGTTCCGATCGCCGCCGTGAGACTGCGGCGCGGCTCGGACCACGACGGGCACACCTCGAGAGTGTGCTGCGCCGTGTCCTCCGCCGCACCACAGTCGTGGCACGACGGCGTCTCCTCCCGCCCGATACGGTGCAGGTACGATCCGAAGCAACCGTGCCCGGACAGCACCTGTACCAGACGGAAGGAGAGGAACCCGTGCGACCGCTCGAGCCAGTCTCGCAGGACCGGCCCAATCGCGTCGAGGGTTCGGCGGCCGAAGGCTGCGGCGGCGAGGTCCCGCGTCCAGTGGATTACTATGGCGTCCTTCGCCTCCCGCCGGACGGCTTCCCGCTCTTCGGGGGCAGGGCGTTCTCCTCTCGCCCTCCGCCCCGCCGTCCATTCGTATACTCTGGTGAGCACCCACGCCTCGAGTTCCCAAGGCGGGGTGCCGGCCAGAGCACACGCCGCGGAGAAGCCGACCGTGCGGTAGGACCTCGCCACCCGCTGGGCTATGGCCCTTTGGGGGGCCCGCAATGCGGCGGCGTTCTCCCTCCTGCGGAGGGAGTCCTCCCAAATAGGGGCCCCGTAAAGGGCCATACTCCTCAAGATGCCGGCATAGAGTTGCCGGCATCTCGCGCTGGGCCCCCCTAAGTTGGGGAGCAGCCACGAGAGGGCGCCCGCAGTCTTCAGCAGGCGCGTCGACAGCCCGCTAAAATGCGGGCCGAAACGCCACCTGCTGTCGAGTACCAGGCCCAGATATTTCATCTGGGCCTTTACCTCAATGCGGACGCCCTCCACAAAGATGTGGGCATCCTGTGGTTGGCGCTGCTGAGGCCCGTGGAAGAACACGGCCTCGGTCTTGTGCAGCGCCACCGTCAATCCCAGGCGGCGGATCCTCCCTGCGACCAAGGATCCGCCCGCCGATGCCAAGTTGGCCGCCTCCCTGAAACTCTCCCCCCGGGCGGTGAGGAGAGTGTCGTCCGCGTAGCAGACGACCCTCGTGCCCCAGAGGAGAGTTCCCCGCAAGAGCCAGTCGTAGCCGACGTTCCAGAGGGGAGGTCCTAAGACTGACCCCTGTGGAACGCCGGCCCCGACTGCGTACCGCCGGACTTGGCCAGCCCTGTTTACGAGGACGATCGAACGATCCTCCAGGTAGCTGGCCAGTAGACGCCGCAAGTATAGAGGCACCCCGTGGAAACGGAGCGCCTCTAGGATGGTGCTGTGGGGAACAGAATTGAAGGCGTTTGCAATGTCGAATGACACCGCCAACAATCCGTCCCCCACCTCCATCGCCTCCTTGACCTGGCCCTTAAGGCGGGCTAGCGCGTCTACCGTCGAACGCTCAGCCCGAAAACCGAACTGAGCGTCCGACAAGTCCGGCCCCACATTCCGCAGGTGGCTCTTTAGGCGGGCAGCGATTATCCCCTCGAACATCTTGCCGACCTCATCGAGCAGGACGATGGGACGGTATGCCGAGGGGGAGTCTGCCGGGCGGCCCTCCTTGCGAAGGAGGCACAACTGCCCCTCCTTCCACGGTTTCGGGAACCTCCCAGACGCAAGACATGCGCTAAAGAGGTCCCGAAACCGCTCCTCCATCGCTCCTGTGCCAACCTCATCCAGGTTCTGCCCGCGGTGGCGTCTGTAACCTGCTCTTCTTTATCAAAAGGTAGTCTGCCCAAGATCTGACCATTTTAATTGAGCCAAAAGGCTTTAGACCATAGGAACTCAACTTGGGCGATGACGGCGTTTGCGACTTTCAAGGGGGCAGTAGATGACCCAGAGAAAATTATTAAATCTTATACATATAATAAAACACGTTTAAATATAATCGTGGCAATAGCTGTTATAGATTTGCGGCAGATGATAAGTAAAAATAAATTGGGGGGCCCTAGAAAAAAAAACTCTAAGTGTGGTGGACAAAGTAAGGTTGAGAATCTATGCTGTAGACTCTAGGAAATTAGTTAGATATTTCACTATTCTGTTCCTATCTAACTAACTTCTACCACTTGTACAGTCAGTCGCACGCCAGTAGTAACAAAAGCAGTATAAGCTGGCCTCGTATTCTACTGGAACTCCATACTACACAAGGTCAAAGTGTTACTCCGACGTGTCAAATCAACTGTACAATACATGACAACGTTTACCGTTCCTACTGTAAAGTGATAACAATGTTTACCTACTAACCACTATGTGCACAATAGCATGCATTTCATATCTTGTTAAATAAATCATTCTCATCATTTCAGCCAAAAGACGTCCACTGCTGTGTGCTTCCCGTGTTCAGCGGATTCCTGCGGCCTTCACAAGATCATCGGTCCACAATGTTGGGAGGCCCTTTTGGAGGTGTATTAAATAAATATTAGTGGATAAATTACAGCTAAAATCAAATAAATTATACGTTAATTGAAGGCAATGAACGGAACTCGTGTATTAGGTAAATACCTAATACCTACACGGTATTAAAGTCAAGGTAAAACACTTTAAATGGAATGGCGCATCAACTTAAGTTTTATTATTATTATTTTAGCTATTCGCATACTTCGGGACTATGTGCTCCCGGACCAGGCATACGAGGAGCCGGAGCCAACTCACAGAGCCTCGTTAGAGTCTGTAAGCAAATGAAATGAAGCACCAACCGACTATTGCTATTATATGGTAACAATACATATTGGGCTATAGGTTTGGGTGGCTATAGTTGATTGGTTACCAAGAATTATGGAAGGACTGACCAATAATCTATAACACACACTGATAAGATGGTAAGGGGTGATTGGCACACTCAATAATGGGCCCCCGGAAACCATCGCTTGCAAATAATGTCGTAGCGACGAGGGGGCAAAATATCTTGAGGTGCTGGAGGAGTGGAGAGGTAATCCACGGCTATTAGGACAGTTCCGGAGCCCAGAAGGCGGTTAAGATAGGGATCTTAACCGCCTTCTGGGCCAGCATCTTACTGGAATACTTGTTTCCTTCGACCACGTTTGCTCTTACGAATCTCCACTCAAGCTGGCCAATAAAGGCAAGGAAGAAGTGCGATGGGAGCTCTGTTTCACGTCAGAGTTTACTTCAGCCGTCTAATAAAGGCGAGCCAGAGGTGAGGAAAAAGACTACTGCCCACCAGCTCGCCACATGCTGCATTGCGGGTTTATATCTGTCTCTCTTGACTTTCTCTGACTCCACACCCTAAACCTGTTTCGAAAAAGTAATCTCTACCGGCACCGACCCAGAGTTCAAGAGCTCCATCACGATGTCAACATAGAGATACAGCGGTGGGGTTATTATTAAATTATATTAAAATCATGCCTGTATTTCCCCAAAGCGGTAGGCAAAGTTTGTTTGGCGAAAATGGGTATAAGACACCCACGTTTGCAAACTATGATAAAAATCCCATGTAATAGAGCACCTACAGCTTTTCACAGAGGACAAATCTATGCCAGCTGCTAGATAGAAAAAACCCAGGACCCCATGTTCACCAGCCAAGCTTGCGACCATTAAACCCACGATGGCAAAAGGGCAGTAGCGAGGCCTAGTAGCTGAGTACCTATAGAAATTGCTAATCTTTGAATATTAGGACCTATTTATCTGCCTAGCCTTTTCCTATCTATGTTGGAGTCGGCTTCTAGTCTAACTGGATACAGCTGAATACCGGTATTTTACTTGAATCGACTGCCTATGTCTAAATGTCTATTTCCTTAAATTAAATTAGTGGTTTTACCTACAAGCAGGCACTTCGACAATTTAAGGCAAAAAAAAAAGTGGCTATTATGTTAAATAACGTATGTTTAATTGTAAATATCTTGTCAGTTTGTCATTTCACGGCCATTCTTAATTACCTATTCTATTCTTAGTTAAATATTTATCTATTAATAGAAATAAAGTTATTATATCTTATACAAATAACTTTTCCGTGACGGTCTGATTGACAACAAATTAATTAAGTATGAAAAATAAAAACATAACCTTGGAAGCTTGGATGATAGAATTTGTTGTACTAGTGTCACGTCGCGCCTGTCTGCGGGAGCCTTAGTCAGGTAATATTATTCCACCAGCTTAAATTGCGTTTTACCGAAACTTACAGTTACTCATTTTATTCGTAACTCACCTATTATAAATTTCGAATTAACCTTACACATTTTATAAACTGTGGCGCTTTTTATCCCGATATTCCCACGGGATCGACATTTACGAGTGTGAAACCGCGGGGCGTAGCTTTATGTATCTAGGTAAAGGTACCTATTTGTATTTTCATTCGCTCGCTTTTGCACCCTACGTTGCCTATCGACCGACCGCAACCATGCAACCAAATCGATGTCACCCGAAGTATTGACGAAGCGCCCGCGCGGGCCGACCGGTCGGTAGTTGTTTTCAGAGTTCAAAAGCTTTTCTATAAACAATAGTGGAAATTAAGCTGGTTTATAGTGCTTAAGAAAACGATTATTTTTGCTGAACATAAATTTTCAGAACTTAGTATTTTTTTTCGGAAGTTTTATATTTTTTTGGAAATTTAGTTTATTATTTGAAAGTTCAGATTATTATTCGTAGAATTGATGTAATTTGAATAAGCTCATGTTCAACATTTGTTTTTTCGGTTAATTATGTATTAATTTTTTGGTAATTCATTTTAACACAGATTAGTATATAAAAAAAAAGATTATTTATTAACCTAACTCCTCCATGGAAGAAATGTACCTAGAGGAGTGACAATACGGTGAGAAAAGCTATTATTATGTATTTATATTCTGAAAGCAAGAATGGCAAGGTCCCGCGGAGAAGTTTTAGCTAAACAGACCGATTTTCCACCTTATAAAAAGTGTTTACTACCTATTTATATAAACAAAAAGATTTACGATACCTACCTACATGCAGTGGCCTCCAAAAGTTAGTATACATTTACCACTTCAGCTTTGACACACCACATTATGATTTAAAATTCTAGTGATCCAAATGTTGAACTGCTATAACGTTTTTATTGACTATTCCGACTATCTTTGACTTGTCATATAATCAAGTTAGCCCTTAGGAGTACCTGATATATTTTTTTTTATCATAACGTGGCATCACAGCTGAAATGGAAAAAGTCAACCAACTTCTATAGGCCACTGCACTGTACGTAATTATCACAAATAACTTATAATATGCGTGTTATGTACAGACGCCAGCACATCAACCTACTAAATTTCTTTAATAGATTTTCAACTTTATCACTACATCATAGGGTGCAACGTTGATTGGGAAAATTTGACAGTTTGGTGTACCTTGATGTGCTGGCGTCTGTACCCTGCCTACACCAAATCAGCTGAATAGCGACATGATTTGCTGTTTACGTCAATCGGAGGTTTTCACGTAAAACTGCAACATGCTGTATCTTCGAATCAACGCCTCGTGTCACCGGGCGTTCACCTGCTTCAAGGACTGCTGATGCACGTGTAGGAGTCAGTAGAATTGCAATATTAATAAGTAATAAGATTTTGCTGAACATATATTGTGTTGTATTGATAGGTAGGTAGTGACCCAAGCTATCACCTCCTGCAGTATGTCGGGCTATTTACTGGACACCCTGTATAAAGATACAATTAAAAAACCAGTGTCTCGCGTGGATTCTCATTCGAACCGAAAGGTGAAGGTGATTTAGAACTAGAATTTCGGGGGTTTAACAGTGTTCAAATATAGTCAAATCAAAGCACTCAATTTGTTAAGTGGCGGTCGATACTAATTATATTTCATAATAATTTTTGACGTTCAAAAGTGCCTTTTATGTGCCTATTTGAAATAAATGCTTTGACTTTGACTTTAGAGCACATCATAGTAGAGCCTTAACTACTACAAACATCATAACCAAGTTAAAGTTTTATACGACATACTCGTAATTAACGGAAAAAAAAAAATGTGAAACCTTAAAAAATATAAATGTTGTAAACAAGTTTCTCATTTTTATTCTCAGTTAGGGATCGAGGAGGGGGGTGGAGGGGGGGGCTCAGGGTTTCAGACCGGTATAAATCTACATAACTTGGGAAGGTAACATTATAATTATAGGTGTATCTGATCTTCGGATAAAAATATATAAGTAAGTAAAGCAATGTTATATTGTTTATGTAACACAATAACAGACAGAGCTGGTGTATTTTATGACATTTGTCACCATTTAGGTACCGCGTTAGTAACAAGTCGTACACATTGACATTGATGAATTTTTAACCGACTTCTAAAAAAGGAGGAGGTTCTCAATTCGGATGTTTGTATTTTTATTTATACAATGACATGAATATTTACTTTGTAAAGTATTTTTTATTTAATTGTTGTGAATGTGAGGACTTTGTGGGTCATTTCTTTTTTCTGTTTTCCTTCTTAGTTAGTTTTAATCATGATCTGGCAGTTTGAGTCATTTACGCGGCCTACCCAATGTCCTTTCTTTGGTATTTTTCGTCGAATCGTTGAGCTCCTCAACTTCTAAGTTGAGCTGCACGATTTTTGACAAATGCGTGCATTGACTGGACAGGTCCGCTCAATCTGTGTGGTTCTTTCCTCAGAAGACCATTTCAGACACCAATCTACATGGTCTTCACATGATCTGACCAAGATTTTGTCTGGGCTTTAAAAGAGACTGTGACCTCTGAGTTTGTTTCGGCCTTTCTTCTCAGAATAGTCAGATAGGAAACGCCGACCTCATCTAGTTTAAAAAAAATATGTTGTACAAACCTACTTACAGAAAATAAATCATTTATCATTTACCTAGTTGGAAATGGTAACAGCCTCGAGAGCTCTTCGTGCCTCAGAAAACACGTTAAACCGTTGGTTCCAGCAGTCATTCGTAGATCTTCGACAGTCTTAACGGAAGCCCAAAACTCTAAAAACCAGTACCAAGCGGCATCGTGTTACCCAGTAACTGGGTTGTGGAGGTCAGACAGTCAGTCGCTCCATGTACAATACTGGTATTCAGCTGCATCCGGTTAGACTAGAAGCCGATCCCTATATAAGTAGTTGGGTAAAGGCCAGGCAGATTTATTGATTGATTTATTCAAGGCCCATGGAATATGGAGCGAACCTATTGCCACACAAACATAGCACAAGACTCCGAGCTGTTACTGAGAAACTCCTATAAATGGAAAACCGTGATAACACTTTGGTCGGGAAATTGAACCCATGACTGACTATCGTGCTTGCGAACACTAGACTAACGGTGCACTCAAACTCAAAGAAATTAGAACAAATTAGATAATACTAAATATAATAAATGATATTCAAACGAACATGATCAGTGCATTAAATGTTGGTACCTTCTGGCGCCTGCGTTATAATAATTAGCATTAATTAGGTTATACGTATGTTATTGAGTGACAATCTAGCAGGCGGTCTACGTGATGGCTAGCGTTCACTGCCACTAATGGACAACTGCAATTCTGCAGTATAAGTGGCATAAAAGAGGGGCAATTCTCGTAATTTTAAGAACGTTCACTGTTTGATTTCAGTCTCAATCTGTCAAAAATATCTCTAATTTTCCTACAACTTTGACATCTTTTTGACATCGATTGTCGCTGAGATTAGATTGCGACTAGATTGAACGTTTTTGATTACGGGAATTAGCCTTCAGGTGTTTGTCAGTTTTCAGTATAATTTGAAAACATTGTAATATAAAAGCCATTTATTTTTATAAGAGTACCTAACTGTGGAGCTTACTCGGAGCTTAGGTAGGTGTGTACATCGGATTGCGTTAAATAAAATATTTTGAATTTTGAAGATAGTTAATAATATTTTATGAGGAACAGGGTAGAAATTTATGAGAAAATAATTATCACCACAATTAGTAATAGTAGGTACTAATGATAAGATCGTCAGCTCAAATAATTTAAACGGGAAATTATAAGCGCAGATTAAAGTCAAACGCCGAGAGATCAGACGAGAGATTGCACTTTACTACTTACTATTGTACGCTAAGGAATTATTTGTATGCATGACAGGTGCCAATTATGATAAATTATCTGCTATTTATTACCCGAAGCACGTTTGCTCACACTTAATTTGATGTATTGCCTAAAAATTATCCATAATTTAAGTTATGGAACAGTGTTGAACTAACTCAATAGTTCCTGTCTACCTTATCCTATTTATACTAGAAGGGGTAATTTCATAATGTGGAGGCGCCATATTTTTTATAAATGGCGTCATAGTGTCATTGTAGTTTTATACTTGCTTAGATAAGTTGTAGACAGATAGATAGAGAATTAATTGAAAATGTAATGGAGCGATACACACAGCTCAGGCAACGATTGAGATTTTGAAACACCAATTTCCGGGCTGTGTGATCTTTGGTTTTGGCGATTTGAACTGGCCGGCCACATTGCCAGATCCTTCTTCCTTTTTCAAAAAGCCCCTGTTTGAAATTTCGCGTCATCACAACAAACCACAAACAGTCAACATTGAAGAAGAAGTCGATCACTAATTTGGAGTATGATGTTTTGCGAACAACAATTCAAAATGCCGTAAAATAGGAGGTGCTCATTTAACCGATCTGCGATGGAACACCACAGGCTGATTAGTTTATTAATTTATTTAGATCTTTTTCGAAAAACCTTTAAACAAACTTTTCTAGAAAACAGAGTCTTTTTTTATTTCCTAAAGAATAGCAGCAAATTCGCCGTGCCTGAGAGGCGAAGCAGCGTCGCTTTATCACAGTCTCCTGTCACTCGTAAACTCTCTTGGACGCAAAGCCTGCCTGTGCCTGACTGCGATGTGTTCGCGGACGAATAGAAGAAGATCTTGTCAGTCATAGACATAAAAAAAGATGAACACTTCACTTTCGATATGCGTGGCGCGGAGTCCATCTTTTTTTATAAGTCTATGTTGTCAGTGTTTGGAGTATTGTGAGATGAGTGTAACTATGATTGTGCAGTAGAGTATACTTTTCGTTATTGTACTTAACTTGTGTTTGTATCTTTATCTAATGTGTAAATGTTTAATTGGCCTTGGCCATTTTTACGTTAAAATAAATAAATTAAATTTTGTTTTTTTTTTACTTGTCAGACTTGGCTTTAATTACGTAAATCGTATTATTTTTAACATCACAATAACCTAAAAGTATGCGTATAATTTGATAATCTCACTGGTCTTCGATAAAAAAAAAGTAGGTAAGTATAATTATTTCGATTAATAAAAATCTATTACAAAGACTTGTTGATCGCCTCTCAGACTGGTTTGAGGTGTTATTCAATTTAATGCATGATTAAATTAATTGATTTTCATAAGTTGTCCCAAAGTTTGTATAAATACCAATAATAATAATACTTTGCACGGCAACATAACCGTTATTTAAGCACACTATTATACAATAAACTGCACAACACATTAAGCATTCATTCTTTGAACAAATTCCAATGCAAACTAAAAATAAAAGAATATTTGCTAACCCTAAACTATGATGGCACGGAAGAATTACTCAAACCATAACCTAAACAAAACAAATCAGGCACCCACTCACACAGACATATCTAAACTTACTCGTACATCTACACTCACACATACACAGCTACATTCACACAATCACACACACCCGGCACTTATGTAGTTACTGCCTTTTCCTTGTTGAAACTCTTTTTATCCTCCTCTTTTCTCCGTTTTTTATCTTCAAAATTAATTGTATTAGTCTAGTCATAGACTTATAACAAAAGATGGACTCCACGCCACCCATATCGAAAGTGAAGCATAGTAAGTGGCCATGTTGGCCCTGCAAACATTGCCAGATCGTCACACCACCTTGGCCGTGGTCTACCTCGACGGCGATGTCCTGATCAGGTGTCCAGTGAGTGACGATATTTGCCCATATCTCCGGATGCATTCGTGAGACCCACTCCCACTTCAGCCTGGCTGTTTTCTCCAACATCTGCTTAATAATTCAATGAATTGTATTAATACATATTTAATTTAAGAAAATAGCTAATTTTATTTATGATTGTTTTTTCGCATACCCATGCCTTGAAATAATTATATAAATTATTGTTTAAGAATTTCACAGTGAGATTTAAGAAAAACTGTAGGTAATTATCGTTTTTTTTTATATAAGGACTAACGATAAATACCTACAGTTATTTTTTAATAAATATTATTATTTCAAAATGCGGTACGCTGCCCGCCCATTGTGTCACCCTTTGTACAGTTTCTATATTTACTTATGTCTGTAATATATGGTGTGCATCAGTGAACGAAAATAATTTCGTTCACTGGTGTGCATGATAAAGATTCTATCTATCTACGCTGCGACCAAGTTAAATCCCTCCTTATTCCAAAATGCTTTTGCTTTCAGGTTTTTTTTTTAATTTCGAACAGTTTTTAAAGCAGGTTCAAACAACATTTAAAAAAATTGTGGCCAGTACTTTTAAAGAGTATTCTTAAATAAGTTGATATAGTTGGCATGTGTTGAGCACAGTCTTTTCACAATTATTTTACGTCTGATTTTGCATCACTGTCCATATTGCTGTATTGCGCATTGCTGTTGGGTTGCTGCCACTGTCAAGTCTGTCCAAATCACTGTGATCTTTATTCTCGTTACTATATGGTTGCTGTATAACTGTGAAAAGACTGAAATCATTTTAGAATTGGGTGAGAAATTAAGGAACTACTATCTTCTTAGTTGTTTTAATCCACCTGCGAGCAGAAAACGGACACTTGCTCACAGTACAACTCGCCTGTATTCCCCAAAGGATTACGCAGAGGTTTACTACATAATGTGCCAGCAAACAGGTATCACAATATTTGGTAAAGCTCGAGCAATATGTACGAGAAAAGAGAAATCACAAACTCCAAAACAATATGCTGTCATAATTTAATACTATACACCAAAAAAAAAAAAAATATTCGCACACTCTCAAACTTCTAAATTACAATGAGTTTTGTTTTAAGAAATCTTGACCAGCAAAGAAACTAAAAGCTATGCTCTATGCTTTAAGCTGTTCACAGCCTCTCTACAAGCTGTAAGGTGAAATTGTCAACGTCCTTCATCATGACGTCAAACTTGACCCTCAACGGCTTCAGGTCTTCAGTGTCAGTGGCTGGCAGGATCCTGTACTGACGCAGAAGAGCTGACAGCGCGGTCTTCATTGACATCATCGCGTATTGATAACCTGGAATGATGCAACATCAAAAACTGTAACAATAAAATTCCATATTTAATTTTAGAGCAAGTTAAGTGTAGGGCAAGTCAGAGTTAAAGTTAACAGTTGGTATGGCAGCATAAAAGTTGTATGACTCTTAAATTGTCGCCAACTGAATATTGATTCATGGTCGTCAGGGCAACACGTCTAGTTTATTGGCTACCATTTCAGCCGTTCTTATATCAATTGTGATATAAGAACGGCAGAATAATGCTGATGATGACTTCAATGATGTAAGATTGTTTGGTACTCCTATGGTTGTAAGATGAAACGTCCTAAATTAGCTCTTTGAATATTTATATAGTAATCTGATCCTTCTCCGATCGTGCCAGATTGCCATCCCATCGGACTAAGAAAGTGGGGGAAGAGAGAAGAAGAAAGAAAGAAAGAAAGAAAAAAACGTTTATTTGCGGTGAACATGACGCAAAAAAAAGAACATAAACACAAAAAATTTAGTAAAAAAGAAGGTAGGGGAAACATGCGTCACATCCACGCAAAACGGCTATCGCTCAGCATTATGCTGCGAGAGAGAGTGCACCTGTTGCAGTTGAACTAGTAGCAGAGCGACTAACAGTTACTGCGCAAGGCTACTTGTTGTAGGTTTGACTACCACACGGATAGCTGTTCTGTTAGATTATGTGATATTTGTGTATTTTACACATACGTACCCATCTAACAGGCAACTCCTAGAAAAAGACAATGATTTGTAACAACTGAACTGCGACTAATATTAAGATAATTAGTTTTTAATGTAGGTACCTACCATATGGTATTTGGGTACCTATGTAAATTGTACACCACAGACTACCTTCAGTTCCATCCAAAGGGTGTCTTTAAAAGATCGCTTTTAGCGATAAGCCCGCCCATTGTGTCATCCTATGTAAAATTTCTACATTTATATTTATAATTTTTATGGTGTTCGTAATAAAGAATATTCTATCTATCTACCTATTGATGTTGATACACAAATTGACAAAAATGAATAAGCACCAATTGCATTTTGACTTAGTAAGTTATTTATTTACCAATGCAAGCTCTCGGTCCATGGCTGAACGGCATGAAGGCAGCGGGATGCGTGAGCGGCGTGTCGATGAACCGTTCAGGTCGGAACAGCTCTGCGTCGTCTCCCCAGTAGCGAGGGTTGCGGTGTAGCGCCCAGATATTGATCACGAGGCCGCAATCCTTTACTAGCGTTATTCCTGATGCTGGAAGGTAAAATTTATTTTGTGTTTTATTTTTGGTGGTCGGTTGAATTATTCCATAATCCGTTAGGGGCCTTCAGAAGCCCGAAAGTCTAACAACCAGTCTAACCAAGGGGTTTCGTATTACCTACCCAGTAATTGGGTTGTGAGATAGGCAGTCGCTCCATGTAAAATACTGGTACTCAGCTGAATCCGGTTACACTGGACGCCGCCCAACATACTTGGGAAAAGGCTAGGCAGAAGATGATGGTTGAATTATACCATGAAAACGTACTTCCGGAATTAAAAGTGGTATCTGATGTCCTAAAACAGGTCATGGTCTACCTGTGTGCCAAATTTTATCGAAATCCGTTCAGCTGTTAAGGCATAAAAAAATAACAGACAGACAGACATTGGTTTATGACTGTATAAGTTAAGACTGGTTAAGACTAATAAATACCACTCTTATGTGCAGCATAATCAGCCTATATACTGCTGGGACACAGGCCTCCTCTTTTCAAGGAAAGTGCTGTAATCAACCACGTGGGTCCAGTGCGGGTTGGTAGATGTCACATGTCTTCGAATTTTTGGTTCAAGGACATTTCAGGAGCAGAGGTGATGAAATAATTTACACAAAGTAAAGCGCCTGGCTGATTTCCAACCTAGCACCTACAACTCCTAAGTTGAGGCTGTTATTACTGGGCCATCACTGCCCTGCCTTATGTGTAACAAACTATTAATCACATTCATTTTAATTTCTACATTTACCCCCTTACTAATAAACGAATCATATCAGATGAATAGTTACACACTGATGTCTCTCTTTCAGTCATCAGTAATTTGACTTTCGAAAGAAGAAGACAATCGTTGTGTAACTATACAGATGCTATACAACGTTTATTAGTAAGGAGGTTAATACAGGTTGAAATTTAATACATGCGACAAATCGAAATGGAAGATTGTACACATCATTATGAACAACTTTTACTATGGGACCAAACATGAAATCGCAAAAAAAAAACAACTGATCCCTACATTTTGACGAGTTATGCGAACATAAATGTAGGAAACAGCAGATTTTTTTTTCGCGATTTCTGGTTTGGTCCCTTAGTAAAAGTCGTTCATAATGATGAGTACAATCTCCCATTTCGATTTGTCGCATGTATTCAATTTCACCCTGTATGTATGGAAGAAAAAAACAGAATGCGCATAACCTAAATAAACAAGGCAACTATAATGAAATTATGTCTCCATACTTACGCAAAGTAAGTTCCTTATCAACTTTCCTGGCAATGATTGGCACTGGTGGGTACAGCCGCAACGTTTCTCTTATCACAGCATCCAAATATTTGAGCCGGGGAAGGTCTTCAGCAGCAACAGATCTTTTGGAATCCCCGAATACTTCCTGCAATCTGAAAATAAAACATGAAGTAATAATACAAACATTATACGAACATAGCTTAAATAGATCTCCGATGAATTAAAATACATTAAATCATAACATCACGCCTGAATTTCTCGAAAGGTTAGGCAGAGGTATAGTACCTATTGCAGATCCACATTTTGCCAGTTATGAATGTAAGTCCCGTGTAATAGGAGCGAGCCTATTGCCATCAACTCGGCACAAATCCAGACGCCGCGTTGCTACTGAGAAATTCCAGATGGGAAAATGGAATTTAACACTTTTCCCGACCCCGATATTGAACCCAGGACCGGATGCTCAACAGTAGCGCTTTCGACCAGTAGACTAATGTGGTAAATAAATTAATCAAATATCAATATACTTATAATTAATAATGTTAATTATAAAATATAAAGACATAAACTGTTAAAACACAGCTGATCAACTAACTCTTGATAAACCTTTTCCTGTACATCAGGATATTTGGCCAGCAGCTTAGAAGTGAAGGCTGTACCCACTGCCGAGGTGTCAGTGCCAGCGAGTACGAGGACCAGGGTTTCTTCTCGCAGTTCTGTATCGGTGTAGCCACGGTCTCCTCCTGAGGTGTCCATGAGAAGTTCCAGAAAAGTTTTGAGACCGTTTTGCATGTCTAGGAAAGAAAAAGTGTTAATTTAAAAGAATAAGTACATTTTATCAGGCTTTTTATTTATCCAGGGTCCATGCAGTTATCCCTATCGATAGATGCACGGCTGCAGTTGCTTATAACTACTTCAATTTATTATATTTCTACTATTTTAATGTATAAAAATATTTCGCTGTAAATAATGGACAAAATAAAGAAAACGATTCGATTAAAGACAGTTATCTTTAAAATATTATAATTAAAGCTGTTTATATACTTAATATTTTCCTTCAAAGTTACCAGTGAAGTGACAAGTGCAGATATATTATGAATCGTATTTTTTTTCTTTACTTACTTTGATCAGACTCAGCTATAGATACTTTTCCGTCTTTTAAAGATTGCTTCTTGGATTGTATGATCTGGAATGTAACAAATCTCATGTAAGACTATTTACAATTATTTTAATACCATAACGTACAGAATGCGGAAATGATGGAATGGATGGAGGATGGATGTTTAAAAACATTGATGTGGATGAATGCCATTACTGAATGAGAGTCGAGAGAATACAAAAAAAATATCCATGCAATTTAACCACTCCAACAGGCTTTTGACTACGTTATATGTATAGACAAAAAGTCAGATTGTCGGATAATCTACAAAAAACCTCGGGTAAAATCGAAAAGATACTCGCACAGACCAGGGAAATATTATGTAGGTACTATGTTACACACGGTTGTCAATAATGATGACAGAAATTCTTGAAGAAAACATTTTTACCTTATCTACAAACTTCCAAATGTGGTCCCTGCACTGAGCATGTTGTTTGTACGCCGGTGTCATCTTGTACACAGAGATGTTGTGCAACCACGGCTTGCAGAGACGAGCGGAGTCCAGTTGAGTACATCTGTCAAAAGCCTGCAGAAATGGCTGCTCTGCCTGTTTCTGAGAGTTCACTAAAACGCCTAGGGTTGACTCTGTAATGGTAAAGTAAACGTTTTGTTAACTTACATTAAATTAATAAGTAATAAGAACTATTTAGGCTTAGTATAAACAGCCTATAATGTTTCCACTGCTGGGACACATGCCTCCTCTCGGTGAGGGGGGACTGAGCCGTTATCCGCGGATCCAGTGCGGGTTAGTAGATTTCACGTCTTCGAATTTTTGGGTCACGGACATGCCGGTTGCCTCACGATGTTTTCCTTCACGGTTTTGAGGGCAGTGGTCATGAAATAATTTAAATATAGCATTATTAAATATAACAGTTTAAATAAAGCTCTAAATAATAAGCGATCATGTTTTAAATATAGCAATATTACTGTGTGTGTATGTTATGTGTGTGTGTGTTGTGTATATGTGTGTTTGAGTGTGAGGGTGTATTTTTGTGTGTAATTTTAGAAGATCTTTCCAAACTAAATCCTCCACATGAACCACCTCGTCGTTGCGTCCGGTTCACTACGAGTACTTGTGATTTGTGCAAAAAAAATTACATTACACGATAAAAATTTAAAAAAATCTTAGGACACTTGAACAGGATTAATTATTTTGTACACGTTAAATTATTCTTACCACAAACAGAATCCATGGTATATGTGGTAATGTACTGCCATATGGAGAAGGCTCCCTTCCCCGCAGCAGCTTTCAACTGTTCCACCATGATGGAACTCTGACGGGAGAAGATCTCTGCGAACTGGCCCAGGTTCTTGGGACTGAAGGTTGGAGCAAGGACCTTGCGACGTGGACGCCAGATATTTACTGTTGAAGAATTTGTTAAGATCTTATCTTATAATTATAGGCACGAACGCTGTGGGTAGTACCTATATTTGTTCAGCTTAATTATTGCTATTCCATTTATTATTAATATACTTACTACTGTTTGTTTTTAGCGGTCAGTTTATAGCGGTCCAAAGGGATTTTATAGAAGCCTCTCTCCACAGGCTTTCCAAAACACCCCCATGTATGATTATCCATTATCTATAGCTTAGGAGCTAGACTTATTTAAAAAAAGTTATAGAAAAATTTTTTATAAAAATCGAAACAACTAGTGGACCGATGACCTGGTGAAGGCCGCTGGAATCCGCTGGATGCGAGAAGCACAGAACCGGTCGAAGTGGCGATGCTTGGGGAAGGCCTATGTCTAGCAGTAGACGTCTTCCGGCAGAAATGATGATGATGAAAAGTACCTTAATTAGTAGTACCTGACGCAAAAATACTGCCGTTGCCAGTCATCAGTTGCAAGCATTTCAGTGCATCATCTTTCTCCAGACACCTTTTCAAAAGCAACTCGGAAAGTTTGGCATCTGCAGTCACTGTAAACAGAACAGTTTTATCATAAAATATTATGTTATTTCGAATAGGATATTATCTATATAAGCCACATACGCGATACAGACAGATCCGGACAAATTTTTTGTTGCGCACACAAATATTCGCTCCGTGCGAATCCCACCGCGGCCACGTGGCGCCGCAGGCAATGAGAACACTAAAATGCATGTACTTTTTTCACTCTTCAATAAAAGACAGTAAAAAAAACCCATGAAAATAATTAAAAGTCAAATTCAACTACTGCTTGTTGCTCCAAAAACTTATTTAACTCCAACAATCTTCTACTACAGACCTACAGTTCAATAGTCCGCTACTATTGCGGCCATGATGTGACGTCACTGTCCACCATACTGCTTACTTTACATGTCTTTTTAGTTCGAAATCATATAAATTACATTATTTTTTTGTAGCTCAAAAAGCACGCTTCAATTCTTTAATTATTCGTCGGTTATTAATAAAAAAATTGCTGTTCCATACATTTACATAGCTTTACTAAAGGTTAAACAGCAAATTTTGTTTAACTGCCGTAAAATACCTAGTGTCAAAAATTAAATATGGAACACTGTTTTTTTTTTGTCTGGCCTTATCTTTGTTTGTTGTAAGAATGTAGTTGTATCAACTTACCAATGTAAAGGCGATGTCCTTGCCAAATGGTCGTAACACCATCGTCGTTAGCTATTGCTTCGCGTCCCAATTTCTGGAACTGTGTCATGCGATCTACAAACACGTTAAGATACAGATAATTTATAAGGGTTTGATCATGATCTGTTACAAAACTAAACGAAAGTCTTCCTAGATACTTGCGCTCCACCATTAACATCAATTTCGTGTTGGAGATCATCATTCATATTAAAGATTTAAACACGCGCTCTCATACCTTTTAATTACCTAAACCAAAAAATAACGGCAAGGTCATCATAATTTCATGCATAATTTGGTCACGTGAAACTAAGTACTTTTTAGGAAACTAAGATTGTTGTTTATGTAAATGATCAGAACAACGAATAATTTGGCAAACAATCTTAGAATCTGCCCGATAATTGCGTAACAATTCGCTCAAAATCTGAATCATTTTGAAGGACCTGACATACTGCTAATCCATTGCATCATTATGTTCGAATTTGTGTTATTGAACTATCAAAATGAAAGCCGTTCCTACTAATAGTGTGTTACGCAATTACCCCGCTGCGCTGGTTTTACAACTAAACGATACCCTTAGTAAATAATAATATTTATAATTGATTATATGACGTAAACCATTCCTTGCTCTAAAAAGCTCTTAATTTGATATTATCGCGCCTATGAAGTTTCCCAAATAATTAAAAAGCTACTTAAGACTTGAAAATTTTTAAGTAGGTTATTATATTCGGTAAGAAATACCTCTAGAGGGGCCCGTGGCTAAATAATAACAGCCGCACAAGTCGATCGATCAGGTTAAGCTACGCTTGCCGCGGTTGGTCTGTGGATGAGTGATCTTTACATAACGAGACCCCTCCGTGCCTCGGAAAGCACGTTAAGCCGTTGGTCCCGGCTGTCATTCGCAGATCTTTGACAGTCCTTACGGGTCCCGAAAGTCTGACAACCAGTCTTACCAAGGGGTATCGTATTACCCAGTAACTGGGTTGTGGAGGAAAGATAGGCAGACGCTCCATGTAAAATACTGGTATTCAGCTGCATCCGGTTAGACTGGAAGCCGACCCCAACATAGTTGGGAAAAGGCTAGGCAGATGATGATAATGATTCGGTAAGAAATATATAATAACGATACTTAATGAGAGTGAGAGAACAAAATAAGAGCCTTTGATAAAATCTAGATGCTGCTTTTGTCACCGTGTCAAAAGATTGTTTTCTACATACAGGGTGTAAAAAGACACATCACATAGTCGTCAACTACGCATTCTGTACATCAAACTACTACAAACTACTACATTGCATGAAAATAATTGCTGGGAAACGACTTTCATTTTTGTTGATACTGTTTGCGGTAGTGCGCAATGTAACGCACGCAAAACATTGTCTTTAGGGTGCATGCAACGGAACAAGGATTGTGAGGGTATTTAAAGTTGTGTTATAACATAAAAATCTTGTTTTCGTAAAAAACAGTAAAAATTGGATTTTTGACCTTCAATATATCCGAAACCAGAAGGTTCCCAGGTATGGTCCAGTACAAAAAAATATCACAATGACGGGGAGTACAAGTGACTCTTGGCTTACACCCGTTATATCCAATTACTTAATAAAATTTTTTTTTAAACTTTACCTTCATCACTTCCAAGGAAAATATAAGCATGTCCAACAAAAGGTAATGTCCTATGTTTAGTAGCACTGAGTTTGTAGGAGAGGTCTATCATCTGTCTTCTCTGCCATCTCAACACTAACACCCAGAGCAATATGAACAGTAGCAGGATTTGTCCTAACATATTAATACAGCCAAAAAAGGTTTATATTTCACAATGTTAAAGAAAAAAACCTTACTATGACCTAGTTCTAGAATATGAAAAAAAAAATACTTAAAATAAATTACTTAACACTTTTCTCAAATAAAATAATGAATGAAACCGGAGGAATTTTGATAACGCAAACAGCTGCATGCAGTATTTAAATATTTAGAATAAAGTGACGAAAGATTTAACACTTTCACTGTCCATGCATTACATGTAATGCACTGATGAGTTAGCTCCGTACGTCCATGCATGACATACAATACACTATTAACCACCAAGAATAGTTTTGTTCACGAGAAACTTGAAAAACCAATCAAATAAAAAAAAACAGATAATTCTTTCAACCTGCCAAGTACGTAATCTGGCTCCCTAGGTTGCCATATCTGTATATATAATATTTCGCAGCCAACTTTCAGTTAACTGCCTGGCCTTTAGAAGTAGTGCTCGCCTCGCTTCCTCCCTCGGCTCGCACGCGGTTGATCACAGTTCTAACCTAACCTAACCCACTTGGTCGGGGTGCAATGCCTTAATTACTGCGACCAATTCGACTCGCGCGTGATTGGTTACAGACTTCCAACCTAAACTGTAATTGAATATCATTCAGGCCGTTAGTTGAACGTTGAAGTCGGTGTCAAAAAACGAAAATGCAGAACCAACGACACCGACTTCTGAATTTAAAGTTATTTTTCACTTTGTAGTGTTTTGTAGGAAGTCGGTTGTTTTTTTTGTAAAAAAAAAAAAAAATTTTCACTTTTTAGGGTTCCTTACCTCAAAAAGAAAAATCGGAACTGTTATAGGATCACTCGAGTGTCTGTCTGTCTGTTCGTCTGTCACATCTTTTCTCCGAATTTAATGGACCGATAGGTGTTGTCTGAGAGTCATCACTTTATGCTGCTGAGCTGATGATAAGTGAAAGTCAAATACTTTTATTCAATTAGGCCTATTACAAGCTCTTTCGACAATTAAAAGCCTTTACCATCATCAGATGCGGGAGCTGTTCGTCCCGTTACATCATTACGAGAAATGGAATGATGAAGACGATTGTTTTCAAGTCCACGTCTATCCAAGAACTGCTAAGTAGTTTCTGTCGACATATTGCCGTATCTCCTACTCCTAACCTAACAGTTAAGGACTGCTGTGGCTACCATCGACGGCTCGGTAGCATCATAGTCGGACTTTTAATTAGCTGCAGTAAAACGACAGCTTATGTGTAACTTAAATTACTAAAATTGGCGTCTTTTTGTTTTTTGATGACTCGCAGACTCAAACACTTGAATCATCAATAGGTTTCATTTGATTTGAGAGAGTTCAACTAACACACTGTACATGCCTACCAAAGAGGATTTCCCTCGACTTTCATGGGATCCCTTCATCAGACTCTGACTTGGTGACAATGGGACCACCTCGAGAGCATACCTACCGTTTCAAACCCTAATGTCAACTGGTCATCACCTGTTACAAAATATTGCTTTTCCCGATGCTGGGACGTTAATTGTTGAGGAGTTCTCCTGGTAAGAACCAGGAGAACTGGAGCTGATAGTGAAGTCAATCAGCTCCACTTCACCATACGCATTGTGATGAACATAAATTGCTTAGCAACCATTTTAAAGCAATCGAATCGCTACCCGTGAAATATTTTTCATTGAGTAGTTCCGATGGCCATCTGTGGTCTTCATCATCAGTTCCACTTCACCAAATTATACTTTCTGAATGCAAATGCTTGAGTTGTTAATGAAAATACCAAAATTGCTATATGTATGCCTATAATATTTGAGGAGTTCCCTCAATTCCTCATGGATCCCATCATCAGAACTGGATTTTGAAAAAAATGGGACCAATCTGGAAGTATATCCTTTCAAACAAAAGAATCATTTTTCAAATCGGTTCATAAATGACGGCGTACTGAGGTAACAAACATAAAAAAAAAAAAAAAAATTTTTGAGAATCTCCTCCTGTTTTTGAAGTCGGTTAAAAAAAACAGTCCACAAATCGGAATCGGAATTGAAATGATAAAATTGTCGTTTGCCTGTGAAGCACTCTTTCTAAAGGTAGTATATTCATGTTCCAAGTAGAAAACGCTCGAAATTATTTTCCATTAAATTATTTTCATTTATGAATTCATTAATGACTTCAATAGTTTCTTCAGGTCCATATATTTGCAAATTCTCTAATCGTTCTAATACCTTATCTTCACCATCACTGTGCGCAACGCACCTTTTTTACAGCTATTAACTTTTTAATGTATTTTGTACAGTGTTTCTTTAAATTTAGAATAGGTTCTTTTATAGTTTTTTGTTCTGCTGTTTTAATAAATCAGTCTACCAACGATCATCGCGCCTTTCGCTTTATGTAGTTCAGTCTCATATAAAATAAGAAAAGTCCTAGAACCAGCAGTTGGTGATACAGACTCAGTCCGCTATATCGTGGTCCTTCGACAGCCAATCTAGTAGGTTGTGGTAATGGTCCTTACTCGTGCGGGTGCCAAGATGGGAGCTGAAGGGAACGCTGCGGAGAGGGAGCTGGAACTCCCAGGCCCCAGCCACTCATCCGCCGACGCGGCGGCCGCAGTCCAGACCCCTTCGAGGCCCGTCTCCGGCAATCAGACCCCGCTGAGGCCCGACACTACCATCCAGACTCAGTCGAGAACAGTAAGTAGAACTTCATCTCGTTCTTCTGCTACAATGGTGGCTAGAAAGTTAGCCGCAGAGGCGTTACATGCTCGCCGTATGGCTGATTTGGAGCAGGAGACCGCAGAGAGGGCTGCCGCGGTCGCTGCGCGAGAGCGCGAGGCAGCCGCCGCGGTCGCTGCGCGAGAGCGCGAGGCAGCCGCCGCGGTCGCTGCGCGAGAGCGCGAGGCAGCGGAGTTGGAACTCCGAGCGGAATTGGCGGCTATAGATGCCGATGCCAGTCATCGTAGTTCGTTATGCAGCCGTTCAGTCGATGACTGGCTGCAGAAATCGCAAAATGCTTTGAAAGCTGATCCAGATGGCATAACTGACCCCGTTGATTTTAACAAAATTATCTCGGTCGGCCCCTCTCGCCTGGCTCTAGTTTCCCCAGTCCCGGTAACGCCTATAAAACCGGCTGACCTAGCCACCACAGCTGCAAATGTTAACACGCATCTTTGTTCCAGTGATTCAGATCGCCTTGTGAAGTCGTTAGGCATTCTCATAGACAATGTCAATAAAGGCGCTTGCCACCGTAGGGGTGATAGGGATTTTCCATTGCCGTTTTTCGACGGTAAATCGCATCTAGAATGGCTTTCTTTTAAAAGAGCCTTTCTAGATACGATGGACTCGCATTCTGCAGTGGAAAATCTAGCTAGGTTAAATAAAGCGTTGAAGGGATGCGCGCGTGAAGCGGTCATGATGCTGCTGGCAACGGCGCGCGAGCCTGGTGTCGTGCTGCGCGCGCTCGATACGCGCTTCGGCCGCCCCGAGCTTATAGTGGCTCAGGAGGCGGCCGCAATGCGCGCTTTACCGCGCGTCTCAGGTGAAGGTAAAGACCTTGCTATTTATGCTAGTCGTGTTCGTAATTGTGTGGAAGCGATTCGGTTACTCGACCAGCCTCACTACCTAACATCGCCAGAGCTGATTCAATCGGTTATTTCTAAAATCCCCCCACTGTTACGAGCACAATGGGTGGCCTACGCCGGCGGTCACGCGGCTAGTGGTCTACCCATTCTCGACATGTTCGCCGATTTCCTGGCCGACATAGTCGAGCTTCAGTCCAGATTCGGTCTTCTCCCTGAATCGGCTGGCGTGCTGAATTCGACTCCCGCTGCCATTAGCCGAGTCAGGGATAAGGTGCACGCAGTCGTTGATGGAGAGAAATCTCGGTCAAAACCAAAAAATAGTTCATCCAATGCTGCTGCAGGCAAAATTCATTGTGTTTTATGTCAACAACAGCATTCATTGACGCAATGTGACAAATTTCTTTCCTTGTCAGTAGATGACAAGTGGCATTTCATAAAAAAGAAAAGAATTTGTCACAGGTGCCTCAAAGAAGGTTGGCATAGACTAAGTTTGTGTTCAGCAAAAAGTTTGTGCGACATTGGCGATTGTAAATTTCGCCATCATAGGATGTTACACAGTACTAGTGAGCGCGCAGCCGCGGCTCACATAGGCTTAGAAGAGGATGACGATCCTGCGCCGTCCACGACGAGCCTCGCCCCGTGCGCGTCGAGCTCCGTGCCTATAGTTTCTCTTGTTGAAGGGAAAGAGATCCTGTCCCACGCGTCAACTTCTTTTTCAGCTGAAAGCCCGGAGCGTTTGCGGAGTCTTCGTCCGTTGTTGAAAGTTGTTGCCGTGACTGTGACTGGTCCGTCTGGTAGTGTCGATACTCATGCCTTGTTGGACGACGGGTCGACCGCTACTTTTATTGATGCGGAGGTCGCTGCTAAGATAGGTGTCAAAGGGCCAGAAGGACACGTTCATGTAGATTGCATAGGGGGCCTTAACAAGAACGCCCTGGTCCGTTATGTCGACTTCTACATCAAGGGTCGTCACGCGAAAGATAATCACCTTATTCATAGGGCTAGATCTATTGGCGGTTTAGGGGTATCGTCTCAGTTTGTCAACAGGGACGCCGTCACGAAATATCCATATCTTGCGGATCTTGCAGACGAGTTGTGTTACGGTGAAATTCACCCGATGCTCATCATTGGCATCGACAACTGGCATCTCACCGTATCTAGGGCCACACGTAAGGGGTCTAAGTCACAACCTGTCGCGATTCGTACTGCACTTGGTTGGGTATTATTCGGTTTCGGTTGTAGTTCAACTACTCAGATTGATGTTGTTAGTCACGCCACACTGTTTGAGTCCGCGACTATAGGCCAGAGCGACCGTTCCGAATTGGAGCAGCTTATTAAGGAGCAGTACAAACTCGAGTCTATAGGTATTTCGAAACGTGAGGCGCGCAATGCTGATGACGAACGTGCTGGTCAGATTATTGAACGCACAGCACGCCGCCTGCCCAGTGGTCGTTTTGAAGTAGGTCTGATTTGGAAGTCTGACGTTTTATCGGTACCTGATAGCTATAACCTTGCCTTATCTAGGTTTTTAGGTTTAGAGAAGAAATTGTGTAGAGATGGTGGTTACGCGGAGCGGTATCGTGCCAATGTTCTCGATATGGTTAGGAAGGGCTACGCCGAGCTGTGTCCAGAGGCACCCACAGGGCCACGTATTTGGTACCTGCCTCACTTCGGCGTAGTCAACCCAAACAAGCCTAATAAGCTGCGGGTTGTGCACGATGCCGCTGCCAAATCTGAGGGTGTTTCGCTAAACTCGTTATTGTTACCGGGCCCCGACCTGCTTCAGCCACTACTGGGCATTCTTTTTCGCTTTAGGGAAGGCAAAATTGGGTTGACCGCGGACATTCGGGAAATGTTTCCGCAAATTGGAATCCGCGCTGAAGACCGCGATGCACAAAGGTTTTTGTGGCGCGATAGTCCGCGCGAACCGCTGCGCGTTTACCGGATGTCGTCGATGATGTTCGGTGCCGCTTCTAGTCCCTTTACGGCAATTTATATTAAAAATAAAAATGCTGCCGAGCATCAGACACGATACCCGGACGCAGCGCGTGCAATCATTTGCGACCATTATATGGACGATTGCATCTGCAGCCTTGACAGCGTGGATAAAGCAGCGAAACTGGCCGCTGATATTTACGCTGTCCACAAAAACGGGGGTTTTGAAATGCGTGGCTGGGCCTCCAACAGTGCCTCGGCCCTAACGTTGTTGCCTAAGGAGACATTGCTGGAGGCGCCGGTGACGTCACCCGTAGACCTGGGCCACCTGGCCACTCCTGTGAGGACGCTTGGCCTTATTTGGCAGCCCACTACAGACTGTGTCGGTTTCAATATCGGATTAAAAAAGGGTGGGCTTTCAAAAAAGCTTACCAAGCGGGTAGTTTTGGCCCACGTGATGCGGGTTTTTGACCCTCTCGGAATTCTTGCGCCTCTAGTAGTGACCGGTCGCATCATGTTCCAAAATGCGTGGCGCAAGGGTCTCGAGTGGGATGAAGAACTTTCACAGCAGGACAGTGCAGCATGGAGGCTATGGTTTCAGGATTTATTTGGGGTTGCAGAATTACGGATCCCACGCTGCTACTGCCTAGCCGACTGTGAAGTGAATCACTGCGAGCTTCATATTTTTTCCGACGCTAGCGAGTCTGCCTTTGCTGCAGTAGCTTACTGGCGGTTTGTGCTTAAGAATGGAGACGTCAAGCTCGCACTGGTTTGCAGCAAGGTCCGTGTAGCTCCCCTAAAGCCGGTGTCGATTCCGCGGTTGGAGCTGCAGGGGGCGTTGATCGCCGCGCGCCTCGCTTCAACAATCCGCGACTCTCATCGTTTCAGACCCGTCAGGCAAGTTTTTTGGTGCGATTCAAGGACGGTGTTGAGTTGGTTACGAAGCGAGGCCCGTTCATTCAAGCCCTTTGTTTCGCACAGAGTCTGCGAGATCCTGGAGTTAACGAGTGCCAGTGATTGGCGGTGGGTGCCTAGCGAGTTGAACGTCGCTGACGATGCAACCCGGTTAAAACGCACTACGTTAACCCTAGAGTCTCGCTGGATCACTGGTCCAAAATTCTTGCTTTCTTCTGACTGGCCTACTGAGCCTAGTAGTCCCTCAGAGTACCCAAGCGTAACAGAAGAAAGTAGGAATCCGGTATATACTATAGCAGCAGTTCACCTCATCGGTATTGTTGAGAGGCATGTGCCTGTCTCAGTTGATCCCAAGCGGTTTAGCTCTTGGCTGAGATTGGTACGAGCAACTTATAGAGCTCATAAATATCTAACTCGGATCAGAATCCATTCCTTATCACGAAGGGGGTTTCACGTAGAGAATTTAGTGCGCGAGCAAGGGAGGATATTAACATTTTCTTTTCAGCCGTCAAGCCCTTTTGGCTCTCCACACTCGACGCATGAGACAGCTGCCGATATGCGCCTGGCCGAGACGCACATTTTGCGCCAGGCACAACTGGACTCATTTCCCGATGAGATGATGCGTCTGAGCAGCCTCCCACCCCTGCTCATACCTCGCACCAGTCGGCTGTTCCGGCTGTCACTGATTGTGGATGAAGAGGGGCTCCTACGCCTATCCAGCCGTATCGCCGCAGCCTCGGGAGTGCCTGAAGCCACAAAGAACCCCATCGTCCTTGATGGGAAGCATCCTGCCGTTCAGCTACTGGTAGACCACCACCACCGCCGAGCCGCCCATGCCAACACGGAGACCGTGGTCAACGAGCTTCGCCAGAGCTTCTACTTGCTCGGCTTAAGAAACGTCGTCCGCTCCATTGCCTTCCGTTGCCAGCTATGCCGCATTCGCCGAGCAGAGAAGTTCCAGCCGCCTACTGGAAATCTACCGGAGGCACGTTTAGCTCACCACAAGCGCCCCTTTACATTCACGGGGCTAGACTACTTCGGGCCAGTTCAAGTGACTATTGGCCGAAGACGGGAGAAGAGGTGGGTCGCTTTGTACACGTGCCTAGTCGTCCGCGCCATCCACTTGGACGTTGTTGGAAGCTTGTCGACGGATTCTGCTGTTATGAGTCTTCGGCGCTTCGTGGCTCGCAGAGGAGCGCCGTCTGAGATCTGGTCTGACAATGGCACTGCTTTCATCGGGGCAAGAAGAGAACTCCGCGCACTCTACGGGGGCGCAGCTTTGGAATATGCCGCGACGGAGAAAATCAGCTGGCGCTTCATTCCTCCGTCGGCTCCATTTATGGGTGGAGTATGGGAGCGACTGGTGAGAAGCGTGAAGACGGCACTCCGAGTGACCCTCACCGAGCGCGCTCCAACGGAAGAAGTTCTCCGAACCGTGCTGGCAGAAGCAGAAGGGCTCATCAACTCCCGACCACTGACGCACGTCTCGGTAGAGCCCGGCAGCGAAGAGGCGCTCACTCCAAATCATTTTCTCCTTGCAGCTTCGTCGGGGCGTCCTATACCAGCAACCTTGACAGACCGAGATCTGGTGTCAAGAAGCGGCTGGCGCAAAGCGGTCAGACTGGTGGACCACTTCTGGCAGCGCTGGGTTAAAGAATACTTGCCGAATCTTATTCCCAGACCCGGGCAAGGCGATGTGCCAGAGTTGGCTGTGGGCGATCTGGTCCTGGTGGTTGACGGCAACCTACCGAGGGGCTCCTGGCCGAGAGGACGCATCTCAGCGACTTACCCGGGCCGCGATGGGGTGATCCGAGTGGCGGACGTTAGGACTGCAGCGGGCACACTGAGAAGGCCCTTGAAGAAGCTGCTCAAGCTGAGGGCTTAACTTTGGGGGGAAGGAATGTGCGCAACGCACCTTTTTTACAGCTATTAACTTTTTAATGTATTTTGTACAGTGTTTCTTTAAATTTAGAATAGGTTCTTTTATAGTTTTTTGTTCTGCTGTTTTAATAAATCAGTCTACCAACGATCATCGCGCCTTTCGCTTTATGTAGTTCAGTCTCATATAAAATAAGAAAAGTCCTAGAACCAGCAGTTGGTGATACAGACTCAGTCCGCTATAATCACTATTATTAACTATCGAATTAAAGGCGCTGGTTCGGTGGTAAAACAAAGTATAATATATGTGTCACTCAAAAGTAAAAACCATAAGGTAGAAAAAGCATAAACAAAAGGTATAAAAAGGTAAAATATCAAAAAGAAGAAAATGTCTTGCACAACTATCTTCTAAAATACGCACTAAATCATCGCCTGATACAATCCGAGTCATGGTTGATAAAATGAAGCCAAGACCAATAATAGACAATATTATAACTATTCACCAATAAACACACAATCAAAAACAAAATGACATTGTCAATGTCTTGTCTATGCAATTTACTTATCTATTATGGTACAGACGCCAGCACATCAACCTACCCGAAACTGTCAAATTTTCCCAATCAACTTTGAACCTTATAATTTAGCGATAAAGTTGAAAATCTATCAAAGAAATTTGACAGATTGTAGTAGGTTGATGTGCTGGCGTCTGTACATAATTATCTCTTTCGTTTTCCTCGTAGAGGTTTATCAACAGTCCGCCAAAATATACACGAGATCAACGATTTGACCATGTTTGTTACCTATACATCGATCGTGTTTCGACGTACTTGGACAACACTATTGGTCGGCGGTTGAAGTTCATACGTTCATGCATTGTATATAACGCACTATTGGACGTGCAATAATTGTATTGATAATTGTCTTAGGACAGTGAAAGTGTAATTAGAACCCTCGAAGACGCTTTGGCCACTGGATGTGACAAAAAAGTTTCGTGCGGTGTTGATGATGTATTTAAAAACATACATACAGTTTTTTTTTTATGTAAATACTCATATTTTAAGGTCTTTTATAGAAAACTACGTGATCGAAAACCATTGATATGCGCGACGCTTAGTGCGTTTTCCCCGGTTTTATCAACAAAATCACGATGTACTGTAGGCCCCTACAAGGTTAGGAAGAGGTGCCCACCTCTTCCTAACCTTGCGGGGACTAAGTACAGCCGTGTTATATATTACGTACTGATTAAAACCTGCCTAGAAACGGTGACAGATTTCGAAATAATCACTTCATTTCTGAATTTATTCATGCGTCAGATCAAAATCTAAATTGCTTTTTACAATAACATAATACGAGAATATTCATTAAAATTAAATACATACACCTAAAAATCAAACCCAGAACATAAAGATCCTGAATCATGCTTCGCCATCACTTCACCAAAAGAAGACACTCGTACAAGTACATTACAATATTTGAATACCTACATGGCTTCACGGAATATGGTTCAAAGCAAATAATGCTTCAATGAAGTGTACCTACTAGATCATTTTAGTAGTACTTAGGTATATTTTGCTCATGGTTTGTATCAACATAAGAACTTGTCCACGTATTATGAAAAGCAAAATAAACATCATGAGGAAACTAAAAATACTGTGAACTCAGAGTAGTAGAAGAATTACGCGATTTTTCAATGGTCCTAATTTATTTATTTATCCAAAATTTATGCGCAAGTAAAAAAAAAATTCTACACACATTTTCTACCACTCAACCTTAGGGTGATGCAGAGAAAAAACATGGCAGGTGCATCATACGGGATAAATAGCTAACAGTAAATAGTTGATTTTCCTTTGAAAGAGATTTGAAAATCGTCTTTTGATACGCGTGAGCACTTGTCATTGCGCTCTCTGCTCTATTTAGCAAGCTTCTCGAGTGATGCATATGTTTTTGTTTGCAAATCTTAGTTTTATGATTGAATTTGAAATTATAACTAGTATACCAACTAATTCAACAGATTAATGCCCTTTTCCTCTCTCCTACATTGCTGTGTCCAACAGGGTCTACAATGATCAGTCTGTTCCAAATGTATCTACCTATCTGATGAAAGTGTAAGCAAACTCCAAGTTGAGTTCTTTTGTAATCCCTCATTGAAGTAAATTCGAAACATTTTGTATTTAGAAGGTTCAATGTTGTACCTAGCCACTTTCAAAACAATTTTTATTTGAATAACATTATCATATTGTAATTGCAAAATCATTGACGAAAAGGAGTTTACTAAGTAAACCTCAATATCAAATTAAAAACTTCTTTTACCATTAAAAATATATTATATAAAATACAATTAAAAAACCAGTGTTTCGCGTGGATTCTCATTCGAACCGAAAGGTGAAGGTGATTTAGAACTAGAATTTCGGGGGTAGGGGGGGAGTATTCAAATATAGTCAAATCAAAGCACTCAATTTGTTAAGTGGCGGTCGATACTAATTAGCATCCGCATTCTACAGATATGTTTTTTGATCCATTTTTTTACATTTTCGTCGGATATTTTTTGGAAAAGACCATACACTCCTACAGGAACTACCTACACCTAGTACCTACTAAATGTAAGACTCCTAGGAACTTTATTCTTCAACTATTTAAAGAGGTTAATATCATGACGGTACCTTGCCAATTCATTTATGAAAATATTATGTATGTAAGAAAAAATCAACATCTTTTTAATAAAATAAGCGATAGACATAATTTTAATACTAGAAATAAAGATAAAATAAATCGACTGGGATAGTGACCGCCGAAGGGGACAGACGTGTCTTGTCCCGCCTTTGTTTATACTTGATGCAATGTGCCCAACACATATGGCTGTCTCTGAGCTTGAAAGTCGAATTTGAAATTCCAACGGTGTTTCGCTTGTTGTTTTGTGAGTGCAAATTAAAACACCTTAGAACGGTGGTAAAGTGACATACGTGTGTTCCTGATATACAAGCCCGAGGTCTAGGCCTTCCGGCCGAGGATCTTGTGACGTCGATTTGGTGAGATCTTTCCATATATTTTAGGGATCTCCATTGGAAGCTGTATTCGGCTGCGTTTTGCTTTGTTAATTTGGACTTTCGAAGCCACGCGTGTATTTATAATTAGGCTTCACTGTAAGCTATAATTAGGCTTTAGGGAAATGTTTTCAAATTATTATATGAGCGAGGGATAAAATAAACTAATACATTATATTATTCTAGCCTAAAATACGGTATCGCTCTAGAATTTGTACTTCACACTATTCCTAATTTAAAATTGTACTAAATTACGAAAACTGCCTTGAACAAGCTACCTATTTCCTAGCTTGTAAGGCAAGTTTGTATGCCCACGCGCACAAAATTAGACTCAAAGTGCAAAACAAAAAAAAGAAAGGTTAAGTAACAAAAAATAGCGAAGCTCATAAATTACAGGCAGTAAGCTTCCCTGTCAACTATACTGGTCCTCAAACCCAAAGCTTCACAACACATGTGTGCAGAGGTCTTGTAATACCATAAAAACAAAAGGGTTTTTTTTTATCTTTAAAAATGGGCATAATTGTGCGTATGACAAAAGACGGGAACTGCTTATTTAGGGCCATAGCCCATCAAATAAATAATATAATAGGTTTAACTTTCGATCACGTATTTGTCCGTCAGGACCTCGCTTCATATGTTTTGCAGCATCGAGAGGACGACAGAATTCGTCTAGCACTTCTAAATAATATACAAGAATTTCTCCCTAACAGCAATCTCTCCCAGGAACAAAGGATAACAGAATACATAACAGCAGTTTAACAAGACGTTCTGGGGAGGAGAGGATATCTTAATCGCCGCGTCCGAGTCCTATCTTGTAAATTTGCACATGCACACGGATACAAGACACACACTAGTGTGTCTTGTATCCGTGTGCATGTGCAAATCGGTGAATACACTAGTATTCACCAACCGGCGAACCAGTACCCGGCAACATACACATCCTCTATAAGGACCAGCACTATGATAACTGGGTCATGACCGACGACGAACAGTACAACAGAAACCCGATAGATATAAGGCAAAAATCAAACAACGTCAAAACACCACAACATAATAAGCCTTTAATTAACCAGTACAACACACGTGAAGAGCAAGGTCAACCCACGAGACCCCAGTCTCAAACGAACAGCCCCAAATTACCTAGTTCATTAACACAGTATGAACAACAAGCATCAACGTATACACCGTTATCAGAGGTAGTCGCACATGTCACTGGGTTCACAACACTTAGAAACCAGCCGTGTACCGCAATAAAATATTTTTGCTCAGAATTGCGTATTGCAGCTTCGAACGTCCGTGGGGCCTCAAATCAAACAAAAAAAAAAAACACAAAACACAATAATACACAAAGACAACAGCAAGACACAAAGGAAACAACAATTGCGTCCAAGGATTTCAACTATAAACAGTGCTATTATGCCGCCCTCAATAGTACATTCACGAAAACAAAATACCAAGACTGCTTAACAAAAAAAAAAAAGATATAGGAATCAAATCAACGGACGAAAACATCGAAATACCCTGGAATACCATAACGATACTTTCGTTATCGTTATTAAAAGCGGCTGCCCAGGAAACTCTGATTCTTCAGCCATTTCTTTCCAGAGATCATCGACTAGCTCTTGCTAACCTACAAAAGGCAAAATTCCTACGAAGTAGGCAACCGCATAACCCAAATAGGCACAACCTAGTAAAAGAATGTCAGGCAACACTTCAAAAGGTTAAATATCAGGAAGAGCGAAAAGCATGCAGGGCCTGCCTCAATGGACTGGGGAAAAACCACCCAGCAAAACGCATGCAGATGTTATACTTTTTACAGTAGAAACAAACTTTAAACAAAACGTCGAAAAAGATCTACTTAAATACCGATGACCAAATGTGGGCATATAAAAAAAAAATCCGAGGGTCGTCTTATACCAACAGTTTATATAAAAAAGCCGATAACCGAAGTACAGTGTGATGGGCCCAGTGTAAAAAACGTTGCGAACAGGCCATGAAAAACGCCAAATCGTTACTATCCATTCATAAATAATTCAAATATGGTAAAAATGGTAATTCAAATGGTCGTAACACCATCGTCGTTAGCTATTGCTTCGCGTCCCAGTTTCTGGAACTGTGTCATGCGATCTACAAACACGTTAAGATACAGATAATTTATAAGGGTTTGATCATGATCTGTTACAAAACTAAACGAAAGTCTTCCTAGATACTTGCGCTCCACCATTAACATCAATTTCGTGTTGGAGATCATCATTCATATTAAAGATTTAAACACGCGCTCTCATACCTTTTAATTACCTAAACTAAAAAATAACGGCAAGGTCATCATAATTTCATGCATAATTTGGTCACGTGAAACTAAGTACTTTTTACGAAACTAAGATTGTTGTTTATGTAAATGATCAGAACAACGAATAATTTGGCAAATAATCTTAGAATCTGCCCGATAATTGCGTAACAATTCGCTCAAAATCTGAATCATTTTGAAGGACCTGACATACTGCTAATCCATTGCATCATTATGTTCGAATTTGTGTTATTGAACTATCAAAATGAAAGCCGTTCCTACTAATAGTGTGTTACGCAATTACCCCGCTGCGCTGGTTTTACAACTAAACGATACCCATAGTAAATAATAATATTTATAATTGATTATATGACGTAAACCATTCCTTGCTCTAAAAAGCTCTTAATTTGATATTATCGCGCCTACGAAGTTTCCCAAATAATTAAAAAGCTACTTAAGACTTGAATTTTTTTAAGAAGGTTTATTATATTCGGTAAGAAATATAGAAATACAGCCGCACAAGTCGATCGATCAGGTTAAGCTACGCTTGCCGCGGTTGGTCTATGGATGGGTGATCTTTACATAACGAGACCCCCCGTACCTCGGAAAGCACATTAAGCCGTTGGTCCCGGCTGTCATTCGCAGATCTTTGATAGTCCTTACGGGTCCCGAAAGTCTGACAACCAGTCTTACCAAGAGGCATCGTATTACCCAATAACTGGGTTGTGGTGGCCAGATAGGCAGACGCTCCATGTAAAATACTGGTATTCAGCTGCATCCGGTTAGACTGGAAGCCGACCCCAACATAGTTGGGAAAAGGCTAGGCAGATGATGATAATGATTCGGTAAGAAATATATAATAACGATACTTAATGAGAGTGAGAGAACAAAATAAGAGCCTTTGATAAAATCTAGATGCTGCTTTTGTCACCGTGTCAAAAGATTGTTTTCTACATACAGGGTGTAAAAAGACACATCACATAGTCGTCAACTACGCATTCTGTACATCAAACTACTACAAACTACTACATTGCATGAAAATAATTGCTGGGAAACGACTTTCATTTTTGTTGATACTGTTTGCGGTAGTGCGCAATGTAACGCACGCAAAACATTGTCTTTATGGGTGCATGCAACGGAACAAGGATTGTGAGGGTATTTAAAGTTGTGTTATAACATAAAAATCTTGTTTTCGTAAAAAACAGTAAAAATTGGATTTTTGACCTTCAATATATCCGAAACCAGAAGGTTCCCAGGTATGGTCCAGTACAAAAAAATATCACAATGACGGGGAGTACAAGTGACTCTTGGCTTACACCCGTTATATCCAATTACTTAATCAAAATTTTTTTTAAACTCTTACCTTCATCACTTCCAAGGAAAATATAAGCATGTCCAACAAAAGGTAATGTCCTATGTTTAGTAGCACTGAGTTTGTAGGAGAGGTCTATCATCTGTCTTCTCTGCCATCGTAACACTAACGCCCAGAGCAATATGAACAGTAGCAGGATTTGTCCTAACATATTAATACAGCCAAAAAAGGTTTATAATTCACAATTTACCTAGATCTAGAATATGAAAAAAAAATACTTAAAATAAATTACTTAACACTTTTCTCAAATAAAATAATGAATGAAACCGGAGGAATTTTGATAACGCAAACAACTGCATGCAGTATTTAAATATTTAGAATAAATTGACGAACGATTTAAAATTAAAACCTTTGAAGACGCTTTGGCTACTGGATGTGACAAAATAGTTTCGTCCGGTGTCGATGATGTATTTTAAAACATACATACAGTTTTTTTTTTATGTAAGTACTTATATTTTAGGGTCTTGTATAGAAAACTACGTGATCGAAAACCATTGATGCGAGACGCTTAGAGCTTTTCCCTGGTTATATCAACAAAATCACGATCTACTGTAGGGGCACCTCTTCCTAACCTTGCGGGGTGATTAAAACGTGCAAAACGGTGATAGATTTCGAAATAATCACCTCATTTCTGAAAAAAATTATTCATGCGTCAGATGAAAATATAAATTGCTTTGTACAATAATATAATACGAGAATATTCCATGTCACTGCATTCCAAATCCTAAAGAAAATTAAATACATACACCTAAAAATCAAACCCAGAACATAAAGATCCTGAATCATGCTTTGCCATCACTTCACCAAAAGAAGACACTCGTACAAGTACATTACAATATTTGAGTACCTACATGGCTTGACGCAATTTGGTTCAAAGCAAATAATGCTTCAATGAAGTGTACGAGTACCTACTAGATCATTTTAGTAGTACTTATTTTAGTAGTAGGTATATTTTGCTCATGGTTTGTATCTATTATATATAAGAACTTGTACACGTATTATGAAAAGCAAAATAAACATCATGAGGAAACTAAAAATACTGTGAACTCAGAATAGTAGAAGAATTGCGTTTTAAGTGCTGATTTTTCAATAGTCCTAATTTATTTATTTATTAAAACTTTATGCGCAAGTAAAAAAAAATTTCTACACACATTTTCTACCACTCAACCTTAGGGTGATGCAGAGAAAAAACATGGCAGGTGCATCATACGGGAAAAATAGCTAACAGTAAAAGTTGATTTTCCTTTGAAAGAGAGTTGAAAATCGTCTTTTGATACGCGTGAGCACTTGTCATTGCGCTCTCTGCTCTATTTAGCAATCCCTTCTCGAGTGATGCATATTTTTTTTTTGCTAATCTTAGTTATATGTCACTCCCTCCCGCATAAGTAGGATTCGCCGACCGAGGCATACCCTTACCATCCCCGACGACGCCACGACCCTCCACAGGAAAGTGGTAAGGCCACCAGTACTCTCAGGAAGTACAACTCCAGACAGCCGTCCTTCCGTTCTCGCCGTCGAGGTCCGTCGCGACGCCCCGCACCATGTCTTCCCCGACCCTCGCTCGAGCCAGCCCGCGCCGCTGAGCCTGTAGTTTTAAATTCGTCCCTAAATAATTCCGATCCAGCCTGTCCCTTGCTGCCCTCTCCCAGCGACGCCCTAAGCCGAGGTCCGTACCCCACAGAGGGTGCCCTTAGCGTGTAGTCGCTTAGTTTTTAAGTGTTTTAAGCCCTGGCTGGAGGCCTGAATTTATTAAGGCATCCACAGGCAAGCCCGGTTAAGCAGACAGCAACCGCATAGGTTGAACAGAGTAGTGCCATTTAAAAAAAAAAAACAACCGATCATTTGGGCGCGCAAACGGAGCAGGCGGAGCGGAAAGGTCCATATTGGAGAAAACTTATTTACGTTCCACTGTGTCAGGAAAGGCTGTCGGTCCTTGGAATCTTGTCAGTAAAATACAATTGCCCAAAAGCTAAATTACTCTAAATTAATTGAGAAATTTGTTAGCGTAAAAGCTAGATACTATGTAGCCACCTCCTATCTGCTGTGTAAATAAAAGTTGTCAAACTAAATTATGTACTGATTGTTATTATTTATTATTTTTACTACTTGTTGCTTCAGCAGGGCAAGAGCGTAACCCCAGTGGCATTGTCGAACGCGGTAGAGCCCATGTCGTGTGCACCACGCACACGGCAACTTTTTTTAAAGAAGGAGAACAACTGCTATCACGTCACCCTCGACTATGGACTTATAATAAGTCCATGCCCTCAACAGATTCCACTATCCTTGCCACGCAGATACACTAGATATTTTTTAAATATATTTGAAACTATTTATTATTTATCTAATCTATGTACAATCCGTTAATTTGTTTAGTCATACTTACGAAAAGACAAACTAAAGTTACGTTGCGTTTTATTACAGACTGAAAAAGATCTAAGTCCACGCGGAAGAAGTCGTGGGAACAGCTAGTCGATGTAATATCCGACTAATCCTTGTAAGCAAGTGCATATTTATATGCTTACTTATATCATAGGAACATGGTAGGTACATAGAGGTACGCCACTTTAAGATTTTGCACCACATAAATTGCTGATTGTTCCTTTTGGCAAATATTGACCACCTATAAGCCTACATTGTGGAATGCAATAAAGAATTGACTATTGAAATTGTTTCTAGGGCCGCCGCTGTGTATAAGTGCAGACCGAGTATCGACGCGGTCTCCACTCCAGCGGGTAATTGTATAACACACTGTCAGTAGCAATGGCTTTCATGACAGTTCAACAACATTCATTGCGTTATTTACGTTGATAAGCGGACAAATTTCTCGAACATATGAAGCAATGGATTAGCAATATCCTTCAAAATTATTCAGATTGAGATTGATACTATGATACGAAATTAGAGTGCTGAACTCGTCCGCTTCCCGGCCATCGACAAAATATTGAGTGTAGAATAATTAGGAATTAATATTATAAGTAAATTATTCTTTAAATAATAATGTTTTCTTAAAGATGAAATCTATTGCAGTAACAGCCTACATAAAGGGAGATGCCTAAAATAACATTATCCGATGAAAAATAGTCGAATAAAACAGGGTACCTACAGACGTCAGCACATCAAGCTACTACAATCTGTCTTACTTTAATAGATTTTCAACTTTATTGCAAAAGCATAAGGTTCAAAGTTGATTGGGAAAATTTTACATTTTTGGGTAGCTTGATGTGCTGGCGTCTGTACATACTAAAGTATTTCTTACTTAATTATTTATAAAATTACATTTGGCTTAATCCGTTTTCTTATTAAAACAGTAATAAAAAGGAAGATAAATACAAGAAATCGTTGGTACTGTTTAATAAGGTAAGGGCTGATTTTTCCATCGCCAGGTAACTTTTATTTGATGAATAAAATTGACGTTTGACAGTTTTTGTATGAAATAACAGTCAAAATTTCAAAATTATACCTCCAATAAAGTTGAAAAATAAGCCCTAAGTATGTTAACACTCTATAAAATAATTTACGACAGAAAAGGTTCTTATTTTAGACTTACCTAAGAAAATATCAAAGTAAAAAGTATCATATAAAAGTCAGATAATTCTAACCAAAAAGAGCATCGAGTGCCTAACTTTTAATCATTGAAAAGCCTCCTTAGTTACATATTCTTGTTTCTTTTCTAGGGCTGGTTGTTTCAAACGGTTGTTCAACGTAACATACGCACGTAAACCGTAATAATTTGAAGTAAGTCAACTCAAGGCCGTAATTCAGTAATTGTATTTTGTCTTGGTTTGACAATAGTTAGCGCCATTTCAGACGTATACGCGTGCATCAAGTGGATATGAAACAACCCGCCCTTATTTTACAATTTTCGGAATTTTGTTAGGAACTACAGTACAACCTACTTATTGCTCGGAACCTATCTCCTATAAATGCGTATATACAATTTTTATCTTTCAAAATATATTGAAATCATTTTCTCAATTCAAGTTGTATTTCAAAATTGTTCACATGCTTCATCATAATGTCAAACTTTACTCGCAGCTTTGGTTTTCTTGGATTATCATTTGCTTCACTTGATCCGTTATTTAATTTTGCTTCACTCGTTCCATTCTTTGCTTCACTCGTTCCATTCTTTGCTTCATTCGTTCCATTCTTTGCTTCACTCGATCCATTCTTTCCTTCACTTGGTATTATGCGGTACCGACGTAGTAGAACCGCTAGAGCTGTCTTCATTGACATCATAGCGTACTGATATCCTGAAAAAAAAATTTTTTTTTTTTTTTCAGTATAGTAAGTTTTGGTCGGGGATATATTTCACCCACAGATCTTTTGGTATCGTAAAATCTTATTAGGAGATCATTGGAAATTGCGCAATGGTTCATAAGAAAAAATCGAGTAAACATAGTGTTAGATATTGTAAAAATTACATCACTCCCGTATTGTTCAAATATTTGAACGCATCAAGTATCTTAAAAGTTTATACTCTCGTCTGTTTTGACCTTACCAAATTATTGAGTGCTAAGTAAATAGGTTAGAATTCTGCACTTTAAACTTTTGTAAACATCAGTCTGAACCATTACAAAAACTTTTAACAACGTCAATGGTCATGATCAGTCTCATTTCACCTCCGCCTGCCTAAGAAGACAATTGAGAGGAGGTACTTGCGCAAGCAAAGATGGCATTATGGTTGTAATTAAAAGAACAAAAAGTGAACCATATGGACGAGGCATTATTTTAGACCTAAATCAGGAAACCCAGAAGAAAAGGCGACCTACCTACACATAACTTTTAATAAACCTCCCCAATATTTACCTAAACAACTCCTCGGTCCATAGCTGAACGGCATGAAGGCAGCGGGATGCGTGGGCGGCGCTTCGATGAACCGTTCAGGTCGGAACAGCTCCGCGTCATCACCCCAGTACTTAGGGTTGCGATGAATTGACCAGATACTGAAGATGAGATTACAGCCATCTACCAAAGTCACACCCGAAGCTGCAGAAACAAAATATTATGTTAATTTTCGACTGTTAATAATATTTTGGTACTTACAGACCGATTAAAAACAAGTATGGTCAGTTCCAAAAGAATCTGATAAAAATGTAAACAAATGGATTAGAAAACATACATGTGCATGCGTTTGATGTAATTTTAAATCACGTTAAAGATGTTTTGCATTCGACAATATTATTGAAGTTAGCTTTATAACATCAGTACCTAGTGCTATTCTGTAAAAATTTCATCGTGAAATCTTAAAGTGACTTTAGGTGACCATAGTGTCAATCTCTAGCATTAGGTGGAACGACAGCTTACTTTAAGCTCACTTCACTTAAGTTATCACGGGGATCTCGTTACCGAATGGCATCAGCACACTGACTTCTATTAAACAAGCTTGTATAATACAGGTCAGTGCATCAGCATTACCGTATAGTTTTCGTCGATGATTTATAATTTTAATTAAATAATGTTATTCTAACAATATTTTTTGAAAAAAGTGGTGACATATAAAGTTGAAACCTTCTAAATACGGATTTAACTGAACAGGGGCTCTTTACACTTTCACCAGATACTTTTGGAACAGACATCCATAAATGACTTACGCAATTTCACATCCTTCTCTACTTTTCTGACAATAAAAGGTACAGGTGGATACAGTCGTAGTGACTCCTTAATCACTGCGTCCAGATACTTTAGCCGAGGCAGGTCTTCATGAGTCACTGGTCTATCTGAATTTCCAAATATTTCTTGTAACCTGGTGAAAATACGATACATTAAACTTTCTCTGTTATTGGCATTTCTCCTAGTTCTCAACAAACTAGAAATCTACCTCTTGCTCAGCGGAAAATATTATATTATCGACTGGACGACTGGTCGACTGGTAGAAAATGCCTATGGCATTAAGTCCGCCTCTGTACATTTTTGTGCTTGAAGTATTAAATAAATAAATATTATGTATATTATAATATAGGTATCCTCCCGACTGAATTTGGATCATGGAGGCCAATTTCAACGGAGATTACCGGGTAGGAGATGTTATAGTGCACAAGTGTGTGCGCAAACTTGCATTCTCTGTTTCTTTACTGCCATGTTCCGATGGAATGGCAATACGACACGACCGGGGGGAGATCAGGCCAGAACTAACGGCTTTACGTGCTTACCGAGGCACCGGGTGTCACACCACCAACTTCTAAACTCTGAGCTGCTACTTCTTTTTACCGTGTCAATGGCAAAAAAAAACATAGTTTTTAAATTTGTTTGGCCCGAAACTCAAGCTGCTACTGACAAATTCCTAATGGTAAAAACCAAATAACACTTAGGGAACCGAACTCAGGACGCACGAGTCGCGCTTGCGACCACGAGACCAACGGTGCAAACCTTTACGTAAAACGGTAAAAGACGGCATCAAAAGTAATACTCGTAAGGAGGGAAGGGTAAAATTACTTACTCTTCATATACCTTCTCTTGTACATCAGGATATTTGCCCAACATGATCATAGTGAAAGCTGATCCGACTGCTGACGTATCAGTACCAGCCAGCACGATGACCAGAGTTTCTTCTCGCAGTTCCACGTCACTATAGCCTGCTGGAGATTCTATGAGCAGCTGGAGGAATGTCTTGCAACTGCTTTTGTGTGCTGAGGAGAAAAAATAAATCAAATATAAAAATATCTTATCAATAATGGTATACATATCAGCCCTATGCAAACCGCAGCTAGATACCAACATACGAGTCAAATAAATAAAGCTTATATATAATAAAGGAAATCAAACAAAATATAAAGAAATCCCCTCCAAGGTTCTAACACACATTTTTATTTATTTATTAAAACTTAATAACTAAATTTAAAAAAATACCGTACAAAAGCGGACTTAATGCCTGAGGCATTTTCTACCAGTCAACTTTACGGGGATGCAGAGTTCAACATAATAATTATAATATTAAACACAAAAATAAAAACAAAGATATATACATACATAAAAAAAGAATAAACTTTTTCAGGAGAAAAAAATATCGATAGAGGAGAAATAAAGATCAGTAGAGGAGAAATAAAGATCAGTAGAGGAGAAAACGAATGTTTGAAACTCACATTCACTCGCGGCCGATCCGAGTTGTTCTTGTTTTTTCAGAACCTCCCATTTTGTCGCAATTATCTAAAAATGAAGATTAAAAGTTTTTTTTTTGTTTTACTCAAAATCAGTACGCATGGTACTTACCAACTCACATTATTTGGACTAAGTGATTCCTTCGATGTAGCTCGCGAAATTAAAATGATGATCAAATAAAAGAAATTAAAAATGTCTTACCCTTGTTTTGCAAATTGCTACTTCGTAGGTATGTTTATCAAAATTATATTTGCTTCTCGGAATTTTGTTGTAATTGTCATATTTTCACAAAATAGTCTTATAAGCAGCAAATATAATTTCGACAGTTTTACTTAATAATATTTTTAATTATTATAATTTAGAAAATATTTATGAATCATAATTTCCACGTTTTGAATTTGGATGAACATACAGCGAAAAACAGAGCAACTTGCAAAAAAACGGTAAGACATTTTGAATTTCGTCGTGGGATCCCCCTTAAAGTATTACTATAGAATCTGTCAATAACGGTGGTCAATAGTGCTAAAAATACAGCATTATTTACCTTGTTCATAAACTTCCATATCAGTTCCTTACTCCTTGCATACGACCTGTATGCCCGATTGTTTAAGATTTTATTGACTGTGTCATTGTATAACCAGGGCTGGCAGATCCGTTTGGCGTCTATCCGGCAGCAGTTCTCAAAGGCGCGGAGGAATGGTAGTTCAGGTTCCAACTGCGAGTTTACTTGTATGCCTAATGTCGTTTCTGCATGGAAATAATTTATATACAGGGTGGTGGCAAGAACATCGACGCACAACATCATGTTACTATGGGTTTGGTCGGTCTATTCTGAAAAATATCACCGTGAAATCTTAGGTGAAGTGAGCTTGAAGTGAGCTGTCGTTCTATCAAATTCTAGGGATTGACATTATTGACAGCTTACGTCAAGCTCACTTCACCTTAGTTTTCACGGTGAGATTGTTATAAAATAGGTCGGTAGCACGTGATTCTGAACTGCGTTAAACATTCAAACAGTCTTCGTCTTATTATTTTTCAAAAAGAATACTTACTTATCATGAGAAATACAAGTTAATCGTAAAACTAATTAATATTACTACTATTAATATTACCAATAAGTTAGTAGTAACACGTTTCTTCTCTCGGCAAGTCTATGGCAATTCCTACTCGTTATTTAAAGTAAGAATGGTTTATTAATTAGTAGACCCTTTTGTCCTAATTTCAACATTTAAATAAACCATAGTTACCACAAACAGAATCCATGGTGTATCCAGTGAGGTACTTCCACACGGAGAAGTCTCCCTTACCAGCGACTGTACGAAGCTGGTCCCCCATAATGTTGCTCTGCCGAGAGAACACCTCCACGAAGGAGTTAAGATTCTTCTGGCTGAAGGTCGGAGCCAGAATTTTGCGACGGGGGCGCCATATTGAAACTAATGAAACAGATCAAAATCAAACTTTAACAGGGACACAAAATTAAACAAATCCAAATCAATCCAAACAATCCAAACCCATTTACAAAAAAAAAAAACCTGTGCGTTCGGGGCACCGCCATCAGGAACGAAGTTTCTCGATACTCGCACGCACACACACACACACACACACACACACACACACACACACTCGTATATAGTAGAAAGAGACAGATGAGATCGAGAGAAAAAGTCGCTTGGAGGGGGCATAACGTTTTTTCCTTAGGTAGCGATTTCTACTAGTCAACTCCTACCGCAAGCCGCGTTAAGGAACTTTGTATAATTTACAAAAAACAAATTCTTTATATAATTTCAACCTTTAGAGATGAACCTCGTGTCACAGAAAAATTGGTTGTTATTTTGGTCAACGAATCACAATTCGCAACATCACAACACGCTCCAAGACAGATATCGCCGATGTTGGCGATAAGTCTGCGAGGCTGAAGTAGGACTGGGTGGTCACACCTATAGGATGCACCCAGAGAGATAGGCCAATGTCATCACGCAGTGGGTGCCTGAAGTCGGGCGTCGTCGCCGAGGCAGGCCTAAGAAACGTAGGCGAAACGATTCGGACTCGTTTCTAATCGATAGAGCGGAGAAGGCACAGCACAAAGAAAAATGAAAAAAATATAGGGGAGACCTTTGCACAGCAGCGGGACAATATAGATTAACTGAAAAAAAAAACAATGTTGTCTGAGAATGGTGGTTGTTATTTAGATCAACGAATAACTACTAGAAATTGATTATTGACATTTAACAACAGAGGTAGGTACTGATCACGTAGGCACCAGAATGTCAATTGACGCTTAAGACCCTTTCAATCCCATTCTAAATTAATTATTCTGCTCCGTGATTCTGCTCGACAACGTAAATAATTCGCAATGAATAGGTATAGAATAGCATTTTGATTATAAATGTGTTACGCAAGTACTCCGCAATACAAGCTTCAGAAACCATTCATACCTAACGCTTAAATCAAGGGGCTACCTCAGGGTGCTCTTCTTAGCCCAAGAAAAATGTGAAGGAATTGTAACCTGTTTTTTTTATATCCATATTCTATGTTAACCCATTTGTCTATAGGTAGGTAGGTTTTGTCTTTACATGTATTTGGGCGATGGATGCACTGTGTGAAAGATGTGGCTGTAGAAGGCGTGAAGACATGTTACGCCGACCCCAAATAAATGGTATAGTGACAAGAGCATGATGATGTAGGTGTTTAAGAGCTAATGTTCAGTTAGTATCGCTAACCTGGTGCAAATATACTGCCGTTGCCTAGTAGGACTCTAAACATCTTCATGAGGTCTACTTTCTCTAAACATGTCTTCAGAAGAACATCCGCTGCTTCAGGGTCTGCTACTACTATAAAATGTAACAAATTCATAATTAATATTCTACACAGTTCTGAATAATTTTGCAAAATTAGTAATCATTATTAGCATGAATTAACAATTGAACAATGTATGTGCCGTAGGTATATTGTATATTTGCCTGCTAATTAATTAATTATTCAACAAGTTAAAATACAATTACCCGTATTGCTAGTTAATAATAACACTGAATCAATCATATCCGCGTAACTATAGGTAAATGCTAACAACTATTTTCCGTAAATAATACCTAATTATATAAATTATCGTAAAAAGTAAAGGATAACACAATAAATTTACTATGTCTCTATTAATTGTTAAGAAATCTGTGGTTCAATTAGTAATTGTAAGAAATGCCGCCTATGATACAGGTTTATCCTAGTACCGTCATCATACCTACTTTGTAGTATAACCTAATGTATTATTTCAAAAATTAAAACAATTTTTATTGTTGAGTAAATATTTATTATTATTATTGCACCTCGTTTGAAGGAAATAGACGTTTATTTTTAAAAATAACAATTATGCTAAAGGCAAAAGGGATTATCGTGAACCAGTGCTCTAAAACAATGAGGGCAACCATTGCGAGGAAATCCGCAAGCTCTAGGACCAAAGTCAAATTCAAGTCAGTCAAATCCTTTATTTCAAATAGGCACATTAATTGAAACGTCAATAATTACAATAAAATAGAATTGTCGAAGACCTGTGGTGGATTGATGTCATCCCCCAACCTGCACCAGGTGGAGCAAGTTTTTTAGTAGTAGATACCTACCTAGTTGACGCTTTCATGATATTCAAAAAGGCACAAAAGAAAACCAGGTGAAATCAAAGTAGGTATGTAAGTTATTGTGAATACATACTAATATAATAAATTCCAAAGTAACTCTGTCTGTCTGTATGTTACCTTTTCACGCCTAAACCACTGAACGGATTTCGATAAAATTTGGCAGAGAATTATATTGCATCTCGGGGAAGGACATAGAATAGTTTTTATCAACATACCTTGCGGGCGAAGCCGCGGGCGGAAGCTAGTCATAAATAAATAAATGAAATTCTTAAACATTTATTTGCATACTTACAGATATAAAGGCGGTGTCCTTGCCACTGAGCTATACAGCCACCTTTTTCATAGGCCTCTTTTCCAATTTTGTCAAATGCTAACATGCGATCTGAAATACAACGTAAATAATTAATTCGATCAACCTTATATTCTGAGTCATATTATTGCCAGCCGACAGTGAGGAGACTGATGAGCAGAGATTGCGCAGCCTCCTGAACGCTGTCCAGCCGAGTCTTCTATTAAATTAAGTAAAATTGGCCTTACAAAAAATAAAGTTGTGTGTTGTGTAACAACAAAGAAATAAGCCAAAGAAACAACAACAATGAAGAATATCTATCTAGTTATCTTAAAAAACATAAAATGATATTGATTATAAACATGCTACGTTTCAAACTATCAGACCATCAGACCCAAAGACTTGTACCTATAGGTAACTGAAGCAAAAAATTCGCGGTCAGCTCAAAAGTTCCTCCACCACTGTTGACGTCATCAAATCACCGTAGTTTGAATAGATACACTAAATAAATAAATCGTTACCCTCATGACTCCCCAGGAATTTATAGCTATGTCCTATAATTGGTAAATTAATTGCATTTGCAGCGAGTTGGTGTCCCACCGCGATCACTTTTTTATTCCTCCACCTGAATATCGCTACCCAAATCATCAGGAGCACTGAAACTATTATCCACAGCATTGTCTTTAATTTCACGAAATACTAATAACTAAAACTTTTGTATTTATTATGTATAAAAGAAGAAAAAAATCAATTCCAAAAAGCAATGTACTTATATCGTGTTCACGACCGATATTCATCAAGTTTTAGGCGGTGTGTGGTACATTTTCGGGAGCTTACAATTACTTTCACTTTCCTTGACTACAATTCGTGTGCGGGTTTGCTTTGTTACCTTATTTTTGTTTCAGCGCAATTTAATAGCAATGCATTTATTAGTAGGTCAAGTATAGGTAGGTACCTACTGGATTTTCACAAGTTAGTTTTTATTCAGACATGTTGCCTGGCTCCCTTTAATTTATTGAGGGATTATATATATCGTTCATAATTACACCGACTTGGAGTTTCAATTTCAGAAAAAAACACTGAAATGCCTTGACAGTAGAGAAAAACCGGCAAAGCGCAAGTCGGACTCGCCCGCCGAGATTTTCATTATCTTGGTAATAAAAATATTGTTCCATTAATAACAATACCAGCTTGTCACTGCAGGGCAAAAGCCTCTTCTTATAAGTATCGCTCATTTGGAGAAATATCGACGTACTTAAATGTATTTTTTCCCAAAAATGAGTTACATTATGACAACGCACTTAGAAAGCGTATTTACGTTAGGAGGAGAAACAAAGACTTAAAAAAAAAAGTTGCAGGTACGTCGATGTTTCTACAAATAAGCGCTAAGTAGAAGGCACACAGTTTACCAACCGTTACTAAGTTTGTTTGTAAAGGGTTTTTGCTGATAATTTAGAAAACTGTGCTAGTAAGAGATATCGTTTTACTTATTTTTGGCTGTAATATTTATCTAAACCTCCATATGGTATACATATCTGTCAGATTTTTCGCTATTTTTAAGCACAAGTTAATGACATTAATGAAAATAAAAATATACTGAATTTATGATGTACAAATGAAGCCTTTTCACAAAATACCTTATTTGACCTAGGTCCCATACATTCTGGCTACGATTGTAAAAAAAAAAAATACTTTTAATTATTTCACTTAAGTGGACAAGCATTGTTTATACCTAACTGTTCCAAATTTCAAGTCAATAGTATTGGTAGTTCCTGAAATAAGCAGCTGTGACAGACACAGAGCATGTATGCTTTTACACAAACGGACGAACGGACCTGACAAAGTCGCTCCATATGAGTTCCTTTTTATCCTTTTGGTACAAAACCCTAAAAATATAAGATGTTAGAACAAGAACGTAACTTAAAGAACGTAAAAGAAAGACATAAGTAAAGATAGAAAGAGCAACCGATATTGTTTAGGTATTTCTTGCGTCAAAACCGATCGAAGCATCAGTCCTTTCACATTTATTTTACCCTTGAAAGCAATATATTCGTCCATTTCGGATTGTGTAATTTATTTTTTGTTAAATATGTATTTTCTGATGTACAATAAAGTAAATAAATATACGTAACCCAAGAGCAACCTTATTGTAACGAAAATATAATAAAACCATTTTGACAGACGTTTTAGTGGCAGTAACCCACAAGCATAGTATTAGGTAGGTACATAAGGTGCTTGCCCACCAGCAACCTTATTTTGACGAGAATTATTGTGATTTTGACAGTGATGCAAAATTAGAGGCAATAATAAATCTTGACAAATAAATGAACAAACATAAAGTTCACAAACATTTTATGTACAAACAATGAGAATAGAATTAAAATAACGAATTGTTTTCTTGCAGAATTGATTGAATTGTGATTTGTCTAAAATTTATGTTAATTTAAACAACACGCTGAAAACAAATTGATTAACTGAATAAATTTCAGGTATTGCAGTTTTAATAAGAAGGTAGGTAACTACTGTAATCTGGTGAAAAATGGTAAAATTTAAAAGTCACTTCTTGTGCTCACATTGTGTCTGAATTGATTTTTTAGTTTTATATAAGATCAGTTTTTGTCCGCGGATTCACCCGCGTAAAAGTCGGAAGTTATTTCACAGGTACGTACTACCGTGAGTCATAGTATCCTATGTCTTAACCCAGGTCTTAGGTCCAGCTTATCTGTATGCCTTTCATCTAAATCTGTTCAGCCGTTATGGCATGAAAGGTAACAGACAGATACATAATAAATTCAAATACCTAACCTTTTTAGTGTCCCGTACCTCAAAATAAAAAATTGTGACACTGACTGTCGAGACCCTTTTTTCAGGAACGCGTGAAGGTATCAAGTTGAAATAGATTTATAAGAAACTTAGATCTACGGTTCCTTGGAGCTGTAATGAAAAAACTCCAAATCAACACATTAAAAAATACGGCTATTGCCGCATATGTTGAAATTCGCGAATAAACCAAAGCCTTTCTGTTGAACTATCCGAATAGAGTTTGGCGAGAAGCAAGATTTCACAGTTCAAGTAAAGACAAAAATCCGAAAATTTTTAACCGAATTCTAATAAGGAGGAGATTCTCAATTAGGATGTTTATATACTTATATATTTTTATTTTATGTATCTTCGGGCATATATCTCCTTCATATATAGACGGATTTGCGGTTTCGCGGATTTTTTTTTTGTTCGAAGGAAGTTTATCTCGAAATGGTCCCATTTAAATTTCATAAAGATCTGATGATGAGTTTCGAAGACAGACAACGGAACTCTTCAATAAATTTGCATTAATTATGTATGTATGCATTGTTTAAGCAATCACACAACATAACATCACGCCTGTACCCTCTAAAGGGGTACGCAGATGTGTTCAGTATACCACGGTACACCCTCATTTCTGTTAAAGTTGTTATTGGGGTACCTATAATCTAAAAATTAAAAATTAAAATTTATATGGAATCACCCCTGAAGTATACTTCATATAAATTTTATGAACTTTGCTTGGGTAGTTTTTGAATTAGCTTCAATAATACGAATTTTTCCAGTTTGTTTATATTGTTGATGTTTTAATAGCTTCCTGTTACTGATATTCACATAGCAAGTAGTGATAAGTATATGAATTGTGTGGGGTAGGTACAACTAAAAAGTGAAAAATGAAAACGTTTTCCAAAAAAAAAACAACCCACTTCCAAAAAAAAACATTACAAAATTAAAAAAAACTGTAATTTCGGTAATCGGTGTCGTTGGGTCCACATTAGGTATACATAAGTATCTACTATGGTTTTATTTCCAATCTCTTAAATTTCTAGAAAAGAAGTATAGGTAAGTACACAAAAAAAAATTATATTACATGTTAATTTAAAAATCAAATCAGAGGGGCTCGTGGCTAAATAATAACAACCGCACAGGTCGATCGATCAGGTTAAGCTACGCTTGCCGCGGTTGGTCTGTGGGTGGGTGACCATCTTTACATACCGGGACCCCCCCGTGCCTCGGAAAGCACGTTAAGCCGTTGGTCCCGGCTGTCATTCGTGGATCTTTGGTGTCGTTACGGGTAGTCAGAAGCCCGAAAGTCTGACAACCAGTCTTACCAAGGCGTAAGTATCGTTAGTATCGTTAATCCCAGTAAGCTGGGTTGTGGAGGTCAGATGCAGTCGCTCCATGTAATTATACTGGTATTCAGCTGCATCCGGTTAGACTGATGGAAGCCGACCCCAACATAGTTGGGAAAAGGCTAGGCAGATACATTGTAGATTATCTATATTTATACATTTAGTGAAACAGCGTCGATGTGCTAAAGTGATGAAATATTTGTAGATGATGATGATGGATTTAAAAGTCACCCCCTATTTTACCCCCTCGGGGAATGATTTTACAAAAACGCTGAAACACGTAAGTAGTTCTATATAATTTCTTACCAAAAGCATAAATTTGAATTTCAATATCCCTAACTTGACCCTGGTCCCACCGGTATCGGAATCAGGGTCCAAGCTACCGGTGGCGGTCAGGGCTCCAGAGAGGAACCTCCTGACTATGCGAGCCGTGTCCAGAAGCACCGCTTTCTGAATCAAGCCCTTGATCCAGCTGCCCTCCGAGAGCCTCCTCAGGTGTTGGTCGAGGCTCTTGGCTATTAACCCATTGGCTGTCACGACTGTCGGCACAATTATCGCTGAGGCCACATCCCACGTGTCGATGACCTCGTGAGTCAAGTCAAGATACGTGATTTGTTTATCTTTCTCGAATTTTGCTGGGTTTCCCATCCCGTATATTCTCTTCTAAATTTTATATTTTTAATTTAAATTTTTAATTTAAGTACTTAAGAACATTTTGGAAATGTTTTATTTAAAAAAGGATAACTGGAAATCTCTGTTTCTATGGAAACTTTAAAATCGATCTAATTTGGCTTTAACACAATTTTTCGAAATTGTTCTTAAGTAACTTTTTAGACCTTTCGTACTGCTTATGCGTATGAAGTTTCATTAAAATAGGTTCATTCAATTCGAAAAACAAGGGCTTCAAAGTTTGTATGAAATGCCGTACGGCGTAAACGCTCACAAACCATCGCGAGTTTAACAGGTATGGCCAGACACGGCAACTTGGTGCCGTAGCAATTAATGAACAATTAGGTAGGTACATAGAGATATTTTTTCTAGATCGCACTGCAATCTAAAAAGTATCTTTTTATTATCTTTGAGCAGTTCTTCATTAAAATTACTAATGAGATCAATATTCTTTAGGGTGTCAGATTTTGCATTTTGTTTTAATAGCCATAGCTTCGTGTGACTGATACATATTTATGATTCATTGTTTCTCATTTACAACATGTAATTAGGTACTTAATGACATGGTACTATCGCGGACACTCCCGCCTGACCACCACTAAGTTTAATTTTTTGCTTGCACTCAAAACATAGAAGCGCTCTCTAGTAAGCGCGCCAAGGTCAAATAGTTCGTACGTAAAATTCACCAAAGGAGTACACGTGATGCGTCACTAAGCTGCGCAGTGCTGTAGTGCTATTCTGTAAAAATCTCACCGTGATAACTGAGGTGAAGTGAGCTTAAGTTGAGCTGTCATCAGTGTCACTCCCTAGCATCAGATGGAATGACAGCTCACTTCACCTAACTTCTCACGGTGAGATTCTAACAGAATCGACCGGCAGGTTGCAACTAATTGCGTTATCGCTTTCCTATTATGCGAAAATTTTAAGGAGGCGTGACTTGGGGCCGCCGCCGGCCCGCTGGACTTAGGCGTTTTTTTTTTAACTGATCATTAGGAGAAGGCCGCGATGGTACCTACATTGTTTATTAGCTTTGGTCCGCGGCTTCGTCTGGCTGAGTAACATAACGTAACGCTTGTATGCCCCGGAGGGATAATCAAAGTTAGTACATAGGTACACATACTCATAGCGCTAGTTATGTATAAGTCCTTATCAATTACAAGGTACCTTGCCAATTCATTTATGAAAATATTATGTATGTAAGAAAAAATCTACATCTTTTTAATAAAATAAGCGATAGAAATAATTTTAATACTAGAAAAGATAAAATACATCAACCATTTTTAAGGTTAGCCAAAGTACATACATCTTTTATGGGGTACTGTGTTAAATGTTACAATAAAATACCTTGTGATATATTGCAATTAAATGAAAGAAAATTTAAAACTTGATTTAATCGTACACTTAGTAAACAAGCATACAATAAATTAGAAGATTATATCCAGGATAAGAACGCTTGGAAACATGGAAACATCTAGAGTCTAGACAAAATCAAACTGGTTGCTAATGTAATTGTAAATTTATTCTTTTTTCTACTTTGTTTACATTCTGTAATTACTCTAACTCACACACTGACTTATTACTTGTTAAAATTGTTTTTATATAAATATATTTTTTTTAAGGAAAATCGTTTACTTTTACCATTTTTGTAAATATGTGAGCACCATGTATCTATCAGATTATTAATTTATATGTCATGGTTTCATTTTTAATTTTTTTACCTATTGTGGTACTTACAGTAATTTTATTTTAGGTGCATCGTCTTCACATATTATTTTATTATATAATTAATGTATGCAAAATATTGTAAAACATTTTAAAAGAGTAACGGTGGAGTTTCTTGCCCATTCTTCTCCATACGAAAACTACCTTTTGGAAGGGGCGACTAAAATCAATTCTATTTAATTGTTACTTTTGACGTTCAAAAGTGCCTTTTATGTGCCTATTTGAAATAAATGCTTTGACTTTGACTTTGAGTCGGTATTAGGTACCTATTAGTTGAAGGCAGTATTATGATCATGAAACGAGCACAAATCTTAGACTCCAGGCTACTGAGGAATTCTTAATGAAAATACCTAAACACTTTGCCACTTAGTTTTATTTATTAATTTAAATAATTAATTGTGTCGTTATGCGACAGTTTATTCAAACATCAGCAGGTAAGCATGCATGTTAATTGCGCTGACCTTCGTACCGTAACCTTTTGCAATTTGACGTCAAAGAAGTATAAATCATTTGTGATTTTTGGTCTGAACCGAATTTGAAGGTATTGGACGGAGTTGTCCGATTAAGGGCTGATTTTACCAAAGTCAGATAAGCGTCTTTTATTCGTGGAATAAAATTGACGTCTGACAGTTCCAGTAGGTACCTATGGAAAATATTACAAAAATTCAAAATGTATTCTCAGGATAAGAGTTATTCTACGTATAAAAGATTGGTAGAATGCGCCCTTACTCATTATTGCACTTATCATTTAGCTGTTTGAAATAGTAGTCTTGAGTCAATTAGAACAGTTTAATCGTCGTACGATAAAAACAACCAATTGGTTGTTGCCTTTTGGAAGAAACATTGTTAAGTGTATAAAATTAAGTGAGACACAGGAGAAGATGGCGGAACGAGCTTGATATCTACCTACACACAGGATTGGTTAATAATAGCTCAAGACAGAGAGGAGTGGAAAGGAGAAAGGGATGCGTTTGCCTTGCAGTGGGACAACATAGGTTAAAAATAAATAATAACCTGCAACTTGAAAGAAGTTGGGGTACTCTAGTAGGTACTTATGTAAATGGTGGACGTGATAGAATCCGTATTTCTTCGCCACACTCACCTCATTATCATCTGTCAAAGTCAAACTCAAACTCAAAGCATTTATTTCAATTAAACCATTTACAGGCACTTTTGAATTGTCAAGAAGTCGGTCAGTCAGAAAATTACAAAGCGTATCTACGCGCTGCGCTGTCTTGCCTTTCCTCAACTATGTTGTCTAACCGAATGCAGCTGAATACATGGTGTGTGTTTCTGTGTCAGTGACTGCCTATCTGACCACCAAACCCCCATAACTGAGTAACATGAAACTTCTTGTTAATACTAGTAAGTTGTAAGACAGTCTAGCTTCTGGCTTCCGTAACGACTGTCAAGGATCTACAAATGACGACCAACGACTCAACGTGTTTTTCGAGCGACGCTAACACTGGGCAAGCGTAATAGCTTAACTTGATCGTTCGACCCTAGCCAGTATACTGTTGTGGTCTTTGATCGACCCGATACTACTAAATAGGACCTTACATCAAAGGATAAGCACAAGCATCGCAGACAATCGTTGTATAAAATGTTTACCTACTTTTTATGTTTAAAAGATGGCACACTAGCTGACGGCTCACCTTACCAGAGGTATCGCAAACTAGCTGACGCCTCACCTTACCAGAGGTATCGCAAACTAGCTGACGCCTCACCTTACTAGAGGTATCGCAAACTATCTGACGCCTCACCTTACCAGAGGTATCGCAAACTAGCTGACGCCTCACCTTACCAGACGTATCGCAAACTAGCTGACGCCTCACCTTACTAGAGGTATCGCAAACTATCTGACGCCTCACCTTACCAGAGGTATCGCAAACTAGCTGACGCCTCACCTTACCAGAGGTATCGCAAACCCACGGGTAGTTGCTTAACACACTATCAGTAGCAATGGGTTTCATTATGACAGTTCAACAATATTCATTGCATTATTCAAGTGGTTGAGCAGACAAATTTTTCGAACATAAGAAGCAATGGATTAGCAATATCCTTCAAAATGATTCAGATTGAGATTGATAGTGTGTTACGCAATTAGGATGCCGATGTAATCTCATGTCAATTAGCCACACAGTAACGGCGCGGCGGGTTGTTTCACGTCCAATTGCCGCACGCGTATACGTCAAAAATGGCGCTAACTATTGTCAAACCAAAAAATGCGTTGTTTCAAATTACAATTAAGTACAAAATTATGACCTTGACATAGGTACCTACGTCAAATAGTTACAAATACGTGATCGTTATTATTTGACGTAAGTATTATTATGTTCCAGCCGTTTGAAGCAACCGGACCTAAACATTATTCTTTAAAAACTATCTGGAAACAATAAAATTATTTAATACATCGCGTCTGTATTCCCCAAAGGGTTAGGCCAATGAGAGATAATATCTATAGGAAGGTTAGGCAAAGGTGTAAGTACGGTCACGGTCATAAGTGGAGTAGCAATTTCCAAAAAGCAATAGATTGACAATAGACACTTTGTTTTTACTTACGACCTTCTTTTAATTAGTCATTTCTCTACTATAGACACACACACTCACATTCGTTTGTAAAAAGGTTACATGCTCTGTGGTTTGTAACTGATTGTATTCAACCACTACAATGTAACTTTAGTCTGTGACCACTACGGTATATGGCACGATAGCTTAGCGGTTATCTACCCACAGAAATCTAAATAAATAAATTATAAGGTGACAGAGTCATTCACCGCGATTAAATTATTACGTTGTTGGTTGGTTGTTTATTGTGGGTTAGCGACGTATGTTCTATCTACTAGCCGTTTTTTTTTTCCTATTGGCATCTCGTAGTTGACCTTTAGAGGTCGTGACTAATTAACCGGACTATCCTGTGGCTGCCTTAAGTGAAACTCAAAGCCTCCAGTCAGGGGCATGAACTACTTTATACTAAGCGACTACGCACTAAGGGCACCCCCTGTGGGGTACGAACCTCGGCTTAGGGCGTCGCTGGAGAGGGCAGCAAGAAGGGACAGGCTGGATCACAATTATATTATTTAAGCTTGATGGAGCCGGCATTTCCTATCTGACTACTCTGAGAAGAAATGCCGAAACAAACTCAGAGGTCACAGTCGGGAATTTAAAGCTACTGGCTCAGCTGCGGCGCGGGCTGGCACTGCATCGGGCAAGGGTCGGGGGGGGGGGTGAGTTTACTTGAGGACGTCGCGAGCGACCTCGTCGGCGAGGTCGGAATGTCGTCGGTCTCTTATGTTTGTGCACTGTACCTACTGGTTGACTTGTTGCTCTCCTGGAGGAGAGTTATAGGGTCATCAGGGTCGGATAGGGCATGCCTTGGACGGCGACCTTGCCTTACTAATGTTGGAGGGAGTGTATCTGACGGCCTGGACAACCAGAGGGTTGCGGTGTTTGGCGGCGGAGTCGAAGAAACGCTTGGAAAGGCGTTTCATGAACTGCTTGATAGTGGGGATATGTAGGTACGGCCTGTACCGCGTGTTCAAAGCAAAACAGTATTTACGGTGCTACTGCACTAATGGCCGCAGCTGTACCTACCTACCATAGTATACCCATATTTCCAATAAAGTAATTAATAACTTGAAAATCAATGACATTCTTATTGATTTCTAGATTCGATTTATGACCGACGAAAATTCGAAATCGTCGAAAATCTCCGAAGAAACATTTTTGAGGATTTTGTCTCGGGATTTTGCTGGATGCAGGTAGCACTGTCAGTTGTGAATAATAAGAAGCATTATCTGGAAGTCGATCTCTAAAAGAAGATTGTTTACATATTTGTCTGGTCTTCTTTATGCCACCACGTTTGAAAGACGCAGATAAAATAGCATATCTACGTCTTAGGCGATTCGCACACTGTACCGCATCATGCAGCGGGACGCAGATAACGTGCCCCCGCGCGTGATTTTTCACATACAAATACAATAAAAACGCGCTTCTGTGCGGGGAATTTGGCTCCATTTCACACGCACCCCGATGCGTGATGCGGTGCAGTGAGCCAATCGCCTTAATTACGTGCTTTCTGAGGCACAGAGGGGTCTCAGTATGTAATGGATGGTGATGGTTACCCATCTACGAACGACTTCGGCAACCAATGCTCAACCTAAAAAATAAAACCGTGCGGTTTTAGCTACGACCCTCTCGGCCGTGATTATGATGATTGATACTAATACAATGGACAAACATAACTAGGTATGACCATATATGACGTATCGTAGGTTTATGGCCTGCACTGTCCCACTGCTGAGCAAAGGCCAAATCCTTCCTGACATCCTTTTCTAGCGCCAACTTACGACGTACGGCATTTCATACAAATTTTCAAGCTCTTTTTTTTTCGAAATGAATGAAACGATTTTAATGAAACTTCGTATGCATAAGCAGGATACAAAGGTCTAAAAAGTCAGTTAAGAACATTTTCTAAAAGTAGTGTTCAGCCAAAATATACCGAAATTAAATTTTCCATAGGAACAGATTTCTAGTTATCTTTTTTTAAATAAAACATTTCGAAAATGTTCTTTACTAACTTTTTAGAACTTTGTACCCTGCTTATGCGTATTAAGTTTCATTAAAATCGGTTCATTCATTTCGAAAAACAAGGTCTTGAAAGTTTCTCTGAAATGCCGTACGTCGTAAACGCTCTTAATTTATTAAAGTACATATACTTAATATGTACATACATATTTACTTTAATAAATTAAGAGTCTTTCCCCTACCAACCAACTTAATTATTTCACGAGTTACACGTGGTAGATATTATTATAATAATGTAAACGTAAACGACTTATGTAGTGTAGGTACCTACTCAGCGTCAGATCAATTAACCATTGTTTAATCAATTACGATTACTTAGGTAATTATTTCATTGTTTAGGCCTAGCTTTTGTTCGTGATTTGCGGTTTAAAACGTTTTAGAGCTATTATTTTAAACTACTTACTTATCTATTTACGTGATGCCATTAGAGTTCTAGACTACGTTGAGCCACAAAATAAAGAGAGTACAGAAGTCAATCTACATACAAAGTGCGCTCGAGCAACGCACACATAGACGCCGCTCACGGGCACGATATCTCGAACCGGTTGGGACTAGTGCGAGCGCGGGTGCCATCCGCTTGAGACCAAAATATTACGTAAGTTGAAAACATGTTTTTTTGTGTAGATATTTTGTTGTTTTTAGTGTCATTTGATAGGTTTAGGTCTAAAACGGATAGGGCAAAATAAATTGTGTAAATAGGGTAATCCGTTTAGAAGTTATTAGGGATTTTCGATAGTGAAAATTTACAAATGTAAAATTTTATATGTTTTTGTTCTGTAAAGTTTAACAACTTTACAACAATAAATCAAACAACTAGATACGAGTGCCACTACCACGTCAGATTTTTGTGCATAAGCCAAAGTTGACAACCGCTACCGCCGGGCGTAGCTCTATGAAAAGTGAAGTAGGTACATACATGTGATTGACTTCTGTACTTTTCTGTTTTGTGGTTGAACTTGTTGACAAATACTAAAATGTATTCGTATGAGTTCTTTGCACTTTTACTACCTAACTACCTGGGTACTTATCTACGCATTTTCTGAGTCAATATTTCATAGGTTTTGCTTTGGTTTTTTTATATGTAAAGGTTTTATTTTAAATACTGTACCGACTTACACAAGAAGGTACAGATGCCAGCACATCAAAGCTACCCGAAACCTTATGCTTTAGCGATAAAGTTGAATATCTATAAAAGAAAAACAGATTGTAGTAGCTTGATGTGCTGGTTGGCGTCTGTACGTACTTCATTAATAGGGAATAGCTTTTTTTTTTTAGCTGAAAACGATATCGGATTTAGGCTTGATTTGCATTTTCGGGCGATAATCGAAAACGATAAAGATTTTCTCTGTCGACGGGATTTTAATGGGTAACGGTAAAAAAAAAATCGAGTCCTTCTTTTACCTACTTACATTTAAACCAACATTTTCACATGGAAGTATATACATATAGTATTTTTTCCTGCAATTTCACAGAATAAATTAATAAACGTAATGCGGTTAGACTCTATTAATAGGTAAGTACTTAATAATATTCTATGTAGGTAAATAAACATTACGAACAATCAAACATACCTCATACCAGCCAAACGTTTATTAGTCCTACACTACGTTTTCATACACAAACACGAACATATATTTATATTTGGCAAACAGACATTCTAGAAATATAAAGATGAATACCTAATTATAATTTAAAATGTGGGTTTTTGGAGATCAAATAAAAGATAATGTGAAGCAGATAAGGTTCCATCCGCCGCACGCCGTCTTTCATTATAAAGTACTAGCTTCCGCCTGCGGCTTCGCCCGCGAGGTATCTCGATAAAAACTATCCTATATCTTTCCCCGGGATGCAATCTATCTCTCCGCCAAATTTTATCGAAATCCGTTCAGTGGTTTAGGCGTGAAAAGGTAACATACAGACAGACAGACTTGGTCCGCGTAAAATTTCTAGTTCCCCCGATCCACCTCATCGAATCGCATCGCCTGGCCGCGCGAGTACTTTTTTTTTATGTGTTTGCTCTTGGCTCTAGTCTTCATTATCTCTTATCGTTCTTTCTGTAATTTTTTCCTTATGCTCGGCTCCTAAGGGTCTTAGCGTGATGTTAAATAGCCTATAGCTTTTCTCATGAATTGGGCTATCAAATGCAAAAATAGTTTTTTGCAATCCGACTGGTAGTTTCAGAGATTAACGCGTTCAAACAAACAAACTCTTTAGCTTCACGTCTACGGCGGCGTTCTACCAGTTCAATATAAACAAATGATATGCATGTTTCCCCCTACCTTTTTTTACTTTATTGTTTGTGTTTATGTTCTTTTTTTTGCGTCATGTTCACCGCAAATTATGATATTTAATAAATCAACTTAATACCTAATCTTCTCACCTATCGCTTTCCATCAGGCGTGATCGGGGTCAAGAGCGAGCCCATATAGCAATAAAAAAATATAATCACTGAAAGACATCGCACAGTCCAAACAGCTGGGGTCTAGAGTTTGACAGAGTTCCTAATATTCAAAAGAAGAATTTTTGAAAATTGATTCTCTAAACTAGCTAGGGGATGAAAGTTTGTGTGGAAGTTCGCCATCTTTACCGATGGGAAATCCTATCGGGCATAAGGCTTGTAAATTAATAAGAAACTTTATGTACTTATGTAGAAATCATTTTATTACAACATTTTCGTAAGGTATATACTAGGTGAATAAACTTGTTTACAGCGGTGCTATTCTGTTAAAATCTCACCGTGAAAACTTAGGTGAAGTGAGCTGTCAATACACTCAATGCCTAACAGCATAGCTCTCTTCGAGCTCACGTCACCTAAGTTTTCAAGGTGAGATTTTTACAAAACAGACTTGCAGGTATGAACACTTATGCTTTGCAGAAAAATATTTGAGGTTGAAATCAGCACCATCATTCAATTGCAGTTTTTTTTTATAGTAAAAGGTTCAACAACAGCCTACCATAATATTCCAAGTGCTGCCATTACTATTACCAGTGGAGCTCTGTCTCGCATAGGGTCGTATCATTATGCTTAGCGATGGCCATTATGAGTGGTTGTGACGCATATTTTCCGCCATATTGTTACTTTTTGTGTCTGTGTTCTTGCTCTGCGTCATGTTTGCCGCAAATAAACCTACTTTTTTTCTTTTTTGTTTTTCTAAAATCACAACTCTGTTATCACGATATTACTTTCATCTGTAACTCGTCATACTATTATAGTTTTATAACACAATTATTATCTCACTTTTTCCTACTATCCAACTGCACAGTAAACTTATCAGCATCCTTCATCATGACATCAAAGGTGACCCTAATAGGTTTCTCTTCTGCTCCGCACCCATTACTTCTGCTCATGTCAGAAGACACTCGGTATCTTCTGATAAGCGTCGCCAGTGCTGTCTTCATTGACATCATTGCGTATTGATATCCTGAAAAAGAACACCACTTTAAAATACTAATTATAAATATTAGTCTATAAGAGAATAGGACTTTGCCTATATTTTAATATGTATGAGAATAGGACTTTGCTGTACAGTGAGATGGTTAGAGACTTACTAGCTTCTGCACGCGAAAACGTCCGCGTGGAAAATTCTTGTGTCCCCGTACCCGTAGTTATTGTTATTTCTGTTTTTTTTTTCTTGTTGCCCGGCTCCTGAGGGTCGTAGCGTAATGTCGAAGACCGCTATCGATATTGACTGTGTAAGGCAAGTGTACGGATTCGGGCGATGCGACTTGCGACGGGATTTGCGTCAAGCGACACGGGCGCGCGTTACTTATTTCCTTCGCGTGAATGCCGTCGCTCCGCAAGTCGCGTCGCGGTGACTCATGGCATGTTCTAAAAAACTTCTTTCATTTGTTTTAATCGCAGTCGCTGTCGCAAGACGCGTGTCGCTTGAGTGTGTAGGTCGTGGCCGTGGGGATAATAACACTAACAAAATATGGACATTTAAATGTTCTGAATTAAATGAATTTTATTTTATTTGTAATGGGTGCCTTACGGTTGGTATTAAACAGGGTGATCTCTAGACGTTGATCATACTAGCGATAAACGAACTCACATACCTACGTGGCGTTACACAGAGAAGAGGTCCGAGTCCCAACAGAGGAATAATATTATAGGCTAGTGATTAAGCAGAAAATTGCTGAATTCAGAATCGACGTGAACACTAACCTAAACAATTCCTCGGCCCGTAACTAAATGCCATGAAGGCAGCGGGATGCGACAGCGGCGCGCGCAGGAAGCGCTCCGGCCGGAACAGCTCCGCGTCCCCCCCCCAGTGGCGCGGGCTGCGCTGCGTGCCCCAGATGTGCACCAGCACGCCGCAACCTTCCACTAATGTTATTCCTGATGCTGTAATATTAGTAGGCATTTGAATAAAATGACAGTTCCTGATCATTTCGATGACAATTATTGGGCGGTGGAAGGACGTCTCCTAAATTAAATCGCATAGTACATAACTATGATGTTTTCCCAAAAAAATATCGACCATCCGGAAATCACAGCACAGATAATAAAATATAAATAAATACGTACGGAGTTCTACATCCTTCTCGATTTTCCTGACAACGACTGGCACAGGTGGGTACAGCCGCAACGTCTCCCGGATCACCGCGTCCAAGTACTTGAGACGAGGCAAGTCCTCGAAAGTTACTGGCCTGTCTGAGTCATCGAATACTTCCCTCAATCTGAGAGAAAGTAAAACAAAAGAAGCCTTTTTATTTATAGAGCTGAACAATATACAATAACAATTTCGAGACGGTAATAAAAAACGGTATAGAGATTAGTAGCAAGTGTGGAGCACTGGTGGCCGAGTGGTAGCGACCGCGGCTTACGAGTTGTACGTCATAGGTTCGAACCCAGATAGGCGCTTTACTATGTGTAAATTATTTCATCACCACTGATCGCAAAACGGTGAAGAAACACATCGTGAGGAACCCGGCGTGTCCTAGAACTAAAAATTCGAAGACATGTGGCATCTACCAACCCGCACTGGGCTGGGAACATTAAAGACTAAAGTATTTAGTTCCTCAAAATATGATTATTTTAGCAAAATATCGTTAACTAAACAAATTTTTCATTTTATGACGCAATTTAGTTTCTATTGTCAAAACGGGGCATTTTGTAATTGCTGCTCGAATTACTTCAGTAGGTACTTATATTCAGTCAAATCGAAGGGAAATTCCTAGCTGAACTAGGAATTTGGAAGGAAAGTTAACTACTTTGATGATTATGAGACTCACTCTTTATACACCAACTCCTGTACATCAGGATGCCTTGCTAGCAAAGATACAGTGAAAGACACTCCGACAGCCGAAGTATCGGTGCCACCTAACACAATAACCAGGGTTTCCTCCTGTAACTCCAGGTCGGAGTACCCCCGGTCTCCGCCAGTTCCCTCGATCAATAGCTCCAAGAATGTCTTCATGTCTTGTGTGGAATCTAGAACGGCATTCAGGTTTTTACGTAAGGCACGCCTTTTCGTATTGGCAGTAATGATAGTTTATAAATGTTTTCCTTGTCATTGTCTTCGAACATAATGTATATACTAATATATACTAAACTAGCTTCCGCCCGCGGCTTCGCCCGCGAGGTATGTCGATAAAAACTATCTATCTCTCTGCCAAATTTTATCGAAATCCGTTCAGTGGTTTAGGCGTGAAAAGGTAACATACATACAGACAGACAGACAGAGTTACTTTCGAATTTATAATATTAGTATGGATAATGCCTCTATTTACCCAACTCTTGAACAAAATATGTTTCATAACCGGCCGCAATTATTATTTTAACCCTTATCAAATAAAGGTGGTTTTTATCAAGTAAAGGCAGCTAGCTACATATCACTTCGACTCCACATTAATTATCATGGTGGCCATTTTCGCCACCATACAGGCTAAATTGCTGTTAATGAATTTTCAAAAAGTACTCAAAATAGTGGTATTTATAATGAAATTATGGGGTTCATTTAAAAACGTTGCTTAAAATGAAGTAGTGATTAGGACGTCTAAACGGCTCTTAACTTTTAGCAACGTTTATAAATAAAGGGGTAAGTGTCTCATCAGACTTTACAGTTCACGAGTAAACCAACGTCGTAAAACGAATTGAAATGGGTTACGAAACTATATAAATAAAATCCGCCAAACTGCATGAAATTGTTAGTTTATAAGAAATAAAATTCTTGAAGTCACACGCTCTTGTATTTGTTCCGAAATCAGTAAATATAAGTAACTAAAATGAAATGTGCACTGTACATTATTGGAGGATACATCGTCTTTACCATAAAGTTCAAATCACTCAAGACAGAAACGCCAATCCCTGGATATCGACACTATAACGAGTTACAAGGAATCCCTCAATCGCTTGAAGAAGCATTTGAAATCGTAGATCTGGGCAACAAGAAATATTATCCTAAAGAGAAGCCATTAATCAAAAAACTTAAATGGCAGTAGCACTAGAGGATAAAAAATTCAAAATGAAATAAAAATTTAAACAAGCAAAAATTTTTTATTTGCTACTTTTAACGGCATAAAAGTTTTAATTTTTAATTAGTCAAACACAAGGCACAAGTCTTAGTCTTGAACATATTATAGGTATGTAAAGCCAAGAGCAGTTTTTCAGAGATTCTGAAATAACTTGCAAGATAGAAATTATGTCATAGATGGTGATGCAATAAATCATGATCAAGTTTGTATTCGCCAAAGAGGCTACAGTAAAAAAATACTTTTACAAATTATACAAGTATTTAAAAGAAGATTAAATGTTTCAGGAATATTTTTGTGCGATTGTGGGAGTATCCAACAAACAGTTATAGAGGACTAGCTTCCGCCCGCGGCTTCGCCCGCGAGGTACGTCGATAAAAACTATCCTATGTCCTTCCCCGGGATGAAATCTATCTCTCTGCCAAATTTTATCGAAATCCGTTCAGTGGTTTAGGCGTGAAAAGGTAACATACAGACAGACAGACAGAGTTACTTTCGAATTTATAATATTAGTATGGATGGATATGAAGTTCACATCCATCTTGAACCTAATGGTAAACAAGACCGTCGAACGAACGTTTCTCTCAAGAAGATAGTGATGCATTGTTCTAAAGATATCATCTCCACATCAGTAGTACCTATTTTCTTTCCGCGAACATGCACCGTTTACATCCTAATGACACATAATAAATGTATTAATTATTCATGACTAGTATATTTTACGAAGCGGACCCAAAGGTTTGCAATTATCTCTATTAGCAAGTGGTTAACCTGTGTTTACCACTTCGTGCCACTGGCCACTACTCTCGGCTTGGTAATAACCCTACTTGTCCGACCGACCTGTCAAAGTACAGTTACCTTCAACCATTTACAATAATTGTCTGATGGCTTCCTGAGAAAGGAAATGCTGCGGAATAGGATTGTAAGTATTTAGGTACTAGGTAGAAGCGCCCCGCGGTTACCCGCATAACTTTCCCGTAGGAATATCGGGATAAAAACTATCCTTTGTCCTTTCCCGGGACTCAAACCATCTCTACCTATACCAAATTTCATCTGAAATCGGTCAGCAGTTTAAGCGTGAAGAGGTATCAGACATACACACTTTCGCATTTACAATAATTAGAATGGATTATTGCTACTCACTGTTCTTCGCGTGATTTTCTTTTATTGTTTTCCGTTTTGATTTGACCACCTGAAATGTAACGATATAAATTTTTTATTTGCAAAAACTAGTTGGTGTCCGACTTAATGTTGAGCGACCACCTCTACTGATTACAACAGACTGAAATAAGCTCGTGATCCAAAAATAAATTTGCCTTGAAAGTGCCCATCGTTGCATGCAATTACCCATCACTCGGTAAAGGTAAAGATAATCATTCTGTGATGCCACCCCACAACACAAGAGCAAATAGTGTTTCATAAAATTTAACTCTTAAGAAAATCAAGACATGTCAAATAAGTAACTTTCCTCCACCAAAAAACGAATATCTGATAGGCCACAGTTACCTTATCAATAAAACTGCAGATCACTTGCTTGCACCTCTCGAAGCTGCCGTGGTAGGGTAGCAGCTTGTACACGGCATCCGCATATAACCAGGGCTGCACCATTCGACCTGCCATCAGCTTGCAGCATTCATCAAACGCCGCCAGAAATGGCTCGTCTATGGTCTTCTGTGCGTTAACATTGACCCCTAGGGCTGTTTCTAGAGGAAAAGCAACCATCATCACCATTCTTTCAGCCCTGACTGACCTACTACCTACTAAACCTAAACTGCAGAGTACACCTATATAGTTGACTTTTGCAAAGAGGCGAGAAACAAATGTAGGTAATGTTGTCTAAGGAAAAGTTATTAGAAGAGCCTAAGTTATTGTTTAAGAAAATGCTATGTCATAAAATTATAACTGCTAGACAAAGTTTATAATAACTGTAGTTAACTTCACTACAGCCATACATCATCCGTAGGTACCGCGCGACCAGCGTTTTAATTTCGTAACACACTATCAGTAGTCTGGGTTTCATTTCAACAACATTAATTGTGTTAATATTTATGTTGTAGAACACAAAAAATTTCGAACATATAAAGCAATTGATTAGCAATATCCTTCAAATGATTCAAATTGTGATTGATAGTTTTTTACGCAATCAGGGTGCTACTTTAATAGTGTCTAGTGATTATGACCCCGAGCACTATCAAACGTACCACAAACAGAGTCCATTGTATAGCTGGTCAGATACTTCCACACGGAGAAGGGTCCTCTATCCGCTACGGACTGCAACTGCTCTGACATCACGATGCTCTGATGTGAGAATATCTTCACAAAGTGGCTCAGGTTCTTAGGGGTAAAGGTCGGCGCCAAGACCTTGCGGCGAGGGCGCCAGATGGACACTGAGGAGTTCAAGAGGAAAGTTGATTGCATTACATCCGAAAACAACTAGGTACTTTTCTCAACTTATTATTTTCTCTTTATAAAAGTACTTACACACATAACCACTCACTCATCAGTCATGGAAAAACCCGGGCGTGTGCCCGGGTTTTTCCATGACGCGCTCAATACTGCTCCCGAGTCCCGAACACATTTTTCTACGCGCCGCGGGTGGTCTCGCCACTTATACACGACTCCTACACAAAAAATTTCTATGGAGCGATGGTTTACTGTTTATTGTTTCGTTACGAGGACAAATCACACATCATTCTATGTTCTTTACTAAATTACAAAATGACTAGCTAGTAGCTTCTGTAGCTGTGCCCGCGACTTCGTTAGCGTGGATGTCGGAAAACAATAGGTAATGTGTCGCTTAGGAAAGGTGTAATTGCCACTCCTTCATTGAAAAGGAAGAATCATCCGATCTTGCCTGGTAACGCTTCCCTTACCTAAGGTTCTCTACCACGGCCCTTTTGACTGCAGTCACTGCGTCTTCATGGTTCATAATGACAATGCGACGAAGTGTTACTTTGATTTTTGAGAATAAATTAAAATGAAAGCGCCTGCTCGAGGCTGATTATCTAACCAAACAGCCATATGTCCATTTTATTATGCGTCTGTTTTAGAATACTAACTTGTTAAATCGTACCACCATTTTATCTAAAGAATATCTGAGATTAGTAGGTGAAGTTTGAAGTTAGTTTTACTAAGTCTTGGTTTCTTCTCTGCGGTAAATTTAGAAATTCTTGACTTGGTTTGTAGATAATTATCTTATATACCTACCAATATTATGCCTTATAAAGCGTCGAGATATCTAGAAGATAAAAGGAAGAATACATCAATGGTGTTACTTTTAAATCGTACTGAAGTTTTTTCTGAAAAGTAGTTTAAAGTCTTTCTTAACTTATTCTGTAAACCTGTGCCCACGTTTGCTTAACTCTCCCTTGGTGGATAGCCTTAAGATATATTGAGGGTCGATATAGTTGTAACCAAGACAGGCCAAGAATTTAGTTATTGTCTCAAAGACATGTTCTACAATACCTTTTCATAACATGGCAGTGCTGTGTGTAACTGCCGTACCTACTCAATAAATCAACTGCCCGTCTGGAGGAGTGTGCTGAAGCGTTATCATGGTAAAAAAAGGTTAAAAAATTTCGACAAAAAAGGCAAAAAACTTAAGTCATGATTTAAACCTTATTTATATAAAAAAATGCTTCTCTGTAAACGATGTTAGAAAGGTTGCTTTCCCCTCGAAAGAGCTTCTTCTCTTCGATTTTCATTTTTACTATCGGCACTATGGGCAGCACCTTCAGCACCCTCGAAAACCATGAAAACGACACTCATGACGATTTTTTTGTTCAATTTGCAGCCGCCATCTTGGACTTTCATTTTAACCGGTACTGAAACGATTTACCAACAGTCGATTGGTCCATGAACCGTTGGTCAACACCATTTACTTTTCATGAAAAGAACTTTTGACCCACGAACGTTTCCCCAACTGAACTCTACGTCAGTGAATGCTTAACCAACAAAATGTTTTAACCAATAACTTTTCACCCAAAGAACATTTGACCCATTTCAAATAGAACTTAGGATGCAAGAGCGAGCGAAGCGAGCTCGGGACTTGTGGCACTCCGACTCGGACGTGTTAGGTTCGAAGGGGATGATGGCGGCTCAAGTGAGCGAGCAAAGCGAGCGAAGAGCACCCCGAGGTTAGGCTTGGTTAGGTTACTTTAAACCCTTTTCACAGAAATAGGGGACGACGGTTGACTACGTCTTATTATTATTTTACTTTCACCTGTCCCGTTGTCTGTTGGCCTTGTTCTTTGGGTGAAATGTTATTGGTCAAAACATTCTGTTGGTTAAACATTCACTGACGTAGAGTTATGTTGGGGAAACGAAAAAGTCCTTTGGATAAAAAGTTAATGGTCTAAAGATAATGTTGACCAACAGTTCATGGGCCAATCGACGGTTGGTAAGCTGTTACAGTTTCATTTTAACCTCACTATCGGCTTCAACACCCTCGAAAACCACAAAAACGACAACCATGACAAAAAAATTAAAAAAATTGCAGCCGCCATCTTGGATTTTCAGTTTGACCTGACTATCGGCTTCAGCACCCTCGAAAACTATGAAAACGACACCCATGATAAAAGAAAATAAAAAAAATGGAGCCGCCATCTTGGATTTTCATTTTGACCTGACTATTGACTTCAGCACCCTGGAAAACCATCAAAACGACAACCATGATAAAAAAAAATGCAGCCGCCATCTTGGATTTTCATTTTGACCATTCATTTCATTTTATTTTATTATTTTCATTTCATTTTATCGACTTCAGCACCCTCGAAAACCATGATAACGACATCCACGACGAAAAAATTTAAAATTTAGGCAACCATCTTTGATTTTCTTTTTGACCTCACTTACCGGGGTCAGGATCCTCGGAAAGTATGTGTCTCTCCCTCTCTCTCTATGAAGTCTGTCCCTATCTATTAATTACTATGAAAAGTGAGGCATAACGCTTTTTCGTTCTGTGACGATTTCACCCATAAAATTCCTACCGCAAAGAACTTCGTTCCAAAACTTCACCGCGAACATCTATCGAACAAAGTGGTTGACTGGAAACTCGCTCTGCATTACTCAACTTTCATAGTAATATCAATAATTACCTATCTAACTTCTTTATCGCTTAGAACAACACATCTTATTATCTTACGTTGTCCTCACTTTTTGTTTGAAATTCTTTTAGCGCCACAGGCGCCACTAAATATACCATCAATGGAAAGCGATTTTTATAATATTATAATCATTATCATTACTTTTTAAAATAACACAGACATAAGTATCTCTGTTATTTCGTCATAAAGGTAAGCCTAATCTAATAGGACGTGATTATTCACATAATAATGTTATATCACAACAACAATATGTTTTCGTTAGTAAGTACTATATCGCGCCAATAGATGTCGTTACGTGTTACCAAAAATCCTAAAAAGTTGTACTAGAATACTTTAAATTGATTATATCTTTTGATAGAGTGAACCGATTGCGATGAAACAAAAACTAATAACTGATCCGAGTTCTACACCATATTTGAGTATAAAAATTAACCGTATTGGTTTGGTACTTTTTACGTTGACCCTGTTCAAATCAATAATCTGTCACATCCAAACAGACAAACAGACAAAAATTCCAAAAATTGATGAAATGGCATCTGTTGGTTATCCTTTAATACCCCAACTATTTTTTTTGGAAATATTTTCAATGTACAGAAACGCCTCGTCTACAGATTTATTATAGGTATGTATAGATATAGATATAGAAGAAGATATAGATTAAGCATCATCGAGCAATTTCGTTCCTAAGTTTGCGTTTTTGGGGACTGTTTTTCACTAATTTAGTTTACGTTAGGTATTTATGACGAAACTCATAAATACCTAAAACGAACTTACCCGGTGCAAATATAGTTCCATTGCCGATGAGATTTCTAGCAAATCGCATGACGTCATCTTTCTCTAGCGAAGACTTCAGGATAACTTCCAAATCCACTGGGTCTACCACAACTGCAAGAAATGTTTATCTATTGACAAATCTATTCACTAGGTAGATTATGCAGGAGGCAGGAGCAGCGAGCAACCCGTTACCAACGAACGACGAATCATGTACCTACTGAATAACAGACGCCAGCACATCAAGCTTCTACAATATATCAAATTTCTTTAATAGATTTCCAACTTTACTGCTAAAGCATAAGGTTCCAAGTTAATTGGGAAAGTTTCACAGTTTCGTTAAATGTGATGTGCTGGCACGACTGTACTATTAAGTTACGCTCTCTACGATCAAAAACGATCATAATTATTGAGCCTGGGCCCTAATTCACTATGACCACATAACAATTCCTTACTTCGAAACCACGTCTATTCTATTCTATTTTTCTTTATGGCAATGGTCCCGATGTCGACAGAACTAGCCCCGTGTGGCCGGCGAAGAAAAATGATCCGATAGAGTACTAGATAATATCTAGTACTCTATCGGATCATTTTACTCTGCGGAGTCCGAGTAAGTCACCGCAATGCTATTGGCTTTTTTTTTTTTTTAAGAATGGGAAATCATCTAATGACTCCTCCCGCTCTGGGTGGAGCGGAAGGGAGTGTCAGACTCTTACTGAATAAAACCCATCCGTGTTCCTTCCTTAGCCCTTTATGTTCCGGGGTAGCGGTAACCCTTTCGGACAATCCCGCTGCCCCGGCAGGCTTCGGCCCTAACGGGCCCCTCCTTTGATGCTGACATTTCTTTGAGGCGCGCGTGGAACACATACGCTTGTCCGGCACGGGCCTGGTCCTGATCGGACGGCGAGCTACCCATTAATCGCCGTCCGCAGGCCCGCGCCTACGGTGGTAAAAATTACTAGCATCGTGTAAACAGCAGTACCATCTGCCAAGCTAGCTTGCTATCCTAGCTTAGAAAAACTAGCCTCGTGCATGTCATTAGAGCCGAAATGGCAAACGATAGTAATATAGTTTGTGACTTACCGGTATAGTATTGTCCTCCTAACCACAAGTTAGTGAGTCCACCATTTTTAATCGCTTCACGACCCAGGAGCTGGAGTGACCGCATACGATCTGCAACCAAATATAGTATAATTTCTCAGTTTGTTGTTTAGGTCAACTTATATTGTAACAGTTATTGCCCAAGTAAAAATAATATTAGGTCCTTACATATGAAATTAGCGTTTTGTCGTACTGACCACTTTGATTTGAAATATCTCCTTTTTGGTTAAGAATTCAAATTTATAAATTCATTTAGCTGGTACAGAGGCCAGCACATCAAGCTACCCCAATCTGTCAAATTTCTTTGATAGATTTTCAACTTTACCACAAAGGAATAAGGTTCATATTCAATTGGGAAAATTTGACAGATTGGGGTAGGTTGATGTGCTGGCCTCTGTACATTTGAGTTTTGAAAACAGTCATTCATTTGTTTTTCCTCATTATTTTTTTCTTTGGCATCGCTTATTACCGCACAATGGAAAACATGAAATATCGGTATATTTACGAGTACGAGTTCTACCGTGGCACCAGTGCTGCAGAAACAGCTCGAAGGATTAATAATGTATACGGCACTGATGGTGTCGCAAAAGAAAGCATGGTACGTTTTTGGTTTCAACGTTTTCGTTCTGGAAATTTTGACCTTCAGAACCAACCACGTGGACGGCCGGAGATCAAAGTGGAAAATGAAGAATTAAAGGCTATTGTGGAAGCGGATTCATCACAAAGCACTTCAGAGATAGCTGCAGGTTTCTGGTTATGTGATAAAACTGTATTAATCCACTTGAAGCAAATCGGGAAAGTAAAAAAACTTGAACGATGGGTACCTCATGAATTGAGTGAATCGAACTTGCAAACACGCATCGACTGCTGTGTTACTTTGCTCAACCGACACAATAATGAAGGGATTTTAAATCGAATCATTACTTGTGATGAAAAGTGGATACTGTACGATAATCGGAAACGCTCGTCGCAATGGCTGAACCCTGGAGAACCAGCCAAATCCTGCCCTAAACGAAAATTGACTCAGAAAAAGTAACTTGTGAGTGTTTGGTGGACTAGCGCCGGTGTCCTTCCCTACAGCTTTCTAAAATCTGGCCAAACGATTACGGCAGATATCTATTGTCAGCAACTGCAAACCATGAAGGAAGAACTAGCTGCTAAACAACCGAGATCGGTCAATCGCTCTAGGCCACTGCTGCTTCACGACAACGCAAGACCACACACTGCACAACAGACAACCCTAAGTTAGATGAGCTACAATTGGAATGTCTGCGACATCCACCGTACTCCCCGGACCTTGCTCCAATAGATTACCATTTTTTCCGGAATTTGGACAACTTCTTAGAAGGAAAAAATTCAACTCCGATGCGGCACTCCAAACCGCCTTCAAAGAGTTCATTGATTCTCGCCCCCATGGTTTTTTTAGTAAAGGGATCAATGAACTACCTATGAGATGGCAAAAGTGCATAGATAACAACGGTGCATACTTTGATTAATTAAATATATTTTACAAAAAAAAAATGACTTTATATTCCTCCCGTACAAAACGCCAATTTCATATGTAAGGACCTAAAAATACGTAAGTAGGTACCTACTTAGTTGCGTATTATTGGCAATTTCAAACAGGTTACCCTGGATCTGGTGGTTTGGAATTGTCATTTGTTGGCTTCACGGATTATTTTTTGAGTGTAATTTCATGGTGATCAAGATTTGAAGGAAACCAATAATTAATAATTTCATATTAAAAAGTTATATTACATTGTTATGTACTGTCTCTGTTGCCCTGTGCGATGTAATTTGAAAACGTTAATTTGTCAGGTTCCGAACACGCGACTTTGTGGTTAAGCCCGAACAGAATTAACCTTCCATAAACTTCATATCATATAAAAATCATACTTACTCTCACCACCACCCATAAACAAATACGCATGACCCAAAAAGGGGTAAGCAATTATATCACATTTTATTTTACTAGCCACTCCTAGGATCCGTCGGTTCTGATACCGTCTGACGACCAGCCACAGAACCACGACAGACAGCCAGAGTAGCCACAACATGGCTCTGTTAGCCCCCGCAGTCAACTGTGACGTGTCACCGAAGCAGTTCACTTATATAGTTGGCAGTGAACAGTCATTAAAAAGACCTGTTCTGGTAAAATATAATTTGCATGCATTTAAAAATAAATGTGAAGGTCTATGTTATAGATAGGTACCTACAAGTAGGATGTTGTTTTTATGATCTTTGGAAAAAAGAAAACTTAGGTAGGTAACTTAGGTAGGTACCTATTCTGCAAATAAATGCATTGTTGAGTCGTAAGAAAGGACGCGCTTCTAGAGGTTCCGGATTCACAACTGTGATTTAAAAAGAACGGATATCTGTCTATTACCTACGTAACTACCTACTTTTAAAATCAACACCCCCAAAAGTGAACACCAGCTTAAATAATGGATGAAAAGATCAGAAGATGACTTCTTGTATGTACTTAGATAAAATCGGCTTCTGACCTTTTCACAAGCTTGGCACAATTACCGACAGGCTAGCATGTTATTCAACTTTACTACCTAAGGCTGGTTTAACCAATAAGTCAGATCTATCTTTTATCTGTGAAATTAAATTGACGTCTGGATGTTCTAGTACGGAAAGCTGAAAAAAAAATCCCAATTTATTACTAATTCTAGGTATAAAAAATTGGTATAATTGGCCCCTAAAGTTCGTTTTTTAGTCTTTTGTGTTTGCGTTTTTTATTGCAAGTTTGACAATCCCGCTGTCAAATTAGTTTCTGGGTGACCTCTATTAAACAAGTAGGTACCTACTTGTATAATACAGGTCAGTGGTTTAACTAAAAAACGAACTTTAGTTGATCTTAAATGTGACAGCAGTTATTCATGTCATTAGGTAGGTACCGGTATGACATGAATAACTGATGAGGGGCTCGTGGCTAAATAATAACAGCTGTACAGGTCGATCGATCAGGTTGGTCTGTGGATGGGTGACCATCTTTACACACCGAGGGCTGTCATTTGTGGATCTTTGACAGTTTTACGGGTAGTCAGAAGCCCGAAAGTCTGACAACCAGTCTTCTTAAGGGTATCGTATTACCTAGTAACTGTGATGTGGAGGTCTGATAGGCAGTAGCTCCATGTAAATATTCAGCTGCATCCGGCTAAACTGGAAAAAGAGTCTATCAAAAAGTAGTCTGTGGGAAAAAGCTAGGCAGCATTATTTTGCGGAAAAGAAACAAAGAAAATTGACCGATGGCAATTAACTACAAATCCTTGAGCTATCTCAAAAAGTACTCTGTGGTGAAGACCGCAAATCGGTAAAGGTGGAGTAGGTATGCCTCCCGGCTAGATGGACCAATCCACAGAGTACCTATCTACTGTAGAGGCTATCTATGTAGCCTTACCTTTTATAATAGATAACCAGCCCACAGCTGGTTATAACTAAGCGCGTGTTCCATTTGAACGTTCAAGCAAGTTGTCAAATATTTTTATTATGTACCTATTTTTGTTTAGTAGAGTCAGGGCTAGCTTTAATGCGGTAATGTAAAGTCTTTCTATGAATATAACTTGAAGAAATCCTATCGCTTTTTAATTACATTAAGGGGCTATCTTCTTAGTCTCTCTCTACAGTACCTACACTACTATAGAAAGATACCACACACGCCGGAACAGACTGGATGCGGAACGCCCAGTATCCTCCGGGTTTTGTGGCACAACTTGGGAATGGCAAACGTCTAGCAGTGAACTGCAATATGCTGAATTTCCTGTATACTTTTTAAAGAGTGCTAGATGACATTTTAAGGGTAATGATAATGGATCAAATAACATCTATGTATCTAAGGCGATTTGCACACTGCACCGCATCACACAGCGGGGCGCAGATAACGCACCCACGCGCGATTTTTTACATACAAATTCAATAAAAACGCACCAACGCGCGTGGAATTTGGCTCCGTTTCCCGCACACCGCTGCGAAAAACGCAGCAGTGTGCCAATCGCCTTAGAGCAAAATAAATGTTTCATTTTTTATTTTTAAATAATTATTTAGAAATATCTCTTAATTAGTATTTATAATTGCCTGCAGTCGTAATTGGGGTTAATAACGAAACAATATTAATTACTATGATAATTATTTATTCTAACTAAATGACTTTTTTTTCTATTGACCCAACCATAAACACTAGAAATAGTTAGGTACAGAGGCCAGCACATCAAGCTACCCCAATCTGTCAAATTTCTTTGATAGATTTTCAACTTTACCTCAAAGGAATAAGGTTCATATTCAATTGGGAAAATTTGACAGATTGGGGTAGGTTGATGTGCTGGCCTCTGTACCTATTGACGAAGATACTTCTGACATCGACTATCTTGTTACATGATCATCGCTTACATACTGACCCGAATGTTGTAGGTATAAAATGAAATTCTTCATAATTATAATAAAAAGCCTTAAGACGACGCCGACCGCGCAGTGGCACCCTCATCGTTTTTTTTGTTATTTCTCTTGTTTTAGAATGAAAATGCAGAAAATAAGTACGTTACTTAAGTTGTGCTTCAGAAGATTATACGTTAATATTATTATAAACTGTAGTTTTACATTATTTAGTTTTATTATAATGATTAAAACGGAAAATAGTGGCCATATCCGTTTTACAGGTTAACAGGTTGCCGGGGGGCACTGCTGCGCAAGGGCACTGCCGAATAGCCACGCTGGGGCACTTGCACAATTTTATTCGTCTTACTCTCCATGTAACTATTGGACCGCCTGATTACGGTCTGACACCGTCATCTGCTGCAGCCGTCATCCTATTTGGTCCGGTTCCACCCAATCCGGCCGGCGTCTCAATAAAGGAATACCTATCGATCTATTCTGTAAAAATCTCTCCGTGAAAACTTAGGTAAAGTGAGCTGTCATTCCACCTGATGCTAGGGATATACTATTAGCAGCTCACTTTACCTATGTTTTCACGATGAGGTTTTAACAGAATAGATCGATAGGTATTCCTTTATGAGGCGCGCGCGGAACACAGCGCGCCGTCTCGGGCCTGTGTATATTTATGTGACATTTACTATATTATGCAACATTGCTATAAATTATAAATCAGGCATCTGCGTATTGGACCTGCGCAGACATGGCAAATCGTTGCGCAGCGCGGATGCCACTGGATAACTAAATGTCAACATTGCATTGCTTGAAATAAAGTTCAAAATATAAATAACCTTATCAACGTACTTCTGTCCCCGTTTGATGGTCTGTCGAGACTAATGGAAGTATATTTATTTTCAACTTTATTTCAACTACCGCAGGGTTTTGATATTTGTTTGCACGTGAAAACCGCGCTGCGCTGCATCTCACCAGAGAAGTGCGCCAACCCGAAGGCGAAGGAGCTAGGGTATCCCGCGAAAGTATCGTTGTGTGGTTGTGGCATGAGTGAAAACGCCTTAAAAAGGGTTTTCGTAGTTCAAGTGTTGTTACTGTCGTGGGGTCGACGAACAAATAAGTAGAAATTGTAACATATTTGCAAATATATACTTTATTTTACATAATATAAGCTATCATACTTAAAATAATAGATATTACTAATAAGTACATAAAAGAAGGAAAAGCATCAAAAAAATCGTCCGCATCACTGTTAACAGGAACAGTGGCCAAAAGGCTGGCAGCATTGCCACGTTGTATGGCAATACTAATTTTTTGGCCAATAAATAGGCCAGCCCTCTGGTCCCCTTTGTTTTAAGTCTGTTAGCTTATATATTGTAAATATAATCTTGATTAATAAAAATCCTTTATTTAAAAAAAATAAAATCCTTTATTTTAACAAAATAAAATCCTTTATTTTAACAAAATAAAATCCTTTATTTTAACAAAATAATATCCTTACAAAATATTTTCTCAAATTCTTGCATAATATTAACAACATCAATAACAGGTACTTACAGTACATTGATGGTGATCTTGGTATTACATACATGATCAGCCTATAATGTTTCCACTACTGGCCTAAGGCCTCCTCTCCATGAGAGGGAGTGGGCCGTAATCCACCACGCGGGCCCAGTGCGGGTTGGTGGATATCACATGTCCTCGAACTCAAACTCAAACTCAAAGCATTTATTTCAATTAAACCATTTACAGGCACTTTTGAATTGTCAAGAAGTCGGTCAGTCAGAAAATATGAAGCTAGTTGCCCATTCCAAAGCGTAGGTACCTATGGAGAAGAACGGGCAAGAAACTCCAAATCCTCGCTTTTTTGGTCCTAAGACATGCCGGTTTCCTCATATTGTTTTCCTTCACCGTTTTGAGAGCAGTGCTGATGAAATAATTTACACAAAGTGCCTGCTTGGGTTCGTATCGAACTCAAGATCCACAGCACGTAAGTTTGCACGTAAGTTGCGGCCGTTACCACTGGGCCATCACTGCTCTATGATCTATTAAATAAATACAATTGACATAATAATCTTGCTACAATTACACTGTACAGATAAATACATGATATAAATAATTAACAAGTATATTTTCCTATCACATGGGACTAAACTTGTAATTCTGTCACAAAATATTTTCTACTCTTATCATTTTAAAACGTTTTACAAACTAGGGTTTTTTATATAAATAATATTATAGAATAATATCAGTTGACAGTTTGGAAAGAAGTAAATAACATTATAAGTTAGTTACTTTCTTGCGAGTTGTTGAGCTTCTTTAGTTCTGAATTGAGCTACACGATTACTGACAAATGCTTACACTGACTGGACTGGTCCACTCAAATCTGTGTGGTTCTCTATTCAAAATACCATCTCAAAAATTTATCTGCATGGTCCTCATAATATGGATTATGTTTAGACGTTTAAAAAAGACTACTGTGACCTCTGTGCGAGTATCTACTCATTGTTGTCAGATACGAAACGCCAAACTCATATATAGTTACAAATCACACACAAGTAATTTTTGAAGTGTTAAGGTGTTTTTATGAACAAATTTTACAGAAATAAATATATCTTTTATCATTTCATTTAAAAATGCACTGCGTAAATGCTATTTAGTCATCAGCCAATTAAGTACTTTAAATGTATTGTTGGTACAGTAAATGGGCCTGGTTTTGGAAAAATTGCGTTATGTAGACTACAAGAAGTAATTTGATATCATTCTTTCGACCCCTGACATTGTTCTACAGCCAGAGGTTGCCAGCCTACTAAAAAGAATCAAAGTTTGTCATTTTATTAGGGTTCCGTACCTCAAAAGGAAAAAACGGAACCCTTATAGGATCACTCGTGTGTCTGTCTGTCTGTCTGTCTGTCTGTCCGTCTGTCACAGCCAATTTGCTCCGAATCTGATAGACCGATTAAGTTGAAATTTGGTACACATATGAATCTCTGTGACCCAAACACAGACGTGTAACGTAAATAAATGAGTTTTGAAAATGGGAGTCATTTTTGAGGGGTAAATAGACAATTTAAAAAAAAAAGTTTCGCTATCTGTACCGTGTGACATATCAAATGAAAGGGCTACTTTAAAATTATGAAAAAAAAATTTCATAATTTTAAAGTAAATTGTATTAAAGTTATTTAAGACAATAGACGGAAATTTACCATACCCCCGCCTTAACTCCGAAACTACTGAGCCTAAAATTTTGAAAAAAATACAGAAAATTGTTCTATACCTATAGATTACAGGAAAATTAATAAGAAGTCTATGATCTTGAAACAACATGGTAAATCTAAATATTGTGCGTACAAACTTACATTTTCAGTTGGAATGTATGGGAGAACATGTTTTTCAACTACATGTTAGGTTTGTTTTTGGGATACATTCATTCCAACTACGGAACCCTTCATTGTGCGTGGTCCGACACGCACTTGGCCGGTTTTATAATATAATAAACTGCCTCGTTAGTCTAGTGGTAGCAAACGCTACTGCTCCTTTTGAGCTCCTAGGGTTGAGCTACACGATGACTGATGCATGCATGCATGCAGTCATTTGGGACAGGTCAACTCAAAGCTGTAATGGCTCTTTCTTCAAAAGGCCCTTTCAGACATGGCACTGCATTCATAAACAAACATAAAATCCTAATAATATATAATGTTTGGACTTTAAAAGACACCATGACCTCCGAGTTTGTTTCGGCATTTCTTCTCAGGGTCAGCTAGAAAATACGGCACGCCATCTAGTTTTTAAAATATTGACATGTCTTAGAGATCTACTTACAGAAATAAACATTTCATTTCATTTCATTGTTAAGCATAAGGTCCTGGGTTTAATTCTCAGGTTGAGCAGTGTTGTTGGGTTTTCCCATCAGGTATTTCTCAGTAGCAGCCCGGAGCCGGTTGATGGCAATAGGCTCGCCCCCTATTACATGGGACTGAGGTACCTCTATCGAACCCCTTTGGGGATACAGGCGTGATGTAATGTTTATGTGTATAAAAAAGGATAATTAAACTTTCCGTAAAGAGAGTTGTTCCAAATTCATACATAGAACACAAGCAATATTTGAATTAAAACCAAAATATAGTAATTTTTCAATTAAGAGGAAATGCGGGTGGTCTTTTCTCCATAGAAACGCTCACGCCTGTTTTCTTTCTGGTTAAGACCATAAATGATTTTTTACAGAATAATAAATATTAACTACTTGTATGTCCCTATGTTTTCCTTTTTGATGATACATTATTTTTATAAGCACTATAGAACCCTCAAAAAATGCTCCAAATTGCCGATTTAAACCGCTGTGAACAGAGGGCTAGTGTACGACAACATGAAAAAAGAAAACATAGGGACACAGTATATATTCAGTTTATGAAATAATATCTTTTAAGAGCCAAACCTCGAATTATGACTTTTTACAGCTAATCGGATCTGCAGTTGTCCTTATCGCATTGTGTTTCTTGAAATACCTAATTGTCAAAAGTCTCGTGACTGCATTTCCTCTTCATTTACCATAAGATACTATAGATTAGACTTAGGTAAACTAGGTTTTCCAGCGTCAGAGTACATTTTGTTCCAGAACTCTATCCTTTCCTTGTCAATGTCACTTGTGAGTTTCATATCCTGGTTTATTAATAAGCATTCTTTAGTTGCTGATGTGTAGGGCCGCCATTCTAAACTCCCTTTAGTTGGTGTAGGATTACTGAAAATAAACAGAAATTCAAATCAATTTATTTGCTTAATGAATGACTAGCTGCGTCCCACGGTTTCACCAGCATAAATCTCAATACCGTGGGAGAAGTCCTATGTCCTAGTCCAATATAATAACGCCTTCAGAGTTATGTTGGGACTGCCGCGCTTTTGCAGTGCATCGGCGATGTTCACGGAGAATGGCGTGCCAGATTTTTACGCACTGATGCGGACACGGATAGCATCCCTGATGCGGCGAGTACGCGACAGCTCCAACAGCTTGGTGGCTATAGCCGACAGGATAGACAGTCCAATGATGTGGCACTGGATGACCACTCATCGTGCATCATTCAATTATTTAAAATAAGTTGTTTTTAGTGTATATGTTTATTATATATATGTATGTTTTTGTGTATAAAATTGTAATGTGTATTGTTTTATGGACTTAAGGTCTGAAATAAATGTATTATTATTATTATTATTATTATTAATCCAGGTCATGGTTTACCCATGTGCCAAATTTCACCCAAACCCGCTCAGTCGTTTTAGCGTGAAAGCGTAACAAACAAACATACAAAAAATTTAATATTTTCTCCTTATAATATTAGTTTAGAAAACGACATGATAATAATTTTCTTTTTAAGTGGTAGGACTTTTATAGGGGTTGAACTACAGGTAGGTACACTTCTGCCTAGCCCTTCGGATAAAACAGGTGTGACATATAAAAATAATAAATCATAGATTTTTACACTCACCCAGTCTTTGCAAAATCTGCCCACATTTTAGTAATTTTGTATATTATCTTTTTTAATTCCTCATTTTCCGCGCAATAATTCTGACTCATTTCGCTGTGGAATAAATAGAATAGATCATCTACATGGCAAGCACCCTTCACGTTATCAAAACCTAACATGTTTTTAATTATATTTAAATCAGTCACATAGTCAAACTTATAAAGGAACGTGGGAGCCATGCTTTGGTAGAAATGCAAAAATCTATGTGTTTGGTAGCTAAAGTTAATATCAGTCTGCAAATCTACAATAGCTTGAGTATCCTCCTCGGTCGCGTCTTTTCCGCCAAAATAAAACTGCTTTATACGTTGGCCAAACTCATCTATCTTTTCCTTAGGCACAGTTGTTGCTATATCTCTGGGAACAAGGAACGATGGGTCTTTGTTGAAAAGGTTCAGTTTTTTGGTATGATCATTGACTATCAGCATCCCTTCTGCTGAAGTGTAACCGGTCAACAGCGGCACTTTGCTCCCTTTTCCTGCTAAAATCAAATCTATAGGATCCTCAGTTAAGAACTGTTCTTGGCCCTCGAAATTCTTTTCTATCGTTGGTGTAAAATAGATGGGCAAACCTCTGCATTTTTCATCTTGTGTTCTTGTTTTTACCGTGATTCTTGCTAAGTCAATAGCTGGGAGACCTCTTAGATACTGTAACAGTTTATTAACATCCTCTGTTTCTTTTCCTAAGACTTTTCCAGATCTAAACGCTCGTTCGACGGGTTTATGTGCTATTGCCCAGTACGATAAACACACTCCACTTTGGGCTATCGCCTTGTTGAAGAGTCCTTGTGACATTGGTGACAGCATGTGGTAGGTGACACAACTACCACCAGCGCTTTCTCCGCATATAGTGATATTGTCAGGGTCTCCTCCAAACTTACTGATATTTTCTTTGACCCAACGTAACGCAAGTACTTGGTCTTTCATGCCAGCGTTTCCTGGTACTTCGGGAGTGTCTAGACAAAGGAAGCCTAACGCTTCAAGTCTGTAGTTTATGGTGACTATGATGACATCGTGTTGGAAGAAATATTCTGGGCCGTATGTCTCGGCATTACCGGATCCTGACAAGAAGGCGCCTCCGTGAATGTAGACTATCACAGGTATTCTGGAGCTGGGTGCTAGTGACTTTGTATAGACGTTCAAACTGAGGCAGTCTTCGCTTCCTTCTATAAAGTCTATGGCGGTCATGTCGAACTGTGGGCACACCGGGCCATGTTCTGTTGCATCTCGGATGCCTTCCCATGGCTTCACTGGTAACGGCGCCTGAAATTAAGACAAGGTTACGGATAAGTCATAGGCAAGCTAGGATTTAAAATAAAGATTCTTTAAACCTATTTGATGAATGTCATCAAAATCTATATTCTATTTGTACTTATATAAAATTCAAAGTCCTGACTGACTGATATATCAACGCACAGCCTAAACCGCTGGTCCTAGACATGCAATTTGGAGGGTGTGTTCTTTGTGAAGAGTAGGTACCCACTAAGAAAGGATTTTTCGAAATTCCACCCCTAAGAAGGTGAATGGGGGGAGGGTGAAATTTCACGCGGACGAAGTCGCGGGCAGAAGCTAGTCTCTTTAGTAACACTTCAGTAAATCTTGTCTAAACTCTCTTCACATTTCGCCTTGTGCGATAAGACCGGTATTGTAAAGTCATGGAAATTTATCGATGAGGAAATTCATTACCAACTTAAATAAATTGGCAGTTGTATTTGTATGTTGTTGATGGCTATAACACGGCAAATTGAAGTAGGATGTCAATTTGCGTAACAATTATTTTTCTTGACCATACACTAGTTTTATATAATAATAATAATAATAACATAATAGTAATAAAGATAAAATAAATGCATGTACAGCTATCTAGAACCGAGCTGTGTGTGTAGTCTCACCCATCAACCAAGTATCGGGCAGTCCCACCGCTGCACCGGTCACTCAATGCTCTCAACATGCCGTGGGTGCTGGTATATACTTGAAGTATAATTTAATATGTTTGTAAATTGTCAACTTTTAATATGCTTGGGTATGAGGCTATTGACTAGGTACTTATATTTTATGTCTGTTTTTTTTTATGTGCCTTTTGTTTGTGCAGTATAAACAACTTTTCTTTCTTTCATTTTTGTATTATGTGGTGTACAATAAATGGTTTATTTAGGTCCTGAGATTTTGATCAAATAATGAACATTGAATGTAATAGAACTTTACCTTAAACCTCAACTCTCCAACAGGTGGCTGTCCGTAGCGAATTCCCTTGAAGCTGTAGTAAGGGCTTCCATCTAAGCATTTCTTGACTGCTCCCTTCAATTTACCTTGTTTAACCGTCACCACAGGGTTTTCCTGCAAAGAAACAAATGATATGGTTAAACCAGATTAACTGCAGAAAAACTTAAGCAAAAGGTTTAGAGTATATTCCAATAAGACTTTAGATGATGAGAGATTGGGTCGCCGTCGCCCCCATTATCTGGTAAGTACTTAAATAAATGGTGAAATGTGGGAGTACTATACATGCACCTCTAACTAACCAATAGAGATACGGACGTGATGTTGTTATTTACTTAAATGTAACCAGTCGCAAGCCATCAAATCTAAAAATTCTGCAGAATATAAGCACAGATTAATGTTAGTCTTTCAACAAACTAACACTTTCAAGGGCCGTTTCGTAGCCGTCATAATAATAAAACTTCTATTGTGCCTCGTTTACTGCAGGAACCTGCTAATTAAGGCATGCATTACTGCTAATTGAGGCATGCATTACTATTATTATTAAAAAAAGCATTGAAACAACTGAAAATTATTTTATAGATTGTAATCAAGCAAAATTCTTAGTTTTCAATAATAAAACATTAAATTGTTTTAGAATAGATTTATAGGTAGGTACATAAACAGTGGACTCCCAACAGTTAGACTTATGACTTGTAAACAATAATCAAAAAGATTACTTTTTTTTAAATCATAATATGGTATCGCAGCTGAAGTGGAAAAATGTCAACTAGAATCAGTTCTTTTTTTTTTTTTTCATTTTAATGTAAGTAAGTACAAAAGTTCCTTTTGTTACATTCCATTTATTTCAAATAGGCACTATTTGAAATAAATAATTTGACTTTGAACCTAATGTGTAAGCTGATTATTTTTATATTAGAGCCATCATCATCCAATATTAAAGACCATCGTAAGGTTGTCTGGCAGAAATCTGGATAGTTATAAGACTGCCCATCATATTTTCACCCTTATTTTTGTACCTAGTTTTTGTAAATTAGGCAAAAGACAATGATCTAGATTGATTTTTCATCAGTTATAAAAAAAACATCAGCTGCAGGCTGCAGAAGGCTATTTCATAGCTTGAATACTTACAATGTTATAGATTTATTTATTTTTCTATGAAAAGTTAAACAATGACTAGGAAAGCGGATAGATTATTGCAGGTTCTACTTGCTTTAATTAGAGAATTTTTTTCCACTATAGATGCAAACTTTGATAGCTATTTACTTTTTTGGTAGGTACAACTTCGGTTTAAGTAAGTAATCATGCAAGAATCAAGATGTTTGGAAAAACTTGTATGTAGCCAACCATTTGAAGTGTAATGTTCACCTCTTGGCATAGCATAGGTTATTGAAAGGTTAATAGATAGTTGGTAGGAACTTAAGATCCACTGACCAACTTGCCCCTAAATTAACTTAATTTGTGATTTTTCAAAGATGAGGCACTTCTATTATGATTTTAAAAAGAACTAAGACTTACCTGTTCCATGACATTCACTTAAGATTACTAGGCAGATAAATAGTTTTGCTTTGTTAATTCAATAATAAGCAGCTCAGCTGGTGGGCAAAGTTCACACAATTTTTGTGTTTTTAGTTTTTATGATCCGTCAGTGGTCTGTACAAATTCCTCACTGTAATAACAAAACAAGGTGGAACAATTGTCATTTAAATGCTTATCTTATCTCTATGCGAATAATTGTCTACTTCAATTGTTGATAAAACGGACTGACTCTGACTATCCAGTATTAAAAAAGTGCTCTGTGACTATGAGAACCTACTGTGACGTTGAACAAACCATGTATTTAGTTAGGGGCCGTCTCCACAAGCGAGAGAATCGCGGCGATATTATCATCGTGTCACGTAAACTCACGTATTTCTACTCTCCTATAACGTGTCTCCACACGGCGACATCATCGCAAAATTTTATGGCACGGCGAGACTATCGCCGCGGTTCTCTGGCTCGCGGAGACGGCCCGTATTTCATTAGCAAACGCATGTCACGCAAACAGTCAAACTTTTTAGAAAGAGTAGCAGGAAGTAGAGTACACTGTACAATAGTACTAATCGGTCAAAGTTCGTGCAACATATCAATAGATAAATCAAGCACAACAACACACACACTATTTTCTTTATCACTTACCTTCGAACTGTCAATGGTCGAGAAACACCTCGCAGTCTTTTTCGTGCGAAACACAAACTTCTCCACAGATTTTATTATAAACATTTTTCACTCTGAACGTATTAGATTACCTACACTGAAACATAAATTTAAAATATCTGCACTATAATCTCGCTATCTAGAACTGCACAGAGTTTATTAAAAATTTTGACAACTCCGTTCGTATTTATATTTGGCAAAGTAGATAAATAAAATTTATGTACAGTACAGGGTACAAAAGTACAAACTTCAAAGGTTAAAGTCCGTACGTAGAAAGAGATGGAAATAAAAATCTGATTAGCTGCAAGGTAGCGCTTATTACACTATCCAATTTTTAGGAAATCTCTAAAATTAGGAACACTACAGTGTTGCCAGTGCCCTTTTGTCAAAAGTAACATAACATGAGTCAAAAAGTAACATTTTGATGACAAAAAGTAACATTTATTTTTTTAGGGAATATTTAATTTTGTTTAAATACCTAGCTCACAAAACAGTTTTTTCTTCTTTGTACACACGGCTACATATCAAGCTATGCATTTCCAGTTTGAGTTGACCTCGCATTGTATAGGTTTGTCGTACAATCAGAAGTCAGTTTGTACTGGTGTCCTTTCCAAACAAGAACTACTAGAAATTACAATTCAGGAATTAAAAGAAACAAATAATGATCCAGATATAATATGTTTATCTGAAACTTTTATAAAAAAAGGCAATGAAAATTATGTCAAAATATATGACTACGAAATGGGTGCTTACTTCTGTAGAGAAAAACAAAGGGGCGGCACTTGTATATTAGTCAGAAAAGGATTCAATTATAAGGAGTTAACATACGTAAAAAACTATGCTGTACAAAATACCTTTGAAGTCTGTGGTCTGGAGCTAATATGTAGTAAATTAGTAATATTATGTGTCTATAGAACACCTCAATCTGATCCGAATCAATTCTTAACAAAACTGCATCAACTTTTAAACTACTTGCAAATTAAATATAAATACAAAATAAAAATTGTTGTAGCTGGCGACTTCAACATAAATACACTAAAGAAAGGCAATATCACAAATGAGCTACAAGACTTGGCCAACAGTAATAACTTGAAAATTCACATCAATGTGCCCACACGTAAACTATCGTGTATTGACCATATCCTAAGCAACATTCCCGATGCAACTGCAACCGTTCTACCTTTACACCTTTCAGACCATGACACTGCACAAATATTAAGCTTTCCTACTAAATATAAACCACCTAAAGCTACAATATACTATATTCGTAAAAGAGATTTCGACTTAGAGAATATCCGGAAATTCAAAGAATGCATGCAAAACCTCCCATGGTCTGACATTGATAGTACCACTGATGCAAATTCCGCATTCAATAACTTTCATGAAATCTTGTGCCTATTCTACAACCTCTGCTTCCCCAAGGTAAGAGTAAAGATAAACTCTAATAATGCAAACAGGCAAAAGTGGATAAGCAAAGGACTTCGACGAAGTTGTAAAACCAAAAGGGAACTACGCTACCAATATTACCAAAATAAAAGTTCATTTATTAAAACTAAGTATACAAATTATTCTTATCTTCTAAAAAAATGTATCTATAACTCAAAAAAGAACGCGAACATAAAATATATTAATGCACATGATAACAAATGTAAAGCCACTTGGACTGTCATTAAAAACGAAATTAATAATAGAAACCTCAAAGACAACATAGAAACCATAAAATTAAATGATAATATAATCACGGATCCTGCTGAAATGGCTTCTGCATTCAACAACCATTATGTAAATTCAACGCATATACCTACGCAACTAAGTCCTGGACAAAGCTTTGAGAAAAATACTTGTGTCAACTCGATTTTCCTCAAACCAATGCTGGAAAGTGAGGTTCGACAGGAAATAATGTCTCTGTCCAATACCAGATCGGAGGGCTATGACGAAATAAGCACCAAAATCATAAAAGCCTGCTGCTATGAACTGAGTGGTATATTGACTCACTTAATAAATATGTCATTCTCAGCCGGAACTTTTCCTGAGAATCTAAAACTATCGATCATAAAGCCAATATTCAAAAAAGGAGATAAATTTGAAATCAGTAATTACAGGCCTATTACCTTAATACCAATCTTGTCTAAAATATATGAAAAATGCATGTATAAAAGACTTATTGATTTCTGCAACAAATTTCATATAATAAGTAACGAACAATTTGGATTCCAAAAAAACAAATCCACCTCATTAGCTGTCTTCTCTCTTGTAAAGTCAATACTTACAAATGTCAACAATAATAATCTAACTACTGGCCTTTTCTTTGATTTATCAAAAGCCTTTGATGTAGTATCACATGACATATTAATAGATAAATTAGAGTCAATCGGGATTAGAGGACCTGCTCTCCAGTGGATAGCATCCTATTTGAGTAACAGGCAACAATGTGTCGTTATCAATAAAATTAACAAAAATAAAGATATGACACCTTATACATCAGAGTATAGGCATAATAAATATGGCGTTCCGCAAGGAAGCGTATTAGGCCCAATATTATTTCTTATATATATAAATGACATCACAAACATAACCAAACATAAATTATTATTATTTGCCGACGATATATCCATTATAGTGACATCAGATAAAAAGAAAAATACCATTGCAGATCATGAGCATGAAATTAATAACACAATAGATACACTACTAAATTGGCTCAACATAAACTGTTTAAAAGTCAATCTTGAGAAATCTGTCTATATTCAGTTCAATCAATCGAATAATTATAATAACAATGTCAGTCTGAATATTAATAAAATTAAACAGGTTACACATACAAGGTTTTTAGGCATTATAATAGACAAAGATATCAACTGGAAAGGACACGTAGATAATGTAAGCACTAGGATTAATAAGTTTGTATATGCGCTCAAACAACTTAAAAATGTTACTAACATCAAAACTGCAGTAACATCGTACCATGCATACGTGGAATCATTGCTACGCTATGGCCTTGTAATGTGGGGTAACAGTGTCGATATGAGTAGAGCATTCGTGGCCCAAAAAAAGGGCATTAGAGCTATGTATGGACTACAATCGGATGACTCGTGTCGACCTATATTTAAAAAACTTGACTTGCTACCGTTGCCCTCTCTATATATTTATGAGACATGTATATTCGTAGCTAGGAATAAAAATCTTTTCAAGACAGCAAATGATGTATGCCCTCGCAACAGACGAGATCCCTATAAATTGGTTCTTCATGATTTGCCAAGAATAACCAAGTACAATAGAAACTGCCTAGCAATGTGTGTGCGTATTTATAACCACATGCCAAGCCACTTTAAGTCTCTAGATATAAGGTTGCTAAAGCTTAAACTGTATAAGTGGTTAAGTGAACGTAGTTATTATAATTTGAAAGAGTTTATGGATAGTAAATGTTGATAAATTTCTTTATTGTTACAGATTATTGCCAAAATTTTTGCATGCTATAACATAGCAAAACATGTTTGTACTTTTTATTTTCTTCAATACCATTTTTATACCATGTTTTTGCGCAAATAAATGATTTATTATTACTGGTTATGTATAGCTTGATGTGTAGCCGTGTGTACATACCAAAATGGATCGACTAAAAAAAGTACATTTTAAAATAAAATATCTAATTATTTCTGTAATATAATATATACAAAGTCATAAACATACCCGTTTAATAATCACCACATAGAACTTAGAACCTAGAATATACTTTTTAATAGAATACAGGTTGACATTTTAATCACTGTTTTCCTTTTATGATGTGATTGTATGTACTCATCAATAAGAGCAACTTTTACTATGGGACCCAACCAGAACACGTGAAAAAAAAAATCTGCTGTTCCCTACATTTATGTTCGCTTAACTCGTCAAAATGAAGGGAACAGCAAAATTTTTTTTCTTGTTTTCATTTTCGTTTCCTAAAAGTAGTTCATAACCTTAAGAGGAACAGTGATTAAAATTTCACTCTGTATACTCGTTCAGCAAGTGCGCGAATCGGCGAAAGAGATAAAATCATCAGTGCGCATACACATCAAGCTATACATAACCAGTAAAAGCTAACTTCTGATTTTACGAAAAACCTATACAGCCTAGAATAATGTATAGCTCGATGTGTCGCCGTGCATGTACAGACGCCAGCACATCAACCTACTACAATCTGTCAAATTTCTTTGATAGATTTTTAACTTTATCGCTAAAGTATAAGGTTCAAAGTTGATTGGGAAAAGCTGACAGTTTCTGGTAGGTTGATGTGCTGGCGTCTGTACCTAGAGATAGAGTCTGACCAACGAAAGCTGACCAAGAAAAAAGGCAGCAATTTAAAAAAATCAAGAGCTGTTACCCTGGCTATACACTGCGTAAACGCAACTGATACAATTTATTATTCATTGCAAATTTATTGATTTATTGACAAAAAAATTTTTTAGTCTAAAATTTTTTTTAAACTTCACTTCGTCCATGTGGAATGGGTTGGAATGGTCTCGCAACATTTCCAACCGAACTCTTTCTTGATGGTTTCTAAAAAATAGTTAATTCTTATTTCACAGAATCTGGAACTCGATTATTGACCTATAACCGTTCAAATTCAAATGTTTATTGCTTCACTTGCACTTCTTTTCCAAATTCTATTGTAGTACAAAGCTACTAAGATGTTCAGTGCAAAAACCCCTTTAAGTTTTCACAAATACATTTCGTATTGTACAGACGCCAGCACATCAAGCTACTACAATCTGTCAAAATTCTTTGATAGATTTTCAACTTTACCGCTAAAGCATAAGGTTCAAAGTTGATTGGGAAAATTTGACAGTTTCGGGTAGGTTGATGTGCTGGCGTCTGTACACTAATATTATTTTTTACCTTTCTGCCGAACCAACAACAGCTGCAATCACATAAGCTTCCATAATTGACTCACAAGCATCCAAACTTTCAAGAACTTGAACGAGAAATGTGCTTTGTAAATCTTAGTTCATGACAACTAATTTTATTCCACACCTTTTTAATCGCGATTAAAAATAGTCAGATTTAGTTTGACAACCATAATTTTAGGTGAAAAACGTCAGATTCAGAATAGCAAAATTGCCATTTTCACTAAATTGAGTAACTAAAATGAAATTAGTGTTGTCAAACTATAATATAGACTATATAAAGTGACACAACTTAACTATATTATATAGTTAAGTTGTGTCACTTTAGATATTTTCAGAATAGGTTACGTCGTTTGACAGGATTAAACTAAATTTTAGTGATTTTTAGTCTAGTTTAGTGAATTTTGTGACAACAGAATCGGCACCATTGACAATTAGGATCAACCCTAATTTTCAATGTCAATAAATCAATAAATTCGCAATTAATAATAAACAGTATCAACTATGAGAACTATGAGGCCGGATATGTGGAATTTATGAATATTTAATTGATTATCGATGGTTTGCAGGTGGGAAAATCTCGATTGCAGTATCCTGCATAAGAAAAAGTTGTGGGAAAATGAACATTTTGTAAAAGAAATTGTGGCACCTAAATCTTGCATGCGTTTGTTTGTAAATGTACTACCTGTACAAATGTAGGTTTAAAATAAACAGTAACCAGATAATGGGTAGGTAACTGAAAAGGTAGGTATTTAACTTATCTGATTTCACATAGGTACCTACTGATTAGATTATTTTATTCTCTGTGTCTGGCTAGAATGGTTGGATGTTTTGACGGAAAACTAAATTATAACTTCGCCGCTGAATGGTAAATACCGTACTTATATAATTGTGGTAAGGTTCGTACCTAGTTATTTTCATCTAATTTATATTATGAGTTTGGTCTTCTCTCTAAAATATTCGTCTCGTCTTCAATCTTAAAACGCCTGACTAAGCTTCAATAGCACTAACTTGTCAATGTGTTGATGTTGAAGGACCTTCAGGAGTAATCATAAATGTGTCTAAACCTTATCAATTTATAGATATACAGTAAGTACTTAATTTTGAGAAAGGGAATACTTACAACATTTTTCCAATCCAATTACACAATATCTAGGCGTTTTTTAGCTTTTATCCATTTAGGATTTGAACATCGTGCATCGCCTGGTTTGATCCACACATTTTCGAACCGAGGAATGCGATCGAGCTCAAAAATAAAACTACGGTCGTTAAACCCATCTTCAAAAAAGACAACAAGCAGAGTATGAGCTGCTACAGACCTATTGCACTTATTCCTATAGTTTCGAAAGTTTTTGAAAAATACATTTATAATCAAATTTATAACTATTTAGAAAAATTCAACATTCTTACAGAAGACCAGAAAGGTTTCCGCAAGAATAAAACAATAAACATGGCCATTTTTGATTTTTTAAATAACGTCATGGGTAATGTGGATAAAAGGACGCCGGTATGTTCCATTTACTGCGATATGACCCAGGCTTTCGATTATGTTAATCATGACATTCTCCTCCGTAAACTGGAAGCATATGGCATTAGAGGCAATGTACTAAATCTCGTAGAATCTTATCTGAAAAAGCGTAAACAATATACAAACATTTCTAAAATAAACATTAATACCAAAAAAGAAGAAACATATGAATCAAAAAAACGTATAGTTAAATATGGAGTTCCGCAAGGGAGCGTATTGGGTCCTTTGTTATTCATAATCTATATAAATGACTTGCCATTAGTAACTAACTATCCAGTATCACTTTTTGCCGATGACAGCACGGTCACTATCAATTCTATTAATAAAGATAGGTATGAAGATGAAATTAATAATACAATCAATTCAATAATTAATTGGTTAGATAACAATAATTTAAAAATCAATCTTGAAAAAACTAAAATTATGTTCTTCAGTCAACGTTTAGAAGCACCAAACATTAATGTTCAACACAAATTAACTGTTATAAAAAATGTAGACACAGCAAAATTTTTAGGTGTAACCATTGACAAACGTTTGAACTGGAAAGCACACACAGAAGAATTAAATAAAAAAGTATGTTCTTCTGCCTATGCCCTCTATAAATTAAAACCTATTATAAGTACCAATGCGCTTATTACTGCCTACCATGGTATTGTCGGCTCCATATTGAGGTTTGGAGTTATATTTTGGGGAAACTCTACTAATAAAGAAATCATTTTTAAGTCACAAAAAAGGTGTATTAGGGCTATGTTTGGTTTGAAAATAACTGATAGTTGCAAACAGTATTTTATTAAATATAACATTTTAAGTCTGCCTTCCTTATTTATTTATGAAATAGCTAATTTTATAAAAACCAATCCTAACCTATTTAAGAAACTATCAGACGTTTCTATTCGTAATCGACGGGATAATAATAAGTTGTGCGTACCAAGATCAACCACGGCATTGATGCATAAAAGTATTTTTTGTTTAGCACCAATAATTTTTAATAAAATCCCAAAACCTATTAGACAAATGCCCACTGCTTTGTTTAAAATACATTTAAAAAAATATCTCATAGCCAAATGCTATTATACCATATCGGAATTTTTAAATGACCGCAATTAATTAGATAGATTCCTATAATTAGGATATTTTCACAATTTGACCCCCAAATCTGTAAAAACAATACTTTATACTCTATTTCTTAATTAACATAAGGATTAGGATATTTAAAATTTTATAGTTTGCTGTGTAGACTCAATTTTTTTATGGTTATTCTAAGCCGAAAATATGTTGTTTTTTGTACGCCATAAATGGCAAAACATGCAGATCTACCTGTTTATTTTAAGACCTTGCACATATTATTTGATGTATACTCATGTTTTACAATAAAATATATTCTATTCTATTCTATTCTAATAAAACGGCCTCTGATTGGGCGATCGGATAAATATACTGGAATACATTATGATTCTTTGACTGTAATCGATCAGTAGAGAAGAGTTATATAGGCCTCAAATTACCTTGTTATTTATAAGTAAAAAGTATACAGAAAAGCAATCCCATTATGACTTCATTGATTCAAGGTATTTACAAAAAGCTGCTTCAATGCTAAATATTACCGCTATGCGGCGCTAGTAGTAGCAGAAAAGCGCGCGAGCGGACCGCGTATCTTTCGCGCGCCAAGTTTAAATTGAAATAGAGACATTAGCCGACAAATTGCGCTTCATATTATTGATTAATTTACACATTTTATTTGTATAAATGTTACAATATTCATGATAAAATACCCCTTCATTTGCACGACAAAAATTGACAGGGCGATTTTGATGTCGCGATACGTACGCAAAAATTCACCAATAGAAATTGCTGATTTAGTCTACCTGCCAGCTTATCAGGGCACCCACTTCACCCACCTTCAGTGTAAATAAGGATTAGCACGATTATCAGTTTTATTGTAGCCAGGAATTATTTTAGAACGAGCTTTACGAGCGGCGCGCGTTACATTGAACAATTGTGCAAATAAGTGCGTTTTTTTGTTAATATTTGTATTGGAATTATTATTTTTAGCTTTGTATAATATATTTATTATTTGCCGCATGTTTTGGTGCGAGCGTTTGTGCGCAAACGGGCGAAATTTCACGACACCGCGCGCCTTGAAGAGCGAAGCTACGCTGAAAACCGCTGTAGTAGCACCTGATTATACAAGATTCTTGAAGTGAATTGTATAGGAAAACTTAATATACATTGTGCCATATTTATGTATTTGATTTAATTAATTTATTGCTTTAACCCATGCCAGGCAGTAGAACAAATTGAAACTACTGTCTCCATTAGACGAAGAAAGACGCGTCGCGTCGCAACAACTCATTTTCGCTACAGTCGTGTTTAACCCTAGTTCAGCTACGAACATTTTTAAGCCTCCATTGAAGCCAAACTAACTAAATTAATTCGGAAACGGAACGTTTGTTAAAACTTTATCCCTAGCAAAGGATGGCATGCAATAATTCCAAATCTACCACTGCTTTATTTTAATAAAAATAAAATATAAATCAGTTAATTACAAAATTACCTACAACAGTTTATTGTCGCCAACTTTTCAAAGAATTGCTCGACTTGAAACTTGTCCACGCTATGGTCACATTTTTACTTTGAGAATATGCTTCTTATTTTGAAATGAAAACAGCTTGCTTATTGTACCTAAAAGTACTAACATAGCGATTGACTAAACTGAAAGCAAGATTTGCATCAAAGTAGGTGCCCTACTCTCTCAACTTCGTATTATTTGAAGTGGATGATTCCGGTATCAAACCATGATTTTACGAGACAATATTCAAAGCAATTCAAAATACTAATAACTGTAAAATTAATATTTGCAATACAATACAGTTCTAATCGCACAGTGGTACAAATTGCAGCCGCAACTGGCGCAAAATCACGATTTCGTAAAAAAATATAACATTGCAAAAATTAATGAAACCCGCTATCTACTCACATGTGTTCTTGAGGATTATTTTCTCACGGCTTTGTCAATAATAATGTGGAATATTTTAATAATTACTCCTTCTGTCCTGTGATTTGTTGGTACAAATATGAGTTCTGATTGCATTTTCATGTGATATAGACTTATTTTTTATATAAATCCTAATAAAAGTGACAAGTTTTGACGACTTGTCAATAATGTGTCGAGATAACGTCATGTTCGCTGCAATTGATATGCAGGGCAACGAATTTTGTGTTAATATTTACCCTATTATCATGCCCGGTCGTCAGGAATCTGAGAAGATTTTTTAAAAGGTAGTATTATATTTAAGTATGTAAAATATTTGCCACTGTGTTTTTTGTCAAAAATGCATGAAAGAAGTGTCAAACACAATAGGGAGTCAGTTCATCTAAATAATAAACCATTGGAACTGCCGCTTTTAGTGTTTAATTCATCTTTAAAATGAACCAACTCAAAACCGTCGCATCACAAATTCTGACTGATTGAAATAATTTTTATTTTTTTCTTTAAAAAACTTTTGCACTAACTTTAACAACGTTTCTTTGTTAAAACACGCACTCTGCTTCAAAAAGCAACCCTTTTAGCGACCGTTTAGTTTTCTATAAAGACTTGCACCGTCATTATTTACAACCCCTTCGGATAAGCCCTTGACAACAAACCTTTTTAACATTTTAAAACTCCGGCTAACAATGGATGATGTATAGTTTTTTTTTTTTTTACCAACTAGGATTATGCAACTCTTCTGAATAAATGTTTTAATATTTAAAAGATTAGCGTCATGTTATTGCGTTTTAGTTAAAGCAAATATTTTTTAGATTTAAAATGTTTTTATTTGTGAAAAAGATTGTAGTTTTTAAGTACCTACCTATAATATTAGCTGTAAAATTTTGATGTAACAATAAAATGTAATATTTAGGTTTTAATTGAAATTTCGATATGTTTTATCTGCACCCCAGTGTGGATATTTTTAAGTAAGATTAAAATCAGTTTGATCTTTGTGAGATGCCATACGTATCTACTAACTAATCTAGAACTACACAACTACATATGATTTACCCCCCTCTTTTGCATTCTGCATCAGCAGCTACATTTAATAGACACTTACACTAAAAACCTTTTCGATTCTGGATGACCAGTTCCAACCAACCAACCAGATGACCAATTTCTAGTTCGAAATCTTGTCTGCTTCAACGACCTTCGCGCGTCGTTTCTTCAATAGACGCTTTGCTCCAGGTTGCCCTATTTCCCACTGCAAGCAAGAAATATTTGTTTAAATACCTAATTATTTCATCATAAAACAAAATAAATAAATAATTATTTGAGATCAAGTTAAGTCTGCAACAAGCAAATAATGATTGGTGCCTGCGCGGGCGCGGGTTAAGTCCGCAGAATTATGCTCGGTGGCGAGCTGTTTGGTGGCGCGAGGGGCGCGTGCGATGGGGTTGAACTGAACTATGCTAGGGAAGGTTCGTGTCGATATTTTGGAATTATATTGATTTAAGATCGACTTGTTTTGTGAAATCTAATGTAACATTATTTACTCAAGCTATCATAACAGTTAACATTTGGTAGACACGCAAACAGTGCAGAGGCTTTATCAGACTCACTACATTGTGTGATAGATTATATTGCTAGAAAGGATTGTGAGATGTGTGGAAGAAGAACAACTAAGTACTTAAGTACATGTTGCGCTGACCCCAAGTAAGTTGAGATAAGAGACGAGAATGATGATGAGGCTTGATAAGACTCCGACAGAAAACGGGATTAGATTTTATATTACCATCACTCTTGAAAGTGGGACCTCAAACTTACCGACACAATTAATGCACGATTATGAGCGTTTTACTGTTTAGGGGATCGTCATTAATATAAAACATATTTAGGTATTTAGCATACCTAATCGTGCAAAAATCTCTATAACGTGTCTTCATCCCTTGAAATCATCGATATTTATCGAAATGACAGAACCGCAGCACTAAAATCACTGTATTAACCCTTCAGTGTGCATGTAGGAACATTTAATGCATTCATGGGCTCTCGAGCGTGGCGACGACGCCAAAGTAACTAAAGTAGACTGCCCCAACGTTCGCTTTTTATTTATTATTTTAAAATGGAACGGGGTAATATTGAGATAAGGGTCTTTGTTGTTATTGAATTTGGTAGTCACCTGTAGAAAAAGACTCATTTAAGTGTCCTCTGTGAGTTTTCTCCGTTTTGGAGAATTTGAGTAAAATACGTTGACTAGCGGACTTTTGCTAGGAAAATTGTCCCAGACTTTTGTAAAGCGTAGGTAGGCCTTGCAAAGTCGCCGACGCGTCGACGGCAACAGCCGCGCCGACGACGCGTCGGCTGCAACGTGATGTTATGATGAGTTTTGGCTACGTGCTCAAAAACACGAATTAATTTCGTAAATCTTTTTTTTTTTACTTGTAGGTAGCTAGGTATACCATGCAGCTTTTCTTTTACTTTTCAATATTAGCGTAAAATTGCAATATTTTACCTAGTCAATAACACCATATTTTTAACCCTTTATCAGCTACCGTGAAGCAGTTAGTGAACGTTTTAGCAGAAATCGTCATTGATCCATGACGGCGACATTTGGTGTTAAAACGTTGCATTGTACGACTGTTTGTCAACCAATCAACCGGAAACTGTTATGACGAATCCTACAAACATTATTGATGCGGCAAAAAACATGAAATATATTGAGGTTCCACTCAATATTTAGTTGCACTTTAAGTTTTTACTTAGATTCGTTCGATGCATCCCTATCGTGTTGTTGTTATGGCCTAGAATTTAAGAGACCGGTACCTACTTTAATTAAAAAATATCGTTAACTACGCAATTTTAATAGTAACCAACCAACCAGTATCACGATTTAAAAAATCAAAAAGCAAGATAACATCTTTGCATTTTCATTCTGTCGAAGATAAACTAGCTAACGATCTAAAAAATAAAGCCCTTTTAGCTACCGGCCCCGAAACATCCAACAAAAACATCGCCAAAACGCGTGTCCGATCAAATATTTATATAATTTATTGCTTGTCAATATCGACAAAGGGTTGAGCAATAAAAAACGACGCATATTGCACGCGCTATTAAACTATTAAATAAATTAAAGCGACGCGAACCAAGGTGCCCGTTGTAACTAAGTAGATTGCAAATAAATGTTACATTATTATACTGTAGCGTTGGGAAGGACATTAAAGCTGTAACAGCAAAAAGGTTGTAGGGACCTATCACAAATAATAGTTTTGAAAATAATGTTACCTATCGATTTGAGTGTTTAAACTTACAGAGTACGGTTTTCATGGACCACGGTTGGTCAGTGCTAGAAAATAATAGCGATCTTGTCATGTATCTACTTATTTATATGACATTCAGCTTGACTACGGGCTTTGCTTTGTAGTCTTTGCTTTTCTAGTCGCCGAAATTCACACTTCACAGTAGATAGGTAGGTACACACGGCTACACATCAAGCTATACATTTCCAGTTTTAGCTGACCTCGCATTGTATAGGTTTTTCGTACAATCAGAAGTCAGCTTATACTGTTTATGTATAGCTTGATGTGTAGCTGTGTGTACAATGCCTGTTCTCATCAATGCAGATCTCATGCATAAAAAAAGAAAATATTTCAATAAATTATTATGATTCGAACTGGGTTGTTTTATAATTTATCAAATCAACCAACACAACCTTTTAAGGTCGAACATAGATTAAGGACCTATCTAACCCTGTGACGTCTTAAACCTAATGTTGTTGTAGCTAAGTAGTTTATTAAAGTATTTCTTTATTTGTCTCCTGAATGCAGGTGCATTCATTTATTTGCAGAGAGGATTATCTGCAAATAAATGAATGCACCTGAATTCAGGTGCGGTTTCAGAAACAAAAAAAAGTAGTCAAACGATACTGAACTATTAAAAACGTTACCTATTACAACCAAATTGAATCACTCATCAAACTTTTAAACCACGCTAAAAATAATCATCATTTTCCGAGACCTCTTCGAAAATCAAGTGTTGTAGGCGGAGCTTCGTCCGCCCTATATGGACCAAAGCTCAGAGCAAATAAAGCAGGGTGCACACCGTTCCAACCCCCAGTTCGCGACGCACGCGCGGACGCACAGTGCGCACGCTCTAGTCATGGTGGACAAAATTATAAAAACATTTTTTTTTTTTTGTAAAATATTTTTTTATTGATATTTCTATAGACTAGTGTTGTGGTTGTGTTTAGTGGAATAGTTAGAGTATTAATATTGAGGAGTTTTATCCAAAGTGAGTTCCGTTTTGATACTTTATTTATTAGTTAATATATTACCTACTGTTTTCTTAATTTTTTTTTTATTTATGGTATAGTCCGTACACAACGCTTTAGAGAAATAGTGTAAAGTAAAGGCCCTCTCGCAGAGAGAAGGCCTGCCACAACAGTGGTAACATTATAAGCTGATTATCTAAAGTAAAGGCAATGTTATGCCTTGACTGCAACCTGAGGCAACTGCATTTATCTAAATGTTCACAGGAGTTATTGATGGATCGGTAACGAAAAGAGCCAAAGTAACCTATAGGCTAACATGCTATAATAATAATATACAAAAAAAAAATAACAAAAAGATTAAACCGCTGAAAAAACTGAAAACCAAAAAATAATAAACCCTTTTTATTTAACCTTAATGACTAAGTTCTTAAACTGATTTAAGTATACCTAAGTAATTTTGAGTCGGCGCCGAACAATCAGTGAACTCCTCCGTTTTTTCGTTGGTTAAAAAATGGCTGCAGTTTTCGGTCGCCGGTCGTTTAGATAAATTCTTACTAAATTAAATAGGTACGCATGACGACATATCAAGCTGTACATTTCCGATACAAGCTGACTTCTCTTTGTACGAAAAGCCTATGCAAATAATGCAAGGTCAGCTAAATCTGGAAATGTTTAGCTTGATAAATATGTCGCCGTTCACCTACTATTGCAATTTTGGCAAATAGAAAATGCAATTATTGATAAAAACAACTTCCCACAAAAAATACAGACGAAACCCACTAATATTATTACGACAACTCATAATTTAAAACGTATAAAACAATTCAATAGCAATTAACTTGCCGACTCGGTCGCGGTTCGCTGGTCATAGTAGGAACAAATGCCGGTCGCGTGCCGGACGCGTGCTCGACACAGGTGGCGCACCCTAGTTGTTGGTAACTTGCGACTGAGCGATGATTGTTATCGGTAGCTGTTTTAATTTAGAGTGATTTTGATTGAAAAATCTAGTCATTTTCGCGAAATACATTTAAAAAAAATGCAACAGGTAAACTTTTGAAATTTTAATTTGCTACAGACACATAGCGAGATGGTTCAGCGGAATTAATTTTCCATGTGTTCTTTGGTACCGTCCGTCCTGAGCAGCCGGTCGATTCTGTTAGAATATCACCGTGAAAAGTGAGGTGAAGTGAGCTGTCATTCCATCTAATGCTGGGGATTCACACTAATGACAGCTCACTTTAAGCTCAATTCACCTGAGTTATCACGGTGAGATTTTTACAGAATCAACCGGCTGGTTCCCTAAGTTTTAAGGAAGATTTAATCGAAGATTAGAGGATTTATGAATTCTTTGAAAGAAGAGCAAATTAAGACCTGTCTTTCCGTTACTGAATTTGATATTCGGATTTCTAATTGTAATGCTTTGGGTTTTTCTTATTGGCTACTGCCCTTTCATCTTTTATAAATAATATTGTCTCAGGATATATGAACGTATTTAATCTTTGAAGCTATTTGGAAAGTGGTCCTATTCGTACCCCAGGACCACTGCTATTAAAACTGTCGTACAACAAATAGATTATGGCGTATGGCATAGCGAGTGTATAGTGTATGACACGCGACGTGAAGCGTGTCTGGCACGTGCTCATAACAGGTGGCGTAACGCCGATCTTGTTTGTAATTAGGTGATTGAATACGAATGATCTGGGCTAGCTTAGAGATTTTGATAGTTACTGTCATCATCATTGCCAATTTCAATAGATATACTAGTTTAAAAAAAAAATTGCTGTAGGCACTGAACAAAGATGTTCAGGGTTTACAAAGATAGGTCTTTGGGCTACTGCTGTGAAATAATTAAGTTTGGGATTTACAACAAAGCCGATCAATATAAATGGTTCCATTCAAAGAGGACTGTTTTACGTTAGTATTTTACAAAATTATAAAATCTGATCATTTCGTCACACTACCGATCAATCTGTAGGGCGTATTGGAGCACCCTAAATCGGAAATCTGCCCGGAAGTAGGAAGTGATAAAGTTCAACAGTAACTGACTTTGTGTGGTGTTGGTCACGCAATAGTCTGGTTGTGGGGTGGGTCACCTGCCCCGCTAGTGTTTAGTAATTGGTGCAAGACAAATAACGAGGGTTGGAAGTCCACAAAAATGTAGGAATTAAGGCAATACGTTCAAGTTGACATATATTATGACAAACTTAATAATAAATTAATTATAGGATCTATAAAAACACATATTACTGGAACTACATTCATGATGCCAGTTTCAATGGCATGGCGAGCGTGTCGCAATTTTATTTAAAATAATTATAATGTCTTATTTTTCTTTCCAGATTTCTACGATGTTCAGCACCAACTTCGACGACTACTGTGATTTCAGCGAAAGCATCTGCAGCAACGACTCCGGTATCGACCGATCATACACGGACTCTTTCGTAAATTCTACCAACAGTACTCCAATAAAACATGAAACTTCCGACCTTGGGATATCTCTCACGCCATCCAAAGATGTCCGAAGAAAACTTTTCAACGAAGACTATGACCCTTTCCAGGACCCAGTTGATGATGTAAAAACTTTCGACGAAAATGTACAAGCAGCAAATACTTCGACGCCTAAGAAAGAGAAGAAGCCAAAAGATCCTACTAAGCCTAAAAGAAAATATGCCAACGGAAAGAACAGAATCTCAAGATGTAAGAGTCCTACGCAGCTCATGAAGATTAAGAGAAACAGAAGAATGAAGGCCAATGACAGAGAAAGGAACAGGATGCACATGTTGAACGAAGCCTTGGATAGACTACGTTGTGTGCTACCAACATTTCCTGAAGATACGAAGTTGACTAAAATAGAAACTTTACGATTTGCGCACAACTACATATTCGCTCTAAGTCAAACATTAGATTCGTTAGACAATATAAATTCTGGACAAGCTCCACCAGAAGAATTCAGTCTAAACTACGAGAAGTTACAAAGTTATTCAGCAACTGGTGAGAAAGTTACAAAAGACGCTTTCAGAGATATATTTTCAATTCCAAACAAACCTGAAGGGTGTAACGATGGCAGTTATAGAAACTTCCAAGGGTTCAGTAGACCATTTCCAAATGGATCCAACTTTATGCAGACGACTGAAGGTGTGCTTATAAATGTAGGGAACGTTACAGTGTCTGTAAACAATAAGGGTGGTAACTGTATCACGTCAACTACTGGGACTGGTTTCTTCACTCATCCTTCAAGTTTTGGTGATGATATGAATCAACCAGCCTATCAAAACCAAATGTACGGAGCTATCACCTATAATGAAGCTCCTTATGAAGCAAATAATGTAAACGGAGAATACTTCAACCAGAAAAATTACGAAATATTCAAAAATGCTTTCGATACAGCAAAGAATAGAAAGATTGAGAAGACTGAAGATTATAATATGTACGGAAAATATAATAATACTATGTACGGATATACTGACACAAATTGTTATAATGGAAACACAAACGAATATTTACAAAATAGCTATTATTATAATGATCAAAGGTGTTATAGAAACTTTTATAATAGGGCTCCTAGTGTTGTAAATGCTCAAATCTAATGCGTACAAATCTAGTCACTATGTACAAAAAATAAAAATAGTTTTGATGTAATTATACAAATTAATTTTAAGCGCAAATTGTATTATACCAAAGACAATAACATTTAGAATAGGGTAAGTTGGTTTTGTAAGAGTCTATCTCGCTAGTCATTTTTGTGAAAATAAATATACCTTTTTATATTTTGTATTTAGTTGTTTTATTTAGATGAAGTGTGTTGTAAGATTTTGAGCCTAGTCGTAGTTTAAAAAGTCTTATGAAACCAGTTCAGCAGCAGCATAATAACGAGGCTCAAAAATTAAGAGGTGCTAAGAGAATGCTGAGACATCTAATGGACCCAGAAAGAAAATGCATAAGTATTGTCATAGATAGTAGAATTTTAAACAAAGCAAGTTTGCAACATATCGATCAGTCAAGCTTAAACAATAGCAAATAAACGGTAGCCCAGTTTGTTGTATAGAAAGGGAGAAATTGACGCATGATTTACCACTGTGTAATAATACAAGTAAGCACCATGAATATAAATCAAATAGGAACAATGAACGTTAAAGAGCGAAAAGTTGTGAATGCTTATGCGCACCCCTATGGCAGCTTTGTTCAGGATTTATAGAAAAATCAAATAACTCATGAAACATTCAATAGTACGCCTTATTTAGTTGATATAGAGCTTATGACAACTGCTAAAATAAAGTTGTTAGTTAAGAACAGGGGCACCCGTTTGGATCGAGTTACGTTTTTCGAAAACTAATGTTTGCTTTGGAAATTCGTTACGAGTATTGTTACTGGACGTCGATGTTTGCTCCAATTATTTAGATGTCATATTTTAGTGATCATTGTTAGATCGGAAACATTTTATGACAAATGACAACACACGTAGGCCGAGCAGAGCTAAATCTGGACATTCCCGAATACACATAGGTACAGTATAGTTTATGAATTCTTAGAAATATTTATGAAGTTCCTTTATAGTCGTCTAATCTAAACGGTTTACTTTTAGTTTTTGTTTTAGAGTAGAATTAAAAGACTTGTTCTGATGAGGATGCTTAGTACGTACGTATCCTCATAAATTTTTGTCGCTTACTGGGACTGGGGAAAGCTTTGGTAAAGTACGTTAACAACAATTCTTCGTAAGTTCAAACACAAACAAAGTTGGAATATAACCAATATTATCCATAAACATACAAATACCACCTGGCGTCCAACTGTCACCCAAAATTACAATAATTACAGGACAAATCTGCGCTTCGTCAAGCTCCATTGCGCACGAGTTCTGATTCGAAATGGTGCAAACAGGAAATTAGCTTCCGACTAAGAGTTAATTTTGGTATCGTTTCTGTGTTTATGTGATCGATGGGAAATCCCGAGTAAGCTGTAACTTAGCTATTGTATGGGTAAGAATAGAAATTCATAATTATTGTCCTGATCATGACACAGTAGGCAGAAGTTAATGAAAATAATCTGAAACAACCCCAAGCCAGTGAGCATCTTAGATGGTAGGCACAGCAAAACTAGGTATCTAAAAAAAAAGTAATATGAGCTTAATTAGAAGAACGATAAGTGAATCTACACCTTAATGATTAAAGTCGTCAGCTACAAAGGTACAAAACTCACACCTATCGCAATTTTCTGGTCACAAACCTCGTTTATTTAACTCCATTGACACTTTACCACCGAATGACACGCTGTAACAGCCGTGTCCATACACCATGTACCGAGACCGACGGATTAACACGGCTCCCGATGGAAACCAAACATTTATCCACCCCATTTTTGCATTCGAATGACACGAAATGGTAAATTAGTCCTTACAGAACTGAAGGTAAGAGTGCAAATCCTGTAGAAGTGTAGGTATATATAATAGATAGAACTCCGAAAAAGAAAGGGAAAAATGTCAACACAATTATATTTTGACCAGGATTGTGGATTAAAGGACCACATAACTGCGAATTGGAAAACTATTTTTAAATTAACTATATGCTTAAAATTCACAATCTTGTCGGGTGTCAAGAATATTTCTTTAATAAAATAATGGAAGATGGTTATGTTCAAGTTTTTTTTTTTTGCATTTTTATTGTAAAATGAAAATAATCTGACACAAAATAAGTAATAGGCGATTTTATCTACTACATCGAAACTGCTAAAATGCGGTCTTTAGCAATATCTCCCCACAAATCTATCGCAACTGCACCGGCGGCTATTAATCCAATGCATTCAGATTCCACCCCAGTGCAGTAAAACCAATCAATTTTTATATAAGTATATCGAATTTATGTGCGAGGAACATTTTACTTGTTGGCATAGTGACAAGTAGATATGGTTGACTTTGAAGATCTTGTTTCCAATTTTGCGTCAGTTATTTATCATTATTTCTTTTTATCCTTTATTAAACAGTAAAACACCAATTACACACAACAATAAATGTTTTTTCTTTCTTTCTTGTCTTTCTTTCTAATTACATTAATTAACATAGAAACATAAAACGGAACGTAGGTACCTACCTACATAATTTCGCTAACGTCAACGGTCTAGGAGGTATTTTTTAGGAGTAATTTTGTTATCAACGCAAATATAAACTATCCCGCAAACCTCCACAGGAACACACAATACCTACGTCCTACATATATGAGCCGAATCCCGAATCTCTTCAAAGTAAGAGTGAATAGGCTTCTTCTGGGTAAGCTCACTCAATTGTCGACTTTGTCTCTGTCACCTCTGAGTCTGACCTAGACTAGAGTCAAGAGAATCCATAAAAAAAAGCAACATTTATTTTAATAAAAAGAACATACTCGTAGTTTCTGTTCCAATTATATGGCGAGGAATATTTTAATCTGTCAACTCAGAATTTCAAATAAAATGGAAACCACATGAGCTCCACCACAATGCGACCGAAACACCCTTGGGCTATGTGTCTTTCAACTTTCAAGTAAAAATACCAAAAAAATCCCCTAGAAATTCAATCGTTAATTTTATAAAAAAAAACTATAATCAAATATAAAACACATGTGCGCTATCGAATGTCCAGAAGCCTAGCCCTGGGCTAATTGGCCCATGTTTGTCTGTTTGATTTTGTTTAAAGTTCATCCCGGCTCGGGCCAGTATTTGTTTAGTCCACTAAGCTAATATACTCGTTTGTTTAAGTTTTTTAATGGAAGGGTGATTTTATTTGATTTTGATAATGTGGTCGCTTCTGAATTTTATTTTATTAAGTCAGTCGAGTGTGTTTTAAATGAATTGCATTTTCTTTATGGTAAAAATTAATTTAAACGCACTTAAATTGAATTTATAAGGGTTATATTTCCAGCTCGTGAAAGATGGAAGAAGTGAAGGGAGGCCTTTGCTCAGTAGTGGGACAGTGTAAGCTAGTAGAACAAAGCCAGCAATTTCTTTCCATAATAACTTTCTCGTTTGTTACTTTGTGCAAGTCGTGCGGCCAAACTTTAACGAAAAGACAGTGTTTTTTTTTTATTATAAATTTTTGTTTGAGTACCTAATTGTTTATGTATTAGTAACAATATTCTTGTTTTAAAATTACAGACTGAATCCTAAGCGTGAAGGAAAAAGTAAAAAACAAATAGCGTGCACGATGCGTTGCTAAAGTCTTTAACAAATATTCATACCACCCAATATATCTAATCCCAAACATTATCCTAATATAGAAAACTATCAATTCTGTCATTCTCCGCGTTTAATGCCACAAGATGAATTGGCATCACCACAAATTGGCTATACAGCTGACGTTCAATTTGCCTACCAATTACCATTCAAAAATAAACTGTAACCTCTCCGTATAAGACTCAAATTAGAGTAAGAACGAGACGGTCATGTCACCAGCAGAGAAAGGACCCTGGCTTTCCCATGTGTGGTAAAAAAATTGGTACAAAATTAGACGGGCCATGATTTTGCAGAGATCTTTATAAACTGGTGCAAGTATTTTAGGGAGAAGAGCTTAGTGATTTAACGTTCAGCTAATATTGTAAATTATTTATTACAAATATTAGTTGTGTGTTCGATCGGTTTTGTGGCTACCGAAAGTAATAGGTACCTACGTGGCTACGAAGTTTTGTTTGAACATATATTGATATTTACTAGCTTCTGCCCGCGACTTCGTTCGCGTGGAAGTCGTGAGATACACAATGTAGGCATGAATAGCGCTGCGGTGGTGGTGCTATAAAATGTGGCTGTTATTTTATTATAGGTACTAAAATAACGGCTCTTATTGGTCCTAGTGTGACTAAATAGCCTATAGCCTTTTTTAAGAATTAGGCTATAAAATCCAAAAAGATTTTTTCAAGTCCGACTCGTAGTTTCAGAGATTAGCGCGTTCAAACAAACAAACTCTTCAGCTTTATTTTTAGTATAGATTATCTGGTTTTATGCACCAAATTATCTATATAAGTACTTACATTTATTTTATCTAAAGTCGTCAATTTAGAAAAATAATGGAGATGGACTTTCAAAGGACAAAAGAAAAACACAATTTTATTTTGTTTTGAATTGAACTTTTAATTTTTCTGTTTTGTCTAAATCCTCTTTTGTTGTATTTGTTAAAAATAAGCAGACTACTAAGTGACCAACAACGCAACTGTCTGTACCTACTACTTCATTTAAACAAGCAAAACCATTGCATTTCATATACTTGATAGGTTTATTCTACACCAAGCGTAAACACTTGAAAACCTTTCATTCATCTCACCCAAACACACGAAATTACTCCCTATTTCAAAGGCTATCAAAATCATTATCGTACACACGGGTTTGACCAGCCATTGATCTATTGTGGTGATTGAATTTCAACTTTAAATCTGTGCTAGTAAGATCAATTTTTATCTGAGTTTTGTTGCTAGGGTTGTCCCAAGTTAGAACATTTGGTACTATGGACGAGCTTGGTACTTGAAGTTGATTGAAAACTAACTGTATCTTTGTGTGTTTGTTTGTTGAAATAATATTAGATAATACGAGTTACGCTATCAAGTCGAGTGTACATCTGTGGCTAGTTTTGGTAATTACTTCATGCAGATTAGTAGATTTATTGAAAAGGCAAGGATTTATTGTAAAATGTCGATTAACTTTAACCGGTCAAGCCCCGCGCGTGCTACATGTGGCGCGATACAATAGATAACCTCCTCCTTTTTGGAAGTCGGTTAAAAATCAATTGTGTTGTGTTTCATTAGCCCCGATCAAGCGATAAGTTAGGTATATTTACGAAATCCTTTTCAGGAAAACAATGAAAGAGGTAGTCAGAAGCTTGAAGACTGAGGACCAATTTAGGTATTCTGAAACTGCATTTGCATCGAATTATAAAATATTCATGAATACAACCCTGAAGTACCTACTCATTATAATGACAGTGACGTCATAATAGACTCGAGATCACACGACCTCTCAAAAATCCTGGGTATAGATAGATAGAAATACAATGTTCCTGATACGACTAGTTTTGGAATAATAGAAAACTGTCAGTACAAAATAAGTATTAACAAACCTTCAGGCCATTTTTTGCCAATTATAGTCGGATCATCATTCAAAAACCTTTTTAAGTTTGGGAAATCTGGCTACCGAATTTCTCACGACCATCGAAGTACCAATTACTAAAGTACCACTAGATTAAACACTTAAAAATCACGATTGTAATGATCCTACATAAATATCATTTAAAAAGTTTCACACGTTAACAATGACAAAATTAACCCTTATCATCGCTCATGGCTTTTTAAATACTGTGTAATGTTATGTTTATCCCACTTGAGTAGAAGCGTGTCATATTTAGTGGCAAAAAGTACCACCTATTAGAAGGTCTCAAGTGTCATTTTAGGATTCCGGATTACAAATTTTGTTTTGCGTGACAAAAAATGTGTGTGAAAAGTTCACACGGGTTTTTTTTAGATAAATCTATGGTGTCCAATGGGGAGCAAAAATATAATAAGCACTTATGATTGTCATTAGCATTTATGCTGATGATCTGGAAACCTTAAGCAAGTAAGCTTTAATGGACTCACCCTGAAATAACCAATGAATGCACGGAAGCTTGTCAATTAAGTATGTGAAATTTTCCACGAAGAATTATATGTAGATACGTAAGTACATAGAATCAATGTGGAGGCATAAAATGGTTTTGTCCGAAAAGAGGTAGAAATAAAATATAGGACGTACCTAGCAGTCATGTCAATCGCGCTGAGGGTTCAAGAATTTATCTTTCAAAACCATGTACTTGGAAGGGTTCGTGGCTAAGTATTATAAGACGCTCCGGTCGATCAATCAGGTAAGCTACGTGCGTCAGAAAGTATGTCAAGCCGTTGGTCCCGGCTGTCATTCGTGGATCTTTAACAGTCGTTACGGGTCGTCAGAAGCCCGAAAGTCTGACAACCACTCTTACCAAGGGGTATCGTGTTACCGTGTAACTGGGTTGTGGAGGTCAGATAAGCAGTCGCTCCATGTAAAATACTAGTATTTAGCTGCTTCCGAATAGACTGGAAACCGACCCCAACATATTTGGGAAAACACTAGGCAGATTGATTTGAACCATGTTCTTGGAGATGCTTTTTAAACTTGACAGTTGTAAGTAATATGGGTCTTATTAAAAGGCAGATATAATCTCTTACAACTCTACTGGTTACCAAAAGGAAAGATAAACAACCGTGTAATAACCAACACGCGCCGTTTTGGTGGACATTTGTTAAGTGTGACGTCACGTCAGACACGTGGCGGACACGTGGCGCCACGTGTGGCGTATCAACTGCTATGATACCTACACAAATTGTGGACTATTCGTTATTGGTGTAGTAAATTAGTTATAATACGGTCCAACAAGTGGAGTAGACAGATGGGATGAAAAAAGCAGTAATTTGGGAAGCTAGAAGCCAGAGGTACCTAATAGTTTACCTTACCTACCTAGTTTACCTTATCATTAAACCACGACGAAATTAGAAATCTGAAAAAAAAACCTACAGCACGGTTAGCGAGGAGTGAGGACATAAAGTCTTGAAAGTAATAGGCGAATGTGCCAACTTAATTGGGTTTTAATTTCTGTCAACAAAATCTAAAAACACTTCATCAACGAAAAGAGATACTGAGACAGGTACCTACTCTATAAGCGTTTAAAAAAAAATATCTTCGTAGTAACTATTCATTCAGCCCTGTCTTTTCTTATTTCTTGGCACACATTTAATGTATTTAGGGTAAGGTTGCGACCATTGGACCAGCGCCTTGATTGGACCGCTTTGATTTCTCGGAAACGAATTGTAATAATAATTGTCCGTTATGACGAAACGCTGCGTATTCGACCCCGCACCCACCCCCTCAACCGCCAGTGTCGCCGTGAGCTTCCTTCGGGAAGAATGCACGTCGGTGTGTTTTAAGAGCTTCCTATATAAAATTTTCGCGACATACTTTACCGTGTAAGTACAGATTTATTCAGTTTTTCAATATGATTATTTCTAGTAGCCTAACATATCTATTTATTCAGCTAATTTACCAACCAAATGGTACATAAGATTAATATATATTTTTTTATTTTTATTTTATTGTGATAGCAGCAAATTGCCATCAATGGACCAGTGCAAGGCTCCTTGATTGGACCGGTCCAATGAAGGCAACTTTTCGGTTTTAATTTTTTTTTGTTTTAGAATTGCAAAACGGGGCCAGTATTATAACTGGAATGAAGGAAGTATGAGTAAAAAAGAGGTCGGATTAAACGAAGCAAGCAGGATATATGGTGTACCAAAAGCGACATTAAAACGAAGATTAAATGACAAGAATTTTAAAGCTAAAAACTATAATAGCCAATTCCTTAGTTAAGACTTTTAAAATGTTGCATTTCAACGATAAATTAAGACGTTGTGATTCTTCGTGATTCTTATTAATATTAAAGACTGTGTTTAATTTTGTATTACATTTTATTTTATTTCAATTTCCTTGGGCACCTTGAATGGACCAACAGAAAAAATATCCTAAGTCCAATCATAGCAACTAGGAGGTCCAATCAAAGAGACTGAGGTCCAAATAAGGGAACCATCACAAAATCAGTTTTTTCTGTTTTGTTCCTTTATGCTTCAAACAAAAAATCCGAAAACACACCTACGAGGACAGATGTATAAGACCTATAAAATTTAATAATCACTATTCCCTTAAATGTCATACTTCAGGTGCTATAACCGCTCAAAGTTAAGTGGTCCAATTATCGCAACCTTACCCTACATCAAACTAATGTGTATTGTGTTTTCTAAGTAATTGAATGTGCGAAAACGATATGCATTCATTACACTCTAACACCCACAACACGTGTCTTACAAGAGTGTATAAACGTGCCGTGGTGGTACCGGCCGCGTGCCGGTCGCGTGCCGGACGGCATGGTTATCATAAACTGTTTAGAATACGCAGATATAATAAAACAATTAGGTAGTTTATTTGAGTATTAAGGAATACGGTATGAGTGACCATGTGGGTGAATTTTTGCAGTGGCAGTAAATGGGTTAAAAAAAAAATTGCGATATTATTTAACGAAATTTCGTTAATCATGAAAAGTACACACACAATCTGCTAAAATTTTATGAAAATGATGGGTGAGTGGGCTGTACTAGTATTATTAGAACTACTTCTACTTATCTTCAACGATACCTATAAACTAAAATTTAAGCTATTTTTATTAAGGTAGGCGACTACGAAAGAATATTGTAAGCAATTAAAGCTTTTGAAAAAAAATAAAGACTGTAATTAAGAACAGAGGGTTTATCCGTAGCTAAGGACCAAATGGCAGCTTAACAAGCGTCAAATGAATACATATTATAAATAAACATTAAATAGAGTCTGCGGCTGCACTCCCACGCATGTCGAATTTACCAATAACACGCCGATGTCATGCTTGTCACGACTTAATTGGAGTTGCTCCGTTGGAATGAAAAAGGAATTTATGAAAAATCGACTGACGTATAAATCTACTCACACTGCACAGTTTAAACAAAAATTGGGAAAATTATTAGCATTTTTCTGGGGCAGTCAGTATAAAAATTAGTTACAAACTTACAATACACAATTAAGCCTCCAGACATCAAGGACACTCAATTTCGACCGCTACGAGGCTACGCCTGGCGTAGTGTCTTTCCAAAGTTCGTAGAGCAGATGCTACGCTTTTTAAGAAATGCTCTACGGGACTACGTCATGCATGAAGTGAATTTTGGGTACCGTTACTAACAAGGGCGTTAAGTATATGATTCGAAATTGATTAATTCTTTAATATGTTATTTTTTTCCAGATTGAGTTAAAAGTCTATAGCTACTTTCATAATTATTTGTTATACTTACCCAACTGAAAGTTACAATAAAAGAATACGAAATCTAACCAAGTAACTTTTAAAACGTAAGAACCATCAAATATTTTAATTTTTATAAGATAGTCCGTAGATCTTTAGCTTGCCAAATAATTTCATTTCATCTATTTTTCAAAGATCCGTTCACCTTTCCACTAATATTTCGGCGTCATAAACTTTCTCTATTATTATTACCAATGCACACAGAGCAATCTGACCGATTGTCGCGGTGTCAAACCGTTTACCCTTATCGCTTCTATCCGACACCATGGAACACCATACAACATAGCCCCATCTGTCGCGATGCATCGATGCATTGAGAACAATGGTGACATTCATGAGGCGAATTTTTTATCGAAAAAATGGATTTTTGGGCCAAAAAATTGTGTGTAATAAGTTCGATTGGAAGTGAAGTAGAGAGGGGAATGTGTGGTGTTGTAAAATGAAATTGGGTTATACTGACTATGCTGGGTTTTAGTAGAGATTAAAAAGCTTTTATATCATGTTTTTTTTTCTATGATAAAAAGGTTTACCGGTCACAGATGCACGACAAATTATAAAATAACTAGCTTCAACCCGCGGCTTCGCCCGCGAGGTATGTCGATAAAAACTGATAAAAACTATCCGTCCTTCCCCGGGATGCAATCTATCTCTCTGCCAAATTTTATAGAAATCCATTTAGTGATTTAGGCGTGAAAAGGTAACATACAGACAGACAGACAGACAGAGTTACTTTCGAATTTATAATATATGGATTAGAGCTGTAGGTGTCAAGAAAGTGCATTTTGATATAAACTTGTACCTACTTTATAACCACAAAACTGTTTTGCAGCCGTTTAGATTTTACAACTGTTGAACTGGAGATAAAAGTATGGAGTTTGACGTTAGCCTGACAATATACACGCGTCTAAGTTTACGTGGTAACCTGTAGAGTTAATATAACTATTTTGTTTGTTTTCAAAATATATATAGAACTTTAGTTAACTTTAGTTTTACATTTCTCCTGAGAATATTTTTGTCTTGAAATACCGTAAATATTATTTAAGGACCAGTAATTTTACAGAAACCATGTATTGTACCTATTGTATAAGGAGCAGGTGTCCGCGACTCCACGTCCAAGCGCAATACAATACAATCAACGTAAACCTTAAATTAACAACTTTGAATCAATTACAAATACCTACAATAATTCATTCTACAGTATTTATATAAGTAACTGCTTTACACCATCTACACATCACCGAAACTACCAGTAAATCACAAATAAAATAAAGTCAACTAAAGCTATTGTACACGAGCGGGGCACCTGGCCCTCTGACGCCGGTCCTATGGTCCATTGTGTGCACCCTCGCGCAGACCTTTAACGGCGCGCGGCGCAGCCCTTAAGATTTAATTACCGAGCTTTATAGTTACAGCTACTGTTTACTTTTAATACTTGCCTTTAGATAGTTTAGTTTAACTACGATCTGTCTTAATTTCATATTTACTAGCTTCTGGCCGCGACTTCGTTCGCGTGTTACTTGTTCTCCCGACGCACCCCATCGCTTGCCCGCACTATTACTTTGTTTTCGCTTAGCGATCGTTTTTACTTTTTAACCGACTTCCAAAAAGGAGGAGGTTATATGTTCGACGTATGTTTTTTTTTTGTATGTTTACCGATTTCTCCGTCAATTGTGAACCTATTTAAAAAAAAACCTTTTTGCTCGGCCCCGTGCAAAATCGCAGTCCTAGCGTATTGTCAAGCCAAGCCAAAGAGAGGTGTAGGCCCAGCAGTGGGTGAAGTTGGGCTGTGGATACCTGATTCTAATGAGCAAGAAGAAGTTTCATTAATTTGAGTTGGTGGAGTTTCTTTCCCATTATTCTCCATACGAAAACTACCTTTTGGAAGGGGCGACTAGAATCAATTCTATTTCATTGTAATTTTTGACTTTCAAAAGTGCCTTTTATGTGCCTATTTGAAACAAATGCTTTGACTTTGATTTAATAGTCTTGTAGTTAGCAATGATGCAACAAGAAATACTAGCAATCTCATACACTTATGCAATTAAGTACGGCAGCTTTAAAGTTTATTAGTCAGCTTAAACCCATGTTTATTTTATTAGTAATTTCATAACGTGTGAGCGCTTACCATGTAATATTTCTTTGCAAGTATGTAAATAACTGCAACACGTGTGGAATTACTTTAATTAGAGACATACCTAGGTTAGTGTTCAAGACTGTTCCGTTTAGAACTTTGCCAGTTTACGTCTTAAAGTAAGTACCTACCTATTACAAAACTTTAAGACTCTGATTGATAGCACCTTTCCCTTACTGCATTATCAATGGATTAACACCCAATCAGGAATTTCTCAGTAGCAGCTCCGGAGTCTGGATTTCTGCTCGGTTGTTGGCAATAGGCTGTCTCACTATTACATGGAGCTAAAATATACCAGCTAACTGGCGAAATGCGGGTACGCTAAAGGTAGGTATACTTCTGCCCAACCTTTCGGGGAAAAACAGGCGTGGTTGTGTAATGTTATGTTAAAATGACTTCTTTCCCTCAAATTATTTTTTCGTTAATTTCTTTGTGGGACAAAATCAACACTTTAAATAATTTCTGCTCATTTTTTAAGTCACCCTTAATCTATAAGTTGTTCATTCACGTGGAAAGTCAAGGTGAGATAATTATTAAGAGGCAAACTTCCCTTAGCCTACGCAATTACGCATTCAGATTTCAGTTAGGACCTGTTAATAAAATCAGTCTGAATATTAATGAGGTCTCTTCAGGTATAAAAGCTCGGGTTTACTGAGCGTCAGCACATTCGAACCACATACGTGGAACAGTAGCCTTCGTACATCCTCCAACATAACAAAACCCCTTGGGTTTCCATCGACGTTAGTTGAAGATCGAAAAAATCATCAATCAACATGAAACTGACTTTGGTCTTCATTCTCGTGGTAGCGTGCGCTTGGTGCTGCGAGGCGCAGAATGGTGCCAATTATTACTGTGGACGACGGCTCTCAGAAGTGCTGGCTGCTATCTGCTGGGGTTCCGAGGAGAAGCGGGATGCTGGGTGGTGGATGCCAGAGGACTCGGCGCGGGCTCTGGGTGGCTGGCGCGGCAAGCGAGGCCTTGCTGACGAATGCTGCTTCAAACCCTGCACCATGGATGAACTGCTAACGTACTGCTAGCGAAGGACCAATGGCATGACTGACTTGTACAAATTGTAAATTACGAGAATGTAGTTGTTGATTTTAATAAATGATACGAGGTTACTTGATTTAAATAAATGATACGAGGTTACCTGATTTTGTATGTTTTCTTTGATCACCACACATCATTATCATCATCACCCATATACATTTTCGTCAACTCGTAAGTAATTCATCAAAAGATGGTTTCGCTGTCTTCTGTATTCATATTTCCAAAACTCAAAAGTAAGTTGACAATTAAGTAACTATCTTCACTTCAGCTAAGATGCCACAGAAAACAAGCTTTTTTTAAAGAGATCAGAACCAATTTACCAGTCTGTCTGCACTCTCGTTTCTAATAAGTAATTATCAATTACAGTAAAACGTAACCAAATCTGCAGTAGGTACATTTTGATCCCTAAAATCCTCGGGGAATGATCATGAATATCAAACGGGCATCGCATAGTCCCCAGTTATCTGATCCGAATTAAACCGGTAAAAAGCGGTCATTATTCCGCCTCTGTGGACCAAATGGGATTTTTTATTTGAGCCACACCTCGGGCTATTGTATGTGGATTGTCATTGGGCTGGAAAATTCCATTCCTGTTTTTTTGTTCAAAACATGCGGATTCACTTTTTCGCGAATAAAATTTGCGCTACTTGCCTAAGTCAGTCGCTGGGTCGGATTAATTTTTGTTCGACATTTCGTAGAATAGGTATAGAACAGAAACTATCGAGGCACACAGAGAAACTGAAACTCAGGGAGTCTACTCCGAAGTGGCACATACGAATGTTCGGAATGATCCGACACACGACCGAACCGAATATTGTTGTCATACTACGAAAAAGGTTCGGATTGGCTCAGTTTGGTCGAGACCATAGTCAATATTCGAAAAGAGTGTCGGACCGAACGAAATGTAGTGCCAGAGGTGAACGTTTTATCGATATGTTTTTATAAGTCAATGAGACTCATTTCGATTTATTTGAACTGTTGAATTACAGAGTAAAATTATTTTTATAGTAAGAAAATAGAACTTTGCTTTTAATTAAATATTTTTACCTAAGAAAATTGTAATATTTCTCGAAAAAACAATATATTTGTAGCTGGCATAAAGATTACTTTGCCGATTGTCAAAAAAAAAAAGGATAAAAGTCAAAGGATGACAAGCACAGACTTTGGTAATATTATCTATGGCACAGACTACAAATTTTAAATAATGCAAGTAAACAAACAAGGGGAGAGATTGTGATTGTGAGAGAATGCGAAATTGAGAAAAAGTACTTTAAACTCAAACCAAATCTCATCTGCCGCTATCGCTATAGAGATACCTAATCGTATTTCGGTCGTTTATCGTCAAGTGCTGACTGAAGTGTAGTGTTAAAGTCAAGTTATGAGATGTACTATATCTACAAAAAACAAGTTTAATAAACTACGTAAATTATTCACTTTATCTACGCTTGATAAAGTGCCCCTTGGGCTTATCGTTTTCTCATGTTCGTGTTTTGGAAATTTGGAAATGAAAATTATGAACAAACATTCTGCAAGAAAAGTCACCATGTCCAGACCAACAGCGGCACAAATTGATGCTCTCCTCATCGAGATTTGGCCCAAGGCAACTTGATCGACAGTCGTACGCTGCATCATCGACTGTGAAAAGAAATGTGCACCACGCTGAATTCTGTATTATTTTTAGTTTTACTTGTAACAAATAGAAGATTAGTTCTAGTTTAGGAGGTACGAATTGTAAAAAATATATTTTATTCATCATTTTCTAAGATTGTATTAATCTCCCTCTCTCTTTGTACCCTCTTCAAAGCATCTGTGGCAAATGTAACAGGTTGCTAAGTCACCTGCCGAGAGTTCTCCGATTCAAAAATCATCTTGGGTTAACTCCGGAGCACTCGCTCCGTCCCTTATACATGTATGTATTTACAAAAAAAAAAAGTATATAAGTAGTTTATCAGCCATCTCGTTACCATAACACAAGCATTAGGTTGCTTAGCTTGGGACTAAATGGCGTTGTGTGAAATGTCCAAGGATATTATTATTTTCTTGTTTATATCTCGGGACCATTGAGTCCCGGTCCTTTGGAAGGCGTACGAGGGGCCGAAGCCAACTCGCAGAGGCCCTTTAGGAAATTTTAATGAAATGTGACACCAACCGACGATTATCCCTGTGTGCACTATGCAAGTGCACCTAAGGACAACCCCCGGTTGGTGTAGGACTATTGCAGCATATGGAAAAATATAAAGTTGGACTATGGGTTTGGGTGGCTAAAGTGGACTGGTTGCCAAGAACTATGGAAGAACTATGACCTCTGCCTGATCAATGTTTAATATATACACGGATAAAATAGCAGGGGGTGACTTGCACACTCAATAATGGGCCCCCGGAAACGGTCGCTAGCACATAGTGACGAAGCGACAAGGGGGCAACATGTCCTGAGGTGCTTATGAGAAGTGGAGAGGCATTCCACGGCTATCAGGACAATCCCGGAAGTACGGTCAAGGTCCCTACCAGCATCTTACTGGAATACTTCCTTCCTCCGAGCACGTTTGCCCTTGCGAATCTCCACTCAAGCCAGCCAATATAGGCAAGAATGAGGTGGGAGCTCTGTTCCTCGTCATTGTTCACTCCAGCCGGCCAATAAAGGCAAGCCAGAGGTGAGGTACAAGACTTCTCCCGGGAGATAGGGTCCGTGGGGTCGCTACTGCCCAACAGCTCGCCACATGCTGCCCTGCGGATTTCTGTATCTCTCTTGGTCTGGCTCCTCACCTTAGACCCGTTCCGGCAAAGTAAACTTTTCCGGCACGGGCCTAGAGTTCGGAGCGCGCAAGCCCCACCACGACGTCAACGTTGAGATACGGCGATGGGGTTATTATTATTATTATTATAGGTATTAAGCAAAACACAGCAGGGTAAGATTATTCTGCCTACTTTATCTGCATTCTAGTGCACCTCCCGCGCTGTCAAGACACACCTCCATCAACCCTTGACTATTTCAAATGTGCGTTCATTGGTGGAGAGGGCATGCTGTTTAAAAAAAAAACGATCAACCTTAAAAAAATTTGGTTGGTACATTTTCCTTACACAATTTTTTTAATATCTTGGGATTGGGTGATCCGATTGACATAAATCCAATTGGGAAATTAGTTTTATACATAACTCTATCATTTGAGACAAATTTATTTCAATAAACTACATAAACAAAAAATCTCATTTTCAAGTTACGTAATTATCTGACAATCCTTACATATTCCAAAAAATGCCTTACAAACTTACTTTAATCAGTGTTATTGAATTAGAATATGGAAAACAATAATAAAACTAAGCTAGATATACTAATTACAAACAGATAGAGATCGAACTAAACAAAATCTCTATATATGTATACCTAGTGAGTGGACTGCTGTGGAAAACTTAGATCTTACATCTGCGTTTGTAGCTTTGTAGCAGGCTCAATTGCATGGCTATTACGCTTTCAGGGTGACAGGGGCACTATGTCCTGGCAAAGTGATCAACTGAGTCTGTAACTAGCTACAAACTCAAGGTCGGGCATTAAATTGGTAGTGAAGGAGTCATAAGATCATCTGCAATTCCTTCTACGCTCCAAACGCTCTTCTCTGAGAGCCTCTTCCACCCAAAAGCATACGTACTGTCATTTCGCTACAATTTTAAGTAGTACATTCACTTAAAAAAAATGTAAAACTCAATAAAATTGTAATAATTCATGAAATTCGATAAGTTTACGGTACTCAAATCAATCAATCAATCATTTATTCTGTTAACATAGGTATGATTATAGATAGTATTGTTGTTAAAATTATGTGCACTATGCTTTGCCAATACATATGGAGTACAAAATGAAATAAGCATATACAATAAAATTAAAATTAAAATCAAAAGGTAGCTACTTTGCTGTCGTGTATTTTGACACAAATTTCACGATGTAACTCTTGTCAAACTCAATTTATCGGTCAGTCTTTTCTCGTTCAGAGTAGGGTAACGATACAACAAGTGTCAAAATTAAGTTCAGTCGGATCGGAACCGACCGAACCGAATATAATGAACTTCGTAGTAGGAAATGACCGAACATTCGGCAGATACATGGCCGATACAATAAATTTACCACTTCGGAGTAGACCCCCAGCTTTCGAAATATTTGCATTTTTCTGAAACACTGCATGAACATGTTTAAGAATTATTTTATTAGACTAGCAGCGCCGGCGGTTTCACCTGCATACGTTTCGATCCCGTGGGAATATCGGGATAAAAAGTAGCCTTTGTGTTAATCCAGGAGGTCTACTCCGAAGTGACACATACGAATGTTCGGAACGATCCGACACACGACCGAACCGAATATTGTTGTCCTACTACGAAAAAGGTTCGGATTGGCTCAGTTTGGTCGAGACCATAGTCAATATTCGAAAAGAGTGTCGGACCGAACGAAATGCAGTGCCAGAGGTGAACGTTTTATCGATATTTTTTTATTAGTCAATAAGACTCATTTCGATTTATTTGAACTGTTGAATTACAGAGTAAAATTACTTTTATAGTAAGAAAATAGAACTTTGCTTTTAACTAATTATTTTTACCTAAGAAAATTGTAATATTTCTCGAAAAAACAATATATTTGTAGCTGGCATGAAGATTACTTTGCCGATTGTCAAAAAAAAAGAAAAAGGATAAAAGTCAAAGGATGACAAGCACAGACTACAATTTATTTATAATGCAAGTAAACAAACAAGAGGAGAGATTGTGATTTTTAATAATGCGGAATTGAGAAAAAGTACTTTAAACTCAAACCAAATCTCATCTGTCGCTATCTCTAAAGCGATAGGTACCTAATCGTATTTCGGTCGTTTATCGTCAAGTGCTGACTGAAGTGTAGTGTTAAAGTCAAGTTATGAGATGTACTATACCTACAAAAAACAAGCTTAATATAATCTAAACTACATAAATTATTCACTTTATCTACGCTTGATAAAGTGCCCCTTAGGCTTATAGTTTTCTCATGTTCGTGTTTTGGAAATTTGAAAATGAAAGTTATTATGAACAAACATTCTGCAAGAAAAAGTCACCATGTCCAGACCAACTGCGGCACAAATTGATTTTCTCCTCATCGAGATTTGGCCCAAGGCAACTTGAGGAGCATCGACAATCGTACGCTGAATCATCGACTGTGGGAAGAAATTTGTACCACGCTGAATTCTGTATTATTTTTAGTTTTACTTGTAACAAATTGAAGATTAGTTCTAGTTTAGGATGTACGAATTGTAAAAAAATATTTTATTCATTATTTTCTAATGATTGTATTAATCTCCCTCTCTCTTTGTACCCTCTTCAAAGCATCTGTGGCAAATGTAGCAGGCTGCTAAGTCACCTGCCGAGAGTTCTCCGATTCAAAAATCATCTTGGGTTAACTCCGGAGCACTCGCTCCGGCCCTTATGCACATAGGTATTATGCAAAACACAGCAGGGTAAGATTATTCTGCCTATATACTCTATCGGCATTCTAATGCACCTCCCTTGCTGTCAAGAGACACCTCCATCAACCCTTGACTATTCTAAATTGAACATTTGGAATAGTCGCTGTTTAAAATAAAAAAAATCAAGAACCACCTTAAAAAAGGAGACAATTTTTTTTGGGCCCACTGTTAAACGGTAACGTTTATTAATGATATTGCACATGAAAAAAGTGATCATCTTATTATAATTAACAGACCAGAAATTATATAGAAATGTAACCGGAATAATGAAATAATAGTAAAAAAGTGTTACGGCAAAAAATGCTTGTTTAGGAGCGTTTTTAGGTTTATTTTAACTTGAAAAAAAAATGTTACTACGGTGCGCAGCGGTAATAAGCTTTAAAATACGTTTAAAGAGGTAATAATTAATTGGTACAGTCAACTTGTTTTTATTAATGCTGTTATTAACGGTTATCACGTTATAAATATCAATCAACGTACTTTAAAAATTGCCATGGAACGAAACGTAATTAATAGCCCGTTGCAGATACTCTGTGGTCCAGTTTCAAACAGTTTGACAGATTGTCATAAAGACCTCGAAGCCATGCCAAAAACATTAAAAAAAAAACTGTTTGACAGACAACATAGAATGTAGGATTACATACTTTTTGGACAACATTATTATTGTTTCCTGCAATAGTTGTATGTTTCTTCTGTTCTTTTCATATTTTTATTCGAAAGATTTTATGAAAATGGCATCTGTAGATACAGTGCATAATCCACAAAGCCGATAAAATCAAGGCACACAAGTAGGAAAACTTATTATATTTATATATTAGTTGACACCACCCCATCAATTACTAACACTAGAGCTGCTCTTGCTGGATACTGTTGTAATTGTTTAGTGGGCAGACGCACTGTTGGCTGCTGTGCACATGTGATGTGTATAGTGTGGTATTTATCTTGGGCGCGGCATCAAGGTGAGGTTGAGCCACCTGTATCTTTTTTTAGATGAAATACTGCTTTTAAGAGATGACTTTGAAAATGATGATGATGAACAGTAATAAATACTTCTTGTGACGTACCTATACCTAATGTGTTTTTTTTTCTCCTTGCACAACCAGCTTATAACACATCACCTTATTATTTTAGATCTACATCTAATCCATTTTCATGAATAAGTCTATCAAATCGTATAATTTTTTTATGCTATAATATTATTATTGAAAAGTGCACTATTTTGACTTAAAATACCAAGGAGACCTATCCACTCATTAGACAATAGCTCTTGTGAGATTTTAGGTTAATATGAGAGTCATGTTTTGACTGTCGTATTTCACAGTATTCCGGTTACATAAAGTTTTGCTAATATTACCACTGTAATCTAGAGATTATAAGGAATAAACTAACGTGCATTTCATTGCTATACGCCACAATTTGTTGTGGGCCTATTCCCCAAACAAAAAAAATTGTCTCCTTTCGGTTGGTACATTTTCCTTACACAATTTTTTTAATATCTTCGGATTGGGTGGTCCGATTTACATAAATCCAATTGGGAAATCAGTTTTATACATAACTCTATCATTTGAGACAAATTTATTTCAATAAACTACATAAACAAAAAATCTCATTTTCAAGTTACGTAATTATCTGACAACCCTTACATATTCCAAAAAATGCCTTACAAACTTACTTTAATCAGTGTTATTGAATTAGAATATGGAAAACAATAATAAAACTAAGCTAGATACACTAATTACAAACAGATAGACATCAAACTAAACAAAATCTCTATAAATATGTATAGTGAGTGGACTGCTGTGGAAAACTTAGATCTTACGTCACGACTTAGATCTTAGATCTTTTCGTAGCTTTGTAGCAGGCTCAATTGCATGGCTATTCGCTTTCAGGGTAACAGGGGCACTATGTCCTGGCAAAGTGATCAACTGAGTCTGTAACTAGCTACAAACTCAAGGTCGGGCATTAAATTGGTAGTGAAGGAGTCATGAGATCATCTGCAATTCCTTCTACGCTCCAAACGCTCTTCTCTGAGAGCCTCTTCCACCCAAAAGGATACGTACTGCCATTTCGCTACAATTTTAAGTAGCATATTCACTTTAACACTTAAAAAAATGTAAAACTCAATAAAATTGTAATAATTCATTAAATTCGATAAGTTTACGATACTCATAAGGTAGCTACTTTGCTGTCGTGTATTTTGACACTAATTTCACGATGTAACTCTTATCAAACTCAAATTATCGGTCAGTCTTTTCTCGTTCAGAGTAGGGTAACGATACAACAAGTGTCAAAATTAAGTTCAGTCGGATCGGAACCGACCGAACCGAATATAATGAACTTCGTAGTAGGAAATGACCGAACATTCGGCAGATACATGGCCGATACAATAAATTTACCACTTCGGAGTAGACCCCCTGGTTATAAACTATCTGTGTGCCAAATTTCATCCAAATCCTTTAAGTAGTTTTTGCGTGAAAGAGTAACAAACATCCATCCACCCATCCATCCATCCATCCACCCTCACAAACTTTCGCGTTTATAATATAAATTATATTATATTAATATTATTATATTATATTATTAGTAGGTAGGATAGGATAGGATAGTAGGAAGTAGTATGAAAACGGCTTCTATTTTTTTCAGGTCTACTATCAGATCATAAATATTTCTGTGAAGTCTTCAATAGGTACTAAGTAAATAATAGGGATCCTGGGTTAGATACTCGGGTCGGATCTAGTGTTATTGGGTTTTTCTATTGGAAAATTCTTAGTAGACGTAAAATATGACCGACGAAATGTGTGGGTGTAACCCCTTGTGTAACTATGTACCCCTTTATTAGAAATACAGGTGTGAAGTTGTGTGTAGTTAGTTACTCTTCGTAACTATTGTCGTAAATAAACAACTTTATGTTTCGTTTGAGGCTGGTTAAAAGGATTATTATTTTAGAAAGTTTCATAGGTAAACCATTGCAAGCTGGTATCTTATTCTATTAAAACTCCTTATATTACGTTAGGCCGGCTTAAGTTCAAAGCTTTACTACTGGCATGCGGCCTATGGGACTACCCCCAAACAATCAACTTCAAGCAATGAAAACTATGGTAAAGAACTCTACTTACACATTAAGCTCAACTCATTTTGTTGGTCCGTAACATAAATCCACACTGGGCCCTCTTTTAAGATGATATCTCGGCACATTAGCGATAATCCTGGAGATAAGGATCGGGTTTCACAATCATAATCTCTCTTTGATCTACCCCTGTCAATGTCCGCTGGGTGACAGTTATTTGTCAAATTTGTCAGTTGGTTTGTTTCTTTTTTTCTGTCAAAATTTGTTTGACCAAAGAAGGTTTTCATTTTATTAACCGACTTCCAAAAAGGAGGAGGTTATGTGTTGGACTTTATGTATGTTTTTTTGAGGAGTTCTCCTGGATCTTACCAGGAAAACTCCTCAACAATTAACGTCCCAGCATCGGGAAAAGCCATATTTTGAAGGTGATGAGCAGTTGAAATTAGGCTATTGTAACTTAGATAAATTTACAAACTCTCCCAAAGTGAAAAATATAAAAATGTTTTAACAAAAAAAAAAACCGACTTCAAAAAAAAAACTACAAAGTGAAAAAAAACTTTAATTTCGGAAGTCAGTGTCGTTGGTTCCGCATTTTCGTTTATTGACACCGACTTTCGAAATTAAAGTTAAGGTGTTGTTTTCTTTGTAAAAAAAGTTTTTTATTTTTAGTATGAGTTCCAATACAACATGGTACTTTTAAAACAGTGTAAGACTTGAATATTTTGTAAAAGAAAGAAAGAAAAGAATATGTTGTGTCGCAGATAGGTACAGATTAATTTCTAGGACCAAATCTAAACGATAAGAATAAATTTTTATTTTTTAGGTAGATACAAAATTCTGTTGTTACTAAAAGGTGTGATCAGCTGTGAACTTATCGTTTAAGATATCCTGCACTGAGTAATACACAAATATATAAATCATTATTTTACTAATGGTCAATTAAATCAAACGCGATGCTAACATCAATCCGTACTGTAAAGGTTCTTTATAAATCGTAAAAAAAACTAAACTAAAAGCTCGTCCCTTATTTCCACCACACGCGAAACAAATCGATAGTCACACTCCTCTTTATTTACACACTACAACAATATAACGCAATTATATATTCAAAATAATGTTAACACTTGACAATAGTTTACATTTGAATGTAAAGGATTAACATGCGGTGGACTGTGACCCGCGATAGTGTTAAAAAGACAATGATTTGATTTATTGTGGACACGGATTACAATGATTGGCTTTTCGCGAAGTACTTGGCTTGTATCGTAACGGCACATTAAAGATGTAAATTGAATTAAATATTATTAATTAATAAATAGGTTTAACTTTTCTTTTATATAGGTAAAGTCTCGATTTTAAGAACTTCCTAGTAAGTAGTATTTTAAAATTTATTAGAAAAAATATTTTTATCTATCTATTTGATTTAGTTTATTTATGAGTTCAACTGTCACTAATGAGATACAATTATGTAATTTTTCTATGTTACCGAACTTAATAAGCTTGCCTAATAGACGAGGGGTTATAGACTTTAGATTTTATTTTATTTATCCAAAATGTCTACAAGTATAATAAACGATGCTCTATGCACTGAAACACGTTAGTACTATTAGTTATTCTGTGCTGAAACTTATAAAAAATACCAAACTTATCCCAGTTAACGAGCACAAAAATGCAAATCAACTTACGACATCCACACGAGAGGGGAGAATGGTACCTCCCCGCCCCAACCACCCCATCCCTTGTTGCCCTAATAGCAGCCCACCCCTATCTCAGTGCCCTACTTGTAACGTACTTGCCACCCTCGATTTTAAATGTTTGTACTTTATTTTTTTGATGGACAAGCCTGGTATGCGTTTTGAGATATTTTATCCGAAAAACTTCTGAAGAACTACGAATAATGTTTTAAAAAATACTGAAAAAAAAAATTAACTTTGGCCTATATTTAAATTAGGTACTTAGGATACGATAGGCTTAGGTAGGATAGTGTACGGTCTACTCGCACTTCGATAGTACATGCTTAGAAAAACAGATAATGTTTTGAAGTGCCTATACTATGCAGAATTCATCATGGATTCATCTTGATTGAATTTTAAGACTTTATCGATGTCTAAATGAAGTTGACTTCTACGATAATAATGATAATCTTAAGTCACTCAAAACCATTGAAAGTGGCGAGATGGAGTGAAAGAAAAGAGTATATAATTTGGTAGTCTCAATAATATATTTACATCAACGCTTAAAAGCTGGTTTTTCATCCCTAGCAGTACGAAAGCAGTTCTTGAACTGTGCATGCTTTGTCGCAGCACTCATCAGCAAGGCCTCGCTTGCCGCGCACGCCACCGAGCGCCCGGGCCGCATTCGCCGTCAGCCACCAGCCAGCATCGCGCTTCACCGAATTGGGGCCGTAGCAGAGAAGGGCCAGCCGTTCGGAAAGAACTCGTCCACAAAATATTCTTGCCCCATCCTGCGCCTCGGAGCACCAAGAGCACGCTACCACGAGAAGAAGGGCCAAAGTCAGTTTCATGCTGATTGATGGTTTCTTTGATATTCAACTAACGTCGATGGGAACCCAAGAGGTTTTGTTATATTCGAGGATGTAAAGAAGCTACTGTCCCACGATTGTGGTTCGAATGTGCTGAAGCTCAATAATTTGCACCTTTTATATCTGGAGGCAGTTCATTAATATTCAAACTATATATATTAATAGGTCCTAACTGATATCTGAGTGCGTAGGTTATGGAAATCTTTGCAATACTTGTCACCTTGATTTCATACGTGGATGAGCTTCATAATAACAGTGTGAAGACGAGAAAGGGGGCTGTGAAGAGAGCGAAAAGCTCTATAATCGGTACAATATTAGGTATCACTCCAAGTCGCTCCACGTAGTATTCATCCTGCACTCGACCACTTTACAGAATATACGAAGGAAAGTCGCTATCAGTCTTCATATTTACTCATTTTAACCCTTTGAATATTACATAAAACCTTTTTATTGCTCTTTAAAATATTTTCGATTCAAACTACTTGAACCTATTTGAAACTTTTTTCTCAAACTTTTAAATCCTGGCACGCAAAAAACATAACATGCATATTCGAACGTGGAATAAAAATTAACAAGAGATCCAAGCGGCCCATCAGACGGGCGCTGATTCGCAATTTTTTCAAAATTTCAGTCCGTTTCCAAATTTTTGTAACGTAATAGTTTTATAAACAGTTTTTTTTATATATTGTTTTACCTGGATCGTCAAAATTACCAGTAACCATCATGGTAAGTAATTTTAGAAATATATTTTTTCAACTGCGTGAGCATTTTACTTCAATGACTGCATACCTACTTCAGGGAACGTAGTACCGGTAGCCCTAGTATCTAGTTTATTTTAAATCTTAGAATTCCTGTCGTGCTCACTCGTGCTTAGTCTTCGTCTTTATAATAATTTTGGATTGCTTGTTTGCGTCACGTTTTCGAAATGTGAATTGACGGCCATTTTTACTAACCTTTTCTTGCCATCATAAATTGCAGATTTTTTTCACAAAGCACGTTGAAGGGCTTCTTAGATTATGCAGTCTAAGATGGCCTCCGCCTTTTATTTTTTAAATGTCAATTTGCACGACAATGTATCTGTCTTGAAAACTGAATTTTTTTAATGGCATTCTCCGGTTGTAAAGATTCTTGCTTACTGATCGAATGTTACCAACGCTAGGGAGACTGACCCTCCGAAAAACGGTGCTGACGAAAATATTTGTAGATACTTTAAACAATGTCTTTAACGTGTAAATTTTTTTACATGAGCAGAGGGAGTGCATCTCAGTGCACGTCGGGCAGGCGGGAGTGCAGATGGGGGTGGCATGCTGGCAGCTCTACTGCCTGGAGCACGGCATCCGTCCGGACGGAACCCTGCCGGCCTACGAACAAGACTCCAACGCGGCCGACTCCTGCTTCAACACCTTCTTCTCTGAAGCCGATCGAGGGAAAATGGTGCCGAGAGTTGTGATGGTGGATTTAGAGGCTACTGTTATCGGTTAGTCTTTAGTATAATTAGGATAGTGTAGGTATTTTAGCTTTGGTGCTGAATGGTGGGATTCTGCTCGAAGTACAACGTCCACTTCTCTCGGCCGCCTGCATCCCAATTCTGGGCAATAATTTGGTAGCAAGTCACAATCAGTAGTGTCTTTCAACTGGTAAATTCGGTTAGTAATTTTTACTATTTATCACATGCCTAGATGATATCCAGCCAGGCGAAGCAACTAACTTTAGCAACGTCATATAGAATTATTGAAAGATTAGCTAACAACAAGTCGGTTCTTAAATTTTTGTACCGCTTAAACTTGTTGGCGTCGCTGATGGCTGTTTCCCTTCCCAGATGAGGTTCGTTCAGGCGAATACCGGCAACTGTACCATCCGGAGCAGCTGATCACGGGCAAGGAGGACGCGGCTAACAACTACGCGCGTGGTCACTACTCCACCGGCCGAGAGGTACTCGGTCCAGTCATGGAGAGAGTCAGGAAGTTGGCTGACCAGTGTACAGGTTTACAGGTTAGGAAATTGAACTTCTTTTAAATCATCTCCTTTCACCCGTCTACTGCTGAAAATAGGCCTTTTCTAAACTTGGACAATGGAAAGATAAGAAGATGGGTGCTTCTTGTTCATGTATTTTAAATGGGTTTGTCAGTATTAGAAACATTTTTTTTAAATTTTCCCTTCCTCTTTTTTACTATTTCTATTACCTAGATCAAAAGACCAATTCTCGTAATTCAAAACGTTCAAAATCTAGTCGGTCTCATCTCGGCGACAAACAAAAATATCAAAAACTTGTCATAATGTAAGGAAATTAGGTATTTTTGACAGATTGAGACTGAGATCAGACTGAAAGTTCTTAAAATTAAGAGAGTTACTCCTCTGGTTTCATATACCTGTTAACATTACTTTTAATTTTTTAACTTTAAAGTTTTGTAAAACACATTTCTGCTTACGTCCGCGTCAGTGCGTCACTTTTCTTTTTATTTTTTCATTTTTTTTAAACAGGTTAAAAAATATTCAAAATTAAAACCTTATTTTTCCAAACAAGCTATTATTGAAACATGAATTCGTAACTAGAATTGCATGCATTCTAACTAGAATTAAAATTACATAGCTAATTAGACTCAACTAACAATTGCTCCAGGGTTTCTTCGTGTTTCATTCATTCGGCGGCGGGACAGGCTCCGGCTTCACCTCGCTCCTCATGGAGAAGCTTTCAGAGGAATTCGGCAAAAAGAGCAAACTGGAGTTCGCTATCTATCCAGCTCCACAAGTAAAAATCCTATAGTTTCCTCCTTATTTCCTCCTATATTAATACTGTCTTATTTCCAAATCATAATGAATAGATATTTACAATAAAATTATAGGAAATATTCTAATCGTAACTATTGACCTTTTTACAGTTTTTTCTATATTACTATTTTATAAAGTTAACGTTATTTTCTTTTCGGCAAATTAGTTACCTACTTAGTTGTCAGCGAATTTATTTTAATAACAACAGCAAATATACAGTCCACACATATCTACCCACTATCAAAGTCATTTTTACTAAACCATTTACAGGCACTTTTAGAAAGGAGTTGGTCAGTTAGAAAGTGAATAGTGAAGTGATCGATGCGACTTTATTTCAATTAGTATATAAAGCTTTTACTATGCAACCAGGTGTCGACAGCAGTGGTCGAGCCTTACAACGCGGTGCTAACGACACATGCCACCATTGGCCACTCGGACTGCGCCTTCATGGTCGACAACGAGGCTATCTATGACATCTGCAGGCGGCGGCTGTCCATTGAGAGGCCGTCGTACGCTAATCTCAACAGGCTTATTTCACAAGTGAGGACTTTACCAAGCTACTTGGTCCAATACTGAACGTATAGGACTCTCCCAAAGTTGCCCCAACACTTGGATTTTATACAGAGTCCTTCATAACAAACAAGATATTCTTTGAAACATACATAAAGTACAAACCTACGGAAGGTTGTCTTAGATAAATTATTCATTAGGTTATTAGATTTAGAATTACATGCAATTTATTAGACATTTTATGGATTACTTTAAAATTAATTCATAAATGACGCTCCCATTGGAATTGATTTTAGTTATAATTTGATGTAGATTGTCTTATTGGAATTAGGAAATCTGATTAAATTCGCCTTATGGGCTGTACATTCTGAAAGATGACTACTTAGCAAATAGCTGTCAAATATTTCGTTGTTTTGATCATTAATCAATGTTTTGATACTAAACGAAGTATTTGAAATAGGCACAGCTGTTGCATTATTGATTATGAATTGCATAATTGATTATGAATTGCATAATAACACTAAGTATTCTAACAGCTTTAGGGGCAAAAAAGCATTTGGACAGATTCAGTGATTTTTTTACACCTAGGACTAAATATTCAGTATTAGTTATTGCAATTCACAACCAATATTTAAGTACCTACAACACAGCGATATTTCATTTAGCAATGTGTATTATTATGCCTGCACTGAACAAGCGTCTAGTAAGTTTTTCTGTCCAGGTGGTCTCGTCCATCACAGCCTCGCTGCGTTTCGACGGCGCACTCAATGTGGACCTGACCGAGTTCCAGACGAACCTGGTGCCCTACCCGCGCATTCACTTCCCGCTCGCTGCCTACGCGCCGGTAGTCTCCGCCGATAAGGTACGCAATGGACGCCAAAGTTCCTTATCTATTAATGCCATTAAACTCAAGTTTTAAATGGTTCAAGATTCAACTTTTCGAAGGTCAAATCAGAATCATTAAGACAGCCTTTAAGAAAGTACCTACCTATAAATTTTTGATTCCCCGGCAACACGTGTCACCCAGTGTCCCGTTCCGTAACCAAAACGTAACGTATCGATACTTGAAAAAAAAAAAGTTTTGCATGAATTACTAGGCTCTCACTACACCGTCGCGTTTCAGGACCGGCCAGTCTCTGGCACCGCAACGGTGCCGGACCGGTGGTCTCAGGTGGCGCGCCGGCCCGCACACGACGTCCGCTTACCGCAGACGTCAACACGGGTACCGTACGTTTAGTGGGACCCTTGACCCTAGAACTTCGCAGGCCAAGTAATTATTTAGTGCTAGTTTTCATTTTGTAGGGTCAAGGATCCCGCTAGACGTATGTACAACATCGTATATACCACCGCGTTTCATAGGCTTATGAAACCATGAACTCAAACAGCAAATTATTGTGACTGACGGAAACGTTACGAACTGGTTACGGACCGTGACGTTAATGTGGACAACAATGTCTTCGAAATAATATTTCAAACAGTCCACTCCAGTCAACAATTCCTTTATGAACTTTAAAAATCTATCTGGACATAATTATCACAAGTTAGTCGGTTTTAGGGTCTGCTGTGTGACCGCGTTGTTCTTCTAAACTGCAATTAGGGATTTTGATGTCGTTTTTATCGTCATTCTGATATTTTTTTTCCGAAATTGTTGTGACATCAATAATAACAAAACCCTCGGATGTTTTGTAAAGTTGTAAAAACTGTTCGAAGCCAGGGTGCGCCGCTAGGTCATTTATATAATCTATACCTACCCCAGGCGTACCACGAGGGCATGTCAGTGTCGGAGATCACGGCAGAGCTGTTCGAGCCTCAGAACCAGATGGTGAAGTGCGACCCTCGCGACGGCAAGTATATGGCCTGCTGCCTCCTGTACCGCGGCGATGTGGTGCCCAAAGATGTGAACGCTGCCATAGCCGCCATGAAGGGCAGGGCCGGGATACGGTTCGTGGACTGGTGTCCCACTGGGTTTAAGGTGAGATTGATGAAATCTTTAGATCATATTCATCAGCTTCAACAATTCATTCACCCGACCTTATCCCAATTTATTTCGGGTCGGCACGACATAATATCTTCTTCCATACATTTAGATAGGTAAATCATTTATTTAGTGCACACAAAAGCATAAAAAGCAAACGTAACTGCAGGTTTTAGCCGCCGCCACAGTAGTTACCCCTTTCTCTAGTCGTCTTTCAATCAATCCATTCCTCATGGTGTATCTTATAACTAAGAGCTGATTTTTCCAACGTAGGTAGATTTCTTTTCCGAGAATTAATATTAAACTTCATTGTCCATAACGAGACTTCAATTTTATTCCACGGATATAATATATCTGAAGCTGGAAAAATCCGCTCTAAATACACTGCTACAAGGATCTTTTGGCGGTCAAATGACGTTGACAGGGGGGGCGCTGTTAGTGTGAAATGTATTCAAAAACAAGATTACGTTTGGTTCCAATTTTAGCCACTTGCTATAATAAATTTGTAGCGATGTATTCTTAATTTCTTACATTATTTGTTGTGCAGGTGGGCATCAACTACCAGCCGCCGTCGGTGGTGGCGGGCGGCGACCTGGCGCAGGTGAAGCGCGCCGCCTCCATGCTCAGCAACACCACCGCCATCGCCGAGGCTTGGGGCAAGCTCGACCACAAGTTCGACCTCATGTACTCCAAGCGAGCGTTTGTGCACTGGTGCGTACATGACTGAATAGTTACAGGCAGTTCTGCAGCATACAATGGCGATGCTGAAACTTGGTACAGTGAGGTACTGCTGTACCTGTCCGCTATTCAAGTGGAACATAACAAGGGAAATAACTATACAGCAATGAAATGTTGATGAGTGCCTTGCGTTCCAAAGTCTTCCTTGTGAAACTTCTCTGCAGAGATGTCAAACCCTCATTCTTTTGTTACGTTACAGGTACGTAGGCGAAGGCATGGAAGAGGGTGAATTCTCAGAAGCGCGTGAAGACCTCGCGGCGCTCGAGAGAGACTACGACGAGGTGGCCATCGAGACGTCGGATATGCAACCCGGCTGCGACGACGAGCTATGACGTCACTACCGCGAGGAGGGCCGCGCCCCCTCCCGCCGCACCCCTCCGCGCTCGCTGCAGACCCCCCCGCCAGTGCAGCTGCGACGCGACTGCGCCCAGGTGCTAACACTACGGCGACCACGATGCACGCGCACAGTTGCTCAACACACAGTGCACGGCCCAGGATGCACGCTTCTGCTGTACCGATACTGCAAGATCTTCTACATTTGAAACCTACAAAGATATGAAGAGTAACATCCCATTCGGTGCACAGTTTCACCTGCAACTCATGTGCTGTGGCTGGTCTGTGCGTGTCTAAACATGGCGGCTGCGCAGCGTCGCCGCCGAAGCGGACGCCACAAAACCGCGGCCGCACGTTTATTGATATTGATTATTGCAGAACTGTGAAAATTTATATAAAGGTTCGAAAATGTCCGCGGAGGTCGGATGATGCTAGAGTTGCTTGTGCCTACCACTGACGTACCGATGGCTGCGTGGCGTGACAGAGTTGTGCTCCCTCGCCACTCACCAGTTTCTCCGTCGAGTAGTCTTGCGACGTTATATTTTTTTAGTTTTTTTTTTTTTCTTTGGAATATTTTTTAAATTTTATAGCAAATACTGGACGGAGAAATGCAAGTTTTATTATTTTTACACTTGACAGTAATTATGTGGCAAGTTTTGTGGCGAATCGCGTAAGTGTGTGGTGTGAATGCGGCGCTATTGATGTAAGTGTAATGTTTATTATTTGTGTACGTCCGTCTTTGTTCAAAATGCTTTAAAAACTTTTACATTGTTCAGTCTGATGTTCTTGTAACAATAAAATGTCCAGTATATTTCCATTTATGATTTTAATTTGTAGTTTCTTCTCCCGAGTAACTTAGTCTTAGTTGGTGCCAAACTTGGCTGGCTATGCTTCTATGTCTCAGATATCTTCAAAGGGCCTTCAGAAACACATGACTAACACAGATTAACTTAAAAATCCACCACACTATTCCAAATGGCCATTTTTTCATTTTGTGGCTTGATGCGGGCGTCAGCGCATACGCCATTATATTTTCAAGATGCGGAAGTGCGTGCGGTATTCTATACGCCACAGGGTTTGAAGCATGCGCTATTGCCAGCGAACTGAGGCATGCGCAATAGACATGCGTCTGAGTAACTCTTCTTTCTCTCATATCTACGTATGCGACGTAACCACAGCACGCACAATTTTTTCATTTGGTGCACTTTCTGTAAAAATTATTCTAGAAGAGTTCTTGCTGGGGTAACTGCGACACCTACCGCGTGTTGAAAGCGCACACATTTCTTCCACAGCGAACATTTTATATGGTTTCTTCTCATCCATCACGTTATCAATGCACTCCCTTTGCATTCATGTAGAAAACATTTTCATCCCTCACACTATCTTTTCCTTTTCTTTCGTCTCCTTCTCCCTCTCCATTCATACCTATCCCTCTTTTAATCGTATGTATGTATTTCGTCCTCCTCATTTTTAACTTTTCTGTAATACCGGGTTCACACAGTTCGATTTTAGTTGATCAACTGCTAAGTCGAAAGTGATTTGGACCGTCTAAACAGACTTTCAATCAAATTATGATTTGCGTTTTCGTCGGTATGTCCAATAAAAACCACATAATACATGAAATTAAAGTTTATATCATAAGCATGAACTTTCATTATGAGCAGCAGGCCGTAAAATACCGGGTTAAAGAGATATCAGACCTGCAAGTAAACGTATTAGTTTATGACGCTAATTTTCACTGCATTTCTCAGTCATTAGTTGACTCATGACATTGAGGGGGCTTATGGCTAAGTAATAACAGTCGCACGGGTCGATCGATCAGGATAAGCTGCGCTTGCCGCGGTCGGTCCCTGGATGGGTGACCTTTATTACATACCAAGACCTCTCCGTGCCTCGGAGATTAAATGTTTTGTTACAGTAATTTGCCGGTTCTAAGCAATAAGTTGACATACATTAGAACTCTTTTGGTCATCAGGCCGGGCTCCATACAAAAAATGCCCATCATCCTTTAATTTCGGATTCAAACTATTTTATGTTTAACAACAAAAATGTATCAACTAAAATCTGACCGTGTGTACCTGGTATAACAGGCGCCTCTTTCAAACTTCCCAATGCCATGGCCTAAGGATTTCGTTATTTACATATCTCATCTCAGCTTAGCTTCAGTGGAAATGGTTGAGCAGAGAGGAGAGAACATGTCGTTCTCAGACTTAGTTTTTCTTTCAATAACTTAAATAATCAGCAATTTAAACAAGTACATAAACAACCAAATCAACATATACCTATTTTTATTCTGAATTAAACATACATCTACCTAATAATATTTATAAATCCTATTCAAAACATTAGGTACTTTGTACATAATACTAGAATACATTAAATTTCTTGTAGTAAAATTATTTCTTTACATAATTTACAAATGGATACTGTATCGAAATCCCTTAAAAAATTTTGAAGTATGATTTGAGACTACACACGCCATGGCGGCGATAGTTGTGCGGTTCCATCAAATTATCGTCGCGACTCGCGATGATATCGCCGTGTGGAGATTGATCCATAGAGTTTCAATAGAAACTCTTCAATAGAAATTCAATATAATTTGATAGCGCGACGAGACTATCGCTGCGATTCTTTCGCTCGTGGAGATGGTGCCTTAGGTAGCCATTTCGATTTAAAAACTACAAGCAACAACTATCGCTTTTAATCGGTGTCTCAAAAGATTTTATGTATAGTCCTTAAAAAGCTTAACTTGATAAAATTAAATATTGTGGTCTTATAGACATTGATCCATACACCATGCAATCTTTTTGAATTTCCAATAGATTTTTTATTTACAAAAAAATAAAATTAGCCAAAAGTTTCATTGAAAATGGGTAATCTCATAAGATTATAATAATAATAAAACATCACATTTCAAGCTTTCTAACAATAAAGCTACAGTATCAAAATATAACATTTGGTTTAATAAGTAGGAAAATACAGAATATTTTCAAAATAAACAGGTTTTTTTGGTATAAAGGTTACCACACACGCAATAATTTTTATTTAAACTGCCCATGCCGTAACTCAAAAGTGCCCTAGTGTGGACAAGCTCTATAACTTCATTGCTCCTACTTTACAACATGGCTTTTTATATGAGTAGAGCTAGACATTTACGAATATATCACTACCAAAATTTTATATGCTGTGTCATTGCCTATACCTAGCTGTTTTTTACGGTTCTACAAACCCCACAACAAGCGTGATTTTTTGCGCCTAATATAAGTTTAGATTACATGTAGATGTAGATATAAATACAAACCCACTATAACCTACAGCATCCACGAATATAATATTTCAAAAACCTACTCTTCAAAAAGCTAGATATTATTTATAAGCTACAGATAAATAGTCCCGAACATTCATAAAATTCTGTACTTCATACATAACAAAATAAAAATTATGTAAAAGACATATAATAACAATGTCTTCGATATGTTATATTCATACCAATTTGCAATGCAACATCTACCTTCTTTGATATAACTATTCGAGATGTATTAGGCTACGTACACACTGAAAGGTGCCTTGCTTAGCGCCTAGAGCCTTGTCGATACAAGCTAGGCGACTAGCGAAGGCACCAAGCGCGCTGTGCGGCCGGTTGCAAAGATTCTAGAGCGTTCGTTTCACTTCCCTACTCACAAGGTGACTCGCTAGGCTCTAGGCGCTAAGCAAGCCACCTGTCAGTGCGTCCATAGCCTTACAATTTCTACACAAAACATACAACATAATAATATTATGCATAGATATTTTTATATTGTTAATAATATGTTGGTTTATTTCATAGGAGAATGGCGTTTAGAATATCAAACCAGAGCGGCTTATAATTTTAGCTTTCCATCGATATGCAACATATATCATTTAATAATTAATTAGGCATTGTTTATTTTTAATATCAATTACAATTTAGTGCACTGCGTTTAATAAAAAGTCTTGACAATCAGCCGTGCGTTGGCATGAAACTGTACAGAGCGTTTATTAAGTGAGTGGATTCTATTAATTATCGTGATACCTTCATCATTGTGTTGGACAGCTTCCACCGATATTATTATGATCTTTTTCGAGCAATCCTTACATGACCAGGTATAATTTTATTGCATTATGGTTAAAACCTCCCAGCTCCCTATTACATGGAACTTAAACATACCTAGTGGCGAAATGTGGGTTTAACTGTAGGCGCCTCTGGCTAACCCTTCGGGGATTAGAGGCGTTATGTTGTGTTATCTATACGTTACCACAAATCCTTGATTTGTATTGACCTTCAACAAAATAATAGTTTAATTTCGTGATAATAGCCAATCAGCAAGCAGCTGGGAAACTATAGAGGCTATTTAATGCCCATAAAACAAAACATATTGTGTTAATACATTCAATCATGCAAACGCACTACCACTGCCATTAACTTTTATATCCACGCAAAAACCTATACTATCCTAAATTACAAAACGCCAGATCCCAAACACACTTCCTTCGCCCCTTAAACCGTCTCCTCCAGCAAGGAGTCGGTCCTCTTCAGCTAGAGCTTCCTGTGCGGCGGCGACTCGGCCACGCTGGGGGTGAGCGACAGGCGCCGGATGTTCGGCTTGTCGTACTCCTCCATAGACATGGCGCGCGACATGCGCCGCTCCACGCCGGGCGGCGGCAGTGACGTCAGCAGGCCCTGGCCCTGGCAGAACAGGAGGAGGGACTGCGCTATTTTTGCTGGCTGAAATGTAAAATCTTTCATGAAAAAAAAAAAAATTACGTTGTGGGAGTTTCGATGAGTGATTGAATTACTCTCTTCTTCTTCCTGTTCATGGCACGACAGTTTTACAAAATTTTGCTGGCCCAAAACTTTCATGGTGTCGCCTGTCGTCGGTAGCAGCGCTGAGGCTGCATTTTTCAGCATACAGAGAGCGGAATAGGAGATGGAGCATAGTTTGCGGAACAGCACCAGATCCACAACCAAAAAAAAATGATAAAAAAACTATTTTACAAAAAAAACAACCGACTTCCAAAAAAAACACTACAAAGTGCTAAATAACTTTAATTTCGGAAGTCGGTGTCGTTGGTTCTGCATTTTCGTTTATTAACACCGACTTCCGAAATTAAAGTTATTTAGCACTTTGTAGTGTTTTTTTTGGAAGTCGGTTGTTTTTTTTGTAAAAAAGTTTTTATTTTGTACTTTTTAGTGGGAGAGTTTGTAATTTATCTAAGTTACAATAGCCTAATGTCAAGTGCTGATCACCTTTTACAAAATATTGCTTTTGAATTTTTTTGATTTTTGTTGATTTTTCAAAAACCGCTTGTCAGATTTCGAAAAAAAATTCATGGGACCATTTGGGAAGTACACCCTTTCCAACAAAAAAAGATTTTTTCAAATCGGTTGGCAAGCGACGGAGTTATGCGCGAACAAACATAAAAAAAAAAAATACAAACATCCGAAATTCCGAATTGAGAACCTCCTCCTTTTTTAGAAGTCGGTTAAAAATGAATTGCATTGAATTAGAATTGAGGAATCTGAGTGTAGATGATGTATTTTGGCTAAATGATTATGATCTTTGGGAAGTTGGTCCGTTGATGGTTTTATAGCGTTATACTTGCTAATATTAAACGGGACTTAAGAGCGTTTACGCCGTACGGCATTTGATACAAACTTTCAAGCCGTTGTTTTACGAAATGAATTAACCGATTTTAATAAAACTTCATACGCATAAGCAGGATACAAAGGTCTAAAAAGTAAACAGAGCACATTTTCGAAATGTATTTAAAAAAAGATTACTGGAAATCTCTGTTTCTATGGAAACTTTAAAATCGGTCTAATTTGGCTGTAACACAATTTTTCGAAAATGGTCTCTGCAAAATTTTTAGACCTTTACCTTTTTTTTTTTTTTTCTTTTGCTTATGCGTATGAAGTTTCATTAAAATCGGTTCATTCATTTCTAAAAACAACGGCTTGAAAGTTTGTATGAAATGCCGTACGGCGTAAACGCTTTTAAACAAAACTGGTAAAATGTGGGTGTCCATCTCCTAGTCTTTCGATGACTACATATTGCAGGTAAGATGTAAAGTAATATGAGAAGGACACAGATTATAAACCAGTAGAAACACATGCCTTGTGATGATGTTATATTTAATGTTTTTTTTAAGAATGAGTACCTACTGCTCCTTGTGACGAAAGATACTCGTATTCATGCCGGTTTGCTAATCAGCTTAAATAAATTTACATCTAATAAAAACTAATACGTTGTTGCACAATTACTTCCGGAAGTTTTTGCCACAGAAACTTGCAGATTCTAGAAAAGTTATTAAATAAAATTCGTTGATTACCATGAAACTTGGCACAGACGTTGTTTTTTTTTACTCCCACCCGTGCGAAACCGGTAGCAAGAGCTAGTAAGTAATATAATTAAAGAATATACATTGACCATCAATCAATAACCTAGATTTTAGTATCATATGAAAGCAATGACTAAACTTAGGGGTTCAAAGATTGTTTTAAGAAACGATTGAATAAAACATACAAATCAATAGATATAACCCTACTTTTCATATTTATTTAAATCATACTTTTGTACACATAAAAAATAACACTATAGATAATATTATTTAGAAACAGACAACATATTACAAAAGAACATTTTTCAGTATCAAGTTTCGATTTTGACACGCTTATTAATTGAGTGTAGAAAAGGAAGCGACCAGAGCGGAACCGGGTCACGCAACATGTTATTAATGCTACCATTGCTACCACATACTACTACATATTTCAGTTCAAGTTAACAGAAATTAACATAAGCATCCTGAATGAAAATTACCCTGAATAACTTACAATTTTATATCTCACTAATATTTTCCACATCTGAATACCAATTAAGTGTTATTGTTGTTGTGTGTTGTGTTAGTGTTATTCCAACTAAGAACTAAAGGACTGGTTCAGTTCTTCGTCACTTAGTTTCACAAGCCGCACTGACTCCTCCCAGACCCTCGTGGCCAGTTTCTGATCATACACCAGTTCACCAGCGCGAACTCGTTGGCAGTTCTTGAAGTATTCTCCTTTGAATTGACCAGCTCTGTTACTAGTAGCGGCATACAAAGCAGTCTGTGCACCTTCCCAAGGATGCTTGAACAAGATCAGGGCCATAAACGATATTAAACTACCCCACGCAATCCGGGAACTGTTGAAAATTTTCGTCCCAACTGCTCCTGGATCAACAATGTTTACTATAACATTTGAACTCTTCATCCTTTTGGCCAGTTCACGAGTGAAAAGCGCCAAACATAATTTACTGTTCCCGTATATTCTCATCTTAGCCCAGTAACCCGTCTTGTTCCAATTCTCAAAATCAATTTTACCAAACTTGTGCAGTACAGATGATGTGTTTACAATCCTACTCGGTTCAGACGTGGTGCCCGTCTTCTTGAGAAGCGGTAGGAGCAACATAGTCAGCAGGAATGTGCCGAAGTAGTTCACTTGCATGATGAAGTTCATTCCGTCGGCAGTCAGGAAGTCTCCCGGGATCCCGACGCCAGCGTTGTTTACCAAAATGTCCAATCTGTCTTCTGTTTTCATGATATCCGCTGCGAAGTTCCTCACAGATTCAAGAGACGCAAGGTCTAGTAGTTTGAAGACTACGTTTTCGTTACCAGAGCTCTTAATGATAAGTTTTCTGCCATGTATGCCTTCATCTTCATAGGGGCACGCGACGATAACCCTGGCGCCTCTGTGAGCAAAATCCGCAGCGATTTCAAGTCCCATGCCAGCGGTCCCGCCGGTAACTAACACTGTTTTTCCATCGTATCTCTTCTTGGATTTGCACACTATGTTCGTATTCTTCTGATAAAGTCCAACTATCATGCCACCGATGATAATAATTTCCACTATCAACAAAATCACTGACATCTTGGCCGGCGAGTTTTAGCACTTGCACATGATCCAAACTGTCCTTTCACAAAACTTACATTTGAGACAAAACTTTATCGTAGTTTTGTTTACAAGCTGGTCCGCGTATTATCGTACAGGGTATCGGTGAGTCAATGAACGCAGGTTTACTTTTACTTTAGTGTAACAGCGGACGAATGATTGCGTTGTGACGGTTGCACAGAGGGGGGCTATTAGATTCGCATGCGGTCGTGCCACTTTACGAAGATCGTTGGTTACGTAATACGTTTGGATTTTTATAATATCTTAAGAAGTTATGTTATGTAAAGTGTACTGTTAATTCAATGATACTTATAACGGATTATATATAAGATCGTGAATTATAAACTGACCTACTGTTGAGTTTAAAGAACAATGACCAACTTTCCAAATGTTATTTAATATGGAATTAAATATATCTAGAGCCAATAAGCGTAGATACTTTTGAATTTAGCCGTCCCGATTTCTTAAGCACAGCATTTTTTTTTCGGATATTTTTTGAGGATCATAAAAATACTTACAGTCTCGGCTAGCACGTCACCAGCTCTATCCACCTTCAGTATAGTGACCCTCTCCTTATCCAACTCCTTGTACATCTTCTCAATGACAGTGGAGTAAGGGCTCAGCATACCAGTGATGAGGAGGATGTCAGGCTGGCAACCGCGGAGGATCAGGTCCTTGCGGCTGGAATATGGAGAAAGATTTTCAACTATTAATGAGTGTCGCTAATAATGATGTTAGTGCGATACAGAGGGTCAAGTCAATTAATAATTTTAGTCCAGTCAGGATTGCTCGAAAAAGATCATAATATAGGTAGTGAAGGCAGCTGCCCAAAGCAATGATGAAGCTATCACGATAATAAATAGAATCCACTGACTTACTTGATAAACGCCCTGACGTACAGCTTGATGTTGTGGGTGTTGAGGTTACCGCGCAGGCGCGAGCGGTACTCTGTCAACGTGCGGTCACGCTCTCCTCCCTCGACTGAGTCACTTGAGATTTGCTAGAAGATATTTTAGAATATTAGAGAATCAAAATAATGAAGAAGGAAAAAAGAAACACAGAAAAAGGAACAACTAGTTGAATGTATCTTATTATTATCTCCTGTATGTATTCTTATGATATAACAGAGAGATGAGTAAGCAGTTTACAGGAGATGGACTGCGAGCTAACATACAGCACACTTTTATTGTAAAGAATCGGCATTCGACAATCGTATCGAAAGCAGTTTCAACCAGGATAAGGTTGAATCATTGGTACCCAGGATGGAGAACAATCGTGTTATGAGTTTTGAAGGGCATAATTTTAAAAGATTTATGTAGACGGTTATTTTTCTACCTATATAAAAGTTTAAGCTAATATTCGTTCTATTCAAAATCATAATAGGGTGTAATAATAGGCAATATTTGCAGGAACGGTGGAACTGCGCTTATATATAGCCATAAAACAATGCACTGCAATCTCCCGAAGCTTACAACACGTTGCGACATCGCAAGAATCGGGGTTATGTTATGTAGTACCTTCGACGCTTTGTATACTGTTATTGAAGGATGTTTCTAGGACACAAACACGCATACCATTATTTTTCGTTCAAGATTGTGTCAGCCTTAATTCCTATAATCAAGTGTATTTCATAGAGATAGCTTTATACATAAGAGCAACTAATACATTCAATAAATATACTTAAAATATAATACTAGATGAAAAAAAAATGAAATCATAGTTAAAATAAAACAGAAAAGTTTACATCTACAGTATAAGAACAAAAGCATTCAAACGAAGTGATCTTTTCTTAGGAAATGCGGCAATAGGTACATGATTATATAAAAAAGGATATCGCAATAGGGGGAATTAAATACAAAAGCCATCTAAAAGCAAAACTAAAACTAATAGGTATTGTTAGTACGTTAGTTGAAATAAGGAAGACGCTTCTACAGGCAGAGAAGATAGTGGAGTCATTTTAATTATAGAAATAAGTAATCAACGAATTTAAAATAACTCCACACAAACTGATGGGGAAAACCATGTTCAGAAATCAAATTAAATAAACAACAATACACTTTTAATTTGAAGGCAAAGATAATGAAGAAGGTCTTCAAGCAGATTACTTAGCAGATCATGAAAAATAGGTCACTAAGCATTACGGCATTAAAACATCAAACTAATGCACTAGAAAAAGTTATTTCTGAAAACAGCAAACCACACGCTTACCTCAAAGAAGCTCGAGCCGAGCGATTAGTAGAATTAGTAACAAAAACAGAAGAAGGAATACCTGGTAGCTATAATCAAGCTGTTCGTGTTCAAAACTCACGTGGCCAAACTTGTGGTAAATTAGAAAATCCTCCTCGGATTGAGAAATGTCGGCCCCCCGCCATCTTGAGAACCTACTGCGGAAGGCATCCGCTACTGATGATGTGGATGCTGTGCAGTTAACCAGGATAAGGCCTAGGAGACGCCTGGGATGGGCCAGCCCACATCTGGCTAGAACGTTGGCGCCTGCACCTTCGCCTAGGCCAACTGCGTAGCGGACGTGGAGGAAGTCTAGGACTGTGATCAGATCTTCGCCCAGCGTTTGGAGTGATGGGAACTGGTAGCTGTGGACGGAGTTGGTTTTTATTCGATTTTTGTTCTAGAGAAGTGCATGTTAGTTTATTATTTCATTCACAAAATTATTTTTTATATGTCGGCCAGTCATTAAGTATAGACTATGTATACTTACTAATAATAACTACTATAAGCTTTAATCATAACTTAAAGGCCACAATTAACGAGAACGAGAAAGATTTTACTAAAGCGTTTTACTCACTTTATTCTTTCATTTGAATTTCAGAATAGTTCCCCTAGCGATCTGACTTGTTTTATATGCCCTTTGACTTGCAAAACGGTTAATAAATTGTATTCCTCGCGACTCGCGATCCAATGAAATAAATCCTAACCTTCACACACGTATACCGTAATGGTATCTAATATCATGGTCCTTTAATACTTTGATACATTATTTGGTGGACCGAAAGACCAAGGTATTATTGTTAAAAAAAAAAAAAAAAAAAACTCAAAGCATTTATTTCAATTAAACCATTTACAGGCACTTTTGAATTGTCAATAGGTCAGTCAGAAAATATGAAGCTAGTTGCCCATTCCAAAGCGTAGGTACCTATGGAGAAGAACGGGCAAGAAACTCCATGGACACTCTTTTAAATTATATTTTACAAAAATATTAGTTACATCATTAATGTTGAATTTAGTTATTTTTTAGTTATACGCAAGAGTATTCACTAGAGGCAACTGAAGGTTTCGAAGCAGTTTTACTGTCTAAAATCATGAACTCCTCCTTCTCCTCATGTTATGGTAGTATCATAAACACTATACTATGTAACACTACATTCTTACAAATAAATAAATTCTAATTCTTATTCTAACTCATAATTATTATTGCCCAGTAACTGGGTTGTGGAGGTCAGATAGGCAGTCGCTCCATGTAAAATACTGGTATTCAGCTGCATCCGGTTAGACTGGAAGCCGACCCCAACATAGTTGGGAAAAGGCTAGGCAGATGATGAATTATTATTGCTCAACTCACGAGTCGGGCAAATCCGGAGAGTTCTCCTCGTGTCCTGGAATATCCACGTGAATGAAGCAGGAACGTTCCTTGATCTCCGACATCGACGGACTGTTCACGAAGTCAACCATGGTAGAGTCTGAAATAACAAAGAATTGCTAAAATAGTTCCGAGACATGAGAAAGTTATTCGTTGAAATCGTTCGGTCGGTCGGTCGGTCGGTCGGTAGGTCGGTCGGCCGGTCGGTAGGTCGGTCGGTCGGTCGGTCAGTCGGTCGGTCAGTTGGTCGGTCGGTCGGTCGGTCGGGATCGGTTTTGGAAGGGGAAACTAGATTAATTATTTTTCCTGTAAATTTTGTCATGCAAATGTGCATTTTGCTGGTCTAATTTAAATAACCGATTTGATTTTGACAAATAACTATAGGCTAAATCAAATCCAAAGGAATTTTAATCAAGTATCAGATCTGAAAACCTAAACATACATCGACGCGTAACCTGTTATCATGGATACAGGTACATAATTCTAGATTCCCTAGGGGTATAGATCACTCATAAATAATAAAAAAAAAAAATCTGCTGTTTAATAAAAAAAAAGTGCAATACCAATGCGGTTAAAATTTATGGAACAGAAAAGGTAATGTCAACGCATGGTGGTTGCACCTCGATATCCCTGCCACTATATACAACTATAATACAATATTAAAATTATTTATCGACATTAATGTCAACATACAAACACGCTTACCTAATACTTGCAATATTTGAAATTAGATATTTACTGACCATTCTAGTAGGTCATTCTAGAAACAAACCCACGCAATCTTTGTTGTCACAGTCGATGTCCAAATTGACATTAAACATTTATCTAGGACTTGACTTGCATCCTAACTCAAATTCACGGCATTTCATCATCTGCCTAGCCGTTTCCCACCTAAGCTGGGGCCGCGTGGCTTCCAGTCTAACCGGATACAGCTGGATACCAGTATTTTACATGAAGCGACTGCTTATCTGACATCCACCACCTAGTTACTGGGTAATACCTACGATACCTCTTGGTAAGACTGGTTTTCAGACTTTCGGGCTTCTGACGACCCGTAACGACTGTCAAAGATCCACGAATGACAGACGGGACCAACTGCATAACGTGCTTTCCGAGGCACAGAGGGGTCTCGGTATGTAAAGATGGACCCATCCACAGAAAAGCATAGCGTAACCTGATCGATCAACCTGTGTGGCTGTTATTATTTTGCCATGGGCCCCATTACAGGCGCTTTTGAATTGTCTATGAGTCGGTCAGTCAGAATGATGAAGCTACATAAATGTCCATTCCAAGGCGCAGTAGGTTCCTATGAAGAAGAACTGGCAAGAAACTCCATTGACACTCTTTTAAATCAAAATATTGGCTTCTGCCTGCGACTTCGTTCGCGTGGACGTCGTAAGACACCACAATATATACTAAAATGAGGGTCAGCCCGCCCGTGCTATCACTTCATCTTTGCATAATGTTCTTTCTGAAAGCTTTTTTCTTATTGGATATCTAAATAAGAAAACAAAAAAACAGTAGCCTATAAATAGTAAAGGCTACGTTTTCAGTATATATGTATGTAGCTACTGTACGTAGGTACAATCGTTCTATCCATCGTTCCATTCGCCTTTTGTTTGCAAATCTATCAAACTCGGCACTAATTCCCCGATGAGTATAAAACTGTGTCGAACCACCGTCATAGTGTACTGGTACTAACAGCGTTTGTAATTAGAGCACCTATTAGCAGCCATCGCTACTTATACATTACTCGTATTGGCAATCATTCAAACATCGGCCCAACGAATAAAACAGACTTTGTGGAAACAATAAAACAGGATTTTAAGTAAATCTCGGTTGAATTGGGTTTATTTGAATAATAAAACAAAGTCTCGATTCAGTTAAAGGAAATAAAAAACCATAATAAACTAGATGATCAAGAGTCATAAAAATCCTAACAACTCGGTAGATTGAAAATTAATACAACGTACCACAACTTATTTTTTTTTCTCAGTGGCCTGCTCTTGACCTAGGTCATATGATGGAAAGCGATGGATGAGGTCTATGATAGAACGAGCGTGCCCAGAAGATGCTTGTTCGAAATTTGGTATGAAGATAGTTTGAGTTGTGGGGAAGGATATAAAATAGTTTTCATTTAAAAAGGGGTGTAAAAAGGGGGGTGGAAATTTGTAAAGGAAATCAATAAAAAAGAACTATAAGACACAGTTAGTAAGACATAAGTACCGTCAAAAGGTCTAATCATAATAATATGAAATACTTACGATTGGTCCCGAGATCGTGAACTGTTAGGAAAACGCATCGTTTATCCTGTTGGCTTAGGTCCCCCTGAAAATTGAGAAAAACATTTCAAATATCTACCTACAGTTTTGGGTATGGTTATACAGGGTGTCCCTAGCAGTATGGATCAAATTGAATAGGGACGTGATCAAGATCATTTCCAAACTTTTTAACAATGAGAATGTCGATAAATTTTTTACGGTTCATAAAAATTATGACCAATTTTTGTTTTTTTCGATCACTTCGCATAGTGCTCAAAGAAATATTTAAATAAAAAACTATCAGGGCTGTCAATTTAATTTTTTTAGATAGCCCTGATAGTTTTTTTTTAAGTTTTTTTCTTTGAGCACTATGCGAAATGATCTTGCCTACGTCCCTATTCGATTTGATCCATACTTCGAGGGACACCCTCTATAGTAAAACGTGGATACGAAATTATGAAAAACATTTCGAATAGCTACATAAGAATTTGAATATTCAAAAATGAGAATTCGTAGAAACATAAAATGTCTTAGCACAAGGTTGCAAGGAGCGGTATTAGGTTATCATAGTCTAGAAAAACTGACATGGCCTAGCAGTGCTGGTCCTTTGTTCCAATCCACAATAGACTTAGATGTAGTTAAGGTTTCTGTTGCCTTTCATTGCTATCCGGAATTCCGGATATCAGGATCCGCAGTTGAATGGATTAGGTCTAGGCATTTGATCCGCTTTGAGGCATGGAACAATAATACCTTTTAGCTCCCAGAATATTTGTTTGTTTGACTTGCCTTGGCTACAGTGGCGTGCATTCCATATAGGCAAAAAAGCATTTATGTTCGCATAACTCGTCAAAATGTAGGGAACAGCTGTTTTTTTTTTGCAATTTTAGGTTTGTTCCCATAGTAAAAGTTGTTCATAATGATGAGTACAATCTCCCATTTCGATTTGTCGCATGTATTCAATTTCAAACTGTATATGTTATTGAATCTTTGCGATTCATATAACATCTCGCTTATGAACCCTTATATAGAACACTAGCGGAATAATCTATTAGAGTTAAACAGTCCGTACCGAAGCACAAACCAAGTCAAAAACTTAAATTTCAAGTCACTTAAATTTTAATTTCAAAGGGTTTTCATTATAGTATTAATCAATCTCGGATTAATCACGTCATTTGGCGAAGGGATTGCATTGATCAGTCATTATTGAAATAATTGCAAATCGAATGTTTCTGGCCATCTTTTGATGCTCAAGATGCTTCGTTAATTTAGGGCATCCACAAATATTAGGTAGCCAGGCCATAAGGCGCTATATTATACAGAGTGGCAAGGAGTACGATGCACAGCCTATTACCACAGATTGAATACATGATTCTGAACACACCTGCGTTTAAATTTATCGTAGGTTATTAAAAAAAAACTGGCCAAGTGCGAGTCCGTCGGACTCGCACACGAAGGGTTCCGTACCACGAAGCACAAAAACGCCTAAACAATCACGTTTGTTGTATGGGAACCCCAATTAAATATTTATTTTATTCTGTTTTTAGTATTTTTTGTAAAATTTCAACTGTCTAGCTATCACAGTTCATGAGATAAGCCTGGTGACAGACGGACAGACGGACAGTGGAGTCTTAGTAATAGGGTCCCGCTTTTACCCTTTGGGTACGGAACCCTAAAAACTGTCCCATATTTTTTTTTCACTTTTGTATAAAACAGCAGATTTTTTTTATAATCAACAAAAAGTTTCTACACTAGGGGTCTAGAAGAATCATGCGCTGAATTCATGGTTTCAGTTTGTGCATCGTAGTCCCTGTAACCCTGTAATAGTGAATAATAGGTATAACCCTACATAAAGATGGAACCTGTCAAAATAAACAACAAGCCAAACACACAGGTGGACGTAAAAATATATATGAGCAGTGGTATGTAGCGTCATACTATGTAGATGATCATCCAACGTCTATTGGTGTTTGTGGAGCAATAACAACACACTCTCTCAAAGGCATAACATAACGTAATGGTGTGAGGAGTGACGATAATGGTTTATGCTTTGCCATAAAATGTTAATGTGCAGAAAGACCACTATAATAATAAAAATGAAATGCTGTTCGTTGATGAGCGCATCACTTGAAAACTGCGGGACCGATTTGGTTAATTTTTAAATTACAATTTTTGTAATAGTCTGAATAAGGTTTTCATCTTAAGAAAATTTTGAAAAGTTACACGTAATAATGGAAAATCCGGCAAAAACTGAAAGTGCTTTTTTCTACGGGATTATTGTCTATATGATTGAAATAACAACACAACGTCCGATCAGCTAGTTGATTAATATCAGCTAATTGAAAAGCGTTGAGTAATATCGAGCGGAAGATTGGAAGTTCATGTCGAATGCTTACTGAAGGAACCTAATCATATATGGTTGTCATAGTGGTCCTTCTGAACATTTTCATTTCGTGACTCTTGGTTGGTTCTCCTACCTATCCTAAAATAGGTCCAGAATGCCTTGTACTACACGCATACGAACGTTATAACATCAAGGGGGTTTCTATTAGGTAATTACCTTGTTACTCGTATTTAGGTAATTTGTCACTTTATAGAAACTTATGAATGTATTATAGTGAAAGGAATTTTAAAACCACACACTTTTTTCACTTACCCTGTTCGGTTGAGGTATAATTCCCTGGTTAGCAGAAAAAAAAGAAAATGTAAACGTGAGATTTTTTAATGCCTGTGTATTCCTACGAAATCGATAGATTTAAAATGTACGAGTAAATCATAGAACTACTATATCTCAGTGGAGTAAATTTGTTTTATTACCGGCTGATTGTGTGTGTTAATAATTGGCATACCTGCACACATGTTTCAAAATTACTCAATTGAAATTAACAGTTCGGTTATAAATCAGCTCAACATGTCTAACTCAGAGCTGAAATAATAATAACTGAGTAAACAGGGCACTCCCACTGCGTACTAAATATAAAGTAGAATATGACATGAACTAGACCGAACTGCAGAATAAAATTATACTAGTAACTTGTAGCTTTTATTTTTCAAAACCATGTTAGATGTTTCAATGTTTATAAGCAGCTTATGTCCAATGTATTTTTTCTTTTAATGTTTTGTACTTACATCTATAATTTGTGTATCAATACATTAGCAGTAATAACTTTCCTAAAAATGGAAACTAAAAATATACCTCTGTTCCTAAATTAAAAAGGAAACATCCAAAAGAAAATGTAATCGTTTTTTTTTAATATTTTAATATAAAACCTATTTAGTTACTAACCACAGACGAGAACTAATTTTCCCGGGTATAATTTGTTTAGCCAAGAAGGCGTCAATAAACGTTTCCCGCCAAAAGTCAAGGGAATTGAAATGTCAACGGATTATTTTCATTCCATTTTCATAAATGACAAGGCGATAGACATACAGCCTGGCCTGCTCCTATTTGTTTATTCATTTATTCGATGGATGGGTGTGACATGTAGGTCACTAAGGTATTTTTAGAAAAAAGAAATACTGATTACTTAGTAATAGATTGCTCAGCGAATTGACGTTTTCAATTAAAATAAATTGTCATTATGAGTTCCCTTTAGAGACTTTGAAATATAATACTTAATTAAAACTTACTTGTACATGTACATGGATGTCTCCACTCCGATCTGTACTGACGACATATTTCTGAAACAATACAAAAATATTTTTAGTTTAATTGTACTAAAAATCATGAATCCACACAGATTTTCACTTGTCGTAGGTAAATCACAGTGCAACAAGGCACAGAGTTATTGTCTTCAGATGTTGCCAGCCAGCCTGAATTACAATATACAAACCATTATACAATTTTAGGAAAACTGTAAGTACCTACTCTCATACCCCGAGTGTAACGCAAGTACTTATGGGATTGGGTAAAAGAAAATAAGCATAATATAATAATCAGCCTATAATGTTCCCACTGCTGAGACACAGGCCTCCTATCGGTGAAAGAGAGTGGGCCGTAATCCACCATGCGGGCCCAGTGCGAGATGGTAGATGTCACATGTCTTCGATATTTTTTTCTTTTTCTACGACATGCCAGTTTAAAAGAAAATGTTATTTAATCATTTATTCATTGTTATTAGCACCAAATCTCTCTCCTCTTAATTGTATTAACACGATATAAACACAGACAACACGAACACATTACTTAGACACGAAGCCACGCACAATAAAGCTGATTACAGAATACAGATTGAAATAATCCATTAGTAGGTACAGACGGTTGCTAAGCTATCAAACCGGATACTTTTAGAAACACAAATTTTCATTTGGGTGTTATCACAACATTTTAATGTTATGTAAGAATATTCTGTTTCTTTTTTTAATTTTTTTGGTCCTTGCCTAGCCTAGCTTTATTGCAACACCCTTTCTCTTTTGATTTCGTACATTTGGACTAAAAGTGATATGAGAATCAGTACCATACTTAGATTTATCTTAAATTTTAATAGTTTTAATTAAGTAGGCAAGTAACGTAGATACGCTTACGTCTTTTAGATTTGTTTCGTATCTCTATCATTAAATCTACCGTCAAATCTGACTATTCTGATTGATTGACAAAACATCAACAAGAATTAATTGTAAATTTATTCTTCTCTTCTTGTTCTCACACGCTATTGTCTACATTTCTCTCCTTTCGCAGGTCTGCTGGAAGAAAATTCTTAAGAACTAAGCAGTACCTTTGTACTCAATACATCGGTATTCGTCGTATCTGTATAACTGTGTATACATAAATAATTAAACCAACGTACGGTGGTGGTGGTGGAATAGTAGTGGTGGCGATATTTTGGTTGTCAAACATTAAGTCGTCATGAGATTCGAAGACATAGACTTCCAGAAAGCAGCAGTTTTAGCAGTTTACATAAATCGTTTTAATGGCTAACTCTCTCCCGAGTAGCTTTATTTCTCTCGCTCCATCAGAAAATCTTTGTCCCGTAAAAACTTATGGCATCCTAATCAATCAGCAAACCACGCGATATCCTCAATTAGTCTGTGTAATCTAGTCGCACCCGCAGCAATCCCATTAGTCCTCGATCGACGTATGAAACTCGGTTAGGTTTCATGCTCATTGCGTTCTGTATAATTTCCTGGTTATATAGAAACTTCATGGCATATTTATAAGTGTTCTAGAGTCCGATTGTCATTTCTTGAGGAGAGATTAAATTTTCCTACGCTTTTTGCAATTTTCCGGTCAGTATCAGTAATCAAGATAATTACGTACCATCATGTTACTATAATTATGATGCTGACAGCAAATTGCAAAAAAAAATCGCGAACTACACAGGCGCTTTTTCTTTATAGAAATATTATTATGAGACCTGAAAACAACTCCAACTCCAAAAGTCGACGAAATTCAAGGCAAATTCACAAAATATGGCAATCGGCTCACCGTACCAGCTGCCTCAAACCTCTTGTTTATAAGACCGTTAATAGAGACCACACTTAAAACTGCAATCAGACTGTCACCACAACAGAAAACACTCGCAAGTAGGTAAACAACCCAAAATGGTCGATCAACGTCAACACTTCGAATTTGACTCACCTCGACTAATATATCTTGGCATTTCACGGTAGCGCTGCCCGTGAAGGAAAAATATCAACAATAATGTCAAAAGCAGCACATTTCCCTTTAGTTCCAATTTTTGCCGAAAGTCAAAGTGAATTGGTGTAGTGTTACAAACTAAAATGTTGGGAATAGCTATTGGACTATGAAACAAAGTTTGTTTAATAGCATTACGGGATTAACTCGATTTGGCTAATAGCGTTTAGTCTGTATTTGACGTGGCCATATAAACATATCGATCGTAGCAATATTTTTGATGGACTGTTAATTATCATGGCCTGTACAGCAATAGACTTGTGAACTACCTTGATGAAAATTTCAAAGAATTTGCTCAATAATTTTTCCATTCGGAACTTTGTCTGAGGAAATTAGTTCAACGCCCAACTGTTGAAACAATAGAAATTTTATTCAATTGTGTCTCATTAGCCACAGTTGAGCTAATAAAAAAAAGGTAACTTCAACACAAATTAATCTCTACTACAACTTGGTTTTTTTTTTTGACCGCTTCATTCTCTGGTGTTGCTTCTATAGATGTGAAGAAGTGTCTTTAAAAAAAAGCCGGATTTGAAAAATTATTTTTGCTTTTGATAGCCCAATTCTTGAGGAAGGTTATAGGCTATTTAACATCACACTACGAACCTAAGGAGCAGAGCAAAACGAAAAAAAAACGCTAAGCGAAATGTTATGTTAAAATATGAAATTTCACTCGGACGAAGTTGCTGGCAGAAGCGAGTACCTACCTACATAATTTAAAGCACGAAAAACATTAATCTTTTCAGCTAAAATAGTGAAGAGTGGTACCCGTACTACACAAAAGTCCATTGATATTCCATGTCCACTCATGTCCACACTTATAAGAAAATAATTTTCCTTTTCCTGTAATTATGGATCTAAACTGCATTCAATAGTTACAGAATGATTATACACGAGTAGGTGATAGATAGCAGGCAAGGAGGTCGAGCTGTCCCCCTTTATGGGGGCAACGAAGCAATCAGCTCCAAGTGGCTACCGAAGGATTTACTAGGTAGGTAACTAATAGTACTTACTTCTTTCTTGAGACTTAACATAAAATGCAATTAAAGAAGAGAATGTTTCTAGCATCATCAAAGCGTTTACAAATCTGGTAAAGTGAAAGCTTGAGAAAAAGCATGGTCATTAATCTGACGTTTCCGAATTTGAATCAAGACATCGTAAACAAAGCAGCATCCTAATTGCGTACCACACGATCAACCACAATCTGAATGATTTTGAAGGATATCGCTGATCTATTGCTATATATGTTCAAAAAATTTGTCTGCCAAACAACGTACCTACCTACCTAAATAACGCAATGAATGTTGTTGAATCTTGAACTGTCAAAATCTATGCCACTGCTACGAAAATAAAGAGCATAGTATAGAAAATATTATAATCATAAAGTTGGTTGCAATTATAAAAAATTCGCGCCCACGCCTACCTACGAGTACCTATAACCCTTACCGTGCCGCGTCCTATATTCGCGTCCCAAACCGCAAATATTAAGACGTCCACCGAAGTGGGTCGGCATTGGGGTTAACTGGCCAGTTATAACCGTTTGTTTTACGGCAAAACTACTGACATTTGAATGTTTATGACGACTGGCGACGCATGTACGAATTGCTGGGTAAATGGCAGACTAACATCAGTGGTATTTTAATGCTAGCTAGAATGTCCTAGCAATTTGTAACATTTGGAACAATACGTTTTTGGAAGCAGTCGGCATTGTAGTCCACGATTTGAAGACGAGGATAGGTCTTTATTTAGGTTTCAGCCTTTAATCAAACACCTTAAAACTGTCAAAATATACGACAGTCGCTTTTAACCCTTGGTGAAATTAACTGTTTTAAATATGAAAATTACAACTAATAAATTCTGTTTCTAAAGTTTATCCGCTGCCGAATTCTTTTAGGCCCGCTTGCACCAAAAATTACTAAACACGTTTAGCTCTAAATGAATTTAGTCTGTTTCAGTCAATCGTTTGAAGAAAACGGGGACAGAATTATGTTTTAACTATGTTTAGCGTTAAACGTGTTTATTGATTTGTGGTGTAAACGGGCCTTAAAGTCTAGCATCTAGCTCACTCCTAGCATTGCCAAGCTGCTTCGCAGTGAGGTGGTCAGCAGCCGTCGAGTAAATAAACAACGTCAACATTAGACCAACAATGCGTGTTTACAGCGCGGTTCAGAAATAGATTGGAGCGCGCGCGTAACGCAGCGCCCGTTTTTATAGAGCTATAATTTGTTTGTAAGCTTTGGAATCGAGGTTGTGCTGTTCCAATATTAAGGGGAAATCATTATTTTATTTTAAATAAGGCCTACGTGTGCCTGTTCGTGGTAAACTGGTAGCGCGGGAAAAAAGTTCCTGAAAGGTTTTGGGGGAGGTCTTTCCCAGCAGTGGGACAGTATAGGCTAACAACAAAAAATAAGGCCTAAAACAAATAGTTCTAAAAAGTACATTGCATTTAGAAACTTAAACGGGTGACATAAGGTGGCAATTGATAAATATCGAAGATCTTTTAGTGTTGTTAAAACTTAGTTAAATACAATAAAAGATCTTCGACGTTATTTTCATATCTTGTTTCAATATTTTGTTTTATGTGACATTTTCACAGCCAGGAATAAAAATATGCATGTTAAGATTGCAAGAAGTCAAAAGTTAAAAACCAAGTAGAAAATGGGTGATATTTCAGATAAAACACTTGTAGCTACTGAAAGACGGGTTTCAGTTTTTAAGAAAACAAACCACTTTAAGTATTAGTTATCAACCTAGAAACAGAACTGAAAACGTTCCTTATGCCCTCCAAAGTATCTAGGCCATAAATATTTGCTGTTATCGAGCCGAAACTTCAAACAAGATTATTTGTATCGATAAAGACACTAAACAGACGTGAACAAAGCTTCAAAATACTCGATACGATGTTGTTTTGTTTTGTTCCCAAAAGTTAGCCCGGCTTATGGAGGCAGTGAAGCATGATGCTTTCGGTTTAACAGAGTTCGACACTTTTTGAACTGCTGAATAAAAGTTGGGCAGATTCTATCAAATTTAAGCCCTGGTTTAGGCGAGTATCACATCTCCGCCGCGAAACCATGGCAGCGAAACCGCACTAGTTCTGCCATTACTTGTCCGTTGTACGACAAGATCATCACTGTTTGCCTAAAACCGACCCCGGTACAAATGTTGAATCCACTAGCAGGAATAGCGCCACTGTCGCAGAGCGGTGGCAGGCTCCAGCGAAAGAACCAAAATGGTGCCCGACACCTTTGCACGACAACATCCTTGTGCCACAAAGGCTGAAAAGCCCAAACAGTTTTTTGAAGTGTGTCGTCCCACTCGCTGGTGAACGATCACAAGAAAGACTGTTGAAGCTGTGGCGAGACGGTGCTTCCTTACCCAAACCATTCGTTCCACCCGATGAAGAGATCCCACCTGGACATGAGTTACATTGGGTAACCTGGAAGTCTTTAAACATACTCCGGACCCAGGTTGTCCGAAACAAGGAAATCCTGATCAGGTGTAAATGTGGTGCTGTTCCACAAACGATGCGACACTTAATATAGTGTCTTATGAAGCGAAACAGAAGCGAAACTGCCTGTTCTATCGCACAGATTTTATTATGATGATATACCTATCTCTTTCTAGCGTGATTTCTCTGATCTGCTCGTAAACCGGGTAGGTAGCAACGCGCTATTTTGCTGCGGAACCGAGTTTGTTTCGCACGAATCTGTTTTTTTTTTTTTTTTTTTTTTTAAAATGGCATCTCGCAGTTCATCCTTTATGAGGATGGCTACTGCTTAACCGGACTTTCCTGTGGATGCCTCGAATTAAGGCCTCCAGCCAGGGCATACAATAACTTAAAAACTAAGCGACAGCGCTAAGGGTAACCCCCTGCGGGGTTCGGACCTCGGCTCAGGGCGTCGCTGGAAGAGGACAGCAAGGGACAGGCTGGATCGGTATTATTATTGGTGTTTAGGGGCGAATTTAAAACTACAGGCTCAGCTGCGCGGGCTGGCTCGAGCAAGGGTCGGGGGGGGCACGGTGATGGTGCGGGGCGTCGCGACGGGCCTCGGCGGCGAGGACGGAAGGACGGATGTCTGAGCTTGTTTTTGTGTTGTCGACTGAGAGTACTCGTGGCCTTACTGCTCTCCTGGAGGAGGGTAGTGGCGTCGTCGGGGATGGTGAGGGTATGCCTTGGTCGGCGAATCCTACTTATGCGGGAGGGAGTGTATCGGGAGGCCGCCGCAATCAGGGGATTGGGGTGCTTTATGGCAGAGTCGAAGAAGCGCTTTGAAAGGCGTTTCATGAACTGCTGGATGGTGGGGAGTCTGAGATCTAGATGCAGATTCAAATTTCGGACATAGAAGGGGGCTCCCGTGACCTTTCGGAGGAAACGGTTCTGGAGGGTTTGCATTTTATGCAGAAATCGCGGCTTGGCGTGTGCGAAGACTACGCAAGCATAGGTCATGATGGGACGGATGACCGCGGTGTAGAGGCGCAATTTGCACTTGAGTGACAATTTGCTGCGGGCAGTTATCATGGAGTGGAGCCTACCGAGAGCGAAAGAGGCGCGCGAACGCGCCGTCTTTATGTGCTCGTTGAAGGTGAGGTTGTGGTCTAGGATGACACCTAAGTATTTGGCTCGCTTTCCCCAGGGGATCGGCTTGCCATACATAGAGATCGGGCGCGGGAGGGGGGGGGGGTAGTTTGCGCGGTTTCGAGAAGATGACCGCCTGACTCTTATCGGGGTTGACCTCGATTCTCCATTTCCGGAACCAATCGCTCAAGGCGCTTGCGGAGGTTTGGAGGTTTCGAGCTATGGATGACTGGTTGATACCCGAACAGTATATGGCAGTGTCGTCGGCGAAGAGCGCCAACTGTGCCTTTTTACTGTTCGGGATGTCACTAGTGAACAGGGTGAAAATGAGGGGAGACAGAACGGAACCCTGGGGGACTCCGGCGCGGATGGGGTGAGGGGGAGAGAGAGCGCCCTCGATACGGTAGCGGAAAGTGCGGTCCGACAGAAAATCTCGTAAGATGAGCACGAGACGGTCTGGCACACCTAGCAGGTACAGCTTATATAATAAGCCATTGTGCCAGACCTTGTCGAACGCCTTCGCTATATCGAAGAACAGGACGCCTGTCGAAGCACCTCGCTGAAAAGCAGCGCTAATGTGCTCGACTATGCGGTGGAGCTGGTGGATGCACGAGTGCTTCGTGCGAAAACCGAACTGTTCGGGGGGGATGAGGCTCTTTGCTTCGGCATAGTCTTTGAGGCGCTTATAAATAAGCCTCTCGTAGACTTTGCCGAAGACATTGAGCAGACTGATGGGGCGGTAGCTGGAGGGCTCAGACTTGGGCTTGCCTGGCTTAGGGATGCCTATGACTGTGGCTTCTTTCCACATTTGGGGGAAGATGTTGTTGCTCAGGGCGCCATTGAAGATGGCGGTCATGAGCAGTATGAGGGGGGCGGGGAGGAGTTTGTACACCCTATTGGTGATACCGTCCGAACCGGGGGCTTTGCGGGTTGCGAGCCCTTTTATGATGTCTTGCACTTCGTCGGGAGTGACGGGAGGCAGAGGATCATCAGGGTCTTCGACTGGCGGGAGGGAGGCTCTCCGTTCGACTTCAGCGTTCACCTCGTCGAGGTGCGCTCTGTCTACTGGTTGAGAGCTGGGAGTGCATTGAGCCTCTAGGCTGTCGGCTAGGCATTCGGCCTTTTCGAGGTTTTCGAAAGCGACCGTTTTGTCGGGGCGTGTGAGGGGAGGAACTGTGGCCTCTTCAGAGGAGCGGAGCTTCCTCTGGAGTTGCCAGAAGGCGTGGTGGGTGGGCTCGAGTTCGCCGATCAACTTATCCCATCCCTCGGAGCGCCACTCCCCTATGCGTTTCTTTACAGCACGCTGTAAATGGCGCATGTGGGATTTGTTCGCGTCGCAGGGAAAAGAGTCGTAGGCACGAATGGCAGCGTTCTTCTCGGTCACCAGTTCACGTACGTCATCGGGCAGTTTCCAGCGATGGTCTTCCATCACTGGAACTTCCCGTGAGCAATCCGTCAGTACGGATTGAACGTGCTCTGTGAACGAGTCGATCGCCCCAGTCGTGTCTGCGACTGAGATAATTTGCTCGGGGATGGAGTCTAGGTGGGGAGACGTGGTGGATTTCAGTCTTTCGCTTACTTTCCTCCAGTCGGTGACTGTTTTGGTCGGGGGGGGCTGGTTGGGGTCGTGCGGGGGGCCCGAATAGGGGGCCAGGTGCAAGATGACCGGGCGGTGGTCAGAGTTAAGCTCTTGTACCGTCTCGATAGACTGCAAACGGAGGTTTACATTCTTGAGAAGCGCTACATCGAGAACGTCAGGAAGTTGGGCGGGGTCGCCCGGGAAATGAGTGGGATACATCGGAGCGATGATATCGAAATTGAGGGAGTCGCCTAGTTTGAACACGATCCTACCTCTGGTAGAGGTCGTGCTGCTATTCCAAGCGGGATGTTTGGCATTGAGATCCCCCGCCATGATGACGGAGTCACTCATACCGAAGAGGGTAGTGAAATCGGTAGTGAGAGAGATGGGATCCTCCGCACCATTGGTGGGCGGGATATAGGCGGAGATGATGGTGATTGCGGGGTGACCGGTCATGCCGAGCCGACAGATAGAGATCTCTAGCTGAGAGATAAGGGCGGGCGGGTCTATCGGGATGCAATGGAGGGACTTCCTATAGTAGATGAGGGTACCGCCCTTGTGGCAGCGAGCCCTGTCATTGCGAACTATCTTGTAGTTGGCAATGTTCGGGTTCCGCAGATGGGGCTTCAGGAAGGTTTCCTGGACTAAGAGGACATCGAGCTGGTGATCGCGGAGGAACGCGGCGATCTCATCGCGTTGATTTTTAATGCCGTTTGCATTAAAAAACCCTAGTCTAAGGGATCGGGGTTTGGTAACGCTCATTCTTTGTAAAGCCATTGGAGCTTTTTAGAAGTTGAGGGTTTGCATGACTTGCGTAATCTGAGGATACGCATTGAAAATCTCGGCAATGCGCCGAGGATTGCCGTTACAGGCTTGGATTTCCGCTGCCATGGCATTTGCGGGGGCAATAAAAGCTGCGTAAGCACCGATTATTACCTCCATGCTGCTAGGCTGGGGGCGGGAGGCGGGGGTCGGGGGGGACCTACTGGGACCAGCGGGAGCCCTGGGCGCGGCGGCGGGAAGGGCTACCGGTGGGGCTACTGGGACCGAGGGGCCTACTGATGGCGCGGGGATGACAGTTGCCATCAGCGCTGGGATAGTCGGGGGTGGGGGGGGCACCGAAGCTGCGGGAGCTTTGAGGTGGTTGAGGTTCGCCCATGGGGAGGGCCTTTGGGGACTGAGCCTATCGGGCATCTGGGAGCACGAATCTGTAGCAGTCTACATGTTTATAAACTTTTTTTTTTTGTAAATGGGAAATTGATTTCATGGAAAAACTAATCCAAGAGGTCCGAAGTAGACCTATACTGTACCTACTAAGTCGAAAGCGACGACAATTTGCTCTGATTGCTACAATTCAACTAATTCTCATGATGTTCCGCTACTCGAATCATTAGTTTCGCGGCGGAGGTGTGCTAAGGCCATTACTGTACGGACAAGCACTATCTGCAAAATACCTACTTACCTATCTATTGGAAAAAAGAATAGAATTTGAATGAAAGGTTTGTGCCACATAAGTTCACATAAATCATTATACCTATAATGTCCCTACTGCTGGAACACAGGCCTCTCTTCGAGAGGGAGTGGGCTATAATCCACCACGCGGGTCCTGTGCGGATTGGTAGATGTCACATGTCTTCGAATTTTTGGTTCTAAGACATGCCGTTTTCTTCACGATGTTTTCCTTCACCTTTTTAAGAGCATTGGGGTGACATTATTTACACGTACCAGAGTTGGAACCCACGACCTACAACTTGTAAGTCGGGGCCGTTACCAGTGGGCCACCACTGCGCCACGTAACTTAGCACTGGGCCACCACTGCGCCACGTAAGTTAGCACTGGGCCACCACTGCGCCACGTAAGTGAGCACTGGGCCACCACTGCGCCACGTAAGTTAGCACTGGGCCACCACTGCGCCACGTAAGTTAGCACTGGGCCACCACTGCGCCACGTAAGTTAGCACTGGGTCACCACTGCGCCACGTAAGTTACCATTGGGCCACCACTGCGCCACGTAAGTTAGCCGGATCTTATTTGGTGATGAAACGTGGCATTCAAAAATTCATTTTATCACAGGTGTAGTATGAAGTGGCGTGGGTTTATGTCACGAAGATACGCAGTAGCATTTGCTTTAGTGGTCATAACAACATTTGAATCAGATTGTCCAATTGCCGTTAAAATAGCATCATAGGTAGGTACTTCACCGGACGTTTCAGATTAGCTTAATATCTTAAACTGTTGAAGATAAACGAGAGCTATTTATAGTATTATTTTGTGGTTTTCGAGAATGGTAGCATTGTTAGTTAGGGCAATGACACGGTATCAGTGCATTGCCTTCTTTGCAGACCAAGGTAGAAATATTTGTAAACATAAACAATGATATTTTAGGAACAAACGCGAAACATTGTTTTCCCGCATTTCAGAGCTTTTTTGTTATGCCTTTAACCTTTGTGGGCAATGTTTATTTTATAGATGCGTTACTCGGTTTTATATTGGCAATATAGAATAGACAAGTCTAAATTAATTTTGTAGAAGTAGGATTTGTCCGACCGGATCGAACCTGGGACCCCAAAGCTCCTACGTATCTACATTCCCCACTAGAAAAAAAAGCTAAATTTAAATTCAGAAGCCGGTATCTTCGGTTTTATAATCAAGTTCTTTTTCCCACCGGCTTCCGAAATTAATTTTATTTTTCACTACGTACTGTTCTTTTTGAAAGTCAGTTGTTTCTTTTTTTTTGTTGGTAATATTTGATTTTTATATTTTACTTTTTTGTTTTTGTACCTACCTACTCCACACTTTGTGTACCACGTGTACGTGTATTTATCATAAACATAAACAAAGTGAAATTAAATAAGTTTTATTGAAGCTTATCTACCTACTCACATAGGTACTTCTTAAAAAATTCTTAACGTTGCTTTAGTACCTTTTGACCACCCTGTGAGGTTCCTCTGCCAAATAAAAAAATCACGTAAATCGGCCTAGTAATCACGGAGAAGTCAATGAAAACACATAAATAAATACCGGCCAAGTGCGAGTTGGACTCGCACACGAAGGGTTCCGTACCACCACACTACATATAAAATAACGGCAAAAAAATCACGTTTGTTGTATGGGGAGATACAGCCTGGTGACAGATGGACAGACGGACAGTGAAGTCTTAGTAATAGGGTCCCGTTTTTACCCTTTGGGTACGGAACCCTAAAAATACATACCAACAGACAAACCTAGAACCTCCTCCTTTTTTAAAATGGTCAAAAATGTCGAAGAATGTAGTAAATCATCTTGCGTTTTAACTGTTTTAAGATTATCATAAACAAACACTCAATAATATTATAGTCCATAAATCAATCAAGAAACAAGTTTGCTGTTAAAAAATTAGAAACAAAACACGTCCGGCTACAGCTCGCTATTTATTTTTGGCAGCCATCGATATTGAAGTTGTGATAATAAGCTAGACTTGCCAGCTAGAAGTCGATATTGTCTGTTCTGCGCCGCCTTACCAGCGTTCTTTGAAGCTCACCTGGAGACATGGATCTAACAGAAACCATTTAATAATGAGCAGTCATCATCATCATCATCATCGCCTAGCCTTTTTCCAACTACATATGCTGGGGTCAGCTTCCGGTCTCACCGGATGCAGCTGAATACCAGTATTTTACATGAAGCGACTGATACTAGACTGATGAAAGATCCACGAATGACAGCCGGGACCAACGACTTAAAACGTGCTTTCTGAGACACGGAGAGGTCTTAATATGTAACGAAGGTCACCCATCCTCTGAAAAAACGCGGCAAATGAGCAGTCACATTCCCCAAAAAAAAAAAACAACAGATATCAAAAAAATTTAAGTAAATTTTAATTTCGCGTAAACCCTTCACAGTCAGGGACCATTACGTTCTATGAAAGCCATATTTATAACAAAGTATAATAATATAATATACCTATCTTCTAGTAACGTGTTGGCGACGAGAGCGACACAATCATTTCCGCGATTAAAAGATTAGCCAGCAGGTATCCGGGCTGGAGTAGCGCTACTTTGGACTATGTGGAGGCTCTTTTAATACCGGTGTATTAAAAGATGATGGTATAATAGTAACATGGGATATGGTAATATGGGATTGCGAGCAGTGGTTGTCCTGTGGTGGTCGCGATTTACGTGTAGGTCGTAGGTTCGACCCAGACAGGCTCTTTACTTTGAGTAAACTATTTCATTACCCCTGCTCTCAAAACGATGAAGGAAAACATCGTGAGGAAATCGGTATGTCCTATAACCAAAAACACGAAGACATTTGACATCTACCAACCAGCACTGGGCCCGCGTGGTAGATTATGGCCCATTCTCAACGGGAGGAGACCTGTGTCCCAGCAGTGGAAACATTATAGGCTGATTATGATAAGGTAACAGTTTGCCAGTCGATGTCCCTTTACACCCTGTATTAATTTACTGAGCACGTTATTCAACAAATACAGCGATGTAATTATCATACTACAATATCTTGTGACCGCAACCGCACTGACCACAATCCGGATAGGTTGCGGTTTGACACCGACCGGCTGCTGTCAAATACGAAGAGACAGTCATAATAACTACATGTAATTTCAAAAAGATTTGTGTATTTTAGCGCAGAATAAACAATTTTACTTTCTTTCCTTTTCTTTGATATTGAAAAGCAACTGCTGGTAGTTACGAAATCTAGTGACCAATGGATATAAGTTGCATAAAGGTACCAATTTCCATGTATCTATCTACGAGTATCTTATAAAATAAAGCTGAAGAGTTTGTTTGAATGCGCTAATCTCTAGAACTACCAGTCGGATTCGAAAAAATATTTTTGCATTTGATAGCCTACACAGTTCTCGAGAATGGTTATAGGCTATTTTAAAACGATAGGACCCGTAGAAGCCGAGCAAAAATAGAAAAAAAACCCGAAAGGACGGTAAGCGAAAACGCGGGCAAATATGTAATAACTATTTAGTTACAAACTGTAATGAAACATTTACAACGTGTCGTGATGCAAGTTGGTTTTCTAGTTTCTTAAAATTATTCATTAATTAAAACCCCTCTCAAACGACACTGTAAAAACAGCACAGACAACAAAATTTCCAATTCAAACCCGAACACAAGTTAACATGTCCTAAAACACGCGATTAATTCGACGTACACTGCGCGTCAAAAGGCTGAACACAAACAGTGTAATGGGAACTGCTGAAGACAATCCGTCGCCCACGACAGACGTCCACACGATATATACTTTTTATATACCGGATGGACGGCCACGTATGAATTAAACTAGTTGGATAATCTGTTAAAGTTTTGTCGCCATTTCATGAAATAGCCTAGTGCCTAGTTAGGTATGGTAGATATACCTACAGGGTGGTAGGCACATCGATGCGCTAACTGGAACCATTAATTCAGCACATAATTCTCATTTAAAGCTCCTAGCGCAGAAATTTTAGTCGGTTATAAAAAAAAACTGCTGTTTCATTGATAGGCATTGATGGGGTGCCCGGTCAAAAAGTATGGAACACCTAATTCTGTTTTAAATAACGGATGAAAAATTTCAACGCACAGGGGTGTCCAGAATCATGTACTGAATCCATGATATATTCACCGTAAACGGCAAGTGTCTGTAAAATAGTCTGAATAAATGTTTGTAAAATTGTGCATGATCACGACATGGCATAGTATTTCTTGGAATACAGTTTTCAGATAATAAATCACACACTTTATGGCTTTATGCAAGTAAATGCATCTCCAACTATGTGCACAAAGTGTACCTAAGTGTGTGTATCTTTTATCCATCTTTTACTACGGCAAGCCGTCTGTTATTCTTTTCAAAAACTTTGGTTGGAAAACCTAATAAAATTCAGCACTTTAGAAAATAGTTTCTCTTAAGATTGCAGAAAGCACAAGACGCGTACCATTGATAGCTCGCCGTGTTCATACTCATGAGAGTATGTTCGAGGTCGAGGCAATCTTGGGTATGAACCCAAGATTGCCTCGACCTCGAACATGTAACAACAAAGTAGACTATGTTGGCCTAGCTAGATGCCTATTACATTGTCCGGCCGACTGTCTGGAATGGACGGGGTTAATTGGCGACCACTCCGCTATCCATCTCATTCCTACTCGAATGCAAATCAAAACTGCACGGAATTAAAACTGGATGGAAAGAGGAATCAATTTGCATGCTTTTGTTATCCGTTACAGATTTTTTGTGGTTGTGTTGCTTTCACCATTACACAGTACCTTTTACCATAACGCCGTGTAACCACAGTAGTACGGTATCTTCACACCATGCATTAGTTATAACGTGTTATTATATTTTAGCCGGAACATTGTTTTTAGATGTACCAACTATTCGTGTACGATTCATGTATTTATAGATACGATCGTAGGACTTTCAGGGGCACTAAACAAAATATTCTTTACTAGCGAAATCACTATTTGGATTCGGACAATTACACCCCGTAATTACACTCACCGTTTTCAAAACGCATTGTTGAATTTTCAACGCTCGTTTCAGCGCTTAGAGTTAAAAATGCAAGAGTACAATAATATTAAGGCATTATAAGAGTATGACTCTATCCCTATGAGACAGCCATTTTGTAATAAGGGTGGCAAGAACATCGACGCCCAACCTGTTACTATGGATTTAGTGAAGGCCTATTCAAACCTAAGCGGTATTCGCTGCCGCTGTGGGTAGAGGTACGTACCGCGCGGGTTTCGCTCAGATATTTAGTATCAAGTTCCGCGGCTAGAACGTACTGAGCGGTATTCGCTGCCGCTGTGGGTAGAAGTGCACCTTCCTGAGCGAAACTCGAACTCGGTATTCTACCCACAAGAATAGCGAAATCCGCTTTGGTGTGTAATATTACCGCATACCCACTCGTTTTCTCTACCGCAGACGGTAGCGAATACCGCTTAGGTTTGAACAGGCCTTTATTCATGATTCTGGACTCCCACAAAATTTAGGGTCGGTTATTTTTTTTTTTTAATTGCTGTTCCATACATTTTGACCGCGAAGACCGCGTAACAGCAGTGGTTGAAAATTTTCGTGTTCTTTACAGTTTGCGCGTCGATGCCACCCTTTATAGTCGAATTTCAATATCGTAATGGTGGATCAGAAGCTACCTGTCACCTGTCATCCGATCCCATTTGTCACATAGGTATAATATAATATTATTGCCTTCAAAGGGTCCAGTAACAAATCACCCAACTCTCACCCCTATATTTTATGCTCGATAAAATATAGCTGGTATGCCCAAGACGCAGAAAATTATGGAGGGTCTGTTCAGTTTATCATATTACGCCTTGTCAATAATATATGTCAATCTAATAATGGCGGAGCCCTCACTATATTGATCGACACCTCAAATAGTATCTCTAAATAAACTGATGTTCCAAGTATCGCTGCTTATGTATGCTTGTCAAATGAAGCTGAAGAATTATTTTTTTTTTTTATTCTCCGCGTTAATCTCTAGAACTTTTTTGCATTTAATAGCCTGATTCTTGAGGAAGGTTCATAGGTTCATGCTACGACTCTTAGAAGCTATGCAAAAAAAAAAATGTTAGAAAGAACGCTAAGCGAAAACTAAATAATGGGGCACAGCTATAGAATTTTTTTTTTATTTTTTTTTTTTACAAGAAATTTCACGTGGTCGATGTCACGGGCAGAAGCTAGTAATAAAAATATGCAATTTGTAAAGATGTTGGTTACTAATACTATGCATTAACTTTTGGTTTCAAGTAAAGTACTTCTCCCGAAGGGTTTTTTTAGGGAACATCATCACCCTGTTCAATGCCCTTGACGTATTGAAACATTTGTAGGTAAATGTTGCAGTTACAAACTTGGCAGCCAAGATTGTTGTTCAAACAATTTATATTTGTTCAGGTGCCTCTTTGTAGTACTAGTAACCGTAAACTTAATATTGGTTATTGCATAAACGATTGTACAAATATTAAAGTTTTGGCGGAAAAGCAAGTTATCAAAGTCATTATTTTTGTTTGTTTTTTTTTTTTTATTAGCCTCTATTGTGCAATGGCTTCTGCACTTCTGGGCAAAGTCTTCCCTTTTAGCTTTCAAACCTTTCTGTCTTGTGCGATCTCTGGCCATGTTGGCCCTGCAAACATGATTTTACATTTTTAATTTTTCCTGTAATCTTTACATAAACATCTATCACATACAATAATTTCAGATTTTTCTCTATGCAAACTTCGGGGATACGAGGGGAACGGTACTTTTTTTTTTTAATTTTTCATCATAACCCGAAAACTTTGCAGCCTAAAAAATAAACATTAAATTGTGAATTAACAAACAGCGCTCTTTCATGTAACACCCCACATACACAACACACACCAAAAACTACACACACGTGTATGTGCACGTGTGTGTGTGTGTGTGTGCGTGTGTGTCGTGTATACTAGCGACACTTCGAATTTTTAAGACCCCTTTTAGCCCCTGTTAAAAAAAATACAGCCCCTGTTGCAAAAAAAAATATATTTCTTTCTTATTTGGAAAATAGTTGGGCAAACGTCATCTAAAACTATTCCAAATTTCAAGTTGATAGCATTAGTAGTTCTTGAGATATCCAGCAGTGACAGACGGACAGACAGGGAGTCGCACCATAAGGGTTCCTTTTTACCATTTTGGTACGGAACCCTAACTAGCCGACACTTTTTCCATAAGTAATAGCTAAGCCTACCTAACCAGTTTTATAAATCGAGGGAAGCATTACCTAAGGCCTATTGTATGACAGACTTATTCATTGCAGTGATTTCCAAATACATTATTTACCTAGCCTTCAGGTTAAGCTTTTAACTTTTACTTTTTGCTTAGTAAAATAACTTAGCCTGCTTGCTTATCTAGCACACAAATTGTGCAAGTATAATAGGATTGCACTTGACCAATTTTAAAAATATTAAAAAAATCTCAACGGTATGTCAATAGCGTTCTATTTTTGAACCAAACAAACTCGCGGGCAGAAGTTGGTGTAACATACACATATTACATTAGCTTCTGCCCGCGACTTCGTCCGCATGAAATCTCGTGTTCCTCCAACCCACCGCGTCGCATCGCATCGCCCGCCCGCGCTATTACTTTGTTTTCTTCTTTTTGACCGTCTCCTAGCGTGATGTTAAATAGCCTACAGCCTTCCTCAAAAATAGTACCATCAAATACAAAAATATTTTTTCAAATACGACTAGTGGTTCCACAGAGATTAGCACGTCCAACAAAACAAATTCAAACTCTGCAGCTTTATTATATTACTAGTACGTCGATTTGTACGATTTGGTACGTCACTAGTTATAATCTTCCGGGCTTCCTCTTTCTGTGAGAGAGAGCGGGCCACGCGGACCCAGTGCGGGTTGCTGCATGTCACATGCCTTCGAAATTTTGTTTCTAGGACATGCCGGTTTCCTCACAATGTTTTCCTTCACCGTTTTGAGAGCAATGGTGATGAAATAATTTACACAAAGTAAGGCGCTTGTTTGGGTTCGAACTTACTACATACAACTCTTAAGACGCGGCTGTTACCACTGGGCCACAAGTGCACTGCTCCTATTTATATTTTTTTTTTTTTATTTCTTCAGCCGCACATTTCGTTTCTCGTAAAGAAGTGAAATAAATACAATTTATAATAATTCTATGTTTACGATCGAGTTTTATTTTACAAAGTATACCTATGTGAGTTTTATTGCATTAGCAGCTGTTTTTTTATATTATTTTATTTATATACTATTTCGTATTATGCATCGTACCTATTAGAAGTACTTAAGTAAAAACCGTGACCCAACGTCGAAGTCTGAGTCTTCATTTTGTTCGAAGAAATTTGAACGAAGTAGCTTTCCCACCACCATATAAGTACTTAGGTAATACAAAGATCAAACTATGCATTTTTAGGGTTTCGTACCCAAAGGGTAAAAACGGGACCCTATTTCTAAGACTCCACTGTCCGTCCGTCTGTCACCAGGTTCTATCTCATGAACTGTGATAGCTATACAGTTGAAATTTTCACAGATTGTGTATTTCTGTTGCCGCTATAACATCAAACACTAAAAACAGAATAAAATAAATATTTAAAGGGGGCTCCCATACAACAACCGTGATTTTGTTGCCGTAATTTTATATGTAGTGTTATATATTGTATGGTGGTACGGAACCCTTCGTGTGCAAGTCCAACTCGCACTTGGCCGGTTTTTCTTTTACTTCCCTGATCAAGTTAAAACTAACCAATTACAATATGCTAATAAGCAATGAATTTCATTAACTGTTCGCAAATGTACATCATGTCGGTGGAAAACAAACAACTTGTGTGAAAATTTTGTCACTGTGTGCGTCGTCATCGGTAAAATAAATAAAAACATAGTTTGACAACTTTATCAACAACAAATTGATCGATGTGATGACGCTTGAGAGAGGCCTATGTCCAGCAGTGGCCGAAACGGCTGAAACGATTATGATGAACATACCTAAACAAATGACCTTGGTACACATAGGCACATAAAATGAAAAGTTTTGTTCTTTAATTTATTTTCATAATTTAACAAGCTAAAAATCTTAAAACATACATACCTAATAATATGTAAGAATATATAAAAAATAATAAAATATAATTATAAAATATTCATAAGGCATCAAAAAATTCGTCCGCACCGTTCATCAAGAAAAGTGCCCAAAAGGCTGGCAGCATTGCTAGCTGTGGTTCAAACGAAATTAAGATAAGTACCGTCACATAATAATGTTTATGTTGGTATATTATTATGTTACATATGCGGGAATTAAACCAGTCTTACCAAGGGGTATCGTATTACCCAGTAACTGGGTTGTGGAGGTCAGATAAATAATGGTATTCAGCTGCATCCGGTTAGACTTGGAAGCCGACCCCAACATAGTTGGGAAAAGGCTAGGCAGATGATGGTGATGCGGGAATTAAACCCGTGACCCGTAGTGCAACACCCAGTTCAATGTGTCCCAAACGTCCCGTCAAAATACTAGAACAGTACCTTTGTATCTTGGATTCTTGGATGTCATTCCTACCCGACTGGCAATCATAACATACGCTTTTATAGCCATTTTACAGTCAAAACACGGTTGTTGGCAGTTTTATTGACATTTAAATAATAAATGTTTCAGAAACACATTGTTTTAGTGCAGTTTGCGTCTAAACTACTAATAAAAGTGCATCAGGCCGTGGAGACCCTGAAATAATAATAAGTCACTTACTAGCAATTAAATGTGTAATGAGGCCAAAAGGACTGGACAGCCTAGGCTTATTGTGAGCGATGAAAAGCTACAAATTCTTTCAAAGGCATTTCAAAAACCAACACCAGAAGTTGAAGTTTGGTAATGAAAAAACTAGACAACGGTTTATACTGGGGAAGTCCCCACAATATCTAGGTTTCCCTGTCGCCAGCATTGCTTCTGGAACTCGGCATCGCTGGCTGGCGAGGAAAATTACAGGCTGAAGACAATTTTCAACGGGGTCTCAAAAGTCAAAGGTCGGTACCGTATCTTCAAACACTTTGTTTCTTTGGTATGTGGCAGTTGGCACAGATATAGGTCGTAACTATCTACCATAAACATAGGCGTCAATAAAAAGAATTACATCTAAGTTTTAATTTGAAATCGTACAAAATCTCAATAAATAATTTTATTAATCTGAAGAAAACGAGACGGGTCCATAGAAACCATTTTACCCGCTGAGGAACATCCCATTAACATATTCAATCGGCCCCGTATCTGTTACCCGATAATCTATCAACCTATAAAGCCATAGATTTGGGTCACCTACGGATAAAGGTCAAAGGGGATGCTAGTACGACCACAAAGGGAAAAATCTGAAGTCGCTTAGTCGGACTAAGGATCGATAAATCTTTTGAAAACACAAAAAAATGTTTGATAATTAAATTTTTGTATTTTATTTTCATGATTTTAATTTAGCGACTAAGTATACATTTTCCGAAATCTTTGGAAAATTTATAGACTGGGTATTATGGTTAATGACGATCTGAGTTTAAATCTAGATCTTGGGAATTAAGGCCTTTACGGTCCTGGGACCAGAGTCCAGTCCATGGGTTACCAACCTGATCTACCTAGTTGTGATTGTTTGTCCAAAATGTCATCAACCAATCACACAAGTTTTCATGAGTTGCGTATCGCACTTGTAAGTTTTCAGTGTCTGTAATCCCGGATGAACAACATTTCGGCTTTACCTATGTAAAACTATCAACCATTTTTACTTCTCGCATAAATAAAATTGAACGAACCACACATAACTTGAAGTTAAAATATACATGTAGGTAGGTAAAACTTCATCACTATGGTAAACTTCAACTGAATTTGAAAAATAACGATAAACATGAAAACAAATTACGGTACGACGGCAATTAAACATACGTAATCCTCGAAGACTCAATCACAATCTCAAAAAATAAAAATATCAAAAAATCGGAAATAAAGATAAACTCCACCACACCACAGTCGATAAACTACGCAAAACACATCCGAATACTTCTAAATATATCCGAAACGAACACGTCAACAGTTGCCACGGAACTACGGAACTCCAAATATTCATATCATAAACAAAAATAAACTACAACAAGACCTTTTTCAACCAAATTAAAAAAGAGAGTTGTAAACTTTTTAAAACATACCTGAACTCCTTTCTCCTCCGTTTCGGACATCACTACGTTCAACTGAATGCTTTGATATTTGAATGTGGAACGTCCAGTGCACAGGAGAGGCGGGAATGCAATGAAGGAACCGCGGCTGTGAAGGGAAGCCGTATACTAACCACGACGGACAGTCAGTTCGAGAAACGCGCCGTTTGTTTAGGTTTGGTTGGTTGGACTGCCCATTGAAATTCAATAAGGGAATTTTCTACAAAGGATTAAACAAAGAACTCATACAAAATATTTTTGATAAAGTTGTAACTATAACGTCACCATGCAATAAAATAAATTAATTAAATAAATAAAATAGTATATAAGTACTAACACAGGATATATTGTTACTAACCTTTTTTATGTATGTTTGTTTTTGTCAGTGTGGACCTTTTGTTGTCTATTAAATAAATAAATTATTATTATAATAATAGCACTTGGTTTTGGATAAGTAAGTTATCCTACATAAAAAAAACAACAAGTTAAAAGTTAAGTATTTATATTGAAAGTTAAACGTTAACAAGTAGAATTAGTAGAAATTCTTTCTATTAACAAGCGTTTAGTTTCACAGAGTAACTTTCAGTCTACAGTCAAAAGTTCGTGACGCACGAGTTGCTGCGATTTAAAATAAAAAGTATCTACGGTTGATGGGACCACAGAACAGTGGATGGGACCGTACAATAGTGATATTTACGAAAGCTAGAAAGAGATATCGAAGGTTAAAAAGAGATATCGAAGGTTAAAAAAGACACATCAATTACGTCCAATTTTTGTTTTTGCTTTAAAAGGGCCTCCACGAGAAACGACGGGTTAGTCCTGTACGCCCATCCTTATTACCAAACTTGCTGACCACCTAGTCTATTCGTCATAGGATAGATACATGACCTTTTTTCCTATAGATTGCACGCACTTTATACGACACGAGTGCCGAAGAATGATCCATAAAACTTTTGTAACATTAATGAAACTGTGAAGAAAAACACGTGTTTCCCTGCGTTTCAATCTCCTAGTGTGCGTTCAGTATATCAGTGAGTGGAAAACTCAAATGTACATAAAACATGTATAATGTATACACATGGTCTTTTTATAATAATATGGTTATCATGCAACTCGATAATAAATGCAAATAAGATTATTATCTCCTTCAGAATGTTTTGTGCGAAGTATTGAGAATTTAATATACTTTTTTGCCCTTTATACAAGGAGCAGCAGGCATGGCACAATAATATTATGTTTATTATAAAAAGTATTATACCTGGTATTCCCAAAGAGCTTGCGTCAAAAGGATGATCGTTATGATCGCAGTCGTCCTCATAAAAGGATAGATGGTATCCCATATTGCAATGCCCAATTTTCCAGGCAAGCTTGGTGATTATTATTATGATCTTTAACAGTCAAAATATGTATGACGTCATATAATTTCTCTTCTCGTACAGAGGCCAGCACATCAAGCTACCGCAATCTGTCAAATATTCCCAATTGAATATGAACCTTATTCCTTTGCGGTAAAGTTGAAAATCTATCAAAGAAATTTGACAGATTGGGGTAGTTTGATGTGCTGGCCTCTGTACATGAAACAGAACCCCATAAATACAACGTATTCGAGTTCCGGCAACGTACGTGAGCAGGTACAGTCACATATTGGTTTAACAATACACTACTGAGATAAACCAAGAATGGAATATACAACCCAGCTGAAGATAGTAAAATCCCAAAGGAGGAAGAACAGTTAGAGGCGAAAAAATGCACCAAAAAAGATAATGAATTAATGAGACAAGAACATGATGATGAATGAAATCTCAAAAACAACACCTAATGTGGAGCAGACGACAGCTGGTCAGCGTGCCTCTGGTCACGTACACTTATGTAGACTAGAGCAAGGACAAAGAGTAACCTGGATTGAATTTGAATACAGAAGTGGGATGTCAACAATAAGGTTGAATAAGAACAAAGAGTAATAATGGTTTTAAAACGCAGTCAGTGTTTATCCCAATACCAGAACAAAACATAGATGGCAAGAGTCTATTTTATGAAAAAGAGATTTAATCAAGAAACTGATAAAGTTATTATTATCTAGCTTTTGGCCGTGGCTTTGTCTGCGTGGAGGTCGGAATTTATACCATGGGAACGTCCAACCGGGATAAAAATTATCCTATGTGTCAATCCAGGTCATAAACTACTAATTTCATCTAAATCAGTATAGCCGTTTTTGTGTGATTGAATAACATGCAAACATATAAACCGTCACATTTATAATTTAGTAGGATAGTAAGTTTAAAGGTTTTTTCCTATTTCACTAAAGCGTAAGCTCGTCGACATGTGTATCCTGCCTATCCTAATCTACGGCACCCAGACTTGGTCTTTGATAGGGGTTTCAAACTCAAGGTTTGCCAAAGAGCGATGGAGCGTAGCATCTTAAAGATTAAAATCATGAACCAAATTCGCAACACCACAATACGCTCCAAGACAGGTATCGCCGATGTTGGCGATAAGTCTGCGAGGTTAAAGTGGGACTGGGCGGGTCACATTTATAGGATGCATTCAGAGAGTTACAGTGGGAGCCTGAAGACGGGCGTCGTCACCGAGACAGGCCTAAGAAACGCTGGCGTGACGGTTTAGACTCGTTCCTGACCGACTGGACGGAGAAAGTACAGCTTAAGGAAATATGGAAGAAAATGGTGGAGGCCTTTGCCCAGCAATGGGACAGCACAGGCTTACGGAAAAAAAGTAAGTTTAAGGTATTAAGAACATAAGACAAATAAACACCAAGACAAGTTACAGAATGTGCACTTAATTTCTAACGTGGCGATATTTTCGGGAGCGTTGACGTCCACATCACGGCATCACGATAACACAGTGGAGTAAAATATTATGGAAACATAAGAAAACGCTTTTAAACCGTCCACGATAAAACGTGCATGTATTTCCATACAATCTTACCACTCACCGAGAATCTTCAAGCAAAATATGTATACGACCTTGTATATTATTATAATATTAAAACTCCTGAGCAACGTTAGGTACTGGCAACTGGGAAGTGTGCTGCCGGCAAAGTTTGATGCAAATTGATTTACCCTATAATTGCATCGCTTTTGGGAGCACATCGGAAAAGTAACAGAAAATAAAAGTTACTTTAGCATCGTCGTAAAACATTTTTACCGATTTTCAATAAAGGAGGAGCTGTTTTTTTTTTATTGATAACTAACTCTTTAAATGATAACATTATTGTAGCTACTTCATTCCAATCTGACTCAAACACAAAGATGATAGAAATGTACATATAAGTTAATTGAGATCATTTTATTGTGTTTTTGAGACACCTGAATAGTTATCTAAAATTTCTCTATTTTCATGTGGATTTATTGAACCGTTTTAAAACATGTAGTACTCATTCGTTCTACTAGTCAGCACTTGCGAATTACTCACAGAGGCACTGTGAAAATCGTACCACACGATAAATTCGTAACTAAACATTGTACTATTATTACTACGTAACACTGGCCAGTGCAACCTCTAGTTTGTGTCCAATTGTTCTAAATTATAGAGTGGTGTGGGCGGAGCTATTCATGACTCTGTTGTAACTGAGGCGGTTGCTTCGATAGGTATATTGAATGGAGAAATATTAACTATGGGCAGTTTACACAAATAGGAAAAATTCAAGAGGATAAGTGTAAGTAAATCCAGGGAAATTACTAAGCAAATTGACTACCAACATAAATTGTCCGTATACTCAAATCAGAACTCTCATTCTTTGACAGTTGTGTGAAATGTCTATAACAAGGCAAATTGATGTAGGGTGTCCGTATATTTTTCCTGAATTAACGTTATCTCCTTATCGGTTTATAACATTACACCGAGCTACGATCGCAAATCCTTCGGATGGTGGTCATTATGCATATATTGAAGATTTTAGGCAAAATACGTCTTCCGTATGGCCCAACGAGCTGTGGGCCAAAATGGCCACTATGTGCAGCCCTGACTCAGCCAGAAGACGTCGTGACAGACCCCGTAGAAAATGGTCGGACGAGCTGGACAAAACAAACGACCAGTGGTCCACATTAGCCCTGGTTTTTAAGTCATGGGAAGAAAGCGACCTTTTTCTGACAGTGGGATGATGCAGGCTAACGGTTATAAGTAAGGCAAAGTTAACTTAAGAAAAGCTCTCGTATGTTAATTAGAAATAAATAGTATTTATTCTGCACAAACAAGACGCACATTACAATAAAAAATTGACAAAATAAACACTAACACAAATATAGCCAAAAGCCTCTTATTCAAATCCATAAAAATTTTAATTAAATAATTATAACGTATTAATTCTATCGAAGTGGAGGTGCTTGGGTTAGGCCTATGGCCAGCAGTGGACGTCTTTCGGCTGAAATGATGATGATGAATTCTATCCCGCAAGCCTGTAAAATCTCACTGCTAGGCTCAAATCCCGAGCTCTAACTCCCTGAAGTCGAATGTCACAGAACTATTGCCATTACAAAATGTAACAAACATACATACATACGGGTCGAATACAGAACCTCCTTTTTTGAAGTCGGTTAAAAATAAAAAGAATGAAAGAAAATACGTTTTTTTGCGGTAAACATGACGCAAAATGGAACATAAACACAAAAAAAAAGATAAGAAAAGGTTGCGGGAAACATGCGTCATATCTACGTAAAACGGCTATCGCTAAACTTCTATCCATTTCTTCTCTCTCAAACGAAGCTGCGAAGTGAACATCGAAACCCAGTTAATAATAGGTAGATGGTATAGAGGTATGTGGTACTACTCTCAATTGCTCCGTAATTAGGTCGGCCCGTAATTACGGTACATCCTTCCCGCGCCGGCCATCAAGTAAGAATGAGGGATAGGAAAATGTGGACGAGGGGATGTCCATGTTTTATGTATTTGTATACATTGTCCGGTGTGGTGGTCTGGAAGACTCTGCGTAATTAATTTTTTCCATAGGTTTTACAACCTAGGTATACCTACATGGGTACTTACCTACATTAATAGGTATGCATATATATGTGAGAGAGGCAATAACTCAAAACTTTCATCAATGTGAAGTAAAAACAGTGATCAAAAATCATGATTTGTTAGAAAATCTTCAGAAAGAGAAAATTACTTGAAATATAACGTATGTATGTACTTATTATTGATTTCGGAAAAAGCTAATTGGGATGAGAATTGAACACATTATATATGCGAATATAATATTTCCTGAAATTCATTGACTATCTGCAAATTAATGAAATCGTTAAAATACCTAAATGAAAACTACCGACCACCAATATCGAATCATGTACCATGTAGGTACCTAAACCGCTCTTGTACTCAGGCGTAAATATGTACTCACCTACACATAAAAACAGGTATGATACTATTATATTACAGTTTACAAAACATAAATCAAGGATATAACTAACATAACAAAATCGAATCGAGTAAAAATAACTTGTAACTTCTGCCGCGAACACAGCGCCATCTTCGTTAGTTTTACAGAAACGTTGGGAAAATTCAGCGCGTTAGTTTTCAGCGGTGCCTGAACTTTCAGTGGATTGTTTAGTTTCGGCGGCAGGCGCTTGGCGTCGCTGTAACACTTTTCTAATTGTGGTTTTCAGACGTCGTAATATTTTGGAGTTGCAGCCACTTTGCTTTTAAAATTGCGAACAATGTGGTTAAAAGGCGCTTTGCTTTGCGTAAATTATCTCATCACCACTTCTCTCAAAACGGCGAAGGAAAACATCGTGAGAAAGCTGGCATGTCCTAGAACCAAAAATTCAAAGACATGTGACCAATGACGTGGGAATGGGCCCGCGTGGCGGATTATGGCCCACTCCCTCTGTCAGAGAGGAGGCCTGTGTCCCAGCAGTGGGAACATTATAGGCTGATTATGAGTAGAAAAGAAGATACGTAGATACTTATAAAGAATAAAAATAGTATCCTTGTTGAAAGGATCTCAACAATTCCACACATGAGCTGAGATTTACAATGACCTTTAAACGCTCTCTGAACAATAAAAAACGATTATGATCCACTCATGCTGATTGACAAATTGCATCACGTGCAGCGACTGATGACTAGCATACTTCCTATTTAACTACGATATAGGCACGATCAAAGTAAGGAATCATAGATTACTATCGAAGATAAGGCTACGGTGGCGATGGGTGAACAGTTATCAAAATCAAAAGTCATTTGTTTACACTAGGCTGAGAATCAGCATTTTTTGAACGTCTTGCATGAATATTTATATGAAAAGGCCTATCATATTGGAGAAATATAGTTAGGTATACATAATATGTATATGTTTTCCGCAGAAATCTTGGCAGTTGCGCCTAGTTACGGAGAGAAAGCTGACTGCCAACTTTTAGCACTCAATTAAGTAAATCGAGTTGAAAATGGAATGGCGTTGGCCAAATCCGTCGTAAAAATTGTTCTCTAAACATCTGCTTTTTGAAATTCGTCGTTGAGGTGAGAATACGCGACAAAACAAGTGCGTTCGCTTTCGATTTTGTAAGAATAGTTGGGTGAACAGACAGAATTGTCATCAGTCTGTCTTCAGCCCAAAAACGTCCTTTGTTGGACACCGGCCTCCTTCAAGCATCACCACAGCGACCGCTACAAACAAGCTCTTCGTAAGGAACTTCGTGCTATTCTGTTCTCACAATCAGTACAGCAAACTTATTCATGATAACTTGTCTTTTCCTACTCTTTGTCAGCATCAACAAGTTGATTGCATCACAGTAAGGGGCTCGTCCGTCTGCTATTCTTAGACCTGGAGACATCCAGCGTAATTGGCTCGATGTAAGCCACTAGGCTATTTCCATTGTGCAATCGTGTGCTAGCCCACGTAATAATAGCTGTTGATTTCTTTATGAGTACTTAGGGATTATAGGTCGTGCCGGTTGCGGAGGTAGAAATACTTAGGTATGTGTATGATTTTACTCGAGACAAAGTAGTTAGGTACCAATTGTTTCATTCGACAATGCGATTTAATTGCTTGTGACTTACCATAAGGTGAACCAACAATAAAAGTTGCACTATCTGAACATTGTTTTGACGATGCAAGTTATTTGTGGCTCCAATTTAACTGTATGCCACTGGCAAGAAACTTGCATCGCGTAGATTAAGGCTTAAAGCCCACCTCCAAACAGTTATCTAGTGATTTGATCTCAGCTCTTTTTGTCCGTAATGGCAATCGAAGTTTGTTGATGCAACGGCAAAGTACTCGTATTAAAACTTCATACGGAGACAATATTTTAGATAATGTTGACAATGACAAATTGTTTACTCTATTTGGATAATTAGCTAATGAGAAAAACTCCCATGTGTCATAAAGTGATTGATGTAAAACTTAAATTTTAAATGAGGCACATTATCTTGCTTGAGTTTGTACGGTAGTGACAAATATTACCTAGTAGTAATTATTAGGAGTTGGTACATTTTTCGAAACCAGAATAATCAGTAACAGTTACTGAAAAAATAGGTCTCTGTGGACAACCTTGACCAAGCGGTAAAGAGCGTTTACGCCGTACGGCATTTCATACAAACTTTCAAGCCCTTGTTTTTCGAAATCTAAAAAGTTTTCGAAAAATAGTGTTACAACCAAATTAGACCGATTTTGAATTTTCCATAGAAACAGAGATTTCCAGTATTTTTTTTTTAATAAGATATTGCGAAAATGTTCTCTAGTAACTTTTTAGACCCTTATGTCCTGCGCATGAAGTTTCATTAAAATCGGTTCATTCATTTCGAAAAACAATGGCTTGAAAGTTTGTATGAAATGCCGTACGGCGTAAACGCTCTTAAAAGTAATAACAATGGTCTCATTATAATATGAAAATATCTAATAATATTGTAATGAAGCTGTGAAGCAAACAGAAAGTGAAAGATAAAGGAAAGTAAATACCCGCGACCACCTGCAAGCTATTGCCAAGAATTATTTGAGTTGTTGCCATAACCGACGAACAAGCACAAAAAGTTACAAAGCCCCAGGCAACAGTATCTGGCAAACAAATAAACAGTAGTAATAATAATAGAAGAAAAAGCGGAACACCCAATAACATATAACTATGGCTTTTGCACAAAGCACTTTTAATAATGGCGCTAATACAAGGACCAGTCTAGAGTTCTGGACATTCGGTATTTAAACGAAATCGAGCCACAGACATTGTTGAAATAATAATGCTCAAAATCATTCCAAAAAAAAAAACAGTTTGTTATTCATCAATTAGTCAAAAATGCGACAAGTATTATGTCTGGTAACCCAAACAGTCGTTTTAAAAACACCAAATAATCTCAGAGATCTAAAATCGCATAACAGAAAGTATTTTTACAACTCAAACGACATGAGGAGGCGAAGCTAAATATAACTAAATCACTTCTGTCGTCTGCAATTATTCTATTGGATGCGCGGGCGCACTTGAGCGCGACAAATGTTACATGCTGCGTAAACAGAACATTTAGGTACTTATTCTGCTCTATCGTCGTCATCCATATCCTGCTCCTATCCCTGTTTATTAAGTCGACGCAGCACATTTTTTTTTTTTGTGTATCTACATCTTTTTCAGCTTTCATAAAAATTTTGTCTGTCTGTTTGTTCCGGTTAATCTCCGAAACGGCTAGACCGATTTTGACGGGACTTTACTTTCACTGGCAGATAGCTGATGTTATTAGGAGTAATTTAATCAACAAAATGAAACCCACGGAATCCAAAGCACGCAAACGAAGTCGCGGGCATAGCTACTGTGAAATAAAAATCAATACACAAAAAGCAAAAATATGGTATATACTCGTATATACCTGGTGACTTATGAAAATAATTCGGAAAAGCGATTCGTTCCTAATGGGCTGACCTACATCATTTTAAATGAGTTCAAAATAAACACAAAAAGAAGTTTCAACATGTACCTAATACTTTACCGTTATCTTTAGACTTGTGAATAGTAAAAATAATTTTGAATGCTCTATTCTCAATGTTTATTATAGAAATGTACCTAAAAATACAGTTTTATTTTTAAAGCAGCGATGTGAATCTGGGATTGAACATCAGCTGTGAGAATCGACAGAATACTGTAAAGCGAGGTATCCACTAGGTATCTTAGCGCACTAACTGTGCTTCGCGCGTCTCCACAAATGTGTTTGCATAAAATCGACCCCCATGTCAAACCAAATTCGCGAAGCGCTGATGAAATGTCATCATAGCTTCGCATCATAGTCTTCTTCTTTTAGAGTCAAAGCAATGGTACTTTTTTGATTTTTTGTGTCCAGTAGATAGCCAAGATAATAGCAGCATCTGTCGCGTATATTTTCATTTTAGATAAGGATCTATTGTCCCATTCAGTTAGACACTTTTAAGGAAAAGTGTCTTACTTTGGACGCTCCAGCAAGTGTAGGTATATAATGTATACCCAGCTTTAAAAAATACATAATTTTGTTACACGTGCCGATTTCAGTAAAGTAAACATAAAAGTTTTCAGTTGATTATTTTTAGGATTAAAACATCAATTACATTAATAGATGATTGAATCCAATGTAGATCATAAGTTGACGATGAGTGTTTGAGAGCATTTGATTTATTTTGTAATGAATTTAAATTAAAATAAAATTATTGAAATAAATATCTACGATTTTGCCGGCAATATTGCTGTGACAAATCGAGTTTACTAAACTGAGAAACGTGAAAATCTAGCGATTTTTGTCATATTTTCTGCGCCTCAGCAAACAACCCAGCATATATCAGCACATCTATAAATACAAGTAGGTACGCCGTACGTCACATCACATCAAAGACTTTATCTCGCATGAAACGCTTCAATAAACCCGGCAGGTTCCGAAACTAGTTTGTGGTCAGCTCCAGGGCTCATAAATCGTAAATATAAACATTTTACACAACGAACACCTTTCGATTTATGAAAATATAAACATTTTACACATCGAACACTCGTAAACTGTTTTACTGCGATGCTTTAACGTAATTTTATACGAAATTAATTATAAAATAAAACAGCTGCGTAATTTTCTATCCATTCCATCTCATGAAACTTTAGATTATGTCATTTGTGTCGAGACAAACTTATGAGCAGTTTTTCTTTCAGGAAAAAGACGTGTGAATCTAAAGACGGCGTTTATTATTATTCTGTTTTCTATTTTATTCAATTTAATGTACCTCATGTAAAACATCTTGGACTTCGTTTGATCGAAGTTGAGACATTAAAAAAAGATTTATGATCGTACCAGGCGGATTTCTGTAGATTTTGCGTACCCCCATGAAAAGAAGGCGCAAGTTTATGCATGTCTCTACTAACTAGCTGTGTTTTGCTTTCCTTCATTTTTCGGTTAGTCCATCTGTGCAGCTATCTAGTACCTCAAGCTACTCCTCAAGTTACAATGATACAGTGAATCAAGGTGAACTTTTTTGAAAATGCTACATCTACATGTTAGATTAACATGCACTAAAACAAGAGTCACGTCCCTGAACCAGTAACGTGCGTACGCGCAGTGTAAACAAACGGTGTCAGTCTGTTAGTTTTTATAACAAACGTACAACTCGCTCTAAAATATATTATATCAGTGCTCACTCAAACGCTTTCTTCTTTCAATAACTATTTTCGTGCTTTTCCTCAATGCCATGTCTGGTCGTGTCAGCTCGACGTTGTTGTTTTATTCTAAGAAATAAAAGGAAATGCGTCTATTAGCATAGGAACTTAAGTGCTTCTACATAGTCGCTCGTTGATTGCATGTCTTCAGGCACAGAGTAACCCCATGTGATTCAGGTAATGTGACATAGTACTTCTAAGCCTATCTTTCCAAACCAGGCACATTTGAATTGTCAAGGAGTCAGTCAGAAAGATGAAGCTTGAAGAAGAAGAAGAAGTTGCCCATTCCAAAGCAAAGTAGTTTCTTGTGGAGAAGTACCTGGTACGGGCCAGAAACCCCAAGAACACCATCTTTAATCAAAACTTAATACTTATTTCATTAATTTTCCCTAGAAATCAGATATTTTGAAGTTGACTTAACTACTGATTGAGCTATAGGATAGAAGCTGTTTACTAGTCCCTAGAGCCTAGGGGTTACCGGTTAGGTTACTTAGGTACATAATCTAAACAGTTTAGGGCCTAAACCATTTATATTATTTTCTTTTGTTTATAGGTTGGATTTTTTATTCCAGCTTAGTTTATGGTTCCCTAACAATGAAAGCTTCTCGCAGTATATTTAATCAGCTACCATCAGTTATCAAAGCGTCAGTAGAATAGCCTAACGTGCTCATGGTTCTGACATTATAATTTATTTCACAGGAAGTAGCTGGCTACTATTATTTAATTTCAGAAGATTATATTGAATACTAGCTTCCGCCCGCGGCTTCGCCCGCGAGGTATGTTGATAAAAACTATATCCTCTGTCCTTCCCCGGGGTGCAATCTATCTCTCTGCCAAATTTTATCGAAATCCGTTCAGTGGTTTAGGCGTGAAAAGGTAACATACAGACAGACAGACAGAGTTACTTTACTTTCGAATTTATAATATTAGTATGGATTTACTTTGCTTAAAAAAGGAAAAAACAGAAAATTTCATCCATATACTTATCCTATTTTCTCCTAGGTACTCGATTTTATTGCCAAATAACATCAGTTGTTTGTTTTCATATTGTCGGTCGGTATATAACGCTAATAAATACAACGACTTTTAATGCGCGCGAGCACGCCATCGGCGATACAATAGTTTTGTTTATTTGTTTTTCTCGTAAAGTTGTAATGCCAACTTTCGAATGGATTTAACATTTATAACTCTCGTGTTAATGACATTGTTTGTTATTTTATTTCTTACTTGTGGTTTCAAAGTTTTAAGAATATTTTTGCATCATCATTTAAGGAATCCCAATCGATCTATTCCATAAAAATCTCACTATGAAAACTTAAGTGAAGTAAGCTGTTAATGGTGTCAATCCCTAGGATGAGGTGAAATGACAGCTCACTTCACCTAAGTTTTCACGATTAAACTGTTACAGAATAGGCCGACTCTAACATAACGTCCTATTTCTACTATTTTAATTAGGTAGATACCTACATGAATATAGGTAGGTATCTATCTTTTCAGATCTTTGAATTACATTCTCCAGGCGTTACATTACATGGGTCTCCGTACGTTGATGACATTCTTACTTTTTTTTGTTATATAGGTAAATTACTACTAAATAAACAAAATCTATGATAACCCCTGTAAAATATCCGGAACCTTTATCAGTAGGTACCTAAATATCTAATGCTTATTTTAATTCGTTTAGCAAAATACTTGTATACATCGCCATAACAATATCTTATGGAAACAAATGAACACCAATAAATAAAGTGTGACACTAAAGATGTAAACAAAACGCTATTTTAGTGTCGGCCATTAGGGCTGATCATATTAGAAGGCTACGAAAATGCATTGTTTTAGAACCCCGTGAGAAAACATGTCCTAGAACCAAAATTTCGAAGACATGTCTCATCTACCAACCCGTACTGTGCCCGCATGGTGGATTACGGCCCATTCCCTCTCACAGAGAAGAGGCCTGTGTCCCAGCAGTGGGAATGGTTTAGGCTGATTTTGATTATGTTCATCACAATATAAAAGCAAGATCTTATCTTAAACTTATCCATCTTAAACACCAAGTAGGTACGAATACACTGGCAATAGTCTCATCAAAATACTCACTTACAGAGCGACGAACTGCTATAAACAGGCCAAGGGTACAATCAAGACGTACAAACAAAGTCAGACAGTGCCAACCCTACCAGGCACGTGATCTTGTCAACGTTACCCCTCGCTGCCAAATAATGCGACCGGACTAGCCTACACATACCTCACACCAAGTACGCAGCAGAAAGTCCGGTTTGAACAACGCATGATCATAAATACCGTACCTAAGTACTTGATAAACCCAGCTGTTTCAGATTTCCATGGACATTTTTAGACTGCTGAACGGCTTTCTAAATTGTTTGTACTTACTTGATATTTCAATATTTCGGAGAATTTTAGGGCTGAGATTGAATAATCATCTGGTGACTACAGTGACTAGACGATTATTCGAAGAGAAACGCATTGCAACGAAGTAGCTATGGCCTAGCAAGTACTAGTGCAAGCTTATCGGAAAACCCAAACCTCATAGTTTAGTCAAAGCACACTTAGGTTTTCGCCACAGTTACAAAGAACAGCCCCCTGAATAGTCAATCCATTACCGCTACCAAGAGCGTTTACGCCGTACGGCATTTAATACAATCTAAACTTTCAAGCCCTTATTTTTCGAAATTAATGACTTCATACGCATATGCAGAATAAAAAGGTCTAAAAAGTTAGTAAAGAACATTTTCGAAATGTCTTATTAAAAAAATTATAACTATTGTTTAGATATTGTTTCTATAGAAAGCAAGATTATTTTTTTAGTTACATTATATTTTTAGCCGACAAAAACGAGAAGAGGTTCGTGTATATGTTTTTGAAAGTTCGGATACAAAAATATTCAAGCGTTATGGACACTTGAATATTTTTGTATCCGAACTTTCTTTGTATTTCGTGACCCTGTGGAAAAATTTACCCAGAAAAATTTCCACCTCTTGTAGGTAACCAAATCGCTCCGATAAAAATACGAATAAGAAGAAAGAATTGTTTGTTTGTAACATTATTTATGACAAGGAAATAATTTCTCGCCACCTAGCCGTAACAAACGAGGCCCGACACGCTACTCTTCGCGCATCAAACAAAAATACAACACAATAATAAAATAATAAATGATTATTTTCAGTAATGCTATAATTCAGTGTGGAGCGTTAGCGTTTATGATCCACGCGATAATCGCGACTTGCTGGCAAGTGGCGCGTTACTATTTTACACTTTGTTATACTGAAATAACTAAATACATTATACACGATACTTTACGTAATCTGCATTCGCGATTTATTTGCAAAAAGTTCAGTTTCAACTTCAAACATTTTTATATCCTTTTTAATAGTGCTACTCACTGTGAAATCAACTTAATTGCCATTAAAATAAAGTTGATATCTGTTTAACTTGAAATAATATATATTAATTTGAAACAAATTTGAATAGATTTTAAATAAGTATCTTATAATGAGTAGTAAAATCGTGGCAAGCCCAGACTAAGATGACGGAGTGAGCTGCTTGCCTCTGGACAGAGAGAGGTGGAAGTATTCCGGTCAGTGGGACAATATGGGAGGAGGTTCGGATTTTTTTTTGTATATTACAATATTATTATAATCAAGACCCTTATTTTTAGTTCAAAGAATCAGCGTTGCCATCCAACGTGGCAACGCTGCCAGTCTTCTGGGAACCTTTCCTACCGACAGCGATGCCGACGAATTTTTTGATGCTCAATGAGTTCTTTCCTATTTTTTTCCTTTGTACATAATATATATATATATATATATATTGTAATGTTAAATTGTATATTGTTTTTAAGATTTCATAATAAGCATGTAAATTATAAATATCGAATTTTAAATAAAGACCCTAATGCTAATGTGTCAATTAGACAGTCACTAGTCACAGCACTGCTCAAGGATCAGTCACTTGAGATCACTTATTAGTCAAGTCTTACATCCAATGTAGGTTCTTGGTTCTCATTCTTTTTTTTTAACTCTAATTCATTTTATCTGTCGTCTACGTGCAGAGTGTTCCAGACCTAGAAACTAACACAACAAAAGCTAAAATAAAATCTTTCTCAGTTGTGTCAAACATTTCACATTAAACACTAGAAACGTGAAACGCATCACGTCTTCAGCGAAGAATAGAAAAGGTACATAAACTGTCAATCGTCACTTAGCTAATAGTACACACGCATGTCTACTGATTCCACTTTGAACAGCTTGTCAAGCCGATGGAGTGACAGACAGGTTTTTAAATGATTGTGTTTTGTAAACTTTACTCCATGTGGAATGATTTTATTTGTTCTACACCTTGGTTTAAAAGCTAGAAGCTAATCGTCCTATCGTCGGACCTCTATTTTTACAAGAGAAAGATAACACTGTCGAAGTGGCCGAATTCTGTTCGGAGCTTATTTAAAACATACAAAATGGAATCATCGATACGAAAGATAGAAAAAAGAAAGAAAACTTGTTTATTCTGCACAAAAAAGACGCACATTACAAAAAAAAATACTAAATAGGTACACATTCACACAAAGTAGCTAAAAACCTCGTATTCAAAACCTTAAAAGAAAAAGACAAGAGGAATTATGAGAGCAAAGAGTATTATAATAATACGGGAGTATGAGAGTTACTTCCCCAGTCAACATGTCCCAGATTGTCATTTTTGTCCCATAATATTAGTCAGCGATAGACTTTAACGACTGTCCATAATTCTAAACATTTGTCTATTTAATTTGTTAATCAATTATCCGTTTCCTAAACATAGCAACAGCGATTGATGAGGCCAGTCCGAAATGCCTGAAGACATCAATAAAATGTAAATTAAAAACGACGATAATTTATGAACAGCTGGTCAGACCGTCGGATGTAGCACTGTTAGCTGTTAGCACTGAAGAACGGGCTTCCTTTACGTCAGAGCGCGATGTGTTACAAATTTTTGTGTTTTCACAATGTTTTATTGGTACTTTTGAAGATTATTGCAGTCACCACTTGTCTGGAACAACAGGGGAATAATCTGGAAAATTAAAGAGGAAAACTACGTTCACCTCTTTTAGGGGATTGTCGAAGAAAACAGCAAATACGGTTGTGTCTGCTGATTTATATACATAAGTATTATAAACTAGCTGCGCCCCGCGGTTTTACCCGCATAAGTGTCGATCACGTGGGAATATCGGGATAAAAAGTAGCCTATATATGTTAATCCAGGGTGTCAGCTACCTCCATACAAAATTTTATCAAAATTGGTCCAGTCGTTTGAGCGTCAAGAAGTAACAAACATATAAACACACACACACCGTCACACTCACAAACGTTCGCCTTTATAATATTAGTGTGATTAAAAGGCACTTTTCGTGTCTGCCTGTGTGTGACCGCGTTGTTCTTCTAAACGGGTTTTAATTCGGTTTTCACCATCAAGTAGAGAATTTATTCCGGAAGGATAGGTAATGTGCATAATACAATAGTATAGAAATCTCGATGTTTTGTCAAGTTGTAAAAACTGTGCGAAGAAGGGGCGAGTTACTGTTATATTTAAAAATGAAATTTACGTTACCTACCTATTAGATAAATTACTTATCAATAGAGCTGATCTGTAATTAAAAAAAATACATTTTACTTTTGAAGATAATGTAAATTCATTCTTTTGCTTTTATTGTTTACATCCGAACTTTGAATCGTTTATCTTGCAGACACAGAACTTCCCGTTTCAATTTAAAACAATGCTTCTTTCTTGTTTTCTTTTATTTCAAAGTTGATTAAAAGCAGCTCTGTTTAGATACGTCATACAAAAATGATATTGAAATCTGGTTTATATAAAACTATACATAAAAATATACAAGGCAGGTTATGTAGACCACGGAAAAATATTGATCACAACTTGAAACGAAGTGTTACAAATTCCAACATCTATTTCACAAGTTCCAACTCAAGTTAAAGATCAAAAAGAAAAAAATACGGGAAAAGGATTTCTTTCACAGTTCTCAATTAAGTACTAAGTAAGCTTTCCCAACCCTTGGAGAAAGGTAGGTAAGTAGTTGGATGACGACCCACCTCTCTGACTACCACAGTGTGGGAGGCCATCACAAACGAATTCACCCCAACAAAAATGCTAGGAGATCGTATTACTGTTAGACGATTAACAGATCAAGCTTTCCGAGCACAATTACTGTGTAGCCAATCTTGCTAAGTGCTGACCATGCTGACTGTCCTAGTCTCAGGAAGACAAATCAAATTTTTGCGTGAATGTGACGCATGTTTTATTATTTTTTGTATTTGTTCTTTTTTTTGCGTCATGTTCACCGCGAATAAACGTTTTTCTTTCTTCTTTCTTTCTTTCTAAATTCATGTGAAAGATACAAATGAAATCTCACCAGAACATTAGAATCCACAATTACTCAAGCAGACAATCATGTTTTGACACCAACTGTACCTAAGTCATAGACTTATAAAAAAAGATGGACTCCGCGCCACGCGAAAGTGAAGCACAGGAAGTATTTCCGACCGTAGACCGTTTGTACAAACACGCCTCACGCTCACATTTACATCATTGTATGCCGACCGGCCGCCATTACGTGACACGACAGCGTCAATCGTCAATCACGCACACATAGATCGGTACGGTGCTTCACTTTCGATATGCGTAGCGCGGAGTCCCTTTTTTTATAAGTCCATGACCTTATGTTATGTAACACGTCAAAAATATACGTACCTACTTGGTAGGTAGGTACATACAAAAGTTTTCTTGTAATAACTATAGAAGGTACCTATACCTAGGTGATTTAAAGTGCGTATGCGTCACTATGAAATTAATGGGTTAGTCACCAACTGGACACGAGAGACTGGACACGCGTGTGTCCAGTTGGTGAAACTCAAAATTGGTATCACTTATTATTTCGTCATCTGAACACGCCAATGTTTTTAGGCGTGTCCAGATAGTGAAATTGAATTAAGTCACTTTTATGTTTTCGCCAACTGGACACATCCAGTTTTTTTGCAAAAAAAAGGGTACAGTCAGGTTAATAATCGGCTCGTTCATTAAATTAATGAACGAGGCGACTTCATGAAAAAGCTGCCTCACTGTAATGACTTTGTCTATCACACTGTCGTAAAAACTGAACGGGATATGACTATTGTTATCAATTTGTATCTCACTGCGGGAACATACTTTCGGCCAATTAGTAAAAAAAATTGTTAGTAGTCGCTTTATGCTCGGAAAAATCTTATTATTCTTGAATTAGACTGTTGAAAAAATACTAAAATAAAACTACAACTAATGAAGTATCATTACTTCATTAGTAGTGGTTTTATTTTACGTTCGCATCCAGCATCGTGTGCAGCTGTCATCAGCCACACACGATGCTGGATGCTTGACAACAAATAGTAGATATGTGAGTTGCTTGCACAAGAAGATCCGCTTTTCGTGTCTCCGTGACCGCGTCGTTCTTCTACGACAACGGATTTTGATGAGGTTTTCACCATGATTTAGAGAATTTTTACCGGGAGGTTTATCACTAATATTATAAAGGCGAAAGTTTGTGAGTGTGTGTGTGTGTGTGTTTGAGGGTGTGTGTGTATTTATATGTTTGTTACTTCTTCACGCTCAAACGGCTAGCCCAATTTTGATAAAATTTTGTATGGAGGTTGCTGACACCCTGGATTAACATATAGGTCACTTTTTGTCCCAATATTCCTACGGGATCGACACTTATGAAGGTGAAACCGCGGGGCGCAGCTAGTAATACATATAATAAAGAAAAAGAAATCTTACTGTTTTGATAACGGTAAAAACGATATCAATTTCGCTAGTAAGTATCTACCTACCTAATAAATAAGCCCGAAATGTTTTACTTAGGTAGGTACACTTGCAAGACAAGTGATAAGTTTCTTGTACTAGTTAAATAATAGTTGCAAGCATTGTAATGTAACATGCTTACAATTACACAATAGCATGTGTGGCCTACAAAGATAATAAACGATAGTAGTAAGATTTACCAGTGGATTCATTACACACTCGAATAAAACCTCGTAAATATCGAATCTCCATTTAAAACGAAAATAAATAAAAGAACATCTTACAAGATCCCTAACAATAATATTTACAAGAAAGGTCGTGACGTCACCACAGACCCTGGAGTTGCCAGCAATCTAAATCTGTCGCGACAATGAGAATATTGTTCTACAAATTATTTATTTGAACTTTTAGCGCTCTGGCAATGGGGTTCGCGTTAAAAATAATAGCTATATAACTATTATTAGGTCGTTATGTGAAGCTATTGGTTTCAACTCAACTAAGAAGGAGTGCTGTGTTACTTGGCATCCGATGTGTTTATTGACAGACAGTTTACAGGGCGTTACATATTGAGAATTTAGATTTTGTGCTGTGAGGTCTGGTTCAAGTTCATGCGGTTGTATTTCCGCATCTCACACTGGCGGATATGAAGAAGTTCGAAGTCGAAGGAGTTTATTTAGCGCATGCATTGTGACTTTGTGAGACACTTTACTTGAAAAGCCTAATTTCAGATCATTTCAGACACCAATCTACCATGGTCCTCACATGTTCTAATGAAGATTATGTTTAGATTTTAAAAGATACTTTGTCCTCACAGTTTGTTTCAGCCTTTCTTCTCAGATCAGTAGTCAGATAGAAAACGCTGCCCTAATCTAGATAAAAAATATGATTGACATGTAAAAGTGTTTGTACAAACCTACTTACAGATATAATATAAAATAATTTATAAATTTCTTCAATAAGAATAACGCCATCGAGATTCACTTTCGAAAACCAATCCCTTCGTGTCAGAATGAAGGAAGGAATTCTGTCGGAAAACGTAAGACCTCAAAGGTTCTGATACAGCGACCTCAAAGGGAAAGCGTTAGAAGGCAATTACCAAATGGACAGAAGACTTTAAAGGTTGAAACGTATTGTAGTGGCAATCTAATAAAGTGCCAAGTATTTTCTAAGTTAACAGACAGCTGTGCTGCTGGGGAGTTTGTTTTCCCCAGCGAAAGCACTAGGAAGTGGTGAAGGGTGGGCGTTTTGGGGGACTGTCTTTTGTAATTTTGACGTTCGAAAAGTACTGATTCTCAGCCTAGTTTGAATAAATTACTTTTTTTTATTTTGAAGTATCTGGTAGCCCCTAGATCGACCTTACCATAGACAGTCAAAAGAACGCTAAAGTTGGTTTGCCAGAGAGCCCACTCCCTCTCACATCGAGGAGATTTAGCTGTTTTCCAGCAGTGGGAACATTAGAGGAAGCTAGTAAAGTGCGTGCACTATACTTATAATTAAAAAATATGTATGTTTAGGTTAAGGTATTTATCTATGGGCCTGCGTCGCCTGAAATAAATGGATTATTATTATTATTATTATAGGCTGACTATGATTGAATTTTCTTGACGCCCTTATAAAAAAAAACCGCCCAAGTACGCGTCGCACCACGCACAATGAAGGGTTCTGTAGTTGGTATGAACTTATACCAAAAAAAAACTCAACATTGTAGTTGAAAAACATGTTCTCCCATACATCGATACACGTCACGGCTAATTATCTAACTGCAAATTAGTTTTTAATTTCAAAAAAAAATTATAATGTGATAAAACTACAAATTAACGATTTTCATACTTTTTATTTATTTATTTTTATTTGAAATGGGTTTGCTCTTGACTCTAGTCTAGGTCAGAGGTCAGACTACGCTTAAATGGCCTTTTTCTTTTTTATTACGCTAAATTAGAAGCTTGATTTTTTTAGAGCTCCAAGGGTCCGTAGACCTACTTATTAAATATTAATTTCAACTTGATACCTCTACGCGTTTCTGGCTCTTGACAGACTGACAGGCAGACAGACAGACGGACGAACAACGAAGTGATTCTATAAGGGTTCCTTTTTTTCTTTAGAGGAACGGAACCCTAATTAAATGACTTACGATAAAAAATACTTTCTTTATGAAAATCACGTTCCCTGGTAATTTATCTTCTTGAACAGTTCACCTCTACGTGCCACTTAGGCATACTAAGCACCCTATAAAGTTGTAATAAATACTTCATTGTTAGCAGGTGCACTGCCGAATATAGGATTAGGAATCGTAAACTGTTTAGTCTGCCCGATATTTGGGTTAAACACGATGTAATCGGCACGTCACATATCGATCATTCGTTCGTTAATGGGGTTATTTTAAGTTACAATCATTATGTATAATTGATGTTTGCTTAGTCTTCTGTAATTGTATTTGGGTTTTGTCTGGGTCTATGTGTTGATTTGGTTCAATGTTGGATGCACTCTAATTTGCAGACGATGTGTCATCAATCAACTATCAGTGTCAGTATTGGTGCATGTTCTTGATTTCAATGATCAGTGATAGAATAAGACGCTTCCAACAATACCTGGTTTGTCAAATTATGATAAGAAGTTTAGAAGCTATGAGTTTATGTGGGAACAGAGGTACCTTACATGCATACCGGTCAAAATCATAACCCTCCTTTTAGCTTCGCCGTAGTCAGGTAAAGACTTTTAAAATAAGTGAGTGTTCTTTTGTGATCTAACATTATTTTCTAATTAATGGTAAGTCCTTGGGAATTATAGATACCTGATTTCATTATTTTTGGAGAACTTATAAAACCATTATAACCAGTCATTAACCATCGATGTATGATGCGAACTAGGTATAATTATTGTAGTTGTTTTTTTTTTATGTATTTTCTCGCGTTCAATAAGTATACAATAATTATAAATTATAAATAAATACATATATATAGTTGAAAACCACTCTTCACCAGAGACAGTGGCTCGACAAAAACACAGAATAAAGTTAATTCAGAAAACAAATGAAGAATGAAAGATAAAGTAATGACACGCAGTAACACGACCCAAAACATTGAGCACGTATCATAAAATACTCAACACCCATTAGTCGTGTTACTTGAATGTTGAGTATTTCTCAACACTCAACTAAACCCACATAAAAAGCGACACTCACTTAGCCACAATAAACACATTAACAAGGGTTCTAAACTATACCTGATTACAGTCTTTTCTCGGGCAGGGTACCATATGGTAAATGTGGCTCACCGGACTCAGTGGGGACGGGATGCTTGCTGAGCGTAGCATGCTCAGCTTTCGCCGCTGCTCAGCTGAGAGCGACGCTCGCCGGCTCCTGGCAACCCCATAGCCCGACACATCAGCTGAGTCCAAACTCACACCACGGACAAGTGACGGACGAAACATTTTATAGTGGGTAAGTATTAAGATTTAAAGTGATTATTGGTGATCGGTGCTGATTGAATGGTGATTAGCTGTGTAAATAAAGTATTTGTTTGTCATTATTCAATGACGAGATGAATGTGATGAGTGTGCTAAAGTGTAGATGTTGTGTGTTATGATAAATCGTTAGGTTATGAAAGGTGGAAGGTACAACGTAGGTACACGGTAGACTGCAGTCAGTGACCTAGGACAAGTAAACGAGGCAAGCTCAGGTGGCGTTCTGTAGCTTCTGCCTACCCTCCGAGCACATCAAGCTACTACAATCTGTCAAATTTCTTTAATAAATGCGGCCAATCAGTATTTACTCGTGGTAGGTATGTTAGAAAAAATCACTTTTTCTATGCTAGGGTTTTCAAAATACTAGTATGCATAAGTATAGTCACGATCCTGATAGAAAGCGATGGATGAGGTCTATGATGGAACGAGCGTGCTCAGAAGATGCCTAATGGGCTTACCGGTTTGTACACGGAACACCAGTGCAGTTTACCAACCGCACGCACGGTGTTCCGTGTACAAACCGGCTTGCGCAGGCAGAACTGTGGTGAAGCTTGTGCGTGTGGTAGGCCCATAAGGCATAAAAGTTTTCATTTACTGTCGTATTGTTGTCTCCACATTGTATAATAAACTTTACGAGGAGTTAAGCGTGAAACATGTAGGTAATGTTTAATTGATTTGAATAATAGAGCAGGAGGTATGAACCTTAAAATTGAACAAAATTTTTTAAACAAATGAAATTTTTTTCAATGTCAGTTATGAAAACGAAAAACCGTAAAAACTATAGAAGCTAAACACAGATTTTCATAAAAAAGAATTCGTATTTATGTTCTAAACACCACAATGTACCAAAGCTTTTTGTATTAAAAATACTGTTTTGACTCAAAATAATCAAATCAAGGCTAAAGTTGTAATATTAAAGTGATGATAAATATGATTAGAGTGGTTTATGAGGATTCTCGATGTTGCAATGAGGTTATGTGGATATATTATGTATTAAGATATTTATCTTGTTTATAATAAATGGGCTCCCGTGGTTGGCACATAGGTTGATAGAAATGGCATTTCTGTCATTTCCGATACGCAAATGATGGACTGATGAATCTTTTATTTAAGTATTTATTGATTCGTCATATGTTCAAGGTAGGTACAGCAATGCTTTGGCAAAATGATTGAGAGTAGGTAGGTAGGTAGGTAAGTCTTTATGAAAAGTTTTAAGTTTACATTGAATGGTTGATGGATCCATGTTTGTTAATTACAGCATGCTTGAGTGTAATAAGCAATGTTTAATTGTAATCCATTTCATTAGTAAACCTAGACATAAATTGGTAACCAATAAAAAAGTTAATTAAGAAATAATTGTAACAGCCAATTATCATTAGAGACCATCGCATTTCCACAAACAAATCACCTTTTTCTTTCCATTCTTTCATTTTTTTCCATTTGAACTAAAAAAAAGTTTCCAATCACTTGATATTATACATATAGGAACATAATAATTGTCACTGCCTCTACACTGGTTTATTTTAGGATCGAAAACAGGACAATAAAAAATATGAATGCCGCGTTTGACACGCGCGTTCGGGCGGTCGGACCGCGCGGCAGCCGCTTGGCGGGAATCAAGAGATGAACTGAACCGAAGTGTTTCGGTGTGAGACAGAACTGCGTGTGTTGATCGGTCGCCAAAACGTTGCACAATTATCTATCTGACATTTAAAATTGGATCAGACGGTGCGTAGACTGATGCGGGAGACGGGATGGCGGCGCGGGTCCTGATTATTATATATTTTATGCGGAAATAAATAATTATATTCGCACAGTATTGCAAATTGAAGGTCAAGTTTTACTATAATTCTGAAACACCTGAAATAGGACTGCCTACATCAAATAGATATTAGAAAGACTAAATGAGCTACAAAAGCGCAAAAAAAGCATTGTTAAAAAATCTGCCAGATACTAAATTTGAAATGTAAACTATTACTAGATATTACCGCTTGATAGCCCGGAACTGATGACTGGGGTGAGATAACCGACTTAGTACTTCTCACTACTGCATAATATTTAAAGATTTTATCGTAAGCAAAACGAATGGTTTGCAAAATAAGTGTTGCACTTTCTAGGATAATAGAAGCCCCTCAAGATACGAACAATAACATTAACCAACACCTGTGGAAAAAATGTGTAGTGTAGTTTAGCAGGATTCAGGACGACTGGACACATCGCCGAGCCCTAGGAGCGCGAAGCCGTGGACGGGAGTTTGCTGGTAAGATTGTTCGAATTCTCACCTTTAACTATGAGTACTACAGATAGATAATTGTTTGGTCATTTTGTTTTTCTGATTGATGAATTAAGTCATAACAGCCTCACGGATCGATCAATCAGGTTAAGCTACGCTTGCCGCGGTTGGTCCGTGGATGGGTGACCATCTTTACATACCAAGACCCCTCCGTGCCTCGGAAACCACGTAAACCCGTTAGTCCCGATCAAAGGTCGTTACGGGTCGTAAGAAGCCCAAAAGTCTGACAACCAGTCATACCAAGAGGTATCGTATTACCCAGTACCTAACTGGGTTGTGGAGGTCAGATAGGCAGTCGCTCCATGTAAAATTCTGGTATTCAGCTGCATCCGGTTAGACTGGAATCCGACCCCAGCAAAGTTGGGAAAAGCCTAGGCAGATGATGAATTGTGCAAAATCTAAAACTGTTTAGTCACCCCGTCTGTTCTCATTTAATTTTAGGCATTCATTTTTTTACGTACCTATTAATTTTCCAAAAATTAACAGATCACAACACTCAAGATGTCAAGGTCCAGATATTTCAGTGCAGACCACACATCATTACAAAACATTTCTTCTTTCTATTAAACGTTACAATATACAACATTATTTTTAATATATGCGAAACCCGAAACACGTGTCTAGTATTTTTATGTACAAAATTTTAAAACTGTATCATGAGAAATCACAAAGTTATAACTTTGTGATTTCTCATGCTTGTTATGTTACCTGGTTGTCCGTTCAAAAACATGCTCACCAGTCACCACGCGGCGCGGCGCGGGGTGACCATGTTTTATGCTCCTCCAGCATCGTACGCTCATTGATAATAGTTTGGCAGTCGCAATTGGCAATCGCCGTACAGTTAGGTACCTAACTGTACGGCGATTTTATTGTAATTAACTAGTGATTATGGGTAGGCCTTTGGTGTGGGATGCAACCTGTGGGGCTGGGGCGGCTGCTGCAGGTGCAGAATACCTCAAACGGCGCAAATATAACAACCTTATTGGGTGCTATATGTTTGAGCCGTTTGGGGTTGAAACACTAGGGCCTTGGGGTCCGGGTGCTCACCGAATATTTCGGGAAATCGCCAAGCGGTTGGTTGACTCTACGCGTGACCAGAGGGCCTATTTTTAGCCCAAAGAATAAACATTGCCATTCAACGTGGCAATGCTTCCAGCCTTTTGGGCACTTATCCCATTGACAGCGATGCGGACGAATTTTTTGATGCCCAATGAGCTCCTGCCTTTTACTTTTCCCTTTTTTTTTTAAACACTTGTATATAGTATAAATATATTTTAGAACACAATTATGGTTAATGAAATAAAGGACTAGTGATTAAATATTTTTGGGACAAAATATAACATGGTGTGAAAATGATCGAAATCGATTCAGTTACTTATTCTGAACAAACTATATTCAGGTTTCGTATATACAAAAAATAATGTTGTATATTACACAAAAAAATAATAGTTTGGCTCAAAGACAAGAGTCGCGCTCCTGTGCTATCACAGTTTGTTGACATCACTAAGCTTTTGTATTCATATATTATTCTGTTCATACTACATATTATATTTATATTTTTGTCCGTCTAAATACGGACCCATTTGATATAATGTATGGCTCAAAGGAAATTTAACATCATGCTTAGATACATACGTAACTTCAAAGAATAAGTAAAGTAAAAGAAAAAGGTGTAAAGGTTGCTGTTGTTGACATTTGAGATGTGATATCTTTTACTTACCCGTCCTACGATATTGGTCCACGATGTTCTGTTTTTATTAGAATTATTTTTAACAAAAAATCAAAAACATGTGACTTTATCAACCCGCACTGGGCTCGCGTGGATTGCGGCCCACTCCCTCGCACAGAGAGGAATCCTGTGTCCCAGCAGTGGGTACATTATACTGATTATGTTATGTAAGTATTAAGAATATTTGGGTGAAGTCTATGAAACAACAAACCATGCCATTAGCCATATAACAGTTTCTAAAGATTCTATTGAAGAGAAATCAAAAGAGAAGATGCTAAAGTGTTGTAGCAAGATCACCATTTTCAATGCTCATTCATTAAATTCAACCCAAGAAGGAAAATGAATCAGATCATGAGTTCCAAGAATGTTCATGACAAATTAAGTAAGTACATATAACGTAACACACGTAGAACTAAACGCAATTATGAATAATGTTCCATACCTAATTCTTAGTCTTTGTGAACAGTAGCTTTATACCGGCAAGGATCTATTCGACGCAGACACACCTAAAATCGAAATTACACTCCTGTCATAAATCATACTGTCAATAAAAGATCAACTGTTTATAACGAGCTCAAGTTGTTTATCGATAGTTTTATCGCAAACATTAGCAGCACTAGACAAACACTGTTACTGATCGCACATAACATAAAACATTTTGTTGTTTTACTAGGTACTAAAAAGTTGCAGTCGAAGCAGTTTCCAAAAGAGGAAGTTGTGCTATATGCTCATCAGAAACCATCTAACTAATGGGTTAGCAAGTTGGTGAAATTGATTATACAGGGTTATTGAAAAAACACCAATAGCCTCTTAAGAGGTCATTGTACTCATCATTATGAACAACTTTTACTATGGAACCAAACCGGAAATCGCGAAAAAAAAACAGCTGTTCCCTACATTTTGTCGAGTTATACGAACATAAATGTAGGAAACAGCAGATTTTTTTTTCGCGATTTCAGGTTTGGTCCCATAGTAAAAGTTGTTCATAATGATGAGTACAATGACCTCTTAAGAGGTTGTTGGTGTTTTTACAATAACCCTGTATACACTCCTGGGTTCCTAAATCGAGCCACCCTGCATTTTTGTATAGAAGTCTGTCACTTTTAAATGGTTCTGAATTCTCAATTGGAACAATTATGTCGGCATCGAAACTGCCTAAAAACTTTTTCTTTGACTCATCATATTTTGATGTTTTAGGCCTTTGCACTTCAAATGGAATTGCACGGTGGATAATTTAGGAGTCCTGGCCTTCAGGTGTGTATTAAGTACTTTCTAATATAGAAGAGGTCCTTCTCGGGAAAATGTAAGGGTTAGTAGGACCTTCAGGACGTTGCACGCAAGATTGTGTAACAGTACTTCGGTGTATTTCAGAGGCGGTTTCTGAACTTTTTCAATTCTCACCACGGTTAGAACTATTCGATGAGGTGGCCCAGTGGTAACGGCTGTGACTTACAAGTTGTAAGGTTGTACATTCGAACCCAAACAGGCACTTTACTTTATGTAAATTGTTTCATCACCACTGCTTTCAAAACGGTGAAGGAAAACATCGTGAGGAAACCGGCATGTCCTAGAACCCAAAAATTTTAATATAGGTATCTGACATCCGCCAACCCGCACTGGGCCTACGTGGTGGATTATGGCCCCCTCCCTCTTTCCAGGAGGCCTGTGTCCCAGTAGTGGGAACATTATAAAATGATTATCCTAGAACTACTTATTCTCGAGTTGACACAAAAAAAATTGGATACATATTCCAGGGAAAACCAAAAAAAAAGTAGGACAACTCATGACTGTATCAAAAATATGTAGCACAAAGTACTTATGTACAGTTTATCCCGAGTAAAGCACGTCCTGTTTTCCGCGAAAACATAAAACTTGTTCTAAGATGACATATTGCTCTAGTGATTTATTATTCACCTTACAATTTGAGCTCATTGTAAAAATAGACTTATAAATTGGGTAATTCTGTAGTATTTTTAGACTGCCTGGGGATTCGGTAGATAATTCGGGATTTCAAGGGACGATCAATTGGGCTTTTATGCTAATGTTGAACGGCCATGACCGTCGGTTGTAGACAGTGAAAATAAAAAGCAACCTAGTTCGGATGTTAGGCCCCTTAATTTTTATAATCCTATAAGCGGAAGTCCGGGCATAGCGGATAGGCCAGGCAAAGTGATACGCTTTTTATTTCTCGTCAAGAACGTGTCGGAACACGCACGCCTCGCGCCATGACACTCCCCCCCCCACCCGTCCTCATTCGCGGGCAAACAGAGCCAGCGGAAGGTCGCGGCGCGTTCGAGAGAAAAATCGAAAAAACCAAATTGTGAAGTTTTCTTATTACTTTTCGAGGTACGTAATACTTTAATAACTCATATAAAAGTTAACCATATTGTTTTGTACGATTATGTCCTCTAAGTGCATATTTTCAACTATAAATTCTGAGAGTTTTGTTACTTTGTCGAAACTCTATTTGGTTTTAGGTCAGGTTGAATGAAATGAATCATAAGGCAAAGTGATCACGGACAACGTGGATACGGTATTCGCTTTGCCCCAGTTGGCTGACAAGCCATTCAGATTTTTTTAAATTTGTTTTAGAAGGTACTTATATAAATACCTACAAGAGGAAGACAAATCAAGCACAAACAATATAAAATTATCTGGGCAACGAGAAGCAATGTCCACTGACGATATGAATCAAGGTGCAGTTCTAATTCAATGACCATTTACTGCTCGGCTTTCAGCATATTTAATTCCTAAAGACATAAGACCGCTTCCGATGCCACACATTCTTGTGGGTACTCGTAAAAGAAAGCTTCAAAACTCTAGAGGTGTTAACAAGTAAGCCAGTGAAGAGAGAACAACAAGAACAATTTATTAAAATAAATGCCAAAGCAATGAAAAATATGAATAAAAATTTAAATGATAAGCTAAAGACTTCGACAAAGAAAAAAAAATTGATATAGATAAACGTAAAGATACTGGTAAGGAAAATGAGGAAAAACAGTGTGTATGCTATTTTTGCGGAGAGAACTGTATAGAAATAAATAAAAAACCTGATGATTGGATCCAATATGATAAATGTAAGCAATGGAGTCACAAAAAATACACGGCTTATGAAGGAATAGGCTTATTTCTTTGTGATATCTGCACTGATTAGTTTAAAACTAGGCTAAGTATTTGTGATCACTTTGCCCTATCGTCCTATCCACTTTACCCGACCTATGGGGCAAAGTGGATACAGGCACATGTTGCAATATTTTTGACAATTAAAATTAAAGAACTGCTATTAAACAATTTTAGTTAATTATATTAAAAACTTTAATAAAAGTTGATTCTCATCGAACCTTTGTTTTATTTCTGTGCCTATTGGTTATCTTACTATAGCCCATCAAACGTTAAGGTGTCCACTTTGCCCGGACTTCCCCTATTGCTTGTGAAGCCTGCTCATAAACGAAGATGGCATTTAGAAAGCCATTCTGATTTATAATTGGCGTGGCTAGCTAACATATGGCAAATAATTTAATTGAAAGTTCTGTGTCCTGTAATGTGAATTAGATACTTTGCAGATCTAGTTTTTTAGACAGTCGAGTCTTTTAGAACAGACAGCTGTGCTGCTGGGTGTTGCGCCATTTCTTCTCCCCAGCGAAAGCACTAGGAAGTAGTGAAGGGCGGGCGCTTTGGGGGACTGTCTTCAGTAATTTTGACGTTCGAAAAGTGCTGATTCTCAGCCTAGTTTGAATATGACTTTTGACTATTGTTTTTTTTTTTTAATTATGGCTTCAAATAAAATAGTCGGTTTCTACCTAGAGGAATTGTTGATCTACTTATTGATTTTACCAGCAGCGTACCTATTCACAACCGTTCGATTCGCTTCCGTGCCGAATCAAACATCAATCACTTAACTTGATGATGATGATGATCAAAAGAGTCCTCTAAAGGCTGTTCCCAAATAAACAACCCGAAATTTTTGTCAATTTAAGACCAGATTTTTCAATAGTCAGATAATTTTTATCTGAGGAAAAATATTGCTGTTTGACAGCATTTGAATAGAAATCATGTCGAACTGTCATATTTATTCTTCAGATAATAAGTTATCTGACTATTGATAAATCGGCCCTTAATCAAATAGACGACCGCCATTCTTCCAAAAATCTGTCATGCCATGTCGTATGGTTGTGAATAGCAAACCAGATGCAGACCCAACGTTAATTACGTAACTATGTCTATACCTTTTTACATAACCTGGTTAGCTTCCGTGAGTGCCCTTAACAAACTAATTAAATCGGCGGTAACTTAATTATTGTGGAGATACGTATGCAGGGGGACGGACCTGTAGCATAAAAGGTATAATAGATATACCTAACAGATACAATAGATATTATAGAGCCCCAGTTCATAAATAAATTGCTGGCTGTTAGATATAACATTAAACTACTAGAGTATTATACATATTATCTGTGCTGCGGGATAATTGTGTAACGAACTATCATTTAGCAATCGCTTTCAATTTGACAGATCAACAACATTCATTGCGTTATTTACGTTGTTGCGTAGACAAATTTTTCGAACTGTATAACTACAACCTTATTTTTAGTAGGTATATGCGAAATCTGAATATAGTTTGTTCAGAATAAGTAACTGAATCGATTTCAATAATTATTACACCATGTTATATTTTGTCCCAAAAATATTTCATCACTAATTTATTAAGTACAATGAAATCGCCGTAGGTACAGTTAGGTACCTACTGCCAAATTATTTTCAATGAGCGTACGATGCTGGAGGAGCATAAAACATGGTCACCCCGCGCCGCACCGCGTGGTGAGCATGTTTTTGAACGGACAACCAGGTAACATAACAAGCTTATAACTTTGTGATTTCTCATGATACAGTTTTGAAATTTTATACATAGATTCTTTACATAAAAATACTAGACACGTGTTTCGGGTTTCGCATATACTAAAAATAATGTTGTATATTCCATTGGATTACCAATATCTTTCAAAATGATTGAGACTGAGATTTATACCTAGTGTGTTGCGCAATTAGGGTGCTGCATGGCTATTTTGTGAAAACAACAGTTTAGGGTTAAAAACTTACAAATAAGTAGATTCTATATAATTTTTATTTTTTTTGTGATCTTACGTAAGAACTACCTAGACCCCTTCCACCCCCACGTAAGAAAAAATAAGACTTGTTAGGACCCCTCCCCCCTCAAATCTTCTTACGTAATAAATGAACAGCCCCTTCAGACTTTCGGGCTTACCCGTAACGTCTAGTCAAATATCGACAAATGACAGCCGGCACCAACTGTTTAATGTGCTTTCTGAGGCACGGAGGTGTCTCGATGTCTAATGGATGGTCACCCATCCACGGACTAACCTCAGCGAGATCGACCCGTGAGGCTGTCATTAGGTAGATACTTAGCTATGATCCTAAACATTACACTGAACATGAAATAAATAGACATTTAGATGTCTGTGATTATTAGGTATCTAGAATTTACGATCATAGGTATATCTTTCAGCGAATTTCAGTTACGACTTGACGTTATAAAATAGTGCTGTTAAACTGCTTTGTATATCTGTTGTTGAACGAATAATCTTATAGCTGTATGCATCAATATGTCAGAAACTAACGTGGCCACTTAATAAAACTGAGTTACTATGTAATTTGCTGAATATTTTGAGATATTTATTGGCAAGAAATTAGGTCTGGACTATAGAATACAATGTGTTTGGCTAGATTCTAAAATGTGTTCTTTTTAGTTTGTCTAATAGTCAATTAATATAAATCAAAACAAAAATCCAAATTCATATTTTTTCGATTTCAATCGGCGTTTGTTCTTGTTTAGAATTTTTTTTTCTTGCTTCTAAAGAAGTTTAATCTATGTTCCACTGGATATTCTATTAGATTAATTCATATATTGACAGTATTCACACCGATCAATCAAACTATTATAAAAATAACCACAAAAACAGTTTCACAAAACACACTGCTTTTATGTCATCCATCTTTTAGACAACAGAACTTCAAACTACTAACAACTGCAACTTACCCGTTCAATATACGGTCGTCGTCTTCGAAAAAAGTCAGAAATTCCACACAAATACATTGTTCACACTTTCACATCAAATCAACAACTAAATTGTTATTTATCTGCGTTTGTTTTAACAAAAATAAAACAAATCTCTCGAGGGTATTGCACCAAACTGTATGACATTGTGGACGATAGCGCCGCGACTTCTTAATAACTAAGTAAATTATTAAGAATTACTGACACTGCACAGGATGTGGTCAATAGTTAAAACTACATTTTTATATATTTAGTTAACCACTAGCTTTTACCCGCGGCTTCGCCCGCGTTTACGTCGGAGATGATCCCACAGGAGCGTACTACCGAGTTAAAAAGAATCGTACTTATATCCTAACCCACAGGTCAATCCGTGTGCCAAACATTGAAATCAGTTCAGTCATTAGGGCGTGATAACATAACAGACAGACAGAGTTAGTTTCACTTAGGTACATAATATTGGTATGGAATGGATCATGACTAAATCGAGATTTGTTTAATAAAACTTGCGTTATTACCACAGTTTGGCATTGTTACAGTTTTATCGACTTTAAATATACATATAAATTATAATATAACGTTATGACAATATGTTTTGGCTTATCGATACTGTTTATCCAGTTGTTTCTTGGTGAAGATTGTAAGTCTGTGATATTAAGTTTTCAACTTTACTTACCTATTAGGTAAATGAAATCTACATACTCGTAGATCTTAAGTTACTAAACAAGAGACAAGTTAGTTAATACAAGATCTACAAGTACGTACAGAGGCCAGCACATCAAGTTACCCCAATCTGTCAATTTTTTTTGATAGATTTCAACTTTATTGCAAAGGAATAAGGTTCATATTCAATTGGGAGAATTTGACAGATTGGGGTAGCTTGATGTGCTGGCCTCTGTACTTGTTCAATCTCCATAAAAATATATACCTACCTACAATCACCAACACATTACAATCCCCAAACCGTACTTCAAGAGTGGTGATTAACCCTTAGTATACAAGAAGCTTTGTTGTGAAGATTCTTCTCTTTGCACGTCGTTGTGAAGCAAGAAGCATTCGAGTGTTTTGTTATTACGTGGAGCCACGCGAGACACAATGATTTTTTTATTGTTTCTCTAATAACGGCATTCAACCCGTTAATTATCAATAGTCCATTCACAAGTCTTTTCCTAGCGTTCGTTATAACCTCCTTTCAAATCCTCCTTCAAATAAAACCATAGAGGGCTTCAAAACTGGAACCCACTGTACACACCACGTTAGTTAAAACCGCTTCAATCCTGCAGGAACTGAATACTATTAATTGATGGTACCTACTCCGTCCCACTTAGACGCGTCAACACTATAACCGGCCAATAACGACTCGTTGTTTTATTGAACAGTAATCGATATCGTTCGAACGTGATCATGAAGAATTGTGGGTAGTTCAGGATTTTTTTCCAATAAATATTGACATTAGTATAGCATAACTAGTGCTAGCACTCGACTTCGTCTTCAGGTATAAGGAAGATACGGTCCAGTACTAACCCAACGAGATCCACATTGTGTTCAGCTGTATCAATCGAAGAATTTTACTTGTGCCATCAGTTGTTGTTTATTCTTTTAAATTTTTGATTACATAATCAGCCTATAATGTTCCCACTGCTGGGACACAGGCCTCCTCTCTGTGAGAGGGAGTGGGCCGTAATCCACCACGCGGGCCCAGTGCGGGTTGACGGATGTCACATGTCTACGAATTTTTGGTTCTAGGACGTGCCGGTTTCCTCACGTATATAGTTGTATAGTTCAATGCATAGCTCAATGTATAGTTGTAGTAGTTGTAATAGTTGTAGTAGCAGTTGCAGTTTCAGTTACAGTAGCAGTAGCAGTTGTACTTGTTATTGATTCTGAGGCGGTACGAAGTTCGCCTAGGGAGCTAGTGTATATATAAAACAAACTACATTGCAATATAATCAAAACTATTTATAACATGAAAAAAAAAAAACATTAAACAACAACGATTCGATCTGATTTAAAAATTATTACTTCTTTTTTGAATAACAAATATAGGACAGGCCACGCAAGAATGATAACAAATCCATTGTCTCTTTTTTTTTAATGCTTTTTAATTTATTCTTCTTTATTTTGTTGCTTTTTTTTCTTCTTTTTGTTTCACTTGCTCCTTGACCTATAATCTTTTATATTGTGTCCGTTGTCGTTTTTTGTTCTTATAATTGTTGTTCTTATAAGTTTGAATAAAAATTCAAACTAGGCTGAGAATCAGCACTTTTCGAACGTCAAAATTACAAATGACAGTCCCCCAAAACGCTCGCCCTTCACCACTTCCTAGTGCTTAATATTTCCTCAAAAGTTTTATATAGTTACATTCAATTTTTTGCGACCCGAAAGTGCTTTCAATCTATGGTGCCAAATTTCGACACAGTTTTGTGTAGTGGGTACCCCCATTTCGATGCGGGAAGCTAGAGACCATAACTGTGGTGGAAATTTTGGTAGTTGTGAAAAATTTAATTAAATAATTACCCTCGTTTTATTACCGTTACAAACTCTTGGTAATCCAAGACTTTGTAACTAACTGAGCCATCAAGGTCATCAAATATACATATGATTATGAACACAAATGTGTCTTCATGTCGTACTAGCGTGATGTCGATCTTCGGTGTGTCGCACAAGCGTGCATTCGAACTATGGTGAGTCGCAGTACAGTTTTGTCGCATAAGCGTTAATCGCACATCCATTTGTCGAGCTCACGTAGTACACTCATGTTTTCCTTCACCGTTTGGAGAGCAATGGTGGAAATTTTTGTTTCACTTGATGAGGAAAATTTTAAATTCAATTAGCGAGTTCACCAACAAAATTACCTACATTGTCAAAATGAGGCATGTCAAAATGCATGGGAGAGGCAATGATGCCTTTTTTTTTTTTTTTTTTTTATTTTTTTTTTTTTTTTTAAGGATGGGAAATCATCAAATCACCCCTCCCGATCTGGGTGGAGCGGAAGGGAGTGTCAGACTCTTACTGACTAAAACCCATCCGTGTTCCTTCCTTAGCCCTTTATATTCCGGGGCAGCGGTAACCCTTTCGGACAATCCCGCTGCCCCGGCAGGCTTCGGCCCTGACGGGCCCCTCCGTTCAATGCTGACATCTCTTTGAGGCGCGCGTGGAACACATACGCGCCGTCCGGCACGGGCCTGGTCCTGATCGGACGGCGAGCTACCCATTACTCGCCGTCCGCAGGCCCGCGCCTACGGTGGCCGGGAGTCGTCACGCGGCTCCCGACGCCCGGAGCGTCTACCGCGGCGGCTGGGACGGGCGGCTCTCTCAGCTCTCTCCCTCGCCCATCCCGCCACCTCCTTCGCTAGCATGACAGCTTCGCAGAAGGAGGTGACTGCCTCCCACTCCCTCTCGCCCCGGACCACGGCTTGGACCAGGGCCGGGCGCGAGAGGTCGCCGCCGCTGCTGATCGCCTCTACGAGGACACGGCGGTGCTCTGCCCAAGCGGGACAGACCTCCACCGTGTGCTCCACCGTGTCCTCTGGGCGATCCTCGCAGTGGTGACACCCGGGCGTTTCCTCCCGCCTGATGATGTGCAGGAACCTCCCGAAACATCCGTGTCCGGTGAGGACCTGCGTCAGGCGGTAGGTGAGGGCGCCGTGACGCCTCTCTAGCCACTCCTCAAAGAGGGGCCTTACCGCCGCTATCGCGGCGTGCCCTAGGCAATGATGCCTTCCACCAGAGATTCCGAAACCTATTTTGTGCTGAGATCAGTAACTGTGAGATTGATGCGATATTGTCTAGCTAGAGGTAATGCATTTTCAACAGTGAGCCAAAGAAATAGATCAGTAAACCTTTAATGTGACTTTAATGTGACAGTATAGGTATAAATGATTCATGAAAATATGTACCTACTCCACTGACACCTGTTGGCATTCATTCATTCTGATACATTTGGCAGTCTGTCTGCACTAGCATTTTGCTGGCTCATTACCTAAAGTATTATTCACCTTTCAGCAACTTGAGAAGACTGAAATTCAGATTGAATTATACTAAGAGCCATATTAGCACCATCATCATATGCCTAGCCCTTTTCCAATTATTTTCGGGGTCTTCCATACTGACTTCCATAACCCAGTTACCGTGTAACACGATACCCCTTGGTAAGACTCGTTGTCAGAGTTTCGGGCTTCTGACAACCCATAACCACTGTCAAAGATCCACGAATGACAGCCGCGACCAACAGCGAGGCACGGAGGGGTCTCGGTATGTAAAGATCATCACCCATCCACGAACCGACCGCGGCATCGATTGACCCGTGCTTATCACCACCAATCACTTAGCGCTAAACGTATTTAAAACATAATTCCGTCACCGTCATCTTCAAAAAATTTACAAAAACAACGATGTTTTAAATTCGTTTAGCGTTAAACGTGTTAAGTGAATTGTGACGCTAGTGTGTCTAACTGAATCCTGAATAGATAAACAATGTTCTCCTGTAGACCACCAATGTGTGTTGCAATTTAGACGTCAAACCACGGTCGCAAACGGTGCAATTTAGTTGCATTAGATCTGTTAGGTAGAAACGCTGAAACAGTGTTAAGTATTAGACATCTGTGTAACTTTAACCAAGTACGTTACGATTCATCAATACCTAGGTACCTATTGGTAACGTATTTTCTTTCTTTCTTTCTTTCTTATTGCTCAGCTGCTTGCCTAAGTTTAGTGCCAGCCAGCTGATTCACAGAATGAATGAGTGGAACAGATTACCTACAATGTATTATTGTAAACTAATGAGCCATTTGTACGAATACAGTATAACGATGATGTTATAAATTAGTGTTGGGCAGATATAATACAGGCCGGTAGGCAATCATGACATTGATGACCAGCGGCTAGCAACATTGTGAAAACTCTCTGTTTAACGACTGAAGGACATGTATCCATGGTCATGAATAAAGATTTAAAAAAAAACTCTCTGTTATCTAAATTAGGCTAATTGCTTAGGACTCTGACGTTAATTTCGAAAGGCCGATGTCTAAGTCTGGTGTCTCCTCCTTTTTAGAAGTCGGTTAAAAACAAATTACCTAGTTAGTCGGAGTGTCGGCCTTAATAGCTACGATGAAAATGTATGTTTTGACGATATTTGCAGAAACCTCGACAGAAATAACAATGTGTATTGTTTTTTTTTGTTTAGGCGCCAACATTTTTTGTATTACGAATAATCTTTACTTTTATTTATTGTAAGACTAGCTTCTGCTCGCGACTTCGTCCGCGTGAAATCTTTGTTCCCCCGACCCACCGCGTCGCATCGCATCGCCCGTCCTTGCTATTACTTCGGTTTCGCTTAGCGTTCTTTCTACCTTTCTGTGTTTTTGCTCGGCTCCTAAGGGTTCTAGCGTGATGTTAAATCAGCCTATAGCCATCCTATAGCCTTCCGCAAGAATTAGGCTATCAAATGCAAAATTTTCAAATCCCACTGGTAGTTCCAAACAAACAAACTCTTCAGGTTTAATATTAGTATTTTGTGTATTACCAATGATCTTTCCTTTTTTATTGTAAGACAGTTTATCACAGACAGGATTGTGTGGAAAAGGGAGAGGGAGGCCTTTATCCATACCTATATAGATAAAAAAAAATATACGTATAGAATGAAAATAGCCAGAAGGCGCCGCGGCAGACCCCGCAGAAGAAGGCGGGACAAGCTGGAGAAAACAAACGACCAGTGGTCCACTACAGCTCTGGATCGAAAGAGTTGGAAATCATGGGAGAGGCCTTTGCCCAGCAGTGGGATGATGCAGAGTAACAGTAGGTATAGAATGGTAGCATTGTAAAATGTTGTGTTCATAGACTCTTAAGAGACAAATGCCTAAAAAATTTGGAGTGAAATTCGATTCGCTAGTTACTCAAGATTGAATAACAATTTCTTGTGTTAACAAACTTTGGAAGGTAGGTAATGACACTAATGACAGTCTGTCCTACAATTTGCATATGAATATTATGATTAAATATATTGAAAACACAAATGATAAGTGTGTAGATAGGTACCTACCTAGTTCACTGATAGCAGAGTTAGGTCGCGCGTAAGTATGTACAGTAATATGTAGATGAAAATGATAATTATGTAGTCTTACAAGGGGATTTTGTGTAACCCAATCTAACCTAGTTAGATGCGCAGTCGCTCACGCAACGTAGTTAAAAAAGACTATAGTCCTTTTTAAACTCTACAGTCTAAACTAGGACTTGCAACCAGCTTATTAATTTTTGGAGGTTATTTAAGGAACATCAATAAAACAAAATTAGGAGAAAATAAATTTACCATACAGTTTGGCTCCTTAAAAAATAAGTACGTTATACCCCAGCAGATACCATTCCACAAGCCCAATACATATTTCTATACTTCGCAGCTCAAAGGGCGTATGCGCAATATAAAACGTAGGTACCTACGTATGTCACTGTCATGTCTACCTACTACCCTTTCAGCCGAAAATATCGATATTGTAGATTGCACAGCTGTAAGAACTTCCTGTACAAAATAGCTCACGTTGATTTACGCATTTCTCAATCAAATTATAGTCAAGTTGTACCTACTCGAACATGAGCCATTGAGGATTCGTGTTTTATTCCGAAGAGAATATAAATAGAGAAGAATAAAACGTAATGAGAAGAAAATGTGATCGAATCTTAGGTTCAAATCAAAGGTCCATTCAAAAAGGGCGTCTTTTCACCAAAGACCACACTATACTACTGAATTTTTGCCACATTTTTGTTCACGCTACCTCTAGCGTATTTTTTTTACTATTCTAACTTCTCAGAGGAGTATGTTGATCTCAAATTGTCTAATTTCTACTGAAAAAGCAGATGCTACGTCCAATGTTCTTCAGCTAAACGATCTCCGAAAAAGAATCTTCTACTTCGAGCAACTGGTTTCTGCTTGGGCACTTCGTCTTCTAGAGGGACATACTTATTCCTGCAGTATGCCCGTACTTGACCTTTGAGGTCTCGATGCGGTTTGGCCTTGATGATTGCCGTAAAGTGCCTGTAGCCGGCGCCCCCTCTCAGCAGCACGGGAATTGCTTCTGTAGATTCTATCGCTATGTGTGAGATCTGAAGGAATAAATAAGATTAGATACGAGGAAATAAAGAAGTTCTTTCATTCATTATTTGAAGTTTTGCTACTTAGAACTGTTTTATTTTCAACAACAAAATCTAAATAAATGAATAAAAAAGCGATGATATAAATTAATAACCTTACTTGGATATTGCTAAAAATTATAATACTGTAATCAGCGGATAGGAATATTTCGGTTATTTGGACCTTTACGACAGATAATAGAGATGCCATATTCTACAACCTTTTCATACGGTACAGTCCTTGAGTCCTGAGTTCAGGTACAGCCTACGCGATCACCGACACGACTGACGACTGACTGGCGTGCACTTACCTACTGGATAGCTCAGACCAAATTAAATACCAAGACAGAGCGCTGAGAACGATACAGTGAAGCATGCCAAAACTACACTCCCGCTCTGTGCATACAGGCTCAAATGCACACATTTACAACCATTTACAATCAAACTACACCTCACTAAGTGCACACTTTACTGTTGACAGTCCTCTATCGTGGTTTTTTATTTGGTCTGCAGAGCTGGATAGGTCCAATTAAAAATGTGTCTCTCCTCAAAATACCAACTTTACCATCATTAAAAGAGACGCTAACTTCTAAATTAGTTTCGGTGTTTCATCTCACAGTAGTCGAATCGGAAACATCGACCTCAAGAACGTAGTTTATTTTTGACGTGTAAAAGTGTTTTTAAAACCAATTCACAGAAATAAGTAGCTACCCACCACGCAATCAAATATTCCTTGGCAGACGATTTGCTGGCCTTTCATTTCCGCTGGGTAATCGAACCTCTTTCGGAAGACCCTCATATCATCCTTGTACCTGAGCCCCTGGTAGAGGGTCGTGTAAGGAGACATCACCGCTTTTTTCGGTGGGGCAGAAGGCAGAGGCTGCGGGTATGCAGACTTATCGTACTGAGCAAAGCCTGGCCTGGAAAATAAATATGAATTTAAGAAACCTATTTGCCCCGAATTATGGGCCTAAGTTGAGTCCTGTTTACAGGGGTTTGAAAAACTGTTAGTCCAGCGATGATATTCGAACCAATTTTACCGTCTTACTTAGATATTTAGGACCGGTATGTGAATTTCTTCATCATCCTTCTGCCTAGTCTTTACTCAAGTATTTTAGTGTTGGCTTGCAGTTTAAATGGATACAAGTGAATACCAGTGTCCACTGTCCAGTAAATAAGAATAAGTACATTTTTATAAAAAACCGGACTACTCTGCAAAAAGTTATGCGTGGTCATTCATTAAAAAAAAAAATACCTGTCGACTTGAGAAACTCCTCAGTTTTTTTCGTTGGTTAAAAACAAATGCATCATACTCACACAGGTCTACTTCGTATGGCACTGAAGTTCGTCTCCTTTTTGGATATTTTAAAAGCAAGCTTAGCGCTAACTAAACGTTCGAATATTAGATAACAGAACACGATAAATAAATCCATGGTTATTCTCATAATAAACAATTCTTCATAACGGTCCAAGAAAAATGAGTCTTGCTATATTTACGGCAATAAAGTCAGTTAAAAACATGAATTCATTGTAAAAGATTGCCAGTCTGCGGTATTATATACGACCAATAATATATGTCCTGTGGTATTTTACGACTTTTTTTATTGGTAGGTACGCCTACGATTTTGCACCATAGGTACGCAGTTATAAAATTTTTCGTCAAGGTCATGAATAACAATCATTCCTGATGGATAATTTTTCAATTGCATAATTAAGTTTAAGTACCCATTATCTCAACACGAGCGTAACTGCTGCTTGATTTTACGTAGGTTATCTACCTACGTAAAATCAAAGCAGTTACTCAACTCAGACAGGAAGTTTTTAAGATGGAAGAACACTAGGTATGTTACGTTAGATGTGATATAGAATGCAAGACACTAAACGCCTCTAAGCATCTGGGGGCCTAAAAAGGCCACTTTGGCAGAATCATAAAACAATTAATATCACGCAAATACGCAATTCATCTGTTTGACAGTTTCACACCTATATAATATCCCTAAAGGGTTAGGCAGAGGTGTAGGTACCTATAGCATTTTACGAATATCCATACAAAACTGTCACACATTTGAAATTGCGTGATATGAATTGTTTTATGATACTGCCAAGGTGGCCTTTTTAGGCCCCCTGGTTGCTGCTACATTTAAGTTGAGGTACCTAGGTATTAAAATTGTTCGAGTTTTTTTTCTCAGTAGAGTATTATGTGGTGGTTAATTAATTTGCATTCGAGAGGGGGCAAAATGGGGTATTAACGTCTGAAACTCAATAAAACTAACATTTTCGTGTAATTTTATTATCATTTTTATTTTAATAATCATCTTTGGTAATCAGTCTTCCATAATTCAATGTAATGAGCATTAAGTTAAGTAATCAAATAGAAAATTCTCAAAAAGTCAGATTTCCCCATCTTGCCCCTTCCCTCGGGTAAGATGTGGTGCCCTAAGGGGCAAGATGGGGTTTGCAAAAGTCAATTTATTTTTGCTGACAAAAATCGCAAGTAAGCGTCGCATCTTCATCATCTATACCAGCACAGCTGCAGTGATGCCAGTCTACATTTGACTCAAAATAATAAACATTACAATACAAACGCATGGTGTGTGTTTTCAACTTCACTTTCACTGCTCTATAATGATGAGCTAACCTTACATAATTTTTCTTTTTGGCCTCTCTTTTTGGGGTTCCCTACCAAAATGGTAAAAAAGAAACCCCTATGGTGCGACTCAGTCTGTCTGTCCGTCTGTCACAGCTGGATATCTCAAGAACTATTATTGCTATCAACTTATAATAATCGTGAGTGGTCAATTGATTTCTGAGGTAAGGCACCTGCCTTACCTCAGAAATCAATTGACCACTCCACCCCGTCTTACCCGCTACCCATCTTGCCCCCCTTCCCTTGCCTAGTATTGTATACAGTCAAGTATTTTCTAGCTGAACAAACAGCTGTGCTGCTGGGGAGTTTGTTGCGCCATTTCTTCTCCCCACCCCAGCGAAAGCACTATAATAGGAAATGGTGAAGGGCGGGCGTTTTGGGACTTTTGGGGGACTGTCTATTGTAATTTTGACGTTCGAAAAGTGCTAATTTTGGGACTTTTGGGGGACTGTCTATTGTAATTTTGACGTTCGAAAAGTGCCTAGTTTGAATAAATGACTTTTGATCTTGGTACGCGCCAGGTACCCAGGTACCGAAATGGCAAGAACCGCTAAGTAGGTACCGATACAGAACCTGGGTGCTAACTCTCGAATATAATTTCGATAGATCGACATTGGTCAAACGTCAGTTGGTCGAGTTAAACGTCAGGGATTGGCTAGACTCAGTGAGTCCAGCTAATCCCAGACGTTTGACTGACAATTCCAATGTCGATCTATGGGAATCACTGACCTCTATTAAACAAGTGTATAATACAGGTTAGTGATCGGAATTATATTCCAGAGTCAGTACCCTGTACTTTTGACACCGGATCCAAGACCAAGACCTGCTCGTAACTTAACGTATATACACATGCACACAACTCATATGTTACAAAAATGTTAATATGTATAATGTAAACTATTTCATGAATAAAATAATATGTTTTTATTTGTTTTCCTTTTATTTTAATAGAGTATGATAACAAAACGTAATCAAAATATTTGTAGCGCATGAACAAAACGTGTTTGACATTGACAGTTTTCGATTGATTAGATAGTCTTGTCATCCAATTTTCTTGCTTTGTATTTTCTGTATTATTTCAATAAATCAAATTATGTGTAATAAAGAACCTGCAACACTATAAAATTTACTCCTTGCGGCGCTTAATCTCTCCTATTATAAATTCACTGAATCTCCAAAATGGAGGGTAAGATGGCTGGATGGATAGAAAATTTATCGGTTTTAATATATATGTTTAATTGGTATTAAAATGTTATTGCTATTTTAGGTACTTCTGCTAAGAAATCAACATCCTTCGAAACGTTGGTCATTCAGAATATAACCAATGTGAACGAATTGAAGGCAAAACTCAACGACATAATTAAAACCGGGAAGGATTATGAATATGACGTTTCCTCATGTATCAAATCATTGATTACAAGCAGTGATCAAGACATTGTGCAGTTAAGTATAGAAGCAATTGCAGAACTTGTTAAATGTGAAGAAAAGCGAGAGACATACGCTCACGAAGATATAATAGGCCCTATTCTGTATATACTGAGAAAAGAAATCAGTTCAGATAATGTTGAGCTTGTCAGACAGTGCTGCAGGGCACTTGGCAATTTATGCTGTGACTGTGACACGGCTAGACGCACAATTATCACCCTTGGGGGCATTGCAGTCCTCATAAAACTGCTTGAAAGGAGCATAGACATGCGGTTTGAGGAAATACAAATGCTGTCAAGTAAATCACTGCTGAACTTTGCCATTGGCGGTGCAGAGTTCACAGAGGCAATATTCCAAGGAGGTGTGGTGGATATGGTCCAAAGAATGTTGTGTATAGAGCTCAAGAAGCAGGAGTTTGATGATGACACTGTGTCAACTTGCTTGTTGATATTAAGTGTTATAAATGATAACACACCAGAGCTGCTGTATAATGAAATTGTTAATAAGACCGTACTGCAGGTTTTGAGAGAGACATCTACTGTGGAGATCTCTGAAGTTTGTCTAGATCATTTACATTCTCAAGCTGAACATGGTAAGTTCATTATTTTGGAAAAACTGTAAATTAATAATGGTCATTTAGCATTTAATTTGTGAGATTGAATTGCTCTTTCTGTGGTCCCCTGCCTGACCACATTGGTATTATTTTTCTATCTCTATTTCATTACCTACAAAACTACTTATAAATTAAATTTTTAAATATAAGAATACATTATTTATATACAATAGTAGCCAAATAGCATCGGGAACAGAGTCAGGCCATTTATTATTATCAGCCTGCATCAAAATGCAGAGGAAAGGCCTGCCTTCCCTCCTCTCACTTGTCCATTATGTTACTATATTATTATTCAATAGTACTCAATTTCACACTGTGCTATAATGGACTGCTGAAGTCGTGTGACTTGTGATATTGTATATTATTTTATAGCTTGTGTTATCTAAACCCGCACTTAAGTCACGCTTTTCTGTGTAAAAATGGACTATGAGATAAGATCGGGGACGATGTTCTGTGTTATGGGTTTGGTTTCTGCACTTAGTCCTTCAAGTGGACCATTGTGCGTGGGCTAGGTCGGAGTCGATATGGTATGGTGGATCAGGTCACGCAGTGCTATAAAATATATTTTTGTATCTCATATTATTATTATACTTAGTATAATTATTTTTTAATTTTCAATTGTATATATTTTTTTCTGATTTCTCAACTGCTTTTGATTCAAAAGCACTGGTATTCAGCTGCATCCGGTTAGACTGGAAGCCGACCCCAACATAGTTGGGAAAAGGCTAGGCAGATGATTTTGATGCAAAAGCACATTCCCTTGTCCATTTAATCCTAATCAGCCACTGTTGAAAAAATTAATAAACACATGACAAATACATCTCTTACAGAAACTGTAAAGACATTAATAGCCAAAGAAGGAGGTGTGCAGCTAGTGTGTTCCCGACTGGAGCAGTTTGTGAACAAACACAATGCTGGGGAGTTGAATGTTGATGAAGCAGAGGTGGAGGCTATCATAAAGCAGGCCTGTGAGCTGGTCATTATTGTGTTGACTGGAGGTAAGATATTTAAGAAGTTGAGTCTGGTGCTATGCAAAAACCATTACCTTTATAAAACTGAAATGCTGTCTGTTGGTAAAGACATCACCTTGGAACGGATGGATTGATTTAGTTAATAGGAAACAAATAATCTCATAATAGTCTGAGTAACGTTATTAGGGAAAGATTTAAATTGTTGCCTGGAAAGTTCTGGAAAACCTGAAATGCTTTTTTCTTTGGGATTTGTGTGCCTAGTCGCCACTGTAAGAAAGACTTTTTGCATAAATGTGATAAGCTTGCTATGATTGGCCTGTAAATCCTCTGCCATTTTACTAACAAAATACTTTTTGTGCCATTTGTTCTATGTTAATCTATAGATATCAACATCCCTATCATAGCATTAACCTTTCGTTTACCGCTCGTACCGCTTACATAAAGCGCTGTCTTTCGCGGAATATGGTACGCGCGTGTTAGAAACATAACGCGTAGATATACGCTTTGGCAGCCTTCTGAAACTTATTGTAGAGCGTGGATCTACGTTCGATGCGACTGCTCCAGAAAATCTGTTCAAAAACTATTATAATATTCAAAATGGTACCTATTTTGAGACTTCTTCTTCTTAGGGTATCAATAATATAATTATTTGGCGCCATCACCAGCGATGGCAATCCAAAGTCTACTTATTTTAATGCTGGAGCTATAAATCTATTCCAATAAATAATTAAAATTAATGTTTTTGTTTCCTCTTAGATGAAGCAATGCACATCCTGTACAACAATGGTGTTGGTGAGGTATACCAAACAGTGGTAAAGTGGCTGGACTCACAAAACTATCAACTGCTGACCACCGCAGTGCTGTCTATTGGCAACTTCGCGAGGCAAGATGATTACTGCACACAGATGATGCAGGATAAGATTTTTGATAAGCTTTTGGGTGAGTTATTTTCCGTTTACATTTTATTTTTTCTAGTATAATAAGGTTCTGCAGTTTGAAACCCTATTCCGAAGCAAATATTGTACGCTGGACATGGTTCAATACTTGTTTCATCAAACTTAACCATAATTCTAATAAAAATATAATACTTGAAGTTATAACATTTATTTATGTACATAGCTGTTGCCCGCGACTTCGTCTGTGATCCTGGATTAAAAGTAATGCCTGTTTCCTTCTCCAGGTCATGGTTCGGATTTCGATGAAATTTGGCACATGGGTAGCCATGTGCCGAATTTCATCGAAATCCGTTCAGCCATTTTAGCGCGAAAGCATAACAAACATACGAAAAATCAAATCTTTTGTCTATAAAATACTAGCTTCCTCCCGCGGCTACAACCGCGAGGTGTGTCGATAAAAACTATCCTATGTCCCCCGGGATGCAATCTATCTCTCTGCCAAATTTTTATCGAAATCCGTTCAGTGGTTTAGGCGTAAAAAGGTAACAAACAGACAGATACAGACAGACAGACAGACTTACTTTACAGAGTTACTTTCAAATTTATAATATTAGTATGGATGCATAGTATGGATGGATAGTATGGATTAGTTTAGAACTCAATAGTTCTGAAAAGAAAGAGTGCAAAGCTGTATTATACTTTTCCAAGAAAGTCAGAATCATGATGTATAATTATTCCACTTACAATTATTATTAAAATGTAATTTTCCAGATATATTCGAAACCTACAACAGCTTCAGCCAACAGATGCAAAGGGAGCCAGAGAAAATGCACCCTATCGACGCAGTCACAGTGATCAAAATCCAACATGCAGTCTTATCGTCCCTACGTAACCTTGCTGTACCTGTGTCTAACAAGAGAGTTGCGGCTGCGCAAGGGAGGGCTGCTCCGTTGTTGTTGAATGCGTTGCCGACTACTGAAGACCACCACGTGGCTTATAAGCTGTTGGCTACGATTAGATTGTTGGTAGATGGCCAAGGTGAGTTATTATTTGCGTTTGTTTAGGGAGTGGGGGGAGCGCGAATAAAAAATTAAAAAAAAAACTCACGTTCGTGCCTCCGACTCATTATAGTGGAAGGAACTGTGGGGTTTTAGTTGGTTGGAGTCCGACATAATCCTCCGTCCTCCTCAGACGGAGGATATTCATCAAGATAAAAAAGTTTCTGAATGCTGTCTTTGATAGCGAGAGCTTGTGTAGTAGCGTCATGTTCGTGAACGAGCGCCGTCAGTTGGAGCTGGTCATCACTTAGCTGCCACGGCTTACTTTTAATTATTGTATTTTTGGATTGTTGTTTTTTTTTTGTATTCTGGACGCTTTTAACGAGTACTTACGTATTTATTTTTACATCGTTCTCACATATTATAAATCCAACATTAATGATGTAACTAATAACATACTTAACATGTATGATGTAACTAATATTTTTGTAAAATATAATTTAAGAGTGTCCATGGAGCTTCTTGCCCGTTCTTCTCCATAGGTACCTACGCTTTGGAATGGGCAACTAGCTTCATATTTTCTGACTGACCGACTTCTTGACAATTCGAAAGTGCCTGTAAATGGTTCAATTGAAATAAATGCTTTGAGTTTGAGTTGAGTTTGTAGCAAAACGATGTGTTAACTGTAATTTGGATCTCAGATACGATTCCCACACGGATCCATAATTTTTTCTGTATTAAGACACTGAACTGGATCCAGATTTAGTTTGTTTCATGTTCATAAACTCACTTAATATAGGTATATATATTGTGTGCAGATAGAAAGAGTTAGTACAAATAACTATCGAGTATCAAAACATGAAATAAATTCTTGTCTTCTTGATGCCACAGAGTATTCGAGTAAACGGAGTGCTCATTTTGTCTAACAAATCTTAGGAATGTTTACGACGTACGGCATTTCATACAAAGTTTCAAGCCCTTGTTTTTCGAAATGAATGGACGGATTTTAATGAAACTTCATACGTAGAAGCAGGATACAAAGGTCTTAAAAGATAGTTAGAACATTTTCGAAAAATAGTGTTCAGCCAAATTATATTTTAAATTTTCCATGAACAGATTCCAGTTATATTTTTTTAATAAGACATTACGTAAATGTTCTTTACTAACTTTTTAGACATTTGTATCCTGCTTATGAAGTTTCATTAAAATCGGTTCATTCATTTCGAAAAACAAGGGCTTGAAAATTTGTATGAAATGCAGTACGTCGTAAAAGCTCTTAAGACAAAGTCAAATAATTAATTTGACCTAGGCGATGAGAAAGGCACTTTTGAACGTCAAAATTTACAAGAAACTGAAATTATTCCTTTGCCAAAATATCCAAAAGGTAGTTTCTTATGGAGAAGAATGGACAAGATACTCTGTAGTTATCTTTTAAAATATTTAGCATACATTAATATAAGCTAGTCACTCTTCTCCCTACTCTCCCAGAGAGCGTAGCGAAGCAGCTGGCCAGCAGCGCGGCGGCGCTGGCGGCGGTGGCGCGCTGGGGCCACGCGCCCGACTGCGCAGGCGCAGCCGGCGAGGCGCCGCGCCTGCTCGCCTGGAGCGTCCAGCAGCTGCGACATCACAACCACTGGAGGCATATCGTTGAGGTAATACATCGTATTTCGACGCTAATAAAATATTTTGGATTTAATCCCCTGAAAGGGTAGAGCGAGAAACTCACCGTATCAAGTGATATAGTACATCGGCATTTATAAATAATTTTGAGGTTCATAGTTCTTATACCTGCCATATCCTTGATGAAAAAGAAAAAACAAAAAATATAGAAATATGGCAGTGGTGGATATAGTTTCCTTTGCAGAAAATATTTGCTCAAGGGTTGGCATTATGCAGAAAGAGAAAAAAAAAAATGATTGTATGGATTAAACGCCCCTCAACACGTTAACTGATCTCTTCCCCTTTCAGGTGGACGGCTGCATATCAAGCCTAGTCAATATGCTAGTAGCATCTCATTCGCTGATGCAGAACGAAGCTATCCTCGCCCTAACGCTCCTCGCAATAGAATCGCTCAAGAAACTCTCGCCCGATAGCCAACAAGAATACGACTACGAAAATAACTTTATTGCCCAGCTATTAAAGTCGGAAATCGGTAAGCACGTCACAATACTTGTAGACACAAATTGTGCGAAGATGCCGATCGAAGTAGCTGAGAATCTGCTCGCATTCTTGGATGTAACATCTAAGAACAATAAAGTTGCCTTTGATTATAAAGAGGCAAAAGTTCATGAATGTTTGATGAAATTTTCTGATTCAAGAAATGATTTGACCACTGACATGAAGGCCTGTATTTATGGTGTTTTCTCATCAATATCCAACAACGGGAAAGGTGATTAAATCGATCGAGTAGTACACAAATCGAAGGAGTTACACCAAATATTTTAGGTTTGGAAGTCGAAACGGACAATTTTATTGACTATGGTTATGTGAACATTGAGCGTTATTTTAATATTAAAGAGTCCAATCAGTTTTGTTCTGGGTGTTTATGATTTAGAACAAAACTAAGATGTCGGATCTGTGGTCAGAAAAGGGTTCTAGCCACAGATGGATAAACAAAATATGGATTGTGCATGTTTCCTCCAAATATAAATCTGTTAAAATATTAAGTTTATAGTTTATTTATTTTCATAATCAACAGGTTTTAACAGTATAGAGATACCTGTAACAGAAGACCTCAAAGTTAATGTTATGTTGATGTGTGCAATCAATTGCAGTGCATCGTTAGCACTCCAATTGTTTGTTCATCTGTGGTCCAAACGCATCAAGCCAGTCTGTTTTCGTATCTGGCCACAGACTAGCTAAAATATTTATAGTTAATATTAATTTTCGAGCAATTATATAATCAACTCTTAGTCTATTTGCATGTGTGATAATCATGATAACATTAATTTAAGATCAAGTGGTTATTATCGCTAGTTTAATTATTATTCTAAAACTTAAATGTGTTTATGCCCGGTTCCTCATATGTATAACGAATCGTCAATTTTTATTTTACTAATGAGTGAAGCCAAACTGTTCCTCAATATCCAAACAACTAGTAACTTTTGAGGCCGGGCATCAATGAATCGAGATATTAAAAAACAATCCTCCTACATTTTTGTAAGCTTTTTAAAACTCTCTAGTCATAGTTTTAAACTTTCTCTACTTCGGTAAATGCTAGAAATTTGTGCATTAAAACTTTACTGTGTAATGTTTATGCGTATTTTCGTATTAAGACCTTTATTTTTGCGATTCTCTCGAATTTTTACATTCCAACCTTTTAAACTTTGCCTTTTTATACTGTCAATGTTATCGATCTACTCTATGATAGCTTGCTTGTGGACTGGCTCAGAAATTAATCACAAAAACTTATGCAAAAATATATTTTTTCTTTCAATATTCTGTTTTCTTAACCAACATTAATTTACTTATTGATACATGAATGATTTATGAAAAAATAAACTATACCTACCTGATTTTTTGTAATTGTTTTGTTGTTGGTCTTTTAAACATAAATAATGAAAACTGTTATTAATTTCTGATCAAGTTGAAAATTTACGGTTGTAAGTAATTAAAACTAATCACATACAAAAATAGCAATACTGATGAAATACTCAAAGTACAATGTAGATTCACATAGTGAATTATACTGTAATATTAAATATTTCAATTTTTAAATATTTAGTCCGCAAATGTTGCTTAATATACGTCATAGTTACGAAGTTAGTGAGGACACGTCTCTGGTTGGGAACTGAGGAAACTAATCCAGGAGAGAAAAAAAAGTACCTACCTACTAAGTATTACGAGATTGCGAGTCTTTGGTTGGACTTACTTAGGCCGCGACCTATTTAAAAGCGATCGTCGCATCCTTATGTCTCTTTTTATTCGGTGAACATGAAAAAAGTGGCAACGGACGATGGCGTATTCGCGCGACGTTCGCTTTTAAATAGGACGCGTTAGGGTGCCTTCGCTGCGTCAAGCAATGTTAACCAAACGGGATTTGGTTTACTTACGTCGCGTTGACGCGGCGTTAGCGCAGCGTATACCTTCAAGGAACGTCTACGCCAGTTGCAATGTGTGTCTTGCTCGACATCAGTTTCAAACGAAAAGTTTAGGTACGATCGACCTTTTTTTGTCGACATGACATTATTTAGCATATTTTAGCTGTCATTTTGGCCTAGCAAATAAAACATCCTAGTTTTATTATTCCTATCGAAACATACTAGAGGCGTGTTCCTTATTCTATTCATTTTAATCGTAAGATTTTGATAATCCGATAGTGCACTTATTGAATAGTTTGAATTGACGCTTGACTCGTGAAAGTGTACAATTAGATACCCTAGGATGATTAGACTACGCTAAATATGTGTGTTCACTAATGTATTAGTTTTATTTTGTCTTTTAGTCAATTCTATTATACATATTAATTATTATAATTTGTTCAAGTTGAGTCAGTTGCTACCTTGAAACTTGAATACATTAAAGTAAAAAAAGTTCCTGCGATGAGCAACCGGCACAGCTTTTTAAACAATCTTTGTATTGCCAGATCAGAATTTTTAGGAGATTACTTTAGGAATGGCAGTGCAATTATTTTTTTATAAGTACTATAGTTTAATGTTATAAGGTATTTTCAAATCAATCATAACATTTTAAAACAATGATTTTCTGCTGGCTAACACCAAATCCGGCAACAGTTGTTTATTGAAAGTCTAAACCAGTTTTTGTTAAAACTGTGTTTTGTAATAGCCTCTTATTCGTAAATATTCTAAAGACCTTAATTGCAAAGTCGTAGGACAATAAATTATGAATAAGGGGGTAGGACTAAACCGCTCAGCCATTAAGGCCTAACATTCGTCATCACCCGCCTGCTGTGACAAATCGGTTGTTGTATTAGATGTAATCAAAACTACCAATATAATTATTAATTTTATAATTAATAAAAGTGCTATTTTCAATTATTTTACACACGCCATATTTAGTGTGATATTACTTGAAATAGATTTTTGTAATTTATTGTACGAGTAGGTCGGCCTGAATAAAGAATCCTGCGCACAGATATGCCCTTATTCTTAAGGCGCAGATATACGACTTCTAATGTTTTTAAATTCAACATCACGTCTAATGTTATACTAGACCATTTGCTTCGTAATTTGATATGTGAATATTTGCAATTATATTTTTTTAACATAGTGTAATTAATTTGTAAAGTTATGTCTACCGCGGACATAAAAACGACACTATCGGGTGTATTTTCATAAAACTTTCACCATATAAAAGACAATTTAATTCCCCGAATTTTAGTATACGGTTTTTATTTGTTTGGTGTTTGATAAATCAACAATAGATAATTGTTTCATATTTTGCAATAAATTACCAGCGTTGTGTCATCGCTCATCTCTTTCTTTTCTATGCAGTCCGATAGTGACCGCGCTTTAGGTCATGTAGTCGCCTTAAACGGCACTTATTACACTCTAAAGTATTATATGCTATATGCATGAGTCTCACGTGACATCTTATTAAAATTCAGTTCAGTTTGTGAATTCGGCAGTAAATCGTTTAAGCGCAGTTCAGCGACGATCCTAGTAAAAATACCTTATGAAAAAGGAACAAGGGACAGAGATTACAAGCTGGATTTTTTTTACAATTTATTTCTGAATACTATTGCTGTCGAGCTAATACTACTAAAATTCAATGACATGTAAAACTTAACTTTTTTTCTGGTCGGTTTTAAATATTAGCGTATTGAGCTTCATAGTTTATTAGTGTTAAACATTGATCTTGTTAATGCACTTTTATTGATATAGTTTTATGGACCAATAATTATAAATGATTATTATCAATATGTTGTCATCAAGATTGGATCTTAGTATTGTTTTGAAATATTTTTACGTATTTACCTATTTATTTTTACTGAATCTGTTTTAGGTTAAAGCAAAAAAGTTTAGGATCTTTTTTAGTCTCCAGTTGGCCAGATTAACAAGACCTTTTCTGGAGATATAGAAACAGAGCAGTGGAATCTACAACTGGAGCCGAATACACGCGAATTCGCGATAGCCGACCGACTCGAGCGAAGTGTACGCGATTCAGTGTTAGCGACGGTAACGCTGAATCTGGAAAGAAAAAATGGTAAGTGTTATCTTGAATAGTTGCACCTACAAAGGTCGCCAGATCGCGGCCTGCACTGGCGCTTATATAATTAAGAATCTGTCAAAACCAATCTCGGGACTAATCTTGATGATGAATGCATTGTTAAAGATATTAATAGATTTTCGCTAAAATACATTATATTCTACATGTATTTGATACTTTATTTACCCCACGCCCCTGAATAAATTAAAAAATCATAAGTAAATTAAGTTTAGAAAAATGTTTATTTTAATATTAAGTATTTACAAAATTAATCATAATGGGATGAAACGTTCACAATAGCCTTATGAACAGATTGTTCTAAACGTTCTTGTTAGCAGAACAGTCTAAAACCAGATTTTGTATCTGCGAAACTACACACCATACAGACATAGATTACACATTTCAGCTGGAAACAATGCCATAAAGATGCATAAGAAATGCAATATTATAATTAATTGCAAAAATAAAATAGTTGTAACAGAAAAAAAAAAAAACAAGAATCATCCTAAAATCATACTGGAAAGGAATTAGGTACAGCTAAGAAAAGTATGCGCTTCGAGAATCATCGACTATCTTCGGAAATACGAACGCGCGATGATAGAGTATGCTGTACTTACAAGTTACAACAAGTACTTTCCTATTTCGTATTACAATGTTTACAAAATTGTTGAATAACAACTCTATGCAATTCTAAAAACTACAAAGCGTACAAAACTTAGAAGCATTGCCTCTGTAGGGTATAATACCGTGGCGCCAGGTTTGTGCTAATTCGGAAACACGAAGATTACCGAAGCGCATAGATAAATGATAATGATAAATGATGCTATTGTGTTGCTGCCATTGTAAAGTCTGTCAAAATCACAATGATCTTTATTTTCGTTGCTACAAGGTTGTTGCTGCTGTCCGAGTTAAAATAAGTGTGAACGGAATGTACAATGACCTTTTGGCGCCGGAATGACATTAAGGTTGTTCGTAAACATTTGAGAAATTACATAGTGTCATCTAGATTCAATATAGACCTTTCCTGTATCATGGTGGAGTGCTTGCTGATGGTCATGCGGAACTTTAGCTCTTCGTCAGATATGAGCTGGTCTTTGAATATGGGGCCCCGGTTGCCACAGCCAGCCACTGTAATGAGAATAAAATTTTGGGTGAGATACCTACATAAATACACTTTTTTGCAAAAATATGATGAGGGCGAAAGCCCTCATCATATTTTCAGCAAGACTTTTAAAGACTTCAACGTCTAATATACTAAAATTATGACTGCAGAAATGCAGTCATAATTTTAGTATATTAGACGTTGAAGTCTTTGCTAAGAGGTCAAGACAAGGACAATATTTCTGCTGACATGTTTGATCCTATGTGGCTGATATACATAACATCACGCCTTACTTCCCGAAGGGTTAGGAACCCATAGCAGGTGCACCCATATTTCACCAGTTAAAACATAACTGGTCCCATGTAAAAGGGGGCAAGTCTATTGTCATCAAACTGGCAGCACAAATCCAGACTTCGGGCTGCTACTGAGAAATTCTAGATAGAAAAATCAAATAACACTGCCAGACCTGGGAATCAAACCCACGGCCTTATGCTCAGCAGTAGCACTTGGGACCACTAGGCTGACGAGGCAGTCAGAGATATCACTAAAAAAGAATAACATTTATTTGCATGACAAAGAAATGACTGTTACAGTGGTGTAACTATAGGGTGGCATTGGGGCAAATGCCACGGGCTCCCAGCCAGAGGGGGCCCCCGGCCCAAGAGGGCCATGAGCACAAGAGGATCCTAACATAAGTTTATAATGAAAACTTTTTTTTGAAAAACAAGGACATCATTCAGGTTTCGAACATTTTGTAGGTACCTTTTTCCCACTGTGTCTCGTAATTTTTTTGACAGGACCTCATGCTCAGCAGTAGCACTTGCGACTACAAGACCAACGAAGCAGTCAGGTGTTAAATTTTGTAGGGGAAAATATGAAATCTATGCAGAAGTGAGAAACCCAGTAAAAAATAAAAAAAATACATTGGTTCAGCTTCTTTACATTGAGGGAGGGCCCATCCCTCGAATTTGCCACTGGCTCCAAACGGTATAGTTACGCCACTGGACTGTGCAGGTACCCTACATAAAATGGTAAAGAACAGAATCTATTTTCATTTACCTGGACATTTAGATCTGGGTTTGGTTGCAATTAAATTCATTATGGTATCCTTCTCATAGATGTGACCACATACTGAGTTCTTTACTGGATCTGTCACAGGTCTCTTTGTTATTGGGTCCAACTGAAATAAAAATAATAAATTCCAAGATTATCACAGGAATACAACAAATCATAGAAAAAGTAAAGTGCCATTTTGGTATTAAATCTTATCTTGGTATAAAAACACAGTGTATACTCACATAATGGTCCTGTGATTCAGTTATTGCTAAGTCTGATTCATCTAAGTTACCTGTAAAAATATTTTGGGTTTTTATAACCTTACAGGAAGGATTTGGGGGAAGCCTTTGCCCAGCAGTAAGACAGTATAGGCTAACAAAAAAAAACACCTTACACTTTACGAATTTTAGCAACCAGGATCAAATAACTCTTTGTCATATATACCTAAGTATAAGAAAATATGTTGAATTTTTAGTGACCAGAGATCACAGGAAACCTTAAGAGTTTGTGGAAGTATTTTCTTGTGCTGGAAGAGACCCATGAAAGGTCATCGTAGAAGGATAATTGAAAAGTTCTTACATGCAGCACTTTCCAGTCCTCTTTGGAATCTTTTGTTAAATTCCATCATATAAGGATGGTTATCAACCCTGAGACGTTTGCCTGCTAAATTGCTCAGGTGGGACTTGAATCTCTCCTCCAGGGTATCGACATTTGAGGTATCAGTCTCTCGCTGTAAATATAAATCATAATTTGTTTTAGCAACATAAACAGCTATGTTTTAATGTGTACTTGTACCCAATCAACCTTGTTGCTATGTGGGGTATAGCGTTAAATAATGATATTTAATACAATGACTAAACAATCATTTGAAGTGTTTGTGATAAAACAGACTACAGTGATTCATCAATGTAAAGTATCTAAGAATCACAAAATAGTAGGTATTCTTGTAAGCTGGGTGTTTCTAACGGTTAATTAATATGAGATAAAATGATATCTTTAAAAATAGGAAGACCAAGAATTAAATTTAATGTTTGATTGTTTACCCAAGACAAAAATTAAAAACCATAACCTAAAAAATGATGTCTCAGTTCAAATCTCACCTTAGCTTTCTCCATAGCTTCGATGGTAACGTCTTGCTGTGCTTCTAATGTACAATACTGCTGGACACACATCTTCAATTTATCAAATTCAGCTTCTTTCTCACTATCTAAATATTTTGATACATTATCCGTACACAAATAAAGGCTGGTTATGCACTGTTTTCTTAAATCTGCTAAATCGTTGTCTGCCATGGTTTCGTATAACGAATAGCAACGTTCTAAGCCTTTAGTAATATTAATTTGTGTCTCACAACAGCATAAAACACAAGCGTCATGAAAAGAAAGTCAAGTTTATTTACAAAAGAAAACAATTCCCGCCATTTTGTATTTAGTCTTTTGAGTTGACATATATTACTTTACTCTATGGAGTTGACTCAGTCTTGCTTGACTGACTTCGACTTTGACAATCGTTAATCGTAACTGTGGCAAAGGCAACAAAAAATGTTCAGCCAAACGACTATATTGATTGTGCTGCTAGAAATAGTATTTATCATTAACTAGCTGCGCCCCGCGGTTTCACCCGCATAAGTTTAGTTTAACTTTATAATTCAATCATGATTCGAAAGACACGTGGCGCCATCTATTATCATAATAACGTTATTGTTGTTTTCCTCGAGAACAGCCAAACAGCACTTTTTTTCGGGATGAAAGGTACGCTGTGTCCGTTTCTGTACACCTGACAACGTATATGCAAAATTTCAGGATGATCGGTTCAGTGGTTTAGGCGTGAAAAGGTAACAAACAAAAAAATTTACTTTCGCATTTATAATATTAGTTACAATAATGAAATAGTTTAAAATGGTCTCTATAGGCTTGCTTTGCAGATTTCGTGGAGGCCAATGGGTACTTAGATGAAAACAAGTAGAAACCTATGCCCATTCGTAAAACTAAGAATACTTGTCGAAGTAGATTACCGTTTTATTTCGTGTTTTATCGTTATCATCAGCATACAGTAATGCACTACTGGATAGGGGTCTCCAATTACACGCGGTTTTACGCAAACCTCGGCTACTCCACTACTACTAGCCTCTGTGGCCACTATCTAATCTCATCTTATCCACCCACCTGCGACCAACCACATTGCGAATAAATCTTCTCTCTACCTAAACCTAATCCTTCCTACCCTGCTCTACACCAACATAATTTTTTTTGTAAATTTTTCGACAATGCTTTTTATCACAAATATTTAGCCACTTGATCACTTCCAACATTAGGCAAAAAAAATATATACACAGAACAATGAAACCGCGCACGCACCTGGCCGCACGACGTGATGGCCGACCTGATTTCGATTGACTTCGCGATGTGGTTGTCCACATCTTGGTCGGAGCTTCTGCGGCCAAGATGCAGAAAGTGATAGTGGCAGCGTAGAGCGTGATGTAATCACGTCGATATTATAATGTCGTCGTGCTACTGGAAAACATCTTAAAAACTAACAGAAAAAGCCTACACAAAGCAAGGTCAGCTAAAACTGGAAATGTACAGCTTGATATATTCGCCGTGTTAGTGCGTACTGTTTACGAGTAGGTACCTAGTTGTTGAATAAAAGAACTCGTCTCGGTTACCATATTTTTATTGCAAATAATAGGTAAGTAAAATGCACCTAACTAGGATATAATAATAATACACGATAATCTTACTATCTATTAAATATTTTCTGGTGAGTATACATAATTATTTTTTAACAAAATATGAAATAAATATATTTTATATAACGTTGCTATCGCAAAACATAAAACTAAATCTTACAAGTATTTTATATGCCGCCATTTTTACAGTTTTTTTTTTCTAGGCTATACAGTGACTCCAACATGCCCCAGTGCGGCAGACAGTTGCTTGAGATGCATCTTCATATCGGCCGGCGATATGCCGCGACGAGTCTCGATCACTTTGAACGCGTTCAAGTATTCTAACTCGGTGAATTGAGCGCCCTTCTCGCGGACTGATGTTATTATTTCCTGTGGATGGCAAAACATAAAGAATATTAGAGATTGACATAACATTAAGGGGGCGCCGACCCACTAGTGGCGCCCTCATAGTTTGTTTGGTTATTTCTTTTATTTTATAATAAAACTACACAATGTAAAATTACCGTTTATAATAATATTAACGTATAATCTTGTAGAGCACAACTTAACGTGCTTATTTTCTGCATTTTCATTCTAAAATAAAAGAAATAACTAAACAAACAAAATGAGAATTGTAATAGAGGACGAGTCTATTGCCATCAACCGGGCTAAAAAATTCCAGATGGAAAAACCCAATAACATTTTGCCGGACCCCGGAATCGAACTCAGGACCTCATGCTCAGCAGGTAGCCCACTATCGCTACTTAAATAAATTGAGTGACACTATGACATACTTTAAATTAAAAAAAAAAACGAATATACGAAGTGCGGTGTGCGTCTCAAGGTTGCACCAAATGTGAGTCCAGCTAGGCTAGCTTAGCATGTGTCAGGCAAATGTGCCCGACGCTGATATTCAGCTGGATCCCTGCTGTGACATACGGGCGTCGAGCATACGAGATAAATTGGTGTTTCGACAGTGTTATAAGCGGAGGAAAAAATTGTAAGTATAACAACTTATAGTACACTAGCTTCCGCCCGCGACTTCGCCCGCGAGGTATGTCGATAAAAACTATCCTAAGTCCTTCTCCGGGATGCAATCTATCTTTCTGCTGCCCAATTTGATCGAAATCCGTTCAGTGGTTTAGGCGTGAAAAGGTAACATACAAACAGACAGACAGAGTTACTTTCGAATTCATAATAATTATTAGTATGGATTACTGCAGCGGCCAGCAAAAGAGGCATTGATGGACGGCCGAGGCACACATACGTATGTCCATCAATGCCTAGGTATGGCTTTTTTTTTTTTTTTTTTTTTAGTATGGGAAATCATCCAATGACTCCTCCCGCTCTGGGTGGAGCGGAAGGGAGTGTCAGACTCTTACTGACTAAAACCCATCCGTGTTCCTTTCTTAGCCCTTTATGTTCCGGGGTAGCGGTAACCCTTTCGGACAATCCCGCTGCCCCGGCAGGCTTCGGCCCTGACGGGCCCCTCCTTATCTGCTGACATCTCTTTGAGGCGCGCATGGAACACATACGCTTGTCCGGCACGGGCCTGGTCCTGATCGGACGGCGAGCTACCCATTACTCGCCGTCCGCAGGCCCGCGCCTACGGTGGCCGGGAGTCGTCACGCGGCTCCCGACGCCCGGAGCGTCTACCGCGGCGGCTGGGACGGGCGGCCCTCTCGGCTCTCTCCCTCGCCCATCCCGCCACCTCCTTCGCTAGCATGACTGCTTCGCAGAAGGAGGTGACTGCCTCCCGATGCCTAGTTATGGCTAAGGCTTGCATAGTGCTCTTCTATAATACTCGGAAATTAAAAGTAAATAGTAACTTTTTATTTGAAAATACAATTAATACTTTTCAAAATCAATGACGAATAACGAACAACAATAATTATTTTTCCCACGTTAAAGTGTTAATTTGTTTTTTTTTTTTCAATAAATAGCTTTCTATTTGCAAGCCGGTTCGAAATTTAAATAAAAACTTTGATAAGTTACTTCTTTGGTTGCCCTGTTTCGGAGTAAAAGATCATTCTATTTTCAAATTACACGTAAGATATGAATTTACTATTTCTAATTTATTTGGCCGCTAAAACACGACAGATCTATAATTATGGATTTTCATACAACTTTTGCCGGCCGCTGCTCGCATGTATTTGGCAAGTACAGCAATTTCGATTTATCTCGAAGAAGGTTGTCAAAATGATGCTCAAACCAAGCATGTTTGAGAAAAAATATGTTTTCTACAGTCAAGTTGTGCATCGGGTAAATACCCTCAAATTCATCAGGGCTTTCAGTAGTTTTTTTTAGTAGGTAATCTTCCAGTTACCAAACCTATCGGTCACTAGGTGACTTACCTCGGGTGTACACGTGAGCAGATGCAGGTACGCGTGCGCCCGGTGCAGGCCGCGGTGCGGCAGCGCCAGCGCGGCGAGGCAGTGGCGCAGCGAGGCCAGCCGCGCGTCCCCGCCGCGCGCGCCCGCCTCGCCCTGCCAGCGCCACACCACGCCCGCGGACATCATCTCGCCCACGCCCGACATTATGTACTGGAACATTATTTCAATTAAAATAGAAGAATGGACGTTCCTCGATAAGTGCGAGCAAAATGGGTCACAGCCTGGCGCAACTCTCAAGGTAAAAAACGATCGTATGAAACGGAGGCCAATTTTTAATCCGTCCAAGTTTAAAAGGACGGTTTCATAGAATTACGATTCACGCTTTTTGTATAACACTCCCGTATCTTAAAACGCTAGTGTTTACATTATCTTTGATGGGTCCTTCCGGCGCGCAAAAGCTGGTCGCGAGATTTAAGTACTCGTATTTACTTAGTGTAAAAATTAAAATCAATCAGGTCAAATTATTTAATTTACTTATTTAATTTACTTATTTATCTACATAGATCAATCTCGCGACAAGCTTTTATATCATATAGAAATTATGTAATGACCAGTGATCGGAGTAGGTAGATTGAATTAGGGTCATTGATCCGAAACGTATATATTAAAATGGACATACCTTCGGAATTCGTTGATTATTAAAAAAAAAACAGAATTGTAATAAAATAAGCAAGGTAATAATAAAATAATAAGGCGATATGGATTCAAAGTACGTCACTCGAGCTTAAAATGATGTTGCTCCCGAGGTGGACACTACTTTTTATCATCCTCTATGAAAAAATAATTAAGTGCAACTTACGAATAAGACTAGTACTTACGTTTATTAATTTACATACAATTACTTGAGGAAGACATAATCATAATAATTTTTTATAAAATTAAGTAAAATCCTATTTTGAGTAAACAATTACGTGTGTAATAATATGATTTGCGACTATAATAGATATGTATTTGCAGAATTATAGTCATTAGAATCATTAATACATCTTTCTAAGTTAGATTTGTTATATAAAGAAAAGAAAGAAAGAAAATACATTTATAACACTTATGGAAAAGTTCTTAGGGTACTCCTGTTATAGTCGCGAATTATATTTTGATCAAGATACAACTTGATACTGACATGAAAATTGCAAAAACCGTAAGAAAATATGAATTTCGCGGGCCACAACTGCGCATTCACCATAAGGTAAATACATTTTAGTTCATTTTGGGACCAAGGACAATTCAGATTATAAAAAAAAAGTTAATTATGGCCCGCGGATTCCTTTTGGCATGAAGTCTCTTTGATGACATTAAAAAAGCGTACATCTTCGACTAGTAAATAGTTATCTGTGGCGTTATCAAACTAGTGCAGTAACATAAAGTAAAAAGTACGGGTTTTTTATATATTGCATTATGGACCTAAAAGCAGGTCATTAAGAGCCACTTTACGAGCAAGTGTGTTGAAAATAACTATTATAATTTTTAGTGCGTTTTAAAAGCGTGTTTAGTAGTTTTTTTTAAAGTACTTAAGTACATATTTTTTATTGAATAAAACACGTCGCCTTATTTACAAAAGTCAGTGCCTCACCGCCAGCCGCTGCGGCGCCAGCACGGCGGCGGCGCGCTCGTGCCAGGCGAGCAGCGCGCGCGCCAGCTGCGCCGCGCCGCCCGCCTGCTCGCCGCCCGCGCGCTCCTCCTGCCCGAGGTAGTGGAAGCACTCGATGCGCATCTGTCACATACGTTGCAATGGCGTCCACATATACACAACTCAAAGCATTTGTTTCAATTAAACCATTTGCAGGCACTTGAATTGTCAAGAAGTCGGTCAGTCAGAAAATACGAAGCCAGTTGCCCATTCCAAAGCGTAGTAGGTACCTACCTATGGAAAAGAACGTTATGCAGATATACTGCTACAATACGATTTGGTTAATTAAGGGCGTGATTTTTGGCATAACGCGGCTAGTGACACGAGATGGTTGAAATGAACGTACAGTCATCAGATGTATGTATCTTTTTGAAAGCTGAATGTACACACTTAGGACACGAATATTCGATGCGATACCCCGGATACGTCAAGATAAAACCGGAGGTCTTATGTAACGATCACACCTAATCAGTGTTACCAACCCAAACTGTCTTAACAGTACATCTAACTTGATATTTTTTCAATGACATACTTAAACAGAAAGCAGGTTTATTTTTAAGTTAATATTTCTTCTTATATTAGCTTCTAAATCAATGTAGTTAATAAGTCAAAATCTATAGGATTACACTTCCCGTTGACCTACAATCATGAAATTTTGCAAGAAGCAAGCGTCACACAGCACTAATAAAACAAAAATTTTATTTACATAAGGTTCAAAGAGGGGCCCGTGGCTAAATAATAACAGCCGCACAGGTCGATGGATCAGGTTAAGCTACACTTGCCGCGGTTGGTCTGTGGATGGGTGACCATCTTTACATACCGTGTCCCCTCCGTGCCTCGGAAAGCACGTTAATACGTTGGTCCCGGCTGTCATTCGTGGATCTTTGACAGTCGTTACGGGTGGTCAGCAGCCCGAAAGTCTGACAACCAGTCTTACCAAGGGGTATCGTATTACCCAGTAACTGGGTTGTGGAGGTCAGATAGGCAGTCGCTCCATGTAAAACACTGGTATTCAGCTGCATCCGGTTAGACTGGAAGCCGACCCCAACATAGTTGGGAAAAGGCTAGGCAGATGATGATGATAAGGTTCAAATTACAAAAATAACCGGGCAAAAGCGAGTCGGACTCGCGCACCGAGGGCTCCGTACAAATTTGTAGGTATTTTTTTTGTTCTTAATGTAGCTACAAATTTGCGGTTTTCCTTTAGTTGTGCTAAGTACATAATATTGCTTTTGCCAAATTTCATGATTCTAGGTCAAAGGAAAGTACCTTATAGGTTTTGATTTCAGAACATAAACGCCCGTATCTTTTGATAGACGCGTAGACTTAGAAGTTTGATTTTTTCACTGCTTCAAGGGATTGCAGCAGTATTTGATATTAATTCCGTTGGCCGCCTGTCTGTAGGACAGACAGACAACGAAGTGATCTTATAAGGGTTCCGTTTGCCCTTTTGAGGCACGGAACCCTAAAAATAAATATACCCAATATCTCTATACTGACCTCCAAATGCAGAAACAGCAGGCACTTGTGGGAGATCTCGTCAAATATCATGGCAGCGGAGGCGATGTCGTTGAGGAACTTGTCCGACAGCTTGGTGAGTCCACCCGGACCGCTCAGCATGGAGGGCAGGCTTCGGATGTTGGCACTTAGCCAGTCCTTGGAAGTCAAAGGCAAATCACACATAGTCAAGTAGGCCATTAAAAAGCAATTTTATTGTGCATGCGAGCAAAAATTTTAATAAAATATGTAAACAACACGATTTGGATCTCTGTAGGACCAGTGTGGCCTCAGCTAGAATATGTTTAAGCCTCAATTTTTTTAAATAGCTGCAGTGCTTTTAATTTGCATTTGAACAGTGCATCATATTCTTCACGAGGAACTCGGCATGAGAAAGCTGTCGGCGCGATGGATGCCGCGTTTACTCACACCAGAAAACAAGCGCAACCGTGAGACCACATCGGAGACGTGTTTGGCGCTTTTTAAGCGGAATCCAGCGGAGTTTTTGCGTCGTTTTGTGACCGTCGATGAAACCTGGATTCACTGGTACACACCAGAGACCAAGGAGCAATCAAAACAATGGATCCAGACCGGGGAACGTGCTCCAAAGAAGGCGAAAACTGTAAAATCGGCCGGAAAAGTTATGGCTACCGTTTTCTGGGATTCACAAGGTGTGATCTACATCGATTACCTCGAGAAGGGTAAAACAATTACAGGGCTTTACTATGCCGATTTATTGGGCCGATTCGACGCCGAATTAAAGAAAAAACGACCCCATCTGGCGAAGAAAAGAGTGCTGTTTCACCACGACAACGCACCGGTTCACACGTCTGCCGTTGCCATGGCCAAATTGTTCGAATTACGCTACGAATTGCTGCCCCATCCACCGTATTCTCCAGATTTGGCCCCTTGTGACTTCTTTCTGTTTCCTAATCTGAAAAAATCACTCGCCGGGAATAGATACGGATCAAATGAGGAGGTCATCGCCGCCACGGAGGCCTATTTTGCAGAGTTTGACAAAAACTATTTTTCGGACGGGTTAAAAAAGTTGGAGCATCGCTGGGCTAACTGTATCGAACTAAAAGGAGACTATGTTGAAAAATAAATTGCCACTTTTCCAAAATTTTCGTTTACTTTTTGTAGGCTAAGTATTTATTGAATGACCCTCGTAGCATCAAGTTTAAAATATGTTAAGCAGGTTTTTGGAGATGTGGTTCTGTGAACTGACTCATCTCTTTCCAAAGTGTTTTCTGCACAAAGCCAAGGATTTCCACAGATATCTTTATGGTGGGTCTTTTGAAAACTATTTGCCTAAATTAGGTTTTAGTAAGTAGTTACGTGCTTTTTTTTTGAGAATTGTTTTGAGATTAGATTAGATTTTGATTAAAAGGGCATGTTTTTAATTTAACACGCTTTCTATGACGATGCCTTGATGACGTTGCAAGTCATAACTACAATTTATTTACAACTAGCAGCGCCCCGCGGTTTCACCCGCATAAGTTTCCTATGGAAATATCGGGATAAAAACTATCCTATGTCCTTTCCCGGGACTCAAACTATCTCTAAGTATACCAAATTTCATCTAAATCGGTTCAGCGGTTAAGCGTGAAGAGATAACAGACAGACAGACACACTTTCGCATTTATAATATTAAATATGGAAGTACGGATGGCTAATAGATTGGTTTTTCCGTCTAAAAGTACGATACTTAAAAGTTATCTTTAAGCTGCTGCTGCAATGTAATGTAATGTCATCATGCCGAAATTAACTATCCAGTTGAATCGAGTGTGTATAAGTACTAAGAACTTCTATTTAATAATAATAAAACTTACCATAGTCTCACAAAGCACCGCAAGATCGGCGAGCGCGTTGATATCCGAAATGATTTCCTTGCGAGTAACGGCTCCGTCACCGAGGCTTGAACCTAGAATCTCTGCTTCTCGTTCGTAAGCCTGTTTTAAGTCCTGGTAACAGAAAATTTATAGTTTTAAAGGGAACTACGCCGGTTTCTGAGATTAATCTTCGAATAAATTGCCAGGCAAGTCAACTGAATAGATTTGGTGGTGACAAGATGCGCAAAAGCACTCACTCAGTTTAGGCCCGCTTGCACACCAGTAGTAATCACTAATCAGTAATACATTTAGCGCTATACTTCAATTCATATTCTCAGATAATTTACATTCCATCTCTTGCTTACTCAACTATCTACTTTAGCGTAAGGTGATTTTTTGTGAAAATTTGTATTTAAAGTTCCTTTTTTATTTTGGTTGCTATGGATTTTGAACTTTGTTATTTATGACATTGAGTTAATTGCTCCAAAACCTGTAACATAATTACCTCAGATTCTGAATTTAAATATGAATGTCTATGTCAATTGGTTTAAATAGACAGAGATAGAATATTGTGATGATATTGTTACGGGGGATTCGCTAGGTAGCCCAATTTACTTACGTTTTTAAAATCATCAATTCAACCCTCCCCTCTAACTTCATAATAATCATATTAAATGAATATTTCATGAAATATCAATCAATGGGATTATATGAACTCAGAGAGTTGTATTGATGATTTTAATTATTATAATTCTGTAAATTCATACTTAATACGTTCGCGAATCATATTTTGGTCAACATACAACCTGACATTTACCCGCAAATTGCAAAAAACGTAAGAAAATTTGAATTTTGCGCGATACCGTGGCGCTTCCCCCTTAAGCGCTACATGTATTTAGTGGTTTGTGGTAGTGATGTGATGAACGGGCTCAGTAAGGCTAAGTTTCGCAACCTACTTTATCAACCGCCCTGTCATAAAGATATCTATAAGAAAAATGTGTTTAATATGTGTGTCTTAGTTTATAATAACTTACCAAACGAGTTAAAATTATTACAGGGGAAAGTGTTCAAGACAGAATTGACAGAATGGCTTCTGAAGTGTTGTTTTTATAGTATTAAGGAATTCATGGAACATAAAAATTGAAAATTTGTTTATTTATTAGAATTTTAACAATAGAAATGAGTAAATTGTATATATATTTAGTAAATGATTGCATGATAATAGTAGATAATAATAATAATAGTAATATAATAAGAATGTATGTAAACTTAATAAAATTTGCACGCTTGCTTGCAGGCAGAATACAATGACGCTTAGGTTATAAGATCTTACCTGTACCATAACAATGTGTATTTCTAGCAAATAAACGATTGATTTGATTTGATAAGTTTTACCTACTTCAAGACAATACCAAAACTACACCATGCATTTTAAATAATATTTATATCTCACAATGCACTCCCTGCAATAGGAGCGTCTACGTTTTAGTAATAAACTTATATTTACGTTGGCAACATTCTTGGCATAATGTTGTTCAGTAGTCCAATTTGATGGCTGTAGGACGTGAAAAATTAATGTTATTATGGGTGGATGATTGTAGTTTGTACAGTCAACCGCATGTCCATGTTAACAATTTGACTTTGCTCCTTTATTTCGTAGCGTTAAGGGTAGGACAGTCAGTAGTAACAGTTGAACTACGAATACATCGTAGTTCAACTGTTACTACTGACTGTTGCTGTTGGTCGTACAATACAGTTGTTGAAAAATGCTTCTTATGTCAGTCGATGTTATAGCAGCACTACTTGCAAGGGATGTACATTGATTTGATTGGCCGGAATTAAAACTACTACCTCGCATGCGGGCTATCTGCATGCGAGGTCGGTTTTAACTGATTGTTTGATTAAATCACTGATCATTATAAGAAACGAAGCAGACTGTACAAAAGATGGATAGATTATGTGAAATATGATGTGGCTAGGAAGGAAGTGAATTTTAAGGGGGGGCATAAAGCCAGAAAAAAATCAAATTTCACCCGCGCTTCCTTGCCTACCCCTCTCATCAAACACGACAAAAACAAAACACAATCCCTTCCCGCCAGCAGAAACTTTTCGCCCGGCCAAGTAAGCCAGAGATTAAAACATAAGAATAACTAGCAGGGGATCGAGGGGGGAGGGGGGGGGGGTTCTCATGGGAACAGATCGGTATAAATCATATATATTTGTGTTTGAATTTCCATCTTCTGTAATAAGTATATGCAAAATAATCAGATGAAACGGCTCTATTCAATGTACCTAAGTATTATAGCAGGCTGTGCAAGTAGATATCTTGATAGGGCAATATTATTGTATGTCCCTGAATCTGTTCCGATGCTGGTAACAGATTCACGGACATACATGTAATACAGCCTATCTATGAATTTCCGATTCTGGATTGAAGGACTAACTTTACTATACAGTAAAAAAAAAATCTTATATTAGAGAGCAAACCGAGTTGAATGCCTATACATTTTCGATTCCGAATGAAATTACAAATGAACGATTTTTGGATATTTTCCTGTACCTATTTATGCTGTGAGACCTTGCTTCTTGCCAATTTTCATTATTCTAGGTCAACGGGAATAATTAAAACGTATAAGGTACACCCAAGGATTTAAATTTCAAAACACGCGACATGAATGGCAATTTATGCTAGCTTCTAAGTCAGCGTCTTTGAGGCTTGATATTTCTACAGCTCCAAGAAACCGTAGATCTAAGTATTTGATATCAATTTCAACTTGATACGTATTCCTGAGAAAAAGGGACAGACGGATGGACAACGAAGTTATCCGTATCTAAGGTTTTCGATTTTTCCTTTTGAGGTACGGAACCCTAAAAAGCAAAAGCACTTCCATCAAAGTATTATATTACATACTCCTAATCATAAATCATGATGAAAACAAACTCAACTAATTTGTTTTTTTAACAATATAAAGGCCAATGTAATCACATCGCTTATCTTATGATTTTTTATTTTGAGTTATATAATCAAGCCTTTTTAGAATGACGACGTTGTAATGGTCATATTAAGGACAAAGATGATTGAAAATATCTATCAAAAATCTTAGAAAACTTGTTGCACCGCAGTGATGAGCAACCCTATTTAATTTTCTCGTATTGGTTTCTCAAATTACAATATCGAAATATGATCATTGTTCATTCCCTTTATTTTCAATGCAATTCTTTAGTAAGTAAAAACATCCGTTTATTTTGCATATACTTACTATACGCTAAGTTTGAATTCAGAATCTAAGAATCATGTCTTAGTATTTTTTTGGAACTAGAAACTCAATGTTGATGTGACAAAGTTCAAATTCCAATGTAACCAAATTTTGTTTAGGACCTACAAGTTGGACGTCACCACATCTTGATGAAAAACAGTGTTGACCAAGAAAAAAATTATATTTGTATATCGTGGATTTTTCTTTGCAGGATCGTGCAAAGTCAATAAATTAGCAACAGTGATACCCAAATAAAAAATGATATTCGTATGGTGGATTTTGCACTGTATTATGCAACGTCAAACGGCATGTGTCATAAAAGCCTTTCCTGCGCGAAGTGCGAGTAGGAAAAAATCCCCACCGAAAACATTTGTGGAAAACGAGGCTAAGTTCGGAACAAAAGAAGTACATGTTTGTCGGATTTACCAATATGGCATCTATGTAAATGGGTTCCAAAGTCTAAAGTTCATTAGGTTCCTCTTTTGTAACTGTTGAAACTTTCCAAGTTTCCAACTTGCCAAGTTATAATATGAACTGTAGACTTTCTCTCAACTCTATAGAACTTAGCACCCATTCAGAGCTTAACTCTTTTATCGGCGAAGCCGACAATCCCAAACATGTTGATCCGTCACAACCTTTACTCATCCTCACCATAAAAAGAAGGCTAGTCATGAGAACACTATCTGTATGAAATATTTCATGTGCCGTTTCGTACTTTTGTCCACAATAAACTCATTACGTATTTAATTTCCGATATTTCTTTTGTATGCTCCAATAATAATATACCCTTTACGCTGAATTTCGAGTTTCAACTTGATTTAGGTAATAGTACTTACTAAAACCTTATACGGAGTTTGTCAAGAAAAGTGGAAGAAAACGAATTTGGATTTTGAGTTAATCACCGTAAGGTCTAAAATCTCCAGCACGAACTTTCAAATGAACGCTAGTTGGCTATGTTGCAAATTTTCTCCGCAAGAAAATGAACCGAAATGCAGAACAATGGCGCTAGTGGTACTATACCAGTCAAAAATCTGTCAAATAAAATGTATGTCATCTTGACTTTTCAAATATCAACATTGAATTATTTCAATATTTTTATTTTATAGTTTTGCCTCGGTATTTGTTTAGTTTATCAAGTCTTATTGTTTTTAATAATCGTTTCGGGAGTGGTTTTAGTTATTTTTCCATGTTTTCTGTTTCACAGTGTCTTTCCTACAAAGTGATAAATTACGAAAATATTGTTTACGTAAATTAAATAATAGCAGCGCAGCCGAAAATTTGAGCGCAGTCCTCTCGTCTCAACAGAGCGGGGGCGACTGATTTGTGAAACATATATATGTTTGAAGTTCCCGCAACGTGCGACGGAAGATGATTTCTTCCACGAACTAAGAACGTCGTAAGTGCTATAAGCTTATCGTCGTAATAAAACCACAAATAAAAGTAATAAAATAAAATCCTTCCACAATCTAAGTCGCTTTATATTAATAAATTAATCATCAAATTTTCATTCTAGTAGTCATTAGCATATTAAGTACAAATCGAAAAGTCGTGAAAATTGGAGGTAACTTCGTGATGTTTTTTATTACAGAAAATTTTACTATTTTGTGATTTGTTGCCACAATAAGTTTGGAAATATCATGTAGTTATTCGTGTTATTTTTATTTTATACCTAAGTCTCATCAATTTCATGAAAAATCATATTGAAGTTAGGCTATTTTGGTTGATACCTGCTCTTAAGGTGACGGCTTATTATCATGCTTTATGAGAAGTTGGGAAGTTTTGCACGTATTAAGGCCAGAATTATTGGAAGATTATTGCTGCAAAAATTTCAAATTTAATGATGATCATTATTTAATATTATTTTAGAAAAACTGTAAATTTACCTCAGCACTGAGTTTTGCATCTTGATGAATAGCTGCAGTCCAGTTGGGAAGTGATTGCAAGAATCTCACAATGTCATCATCAGCCAACCAGCGTTGAGCTCGTGGCGGTCCTACGAAAAGAAAAAAAAAATTGCAGTGAGCCTCGCGCAATCAGGGTTTACAATCAGAATTAGCACCCTGCTGTCCCGCACGGGTGAAATAATATTAAACTTAGACATAGTAAAGAAATTTGATCAGGTCATAAAACCCGTGCTAAGCAGCTATATGCAATAAGTCGAGCCCACCTTGTGACGTAGTAGGACACAGTCGCGCATGCGCGGCCCTGCAGTGCGCGGCCAGCGCCGCCAGCGCCGCCGCAGTAGCGCGCAGTGCCTCGGCGCCGCCGCACGCGCCGCAGGGGCGGGTCGCTATATGCAATAAGTCGAGCCCACCTTGTGACGTAGTAGGACACAGTCGCGCATGCGCGGCCCTGCAGTGCGCGGCCAGCGCCGCCAGCGCCGCCGCAGTAGCGCGCAGTGCCTCGGCGCCGCCGCACGCGCCGCAGGGGCGGGTCGCTATATGCAATAAGTCGAGCCCACCTTGTGACGTAGTAGGACACAGTCGCGCATGCGCGGCCCTGCAGTGCGCGGCCAGCGCCGCCAGCGCCGCCGCAGTAGCGCGCAGTGCCTCGGCGCCGCCGCACGCGCCGCAGGGGCGGGTCGCTATATGCAATAAGTCGAGCCCACCTTGTGACGTAGTAGGACACAGTCGCGCATGCGCGGCCCTGCAGTGCGCGGCCAGCGCCGCCAGCGCCGCCGCAGTAGCGCGCAGTGCCTCGGCGCCGCCGCACGCGCCGCAGGGGCGGGTCGCTATATGCAATAAGTCGAGCCCACCTTGTGACGTAGTAGGACACAGTCGCGCATGCGCGGCCCTGCAGTGCGCGGCCAGCGCCGCCAGCGCCGCCGCAGTAGCGCGCAGTGCCTCGGCGCCGCCGCACGCGCCGCAGGGGCGGGTCGCTATATGCAATAAGTCGAGCCCACCTTGTGACGTAGTAGGACACAGTCGCGCATGCGCGGCCCTGCAGTGCGCGGCCAGCGCCGCCAGCGCCGCCGCAGTAGCGCGCAGTGCCTCGGCGCCGCCGCACGCGCCGCAGGGGCGGGTCGCTATATGCAATAAGTCGAGCCCACCTTGTGACGTAGTAGGACACAGTCGCGCATGCGCGGCCCTGCAGTGCGCGGCCAGCGCCGCCAGCGCCGCCGCAGTAGCGCGCAGTGCCTCGGCGCCGCCGCACGCGCCGCAGGGGCGGGTCGCTATATGCAATAAGTCGAGCCCACCTTGTGACGTAGTAGGACACAGTCGCGCATGCGCGGCCCTGCAGTGCGCGGCCAGCGCCGCCAGCGCCGCCGCAGTAGCGCGCAGTGCCTCGGCGCCGCCGCACGCGCCGCAGGGGCGGGTCGCTATATGCAATAAGTCGAGCCCACCTTGTGACGTAGTAGGACACAGTCGCGCATGCGCGGCCCTGCAGTGCGCGGCCAGCGCCGCCAGCGCCGCCGCAGTAGCGCGCAGTGCCTCGGCGCCGCCGCACGCGCCGCAGGGGCGGGTCGCTATATGCAATAAGTCGAGCCCACCTTGTGACGTAGTAGGACACAGTCGCGCATGCGCGGCCCTGCAGTGCGCGGCCAGCGCCGCCAGCGCCGCCGCAGTAGCGCGCAGTGCCTCGGCGCCGCCGCACGCGCCGCAGGGGCGGGTCGCTATATGCAATAAGTCGAGCCCACCTTGTGACGTAGTAGGACACAGTCGCGCATGCGCGGCCCTGCAGTGCGCGGCCAGCGCCGCCAGCGCCGCCGCAGTAGCGCGCAGTGCCTCGGCGCCGCCGCACGCGCCGCAGGGGCGGGTCGCTATATGCAATAAGTCGAGCCCACCTTGTGACGTAGTAGGACACAGTCGCGCATGCGCGGCCCTGCAGTGCGCGGCCAGCGCCGCCAGCGCCGCCGCAGTAGCGCGCAGTGCCTCGGCGCCGCCGCACGCGCCGCAGGGGCGGGTCGCTATATGCAATAAGTCGAGCCCACCTTGTGACGTAGTAGGACACAGTCGCGCATGCGCGGCCAGCGCCGCCAGCGCCGCCGCAGTAGCGCGCAGTGCCTCGGCGCCGCCGCACGCGCCGCAGGGGCGGGTCGCTATATGCAATAAGTCGAGCCCACCTTGTGACGTAGTAGGACACAGTCGCGCATGCGCGGCCCTGCAGTGCGCGGCCAGCGCCGCCAGCGCCGCCGCAGTAGCGCGCAGTGCCTCGGCGCCGCCGCACGCGCCGCAGGGGCGGGTCGCTATATGCAATAAGTCGAGCCCACCTTGTGACGTAGTAGGACACAGTCGCGCATGCGCGGCCCTGCAGTGCGCGGCCAGCGCCGCCAGCGCCGCCGCAGTAGCGCGCAGTGCCTCGGCGCCGCCGCACGCGCCGCAGGGGCGGGTCGCTATATGCAATAAGTCGAGCCCACCTTGTGACGTAGTAGGACACAGTCGCGCATGCGCGGCCCTGCAGTGCGCGGCCAGCGCCGCCAGCGCCGCCGCAGTAGCGCGCAGTGCCTCGGCGCCGCCGCACGCGCCGCAGGGGCGGGTCGCTATATGCAATAAGTCGAGCCCACCTTGTGACGTAGTAGGACACAGTCGCGCATGCGCGGCCCTGCAGTGCGCGGCCAGCGCCGCCAGCGCCGCCGCAGTAGCGCGCAGTGCCTCGGCGCCGCCGCACGCGCCGCAGGGGCGGGTCGCTATATGCAATAAGTCGAGCCCACCTTGTGACGTAGTAGGACACAGTCGCGCATGCGCGGCCCTGCAGTGCGCGGCCAGCGCCGCCAGCGCCGCCGCAGTAGCGCGCAGTGCCTCGGCGCCGCCGCACGCGCCGCAGGGGCGGGTCGCTATATGCAATAAGTCGAGCCCACCTTGTGACGTAGTAGGACACAGTCGCGCATGCGCGGCCCTGCAGTGCGCGGCCAGCGCCGCCAGCGCCGCCGCAGTAGCGCGCAGTGCCTCGGCGCCGCCGCACGCGCCGCAGGGGCGGGTCGCTATATGCAATAAGTCGAGCCCACCTTGTGACGTAGTAGGACACAGTCGCGCATGCGCGGCCCTGCAGTGCGCGGCCAGCGCCGCCAGCGCCGCCGCAGTAGCGCGCAGTGCCTCGGCGCCGCCGCACGCGCCGCAGGGGCGGGTCGCTATATGCAATAAGTCGAGCCCACCTTGTGACGTAGTAGGACACAGTCGCGCATGCGCGGCCCTGCAGTGCGCGGCCAGCGCCGCCAGCGCCGCCGCAGTAGCGCGCAGTGCCTCGGCGCCGCCGCACGCGCCGCAGGGGCGGGTCGCTATATGCAATAAGTCGAGCCCACCTTGTGACGTAGTAGGACACAGTCGCGCATGCGCGGCCCTGCAGTGCGCGGCCAGCGCCGCCAGCGCCGCCGCAGTAGCGCGCAGTGCCTCGGCGCCGCCGCACGCGCCGCAGGGGCGGGTCGCTATATGCAATAAGTCGAGCCCACCTTGTGACGTAGTAGGACACAGTCGCGCATGCGCGGCCCTGCAGTGCGCGGCCAGCGCCGCCAGCGCCGCCGCAGTAGCGCGCAGTGCCTCGGCGCCGCCGCACGCGCCGCAGGGGCGGGTCGCTATATGCAATAAGTCGAGCCCACCTTGTGACGTAGTAGGACACAGTCGCGCATGCGCGGCCCTGCAGTGCGCGGCCAGCGCCGCCAGCGCCGCCGCAGTAGCGCGCAGTGCCTCGGCGCCGCCGCACGCGCCGCAGGGGCGGGTCGCTATATGCAATAAGTCGAGCCCACCTTGTGACGTAGTAGGACACAGTCGCGCATGCGCGGCCCTGCAGTGCGCGGCCAGCGCCGCCAGCGCCGCCGCAGTAGCGCGCAGTGCCTCGGCGCCGCCGCACGCGCCGCAGCGCCGCGCCGCGCGTGCTGTGTCCGCTACGGCGCGCCAGCCGCTGCCGCAGCACGTGAAGATCATGCGGTGACGAGAGCTATGGGAGATGCAAAAATAACATAATATGAATATAAAATAAAAACTTTATAACAAAAAAATTAAACCGCCGAAAACTGAAAAGCAAAAAATAATGAACCTTTTTTATTCAACCTTAATAGCTAAGTTTCTAAACTAATGTAAGTATACCCAAGTAATTTTGAGTCGACAAGCAAATTAATTAACTACGTAAAGCGTGATGCGCAGCGGCGGCGCGGCGCGACACCTCCCTTCGCCGGAAAATGCCGAGCGTTCACGAAGCTAATGTCAGCGAGACAGCAAATTTGTACATTGTATAGAATTCATTACATAGCGCTACACATACCCCGACTTGATACTAGTGGGTGGAGGAGGGCCCCTCTCCCGCCAGGCCGCGGGCGCGCGCATGACGTCATCAATGGTCGCGCGCGCATGCGCAGCCAGGCGCTCGCTCTCGCCGCAGCGCACGTAGTCCGTGATGAACGCGCGCAGCGAGCACTCGCCGCCGCTGGAGAGGAATGCTTTTGAATACAGGATGAAATTGAAAACTTGCGCCAAATCGAAATAGAAGGCGCAGTAACTGTTACATAATCATAACACATTGTCATTTCCTAATTATAAATTTAGCGACGACCACGGTAACGGCAAGCAGGTAGGGGGTGCGAAGAATTCCCGGGTTAGAAATGGCCGCCAAACCCAACTGACCTTGGCAACACATCATAACGGAGGCACGTTACGGCTCGACGAACACCTAGTGCAGCTCGAAAAAGAACTCGGGAAAATAAAGTGGCACATTCTTGGGTTGAGTGAAGTCCGACGAGAGGGGAAGGACACATTAACTCTTGAATCGGGCCACCTTATGTATTTTCGAGAGGGAGACCAGCTATCCCAAGGTGAAGTCGAGTTCCTGGTAAATAAATTCCTTTGTGACGTTTTGTGGAAGTCTCCAGTGTGTCGAACAGGGTATCGTACCTCGTAGGGAAGCTAACCGAGAGGTATAACCTCAAGGTTGTTCAGGTTTGGGCACCGTCCTCAGCACACTCGGATGAGAAAGTGGAGGTAATGTTCGAGGACATCTCCAAAGGCCTTGCATTAAACCATTCCACCACCAAGGCCCACTACAACGTTCTCATGGGAGATTTTAACGCTAAAGTCCCGTACAGAATTGCAACGAATTGGTAGTAGGATCCTACGGGTTTGGAAATCATAGGGGGCAAATGCTTGTTAACTTCCTTGAGAAGGAGGGGCTCTTCTTGATGAATTCCTTCTTTAAGAAACAGCCCCAAAAGAAGTGGACGAGGCGAAGTCCCGACACTATGATGAAAAATGAGATAGACTTCATCATAACGGATAAAAAGCATACATTCAGGGATGTCTCGGTATTCAACAGGTTTGTCCGAGGATCTCTGAATATCAACTTAAGCTCGAGTGAATTCGTTTGATGAAGTCTAGGCTCCGTCCAAATATGTTCCAAACTATGCTAGGATCTGAAGCGTTCCAGTCAGACCTGGAGAACCGTTTCGCTGCCGTGGAAACCACAAATGACGTTGACCAAATAGTGGACATCCTCAGGGAGGAAGATACGCAATTTTGCCGTAAAATGCGGCGTACGGGCAAGAAGTTGAAACTTTCGGAAGAGTCTCTGGAGCTTATATGACTGAGCGACGTAAAAACTAACCTGTCACTTCGTCAGAACAACGAGCGCTCAACAAAAAGATTAGAGCATTAGTACGACGAGCGAACTGAACATATCCCACTGCGTCGAGGGGTGAGACAAGGGGACGTAATTTCCCTGAAATTGTGCTCTAACGCATTAGAGGCATTAACATCAACGGCGGGTACATCTCACACTTGAGATTTGCAGATGACATCGTCATACTGGTTGAATCGGTGCAGCACTTGCAGATTCTTATATACACATTAGTTTCCGGATGAACTTGGGTAAAATCCAGGTTATGTTCAACGAACACGTTACCCCGGGACCGATTGCTGTCAATGGCGGTGCTCTCAAGACTGTTCAAGAATAAGTTGACATCGGGCAAACTCTGCAGTTGGGTAAGAACAACTTTGAGAGGGAGGCTAATACAGGAATTCAGTTGGGCTGGGCAGCGTTTGGGAAGCTTCGTCGAGTCTTCTCGTTGCGTATTCCACAGAGCCTAAAGACTAAGGGCTTGAATCAGTGCGTCCTACCAGTTATGATTTACGGAGCCGAAACGTGGACACTCACGGTACGGCTGGTCCATATATTCAAAGTCGCTCAGCGAGCTATGGAACGGGCTACGCTTTGAGTCTCTCTGAGGGATCGAATCCGCAACGAGGTGATCCGGCAGAGAACCAAAGTTCACAGAATAAGCAAGCTAAAGTGGACATTAGGCCGGCCATATTAGCCGCAGAACCGATGACCGTTGGTGTTGACGTGTTCTTAAGTGAAGACCGCGAATCGATAAACGTAAGGTAGGACACCCTCAGGCTAGGTGGAGCGACGATCTTCGCAGGATGGGATGGTTCTTAGCTGGATGAGAGTTGCCGAAAATCGAGTTGAATGGCGTGCAATAGGAGAGGCCTATGTCCAGCGGTGGACTGTTATAGGCTGATGATGATGAGGTTTTTCGTTATAAGATTGCTGTTGAGTAGTTGCCACTGACAACTTTGCCAAAATCAAAATGATCTTTATTCTTTTTATAATCAGGTTGCTGCTGTCGTAGCCAAAGTAACTGTGAAAAGACTGAACTATAGCGCGACGACAACTGCACATTGTAAACTATAACTCACCCAGTAACAGGTTCAATGTGGGCACATAGCGGATGTAGCGCAGGTAGTACTGCGTGCAAGTGGGCGGGGTCGGGGCGACAGACTAGTGGGTAGTTGTGACGGCGGGCTGACAGGCTGGGCGACACGGCGGGTGGACCTGCGAAACGAATCATTTAAGCTTGAAAGCTAAGGCACAAAATACAACTGGCCAGGCACTTGGTTGGCTGGGCTTTATGGAGTATTCGGAGTTCTGCTTATCGACAGTCAACTGCACCTGTTGTTTGATAAGCAAATCAAAGATCTACATAGTAATAAACTTACCAGACAGCTTGAACAATTTAGTGCGTCGTCTCTGCGGCCTCTTCTTCGCGAAATAGTCAGCTAGTCGCAGTTCTGTGGTGTCAGTAACCGCTGAGCCCACTGAGCGTTGAGCTGCTAAGTTGACGCTCTCAATCTCTAGGTATTCCGTTAGGAGGAGTTGCAGCTGAAAGAGAGATGTTTTTACTGAAAGTTTACATTTCAGTCTGTGCCCTGTTTAAGCTTGTTATGTCGAGAATATCACGGGGGCTGCGCTCGCGCAGGCCGTGCGACACACGCGCGACACACGTGCGACACACGCGCGACACACGTGCGACACACGCGCGACACACGTGCGACACACGCGCGACACACGTGCGACACACGCGCGACACACGTGCGACACACGCGCTACACACGTGCGACACACGCGCGACACACGTGCGTCACACGTACGACACACGCGCGACACACGTGCGACACACGCGCGACACACACGCGACACACGCGGGACATACGTGCGACACACGCGCGACACACGCAGGACACACGTGCGACACGTTCATGTTTAATTATTAAGAAACACAAAACACTTACAACTTGCTGCACGGCGCTCCAGTAATTATGCTCGGTATGCAAACAGGAGTCCGACAACTTATACTTTTGTAAGGAAGCCCTCCATAATTGTAGTAACCTGAAATAATAAACTTTTATTTACAAATCACAAAACAAATTAAGATTACCTTCTAAAGTTCAGAAGGCTTTTTAGAGCGAGGATTGGTTTACTAAACTATTCATTCTGTTTTCTCCTGAACTTCAAAGCCTTGAAATATGTTGACTATCCTCTATCTCTGTATACATACGCCGTATACTGCCCCGTGGGTCTCGTGGTCACAAGCGCAACTGCTGAGCGTTGGATCCTGGGTTCGATTCCTGTCTGTTATTGGGTTGTTCCATTAGGAATGTATCAGTAACAGGCCGGAGTTGGAAGTAGGCGGTGTGTGGCCGGTGTAGCGCACGTGGCGCCTGCGCCTGCGCATGTCGGGTGTCGCCCAGCGCACTGTGAGAGTGAGGAAACACCTGCGTGTGCGCACACGCGAATGCACTATAATATCTCCAGCGAGTGTTCACTGTGATTGGTCACCATGGCAAAAATTCAGTCTGGAGGACTATTAATAATACATACGCAAACCATAAATTTTATTCCTCTTAACTTAAGTTCCACTTTTCACCAGAGCTACTGCGATACGAAGGTTCACATAGACTTGCCCTAACTCTATCACACATTCGATATTCAGTAAGTATCTCTTTCCTCTCCACACGCCTCTACTTTGTTTATTTTTGCAACGCTTACCTCTTGTTCCTCGTAGCGCATGCTCGGAACTCTTCGCCGAGACTCGTGACAAGCCTCGCGAGCGGTCGCCCCGTCTCTGTCACTCCTTCGCTGTCGGGAATCTCGCCGTCCTCGTCTACATCAGCATCGGCTTCTACTTCCCCTTCTTCGATAATACGACGAGAGACGGAGTCTATTACTTCTAAAAGCTCGTTTTGGATCTGGACTTTGAATTTCTGGAAAAATATAATGATAATTTATAACTATGTGGTTTACAATGAATTCTGAACTGAATTGAGTCGTAATTAATTAAATTGGTAGGTAATAAAGCGAAGTTCTACTTCACAAATTATCTCGGGTCAAATTTGAATGGTTGATACTGATGCGGTGCGAAGGCATCATTCAAGGTATTGAGGGTATTGAGGGCTGCAGAAACAGATAAGTTTTATCTTTAATAAAAATGCTTTTATAGTTCCTTTGCATCATTGCCCCAGATATTAAAAATTGCTTCCTACACTAAATAATCTGGTACACTCATTTGTAAGATAAAAAACATTACAAAAGTGCACACTGTTGTAAAAGTTCGGAACAATCTATTTACAGTTTCCGGGCAATAATTATGGCACATCGATTTCTAGAAAGCAACTGACACTCTATATATACAACATTATTTTTAGTATATGCGAAACCCGAAACACGTGTCAACATTTCAAAACTGTATCATGACAAATCACAAAGTTATAAGCTTGTTATGTTACCTGGTTGTCCGTTCAAAAACATGCTCACCACGCGGCTCAGGTTTTTGCAGTTTTGAAATTTTGTACATACATTCTTTACATAAAAATACTAGACACGTGTTTCGGGTTTCGCATATACTAAAAATAATGTTGTATATATAGCCTTAATATTTCTAAAAGTTGACTCACAGGTGCCTACTCTTAATAGACTCACGTTAAAACCTTAAGCTTTTTGTGGTATAAAAAAGTGCGCGTACTACTAACAGAAATATGAATACCTCAGTAGCCTCTTTCAGTTGCTCCAAGACTCCTAAAGCCTCCAGCGATATCATGACAGTAGTCTCGAAGGTCTTGTCCTCTTCCGACAGAGAGGCTTCGAACTCAGGAGTCACTTCTTGTAAGTAGGCGTCTGTTACTTCCTCGGTCTTTGTTAGTTCTGAAAGGGAATTCGTTAATGACGTAGATGATAAATAGGAAAGGTACTTCTTGTTATGTACAAGTTGACTACATACAAGAGTGACTAGAAGATATTCGTACACTGTATGAAGCAGGAAGTAATGTTACTGGAGTTTCACGTTTCTATTTTAGAAGTCTTTATTTGAATTGAATTCGTTTATTTTTCATCAATCTATTACAGACCCCGTAGAAGTTGGCGGGACAAGCTGGAGAAAACAAACTACCAGTGGTCCACTTTAGCCCTGGATCGAAAGAGTTGGAAGTCATGGGGAGAGGCCTTTGCCCAGCAGTGGGATGATGCAGGCTGACAGTAACAGTAATCCAAATTTATAATATAGGATTTCTTTTGTTTACGAACGATCCAAAATGTAATCTACGTTCGCGATTTATTTGCCATAAATTTAAACAAAAATATGAATTAATGAAAAAATAACTTTAATTCCTACACAATAAGGTTCAGTTTACGCTACAACTTCAAACATTTTTATAACTTTTTCAATAGTGCTAGTCACTCTGAAATCAACTTAATTGATATTTGTTTAACTTGAAATAGGGTGTGGGTGTGCAGCACTGCGCAGTGTTACTACAGTTATATAGAGATATGTCAACTAAGTAGGTGTAATTGTAAGAGCCGGCAGTGTCTCACCGGCCAGCAACAGCGCGGTCCGTCTCCTGGCAGACACGCGTCTGGTCAGAGGCGCTCGCTCGTCCCGGTACACCGCCTCGCTTAAGCGACGCACTATCACTTCTACTAGCTCGCGTTTCTTTTGCTGAAAAGAACCATTCAAAATTCTATCATCGTACATACACCGCTGCTGACAATACTAACTTTACTGACCGCAGTTCAACACATAATCAGCTTATAATGTTCCCACTGGACACAGGCCTCCTCTCAGTGAGAGGGAGTGGGCCGTAATCCACCACGCGGGCCCAGTGCGAGTTAATAGATGTCACATCTTCGAATTTTTGTTTCTAGGATATGCCGGTTTCCTCACAATGTTTTCCTTTGAGAGCAGTGCTGATGAAATAATTAACACAAAGTAGAACGTCTGTCGGTGTTCAAACCTGCGACCTGCAACTCACAAGTCACGGCCGTTACCACTGGGCCACCACTGCTCAGTTAAATGTCACCACCCAAATTATATACTTCTCTTACGTAATGTAGTTTGGGGCAACATTTTTTTTTTTATGCTTTTTTCTTGAGGTTAGTGTGCTCAACATCAGTCAGTCCTACGATTAATTATAAAGCCGTGTCCAGCAGTGGATTTCAACTTGCAGGTGTTACCTGTAGATGTTGTCTAGTGCCGTTGAGAGCGTCGACATGCGAAAGAGTGGTGTCAGCGGTGTCGAGAGCTGCCTTCAAAGTAAGTGCAGCCGCTAACACTCGACCAGCAGAGAGAGACTCGCGGGTTTCTCGCTCTGATACCACTACACGTTCACTGTGTACAATATTATTAATTTAATCACATTTGAAATGTAGATATATAAAATAACTTGTAAGAATTTTATAAAAATTAAGAAACATACAGAGCAATCTAAGGAAATTTGAGAAAAGATCCTATACAGATTAAAGGTTCAACATAATGAGAAAAGCCTCACATGGAAAATGTTTGCTTCCAAACAATTTCATAAAGTCCCGAGCGAGATTTGTCTGTCTGTTTGCATCTTGATTTCAAAATTGAAAGTTTGACTTTATGGGGCCTATTGGCTATAGTTTTATAGAGATGAAAGGAACAGGTTGTAAGGTTCACTCACCTTAAATAGAAAAGGGAGGATCCTCCAACCAGACGGGTGTTGTGTCTGGTGGGCTACCACCTGAATTAATGTTGGGACGGTGTATCTCATCGGTTCAAAGGTAAAACTCATTTAGTGACAAAATTGACTAATGGAGATAAGAATTATCCTACATTTTCTTTTTATAAAAGCAATAGTAGCAAAATCTCATATTGGGTCAAAATGTCAGTTAGTGTGTTTTATCTGTGAACCGACGATATATGCTAGTTGCGCGGTAAAATGATTGCTCAATGCTGGATTTTGTGTAGTGTGATGCTTATAGTTCGCATTTGGCGATGTAGGTGCCGCCACAGCTCTAGATATCAGAAAAGTGGTAATTCTCAGCATTTCCTGCATTAATGAAAGTTGATTTACTCACATATCAGTCAACATCTGCAATGCATAGTGATGCGTGCGCGCGTCTGCCCACAGTCTCCTGAGGTCGTCGCGGCGCATGCGCAGCAGGCCGCGACACGCGCCCAGCCGCGCCACCACCGCGTCACAGTGCTGCCCCCACACTGACAGTGCCGAGGTAACGCTGCCAAATTTCTGATGGCATAAATGATACAAAATTAATACACAACATCATCATTCTCTTGCCCATAATTTACAATATTGCCACTTAATCAACTATTTACTCTTTGTGTAACAAAGTCTATGGTCTGTTCCAAAAGTATTTGATGGAAGTGTAAACAAACACTGTTCAGGTTAATTTCTTAGGCAATCACTTCCTAAATGGAATTAGTAACACATTCATCTGTATTTAAATGGTTTCAACTTTATATGTCACCACTTTTTTCATATTATTAAATTGTAATTATTGTAAAATTATCAACAAAAATTGAGGATATAAAATTAACCCAAATAAAAAACATCTATCCTTAAGGTGATTTAACACTTTCGACTCCGCCCACTTTTCATAGAGCTCATACGCCATGCCGCCATACATATTGCAAATGGACCCTCCAGGAGGGTCACCGGCATTACGTTTGCGCTAAAGTGAACCCTCGAGGAGGGTCGTCGGCATTAGGTTTGAAACCGTATTATAAAACACTATAAAAAGAAGTAAATTAGTGTTTTCAGAACGTCTTGTTGCTTTTATTAGTATCTCTGGGGGTATTTACATGTGCTAGTGGCGTGAAGACGTGAAATATAAAAAATAAAAAAATGAAGAAAAAGTATAATCGCTCGCTTTGATCCCGTGACAACCTCTTCTGAAATTTTCATGCAATGTAATATTCTTTTAAACAGTTACATTATGCAATATTAATATTTTTTAGGTAATAAAACGTTATTATTTTGTAACAGCTTATTAACTTACGACTTACGTATGTGTGCCTCGGCTCGTCCATCAATGCCTAGTTGTGGCCAAGGCTTGTAGTATAGTACTTTTCTCAAATAATGCGCGGAAATTAAAATACAATTACTTTCAAAATCAATGACGAACAACGCACAACAATAATTTTTCCCGCGTTAAAGTGACAATTTGTTTTTTTTTTTTTACTTCCTTGGTTGCCATGTTTTGGAGTAAAAGATCGTTCCATTTTTAAATAACACGACATATATGAGTTTACCTACTATGTTTATTTGGCCGCTAAACCAGGACAGATATGGATTTTCATACAACTTTTGCCGGCCGCTGCTCGCATGTATGTAGCCAGGGGGCCTAAAACGGCCACTTTGGCAGAATCATAAAACAATTCTTATCACGCAATTCATCTGTTTGACAGTTTCACACCTATATATCCCTGAAGGGTTAGGCAGAGGTGTACCTATAGCATTTTACGAATCTCCATACAAAACTGTCATACAGATGAAATTGCGTGATATGAATTATTTCATGGTTCTGCCAAAGTAGCCTTTTAGGCCCCCTGTACAGCAATTTCGATTTATCTCAAAAAAGGTCGTCAAAATAATGCTCACATTTCCAAGCATTTTTGAAAAAAGTTTTTTTTTTTAAATTATGTAATTTGCCCACTGACCAGGTATTATACAAGCTTGTTTATTAGAGGTCAGTGATTTTGCCATACTGACCGGTGATTGAGCTAAAGAAAATGTTAATTCAAAGCAATAAGACTATATTTTAAATGCATAAAATAGTGTTACGGTCAACACGATTTTCTTAATAATAATAGAAGTTCGCTTTAAAATAATTTTTTTTGATCATTGTATTATGCTTTCAACTCAATACCTACTCTAATTGGGGTGTATGCGGTCTTGCGTTAATTATGTTACACATTGTATACATGACCACAGATAATATAATACTCAAAACCAAACGACTTGTATGTAGCGAAGTATGCTCCTGAAATGAGCAGCTGTACAAACGAACGGACTGACAGTCAAACGAAGTTGCACCATGGGTGTTCGTTTTTACCCTTTTGATACGGAACCCTGAAAAGCTTCTATTTATAAACTCATCCTCATAATTTATAATCTCAAAATAAATATGTTTATTTTTAGTGAATATTTGTACCTAAACGTAAAACGGTTTACCATCCCTGAAATATGGGCATCCTAGCGCCCAATTATTTTTGAAAATAAAAATGCTGGTATTTGAAAACCAACGATTATACTAATAAATCTTGTTAAAATATACGACTAATTTTATTTTCATAGTTTATAATGCTATATTCGCTAAGAAAAACGTACATTTAAAATGAGCCCTCCGCGAGGGCTCCCGGCATCCCATATGCGATTTGAGTGAACCCTCCAGGAGGGCTCCCGGCACTGAACGTGTTAAAATAAAAATTTCTGGTTTATTTATTTTTTATCGATCATGTCTGATGGTAATATGATTTTACAATTAAAATTTAATAATGTTATTCAAATCTAAGCACTCATTTTGTAAGTGGCTCTATTCACAGGTACGTTTTCTGATCCATTTGTTTACATTTTCATATACTTACTGAACAGAGAGGGGAATACAGATGTGATGTTACGCATTGTGTGTTTCTCCATTACTACAACATTGTTGTATTATTTATGTTTACCTGCATAACTTCCATGATCTCCTGAGCATGTTGCTCTACCAACTCATCAAGTCTTGCATCACTCTTCTTGTACTCTTTTTCTAGTTTAGCTCTCTCTTTCTCTCGCTGTTCATTTGTTTCACTCGCTGAGAGAGTGCGTATCACTGACATAAGCAAACCACTCTGTGGAAACAAGAATTTGTTGATTTTTTTTGTTATGAATGTGGTTTGTTGTGGTTGTCATACAGTATTATTAGTATTTTTACTCATTTATGTTACAGTTGACGTGTGCCGCAAGTTTTGGCATCCGTTAGCGTCCCCTAATACAATGCAAAAGGTTATTGGCAGAGATGGTTATTGGTTATTGGGATGTAGTTTGCTATTTACAGGTAAAACATATCTATTTCGCAATTAGTCCGTGATTTATGTTCACAGCAATAACAGCAAATGTTTTTCTCTAAGATAAAGCAGAAAAAATTAGGCCAATACCGATGGAAACTTAGAAATTCCTTACTTTATCTCGTGAATACCGTGGATACATGATTGTCGATTGACGCTGAAATGCAGTTATACTCACTGTTTCTTTTCCTTGTTTGACCCCCCGAGGGGGCTTGGTAGGAGGAGGAGAGGACATAGTGTTTGTTTCAGTATTCAAGAGGCGTTTTTCCTTATTTTTGCGATAAAATTTTATACTATCACTCCGCCCCTTGGAAATAAGCTGTCAACGTATAATGTTGTCAAAATAATGATATGACACATGACAGCAGCACACAGATTTTCGCGCATTCCGAATTGGCTGTAATCGCTCACAGCACTCAAATCGTCTCACATGAGTTCCGTATTAGATATTACGATTATGGCAGCTGAGAGCTGTCAACAATTCAGGGTGCTTACCCAGAACGCTCGTTAACGCTTTTTTTTATTATTATTATTCGCCCAAAGGGCAGGCTATAGTCTTTCGACCATACCGCCTCGTGCTCGTTAACGCGCTTGCAGTGCATACTTAGGGTGCGTTCTGAATTGGGAAAATAATATCGCAAGATGGCGCATGTCATGACGTCATCTATAACGATTCACGGAACATCGTTATCGCGCTCACGCTAATTCGGTACGGGTTTAAGCACGCTCAAATCGATTGCATCGATTATATTTCCAATTCGAAACGCACCCTGCACGCAGTTCAGAAATCTGAAAAAAGAAATGTTTTTAATGTTAGTACCAAGGAATTTACTTGGTTAGTACCGTACTCAAGCGTGGGGGTTGATAAATACTACAATTTTATAAATCCGAAAGTAATTCTGTCTGTTACCAATACTACCTACTTAGTAATTTGGAGACATAGGTGGAAGGTGTTCTGCCTGTCTCCTCTTACGTGTATTGGAGGTGAGGTTTTGGTCGAAGAGCGGAAGTGAAACTCCAACTTGCGTTTAAGTATTGTAATTGCCACACGTATTTATAGTTCACAGTTAATATACACTATTTAGCACATAATATAACTAATTAAAACTAGTAGGGACAAAATGAACCGATCCAGTCCGTATCCCGTGACGGTCGGCAAGCAAGGGACTCTCGCTCCATAAGGAACGCTATGGCTCGCGCGGCGCGCCCCGGATCGTAGATTCGTGTTGCCACTTAACAGGGGTGCGTTCCTGACTAACTTATAAATACTTAACTAAAACATACAGGCGACGCGACGCCACGTATTCTGAGGTGCGTTCACAAATGCACTATACGTGACGCCACACCACCCCCCCACGGAGAAGGATGAACCGATTTAACAGCAATCGGAGAAATCATTGAATTTTACTCGTCTGCCAGACCGAGTGGTATATGGCAGTTTTGTAGTGGTTGTTGGATTAGTGTCTGCGTTTAAAGATGAATCTGGCTGTTTTGGTTTTGGTGTGGATGTGTCAGTGGGTTTTAATGTTTTTGTCGGAGGTTCAAGAACTGTAGGTTTAGCGTGTTCCATGTAAGCCGGCTTGACGCGATCAATGCTTACAGCGACGTTTTTTCCCTTGATGAGCAAAGTCATTGTTTTGCCATCGCTGGCGCGATCAATGACTTGGTATGGACCTGTATATGGTGGTTGTAGGGGGCGTCTGACTGTATCGTCACGAAGAAAAACGTGAGTTGCTAACGAGAGATCTTTGAAGATGAAAGATGATGGTTGAGTGTGACGAGATGCAGTGATTGGTCGTACAGTCGACATTTTACGTCGAAGTTGTACGACAAAGTCTGCAGGATTGTTCGTAGTGTCAGTTTCAGAAACTGGGACAAGCATTTCGCCGGGCAACCGAAGTGTTTCTCCGTAAAGCATTTCAGCAGCTGTAGCTTTCAGGTCTTCTTTGAAAGCGGATCGCATGCCAAGAAGGACGAAAGGAAGTGCACGTACCCAAGAATCTTGGTGGCACATCAGAGCAGCCTTGAGTTGGCGATGAACACGCTCAATCATGCCATTGGCGCAGGGATGGTATGCCGTTGTTCTAATTCGCTTAGTGGCGAAATGTGTCGTCAATCGGCGAAACAGATCAGACTCAAACTGAGTGCCTTGGTCTGTCGTAATGACTGACGGTACACCGAAACGGGCAACCCATTCTCGAGTAAAGGTTTCTGCTACCTCCTCAGCAGTGATAGTCCGCATTGGCCAGACCTCAGGCCATCTAGTAATTCTATCAATCGCTGTCAAACAATATCGGTAGTCGCTGCAAATCGGCAGAGGGCCGATGATGTCAATGTGGATATGTTTGAAGCGACCAGATGGTAGTTGGAAATTACCGATAGGTGAAAAATTATGACGCGATACTTTTGCGCGTTGGCACGCCTCGCAATTACGTGCCCACTCCTTGCAATCCTTGTTGACAGAAGGCCAAACATACCGTTCGGTCACTAAGCGGGTGCTAGCTCGTGCACCGGGATGACTAAGGTTGTGAACCTTGTTAAAAGCTTCTCTTCGGAAGGAAGGGGTAAGATAGGGACGAGGCTTGCCCGTGGACACGTCACAGGTGACAGAGATCTTAGTTTCTGGAATATAGACATCGGTCAATTGCAGGCTTGACCCTTGAGTACGCAGGAAAGATAACTCTGAGTCTGACTTCTGTGATTCGGCGAGGGCTGTGTAGTCCTTGTCAAATGCAATAGCGTCGACACGTGACATAGCGTCGGCGACGACGTTATCCTCTCCCTTGATGTATTTTATGTCAGTCGTAAACTGACTGATAAAAGACAGTTGGTTTAACTGAGAAGGGGGGAGTTTTTCACGGCGTTGTACAAAAGCATAGAGAAGCGGCTTATGGTCCGTGAAAATGGTCACGTGTTGGACCTCAAGAATATGGCGGAAATGTTGTACACTTTCGTACACCGCCAGTAACTCGCGATAATAAGCCGGCCACTGCGTTTGCTGGTCCGTCAGTTTCTTGCTAAAGAAGGCAAGAGGGACCCACTTGCCATTAACACGTTGTTGAAGACAGGACCCAATGTGGACGTTGGATGCGTCAGTAAACAGTCCGAGAGGCGCGCCGTTGACCGGATATTGCAGAAGAGTGGCATTAGCTAGACTCTCCTTGCAGGCTTGAAATTGATCCAAAAGTAAAGGTGACCATATAAATGGTTTGGCACCCTTGCCTTTGGTTTCAACCACAGATTTTATAAGTGGAGCCTGGAACAGTGCAGCACGGGGCATGAATCGGCGATAATAATTCAACATGCCGAGAAAACGACGCACACCTTGGACTGTCTTAGGAGGGGGAAAGTCTAGAATGATTTGCACACGATCTTGAGGAGGACGGGTTCCCTCGGGACTGATATGGTAGCCTAAGAATGTCACTTCTCGTGCACCAAGGACGCATTTAGAGGGGTTAACTACTACTCCATAGTCTCGCAGGCGTCCGAAGAGAATACGCAGATGTTCGCAGTGAAGAGCCTCATCAGCTGAATGGACGAGGATGTCATCTACATACGGGAAGCAGAAATCGAGGCCCCGTGTAACCTCGTCGATGAACCGCTGGAATGTTTGACCAGCATTGCGGAGACCAAAGGTCATGAAAGGAAATTCGAAGAGGCCAAACGGAGTAACAATAGCTGTCTTCGGGACGTCCTCTTCAGATACAGGAATTTGATGATATGCTTTCACAAGGTCGATAGTGCTAAAAATTTTAGAGCCAGTAAGGTTGTGAGCAAAATCGTTGATGTGCCGGACGGGGTATCTATCCGGTACAGTTCGGGCATTAAGTGCGCGGTAATCGCCACAGGGACGCCATGTTTGGTCCTTTTTCAAGGCCATGTGCAATGGAGACGACCAGGCGCTTTTGGAAGGTCGTGCTGTGCCAGAATTAACCATGTCCTCGAACTCCTTTTTGGCAGATGACAATTTTTGGAGTGCCAGACGGCGAGGACGGCAAGAAATGGGCGGCCCATCGGTTGTTTTGATGAAATGCACTGTGTCATGTTTGATTATTCTGGGTAAGCCAGGAGGACGAGTGATTTCTGGGAATTCTGCGAGCACTTGTGCAGAAGCAGAATTCGCCGGGGCGATGGCTTTGACGCTTGGTTGGTCTGATGTAGCAGTGGAGCCAACGGTTGATAGGCTCGTAATGCCGTCGATCAAACGCTTGGTACGGCAGTCTGGCAACAAATGGTAGTATGCCAGAAAATCCGCACCAATGATAGCGCTGTTGACATCCGCAACGATAAAATTCCAGACGAATTGGCGACGGAGTCGGAAGTTAAGCGTCAAGGTTACAGTGCCGTATGTTTTAATTCTGCTACCATTAGCGGCGCAGAGTTCATAGTCGGAGGACTTCCTTCGATTTGTAAGCCAGCGATGAGGATAGCAGCATAAGTCCGATCCGGTGTCAATCAAAAATTGACGTTTGGTTTCCTGATCGGTTATGAAAAGACGACGGCTGAGAGGTTGTGAGCTGTCGCAATCAGTTGCCGCCACTACTGACTGCTTGCTGGGTTTTCCGACTTCCAGATACACGGAGAAATGCACCTTTTAGCCTTGGAGCCGAACTTTTTATGGTACCAGCAGTATTTAGCAGCCACACCATCATTGGTTCTGCGTGTACTCGTGCTCCGTGATCTGGAGTTGTTACGAGAATGGGATCGCCGGGATGTTAATGCTTCTATTTTTCGGCTCAGCTCTTCAATTCGTTCCACAATTTGGACGGACGAAGGTGTGGCTGCTGTTGCGTACATGTTTGCAGGACCTGGCTGAGCTTCAACAATTTTGTCGGCGATGTCCGCTATCCTGTCAAGGCCGAGATCAGCCTGGGCCGCAAGGATGCCTTGCACATGCTGTGGCAAGCGGCGAAGCCATAACTGACGCAAGATGTTGTCGTCAGTCAGTGTATTACCTGCGAGTGACCGTAGGTGACGGAGAAATAGTGACGGTTTTCTGTCTCCAAGTTCTTCGTCGCTAAGCAGTCGTTTAACTCGCTGCTCTTCAGAAATTGAAAAGCGATTTATTAGTGTTTCCTTCAATTTCTGGTACGTGCCTTCAGAAGGTGGGTTGGTGATAATATCCTCGATTTCACCGGCCGTTTTGTGGTCGATTTGGCTGAGAATATGACTAAATTTTGTGGCATCCGCTGAAATGCCAGCCAGAAGAAATTGTGCTTCAGCTTGAGCAAACCATACCGCTATCCTATCAGTCCACAAGGGTGGCAGCTTGACAGAAACTGCCGCAGCAGTGGCGAAGTGAGATTTAGGTTGTTCTTGCAGAGCACGTAGAGCTACGTTTTCAGCTTCAAGCGCTGCTAAACGTGCCTGAAGTTCGTCAGCCATGTCAGTCACCTTTTGAGGAATTAACCAATACGCAATAACACCAGACCAAACTGTGCAGCAGTTTTAATAAGCCTTAACCGTGGGTGGGCAGCGGAAACACAACATAAAAATAATCACATACAAATCTTAATGTAAGCTTAACCACGCAATACCGATAAAAAAAATAATGTGTAATTTTTTTTTTAATATTTTTTTTTTTTTAATAAAAATAGAATAGAAAAATATATCAAAGTATAGACTAAATAGGTTAATAAAAGTGTAAACGTTACTTAGACTAACACGAGAAGTGTTCAAGATATAAACATGAGCAGTACTTGCGTGAACTGGAACGTTGATGACAGTTGACAGCTGACAGTTGACATTTGTCAGTAGTGACAGCTATCGTTCAAGTGTCAAATCTTGTCGCTGGATAACGACAGAGGGCGTGCAACGCGCCCGACTCGAATTGGTTTGGGTTGGGTTACAGGTACCTGAGTGACCACTTGAATTTGAAATATCTAAAAATAGAATGCGCACTCACAAAAAACTCTCTGCTTTAATTTGAACACTGAATGTTTGCAGCACTTTTAAACTTAAAAACGATTTTTGGAACAATAAGCACTGATAAGCGGGAACTGGGCGATGATGAGCTAAGATGAGCCGAAGCCTCGCAGTCCGCAGGTTCCGATGAGTTGTCTGCAGCAGAGTGTCCAGGGCGTGGTCGGTTTCCTCTTCTTTGTTTGTGTCCAGCTCAGACGCGGTACAAGTTCAACTCGTAGCTCGCTGCTGTTCACCTCAGGTTGACGCAATCGCAGATCACGTCGGGGTCACCACTTTGGAGACATAGGTGGAAGGTGTTCTGCCTGTCTCCTCTTACGTGTATTGGAGGTGAGGTTTTGGTCGAAGAGCGGAAGTGAAACTCCAACTTGCGTTTAAGTATTGTAATTGCCACACGTATTTATAGTTCACAGTTAATATACACTATTTAGCACATAATATAACTAATTAAAACTAGTAGGGACAAAATGAACCGATCCAGTCCGTATCCCGTGACGGTCGGCAAGCAAGGGACTCTCGCTCCATAAGGAACGCTATGGCTCGCGCGGCGCGCCCCGGATCGTAGATTCGTGTTGCCACTTAACAGGGGTGCGTTCCTGACTAACTTATAAATACTTAACTAAAACATACAGGCGACGCGACGCCACGTATTCTGAGGTGCGTTCACAAATGCACTATACGTGACGCCACAGTAACAACAAATCTCTTGGAAAAGTGCTTTCGGGACAAATCTAACTTAGAAAGATGTATTAATGATTCTAATGATTATAATTCTATAAATACGTACCTGTTATAGTCGCGAATCAAATTTTGATCAAGATACAAAATGAAAGATCTGCAAATTGCAAAAAACGTAAGAAAATTTGAATTTCGCGGTCTACCACTGCGCATTCACCTTAAAACCATATTTTTATTTTAGGACGAACAAACTGACGTCTTGGTTATCTTGTAATTTTTTGAATTCGAAAAGTCCGTTTTGTTTACATCGTGGAAATCGTTATCTGCATGCATTCTGCACTTGCTTGAAAAGTTGAAAAGTTAAAACAAAGAACAAAATTAATCGTGCTGAAATCAGTGTTTATGTTTCTCTAAAATGGATTACTCCACTATAAGTAACAAGACCAATAATTGTACAGAAGTTGAAGAGTTAACAAACGGAGAGCTAAGTGAACGGTATTATTTACTCAAGAAACAATACGACAACCTTTCGAGCAGCTACGAAGCGACCAAACAAGAGCTTCACGATGCAAGACGAAGTTATCAGACAGCATTGGATGTTCAAAGACATTTGAACGCAGAGTTAGAAAGTTATCAAGCGGATGAAGCTCGTCGAAAGAATGACTTCACATCGCGTATCACAATGCTTCAAGAAGAAATATCTGAGCTGCGGGAAGAGCGTATCGAAATTACAGAAAAGCATGCGACAGAAGTAAAAAAGTTTGAAATACAAATTCGAACTTTGAAAGAGGAACAGTCGTTAAAAGTGCGAGAAAGTCCAGAGCGAGATAATTCGGAATTGGAGGAGGCACGTAAAACTGTGAACAATGCGTTGTCCGATGCCGCTGCAGCGAAAGAAGCGCTTGAGGAAGCGAGGATGGAAATTGCTTCATGGCGCATAAAAGCTGAAGAGTTGATTTCAGCTATGGGTGAGATGCGTGCAGTGGCTGACTTGCGTAGAGAGGAACTGAGGGCGGCCAATGACCGCGAAGCTACTGCACTTGCTGAATTAGCAGAAGCCAAAGCTATGCTGCATCAGTGCACAGACACACAACAGGACTTACAACCTCACGGTAATATTTTATCAACCTTTTCATTTATGTAAGGACTACCATGCACTCCATGGGTCTTGCAGGCAAAGGCTTTTTAATCCCCAAAGGTGACTTAATGAATGCCACTGAAGCTGCAATCAACATGGCCATGTACAGGGCTCAACACAATGTAAAATATAAAAGACAAGTACTATCAATACGAAAAGAAGAAGAATCCCTAAAGGTAGAGGTGTGGTGTGTAGTATTATGGATTTACAGAGAAACGCAATATACCTTTCACCAACTAAATGCTTAAGTGAAGCATATTATGTCCAGAAGTGCAATATGCACTTCTTCTCACTTCGTTTAGCTGAAATAATGATCCCACTTAAAGCTTTTTCATTATGTTTTGGGTGAATTGCATCTTGAGATGCATCTGAGGGCGTCTTTATTATATTTGATCTTATGCAAAATTATTTTTATACCTAATAAAAAAAAATACTTTGTGCTTTTCAGCTGCTAAAGGCAATTCCATATTTGCTGAAGTTGAAGACAAGAGGCAGGAAATGGCAAAGAATCTCATTCAAATGAAACAAACTAATTCTAGGGTAATTATTTTTTAATCTTGTTTCATTTGAACTAATAAGAAAGCAGAGAATCATCAGCGGGTTAATTGCGTAACGCACTAACAGTAGCAATAGCTTTCATTTTGACAGTTCAACAACATTCATTGTCTTATTTAGTATGTTGTCCAGAAATTTTTTTTGAACATGGAGCAATGGATTAACAATATCCTTCAAAATGATTCAGATTGTGATTTAAAGTGTGTTAAATGCAATTAGGGTGCTGGTGTAAAAATCATCATCTAACGTAACGTGCGTAATGTAACGTAGCGTAACGTGCTTTCCGTGGCATGGAGGGAGATAGAGTAGATCTTGGTATTTAAAGGTGGTCACCCATCCACGGACCTTAACCTGATCGATTATTTCTTAGCCACAAGCCCCTCCCTCCCCAAGCTGGTGTAAAAGTAAGTTAAGAATGAAATAAAACATAGAGGATGAATATTCCTATGTGTAACCCTCAATATTGATAGATAGTATAGAAAATATAAAATTCAAACAACTAATTGAACCCCACATCAAAAAAATATTACCAAAGAAAAAAAAAAACCCCTCAATATTGCGATAAAACTTTTTAATGGATTATTAACACAATAAGCACAATTTCCTTATTTTGTTAAAAATGGATTATTAACACAATAAGGACAATTTCTTTATTGTGTTAATAATCCATTAAAAAGTTTCACGTCCCATTGTTGAAAAAGTTATTGCACTTTATGATGTATGACTGGAATTTAAATACTAGTTGGCATTTTTATAGTTATTTTAATGATATTTATTAAAATACCTTATTTTTTTTTTATAATATTGACATTATTTTCATTGCATAAAAAAATTATGAAATTAAATTTTTTATTCAAATTACTGCTAAAGTACCAGATTTGTTACATAGTCTACATGCCAAAGTATTCATATTACTTTTTTAATATTATTAACAATAGTTTTATGTGATTCCAGTTGCGAAGAGAGTTGGCAAACAAGCAAGCTGAAGTTGATGCCTTACTGCATGAGAAACAAACAGTTTGGGAGCAACAGGCAGGAGCATCAGCACACTATGATAGAGAACTTATTGGTAAGTCACACATCCACACACACACACACACACACACACACACACACAAACACACACACACACACACACACACACACACACACACACACACACACACACACAACATCACACACACAACATCACACCCTAAACACACACACCCACACACCCACATCCTAATGTCTTATGGAGACCATTATATTAACAGAGCTGAGATTACACAATTTCGAAACATGTAGGATACACTCAATGCTTGTATTGTATCCAAAGTGTTTCTTGCCTAGGAATGAAAGTACTTTAACTACTAAACGTGTGAAAATTACTATAGGAAGCTATAAGTAATTGACACTTAATAAAATTAGTAAATTAACAATAAACATAAAGACCATCCTTGAAAAAATGTTTATTTGCACAAGACGAGCGACGGGTCTCACTAGACGATCATACTCAAAATGCTAACATGCACGGAACACATCTGCTAAGGGCTTGAGAAACCGATTGCAAGTATAAAAAAAAACCTGCACCTTCAATTAAACGATTAGATTAGAGTAGTTTATGATTAAATTGGCCTTAAGTATAGTAAAGAAATAATTTTATTTTTTTTCTTTCTGTTGATCTATTGTTTTAGTTTGTACCCGAACTGTTTTGCTTTAGCTTTTAATTTTGTTTTCCTCTAAATAATTTTCGTGTATTGTGATTTATTTTAATGTGTTTGTCCTTGTCAAACATACTGTACCTAGCTAGATGTTAAGTGAACGATGTGGTCGCCTATAATTGGAAGCGCACACTTGTATTTGTCCCTGTTTATGTTAACATGCATGTAACTGTGTAGCCTTTTTTTTTTTTTTTTTTTTAGGATGGGAAATCATCAAATGACCCCTCCCGCTCTGGGTGGAGCGGAAGGGAGTGTCAGACTCTTACTGACTAAAACCCATCCGTGTTCCTTCCTTAGCCCTTTATGTTCCGGGGTAGCGGTAACCCTTTCGGACAATCCCGCTGCCCCGGCAGGCTTCGGCCCTGACGGGCCCCTCCTTCGATGCTGACATCTCTTTGAGGCGCGCGTGGAACACATACGCGCCGTCCGGCACGGGCCTGGTCCTGATCGGACGGCGAGCTACCCATTACTCGCCGTCCGCAGGCCCGCGCCTACGGTGGCCGGGAGTCGTCACGCGGCTCCCGACGCCCGGAGCGTCTACCGCGGCGGCTGGGACGGGCGGCTCTCTCAGCTCTCTCCCTCGCCCATCCCGCCACCTCCTTCGCTAGCATGACTGCTTCGCAGAAGGAGGTGACTGCCTCCCACTCCCTCTCACCCCGGACCATGGCTTGGACCAGGGCCGGGCGCGAGAGGTCGCCGCCGCTGCCGATCGCCTCTACGAGGACACGGCGGTGCTCTGCCCAAGCCGGGCAGACCTCCACCGTATGCTCCACCGTGTCCTCAGGGCGATCCTCGCAGTGGTGACACCCGGGCGTTTCCTCCCGCCTGATGATGTGCAGGAACCTCCCGAAACATCCGTGTCCGGTGAGGACCTGCGTCAGGCGGTAGGTGAGGGCGCCGTGACGCCTCTCTAGCCACTCCTCAAAGAGGGGCCTTACCGCCGCTATCGCGGCGTGCCCTGCGCTGGGTTGCGACAGTCGCGCTTTCCATGCCGCCATGAGATCGCGCCGGAGGTCCGTCCGCTCCGCAGCAATTTGCCGCGGAAGCGGGTTTTCCCCCCGGCGTAGTGCCTCCGCGCGCCACTCATACAGGCGCGCGAGGACTATCGCCTCCAGATCCCATGGCGGCAGTCCGGCAAGGAGGCTTGCCGCCTCGCGCGAGATCGTGCGGTACCCCCGTATCAGCCGTATGGCGACCACCTTTTGGGGCGCGTTCAGGTAGTGGGCGGCTCGAAGCCGCAGTGAACGCGCCCACACCGGGGCGCCATATACGGCCATGGACCGCACGACCCCCGCGTAAAGCCTCCGGCAGGAGGCGTTTGGCCCCCTCAGGTTTGGCAGAAGCCGCTTGAAAGCGGCCCCAGCCCGTTCCAGTTTGGGGGCCAAACGTCGGAAATGCTCGACGAAGTTCCACCGGCTGTCGAGGACGAGACCCAGGTATTTCATCGTCGTCTCGACGCCGATGCGAACCCCTCCTACCGTCAGTTGGGATCCCGATGGTGGCCCGTTCCGAAGCCCATGAAAAGACATGGCCTCGGATTTGTGCAAAGCCACCTCGAGACCCAACTGCCGGATCCTCTCCACGACTATCGCAACCCCGCGTGTCATTGCGTCGGCCGCCGCCTGATGCGACCTCCCCTGCGCCAGGACCAGCGTGTCGTCAGCGTAGCAAACTACGCTGACGCCATCAGGGAGGTCTGCCCGCAGCACCCAGTCGTAACCGATGTCCCACAGGAGCGGTCCCAAGACCGATCCCTGTGGGACACCGCACGACATCTCTCGCCTGTTCCATTCCCCATCGCGACCGGGGTAGATGACGGCTCTGTCCGTCAAATACGCCCCGACTATTCGACGGAGGTAGGTCGGCACTCGGTGATACCGGAGTGCCTCCCCAATGCAGCTCCAGGGCAGGGTGTTAAACGCGTTGGCGATGTCGAGTGACACCGCCACGACCACCCCACCCCGGGACACCGCGTCCCCCGTCGTGAGGGCTCTCACGCGCATGATGGCGTCCACCGTAGAGCGCCCCTTGCGGAAGCCAAACTGGCTATCCGCAAGATCCGGCCCCGTCCTCACCAGGTGCCCGACGAGGCGGCCCGCAATCACTCTTTCAAAGAGCTTGCCGACCTCGTCGAGCAGCACGATGGGCCGGAATGCGGACGGAGAGTCCGCAGGGCGCCCTGGCTTCCGAATGAGGACCAGCTTCCCCGTCTTCCAACGGAGTGGAAACTGGCCCCTCTCCATACATGCGCTTAAGAGCGCCTCCAGTCGGGGTCCGAGAGCCGTCGAGGCCAGGGCCCAGGCTTTACCCGGCAAGCCGTCGGGCCCTGGGGCGGTATTTTTGGCCTTCAGCCTACATACCGCCACTCTCAGATCTACCCCGGTCACTTCAGGGATGTCGTCGTCGTCGTCCGCGTGGTCCGCTTCGGGCACCGCAATTGGCGGAGCCATAGGCGGGGGAGTATGCTCCCCCCGTGAAGGGAACAGAGCGCTCACCACCTCCTCCACCAGCTGGGGGCGGAGACTCTGCGTCAGCGGGGGGGCCCAGGTGCGGAGTTTGTTCCGCACCATTTTGTAAGGGCGCCCCCACGGATCTCTGTTCAGAGTCTCCAGCATCTCCTCGCGGGCCATATCTTTGGCCCGCTGTACAGCCTCTTGGAGGGCGGTCTTCGCCGCTCTGTACCCCTCGTACAGCTCCGCCTCCGCGGCTTCCGCATCCGGAGGGCGGATGCGTAGCCTGCGGTGCCTGGTGTACAGGTGTCGCGCATCAACGCACGCCTTGCGTAACACTTCTACCTCCTGCGACCACCAGTACACCTGACGTCGGGCGCATCCTGGCCGAACTCGGGGCATTGCCACGTCACAAATCTCGGACATGGCCTCCCGGAACCACTCCGCCTCGTTGTTAATGTCGGCAGGCCTGTCTGGTGATGACACCCAGGCCTGCACGATTGAGGCTTCCAGGAGGAGCTCCCGGTCCAGCTGCTTCAGCGCCCACCGCGGACCACTCGGGGTCTGTTGGACCGGCGCGCTAGAGGTCTGGGCGGAGACGTCGATCCGGATATACCGATGATCGGAATAGGTCTCCACCTCCTCCATGACGCGCCAGTCAATTACTCGCTGTGACAGAGCGGGGCTAGCGAACGAAATGTCCACCACCGACTCGCCCCGCATCCGCACACACGTGGGAACAGAACCCCGATTTAGGACGACCAGGCCTGTTTCCAGAGCCCAGTCCTCCACCATCCTTCCCCGCATGTCCGTGCAACGGGAACCCCAGGCCAGATTTTTGGCGTTGAAGTCCCCGAGCACTAACACGGGGAAGGACTGGTTTCCGACGACGACAGTCAACTCTGTTAAAGAGTTGTGGAACTCGGCGAGAGTTCGGCTCGGAGAGAAGTAAACTCCCACTACCACTATCTCTCCGAACCGTGCTGCTACGCACCCCTGTCCCTTCGTGACGCCTTCAAGGGACGGGGTACCGGCGGCAGCCGACGATAATATGGCCACTGAGCCGCTCAGGTCCTCCACCCAGTCATCCCTGGGCGGGACAAAGTACGGCTCAGCGACCACGGCGATGTTAATCGACCACTGCGCCATGCTCTGGAGCAACAAGTCCTGAGCACAGGCGCAGTGGTTGATATTCGCCTGTAGGAGGCGCAATGGAGTCGTCACTCCTCCATTTCAGCCCCCTCCCGGGCCCCTTGTGAGGGCCTCTCTACGGCGCTGACGGCAGCGGCACCGGAAGCGGCGGCGGCAGCAGAAGCGCCGGCGGCGACAGAAGCGGCGGCGGCGGCAGAAGCGGCGGCGACGGTGACGGTGGCGGTGGCGGAGGGCCTGCCTTTCCTCCTGGTTCCGGCGGGCGGAGCGCAGGACTTGCTCCCCGCCCGGTGTTCGGCCGGCTTGCCAGCAGCCGCACATGCAACGCAGTGCGGCGCGGCAGTGCACGAGCCGGCCTTGTGTCCGGGCTGGCCGCAGCGGAAGCACAGAGCGCTGCGGTCCTCCGAGGTGCACTGGATGCCAACGTGGTGCCCCACGAGGCATCGGAAGCACCTCAGAGGCCTGGGTTCCAGCAGTTTGACCTGCGCTGAAACCCAGCCCACCAGGAGTCTTCGGCCCTCCACGATCTTTTTGGCCGCCGTCACGGGGCAGCTTACCGTAACGGTTCGCATGCCCGAATGATCAGGACGTACGGTGCCCGCCTTCACCTGATCGGCGAGACACCCGCCCGTCCTGACGACAGCGGCCACTACCTCCTTCTCCGTTACGGAGTCGTCCAGGCCCAAAATGCGCATGTCTGCGCACTTAACGGGCCTGGAGACTCGAGCCTCTTCGTTAATGGACGCCCTTAGCTTCTCAGCTAGGGCGTCAGCGGTGGGGCCACTCGTCGCACCAGGGATCTCAAGCATGCGGGCGCCAGTAGCGGTCACCCTATGCCGGAGGCCCCCGGTGATCCCCAGCTCCTGGAGGTCCACCGTCTCCCGCGCTTTGGTGAGCACGTCGCGGTACGTCACTCCCCTCTTAACCGCGTCCGGCTGTAGCGTAATCACTACAGCCGCGGTTTTTGGGGAGCGAAGCCTAGCCGCGACGGCTCGCTCCTTGCGACGCCTCCTCTGCCGCTTCTTCCTCGCCGCCTTGGCCGCCTTTTTCTTCTCCCCGACCACCTGCCACTCGGCGGCGGTCGTGGGAGAAGTGGGAGACTCCTGGGAGGGGCGGGGCGTAGGTGCCGCGGCCTCCACCCCCCTTGCCGGACGGCCCTTCTGTTTCCTGGCAGGCGCCGGTTTTGCCGGCGCCGGGGCTCCACCAGTCGGCGGCGCCGGTTTCGCCGTCACCGAGGCTCCCCCTGCCGGCACCGGTTTGGTCGGCGCCTGGGCCCGGCCGGACGGTCCGGGCTTAGGGGCGGCAGCAGCCGCGTACGAGGCCGCCTTCGTCGGCCCCGGGGCCGTCCTGCCCGCCAGTGGGGGGCGGAGGACAATACCCTCCAAGACGGAGAACCGCGCCTGGAAGGTCGCCAGCTCCTGCCGAACCAGGTTCAGAACCTGGTTCTCCACCGGGACGGGCTGGCTCGCCTGGACGCCACCGGTGACCCTTAGGGCGGCCAGGTCTGCCCGGAGCCTCCCGTTCTCCTCCTGGAGGCCCCCCATGGCGGCCGTCAGGCGGGCGAGCTCCGCCCGCAATTCGGCAACTTCGCCGGCCGAAGGACCGGCGCAGCCAGCCGCCTCCGCTGCCGCCATGATGGAGGCCGTCGCCGAGACTACGGCCCTGTTCTTGGAAGCTTTAAGCTTCTTCAGGGCCACGTCCCGGATCGCGGCCTCCACGACTGCCGCGAACTTAAGTTTGCGGTCCGCCTCGGGGCCACCAACCGTACCGGTCTCATCGTCTGAGGACCCCGAGGCGACCGCGCGACCAGTCGGGGGAGACTCTTTTGCGGGCTCCTCCGCTCGCTCTGCCGCCTCCCGGGCAGTGAGCCCCCTCCCCTTGCCTCGCTCTCGGACTCCTCCCCGCCTACTGGTGGGGATTTTCCGAGCCGAGGCCAGCTCTCCGTCTGAGGACAACCTCTGGCTGTCCTCAGACCTTGGCCGCTTGCTGTAGCTCTTCTTTGCAGCAGCGGCCACCTCCTCCACACGGCTAGGGCTCCCAGAGCCTTCCGTGCTCGCTCCTTCAGATGCGGCGTCGGACTCCGACTCCGCATCACTCCTCATCTCTTCCGTTTGGTTTTTGTGTTTTTTAAATATTTCCATTTTTGTTCCCACGAGTATATACCATGTTTTATTGACTCAAAATTCAGTGGTTCGCACTAGCGACTAAATCAAGCTACCCATTAGCCAAGCTTACTACCTTCCTCACGGTGCGCCGCCGCTTGAAGGTTTGGGGAATTTTTTATAGAGGTTAATCTTCCTCGCGGTCCGGGCGGTTAAGCCAAGACCCTCGACCCCCGTCAACAGCCAGAGACATGACCTTAACTGTCTCCGGGGCTACGATATTAGCGGTGGCAGGAGGGGGTTACCCCTCCTGCCTGCCCGGCGGCAGGGTAAGTGCACACCGGGCCCGCTCCGACCCCACCACACTTGCCGCTCTGCTACTCAGAGCGATCTGTGTGGTGTGATCCTCCTGGCAGAATATTAGCGTGCGGACAGCGAGATCCCACTGGGAAATAATCCCAATGGGAAGTCGCTGTCCGCACCCCAGGATGCACCGGCCCGAACACTGATCTTCCCCCCGGACGTATCCAGAAGGGAACTCCAGTCCCCGGGCACACGTGGAGGTTCTCTGCCCAAGCACCCCAACTGTGTAGCCTCTGTTGGCGATCCAATAAATAAATAAATAAAAAAATAAATAAATAAAGTTGCATGTTAGCAGTTGCAGCTAATACCTAAGTTAACTTATTATCTTGTTATTATAGGTGTCATTGCCCGCTTTTGTTAGTGAGCTGTGATGCCACAGACAAAAATGTTTCAAACTTATAGCACCTTCCTTTTTGCATTGGATATTAACTAGGGAGTAACTGATATTGACAAAAACTAAAATTTTCAACACTCCTCGATGATTTCATAGATCTCACTCCTGTAGGACTTTATGTCGTACTGACATCATATATTATAACCATTACAGAAGGCTATGAAGAACGCATCACTCAGCTGGAAGGCGCGTGTGAGAAGCAGCGTCGTGAGCTGTCGCGGTGGTTCGGCAAGCTGTGTGAGCCAACTGCCAATGGCTGGCTACCTGGCGTGCTGGATCACTTGAAGTATGTGTGATAATGACATAGTATCAATAGTATAATATTCAATTAATCATTTATCCCCCCCACCCCTCTGACACGTGAATTTGTGTGTAATGCGCAGCCATAAAGTTTGAGTCTGGCTGTACGAAAACCTCTTACTGATACGACATAGCATTGTTTTATTATATTTTTTTTAATGTTTGTGTCGTAAGGGGTCTGTTTTTCTGTTCCGTTACATAATGAAGAAATTGTGGTCTTTGTGTGTGCAAAGACCACAATTTCTTCACACTTTCTCAATTGCTCAATTTTTTCACAATTGCTTCAATAACACAGCAGGAATATGTAGGATGTGTATCCTACATATTCCTGCTGTGTTATTGAAGCAATTTAGGAATTCTTAGCACAATTCAATTTAATTAGGTAAAATCAATTGATCATAGTATCATAGATGTTAATAATTTATAGTATTTAAATATTTTATCTTATTATACAGGGAGATTTTTTAATCACCATCCAAATTTTTACAGTGTGTTCCACCCATGATTATGAAAAACTAAATATGATTTCAGAGTTTGTCCCATAGTGAAAGTTGTTCGTATTCATGGGTAGAACATCCCTGTATAAATTTGGATGGTGATAAAAAAAATCTTCTTGTATAGGTTAGTAACCTTTATTAGGTATTGTGGTAGGTATTTGTTATTCAAAAAGCCAATGTAAAAAGATTCTGTTGTTTATTTGTTGGTTATACAAAATATATTTTGGTTTGTTTTATTGGGTAAGGCTTCCTTCGTTAAGGCGCAATTACACTTGGTCGTTAGCCCGTATGGTGCTCGAAAGACTACTCGAATTCGGGCACCAGCATAGCTATTCACAAAGCTACGACACGGTTTGGTACCGTATCGAATGTCAATGTTATCGACGAATTCCTATAATCGCTATTCACAAATCTGAAACCGTACAATTTTGACAGTTCATATACGGTATGAAGACATCAATTCTTCCGACAGGTATTTGCTGCCGGAAGTGTTATCGAATAACAAAATATTGTATGAAAAGAATAATCTAAGCAATAAGTGTCAAAACACGGCCCCGGGCAAGGTCTTCATGCCCTTGCATGAATGCAAAGAGCATCTGCCGCTGCTCCAATGACACTCTTTTCTGAAAATATGCATTTTCAATATTAGGTACCACATTTTATAAAATGAAAATGAGCAAATAGTAATTTGTTTAAATACTGATAAAATACATACAACAATTTTTCTGTAAAAAAAAAAACTAATTTTCACTTCTCAATTTTTTTTTATTCGCTCAAAGGGCAGGCTTTCGACCATACCGTCTTGTCTTCCGTGTAGTTCTCAATTATCTATAAAGCTCAAAACAAGATTCAGAAAAATAATTATTCCAGATTTCCAGGTTTGACAGAAAGTTGATGTTTACAAAGCAAGTTTAATAGAAATCAGGTAAATTTTATTTATTAATAGAATCATTGTTTACTGTTTTTTATTTGTTAATAGTTACTGAATGCATAATCTATAGTTGCCCATAATGAAATACTCAATAAAAATCATTTATGTACCACTTTAAATTTTCTACCACGAATATCTATTTACTACCATTTTGTAGCATTCCCCGTACACCTAAAAAAAACCCTTCCACACGGATCTGTGAATAGCGTTTTCCCGGTCCTTCGGTTCAGAAATCAGGTTATCGAACAAGTGTCATTGTCGATACGAAAGTGAATCGTATGTTTGTGAATAGCTATGCTGATGCATTAATTAGTACACTTGTCATCGTTTTGGAATGCGGGCTAACGACTACGAGTAGTTTGAATGAAGTCGACACTGCTCAATGTGAGGACTGGCAAAGCACTGATAGAAGTGAAAGGAAAACTGGCGTCGGGTACCCGAATTCGGGTAACCGAAATGATGAAGCTGGACTAGATTGCCCGAAGACGGGCGACCAGTGACAGCGACGATGACAAGTGTAAATGCGCCATTATTGTTATAGAACGACAAAATAGTCGTTCAAAAAGATTTCGTTGTTTGTTCGTTTAAAAAAACATAATTTATTTTTATGTTATTTATGTACGGTTCATTTTAATTCTTAATAAATAAAGGGTTCTTCATTTCTTTTTATTTTGAGAATAAAACTCCGTTTCTTTTCTTTACATTTGTCGTAGCAAATATTGCACGTGTTGTACAAGTATTTGCATTTTTTTTATGATCTGATTGTTTTTTGTTATTCTAGTTTTAAAAACAACGTTCGGAACGTCTTGCTTAACAATGATGAAAATGAAGAAGAAATGCAAATCAGATTGTCAAATAACAGGAAAATACTTCATAAAGAGTTGTAGAATCTTCTGTTGAACATGAAGTTCGCCTTTGGCTTGACTAGACACCGGTAGACATAGATTTCAGAAAGCCGGAGATTTGTCCTGGCGTCCGTTCATAACTGGCTAAATGAGTACTAGGGTCCTTCGGGGCATAAAGGTGTGATGTTGTGTAATCTGCATTCGCGATTTATTTGGCAAAAATGTAAAATGAGTTTATGGAAAAATAACTTTAAATCCTACTCAATAAAGTTCAGTTTACGCTACAACTTCAAACATTTTTATAACTTTTTCAATAGTGCTAGTCACTCTGAAATCAACTTAATCACCATTAAAATAAAATTGATATTTGTTTAACTTGAAATAACATTAATTTGAAACATAAGTTTGAATAGACTTTATGTTATATTCTTTCCAGGTCCGAATGCGAGCAACTAAGAGCCGAGGTACTGTCGCGAGGCGCCGCACAGCTCGCCAGCGCAGCACAAGTGAGAGAACTCCGCAGGAAGCTCGCCCTACTCACAGCTAGCACCACGAAACAGAACAGCTCCCCCGCAAACAAACCTGACACTAACGGCGAACACAATAAGACTGATATTGGTATGCCTAAAGTTGCGGTGCAAGTTAGAAGTAAATTAACTCCTGATGATGTTAAGAAGAAAGTTTCATTCAATTGATTTAGAGGTTTAAGTAAGCTTTGGGTGAATATGGGTCAGAGATTAGCAGAACAAAATTGTACAGTTCGTCGGTAGAAACACTTGAACTAAGAAAACCGATCTTACTGCAACGAAATAGAGGTGCTGAGAATGTCAATCAAAATTGACTTAACGGACGACCTGTGCAAGCGCAGTAATTGTTTGAAACTTCGTTGAAAACAGTTTAATTTTATGTTCTTAATTTATCTCAGGGTCATATAGTCACAGCCCCTCTATACAATTAACATAATCAATAAGTAAAATAAACATATGAACAGCATTTTATCTTTTATTACAGACTGCATAATATTTACATTCCAATAACTAGTAAACAATACAAAAGTATTTTTAGTTTATTATTTTCAGACATAATTTCTAAATTGGTACTAATTCTAGAGTGAAACAAAATATGAAATTTAATACTATTATTACGAATGTTTATTGAGATTGGTCGCGGATGACGCGACTAACACTGCTGCGACAAACGCCTAACTTCGATCGTAAAATTTTAATACTAGAAGTGCCCTGTGTCTTCTACAGTAAGCGGGATTCGTTGGCAAATTATGTGCGTAACCATTCCACTTCTTACGTATCCATGTTGCAAGGTAATATAACAGCTGGAAAAGACTTCGTTGAGTAGACGAATGGATCTCTTGCAGTACTAAAGCATAGTGTAACATCCAGTGGTTCATTGCCCATACATTTGTTAGTCCCTCAGAAATGTATTTTTTTTACATTACTCAATACCTTAGTACATTTTACAACCACTCATGCACCAAACAGTAGTACGGCAGTGTCTGCTCACTGATCCTCCCGGCTCTCCGGACGATTGTTCTGTGAAAAGGCTCCCGTTGAACCGGTTTTTCAAACGAATAATGAAAAGTCGTTTCCCAGCAATTATACTTGCTAAAAGTGACCTAAGTATATTATCTAGTTTGACGCGCAGAATGCGTAGTAGAAGTTGGCTTGGCGATGTGTCTTTTGCCATCCACCAACACGCACTGTGCCCGCGTGGTGGACTATCGCGCACCCCACCGCACAGAGGCCTGGGTCCCAGCAGTGGGAACATTATATACTGATGCTTTACTATATGTGTTGAAGATTAGTATATAAAATTAATTATTCAGTTACTTATTCGTAGCCTACGTATTACATTTTGTTGCGGACACCAGCCCGTATTACCTATTACCTACATTTTAGTGTCGATTGTACTGAACAAAGTAGGTACCATGCATTTTACAGGCACAGGCTTCGTGTAAGGGTAATTCAAGAATTTTAGAATTAGCGGTGCTGTCACATAACGGTGGCATTATAGTGAGCGTTTTTTGAAACTTTCGTACACCCGCCATCTTTCTCATGACGGCACCGCATTTTTTGGAAACATAAGCTTTACTTCTAGTATAGTATAAGACTGAGCATCGACATCAAGCTATTTTAACAATACAATTGTTATCATATATGCTAAAATTAGGACTAATTAATATTTACAGCCAGAATAGCGCTCTATCTTCAAGAATTCCTGTGACATCGTGATTATTATTTTTGTATTCTAAATGTAGAACTTTTTAGTAGAATGTATACGAATAATAATATGTGTAGAAACGTAACCCTATTACAGTTTCCGCTTAAATTTTTGCCCCATTTACTCACACGCACTAACAGTTGGACGAGTAGATGGTATTTCGATGCTGAGCGTGTACCTACGCTTTTTGAGCGTGGGGCCATTTTAAATCTTGAATTACATTTCTTGACAACATTATTTTTGTAGTAAACTAATCTGTGTGGTCAGTTAGACGAGAGGTCCCTCAGCGCGTGTTCCCTAGCGTGCGCGACGTGCCGGGTGCGGCGCGCACGCTCGCGCGCCTCGCGCTGTGTGCGCGCGCGCAGCCGTGACGTCGCCGCATCCTGCACGCACTTCGTGAACGCTCCTGGAGATGTCACGTGTAGGATTATTGATATGTCATTCAACTTTGTTACTCTTATGTAATAGGGGGCGACCCTATTTCCATCAACTGGGCACAAATCCAGGCTCTAGGTTGCAACCATTTTACTAGTGAAATATGGGTGAACCGAGGTACTACAAGTCTACCACACATTTGCCGACCGTGTACCGTCCGGTACAGGGTGGTAGGCCCGCACAAGGTGGACCGACGGCTAGGGGCCTATTTAATAAAACGGGTAGACTACATAACAGGTGACAGGGGCCAATCCGACAATTTGTGAAGTTTGTAAGTTTCTGTCGTGAAAATGTCACATTATTATAATTTTTGGACAAAATATATCGCATTGTCTGTAATGTCTCAGGAATGCACTAGATGCTGGCATAGGCCCGGCCGTTTTGCGGCGATGCATTGGAGGACAGACCATGTCCAGGAATGGTCGTCTTTTTGTAAAATGATGAAGATTCCAATTCAAACCTACCCACAGTATCCCAACACTTGATGATATCGGCGCCCACCTTGGCGCCGTCGTAGCACTCGATAACCTTCTGCTTGCAGTCTGCACATATCGGGTCTACGCTCACCATGTTCGACGTACGCATATCGATACGGGCTGCTATCGCGCTTAGATCGTTTACTGTTATTCTGAAACAATGGAAAGGTACGTAAAGTATCCTCTTGTACGTCTGCGATGGAAAGTAACAACTATAGGTAATAGTGAGGGCCTAGCGAGTTTTTATACTTACTCGATAGCGTATACCTTATTAATTGATTAAAATCAAAGATGAGACTTACAAAATTGCTAAGCTTTTTCCATATTGGCGTGAAAACTCCAAGAAGATATGGATAGCCCAACATGTAAAGCGGACGCAGTACTATTTAGGTAATTTCAGAATAGCTCTACTAAGGGATTTTCGAATTTTGCTTCTCGATTTTCTTATCCATAGCAATGATTATGATGAAGCATATTATTATTGCCTACTTAGGTATGTTTGTTTGAATATTTATTTAGTACACCTACCACCTACCTAATTGTATTATGCCTTCTATTACAGCTGCTGGCATTTTTCATTAAAACTCCATGATTTTCTGATGGTGTCAACAGGTGTGCGGCGGCGGGCGGCGCAACAAAGGTAACTGCTGCCGTCAGCTGCCAGCGACAGACGACGACAGCGAGCGAAGCTGTTGACATATTGTTTTATCAGTATCGTCATCAGCTTCTTCAATAAATGCTGAACATAGACCGCCCATATGGAACAAGAAAAATGTTAAGCTGAGCCTGGGAAAACTATCTGATTCATGGACTATAAAAAAAAATTTTTGTGCGCTTGCCACACTACGTAAACAGCTGATTCTGACGGCATGCAGTTACCAATCGTGAATAATTATGAAAATTAATTTTTGTTCATAGCAGTTTAGGTTCATAGAACCTTCTAGACTATATAAGACGGCATAGATTCTTAGGAGAATCATGACAACCGACATAGTCCGAAGAATTGGACTTGATTGACGGCGGCGCACATTATACTCTAGGTTACTCGCAGAACGGATAGCTGTAGCGGCTGAATCTGAATTTTGGTGTGGCGACCATGCATCGTGACATTCGTAGAGGGCTACTCTACGAATGTTTTTTTAAAATAAGTATGTATTATGTAGTTGTGCAAGGCACTTTTGGCGCGTGGCCAAGTTCGGAACTAACGTCGCCATGTTTTTTTTCATTAGAATTACACAAAACATGTTTACTAACGGCGCCCTCCTGGCAATATCAATCAAGCGCCTTAGGATCCCTAAAGCAGTTTAGTTACGTACCCGGTTATCTCAGAATGGCTCTCGTCCATACACTTGAGCTTCTCCATATAGATCTTGTCCTTGTAGTCACCGCGTGGAGTGGGTAGTGACGCTTGGGATGTCGCTGCCGCCGCCGCCGCCCCTCCGGCCAGCGTTGCATCTTCCACCAACCTCTCCACCTTTCGAGTAAATAAATAAGGTACGGGTCGGGCTGTCAGAAGCCCGAAAGTGATAACCAATCTTACCAAGGGGTATCGTAGTACCCAGTAACTGGGTTGTGGAGGTCAGATACGTAGTCGCTCCATATAAAATACTGGTGCTCAGCTGCATCCGGTCAGACTGCAAGCCGACCTCAACATGTTGGGAAAACGCTAGGCAGACGATGATCGTCGCCGTACGCCTCTTTAAAGAAAAATTATTTATTTGTTCTGTTGAAGAAAACCTCGTAATGGATATTTAGTACAAATATGCACAGCTCTAAGATGCTTCTAATACCTTCTGTTGATGATAATGAATCTCGGAGTCAATGACGACCATTCTTAACCGGCTTCAAAAAAGGAGGTTCTGTTACGTTAACGTAGGTATTCCACGTAACGTTTAGGTATTACAATCAAGAGGTTTTCATTCACTGCACGGAGACGATATGCTAGTCACATGAGAGCACATGGTAGAGCAGCACTTAAAAGCTCTCAACCAATTTGAAAAGTAATCGAATGCAGTAATCATAATCAGCCATAAAAGGCATCATCATCATACCTATTGGTATTATTAGAAGCGCCAAAATGAACTACAAATTCGTACAAACCATTTTATTCGAGATGCTGATGTGATTATCATCAGGTTCTTCGTCAATGAAAGATTCCGTGGAGGTCGCTTTAGGTCGCTGGAAGGCTGTTGCGCGAACTGACTGACCGGCACCCATGCTGGTGAGAATAGGTACCTGGTGGAAAGGGATGCAAAATGTAAACGAAAATAAATAAAATTGTGAGAATTTTTAGCTTACTGCGAAGATAGCCTGCCCCATAAAGATAGATTTAATGTCTATTCAAACTTATGTTTCAAATTAATATTATTTCAAGTTAAACAATAATCAACTTTATTTTAATGGCGATTATGTTGATTTCAGAGTGACTAGCACTACTGAAAAAATTATAAAAATGGTTGAAGTTGTAGCGTAAACTGAACTTTATTGTGTAGTATTTACGGTTATTTTTCCATAAACTCATATTTGTTTACATTTTAGGCAAATAAATCGCGAATGCAGATTAGATACCTATGAATGCGCTTGTTAACTGGTGAAAAATAGCTGCTGCCATATCTCTGTTGGTAGGATCGACATCATATTTTCATCTTTTAATATCTCTTTTATGTTTTAAAAAAGTATTTTTTCGACATACGTGGATGAATATATATTTTTTTAAATATTAATCCGTATCAAAATAAATTATTTTATGAAGTTTCGGAGATAATAATAATTATAAAATTAGTAAAACGCAAAATGCCGCTAGAAAATTCAAGAATCCAACTTTCATACATACCGCTCTAGCACAAGCCACAGAGCATGTAACCTTTGCACATGCTTTGTGCAGACCTTTTATCAATTTACCCAAAGATGGCGTTGTGCAAATACATTTACATTTTACTTTCATTTTTACTTTTTTTTTCTGCGGATTTATAACCCCTTGATTTATTATTTAAAAATTTTTCTTCGTTGTCGGTAATTGGGTGATATAATATAATAAATTGTTAAAACAGTTTGATGTCGTTCTATTAAAAATCGGTTATTTGGTTTGAGTTGAGGTAATCAATACTAATAATAAAGCTAAAGAGTTTGTTTGAACGCGCTAATCTCTGGAAAGGTAACAGTCAGTATCAGTTGAAAAATTATTTTGTATTCGATAGCCCAATTCTTGAGGAAGGCTATTTATAATATCACACTATGACTCTTCGGAGAAGAGCAGATAGAAAAAAAACAGAAAGAACGCAAAGAATAAGCACAGTTTATAAACAAACGATAAAATTATTAATGAAGAACAAAATGGGTTTCAAAAAGGTAAGTCAACAACTCTAAACACTGAGGTCCATAACAGGTAATATAGATAAAAAACGCTCTGTTTCAGTAATCTTTCTAGATAGGAGCAAGGCTTTTGATCTCTTTAACCTCAATACACTCCTAGATAAATGAGAGCGCTACGGCATCAGTGGTCCAGCGTTAGAATGGCTAAAAAGTTATGTCAGCACAATAGACAACAGTATGTTGTATTAATGATAAACTTGTTGCAATGGTAGGTATACAAATTTTATTTAGATACAATGGGTTCAGAATGCCTCAAGGAATCATCCTTGGGCCTCTTCTCTTCCTTTTATACATTAACGACTTGCCAAATACTTTTGAAGCGGCGGTGGGTTCAAGCGATTGCGATGAAACAAAAACTAATCCTTAGGTACTCCCAGTTCTACACTATATTTGAGTAAAAAAAGTTAACCATATTGGTTTGGTACTTCTTACGTGTAACCTGTTCAAATAATTGATCTCTCACAACCAAACAGACAAAAAATGGCATCTGTTGGTAATCCTATAATACCCCAACTATTTTTTTTGAGTATTTTCAATGTACAGAAACGTCTCGTCTTCAGATTTATACAGATGTTTACCATTTTAGTCAAGTGAATCATTATGATTAGATCATTTTAATTTCAAATAAGTAAGTATAAATTCTTGTTTACTGGCAATTTAAAAGTTAAGAAAGAAAACGAAAAAGAAATAGTTATCACAGTCTACGCTTACGAAAAATCCTGCATCATTCTCATTTTACTTACAGGATAATAATTGATGAAGTCACTCTTTTGTTTTAAAAATAAACGTGCTATCACGATAATGTCTGATAAGGTAGCAAAGAGTACTATAAGTATATAAGGTAGTCAACTTATTATTTATGCATGACAATATGATTTATCATAATGGCAATACCAACAGCTTTTATAATTTGCATCAAACAGTTCCGGGTTCATTAGTGAATGGGTCGGATTAAAGGTGTTTTAAGTTTGACGTTTTTTAGTAAAAAACTTATCCGACAGACGAGTAAGGTCTGAACAAAACGTTTAATATGTTTTGGACCAGTTCATTTATATCAGTTACACGGATTACACGGAACCTACCTTTTTTTTTTTTTTTTTTTTTATTTTTTTTTTTTTTTTTAAGGATGGGAAATCATCCAATGACCCCTCCCGCTCTGGGTGGAGCGGAAGGGAGTGTCAGACTCTTACTGACTAAAACCCATCCGTGTTCCTTCCTTAGCCCTTTATGTTCCGGGGCAGCGGTAACCCTTTCGGACAATCCCGCTGCACACGGAACCTACCTAATAAACCAATTTTTTCAGAGCCTGAAGGCTAATTTGCATTTTTAAAACCGTTTCAAATCTAGTCGCAATCTCATCTCAGCAACAATCAAGATAATTTTTTTCTCAAAAATGTACGCAAGTTAGAGGTATTTTTGACGATTGAGACCGAGATTACAATGCGAGTGAGTAATTAAAAATATGGGAATTGCCCCTCCGATTGAACTAGGTATAGTCCATTTGAAATAAGATTAGACATTTAAATATATCTTTTTTACAGTCCGTTCAACCAATTTTGAATTCTATTGCGCTGGTTGCATGACATCATTGGCAGCTGCAGTAAACAGTTGGTATTGCAACCAATTTTTTTTCTTTTAATACCATCCTTATGCCTACGGTATAGAAGTTAAAATTGGTTGAACGGACTGCTTATTTCAAGTGGAGTATAGTATTCGCAGATCGGTGGATTTCCCCAAAGTTGCTGAGGTAGATGCAGCCTAACACTGAATTTTAAATGTAAAGGCTGTTTTTTTTAGAGGCTTTAAACTTTAAATTGGGAGACTTCAGACTTTAAATTGGGAGCACTGTTTTCTGTGACAGCCCATTTCAAAATCAAAATCAAAATCAAAAGTCATTTATTCAAACTAGGCTGAGAATCAGCACTTTTCGAACGTCAACATTACATAAGACAGTCCCCCAAAAACGCCCGCCCTTCACCACTTCCTAGTGCTTTCGCTGGGGAGAAGAAGTGGCGCATCAAACTCCCCAGTTTGACAGTTCTAGGTCAATTTTAGGCTAGTTTGGTTTGGCAATAGGTACATCATGGATAGACTCACGCCGGAGCAACGGTTGCAAATTGTTCAAATATGTTTTTAAAAATGATGTTGGTCAAAACGTTACAGTCAATGGTGAGCAGTACAGAGACATGATTGCAAACTTTTTGTGCCTCAGTTGGATGGCATTAATGTGGCCGATATGTGGTTTCAGCAGGACGGTGCCACATGCCACATAGCGCACGATACCATTAATTTACTGAAAGAAACGTTTGACGAACGATTAATGTCACGAAATGGACCTGTTAACTGGCCACCTCGTTCATGCGATTTGATTCCTTTACCTATATTATTTTCTCTGGGGATATGTAAAGTCGCATGTCTACGCCGACAAACCAGAAACAATTGAGCACTAAGAAGCCAACATTCAAGGCGTCATTGCTGAAATACAGCCCGATTTACTGAGAAGAGTATGTGAAAATTGGACGTCCAGTTTACGCCATTTACGCGCGAGCCGCGGCGGCCACATGCCCGAAATTAGGCTCTACATGGTCTTCACATGATCTGACCAAGATTATGTCTGGACTTTAAAAGAGACCCTTGAAGAGGCCTTTCTTCTCAGAATAGTCAGATAGGAAACGCCGACCTCATCTAGTTTAAAAAAATATGATTGACGTGTAAAAGTGTTTGTACAAACCTACTTACAGAAAATAAATCATTTATCATTTATAATTACACCACCAAATGCTTTTCGATTTCATCAAAAAGCGATAATAATCATTATTTATCGCTAAAAGCTACACTACAATCATTGAGGCAATGATGTAATTATAGGGACCATAGACTCCAGACTCCAATGATGGCCCCGGGGAAGTATTTCCAAAGAGGTTGGAGATGGGTCCGAATTCTATCGAAATAATTTTAACTGCACGTGTCTTAGGGTAACAGGCGTCATCGAGGACAGGAGTGGATACATTCAGCAATAAAAATAAAAAAGAACGTAAAACAGGTAACGACTTGTCGCTGAAACGTAAGCTGATAGGTGCCTCCGTAAGTAGGTAAACAACTATTTACGGAAGCAACTAACTACCTTCCACCCGCGGCTTCGCCCGCGAGGTATGTAATTTTATCGAAATCCGTCCAGTGGTTTAGGCGTGAAAAGGTAACATACAGACAGACAGACAGAGTTAATTTCGAATTTATAATATTAGTATGGATAAATATTCTCAAATTACAACCTGGGTACATGTTACGAAGGTATTTCAGAATTATTAACTTTTTATGGCTTAACTTAGCTTATACAATTATTAATTATGATAACCTACCTATTTATTAAAAAAAAAACAATTTTTAAATTATTAAATGTTCAAAATAACGCTAGCCCGACCACAATCTCTTTTATTGTATCAATGGCTCAAATGGGTGATTTTTCATTAATTGTCCCGCCACTATAAAATACAAAATCACAGGTGTATGTTAAGTTTATATACCTTATATTATGTTTCCTATATATGTATAAATTCAGCTTGACCTCACATAGTTACTGTCACAGAATGATTTGTGAAAAAATTACCGTGAAATTCGTAATACATTGATGATTCTAGTGTTTTAATCAAATGGTATCGTAAATGTGGTGAAATAAGTACTTAAAATGTTAGTCATTCACATATCTAATAAATTGTTCCAGATCGAAAAAAAATGTCGGTTTACATAAGTAATGTATAAAGTATGTAGAATTCTTTGTGGTATTCCAAACTGATTCTTAAGTAGGTACCTGTCATGGTCTAATTTTAGTTTAGGCTAATTTCTGCGAATACTTGTGAGAAATAGTGTTTTTTAATAATTACCTTTTTGGTGTATTTTTGGGTGATGACCACTTGAAATATTTCGTCACGATCGATATGGAAGAACCTTTTATAGTTCCTTGTTTTGCTTTATATGTAAAGGTACGCGGGTTAAGTTAAATGCCTCGTTGGTCTCGTGGTTGTAAGCGCGACTGTTGAGCGTGGGGTGATTCCCACGCATGATTGTGGTTAGGAAGTTGGCGGTTTCATACCCCCGCTCCTCGGAAAGCACGTAAAGCTGTTGGTCCTGCGTTTGATCTCTCCCCGGACGTGACGGATTGTCGTCCCATCGGACTATGATAGTAAAAGAACAGAGAGTGCACCTGTGTTTACGCACACACTTGTGTACAATAACAATATCACCTGCGTACCTGGCTAATCTCCGTAGAGATTGGCCACCGTGACCGAATCGGTTGGGAGACTATTATAGGTACGAGGGTTGGCAGACGAGCCACCTATCCCTTAGCCTAATGTATCCAATGCCCGTTTTCACTAACACTAATGGACACCTAAATGAATGCCAAGATAAAAACTCGCTATTGAATTTTGAACGCTCGGTTCAGTACCGAAAGCTTAACTCTAACAGCACGCTTTTTAGACATTAATTTAGGGGTCATCTATTATTAGTAATTAGTCCTTTTCACAAAAAAAAACTGTGGTCGATTTGCATACTATTGCTACTTCGTTAATTCATAATTACAAATTTATTCTAAAATCGGTAACTTTTCTGCCTTCCGGCGTGGATTCGTTGCGCGTTGCGATCTTTCATCTAAAGCCTTGAACTTTGTCGACGGTGCCCATGTAATTGGCGTACGAAAGATGTTAACAATGTCGGGTCAAGTTTAATAAATATAAGTTGATACATCGGTTATCTGCCATATTCACAAACTACTACCGGTAGAACTAATCATGAGGAACTTTATTTAGCTTATCAACCATTTAAAAATAAAAAAAATTACATTGACTTACCGTTCCGTGCATTTACATTTACGAAATCGCAAAATTTGTTAAACTTAATTCTAAACTCTTTGAAGCTAAAAATAATTTTAACAAACGAAAAGTCACACAGTAGATATTTAATGAAAATCTTTGTAGGTATCTAGGATAGAACTATTCAGGCGCAGCTGTGTGTATATGGCGCCACTTATATAAAACTCATTACCTATATGGACAACAGCATTACCTTACAAAAAACTCAGTGTTTTTGAAAAAATGCTTGATATCGTATAGTTTTTATTGTCGGTGAATTTCTGAACAAAAGTCTTGTCAGTCCTACCACTTCAGAAAAGCATTGTTTAACATACACACAATGATATTGTGGTATAAAACAGGTTTGGGGCGAAGATATAGATTCGTAAAAAATGTACACTTTCGTTGCGCAGCACCGTAGACGGCGTCAGAAACCACTTGTCAAAACTTTCTGACATGCGCTATATGAAAGGTGCATGTTTATAAAAAAAAATTCTTCCATTACTAACCTATAAACTTTCTTCATCAGTGGGCGGAGGTGGTCTTACCTACTTGGATAACGCACTGTTATTTGTTAATTATAAATTATTGACGTCATTCCAGTGTACCTATATTGTCTGCAGTACATATAATATTTTGGACTAGGTAGGTACTTATGGCACGCATCAAAGACCCAGTGGGCTAATTGTGTAACACACTATCAGAAGGTTGTGTTTAATTTTAACAGTTCAACAACATTGATTGCGTTATTTACGTTGTTGAGCAACAAGTTCAAACATGTGAAGCAATGGATTAGGGTGCGGGAACTTTAACCACGTTTAGATCAACAACAGATCAGCAACTCTAAAGCTGAACCTTTTAGGTTTTCTTAGAAACAACGGGGTTTTCCCGCAGAACCTTAAACTTGATTACAATAGGTACTCGTTTATTGATTTAAAAGACTTGGCTCTTAATCATTGGTTGTTGTGTCACGTAGTAGCCTTGAACTTTAGCAGTAGCATCACTACGCTAGTCAACCGGTGTAATCGGTTGTCGGCGACACAGGTTAGGGGCGCACGTCATACATAAAGTATTTTCTACCGGAAAACGTCGTCGACTTTATAGTGGTTTGAAGGTCCACCAAGATGCAAGTTGCAATGGATTTTTTTGTGGGCTGAGATATTGTCATCTTTTTTCACATTACTTACTTATTACTACTAGTTGCGCCCCGCGTTTTCACCTGCATTAGTCTCGATGCCGTGGGAATATCGAGATGAAACGTATCTTATGTCCTGGTCAAGGTCTACCCATGTGTCAAATTTAATCTAAATCCGTTCAGCTGTTTTAACGTGTAAGCGTAACAAACAAACAAACATAATATATATAAAATCAAATCTATTCTCTTTATATTATTAAGTTTAGATAAGATACCTACTATGACTGTCTTTTTAAATTGAATTGACACATTGCGTCACTTAATTTAGTACTAATAGTGACTCATCATCTGCCTAGCCTTTTCCCAACTATGTTGGGGTCGGCTTCCAGTCTAACCGGATGCAGCTGAATACCAGTATTTTACATGGAACGACTGCCTATCTGACCTCCACAACCCAGTTACTGGGTAATACGATACCCCTTGGTAAGACTGGTTGTCAGACTTTCGGGCTGCTGACTACCCGTAACGACTGTCAAAGATCCACGTATAACAGCGGGGACCAACGGCTTAACGTGCTTTCCGAGGCACGGAGGGGACACGGTATGTAAAGATGGTCACCCATCCACAGACCAACCGCGGCAAGCGTACCTAGCTTAACCTGATCGATCGGCCTGTGCGGCTGTTATTATTTAGCCACGAGCCCGTCCCTAATAGTACTAATAGTGACTATGACATAAATTTTCAAAGAATTTGAGAATGAAGCACGATTTTTGGTACAGACGCCAGCACATCAACCTACCCGAAACTGTCAAATTTTCCCAATCAATTTTGAACCTTATACTTTAGCTATAAAGTTGAAAATCTATCAAAGAAATTTGACAGATTGTAGTAGGTTGATGTGCTGGCGTCTGTACTTACAATTTACCTACAGCAAAATGCTTATTATATTTACATATTATTACCTATACTGTGATAATCAAGTAATCCAGTAGACACTACACAAGTAAATGTTCTTTCTGTCGGCTTTAAAAGTAAGTCAATTATGATGTGGGTACTTACCATCTTTATAATATACACGCCGCACTATGTTGGTACCATTTTGTTGAAACTAAGATGTGTCTTCTCGACATCCGTGTGTCATTAACGGGATGCAGCAGAATACCAGCGTCAGGTATTGTACCTGGCATATGCTGAGCTGGACTCCCATTTGGTGCAACCATGAGACACACACCGCCCAGTAGTGATCGACCGTTATAGATATGACGTGTCTATGGGTCAATTTATCTTTTTTAATCTTTGTATTCCTTTTTTTTTTTCTCTCTACTTTCTGATGTTTGTTTATTACTTGTATTGTGTCTTTGTTGCACTGAATAAACTTTTTATCTATCTATCTATCTATCTATCTATTAGGTACTCTAGATAAAGGTCATCAAATAACAAATTAATACAATTATGAATAGGTAATGTTCTTAAAGAGGAAAAAAGATTACCAAATTCATGACGTAGGTAGGTACTCATCAGCTTCAGTGGATCAGTCGGTCAGATCAAACCATAAACCTATTAAGTCAAAAGGTAGGTACTTAAGCTTAGCATAATCAGCCTATAATGTTCCCACTGCTGGGACACAGACCTCCTCTCTTCGAGAGCCAGTGGGCTCTAATCTACCACGCGGGCCTGGTGTCGGTTGGTAGATGTAGGTACTTGGTGTCTTTCTTTACTATAAGGCTTATCCTACTAATATTATATTATGGGGATGGATGGATGGATGTTTCTTACTCTGTCACGCAAAAGTTACTGAACGGATTTGAATGAAATTTGGCACACGGATAGTTTATAACTAGGATAAATACATAAAAAACTTTTTATCTCGAAATTCCCACGGGATCGAAACTTATGCGGGTGAAACCATGAGGCGCTGCTAGTCTATCATAAACCCAATCACATCCGCCTCACTGACTGAAGAATATACCTATAACTTATATTAGATTTAGATACGCGGAAACAGAACCTCTTAAAGATAGGCAACACACAATTATTATGCCAAATACTTTTTTGCATGCACCAGCCATAAGTTTTTAAGCCATTGTACACGACATTATTAGATATTCCCGATTGCCTTTTTTGTCACAGTTAACTACTGAATAACAATATTAGATTTAAAGAAGATGATATAATTTTGAATATGATGTATGGGTGCCACAGGAGGTCTGCCATTCGTTTTGGCAACAAAAGACCGAGGGCAATGATCCTAAGTTTAGTTTAACATAGAATTGTCATTTGCGTTAGTTATGTAATTTATCTAGTCATGGTTTGTAAATAAAATATTTGGTATCGAATGTATGTATTTTATTTAAATGAACCTAATCTATTATAAAATATTATCTAATCACTGAAAAAACTGGCCCGCATTGGCAGAAAACGGCATTGTGTGGACAAGGGAGTGGAGGTATTTGCCCTAACAGTGGGATTATACAGTCTACATAACACACACACACACACAAACATACACAATCAGCCTATAATGTATAATGTTCCCACTGCTGGGACACAGGCCTCCCGTTTGTGAGAGGGACTGGGCCACAATCTATTACGCGCGCCCAGTGCGGGTTGGCAGATGCCACATGTCTTCGATATTTTTTCGGTTTTAGGACATTCCGATTTCCTTACGATGTTTTCGTTCACCGTTTTGAGAGCAGTGGTGATGAAATAATTAACTCAAAGTAATGTGCTTGCGTAGGAAAAGAGTTCTTGGAAGGCTTTGAGGGAGGCCTTTGCCCAGCACTGGGACCGTATAGGCTAACAAAAAAAAAGTGCCTGCTTGGGTTCGAACCCACAACCTACAACTCGTAAGTCGCGGCCGTTACCAAAGTGGCGAAAGTTTGTGACTGTGTGTGTGTTTATATGTTTGTTACTTCTTCACGCTCAAACGGCTGGACCAATTTTGATAAAATTTTGTATGGAGATAGCTGACACCCTGAATTAACATATAGGCAAATTTGTATCCCGATGTTTCCATGGGATCGACACTTAGGCGGGTGTCTCCGCGGGGCGCAGCTAGTACAGTCTAATTAGATAAAATTAGACGTATGTAGATTATAAAGTACAGATCATAAAGCTACACGCGATCAAAGGACCATAAAAGTTCTGTCCGATTAAGTAAAAAACACAATACAAACAGTGAAGAAAAATACATTGGTTATAAAATACAGAATTATAATTTTAAGGACATATTGAATTTATTTTACAAAAAAACTTTAAAGAGTTAACTATGTATTAAATTGGCATTTTGCATTATTAACACCAGAACATTGTCCTGTAGATAGTAGTACCTACGGCCGTTTAAAAAAAGATGGCGGAGACAGTTTTACATAAAACCGTGTTAAAAGTACCTACCTACCCGGATGAATAGCTTCTCAAACTTTTAAGGAGGTACCAATTTTCGTCATAAGGTAAATTTGTAGTCGAAAATTAGAAGTCAAAGTAAGAAAAAAATATTCTGTTAGTAATAGACATTAAATTTACATAATTTAAAAAGCTAACAGTCTTATAATAATAATAACATGAACAAGTATATAAAAAGTAGGAGAAATAATCAAAGGGCATCAAAAAATTCGTCCACATTGAAACGTGCCCAAACGGCTGGCAGCATTCCACCGTTGTATGGCAATGTTGATTCTTTGGCCAAAAAATAGGCCAACACTTTTTGAAGTCAATGTTCGGAAAAATATCAAACGAAAATCGATATAACGAGCAGCTATAGGCACCTACAGGCTATACACTGAAATTTCATGAGTAAGCTGAAAGGACCACAAAAGTTAGTAGTAGAAGTGCGCAATTTAAAAAATACTCCTTATTAATCTCGATTATAACAGTTTATTAACAAAGATATCTGTTGATAATTCATTCGACAAAATACAACAATAAATTCGTTGTTGTCTTTTCTACTCCAACAGCCGGGTTATATTTTTGACTACTTAGTATAAACGTCCATTTAAATTATCAAAATCAATATACCTAATAAATATTTATTGAGTCATAAATTCATAATTCAAATTCATAATTGAAATGTAATACGTGTGTTTTATTTTTATTAATGCCTTCTGTATAGGATATCATTATAACAGTGCTTTAAAGTTATTGTTGAGGCATTGGCACCCGAATCTGAATAAAATAAATGTAAATATGGGTTTTGGCAGAAGAAGAACAACTTCGAGAGAAGTCAGGGGAAAACAGGGGAGGCCTTCTCCCAGGGGTTGGACAATCAAAGCTTCTAAAAAGAAGGTTTATAAGTTTTTCTGGGCTGACAAATAAAAACAATAATAATATTGGCTTCTAATAAAAGCCACTGATCAGCGCTCTGTCTTGGTTTTTTATTTATAAGTCTGAGGACGATGATGAGATATTGCACACCAACTTTTCGGTGTTCAAAAGTTCGGCTTTGCAGAGCGGTGTCACTATCCCTTAAACCTGTATATAGTCTCTCACTAAAGCTCAACAGGTAGTACCTATCAAGAACTAATTATTATAAAGGGCTCATACACTTAAGAACCACTGACCCTCGGTATCATCACAGGAGAATAATTTCTTCCTTAAGAGGTGACTCACATCGATGCTGATTTATAATGCGAATACATGAGAATGTTAATTATAAATTATGACATCAGGTTTTTATTTTCAAGTGACGCGGAAGTGGTTGTGGGACTTTTATAGTAAAATTAATTACTACCCTAAACTGGGAATGAAAATGAAGATCCACAATTAAATACTGTGAAAGAGCTCTGTTTGGTCCTACAGCTGAAGCAGTAAACTGACTTGATATCTTTCAGAAGGGTAGTTTAGTGGCCGGAGTGTAGTGCCGCTTTCATCACAATGTTTTCCTTCACCGTTTTTAGAGCATTAGTGATGAAATAATTTACACAAAGTAAAGCGCCTGAGCGGGTTCGAATCTACGACCTAAAAGTCGCGACCGTTACCACTGGGCCGGGCCACTACTGCATGCCTGGAGTGCAATGCAGGGTCATTTTAAAACACTGAAATGTAATCGAAACGCGTAAAAATCTATGTAAATTATGTTAAAGGCATAACTTTACCAAAGAAGTGAATATTTTACTAACCCTTCATATACCGGAACGTAGATCTACGCGAGACACAATGGCTTTTTAATTGTGTCTGTAATTACGACATTCAACCGGTTAAGCCATTGGAAAAGGTTTAAAAAAATATTTTTTAGGTTTTAGGTTAGGTACCAACCAACCTGAAATCATAATGCAGTTTGAACTTATCCCACATTCAAAATTATAATATTCTATAGCATTTAGACTACGACGTTTATCTCAATAGAATATTTTAGCCTTGTTTAGCTAATATGGTGTTTTGACAGCGAACTGAAAATAGTTCAATACAAATAAAACTTAAATTGACAATCGTTACGCAGATAGAGGTACATTGAGAATTTTTAAAACAAACGGTCCATTCATAGAGCTGTTACGAGTTATAAATATCGCTTTAACTTAGGGATATGAGTCAAATAAGAAATAGTTTTCCAGGAAGCCTTATGAGTTTTGTACAGCTCTTGGCAGTAGATAGTAGCTAAATTTAAGTGTCTTAGATGTATACTGTAACACTTAACTTGAACAACAATGCTCTGTTGCTATCTGTGGAGGCTTGTAATGGCTTGTCGTGAATGTTAGCTGTGAGTCACCCAAACACAATACAATAATAAATAAATAAATAACAGTAGGGAGTGGAAATTGGGATGACAGCTGAAGAAGAATTTGGAAGAAATAGATATGGATATTGCGTCTACCTCGAAGAAGACATCCTGCACCAACCCCAAATAATAATTATGGTTTAAGGACAAGAAAATGATGATGATAGTGATGAGTGCGTGCCTAGCAGTAATTGGGATCTAAGGTAAGAGTTAAAGGATGATCAGTGAAAAATATTGGTAAAAGAAAGCACGGTGAGGAAAAATGCAGTCTTATACTTAAGGGGCTATGTTGAAAAAAAAAGTTTTTTTTCTATTTCGTGTAACTTGTTAAGCATGTGGAATAGGAATTTAACATTTTGGTATATGGTTTTTGACTCTTTGGTCTAGTATCGTGTAAAAGGAATACACGATTCAATGAATTTTTTGTAGGTTTTTGAGGATTTTAGATCTTTGAGGAAGGGCCTTAAGTACCGCAAAAACGCAGTGTGCAAGCAATACTAAGAAAACATCAGATTTATTACCCAAATCTTAAGTTACATGATACAGCCAAATTGAAGCCATAACTTGAGTTAAAAGTATTAGCAAGATTTACAATTTTGAATGCAATGTTTTTGAGGGTATCTCCATGAAATAAATTTAATCCGGGGGCGGTTTCTTTGAGCGCAGCCAGTGAACCACAATATTAGCATTTAGGTACGACGTTATTTATTATGCAAAGTACAAAACCAAAAGTAACTGAAAAAAATAATAATTTGCAATACAAACTAAAAAAAAATATCAGCCAGATTCATAGTTAAAAGCTAGTTTTAACAGCGCGTCATACATCGATGCGTTCAAAACAAACAAATACACGTTTCGTATAAAAACGTCGATGTATGTGAAACGAAGGTCAAATGTCGCGAAGATGTCTCGGAACAAGTTCGGCGGGGAGTAGGGGAAGGGGGACTTGACGTCAGAGGAGGTTGCGACGATATATAGGAGATGCGCGAGGGCATCACGCGGTTGTATATTTGAATAGTGTGAGAACCAAGTTTATTGTGAACACTGAAGGAATAAATATGCTACGTTTTACGATATTAGCCGCAGTGGTGAGTTTCATTTTTGAATTACTTACTTAGTTGAATTTCTGGGATTTTCAGGAATTTATAAAAAATAAAAAAATAAAAATCTAGTTAAAATTTAAAACTGATTTTAAGTTTTTCTCAACTTAAGATAATACGTTTACTAGGAGTGATAGTATTAAACATAGTAAATATTATGTTCAAATATCTTCACGATAAATGTCCACTTTTCTGGCATTCCAAAAAAATATTTAATTTTAGTAAAATAAAATATTTCACTGTAAAAATACCTACTTAATAATAAACTGAAATCGTGTTCGTTATAGGATTTTACATAGGGCCTTCTTTTCCGGATAGTTGTGAAAGGGCTGATAATAATGATGAAGCTTCGATACACCTGAGCGACTATTTAATTTTAATATGTCATAATCATTATTATTATTTTCTGGATGAGAGTTGCCCAAAATTGATTTGAATGGCGTGTAGTAGGAGAGGCCTATTTAATTATTTAAAACATAAGTTTACAGTGCTTACGACCAAACCACTTATATTTTAGTAGCCAAAACTATAGAAAAAAAAAAGAAACACGAAAAAAAAAGAACATTATCATGGAAGATATCCAGATCTACGTCCAGCAGTGGACTGTTATAGATAGGCTGATGATGATGAATTACTATTATGCAATTACACCCCGATGCTTGTAAATACTGTACCAAAAATACTATAAGTTACTACGAATGTACAGAGGCCAGCACATCAAGCTACCCCAATCTGTCAAATTTATTTGATAGATTTTCAACTATACCACAAAGGAATAAGGTTCATATTGAATTGGGAAAATTTGACAGATTGGGGTAGGTTGATGTGCTGGCCTCTGTACGTGGGCGATAATGTTGCCATACCGTCTACAATATCCAATCAGATTCAATTCATAGATTAAGTATGTAACACTATAATCTTACACAAGTATTCTGACGTACCTACTTATATCGAAATGATGAGTTATAGACAATGCTAGTTACAGGGACTTGTGTACTACAGTTTTATTGTGTAATACACACATATTATGTAGTGTATATGTGTTTTACACACGTGAGTATAAACGTGATCTATGCGATTATGGGTAAATTGATTTTGATGATAATTAGCTATTTATTGAATATGATTTTTTTTTGATGGCTATTATGCTGTTTACACATTGTTTAGTTGAATAAAGTAATGCATGATTTATGAGAATATAATGCCACTATTATGTTCTCGTTAATCATGCAATTTTATATTTAATCTGGTTAATCCTTTAAAGGATTAACGAGATTAAATATAAAATTGCATGATTAACAAACAAGCAAGCTTAAGCTTGTAACACTTAGTTTTGTAGTTTTATAGGCTGTTTTTATATAATAATAACACGGCCCTACCTTTTTATTTTGACTTAAACAATAATTCCAAAATGATACATGGTTGAAAAAAATTATTTAAAAAACGAACATTTATTTCAAATAGGCATCTAAAATAAACTTTAAAACGTCAAAATTTACAATGAAATAGAACTGTAAGATTTTACAATTGTACTGTCCTTTTATTTTAATAATAAGTGATAATAAAACTGCTATTTAAAACGAACTTCAATGTCAGGGTTGAAATTATTAGGAATGCGACTTTTTCGTATAATTATGACACGCTATTCGTATAGGTACGTGTGAATTTCTAGAACCGTCTCATTGGAAAGACCTTGGAGTCTTTTATTTGAATCATAAGAAGAATTCTTGGTGTTAGGTCAGTCAATATTTGTTTTAAATTGTATGTTACTCATGATTTATATTTCATTCTGGTCTTTACAAAAGAAATATTATGTAGTTGTATTTACTTCTTTTACCTTGCGGTGATTTATTATTTTTTTGGGCAGCTTTGTATCAAAATTTAATGCTTTTTTGTCCATATTACGGTGGCACTAGATAAGATAATTTGTTCTTAAACCCGTACTCCATCATAAAAAGTTAAATTTCTTATGTAAATTGGAACTAAAACAATCTTCGCGGCCGGAAACTAATTTTCCATCGCATCACACGCACGCCTGGCGGCGCTCTAGGGCAAAACATTTCTCGCATCTTATAATGGCTTGTTATCGAAATAAACTATTGGGAGTTCCAAGATATTTTAAAGAGTTTTGATACTCAATATTTTAACACAACATTATGTTGGTGGAATCCAAGAGGGTGTTCTTGTCAAGCAAACGTGTTCTGGCGTAGACAGAGAGGTCTATAATAATTATATTGTGTTCATGTCAATATAGCCCTATTTCATGAATAAGTACTTATCTCAACTTATTTCATTGACTTACAGTGTAATACAATTGAAATAGCGCATTTTGACTAGGATTTGTAGAATTTATTTAAGTATATTTCAGGATCTCCAACAAAAGATATGACACTAAACATTACATATAGTTAATGGACGATAAAGTATGTGGTAGGTGTACTCTTTCGATTACAGGAGACCACAGCATGCACAATAAAATGAACAACTAAGCCAACAAATGAATTAAACCGGGGAATCAGAGGGATAGGAGGTATCCTAAGAAATGTTCTATTCTAGCAGTCGATTCAGCAAAGATACAGTAAATAAGAAAATCTAATATATAAAATTCTCGTGTCACAGTTTTCGTTGCCATACTTCTTCGGCTTGACCGATTTTGATGAAATTTTTTGTGCTTATCCGGTATCTATGAGAATCGGCCAACATCTATTTTTCATCCCCCTAAACCGAAACTTACGTGGGTGAAACCGCGGGGCGCAGCTAGTATTTTATAAATGCTGTAAAAGGCGGCTAATGAACCTATATCAGATAGCCGATAGCATCCTATTTGTTAATAATTACTATTTATCTCAATTAAAACTTATTACAGCGATCACTAACCCGCTTGTCAAGGCAATAGAAATAATTTGCGTAATAATTAATAGAATTTATCGTCCCTAGATTGTTCTTTGTACACTTTGACATGCAACGATCTGTCCAACTTGAAACAATATTATATGATTCGAATATAAATAATATAGTTAGTATAGTGTATATGAAATTGCACTACAACACCCGGTTACCTTTGCTCTAAATTGCACTACAACACCCGGTTACCTTTGCTCTAAAAACCGTCATGTCCATAAACCAAGACTTTCAAAGAAAGGTAATGGTCTCCTACATTTAGGGCAGGGTGGTGGATTATCTCCCGTTCCCTCCCAGAAAGAGGAGGCCTGTGTCCCAGCATTGGGAAAGTTATTACTTATAGGCTAATAGCTATTCAATTGTGCGCATCCAACCATTGTAAGTATACAAAAGTAATTGTCCTGTCTGTTACCTTTACACGCCTAAATCACTGAACCGATCGTAATGCAATTTGACAGATAGGAAGCTTGGGACCTGGAGAATGGCATAGCCAATTTTCACCTGGATATTGGTATTAAAAAATAATGAAATACAAAATACACGCAGACGAGGTTGCAGGCTACAGCTACCTTGCATTACAGCATGCTCAGCAGGGGAAAAAGTGGATGATAGGATTTTATAAGGGAATATAATATAGTTAACAAGGGAATTTTTACGTACCTGATATTATATCTTGAAAAAGAAACCAGTAACGATAGATTTGTTTCACAATAATTTTGGGCTGAATTCTGACATTTTTGCTTGTGATCAAGTGACAATCTTGTCAAGACTGGAGCAATAGACACTGGACAAACCAAAAAGAATTTAAAACTTGTTTGCAATAAGTACAATATTAAGGACTTAAACAAAAGTTAAAGATAAAGAAATCAGCTTATGTAAATAGCTATACGAGTATATGTAAATTATCGACTAGGTTTCGATTACAATACCAAAGATCTTCTGTGACTTAAATCTCGGGAAACAATAGATAAAACGAATGGAACAAAATAATCTTCAAGTAATATTATTTAAAACATTTCAGTCAGGTTCCCCTGCTACAGATGAGAAAAAAGAATATAATAAACTCAAAAAATGGTACAAAAAACTGAATTGAGATTGGTCACCACGACCTTCTTATGACCAAGTAATAATATAAGTAATACAATATATCACAAATTCATTAGCACGAAATCGCACGTAAAACAGCTCAGCCGTTTCTGAGAAATAAGCAGATAGTGCAAACATATACCCGCTAATATTACTTCCGCTAATTGAAATAAATAGTTAAATAAACCAAATATTAGTTGTCGTTTCCTTAACATAAAAGTAAAGCATCGCTTTATGGTCTAATCTTCTGCGAACATTTTCCTCAGAAAACACGTTTTATTTTAAAACGAGATCTTTTGTTTACTTCGTCTTGTTGTAAAACAAGTGTCTTCGAAGGTGAAGTGTTAATGAGCTAATAACGTGAGAGGTTGAAGTGGACGAACAAATAAATAATTTTTTTTTTGTTAATGAGAAATTCCGGATGAGGACAATACGTCTAGAGGTACTCTAAGCTCACCGCGGTTTTAAGTTGGAAAATTGTTAGGGCAGGCATGAAGATGACACATGTAGAATAATGTACATATTATAAGTTTACCATCAGTTAAAATCGCGGCGTAGTTCTAGACATAATGTTAATTTACGTCATCAATATTAATAACAAGTTATAATTATTAGTTTATCAAAACAACACGATTTTAACCTTACAACGAAAAACTAAATAATGGGCATTACAATAATAAGAACATCAATCAATATTTTGGGGATATCCGTTAAACTAATCACCTTTTGAACAAAAAACTTTATCGAATACAGCTCATCATTGGTTTTAGAATACCGTACACAAATATGAAATGTTTTGTTTTGTCTGCCTGCCGTTTGTCTATTCTAGACATTTTCATGTCAGTCTGTCAGTCAAATGAATAATTCTCATTGGTGTCTTGGAAAATGGAAACTATTTGAAACAGAGCAATAATAATATTGTTTAAAGCATTTAAATAAGTTTAGGTGAATACATGAGTTTCAAACCTACAAGTTTGAAAAACGTATATTTCTTTATTGAAAGCACGTGAAGATTAATTTGATGTGACAACCGGAATTGAGAGTTTTCGCTTTGGAAATAACTACCTATCTCTATCTCAATAAATGCGATAGATGGGTATTTTGACTTGTACGGAACATCTTATGTGTGTTTGAGTACTCTTTTTTGTCGCAAAATCTAGAATTGAATTAGGTTTTTTCAGGTGCTTTATTCAGTATTGGCTCTCATTCTTTTGTCTGGACGTTGATCTTTGTATTGTTGAAGCTTATAATATAATTATTTAGTGACGAAAAAATAAATTTAATACAGGTAATTTAGCTTCACTTGAACATCATGAATTGTAATAATATCGTGTCTAACTTCGTATTTAATGCAATTTATGTAATTTGAGATGGAACCGACACGTAAAAGCGATAATATCTAAGAGAAAGGCAGCAGCATCTATTTGCGAGGGATATAGTCGTGAGATATCACCGAGATCATTAGTTATTGCAAACTATCCCGGAGATACATGTTCTTCAACAGCTCAACAACTCACGTATACGTCAGTTCCCATAATGTCCCCTGACTATTTAAGAGTCCTGTACCCAACTAAGTGTAGTCCTTTCTGGAATTTAAGCCTAATCGAACTGACACGTGTTGCTAAGGAGTTTGGTGCGTCACTTCTTCCTACTTTGGCAGAATCATAAAACAATTCATATCACGCAATTTCATCTGTATGAGAGTTTTGTATGGAGATTCTTAAAATGCTATAGGTACACCTCTGCTCTAACCCTTCAGGGATATATAAATATGAAACTGTCAAACAGATGAATTGCGTCATATGAATTGTTTTATGGTTCTGCCAAATTCTGATTGTTGCGTTCATTTTGTTCGGCGAAAAAACAGCCTTAGTCTACTTTGAATTTATATAACATTTTAGCGTGTCTTTAACACATTATTTATATCCATTTCTATAACGGAAACAGGAAAATATCTCTGACTGAAGTGACTATCATGCTATAATGATAAACGCGATGAAGATGACAGCTCGCTTTATTTCTTGATGCTCATTCATATTCATGAGTATCATCGTTCTGTTCCTGAAGACCTTCGGACGAACCTTGGGGCTAATAGGTGGTTCGATCCTGCTATTATATGTTCGTGATGGTTAAAAGTTCGATTGGTCACTTAGGTATGCTGAGACTGGGAATTCGCGAACCAAGAGTCTTAATTTAGTAGCAAGGAGATTTAGATTCTATCCTACGGTATAAACAAGTCAATTAAAATACAGTTCATGATGATAATAAAAAGGTTAAAGAGGGTAAAATTATAACAGGATATGTAATACCAACTCTATGCGAATGTAGTTTTAGTTGTTGATCGAATTAGTGTTCATAATGATTGTATTTGTTAATTAATTAGTCTCTATATTATATTATTAATCAGTCAGTAGGTATACCAAATTACCTACGTCGATTGAAGTGAATAAAAAGATGGCAATTTTACGCGCCTCTTTACATTTGATTGAGTACCCTTGGTAGAAATAAGCCTTGTTCGCAATCTCATTTGTAGGATATACCGATGCTCAAACGCATCACCATAAAATTGTATCACCCTCAGTACATACTCTAGCCACAATCTATAAATCGATTTACATCTAGTTGTTGTTCCGTATTGTAAATCCACGTCCAGAACAAACCGTTCGAAGCGGTTAGGTCTAGAATTACGTTTACTTACATATGCTAATTGATAATACAAGGTCGTATTTTCGTGGTCTTGAGCCACTACGTCTCATTTTTTCGTCTGGGTCACATATTTTTTAAATTTCAAATCTTTCATTTGTATTCCTATTCTTCTAATCCTTAATGAATCCATATCTTTATTTACTCGGGGCTAACATTTGCGTGATTGTAGTCAGAGAGATTTCAAGTTTGGTATCCAATTCCATATAAGACTTAGAACTTATCTGGAGTTTGTTGGCCACCTACTGAATCCTGAGTTCCTGCTAAGAAGGAATACAGTATCCTACTGTTCATTTTTTGCATTATTCTTATCATGTCATCGGTATTTTCACCCGTTAATATAAATACTTCACCTGTTTTTCTGACAAAATAATAACGTATTGAACACCGCTCCACACGGTCCGCTATTCTCCTAGCCGCACACGCAACTTGCTTGCATTATTACCCGTTCAAGTTCACGGCTCCAAACCCGTTTGAAGCTCTTGAGCCCCGCAGTGTGCTTTTTGTGGCACCAGTCACCTTTCTCAAGCAGTTACGTCACGGCTTCTAAATCAAACTTGTTACGTATATTTGTGTAAGTACTTTTTACTGGAGGCTGTTTTTTGATCTATGGGAAGCACGTTTTAGTTGTGAAAGAGTGTAATTCATTGGAGCCATTTTGATGTTGGCCAAGTTTCCAAGAAATAATTGACCATTTTACACATTTCCCGTGAGTGGTAAAGGATAAATAAAGGGCCCAAGGCAAATGTAGCTATTAAAATCTATCTATCTATACCTGAATCCCACGAATTTCAGACATAGTCCATTGTAACTACTAGCAGTGCACATCGGTAGTAGCAGTAATCTTTATCCGGTTAGACTGGAAGCCGACCCCAACATAGTTGGGTAAAAGGTTAGGCAGATTATGTTGGTAGTACCTAGCAGGTAAATTGGCAGTAGGATAAAAAATATATATAATGAATCGTATTAAAGAAGTAACAATAAATTCACGTAAATTAGCCATTTTTTACAACAACCAACTAATTTATATTACAGGTAGACAATTTATTTTCAAAATTCAAAGGTTAAACGTGTCGAAGATTATATAAATGAATTCACAATCAATTGAAATATAAGTAAAAAAGACTTTGTTATAGATGCGTTGGTACCTAATAAAATTAACAGGATGCAGGATTTGGATCAATGGCTCTTGATAGACTTACATGTTTATTATAAACTGTAGAACACATTGGTATGATAAAGAGGATTATCAAGAATATGACGCAATTATTGAAGAGGACATACACGTTTCCTCTGCTGTGACACAGGCCTCCTTGAGAGGGAGCGGGCTACCACGCTTGCCCAGTGCGGGTTTGTAGATGTTACATGTCTTGGATTTTTTTGGTTCTAGGACATGCCAGTTTCGTCACGATGTGTTTCTTCACCGTTTTGAGAACAGTGGTGATGAAATAAATTACACAAAGGAGATAAAGTGCTTACCTGGATTCGACCCCACGACCTAAGAAGAGGACATAGATAAAGTCATAATAAAATCGATGATAGTGGTGGACCTTAGAGTCTTACGAGTCTGAGAATTAAATATAGATGACTAAATCCATTCTATTTTCATGTTATGACATACTAAATAATTTTGATTATTGCTTTGATATTTTGTATGCCTTTGGCGGGGCACAGCTCGGAACTTATGTATTATAATACCTTCTGTATAATACCTTCTGTGTTCACGAAATAAATGAATTTGAATAAGTTAATTACGACTTGTTAACTTTTGTTCAGTTGATTCCAACTTAATTTAAAGAATACAAATGCGTAGGTATGTTTAACTTGCACAAAAAATAGATTATTTTAATTGCAATTCTTCAAATGTTTTTCTAGTTTTATCATTTACGTGTTAAAACACGTGGCCGTGGTATTTCCCATCTGTAATTATTCTAATATTAGATTTGGATTTGTAGGATAGATAGGTATTATAAAATCGTTCGTTTTTGGCAAATTTTATTGATTATACTTATATAGAATAACTATGTAACGTGATCTTCGATTTTAATGGATTGGAAAGGCATGGAGACGTAAAAAAAAAGATTAATAAACCTATTAAAATTTAATTGCTTTGACCGTTGCTTAGGTCATCGCTAAGCGAAATATAGGTATACCTACAAGAATAATCTATAGTTTTTTATTCATCTGTATGTTAATAGATTTACCTCATTTAAAGTTATTCTGATTTATAGGTTAGGAAATAATAAAACTTGAAATAAGTAAGCGTATTAAATGTGATAAAAGATCACTGTTTTAACAGTAGATATATATGCTAAAGAGAAGACAGAAATATATTTATTTATTTAATACTTCAAGCACAAAAATGTACAGAGGCGGACTTATTGCCATAGGCATTGGGTGATGCAGAGACAAACAATGGTAGGTGCAATCATGAGAATTGAGGAATAAATATTTTAAATATAAAGATACGCATAAACCTATTAAAAAAATGAATACAATATATACCTAATTACATATAAATATAAGCACAAATAAATATACATATATACATGAATATACTTACTAAATAAGACAAACAAAATATATGCGAGGAGGAAAACCCTCGGAACGTTGGGTTAACTACCAACTTAACGAGACAAAAAGGTGTAGGTATTAATTCTTTGGCTTCTAAATGGATATAAAACTGAAGCCCATAGCTAAATAATAATCACGCACAACCATTTATTTAAATATCTCTAACCAATTCGGGGGAATCAAAATTGTTCATGTTCAATAATCCATTTATCAGTAGCTGTAGTATTTCTACTTCTAATATTTAGCATAACTTTATCTTTCTTTTATCCATATATCGTATCTTATAGTAATCTTAGCCTGATTTGGCATTAATTATAGTATTCATAATTACGGAACAGACTTCCTATGCTGGCCTTTGTGGTGGTCTCAAGTTTTATTAATGTTACATACCTTGACCGCTTGCTTTATTTACTACGAGGGGTTTATGACTGGTGTTACATCATGTTATATCCTTGGTGAGGGGAGTTGAGTTAAGGGTTTTACTTCTAAATGTGTTGTTAATAAGGATTTGATAGGACTTGAGTAGTTCAGTGATGGTTAGGGCTAAGTCTGATAGGATAAATTAGGAGAAACAGTCAATAGGTGATATTGATAATGGAAAAAAAGAAGAACAAAATGAAGGTGACGCAGAATAGATAGAAGTAATAAGCAAACCAGACATAGTGATCATGAATCATGATGGCATCTCCATGAGAGGGAGACGAAGGCCAAAGAAAAGATGGATGGAATGCTATGAACGAGAAGGGAGAATGAAAGTGTGACGGTTGACAGGGGAGAATGATAGAAGAACACGTGTTGCGCCGAACCCAAGTAACCTGGGACTAAGGCAGGATGTCGATGATGACATAATAATCATCAGTGAGAGAGAGTGAGTGAGAGTGAAGAACGAGAGAGAGTAAGAAGATAAAGATCGAGATGATTATTTACTTGTTGGTGATAATAACAATAATGATATTGTACTTATTTTAAAATCATGTCCCTGCGGATAAAAATGAAAATAAAAAAGGAAAACTATCCAAAATGTGCTTGAACCTTGATCCTTGGTAACCGTACTGAGTAAGAAAATATAGTTTTCCGTATAACTGTGCACATAATAATTAGTCATGTATTTGCTATGCCAATTAGCGCTGGTCTAGTTTTATGCAAAGCAAATCTAGACTTGTTTGTTCTAGCCATGTTGAAGGCCCAACTTTAAAATAGGTATGTGATAAAGGATATTGTTTATTATGTAACCAAAAACCACTTAATATGTCGTGAGTAATATAGCTAACTTATTCATAATCTTAACTCCCGGATGAAAATAAAAGTCATATCTATGTCTAAACATTATAATTATGTAAATCTTTGTAAAAAATACACACGTGTTTTATATAATTATAATCGCGTATAATATGGTCTTGGTCGTGTATCATCGTTAGCCGCAATATTAGTGATCTTTGCAAAAACTTGAAAATTATACCTAATCTTTTTTTCTTATATGTTAAACGGTTTTTGGGTATGTATTTACAAGCAGCCATTAAAGATCAATTTTTAATCTGTGACGTGCATCGGAAGGTGTGAATATTGAGTGACAGTTAATGTTTGTATGTTTGTTATGATTAGTTTTCTAAAATGTTTCACTGATTTTAGCATAATTTCCTCTCATGTACCTACATAAGTAGCTAAGACTGTGGTTGGTTCTCACGGATGTTTTTTGGGAAATGTGTGTTGGCAATTTTGAATTGCGTCTCGCTTCACCCGCTAGGACCATTGAACTATCACCAACGAAGTTGTCGGCCTATAGTTACTTATAGTGTTGGGCATATCGACGATCCTCAATGAAAATAAACAAATACTTTTTGTGTTCGTTTATAAAAAATAATATAGGTACCTACCGAAGAACTTTATGGCAATATGGCAATAATCATTTTGTTTTTTATAATTCGCTAACGATATCTTAATCGAATAAAATATAATAAAAAATAAAATATCACGTCATTGTAACTGAATACTTTTGTAAAGAAATAAATTATTACAAACAAATTATTGTAATTTGATGCGCGTAATATTTTTTTAATAAAAAAAAAGTTGTTTACGGCATTTATCTTTTATTCAAAATAAAACTGAATAAAATTCATGGTTTAGCCGGTGACCAGCGCAGTAATTGCGTAACACACTAATAGTAACAAATTAGCAATGGTTTCATTTTGACAGTACAACAATATTCATTGCGTTATTTTTCGAACATATGAAGCAATGGATTAGCAATATGTTTCAAAGTTGATAATTTGGTACACAATTAGGGTGCAGTTTAGTTAAAAAAAAAAATAAATCCTCCAGACCGTATTTCGTCCACGGCGGCTAATCTCAACGGAGACTATACAGCCTTCTGCGCGGGAAATATTATAGTGCACTCTTTCTTCCCTCACTGAGTGACTCACTCTCATAGTCCGATGGGACGTCAATCCGACACGACCGGAGAGAGATCAGGCGCAGGACCAACGGCTTAAGGTGCTTTCCGAGCCACGGGGGATCACACCGCCAACTTCTAAATTCCTAATGAAAAAAGTCAATAACACTTTGCCCGATCCGGGAATCGAACGCTCAGCAGTCGCGCTTGCGTCCACGAGACTAACGGGGCAGTTAAAATATTATTATCTTCCTGAGGAAATATCAAAAGTGGAACTTTTATGAGCCACATAATATGTCAAACTTGCATTAAGTCACGTTTTCTTTATTGTAATTCTCAAAACTTACAGATCTAAAATACATGAAAATGTTTTGCTACTAACATATTATTTAACTGCCAGAAATAATCCTGTAGTACCTATACAATAGTGTTTAAATCTCAGAGTCACGTTCTGTGGCGAATCTCCTTTGCGTCAAGTGTTCAAAGCGAAGTCGGTCAGATTGGTTACAGATACTATTGTGCTAAATAGTACATGCATTTAGTGTAAACTTTAGTACAGCACATGGTATGTGTCAATCATATTGCACGCTTCTCCCCTTATGAAAACTTGTCAAATAATAGAACTTGAATTTAATTTAACTCTAATATATTTTCCAAATCACCAAGCCAAGCCAAACCACAATCACATTCAGAGTTTCAAGTTCGTTCATGTTAAGGTTTACATGTTACAATAATATTCAATATTTATTCTATTTATTCATTCAAATCAAGCAAAATAAAATAATGAATCGTCAAGACAATTTTAATAATATAAGAATGCATGATGATAACATTAGTTTTATTGATTTGTCTAAGAAAACTTGACACACATCCTGTTATACATAATAGAAAATCCACTGAATTATAAATTTATAATAGGTACTAAGTTACGCAATCTACGTCGTATAAAAAAATTTATGTAATGTCTCCGGTCATCGATTAATTTATTTTCAATTCATGACATAATCGCGTGTTTTCCAGAATGTTATAAATTAATATTAACTTTTTTTGTTTCAATTAACATCGGATTTAGTTTTTGTTAACAATATGCTATGACGTGCATTCGTGATTATAATATTTCTATTATGTTCAAAGATCATTCAAACCGATATAACTTACGATGATTCTGCAATATCGTATTTGTATTATTGACGTGTGATTTCTCGATTGTGAGCAAGCCTTCTAATTATTTCTAGTGACAATCAGCGTTCCCTAAAAATCTAAATTGCAATTGATCAAATTGTATTGATATTGATAATCGCTCCAATTGCATTCTTAGACGAACAATTTGAGCATTAATCACGTAAAAATTGTCAGTTGCAATTGAACGTTTCGAGGACTGTTAAGAACGGAGAAGTCAAGCAGGGATATCAGTCTTAGTGCTATACGAACGTTCAGCAATTACCAATGGGTCTACCAAGCTTAGAAATCATAAATATACAGTGACTCAAATTCAGAAATTGACCACGACGGGATAATCATACCTCAATGTTAACCTGCTTGGACCAATCAACACAACATAGTATACCGTAAACCGGGGTTACTTTGATTAATATCGATAGCTTTGATATAATCGGTCTAGTTATCGATTCTTTTTAAACTCGCGATTTCTGTAATAATATGTGAAAAAATATGGCTTGATTCTGAGAAAAAAAATAAAAAATGTCTAATCAAAGTTATAATGAGAATGGGGTTACTTTGATAGCTTTGGAATTACGCAAGAAAATAGGGCACGTTGCGTATGGGGTAACTTTGATCTAGTAAAAGACAAATGAAACCTAAAAAGAATGCTTAAGCTTACGGTGCTTAAAATAGTTGGTGAATTCCCAGCGTGTCCTCTAGAAAGTATTCAACAGTAATTCATCAATGATGTTAGACAAGAAAAAAAAAACAAATTGCGTTTCGTTTTACGTACTTCGCGATTTTATAAATGAAATAAAAGTTTCAATCAAAGTCACCCGGCTGTTCAAAGTAACCCCGGTTTACCAGTACTAGAAGAAAAAATGCACGCAAAGATAAAACAAATGAATACCTAGCAACTGTTTTTCGGACGTGATGCACATAAATGTAATGAACGGTATGATTACGATGTTACTCTGTACACAAATAACATAGTAATGACATAATTATAAGGTTTATGCATTCAAGCTGTAAATGTAATAAGGTCTGCATAGCATTCTTGAATCGATTATAGCAATGAAAGAAAGTCAGAGAGTTATCAATAAGATACTTTATCACTCTAAAAGAGAGAGGGGCTCGTGGCTAAGTAATAACAACTGCGTGGGTCGATCCATTAGGTTAAGCTACGCTTGCCGTGTTTGGTTCGTGGATGGTGAACCATCTTTACATACCGAGACTCCACCGTGCCTCAGAAAGAACGTTAAGCCGCAACGTCCTGGCTATAATTCGTGGATCTTTGACAGTCGTTACGGGTCGTTAGAATCCCGAAAGTTTGACAACCAGTCTTACAAAGGGGTATCGTATTACCCAGTTACTGGGTAGTGGTGGTCAGAGAGGCAGTCGCTCCGTGGTACTGGTATTTAGCTGCATCCGGTTAGACAGGAAGCCGACCCCAATATAGAAGGGAAAAGGCTTGGCAGATTGATTGACTTTATCACACTGACTCAGACATTTGAATAACCTTCTGGACCTCACGTCAAAGGTTGTAAGTTAATTTATTATAATGCATAACGTAAATCTTATCAGTAGCATTGAGAACAATGTGATGTTGTTAACATGCCCATAAAAATGACTTGTAAATTGTGTTCAGTTACATTGTTAAATAGCCGAGTGCATTGCGGAAACTGAATGGACATGCCTTCAACCAAAGTAAATAAACATTAAGTAAATCTAAGCAACTAGCTTTGAAATTAAAGGCAAAGAAGCTTTGAGCAATATTTCCGAAGAAGAGTATGCAGTAAAAGAGAATAACGTCGAAAGGAATACCGATGATATTGAACGTTCACAAGCAATACAACCAGATATAGCACGAAAAACAATACTTTATAGTAATAGTAAAAAAGACCGCAGATCTATGGGGTAATTCTGTGGATGTTGCTAAGTCGATTATAAACATTGTAGCACCTACTTTAGCTGTTATATTTAATAATTGTATTGACCGTGGTGAGTTTCCTGATCTTATGAAAAACAGTAAAATAATACCGTTGTTTAAATCGGGTAGTACATCAGACCCTACTAATTATAGACCAATTTCAGTACTACCTACCTTTAGTAAAATTTTTGAAAAACTTATTTTAATTCAATTGCAAAGTTTTTTTAATAAAAATAAATTACTGCATTACAAACAGTTCGGTTTTACAAGGGGTCGTTCAACTACTGATGCCGGAGTTGAACTTTTAGGACATATTTATAATGCATGGGAGGACAAGTGCGATGCTTTGGGCGTCTTTTGCGATTTGTCCAAGGCATTCGATTGTGTTCTTCATGAAACTTTAATCAGGAAACTGCACCACTACGGAATCCGGAACGCCTCTCTGGATCTTCTTACTTCTTACTTAAGTGATAGGATTCAGAGAGTTGATGTTAACGGAAAAAGGTCACCCGGATCTGTAGTAAGAATGGGGGTCCCCCAGGGCTCAATTCTTGGCCCATTTTTATTTATTATTTATATAAATGACTTGCCTTACCTCATAAGGGATAAACATGATATAGTGTTGTTTGCAGATGATACTTCACTTTTATTTAAACTCAAACGTCAGCAGCTGGTTACTGACAATGTAAATAGCGCCCTTGCAGAAGTAGTTCACTGGTTTAATGTCAATAACCTACTTCTTAACGAAAAAAAAACGAAATGTATTAAGTTTACGATACCCCACGTTAGACAAGTAGAAACTAGTGTTCTCATTAAGGATGAAGAGTTGAAACCCGAAGATACCACAGTATTCTTAGGCATAACTTTGGATGCCAAGCTTCAATGGGGCCCCCATATAGATAAAATGTCAAAAAAGCTTAGCTCTGCAGCATACGCCGTTAGGAAAATTCGTGATTTAACTGATTTAGAGACAGCCCGTTTAGTTTACTTTAGTTATTTTCATAGTGTGATGTCGTACGGTATTCTGTTGTGGGGAAATGCCGCCGATATTCAGACAATTTTTATTTTACAAAAAAGGGCAATTCGTTCCATTTATAAATTAAGTCCCAGACACTCCCTAAGAGACAAATTTAAAGAGATTAATATAATGACTGTGCCTTCTCAGTACATTTATGATAATCTTTTGTATGCACATAAAAATATTAATCTGTTTAAAAAATACAGTGATATCCATAACATAAATACTAGGAACAAACACAAATTTGTTGTTCCTACAACAAGGCTCAAGAAAATAGGTGGGTCGTTTAGATGCCAATGTATACGTTTTTATAATAAACTTCCTAGTCACATTCAAGAACTAAGCCTTAATAAATTCAAATCTTTTATAAAGCGAAAACTATGCCAGAAAGCCTATTATACTGTAAAAGACTATATTGAGGACAAAAAGGCTTGGGATTGAGCTGCTCCAATAGGTTTAGACTGTAATTGTTGTTTTTATTTTTTCATTTTGCTATTTTACACTTTTTTTTTTTTTCGAAATATATATTTTTCTTTAACAATGACATGTACATTTACTGTGTAGCGGTATCTACAACGCCACATGCGAGCGACGCGTCATACTGACGTCACGCAAAAATCCTGCATCTCGCAAGCAGGAGTTTACCGCGCAACTAGCATATATACAACGGCCCGAAATGAATCATGGGGCAGTTGCCCGCCAGACACAACACCCGTCTGGTCGGAGGATCCTCCCTTTTCTATAGAGGATGAGTGAACTTTACACCCTGTTCCTCATACTTCTATACTGGTGACCCCGAGTATGAACGTCAGCGCAGCCTTCGTGCAAATACTTCAGCGTGACGTCATCATCATCACTCCCGCAAGCTTTAGCGGCGAGTCACCCAGCCAGCCAGCACCCACGGCTTCAACGGGTATCCTGACCACCAGCATGCAGCGACCGCGCATACCTGGTCATCACCCTCAGCCTCATCAGCAACCTTGGCACAGCACACTGCACTTTCGGCCGGTCAACAAGAAGAGCTCTCAATACCTCTCCTGGTCGACGCCAGCAGTCAGCCTTAACCCGGCGCTGTACCACATCCGACGCACTGGAGCATAACGCAGCGCCACCCCGACTCACTGGGGACATCTTCGCAGACAGTTCCGACTCACCGTGAACTATGCGGCAACCGGTTCCGACTCACTGGAACCTCAGCTGGCCTGGCAAGCATCGCAAGATACAAGACTCCGCCCACTATCGACCTCCGGTCTCCGGAGGGGAGTGATGTAGCGGTATCTACAACGCCACATGCGAGCGACGCGTCATACTGACGTCACGCAAAAATCCTGCATCTCGCAAGCAGGAGTTTACCGCGCAACTAGCATATATACAACGGCCCGAAATGAATCATGGGGCAGTTGCCCGCCAGACACAACACCCGTCTGGTCGGAGGATCCTCCCTTTTCTATAGAGGATGAGTGAACTTTACACCCTGTTCCTCATACTTCTATAACTGTATAAAGTATTATATTATTTTAATTATTGTGAATGTGAGGACTATGTGGGTCATTGTTTCAGTTTTAATCATGGTCTGGCAGTTTGAGTAGTTTATGCGGCCTACCCAAATGTCCTGTTTTTGGTATTGTTCGTCGAATCGTTGAGCTCCTTAAGTTCTGAGTTGAGCTGCATGGTTCTGACAAATGCGTGCACTGACTGGACAGGTCCTCTCAATCTGTGTGGTTATTTCCTCAAAATACCATTTCAGACACCAATCTACATGGCCCTCAAAGATTATGCCCAAATTTTTATATACACTTTGACATTGATGATTTTTATATATATAATGACATGAATATTTACTTTGTAAAGTATTTTTTATTTTTTTTATTTAATTGTTGTGAATGTGGGGACTATGTGGGTCATTTCTTTTTTTACTGTTTTCCTTCTTAGTTAGTTTAAATCATGATCTGGCAGTTTGAGTACATTACGCGGCCTACCCAAATGTCCTTTCTTTGGTATTGTTCGTCGAATCGTTGAGCTCCTCAACTTCTGAGTTGAGCTGCACGATTTTTGACAAATGCGTGCACTGACTGGACAGGTCCGCTCAATCTGTGTGGTTCTTTCCTCAAAAGACCATTTCAGACACCAATCTACATGGTCTTCACATGATCTGACCAAGATTATGTCTGGACTTTAAAAGAGACTGTGACCTCTGAGTTTGTTTCGGCCTTTCTTCTCAGAATAGTCAGATAGGAAACGCCGACCTCATCTAGTTTTAAAAAATATGATTGACGTGTAAAAGTGTTTGTACAAACCTACTTACAGAAAATAAATCATTTATCATTTATCATTTATCATTAATATTTATAGTATAGACCTTATATACTTTATAGTATAGTATAAAAGGTCATAAAATTTATGAACAAGTACTGACTAAACGATTTAAAAGTTTTCTCTAGAAATCTTCAAACAAAGAGAAAACGCAATAAACTCCGTAGTAGGTGATGACCAGACATGAAATGAATTATGACAATGATGAAAGTATTATTAGTGAAGATAGCTTATTTTATGATAAAAGTATTAAAAGTATAGACATAATGGCATGAAACATAAACTTCAAGGTTTTACAAGAAGATAATATTTAATTTCTATCGCATCGATTATTTTTATACCTAACGACAAGATGGCCATGTGCCTTTTCTATAATATAATAGATTTTCTTGTGGAATCATCAATTAATAGTAAAGAAATAAAAGATGAAACTTGAATAACACGTTTTTCAAGTCAGGCTTAGTACATGAGACACAAGTTTAGAGGATAAAAGAAAAATCATTAAGAAGGATGTGGATGGATAAATAAAGATGAATCATAATCAACTTAGAGATGTAGAAAATAGAAATATTAATAATCAGAACTCAGACAAACAGCAATGTGTAATAAATAAATGTGACAGACAGATGAATAAACATCGAATAAGACGCTGATCTCACCGCATATTTATCAAAACATAACTTTGTATCAAAACAACTTGCCTTTTTAAACAACGTAAGAAAACACACGTTCAAAATTAGCTTATTAATTCCCTACATTAGTATCCTCATATTTATTCATCTTATTAATGCAACTGTTAACCAGTATTACTTGGAATATGGTGGAAAATCGAATCCGAATGGTACTGCTTTTGATGTCTTTTTCACACGCGAGAACAACTTCTAAGCGTTTTTTTTTTTCTTCTTCATTTTCTTGGGTCCAATTTCCAAGCTGAGCAATGTTCTCCATAGTAGCGAAGTCCCTATATAAAATGGTTTCAACGTAAATTATTAGCGAAATAAGGGTGCACTACAGGTACATCCCTGCCTGCCCATTAGGGGAATACAAGCAACATATTATATTAAGTAGAGCCATTAAGAAGTGTCCAAATAAACTGAACATATAATTTCTACGTCCACATATAACTTCAAAATGGTTAGTGTCAATATTAATAATATGACGTCACCTTTGTGCATGTTGATGTGAAATAAACATGAATTATGTTAAGGCCACGGTATGGTCATTGATATTAGCAGTAGTGTGTAGTTTTATCTCTAGAGGTTTTTGCACAATATGTAGATACTTTTACAAGTAACAATTTTACTGAATGAATAAACGGTTGCAGTTAAAATGAATACAGTTTCGTCATTACAAATTTTTGTCAGATCATGCGAAAATTACTGCCTTAAAATGATGACTCGCAGCCTTTTAATAAAACTACATCTACATATTTCACTAGTTCTTTAATACTGGTGAGTTTATGTAGTAAGCAGTCTGCTGTTTGCTATATTATAACCTCAGCTAAGATTATACACATCACTGTCTAGATAGCTGCTTCTTACTTAGCTACTGTAGTGGTTTCGTCGGACATTCGTCATTCACTTTAATTTGTTTAATCATGATTTGAAGTATCTTGTTTCACTGGAGTAATATTTTCTCAGAAAACAAATAAGATCATCATCTTAAAGTAAACATCTAACCATCTAATATCCATTTCAAAGTCCGATTGTGAATGAACCGGCTACCTAAGCCCATTGATGACTCAGCTCTGTAGTAACTTATTATTTTGGGATCATCTCTTATTATACCTCGCTATTATCATGTAGTAACCTTGAAACACATTTGTATCCTGCTTAGAATTGAATATATATTTTGTTATGAACAAGTTAGGATGATGAAACTTGGAGTGTATTTGAGTAATTGGTATGCAATCGGTCATCTGTTGTATTGTCATGTTGAGTGAAAGAAATGAAAGATACACTATTGTTTGTTGTAATATTAGGAACAGTTTTTCTATTGTTTTGGAAGGTTGTAGCCTCGACAGCATTTTGTGGTAAACTACCATTACAATCACAACGTGGAATGAGTATTCGAACACTAGCAAAAGTAACATAATCATGTATAACACTTAGGAGTGCATCTAGACATTCAGTCTATTATTTTTATTTTAGCCTACACTGCCCCACTTCTGAGGAAAGGCTTTCCCCAAATCCTTCCAGGCATCCATCTACACATCTAGGTCGTCTCGCCATCTCTGTATACTTAAGCACTTATCAATATCCTTCTCGACCTGCTACTAGTTATTACAACCATACTTATATGTTATTTCCTCTTTTCCAGGTGGTATTCGGCTCAGGCGCGCCCCAGACCAACTACATCTTCAAGAATGACATTACTCCTGAAGAGGCACAACAGTACCTTAAGCAGTTGCCGTTCAACGAGCCTCAGCTCTCTGGACGTACAGATGTCCTACCCTTGGTAAGTTGCCTAAAGATGAGATAATAGAATACCTAAGATAAGATACTATAGTAGTACCTAATATATAATAATATTATATATACAGCACTAGTTGTAGGATAGTTAAATCCGTGGTGACGCTGTTAACTGTTAAAGACATAGTAAGTTATTTCAACATCATCATTCTAATGTTAAATCGAGACACATCCTAATTAAATCCATTTATTAAAAAAATCATGTAATTGCTGTTGACCTTAAACATGATTTTTAACGGTATATTTCATGTGCGTGTTTTGGTATATAAGTTGAAATGAAACATCATGTTTTTTTTGTAGGTCCGTTATGATGACCCTAGGTTTCGTTCCGCTGAGGCTGGCCCAACCCTTGGCCACTACTGGAGGAACGGACAGGAGATCCAGAACACAGACGACTACGTTGAAGAGGTAAAATATATTATTTGACTAACGTTTATGACCCACCTTTATTGCTCAATATGATTATATTACCAACAATGACTATGCAAGTGACCACAGAGCTGTATAATTTGGCCATGATTTTATGAATTTTTAAATAGTAAGTACGTATGCTCCTACTTCCTACGTCATCCATGCATTTTAACGCGTCTTAAGTTAGTAAAGATAGAAAATGTTTCCTCATGTGGTCTGCCATTGTATTTCATTTATATTTTCACTGAGAGGAACATGTAGCAACATACTTAATCTTAGTTCATATTATTTTCTAGGTCTACAACGCAGCGCAGTACCACGGCCAGGACGGTCTAGGTCAGTACGCCTACGGCTACGAGACTCCTCAGTCTTCCAAGGTCGAGAACCGCGAAGGCTCCGGAACTGTCTCTGGGTCCTATGTCTACCAGGTTCCCGGCCAGAAGGAACTCGTCAAGGTAAATAAAATTGATGTTCCAGCAACTATACTTCAAGATGATGATAAAGGATTTACACTAAAATCAATCAATAGGATTGTCTGATCGAGTTAAAAGGGAAATACCGTTATAGTCGAAATATAATAATTAGTATAAATAGAAAACGAAAAAACAAAGTATGCCTAACAAAACTAGCTAATGAACAGCTGTATTGATTGTTGTTTCAGTCTCAGGTAAAAATTATAATAGGTATGTTTTTGTGAATGTAAATCCTGATGTAGAATATACAGAGTGGCAGGGACCTCGACGCACAACCTGTTACCATGGATTTCAATACATAATTCTGGATCCCAAGCGTTGAAACTTTTCGTTAGTTATTAATAAGTTTATTGCATGTTATAATTTCATTGATGTGATGTTTATGATCCTTGACTCCGGCAAATGACCCTTGCGCTATAGTTGTTTAAGCACAGGCTGCTCCAAGATACTATATTAAAAAAGTGTAAATAAATTAACGTTTAATGAAATTACAATTTTGTTCATAAACCGAAAACGCGAAACCGTATAGGTGTGTTAAATTAACGTCGCCATTAAAGTGACATGCTGTATACCTACAGAATTTAGTAGTAACAATCAACGTTTCAACTTGCAGGTTCGTTACTATGCTGACAGCCAAGGATTCCACCAAGAGGACAACCTCCCCAAGGTCGAGCTGAAGCCCGCAGAAGAGACCCCTGTGCTGAAGGAAGCTCGTCTAGCCTTCGAGAAGGCATGGAAAGCGGCAGCTGAAGCCAACTCCAAGGCACCCACTGTCCAGCCTCCATACAACAACAACCAGCAGTGAGTATCTTGAAGATATTTTTTTAAAGTCTCAAGTGAAAATATAAATTGTTGTTGAAGTTTGGGATGGGATGAAAACAAAGACAGCCATGATGACATTTTATGCATGCGTGCATTATTGACTGTAGGTACCATTGCTTGCTATCAGGTGATATTATCTGTGGTCAATCGCGAGTCTATCTTATATAGGAAATGAAAAAAAAAACTACTGTTTTTTCATGTGGAGACAATCCTAGCAAAAATAGGAGCTGATGTTAGCCAAAAAAATAATTTTCTCACTATAATCGAATACAAAATTCTTAAATCTAGAATAATATCACGTTGTAACTTTTATCTATATTCATTTCTGTTTTTCTCTCCATAGATACGGCAACTACCAAGTCCAGGCTTCAGAGCCCGAAGGTGTCGTGGTCCCCTACCAAACCCAGGCTTCAGAGCCCGAAGGTGTTTACCAGCCTCGTGATGGCAAAGCCTTGGCCTTCGCTCAGGCACAAAGCTACCAAGGAAACCAGCAACAGCAACTTGGACAACAGCAGCAATACGCGCAACAGAAATATGGTGGACAGCCACAACAGCAACAGGTTGGCCTTGATGGCAAATACGAAGAGCCGGAACCTACTGTAAGTATTGATGTCGTCTCGTCAAGTATCATCATCATCATTTCAGCTAAAAGACGTCCACTGGTGAACATGTCCCCAAGCACCGCATCTTCAACCGGTTCTGTGCTTCCTGCATCCAGCGGATTCCTGCGGCTTTCACAAGGTCATCTGTCCACCATCATCAAGTATATAGTGATTGGTACAAATTTCGGTCAGAAAAAATAAGGACATATAGACAGCGGCTATGCCATAAGACCATTGAAGCGTTGAGAGAATTATATTACGATGAGTAGATGCAATTGGCACACTGGCTGAGTGATATAATTCTGCGCTATGGTTTGCGGGTTCAATTCCCGCATGAAACAAATCTTTTGTTCGGCCTATTATTATTATATAAAAGTAGTTACGAGTTTTGGATCTGGGTGTTTGTGCACGTAACTTTACTGTCATAAGTATATGATAAGCATGGTAAATATTTAGCGGTCTTGGAACAGACGCCTTGTAGTTCGGACGCCAGAGGTCAGTACCGAATAATAGATAACTTTACTCATTTCTTTTTTGTTTCAGGGTCCTCCCCACGGCTTCTTCTACAGCTTCAACTACCCTGTCTCCATCATCGTCCCCAAGAAGGAGCTGAACGCTGCCGGAGACCATGACAGCGTTGGCTTCAACAGCCAATAAACCACATACGCTTGAAATTTTTGGATAAAATCTCATTTGTTTAGGTTTAGATCTTCTCTACTTGTGATTCTACCCAAAAATGTTTAGTTTGTTAAGTTAGATAGGGTCTAAAAGTTTTGAAAATTTATAGAAACGAATTTTATGGCTATAATTTCAATTACCTGAAAGTTTTCTGCCTTCAGCTTTTGCCTATAATAGTGCCTCAACTGCTGTTCATTCGAGTCTATAACTAGTTCAAAACTTTCTAGGCCTTCGATGGTTCTTTGATTTCGCCCACTGATAGTTCAGTAGGTTGAAACCGAAAATGGTCATGAAGATATTAGTTTTACGAGTCCCTTAGATAGCTGATAGTCTAATGAGGTAGTTTGTATGACACTAGTAACCTAATTACGAGCATACTAAATGATTCATTGTTAGATTATCGGCTTGTACTATATACGTTGCCATTTTAAGAGCGATTGTGTCGCTTTACCTTTTTTGATTCGAAGCAGCACGATTGAAAGTGGAATTTTGATTTAGGATTATGAATTTTGTTTTGTTTGTTATTTTTTAAATACTTTTCGATTTATCTCTATGCTGCTTTGGATTGATTATAATTTCTAACAGCAAGGTTGGAGTTTGATAGTGGAACTTGTTCAGCACTACAAAATTTTACAATAGCACTAAGTCAGTTTTTTTATTTTGTTTTATAAACATTGGTTACTCTCTGGTTAGACTCTTGAACTCAGCCTTGCTAAAAGTTAAGTTTTGTTACCATAACGACTTAGATAATTATAATGTAAAATATATGTATGTTATTTAAGGCTTCAGTTTATGACAGCAATTTGTAATCATTATTATTTTATAATAATAAAGCATTTTGCGTAAAATATGTGTTATTACTTTCTTTGTATGTACGCAACTAGCTGTTCTGATCCCTAAGTAGTCAGTAATGAAACTTATCATATAAATCCATTGTATTGACATGTACAAAAATCAAGTAAAAGAGCTGTAGAGATAAAGGAAGACAATCAAATAAATATTACACTCATCTTTAGAATTACTAAATATATTATGCACACAACCATTCTTTAACACCAGTTTCTATGACTACAACAGCTGCTACTCCGAATAGCAACTGTCACTAAGTTTACAGTCAGTCTTCCTCATTCCTCAACAATACTATCTACTCATTGATTCATACCAGGCATGGGTCCAGGGTAAGGCATGACTACGATTGGCATCTGGCCTCTGTTCCCAAGCGTCTTCATACTTCCAAGTGGTACCTGTCCTTGAGGCCTGAACCATCCCCCGGTTAACAGGTTCGTTATCCAAGAGATGGTATCAGGAACATTCACTTCTATTGGTAGGAACGGAATGTACGTGATTATTTGACCAATGGAGTATCTTCCTTCATCAGGGAGGTATACTACTGCGTTTTTAGGTTGGGTTTCTGGGCTTTTAGGATTAGCATCAACAACAATGGCGTCTTTGTTCTCGTCTACGTATCCTGTGTTACTCTTGAGACTGGCGTTTGCTAGTTGTTCGTTGAGGTTCGTGTGTCTGTCGTCCGCTTCTCGATTGGGTGCTGCGTTTGGTAGGACGATCACCAATGGCTGTTGTTGTTGTGGGTACCTGAAATTGATAGAAATCTTTGTGAGTTTCATGCTTTTATTTTGCATGTTATCCATGCATATTAGACTAACGAAGGTTCACTAAGTAACCGTAAGTGGCTACTTAGAGAGAGTCTTACATTTTATTCCATATGTTGCACAAATTCTACACCGGAGTCTGGAATACCTTTCGTGTTTGTTTGTGTTTGTGTTGTGTGTGTGTTGTGCCCATTGTGTCACCCTTTGTACAGTTTCTATATTTAGGTCTGTAATTTATATGGTGTGCATAATAAAGAGTATTCTATCTTTCTATCTATCTATCAGAGGCCAAACTTCTCATGTGGTGTGCATAATAAAGAGTATTCCATCTTTCTATCTATCTATCAGAGGCCAAACTTCCTCGTCCGCTGCATCGTCTAGGAGAGATTTTAATCTTAGATTGTAAACATAGCAGCGTGTGCTCGATTCGCGAACAACAAAAGTACACAAACCGTAAAACTGGTAACTTTACTTCTACTGGTATGTTTCGAATCGTATTTGCACTCTGAATAAGTGTTTAACTTAACTGTGACTTCCATAAACATCGAAAGTAAAGTAAACTTCACATTGACAACACCCAAATTCTGCGTAATTCTTGCTTCAGATAAAATTACTTGAAGAGTTTTTAAGTTAAGGATACAGTACCTGCCAGTAGTAGGACGTTTATACGACACGTCGAACTTTAAAAAGAGCTTGTCGCAAAGATAGACGACACAACTGAACTTTTTTTAAACTTACCAAAAACTGCTGTTTAGCAAAAATTACTCAGAAAAAAAAAGAAGAAGAAGATATAGAGCGATTCAGATAAGGTCGTATTCATTTGCGACTTTATCTGAATCGATCTTTATCTAAAGAGTAGAGATCCGAACGCTTGAATATCTAACACTTGTGGAGCGAAATGCCACTCTTTGAGTTTCTAAATTAATTAGTGTCAATCGTTTAGAGCACACACTGCAATGTAATAATCTTTAGCTAATGGCAATTGACACACATGTGACGCTTGCCACTGAATCTATCATGATAGTAAGTGAAAAACACAAAGAATACTCACATCGGAGGTGACTGCAAATTCGATGCCATATTCCTCAGGAATGGCAGCTGCGGCTGCATCCCGTACTGCATTGGCAGGTATGGCTGTTGCATAGGCGCGCTGCACACTGAAGCTATGCAGAGGTATAACACTACCACCAATTTGTGATTCATTTTGCACTGTTTTAGAAGAAAGCAATAAGTGGTTGAATGCCGCAGGTTTTGCTCTATAGTCCTCTACTTTAGAGAACTGAGAGTTTATGACTGACTGTTTCCAATAAGTTACAGGCCCTTAATGTTTCTATGTCACGCGTGTCCGTTGCGAATCCAACTTTGATAACAAAAACACAGGATGAACACAGTGATTTCCTTTGCCAAATAAAAAAAAAATGTCAAACACTGTTTCGGCGGGAAGACGTTGACAGTTTGAACGCGAAGTTCTTTTTTCTTCTTTTTTCGTGTGACAAGGAAGTGCGGGAGCGTCCGTTTGTCTGCCGGTAAGGAAGTGTATGTCTGTATGTGCGTTCGGTGCTGTGTTATTATTCAAGCTGTGACAGCGACCTACTCTTCCAGCCCTGACCTTACGGCGGGCATTGCTTTCTTTTTTGGGGTTCATTGTTTCCAAAAATTATAAATGGTGTGTTCAAAAATATTTTAATTATTTTTGTTTATTTGACTCATTTCAGAGTTTGAAAATAACCCAGGTACGCAGAAAAATATCAGTCGGTCAACAATTAACAAGAAGAAAAGAGAATAAAAGGGACAATAGCTCAATGGTTAACTGCACTATGAAAAGTTTGTAGTTAGAGTTATCACAAAAATTAGCAATGTGCAATACACAGAACTAAACTACTACAAAAATTTGAAATAAAATAATAGTGTTTACTGAAAACCAATTAATACTTCAACTGAAACAAGAGAACCCGCGTCTCAATGTGAAGAAACCAACCAAGAGCGATAAAATGCATAATTTTGGGTGTCAAAATATTTAAATACATGAGAATAACACGAAAGCTACATTTATATTCGTAAACGTATTGCATATCAATAGATCGAGATTACTAGAAAAATCGGACAGATAGAGAATCAATATTCGCGATCTGTCCGATACCTAACAGTACAGTAACTAGGTCAATACCATTTACCTGGATCCAAGGATAATTATGCCACAAAAATCCATTCGAATAGATACATGAAACTGTTTGTTTTAATCTGATTTCGGAATGTGAGGTTTTGATCATGGTCTAGGTATAGAGCGAACGAAGCGAAATGCTAAAATGTGCGCTAAAAATATCATAAAATACTTATTTTTATTTTGTTTATACATGAGATCCCACATCGTGAAGGAGAAAAAAAGATGTAAAAAGATTTAAAATAAAGAATAATAAAAATCTAAATTAAAAGTCATTTATGCAAACTAGGCTGAGAATCAGTACTTTATGAACGTCAAAATTACACAGTCAGTATATAAGACAGCCCCCCAAAACACCAGCCCTTCAATTTTTCCTAGTGCAGAAGTGGTGCACGTGCAACACAGTCCCCAGCAGCACAGTTGCCTGTACAGTTAGAAGAACTTGTAGTAAGTAATTAACGTTACGAACTACAAAGCATTAAATCAAATTATTTGTCTTAAGTCAGCTAGCACACGCCAATAGAGGCTTCATACCTTCTTATTGACTCTAACAAAAAACATTTAATTCCTAGAATATTCGTAGACAAATTTCAAACATCCTGTATGCATAAAACAAAGATAAAATATTTGTAAATATTACTAACAAAAATATTGTAGATTTTGTGTTGGTGTTTTTTTTAAATCCGAGGTAAAATATTATCATGCAAAACTTTTAATGTTTGTTCATTAATTTTGCACAAAAACACTGAGTGCTTATTACACTCATTATAAAAGAACACGATATCATTACAGAGCTGTTATAAAATATTATATTTTTACGGGTCAATAACACTGAAAATTGCAGACTGATTAAATTATAATTAGCTCATGTAAGCTTTAACGTTCCCACTGCGGGGACATACGGGCCCAGCTGGGCCATATCTTTGAATTTTTGTTTTTAGGACATGCCGTTTTCTCACTATTTTTCCTTCACCGTTTTGAGAGCAGCGGTTAAGTAATAATTTACTCAAAGTAGACCGCCAGACTGGGTTCGAACCCACGACCTATGTATCTCGGAAGCCGGGGCCGATACTGCTTGGCCAGTTGGCCACCACTGCTCGAATTTTATTAAAACTGTTAATTATAATGCTTATAAAGCATAAAAGTCTCATAGATCACTTAATTACCGATCCTTGATACCATTTAGCTAGATCATTTTGAACTCATAATAATGTACCTACATATTAAAAAGAATAATGATAAACTGATTATGACTGAAAATGTATTTGGAAATTGATAAGCTGATTATGACTGAAAAATAGACAGTTGGTAAGCACCCGTCACATGTCATTTCCGCAAGTCGTAATAACTAATTGCTTGCAAAAGATTATTGCGGTAGTGGGTTTCAGGTTAACAACCTGTGGTGTTGGTTGTAGTAATGGCATGACTGTGCATTTTAAGTGATGGTAAGAAGGAAATGATTTCAGTCTCTTCTACTAAGAGTGTTTTTAGTTCTTGGTAAAGCTCTGGCCACACTGAGGCGAATCCCGCGCGGGATGCGGGAAGTTAGCTTTTAAGACAACTAACTTGTAAGGAGGTGTTAAAACTGGCGAAAATAGTCGCGTAAGGCGGGCACTACACTGACTCTGCTGCAACAAAAATTAAGGTCGCTGAAACTGTTGTATTGAACATAAGTTTTAACGAGTTAAATTTTTATTGCACTCAAAATCAAAAAAAATCAAATTCAAAAGTTATTTATACAAACTAGACAGAGAATCAGCACTTTTCTAACTTCAAAATTACAAAAGACAGTCCCCCAAAACGCCCGCCCTTCACCACTTCCTATTGCCTTCGCTGGGAAGAAGAAATGGCGCAACAAACTCCCCAGCAGCACAGCTGTCTGTTACTATATTATGTCACTATATTATAATTGCACCGTGTAGGATAAGTATTGTGCAGGTCTTGCTCACGCGAAAACATTAAAGCTTATGGGCTTTATTCGTAAAAATAATTGATCGTTTGGGTGCAAGGGCTGATTCAATCATATTGCGCATTATAAATGTTGCGCAAACTTATTGTCGGTGTAGGGGCCGCCTTACTTCCTAATAATTTACACAACCGACGCGTGCGGTCGCGTCTCTCGTCTTGTGCTGGATTCGCTCTGTGTCAGAACTTAACAGGTGGAGGAGGCGGCGTTAGTCTTTTTTTTTTTTTTTTTTAAGGATGGGAAATCATCCAATGACCCCTCCCGCTCTGGGTGGAGCGGAAGGGAGTGTCAGACTCTTACTGACTAAAACCCATCCGTGTTCCTTCCTTAGCCCTTTATGTTCCGGGGCAGCGGTAACCCTTTCGGACAATCCCGCTGCCCCGGCAGGCTTCGGCCCTAACAGGCCCCTCTATGTCTGCTGACATCTCTTTGAGGCGCGCGTGGAACACATACGCGCCGTCCGGCACGGGCCTGGTCCTGATCGGACGGCGAGCTACCCATTACTCGCCGTCCGCAGGCCCGCGACTACGGTGGCCGGGAGTCGTCACGCGGCTCCCGACGCCCGGAGCGTCTACCGCGGCGGCTGGGACGGGCGGCCCTCTCGGCTCTCTCCCTCTCCCATCCCGCCACCTCCTTCGCTAGCATGACTGCTTCGCAGAAGGAGGTGACTGCCTCCCACTCCCTCTCGCCCCGGACCATGGCTTGGACCAGGGCCGGACGCGAGAGCGCGCGAGGATCGCCTCTACGAGGACACGGCGGTGCTCTGCCCAAGCGGGACAGACCTCCACCGTGTGCACCACCGTGTCCTCTGGGCGATCCTCGCAGTGGTGACACCCGGGCGTTTCCTCCCGCCTGATTATGTGCAGGAACCTCCCGAAACATCCGTGTCCGGTGAGGACCTGCGTCAGGCGGTAGGTGAGGGCGCCGTGACGCCTCTCTAGCCACTCCTCAAAGAGGGGCCTTACCGCCGCTATCGCGGCGTGCCCTGCGGCGTTAGTCTTTCCGTAGGCTAGTTGGTTGGTTGGTGACCGAATATCTAGTTTTCCCACTCTCATGGAAGCCATTTGTGTCTGTCATTGCACTAGTTAGAAATAGGTTTGGAGTTTATGATAGCAAACGAATAAGTAGAAAAAGAAAAGAAAAACATGCCATCAGCTCGCTAAACTGCGCCTGCCTAATTAAAATGCGTGATGCGTACAGCTTTCGTATTCGTTGCGTTTTCGTCAACGAATTAAATATTGTTACACTCCATTGTATTAATCTAACCTTCTTGTGTTCCGGGCGAATTATATATTTATTGATAAGAACCATTGAATTTAGTTTCATAGTAGTTCATTTTGAACTTTTTACTTTTTACTCACCAAAAGACGTCTTCGAAAGACATGTGATATCTCTATGAACCCGCACTGGGCCCGCGTTGTAGATTACAGCCCACACCTCTCGAAAAGAGGAGGCCTGTGTCCCAGCAGGGCGAACATTACCTATAGGCTGATAACGCTTATGCTAGTAATTCACTAAGCCGGGCTCAAAATATAGGTAGCTAATAAGCCTCTAAAAGACTGGAAACATAAATGTGTCTGGTCTGTCACTCACTCTGACTCAAATAATATTAAACTGGTTCCCAGAGGCAGTAAGGATGAAATGCAGGTTTTTCCTAAACAATGAAAGAAAGTGGAACTGCATGTATACAGATTGATAGAAAAAGAAAAAAGGAAGAAATTGTAAAAAACAAAAATTATTTCTTTGCTCCATTGTCTTTTCCAAGCATCGTACGGCTTTACCAAGACAAGCGCTACATGCACCGTTGTGCATACATTATGACGACAACATAATAGTGTTTTCGTGATGTTAGTGAGTGTGAGTCGGACCAGAGATGCACCTAATTAGAATACGAATAGTGTGCGTGTAACTTCCGTGTTTAGAGCACTTTCACTGGTGTGGTCACAACCTTACTGTCGTGTACATCTGTTCTATAGAGTTAAAGTCCTCGAAAGAGGTACCTACTTAGCTGAAGCGTTTACGAAGTAGTTCATCGAGTTTTGAAGGAGGAGAAAAGTAAGAGGTGGGTAGAGGCCACCTATTCATTGATTACTCCTTTGAATAGGTGATTTTCCTTCAGGATGAACCGCCCGCTCTTGAATTCGATCACGCCTGAAGAAAGCGATGGATGAGCTCTGTGATGGAACGATCATTGATATCTAGAACATGCCTAAGGTACTGGAACTCCCACGCATCGACGAAACACAGCAGGCTGATTGACGCCGGACTCCGGTGGGAACCGGGTGGTTGCAAACCAGGCGGGCGTTAGGCGCAGGGGGGTTGTATCGTACATATAAGTTTTTTTAATCACCGTAGAGTTTTTTTGGGTATTCTCCTTTAAGATTGAATAAAGTACATGACATACTCTCCAAAGCACTAGGTTTCAAGAGTTCAATTTTAATTTTAAAGGTGTATTTTCAACTTTAAAATTGAAAGAGAACCCTTGAATGCTCATGTAAAGGCGTGCACAACAATCAGTACGCGGCAGTAATTTGGTGCGGTTTGGTAACCGCGCTTACCGTTAATGTGTTAGGCCTTAGTTTATCTCTGCAGCCGCAACGCTGTTATTTATTACTAACTGTTCTAGGGTTTTAATTTATGGTACTTTTCTTTAATTTTACACAAAGAAAACGACGATCTTAATGTAAATCTGTTGACTATTTAAATCAGTAATGATCTAAAGTCATTATTTATCAAATTATTCTCTTAGTATGGGACCAGGGAAGGAAATTATAATATATCAGCATCTAAAGCATTCACTGATAACTGACAACATTGTTTGGGAACAAACGGGGAGGTGTCTAGGTAGGTGGTAGATAAACGAGTTCGTGCATTGGCATAATAGACAAAGAATCTAGAAAGGAAAAAGGCACGTATTCCTATTTACTGAAACAAGAACCTAATGGTATTTAAAAAAGATAATAAAGTAATCATGAAAGGTCCTGACAGCAGTTAGCAATGCTATAAATTACGACGGCTTCTAGAGTTCAAGAACCTCGGTTTTATACTAATAGGTATATGCATTTTATAAAATGGAAAGGTATGAGTAATTTCATACATTTTGAAAAAGGTTTTCGGTCAGTGAAGCTGAAATTTTTCTGACAGAACATTGGTAAAAAGGGGAATTTGTGTAACCTGATTGGCTCTTATAGACATATTGGAAAGCTTATTGGTACCCACTTAGTCAAAGTTAAGCCAGTCTGATGTAGAATATTGTAACAAATGACGGATTCGGAAAATGTTGAGAATTATATATGGTACCAACTATCCTCAACGTCAACGTTCAACTTTTGTCAAAAGTAACTTAGTAGGTACAGGGTCCCATGTATCAGCTAAACTTGAGATTCTGTACTAATTTTGGCTCGATGAGTTTGTAAATATCCTTCAAGTCTTTTCAAAATTATTATATTATTCCGGTTTTCGTAAAATTAAATCGATATTAACATCAGAAATAAAATCAGACAAGCCAATCGTGAATCAAAGTGATTCAGTTTTTAAGACTTCAGCAAAAAGTTATAAAAGTAACAATGTGAATAGACATTATGTAGGTAAATAACAAACAAAATTATTAGCAACAAACTACAAATTACATAAGTCTTAGAAATTGCGGTTTGTACAACCAGAAAAAATAAACAAAATACAAAAATAGTAAAATAATTTATTACGAACTCTAAACCTTAATGATATGGCAAGAATAAACAAAATAAATAATATTACGGCTTTAACTTAAAAACTAAATTAATCATAATAAATGCAGAAATAATATCACGAGACTAAAACCAAACAAAATATACGGAAGTGACAACGCTTTGACATTTCTAAAGAAACGACTTTTTCCAACCACTTATATTTTTGTTTACTTGCACGAAAATTTTTACGCAACATGTTATGTCATACACCGAGATTATACAATTACTTATTGATATAATAAAAATATTATTATTTTGTATTTCTCCGCAGCTATCAAACATGCTCTAATAATCCAGTCGTACTCAATTGTTTTCATGCATCCACATCTATGCTTTTTGGACCGAATCTTCCACATAACGCATCAGTTGCCTACGTTGTCTTCTCATCTGGCTGCCCGTCGTCTACAACCATGTCTATCTCAACTTCGTAGGTCCCTGGCTTTGTGCGCGATGGCCTGACCACTATTCCAGGCATTTTGGACTCCTGCACTCCATCAACTTCATTTTCCGCATTGTTACCAACAGGAACCTCACCCTTCACTCGCGATGCCCCATCAGGAACAGATATACCGTTAAGTTGGTCTTGTGGCAGCTTCACGGACATCAACCCTTGGAAGCGTTGGACGAACATTTCCAATATTGGCCCAAACCTGGAGACCCCGTCTGTTGACAGCAAGAATCTGTCAGACGCTCCTTCTTTGGGTCGGAGCACAAACATGTTGAAGTTTAGGGTCTTCTTGACCGGCCGGGCCGCTACCTGCGCGATGCAGACTATAGCGACTAGTACGAGCAGTGCGCGAGGTGACATAGTGTCTCAGTGAATACGCGAGGCGGTAGCGTGCGCCCACGGCGGCGAAAGACTCCACACTGCGCCAGTTGCGTTTTTGCCCCGCATCTAAGCCAAGATAACGGGTCCACGGCAAAAAGATCATAATTGCCTCGCATCGTACCGAACGTCTGATAATTGCAACGATCTCTCGACACCTTTCCTTTGGAAAGCGATTCCATCTTAATTTAAGTGAGTCATCATTATCAGAAGCCCAAAATTTGATGACCTTCATTGATGTACGAAGTTCTTTAAATTCAGTTTTGAGTTAGGTGTCCACGAACATAGAGATAGTTCAAGCGTGATCGGTTTTGAATCGGCCATTAAAGTCTGAATAAAAAGATACTGATGCTATATTGTCAATGTTGTGCTAAAGCTGTGAACCTTAACTCATAGGCTCTAAGGACCAGATTCGATTGTGCTGAAGGTGATATAATTTGCACATTACTGCACATGTAGTTTTAAATCATATTTATGGCCATCTATCAGGAGCAGCTCGTGTACGTGATTGATGGTAATATAATGATGCAGTATCAAGGTCACGACAATGCAGGCCAATGAAAATAAACAAAATGCGGTTTGTGGGCTTTTTGCATTGTTCATCGCTTTTATTTGTTTTTAATGATAGAAATTTTGATGGCCAATTAGCTGGAACGAATTGTGGCTTTTTATTTTAGCAAAATGATAAGTGAGTGTAATTTGATATGTTTTACGGTTATTATCTTGGTAAAAATGCATGTTCAGAGAATGGCAAAGAGAAGAGACCGATAAATCTTACCTAAAATAAAACACCATCAACAGATAATTTTTTTTCTTTGTCGTTTCGTAGATTCCAGTACTTATTTGGGATATACATATGTAATTGGGATGGTGGGAAGCTAAATGACTTCTTTGAGTAGATCATATTGAAAATTGAATTATTTTGAAAGTCCCAATAAATCGTTAAGCTGTACCCCATAGGCTGATAACATTTAGATGAAACTCCGAATATATCACCTCTAATAAAACACTCCACATTTACCATCCACAAAAATACAAAAATCGCAGCATAATACCAGGCCAGCACGAAAGACCAATGGCAGAACATACAATAATTGAAACAGCAATACAATTTAATTGAATTAAACCGTCCACGTCTATCTCGAGTCAATTATCCGTTATTTATGTCCAATCACATTTCCAATTGGCCATAATTATACGTCCGATTCCTTTGGAGATCATAAACTGGTAACCATTCTTGGAAACTGACAATTTTTGATCTGAAGCTGCAGAATTGTTTGATATTGTAAAGCTAATCTTATTAGAAAGAGATAGGGACGGTGTAGATGATTCTGGATGATAAATGTAAATTGGTGTATGTTATACTTTATAGGATTGAACGCCACCACAGGATGAGGCTCCGTTAGAGACGATAAAATGCAGCTTAAGTGCTAACGGTAGCAGTTTCGCAGATAAAAGTTAGATTCCACAAGGAAGTATTAATATTGTTAATGATGGCAATTTCACTTCAGGAAGTGTTGATTGGAATTAATTATTTTATGACTTTTGTGTTGGTGGAATATTTATGTTTTGGCTGAAACGTGTTTTTGGACACTTTCGTTTTTATACGCTTTGTGGAAAGTTAAAGTTTATTTTAATTATTACCTATTGTGCATATATGAGGTTTCATAAATGAAGATAAAACAGAAGCTACAATAATACAACCTGACTTAAGTAAAAAATTAAGTGAGCTTGTTTTTCTGTTCATTTTGTACTACTAAACATTTACTTTTGAATACAATTCCAGTCTCTCTACCCTTGTCTGAACTGTATAAAACTAAAGTATGAAATAGGTCCTAGCCAACCAAGATGAAGAGAACCATAAAATACATTCTAAGTATCCAACATAAGCAGACAATACTGACAGATTTGCAACCCGTCAAATTACGATACTTTACAACGACTTGAAAACGAAAACCCACGATCTCAAATCATTAATCTTATTGCATGCATGAACGGAGCTGACATTTTAATGTAACCGATTTTCACCTTATAAAGGAAAATGGTGCTGATACTAAATCTCGGGCAATTTTACCAGTTGTACTAGTCACTTATCTGATAGATGGAACCGTAATTCGCGTTGCTGTTAATTTATTATAGGAGAAAGCTACCGGTCCTGGCGATACTAGGGCGATGTCGCTCCATATTAGCTGTACAGTTGCTAGTGCTGATTTCCTAAGGAATTTAATGGAAATTGCTGTTTACTTAGGTTACTTAAGTTAAGGGAGAACGGGGTAATAGAATTGATAGTATATGTGTCGAGGCTTGTATGTATTTACTTCTCTGATTGAATCTGTTCAATCTCTATAGCCATATTTTATTTCATCTTTTCTCATGTTTTTAAATGTAATGAGACATGCATCAAGACACTGTTAAAGTGCCAATTTCATACTATATAATATATCTAAATGCCATGTTTATTTATTTATTATTGGGCTTTTCAACAATGAGTACACTGTTACTTTACAATTTGTAAATTGCAAACTTAAGTCTAAGCGCCCCATTACTTAAAGCACAGCAAGCACTACATTATGCGCAGATTAGAACCAGTTGTTAGGTAGGATATTAGGTATACTAAACGTCAAATCCTTGACCTGATGCCAAAAATCAAACCAATGACCCATACCATCAAATAAATCTCTGTATTTTAAGGCTGATGGGCACACGCTGGGCTGCGGTTATATTTACTGCTATGCTAGTCTACCATGAATTGATAAGGTTTGGGCACGAAAACGACCTCATTATAAAGAAGAACATAAATAACTCTAGAATATATTTGAAAAAATTTATATATGCGAATCTCAAAAAAAAAACCATTTTGAGATCCTAAAAATATTATTGAACACTCTAAGAATATAATGATTACCTACGCCTCTTTTTATACATCACATAATTCCTATTTTGGGGTCCACTAAAAAGCCAAGTTACTAATGTAGCGCGGTTGGCACCTAATCCTTTTGGTCGGGGTTTACGAGCTTAGTTACTGCGACCAACTCAGAGAAAAAGCCAGAGAATTAAAAAGAGGCTCAATTATTTAAAAAAGTGTCAATCGTTAGAAGCGCAAAAAGATTTTAGAGGTTCACTAATTTAAACAAGTGTCCATCATTAGAATTTCAATAAGTTTTTAAAGACACAGTTAAATATTTCCCTTTGAAATTTGCGGATCAAAGGACCAAAAACTATTTTATATTCGGTTTCTGTTTACGTTAAGATTCAGAAATCTATTAAAGTGAAAAAGAATAGACAAAAGTTGATTAAAATAAAAACAAAACCTCAAACAGTATCGAACATTTAATTTTTGTAATAAATATAAGAAACTATAATTGCATTATTATTTTAAAAACTGGTAACAAACATAAAATTACCGACATCAAAAAACAGTTTGATGAAATACTCGTACTACGTAGTTCTAAAACTAAAATCACTTGATTCAGTACTGTTACATCTGAATCGAATATTTGAGCTGTTTAATCACAATAAACTAATGTGTGTCGTTGAGCTATGCTTTGTTTCGTGTAAGGGCTTGTGCTCGGTGGTTCGATTTAGCTTCGACAGCTTCTTTGGTTTCTTCGCTTCCTTGTTTTAGTTGAGCTGGAGGAGCACCTGCAATTAGAAAATACAATACATAATACAATACAAAAAAAAAAACATTGTCAGCATTTTCTTGAAATTCGTCTCCTATAAAATATTTTGTTTTTATATTTTTGTCTTGTTACATAATCGGCCTATAATGTTCCCACTACTATAATGTGGACACAGGCCTCCTCTCTTTGAGAGGGATTGGGTTTTAATCTACCACTCGACCCCAATACAGGTTGGTAAAATAATGTCACATGTTTTCAAATTTTTGGTTCTCGGACATGCCGGTTTCCTTCACCGTTCTTGAGAGTAGTGGTGATGAAATAATTTACACAAAGTAAAGCGTCTGCCTGACTGGGTTCTAACCAACCCACGAACTATAAGCTCGTAAGTCCGGGCCGTTATCACTGGGCCACCACTGCTCTATCTCCCGCACTTTGCTTTGTTACTCTTCATTTGAGTTGTCACTAAAGTTGGATTTTTAGATCAACTCTGTATTAATTCGTTCGAACGTCTTTTTCACGATTGTAAGTTTTATAGACGTTCCTTCTTTAAACCCATAATTAAACATGTAAAATCTGCTTTGGATCCTTAAATTCTCGTTGCTGTCTTCGTCCACTACTACACTATCTTCTCAACTATAAAACCAATTAATATACACGGTGGAGTCCACAATAAATTAAACTGCGTATATCTAATACTTCATTAGATATACGCAGTTGCATACGATCATTTTATCAGATATATTTCCAATAGTTTAATTCCTATAACCAGTCACAGCTTGGCAACATCCATAGTCGGCCCATCACTTATAATTTTTTTTTTTTTTTTTACTTTTTTGTTTCGATGTTAGGATTCATTTGATAGTTCCAAAATACTGATAAGCATTAGTATTGCCAGTGTTTTCATTTATTATCGTATTGTTATCTCCACATTGTATTTATATGTATAGTGTTTTGAGACACCACATAAAGCAATCACAGGCATTGATTATGATCATGACTAGACAAGTTCTTACCGTTGGGTGCTCTCGGGTTCACCTGGCCTGGGTGGACAAGTTGGGCAGCTGATCCTGGGTATGCAGCATGGTTGACTGGTCCTTGGAGTCCGATGTTCTGTGAGAAGTGAATAGGTCCTCGTCTAGCTTCTCCTTGGATAGGTTGGCCAGCGCTGTAATAGAAAAAGAAGATATCACAATCCATACTTCCATACTAATATTATAAATTCGAAAGTAACTCTGTCTGTCTGACTGAATGTTACAATTTCACGCCTAACCCATTGAACGGATTTCGATAAAAGGCAGAGAGATAGATTGCATCCCAGGGAAGGACAGAATAGTTTTTATCGACATACCTCGTGGGCGAAGCCGCGGGCGGAAGCTAGAAGCTTATAAAGACAAGACAAGACAAGAACAAGACTCCAAAACTTCAAGACTTCAAATGTGAATATCTAAACTTATATCGTAAAGAAAAAAGATTAGATTTTTTGTATGTTTATTTGTTATGCCTTCACGCTAAAATGACTAAACGGAATTGGATGAAATTTTACACATGGATAGACCATAGGCTGGATTAGAACATAGGATACTTTTATCCCGATATTTTGACGGGATCAAGACTTATGTGGGTGAAACCGTGTGGCGCAGCTAGTTATGAATAAATAACCTTATATAGTGCCTCAGGCAAACCGGGTAACGGATTTAATTGTTTTTATTTAAATTACAAGATTTTCGTCACTACTAGTTTTTCGAGATATCCAAAAGTGTTTTGCAATTAAAGGTGAAAGCAGAAAGTTGCAGATTACAGTCAAGAAATAATAGTTATGAGTTTCAAAAAAAAAAAAACTCAGTAACCATTTGTATCTCAAAATTGATCTGCTAGCAATAAAATTGATATTTCTTTCAATAATTCATTCATTGTCGATATAAAAGTCTGGTGAGCTAGAAACTAATTGTACTTACGGATTAGCAAGTCCTTCGCCTTGGTATACTAGGTCATAAGGTCTGTTAGGATAGGCAAGGGGGCCCAGGACTTGTGGTTGAACCAAGCCTCTGGGGTACCCTCCATACGGGTTCAGGACGCCCTGACCTGATGGGTCCAGGAGAACTGCATTCTGGTAACCTGGAAAAAAAATATGAGAAAGGATTAGTTTTACAAAACTTTTAAATGTCATGAATCATTCACTACTACTGCTATCTATTTTAGCATTGTGTTTTAAGTCTATTTTTGCTTGAGTATTGGGTAAAAAAGGTCAAAAAAAATATCTATGGAACTTAAACTTTGCCATAGAGTTGGTTGTTTCAAAACTTGATTATCTTAAATTCTGAATTCAAATATAGGTGATTATGTGAATTTGACCATTCGCGATATGGACCAATCGCTATTTTGACCGAGCGCGATTTTGACGGTTTTTCAGTCACTTGACCGATTGCGAATTTGACCATACGCGACGAAACAGTTTCTTCTATTGTCCGGCCATCGAGAGAAAGAGTACCTGTCACCTGTCAGTGCGACAATTCAGTAACTATTAAAGATCAGTAAAACACACGTTTGTATGAAGGACACACATGTGTCAAGAACGCATTCTCCCGTCGGCGTCGGCTGAACTGTAGCAAATTTGTTACTGATCAAGGGCGTATACGATTTGTTTTCTTATAAACTCACCATTTCCAGGGAATCTACCGTTTCCTTGAGGGCCAGCAGCAACAATGTATACTGGTGCGTAGCCTCCTATGCTGCCGGGACTGAAACAAGGAAAAAATCATTAATGATCTACAAAAAAAAAACGGTAAGTAATTTGATTAAGGGGTTCTTAAAGTCAAGTAACAAATTAATCTAGAATCAAATCTGGGAAATAAGAGACTGGGTTGCTTCTCATAGCAATAAGTATAATCGCTGTTGGAGCACAGGCCTCCTCTCTGTGAGAGGAAACGGGCCGTAATCAACCACGCGGGCCCAGTAGATGCCATGCATGTCTTTGAATTTTTGATTCTAGGACATGCCGGTTTCCTCACGATGTTTTCCTTCTTCGTTTTAAGAGCAGTAGTGATGAAATAATTTACACAAAGTAAAGCGCCTGTCTGTGTACGAAATTACAACCTGCAACTCGTAACTGCGGCTGTTACCACTGGACCACCACTGTTCATAGCAATGAACCATATTATTAATGACTGTCAGTGGTCACAGGCAACGTCTGCTACGTTTATAATGTTGCAGTTGATTGTAAAATAGTACTTTGTTGGTGGTAACTTAGTTCGGTCTATAATATGTACAGAGGCCAGCACACCAAGCTACCCCAATCTGTCATATTTTTTTGATAGATTTTCAACTTTATTACAAAGGAATAAGGTTCATATTCAATTGGGAAAATTTGACAGATTGGGGTAGCTTGATGTGCTGGCCTCTGTACAATGTTAAAATTCATACCTGTATCCGGGTACTGGCATGTGGACAATAAACACTCGTTGCCCGGGCAATAATCCAGGTATATTCGGTGCTACTGGATTCTGGAAATGAAAAGCAATCATAAGATTGGCAGAAGACAGAGTTTATTAAAAAAAAAACAAATCATCATAGGCTCTTATTATTTATTTATTATTTTATTTTATTTATTTCAGGCGATGCAGGCAACTAAAAACAAAAGACGACAAACACAAAAACAAACAAATTAGCTTCTGCCCGCAGCTTGGCCTGCGTGGATGTCGTAAATTATCCCACAGGAACGTGCAACCGGGACAAAGACAAAGACATTTATTCGTCGGATATGGTAGGTACAAGGTATGGTTGGTATAAAAGCATATGTCCTTTCCAAGAATGCCATTCGAGGGAGGTTCCAGCGATGGATGACCATCGCTGGAGGCTGCCTGACGACTTGCGTGAACTGCTGAACGAGAAGAACGCGGCTGTCCGTGCATACAGCAGCTTTCCCTGCGATGCGAACAAAGCCCATATGCGCTACTTACAGAGATCTGTGAGAACCCGCATATCGGAGTGGCGTGAAGTCAACTGGGATAAGACGCTGAGCGATCTCGAACCCACCCACCTAGCTTTCTGGGAGCTACAGAGGAAACTTAGATCCAGTGACATAGTCGCCATGCCCCCACTGGTCCGCCCTGACAAATCTATCGCCTTCGATGACATCGACAAGGCCGAATGTCTGGCTGATAGCCTCGAAGCCCAATGCTCACCCAGCTCCCAGCCAGTAGACCAAGCTCACCTCTCAGAGGTGGACGCTGAAGTCGAACGCAGAGCCTCCCTCCCACCCGTCGAAGACCCCGATAATCCGCTGCCCCCCGTCACTCCAGACGAATTGCAGGATATCATAAAAGGTCTCAAACCTAAAAAAGCTCCTGGCTCCGACAGAATCACCAACAGAGTGATCCAGCTCTTCCCCGCTCAACTAATAATGCTACTAGTCACCATCTTCAATGGTGCCTTGAGCAATAACATTTTCCCACAATCGTGGAAAGAGGCAACCGTCATCGGGATCCCAAAACCCGGAAAACCCAAATCGGAACCTTCGAGTTACCGCCCCATCAGCCTGCTCAAAGTCCTCGGCAAGATCTATGAGAGACTTATTTATAAGCGACTCAGAGATTATGCCGAAACAAAGGGTCTCATTCCCGACGAGCAGTTTGGTTTTCGTACCCAACATTCTTGCGTACAACAAGTCCACCGAATCACCGAACATATCCACGCAGGGTTCCTGCGCGGTAATATGACAGGTGCAATATACTTCGACATAGCGAAAGCTTTCGACAAAGTCTGGCACAACGGCTTAATATACAAGCTTTACCAAATCGGGGTGCCGGACCGTCTCGTGCTCATCATACGGGACTTTTTGTCAAACCGCACCTTTCGCTATAAAGTCGAAGGAGCAATCTCCTCCCCACACCCCATCCGAGCGGGAGTCCCCCAGGGCTCGGTGCTGGCCCCACTAATTTTCACGCTGTTCACCAGCGATATCCCTAAGAATAAAAAGGCACAGTTGGCCCTATTCGCCGACGACACAGCCATTTATTACTCCGGCCGCAGCCTAGTCCAGATATCCCTCACTCTCCAAACAGCAGTTAACAAACTCGCTGCTTGGTTCAGGAAGTGGAGAATCGAAGTAAATCCCGACAAAAGTCAAGCGGTTCTTTACTCTAGACCGCGTCACAACCCCATTCCCCCCCGACCAATAACCATGTTTGGCAAGCCGATCCCTTGGGAAGAGCAAGCCAAATACCTAGGTGTCATACTCGACAGACACCTCTCCTTCACAGAGCACATAAAGAAGGTCCGTTCGCGCGCCGCTTTCGCTCTCGGCAGACTCCACTCCGTTCTCAATGCACGCAGCAAACTGTCACTTAAGTGCAAGTTGCGTATCTATACAGCGTGCATCAGGCCAATCATGACCTATGCCTGTCCAGTCTTTGCACACGCAAAACCCCATAACATCCATAGGATGCAAACCCTTCAAAACCGGTTCCTTCGAAAGGCTACGGGTTCCCCTTGGTTCGTCCGAAACGAGATCCTCCATGTAGACCTCAGAATCCCCACTATCAAGCATTTCATGAAACGCCTCTCCAAGCGTTTCTTCGATTCCGCCGCCAACCACCGCAACCCTCTGGTTGTCCAGGCCGCCAGCTACTCCCCCTCAAACATCAGTAAGGCTCGCCGTCCAAAGCATGCCTTATCCGACCCCGACGACCCAATAACTCTCCTCCAGGAGAGCAACAAATCCACTAGTACAGTTCACAAAAACAAAAGACCGACATTCCGACCTCGCCGACGAGGTCCCTCGCGACGTCCCCAAGTAAACTCACCCCCCCGACCCTTGTCCGATGCAGAGCCAGCCCGCGCCGCAGCTGAGCCAGTAGCTTTAAATCCCCGACCGTGACCTCTGAGTTTGTTTCGGCATTTCTTCTCAGAGTAGTCAGATAGGAAATGCCGGCTCCATCAAGCTTAAATAATATAACAGTGATCCAGCCTGTCCCTTCTTGCTGTCCTCTCCAGCGACGCCCTAAGCCGAGGTTCGTACCCCACAGGGGGTGCCCTTAGTGCGTAGTCGCTTAGCATAACGTAGTTAGATTAATGCCCCTGGCTGGAGGCTTTGAGTTTCACTTAAGGCAGCCACAGGATAGTCCGGTTAAGTAGTCACGACCTCTAAAGGTCAACTACGAGATGCCAATAGGAAAAAAAAAAAAAAAAAAACAAGAATGCCATCTAGGTACTTATAACTTGCAAAATATGATCAAAATTGGTTCTGTGCTTTACGCGTCAAAAGGTAACACACAGATTTATTGTGGAATTTATAATATTTGCGTGCTCTAAAATCAGTATTTAATAATTAATTACGTTTGTGCCTGGACAACGAACATCACTTGCATTTAAGAGTTGAACGTCTTTTTGCTATTTAGTTTTCTAAGGCGACGTCATCATTGTATGATTGCAGCGAACGCAGCGAACCATCCGTTGTATTAATAAAAGTAGTAAGATTTTAAGCGTTGACATAGAAGTGTGATTTTTTCACTGTTTCAAGGGATTGTATCCTTGAGTATTTGATATTAATTTCAACTTGATAACTCCACGCATTCCTGAGAAAAAGGGTCTTGACTGACGGACAGACAGACTAACAACGAAGTGATCTTATAAGGGTTCCGTTTCCCCTTTTGAGGTACGGAACCCTAAAAACACACTATGTATTCGGACTAAAAAAGCGTGAAGTTTATGTTATAATTAGGTAGTTGTTATGTACCTGTTGTGGAGGCTGCTGGGGCTGTTGTACTCCTGGTACCAGCTCCACTTCACTGTCCGGCTCCAAAGTTTCCAGCCGCGCCGGCACTCCGTTTGGGCCGCTTGCGCTTACTGGAGTTAACATAAAAACACGTCAATTGTTAGTCGATAGACACATAATATTATTCTTTACAAGACGCAACATACACTTGGACGGTACAAACGGCGGTTTTATCGCTAAACGCAATCTTCATCAACATTGCTAAATATTAGACTGGTAAGTATCAAGATTGGTTTATTTCGAGACAACTATAATATTATGTTGTTTATTTTTTTTTGCAATGTATCTTTGTGTATCTTTTAGTGTTTATTTTATTATTTTAACATAATATACAGGCTGGCAGGGATCTCGAAGCGCAAACCTGTAACCATTATATTCAGCACTTGATAACCGACGAAAAATTAGTGGTTGCTTATAAAAGTGGTCAAATGTATGGCAATGCAATTTTTTTTTATAACCGTCGAAAAGGGTATTAAAGATTTTTACATGGACCCTAGCAAACCTACTGTCATGCCATTTTGATTATTTTTCAAAATAGCAGCCACGCAATGAGAATGATGAAAGCAAGTTACGAAAAAATGGACGACAGGTGATAAACTTTGAACTTTAATATCTCGGGAACGTGACACTTTACAGAGTTTGGTCCTATTATGTTTTCTGTTTGCATTGATGTCAACTATCGATTTATATATAGCTTTCATGCGTGGCCGCCATTTTGAAAACCTAAACAAAATGTCCTTTCAACGCAGTTCAGAATCACGTACTGAATCCATGATAACATATTGCGTGTCGATGGCCCTGCCACCCTGTACTACTTTATCTACTTAATTACCCGCAATAACCTCATCGCGATCGCCACTCTGTATACACTGACAGTGCATGTTATCTAGACACATGTCATGATGACATAATCAGGAAAATCGTCGTCAGTAATGCATAACATACGTTAAAGATTTTTATTGTCAGCGCGTTGGTTTTCCTGACAGATTTTCCTTCATCGTTGACAGATAAGTGGTGAATAATCGATCAGGTCTAAAGCAATTCAGGATTAAATTTGAATGACGTTAAACCATTAATAAGTCATTGCAATATAACTCATACCTCATTGTTATCACACTAATATTATAAAGGCGAAAGTTTGTGAGTGAGTGTGTATATTTATATGTTTGTTACTTCTTCACGCTCAAACGGCTGGACCAATTTTGATAAAATTTTGTATGGAGGTAGCTGACATCCTGGATTACCATATAGGCTATTAATCCCGATGATCCCACGAAATCGACACTTATGCGGGTGAAACCACGGGGCGCAGTTAGTAAAGTATAAATTAGAATCATTGCCGTGAGTGTCATAAAGCTCTCGACAATCATTCTAATTTATACCTTTCCTCACCTAAATAAAAGTTACATTGCAATGACTTACTATTAATGGTTTTACATCGATCATGAATGTCCAAAAAAAGTGCACTTCTAAAATGCACTTTGTCTTAAAACGGCAATAAAGGACCTACTTTTTCAAAGAACTTCATAACGAAAAGACCTTTTCTGGATACTAGTTACCGCTTTCCAAGAATAATGGGAATGTTTCATTACTCATTTTCTAGTAACGTGCATTTAAATGAAAATTTCTCCCTGACGGATCGAAAGTCAGGGGAGAAATTGCCAATTTATCGACTGAAATGATGGTGATGAAAGTGTTACATCATGATTCGACGCCCACGTTATGTGGTTTTATGTCTTTCAGAGTTGCCTTTACTTCATTAAAATTTTACCTTAAATGTTGTGCTGGAAAAGTAATACTTGATGTTTTTAAACTAACCTTGCTTCTGCTCCGCTGGTCTGTAGTAGTTATCCACTGGTTGCTCCAAAAAGTAATCCAGTCTGAAATTATGGAAACATTTTATTTTAAGTGCTAATGGTAATGTACTCTTCTTTTATTGAACTATGTGGTACCTTAACATTAACATACTGGAAAAAGCTTGTAAGTCTTCTTTGAAGCTGAAGTGGCAATGGGCCGGCGATATTAGCCGTAGCACCGATGACCGTTGGGGTAGACGTGTTTTTGTGAGGAGACCGCGAATCGGTAAACGTAAGGTGGGACGCCCTCAGGCTAGGTGGAGCGGCGATCTTCGCAGGATGTCTGGTAGCAGCTGGATGAGAGTTGCCTAAAATCGAGTTGAATGGCGTGCAATAGGAGACGTCTATGTCCAGCAGTGGACTGCTATAGGCTGATGATGATGATGATGATTAAGTTTTCTTTAAATTGCTTAGTGATTAGAGGCTTATCCCAAGGAGCACATTACTTATGGTACATTGGTCGTACTAAAGTCATCATCTGCCTAGCTTTTTCCCAAATATGATAGGGTCAGTTTCCAGTCTAACCGGATGCAGCTGAGTACCAGTATTTTACATGGGGCGTCTGCCTATCTGACCTCCACAACTCAGTAACGGTTCGTACTAAAGTAACGTACATAGTTCATGGAGGCTCTTTTCTGCCGCACATAGGAACTGTGATGAGTTAGTGGTTGGGCCCGCTAGATATGGCGGGTTGATACCAGTCAGGGGGGTGCTGCTGTGACTGTACAAGTATCTCCCGAGCTCCCAAGTCATGGTGGTACAACAATGGGGATTTAGTCGGTAGGAGTCTGACATAAGTTTCGGTTGTTTCCAGACGGAGAGCGGTATCCTTGAAATTAACCCAAAAAAAAGGTGTAGAAGTGATAGTTACGGATTCAGCTGATGAAGCCCAGCCTGTTGTGGGAATCGCTGCTGTGGCACGGGGGGAGCGGCTCTGACTGCCGCCATCACTGCCGCTATAACGTACTGCAAATAAAAAAAAAAAGACTTTATTATGAAGGTGTCGCTATTGGCTTTGCTTTGTGCATCGGGATAATATTGTTAATTCTTGGCAAAAGGAAATAAGTGATCTGGATGAGTGAGGCACGCTTGTTTACTTCTAAAGCATGGTAATTCAACCGTAACTAGGTATGCAAAATATTTTTTATTTTTTTTTAAAAAGATTCTATTGACATGTACTTTAAGAAGAACATTCCAGTGAACCAGCCAATTATTAATTAGTCTTTGTATAGTTTATCTAGATAGCAATCCTAGTCTCCTCATATCAGTTGATTATTAAGAACTTAAGAAGAATTTAGGTAAAGTCCTTGTAGACTGTTGATTTGTAGACATTTTCTATTTTGCTGACGGGCATATATTGTCTTCTCATATCTGTTAACATTGTAACTTGAAAACATTGTAAAAGCTAATTATTTTTAAAAGAGTGACCGTGAAGTTTCTTGGTGGCTCTTCTCTATTGGAAACGACCTATTAGGACCGTGCACCTAGCTTCTGACGTTTCATTAGTGCCCATGTAGGTTTATGTGAAATAAAATATTTTGATTTTGCTCGTCATATCTAAATGATATCAAATTTTGTAGCTAAGCCGAATTTCTGACCAAGAACACAATACTGCGCACCAAAACCAAGATAATGGACGATACCCAGAAAGCCGCTAAATTTAAGTGGGACTGGGCCGGTTATGGTTGCCGCTTGTCAGAAGACAATTGGGCTAAGAGATCCACCGACTGGGTCCCACTAAACGCACGACGCCATCGCGGCAAGCCAAGACGAAGATGGCGGGACGAGCTTGACTCCTACCGTAGTGACTGGCCGACACTGTGAAAGGCAGAGTTGTGTGGAAAAGGGAAAGGGAGGCCTTTGCCCAGCAGTGGGACGGTACAGGCTAGTTAGATTAGAAGCTGGAATTATATTTTACAACGTACGATATCGAATCGAGAAGGTTTGTTGAGTTCACCTCGTGAACTCAACAAACCTTCTCAATTATTACCACACACTTACAATTCTGTACATCTAGCTAACTAGCCTTCATACAGGTTGCCATTACTAAGGTCAGCTTATTGCATACACATGGCATGAGCACGCCATCGTCACCGTCGCGAAATTCGCTCATTAGTCATTACCACCTATGTATTGGGAATTATTATTGTTATACGTTTTCCCTGTTTTGATTAGATGAGGTTTGTTTCCTTAAAACTGCATATTTTATAAACAGCGTCGTTTTAAATGTATTAAGAGGAGCATTAATATAATAGTTTTAAGATAAAGTAATACTAACAAAATAAAAATAAAATAAAGAAAAATACATTTATTTAGCACAGACTAAAAGACACACAATACACCAGATACATAGATATGCATCAGATAAAAAAGAAAAAAAAAACCTCAAATAAAAAGGTCCGATGTAAGAAATATGAAATATGGACATATTTAAATAGTCTGAATTAAACGAGTTTTATTTATTTATTATGTTGAATAAAGGATCAATTTCTCTATGAAAGCAAATTGTTTTGTTGTTCTTGTCGACTTTCCCAGCAACTCAATTGCATATCAAGTTTTTCTCACAATCCGAATGATTTTGAAAGATATACCTAAATCCCACTCATAAAAAAAGATGGACTCCGCGCCACGCATATCTAAAGTGAAGCACAGTAAGTAGGACCGCTTGTACAAACACGCCTTACGCTCACATTTACATCATAGTATGCCGACCGGCCGCCATTACGTGACACGACAGCGTCAATCGTCAATTACGCACACATAGATCGGTACGGTGCTTCACTTTCGATATGCGTGGCGCGAATCCATCTTTTTTTATAAGTCTATGCCTAAATCATTGCTGCACATATTTTAAAAATTCGTTCCAATTATTACTGTGTTATGCAATCACCCAACGGGTTCCTTTATGAACTAAGCCGATTCCATTTCTTTTCTTGATCAATATTATAGAAGCATAGTTTTCATAGCTTAGCGTTTTATTTTGAATTATAAATCTCTAGCAAAATTTTCAAAAGAGTTCACAAGTGTATTTGAAAAAAAAAAATACAGAAAATCTCAGACAAGGCTTGACAGACTTGCCTTTAAAATTGGTCATGGGTAGGTGTAAAAATCGACTAAGATTTTACGTTACGCAGGCTCGTCATTATTATGATGATGATCATACAGCCTGGTTGATCAGGTGGTCGCAAGCGCCACTGCTGAGCAATTGAGCATGCTGGTCGGTTCGATTCCCGGCTGGGCAAAGTGTTATTGGGTTTTTCAATCTGGGATTTCTCAGTAGCAGCTCGGCGTCGGAATTTGTGCCCAGTTGACTACGATAACCCCTCGAAATGTGCCTAACCCTTTGAGGAATAAAAGCGTGATATTATGGTTTGATGGTACAGATCATGCCGCAAAGAATCGAAAACAAATCAACATTTATAAAATGTAAATCAATTCAGAAGATTACCTCTATAACAAAACAAATGCCTATCGGATTGACAAGGTTCATTCAATCGATGATCGTACCTTGTTTATTTTTAATGATTTATGTAATGAGCGGATTTAAATGATGATGGTACAAAGAACAACATGCATGTGTCAGCTGATTGACATGCCATACAAGTTGTATGGACTTTTATTGGCTTATTCATGATCGTTAACAGTGCTGTTGGCTTAGATTAGCTTCGGTATTAACGTTAATGGCTGTGTAAGATTTATCAGGATTAGCTTTGCAAGAAATGGCAAATCATTTATCATTAAAGGCCTAGAAATTAACTGGATACTTAAATAAGGACTGACGTTGGACCTATGCAGCTATGACTATAACAGTCAGAAGTAGATGTTGAAAGAGAGAATGAGTTAAAAGGCAAAACGTCCAAGGTAACCGACATAGCCCGAAGAATTGCCAAACTTAAGTGGCAGTGGGCAGGGCACGTTGTTCGCAGGACAGATGGCCGATGGGGCCGAAAGTTTCTGGAGTGGCGACCGCGTACCGGAAAACGTAGCGTTGGAAGGCCTTCCACAAGGTGGACCGACGACCTTGTGAAGGCCGCAGGAACCAGTTGAAGTGGAGGTGCTTGGGGGAGGCCTATGTCCAGCAAAGTCAAAGTCAAAGTTGAGGGACGCCTTTCGGCTGAAATGATGATGATAATGATGTTATTCATTTATCTGGGAAACAGCAAATAAAGGCAGTTTTCAGAAAACAATATTTAACAAAGAAGGAACAACCGTAAAATTATACATGCCGTTATTGAAATTAGCCTGTAATTTGGTTACGCACTACCAATTTATTCGTAACATATTATTTAATGGTTCTACTACAATGGACAGGGAAATAGCATGATTTCTCTCCGATTTATATAATTTTTTTGTCGGAACTAACGCTTGCATAGTTTAACTACATAATGAGAATCACGCAAGAACATTTTGTATCTAAGTAGGTACTACATTTCTAAACTTAGGTCTTTTGAAAGACTGCATATAGGTTATGCAAATGACTGTTCTAACCACGCCAAAAGGGTACCAATTCTGCATAATATAATAACTGATGTCCATTTAGAAGTACCTATAGTTAATTGTGCGTTTTTATCATTTCTAATGTGCCGATATTATCGTCGACGTCCTATAAACTGTATGGAGATATGTGCCACGTGGAAACGTTATCTTGGATGAAAATTTTAAAGCGTTTTCATATATTTCCATACATTTTACTTCCTTGTTTATCGTGATGCCGTTACGTGGACGTCCACGATAATATCGTCACTTTAGAAATGATGAAAGTGCCAATGTGACAATGGTATAAAGTTGATGCGTGGACTGCTAGCAGAAGTTAAGGATCTATGTTTGATAAAACTTTATCAAATGATTCAGTGCAATAGTCCACAAGCTATTATATATTTATTAGCTTATAACACAGAAGATAGATATCACAGAATGTTATTGAAAAAAAAAAATGTAAGTAGATAGTGTCTATGACAGAAAACATAGGAAATAATTACCAAGGATCATAGCACGTCGTTTTGTTTTAAAGGTTAAAGTTACATACCTTACTTTATAGCTTCCCATAAAAAAGCCGTACAGTAAAAAAAAATAACTTAAACTTATTTTCTTAGTAAAAGTTTTATTTCTTTGATGACCACATGGTATCAAACGTGGATGTAGTATTTTATTAGTAAACAACACGTCATCTGTAATGAACTTTACTTTATTACCACAGGAATTCGTACGAGTGTAGTTAGTTACAGTAATCCGAATTAATTACCAATCATACATATTAATCATACATATTATAAAAAAAAAACTGTTTGTTTGTTCTGAGACCGATCTTTGTGTATTTTTATAATTGAAGTTAATTGGTGTTTTGCACTTACCTTAAGTGATGTACGTGTTCGATTTTGTTATAAACAATATCCTTGAGTGATTTATGTGTTATGAACTACGTAATTGCATATCTAAGGATAAATACTTCCCAGTTTTGATCAGTGCTTTTATATTTTTGCATACTTTCTTGAGCTTATGACATGAAGATTATCTAGTCTTTACTTTTATTTTATTCTAGGTGCATCGTCTTTAATTTTATTTTATGCAATATAATGTCTCCTGCTTATCTGGCTAATCTCCGTTGAGATTGGTCACCGTGACTGAAATCGCTCGGGAGGCTATACTATTCAAAAAAATATTTAATGCAGTCTGTAAGCGCGGTCATCAATGCCCATTTCAACATTACGAATGGCTTTTACCTGTAGGCAGGTATAGACGGACAGTTTGAAGAAAATAATCATTATTAAACGGTAAGACTGATATGCAATACGACATCCACAAAAACATACCTGATTTACAGTTACATACAGCATCCTATCATCATAATTCCTCTCATCCTCTCACCGGACACACATCACATCTACGTAATTTGATGACACTAAACGGAAGGAAGCCGGTAAGTAAGTAGCCGTCACATTAGTATGTGACTGACGTCCGGGCCTTCACCCACTTACTATATCATATAGCCGTGGTCACTGTGATCGTAAACGTAATTTGTCACATACAATGTGACGATGTGGCCTTGCTGTTATTGGGAGTAAGTCTTCATTCTATAAATCAATGGTTTGAGATAAGATAAGATAAGCAGTAACAAAAAAAACTCACAATAAAAAAGGGAAAATATTGATGGCATAAAATGCAGCTATGAACTGACTGAACCACTGTGAAATAAACCTTTCAATATGAAACTAATTTTAAATGTATTTTTATTTGTAAAAGTTGGCTTTTGGATTTTATTGATGTTAATATTAATTTATTATCAACGATTTTAGTTGGAACCTATTTCTTTAAGAAAAACTGTGAACAGAACATTGAACTTGATTCCCAAAATATTTCCTCGAAGTCGTAAGTTGACATAACTTTTATGTGAAATGAAATTCGTATAACACGGCGCCCTTGACCTTGGCGCCACAATTTCGTCTGAGTGTCACATCAAGAGATCGTTCAACTCTGTCCTACAGTTGTTCACTGCTGAGTGAGAACCATACAAGGTCGATAAGTTAATTGTATCAGAGCATTGTTTGAGAAATGCATTGTTTTGATAATTTTACAGATTTTTTATGTGTAGATATGAGAACTTATTGTTTGAGTGGTCACAGTTTTATTTATAAAAAAATTGTAAATTGTGCATAAAAGTTACTGTAACTGTACATTTTTTTAATTACCTAGCTTTCTTTCGGGTTTATCCGCGTGGTACCCATATCGAAAAAAAGCCTATGCGTACCCAGGGTTCAAAGTATCCCCATACTAAATTTTATCAAACTCGGTGCAGTCGTTTCGGAAGTTAGCCGGAACAAACACAGACAATATTTTGAAATTTGTTTTTTTTTTGTTACAAAAACTGTAGGTGTACATTATTAAATTATACATTGAAATTAATTTAGTAAAAAGCTGTTATTTTGACATTACAAATGCCCACTTTCATTTTATTTATTTGTATAGATATAAATGCAGTAAGAATTGATAAGGTTACCAAAGAGGTCACCGAGTGCATTAAGAAAGAAAATGGCGAAAATGTGAAAATTATGCAAATAAAATAGGCACTTAATTGTCTTGCAAATGACTACAAATTTAATTCATGTGAATACTGCTAAAATGTAAAATCTTTAAAAGTTTGGCAAATGAAAAATACGAGATAAGTTCATTTGAGTTGACCGTTGCGTGGCTTCGGCAATTTATATGCTACTCACATACCTAAAGTTAAAATCTCATAAAATTCTTCATACTTATTTCGCCACCGCAATTCATAAATAGACGAACTAGAATTCTCGCAAAATCGTCCTCTAAAACGACGTAACAAGCCAACTAGTTATATTCATCAGATAACTCGGACCACCGTAGTTTTTCCCTAACACATGGGGTCACAAAGTGTTGCGAGATCATTGCAAAACGCAACAATGACAAACTGTCACACGCACTTAAACACAAGGCATGGATGTAAGTAAGTGTCTGAATGATTCCTTTTATTGCAACATAGTGTAACGCAAGCACAAAAGTGTAATTTGGTCGTAATTATGTGTGAGGACAGTTAGGGACGCGCGTCGCTGACTGTGCCTACATACTACTCTTATGCGACCTGTTTTAGAGCGAAGGAAGTTCGTGTTGTGGTTTTCTAGGTAAACGACCAAATGTTTAAGTACCTACTAAAATAATAAAACTAAAGAGTCTGTTTGAACGCGATTAATCTCTGGAACTAGCAGAAGCATTAAAAAAATAATTGCTTTGATATTCTTGAGGTACGGCCATTGATATTATATAAAGTACGGCCCTTAGAAGCCAAGCAAAAAGATAACTAAGTACCTAATAGCGGGCAGTAAAAGTGGCTGTTATATAAGTAGGTTTTTGTGGTGTCTCACGACTTCACGCTAGCGAAGTTGCGGGCAGAAGTTAGTGTATTTATAAAAATATTTAGTGCTTAGATTGTATTGTGTATTGTGTGAAATAATGTTCGTAATAATTAGATTTTATCACATTTAATTATACGAAATTAAAAGAAAGAGGAAGCACATATGTACCTACTGGCTGGTAATCGTTATCTGTATACAAAATTACTTTTGTAATCATTATTAATCGGATCGTCTTTTGTTTGTTTAGATGAGTTCTTTTGATTGGTCAGCTTGTTTTCCGTTTGATATTTCTTATATGATATCAATGTATCATTTATTCATCATCAGAAACAGTTTTTAGACAGTTTAAAATACAAATTTTTTTTCAGGTAAATATGTATCTACTAAAAAGTATGTTAACACTACTTTTACTTACCCGAATAAGGACGAATTAAGTCTATGCCTATAGCAAGTCTTATTCTAATAATAAATTTTGAATGTTTATTAGGTAGTTTTTCTATACTAGAACTGTCAGACATCAATTTTATTCTACGGACAAAAGATATCTGAAGGCCAATTCTCGTAATTTAAAATGTTCAAAATCTAGTCGCAGTCTCATCTCAATGACAAACAAATGTCAAAAACTTGTCAAAATGTAGGGAAATTAGAAGTATTTTTTGAGAACCTGAAACTGAGATCAGACTGTGAACGTTCTTAAAATTACGGGAATTGCCCCTCTGACTTTGGTGAAATCAGTCCTAAAAGGTTTCAGTAGAACTACTATTGGAATTCTGCCAAATAAGCGGCTTTATGTAGCGTATGCGTCATCTTGAAGATAGGCTAGTATTTCAGCACTAGCTGTCAAGAGCAGAGTGGCGCAGTGGAAGCGTGCTGGGCCCATAACCCAGAGGTCCGTGGATCGAAACCACGCTCTGCTAGATACCTTTTTAGGCGACACTTGTTTTCATTTTTGAAGATCCTTTTTGATTTTCTCTTTTGTGAATATGTTTTTTGCACACCTAGCATTGACATCTCAAGAAAATTCGAAAAATGGGCTCTTCGAAAAAGCCTTGTCACTTAGCTTGCTTCTGCTTTGTAACTAACTTCTAATATCCTTGTTTATAAATATTATTATGAGTCAGTATACATACACTACCACGCCGGGAAAGCTGCTGGGAATCTCGGAAAATCCCGAAAAGTTTGTTGTTGACGTTCGAGTCAGAATTTTAGTTCGTGTTAGAAGAATAGGAGAAGACTCGCCCATAAGACGACCCACTGACACTATATTTAATAAAAAAACAAGCCTAGCTGTAAATAAAATCTAAACAAACATCAGTGCAGACCCATCGAGGAAGAATCATCTTTAACAATATGAACTTATTAACAAAAACTTGGAAAAGAGATATTTACAATTTTCTATCTTTTCGTTGTCATTATTTTATAATTACAAAAAGATGCATTATTGACGTTTTAAAAACTGCTTCCGGGAAACGCAAAGATATTACCAAACACGGATTATACCAAACGCGGGTTTGTTGAAGTTTGTCCGTATGTTATGAAAATAATTCTGAAGGAGGACTCGTTAATTACACAGATATAGATACACGTCCTATTTCGCGTGCCAAAAATCGCACCAGCTTACGTGCAAAAATCGTAAGCCGCCACTTTCGCGCTCAGTCCTGTGTACTGCTGGCGGGGTGAGCGTGAGCGCCGGCGCTAGGCCCCGGGGGTGGGACAAGGCGGGTGCCGCAAGCGGCGTCTTTGAATCGATTCGATATTCCTATCACTAAATAGTGCTTGTGACGTTGTAGTAGGTAGTCAAAAAATGGCACGCTTGGTTTTCATACAGATCGTGATATTTGCATTATCTAGGTCTATCTATATCTGTGGTTAATTACATAACATAATATCATGCCTGTTTTATCGTTGGGGTAAGCAGAGGTGTAAAAGCAAATCAAATCATTTATTGGTTTGCAAACATGGGAATTGTCATCATTCCACCCGAAAGACGTCCACTGCTGGACATAGGCCTCCCCCAAGCACCTCCACTTTGATCGGTTCTGTGCATCTCGCATCCAACGGGTTCCTGCAGCCTTCACAAGGTCGTCGGTCCACCTTGTGGGAGGCCTTCCAACGCAACGTCTTCCGGTACGAGGTCGCCACTTCAGAACCTTTCGGCCCCATCGGCCATCTGTTCTGCGAGCAGTGGGTAATTATTATAAGAGTCCTCCATGCTCTACCGTCACATGAGCATGCAAAACATATTATTATTTAATTTATACAAATTTAAAGATATTATAATTAAAAACAAACAATTACGAGAATTAAAAATACAAAATACAAATTAATGTCAAATCGTTTGAATTACTGTAAAAATGTCACAATAATATAATAATGGCAAATGTCAATTAAGGTTAAGTACAGTTATTTATAAGCACTACTAACACCCACATTTCGATAGCTTAATATGAGCTTATTGCATAAATCGGACACAAAATCAGATTTCAGACTGCAATTGAGAATAATGTAGTAAAAAATTCGATAACACTTTCGTATGACCGAGTCGCAGATCGACCCTTTATTGAGCAGTGGGATTCGCGCTTGTGACCACTACTGTACACTAAAAAGGCAGTTTCTTCGTTCTGCTATTGGCATAAATACTATTACTTAGTAAATCAAATAAGATTAGGTTCCTGTATGAATAGAAAATGGACCTAGTTTATGGTTTTAGCCGGCAATTTCCAAAGCTTGCTCAGGTTAATAACCTCTTGGTTGAAAACAATACCGTTAACGTTTACGTTATGTAAATAAATAGCTTATTATGTCATTTACTATTTTTTGATGTTGTAATTTAGTTTTCAATGCTGTTCCCTAACTCAAAATATGGACGTGTTTTCCAAATTCGAGTTTTCTTTGAATTCCGTAATATATGCGAGTGAGAAAAAAAGCAGAAACGGAATTTCGCAAATGTTTTTTTAGAAATCTCCTTTCTAATTTTCTTTAAACTAATTAACATAAAAAACAAAAGAAAAAATCGTAAAGGAAACTTACAAAATGAACAGCCATAATTTTCACAACACGATTTGACCCGCGCACTATAATGTTCAGCGAAACAATGCGCGCACGTCGATCCGCGCACACTTATATGAGACTCGCGGGTTGCGTGCGCGACGCATAGGGATAAATTATACACCTGGCTTTGTGGTCAGATCTAGGAACTTTTTGGAAAAAATCTGTTTCCGAATTGGAGTACTTCTGTATCCTATGGAAAGGCTTTGGCTGTTACGGTGATAATCATGGATAATAACTAAGATTTGCCAGTTTTCAGGAGATGCAAATGAGTTCTAGAGGATGCAGTTTGTTGATAAATAAATAACGAATGATGATGTCTGTTTATCAAAATACTATGGTCGTAAAGTTAAATACAGATCATTACAATCCACATAGCTACAGGCCTCTTCACAGTAAAACAGAACCTGGTGTAAAAGGTGTTTGTGTTCTATAAAGTAGAAGAACTAAATGTAAGGTTTTCCTCACTGTAGCTAAGATCATGTTTTTCATCTCACGTTCATGCGTAAACTGAGGTAGAGGCAGATGGGTTGTGGTGTTCTAAGGCCAGTAACCGATGACCAATAGCATCATATTTCTATGCAGATGTGACCAAACGATTTTCTGCTTTATACAGATAGTGTTATACTGTGACTGTGTGCGCTGTGCGGAAAAAAAATTTCATGTGCCTAAAATGGCGATTGTCTTTTATTTTTTCAACTGCTATTAATTGAAGAAGCAACTATATAAAAAGCAACAACTGTCAAACTGAATAAGCTTCTCCATGGGACCAACATCGTAATTATGAAAAAATATCAACATTCTAATAGAAATCTACCAAATATATAGGATGACTGTTAAATTTTTCGGGATTACAATATTGGTCCCATGGAGAAAGTTGTTCAGTTTGATAATCTGTACCGCACCTTTAATTTTTACCACACATTTCTGATAGATTACCCCGACTTGCATTCCTCCTCCCGACAATTTCGTGGGTTTCGAACCCAGGCAGCCGCTTTAATTTGTATAAATAATTTCATCACCATTGCTCTCAAAACGGTGAAGGAAAACATTGTGAAGAAACCGGCATGTCCAGAACCAAAAATTCAAAGACATGTGACATCTATCAACCCGCACTGGGCCCGCGTGGTGGGTTACGATACGACCCACTTCCTCTCAAAGAGAGAGGAGGCTTGTGTCCCAGCAGTGGGAACATTATAGGCTGATGATGCTTTCTGATACATACTGTGTACAGAATTCTGTTACCAAAAGTGTCAATTCTAAGTTTCGTAGTGTAAGAAGCAAATGTGCACATTTATAAAAATTCTATTATAGAAGACTATTACCTATACACCGTGACTTTTTAGTCGTCTTATAACGGCAGACCACTTCATGTATCCGATGACTACTATACATTCATAACAAAAAAAAAGTGGTATTTAAGAGAAAAAAAAAGAAAAAAATATTCAGTATTATGATGCATAAGTGACATAACGTAGTTGAAACATTCTGTTGCGAGCGAAGATCTATCTACTCGACTCGTGCGATGGTTAGGTATGTTCTACTGTTTGATACGTAAACATTATTAACAGGATGTTTCATAATTCTAATGTATTATTTATTTTTATTTGTACCTATTATCTTAATTAATGGTTTAAAAAAAACGCCTAGAGGTATTTTATGTCGGATACATTGAGTGGACCACCTTTGTCAGACGACTAAAAAATCACGGTGTATAGAAGACTACGATACAGGTACTAGGTCAATTTGTAACAGAGTCAAGAACAATAGAGATCAGGTAAGTAATGCCCATAAAGATGATCTAAATAACTAGGTACATACTTGCACAAAAAACCTGTTCAGTGAATTCAGGTTGACTCACTTGAGAATTGAGTGGATAATCTAGGCTCTGCAAACCAACTATGTTATGAATTGTGTATTTTTTTAATTTATTGAAGTCCATATCAACTGTCGTTTTCCACTTTCCTTTACTTGTTATTGTGATTGTTTTGTTATAAGATTTTCTTGTTTTTGCCAAATAAGATTGTTTTTCTTTCTTATTTACCCGGTGTCTCTTCGTAAAGCACTTGGTCGATATTTGACCAACACTTTTCAATCCAGTCCAGCATCCTTTATCTATCGGTGGATTTGAATGAAGCAGACGCTTATTGCCCGATGGCCGATCCAGTATCACTGGATTCCAGCGCTGTGGATTAAAATACTAGACCAATGTAAATCAGTCTGTAGTAGTGTGATTTGCGACCAACCCTTGATCATTAAAGACACCTAACAGTTGGTTAGACCAAGTAGCCGCCCTCACAGGACGTCCACTCTGAGAGAAGCCAGAGAACTGAACGAAGTGGAAGAACATCATTCATAAAGTCACGAAAGCCTTTCAGGAACGCTACCTTCAGTAATGAAGTGCAAAATTTATGAAGAAACCAAAATAATGAACATTAGACAGTTATATATTTACAATAAATTTATTTTCATTCGTAAGGCACTTAGAAAAAGTATACAGACTAACTTATCGTTTATTAAAGTAAAACCAATGAACCAACGTAGCAGTTGCCGAGCTAGATTTCTGATTTTAGGTACCGAAGATGAGAACTAAGTTTGGCAAAAAATGTGTTAACTTTTGAAAGAGCACAATTATATAATAAAATACCTTCATGTATAAAAGGGTTGCACTCATTCAATGCATTCAAAACTCAATTAGCTGCATATTAAATCACAAATAACACCCTTCCTGAAAGTTGAATGCATTGGATGGGTGTATCATAATTGTTACCGTGACGTCAGTGACGAACTTTATATAATTTACTTTAAGCATTGTTCTCATGTTTGTGAATTTGTGTGTTTTTTGAGAATCTTTAAACCTAATGAAGTACGCGAACAAGAAGACCTGGTCTCTAATTATGATCAAAATTGCCAATCAAAATAAAGTATGAGCCTCCATTCTTGGTCTATGACAGAAGAATTTGATGAAACACAAAGAATTGATTTAATTACTAACAATAAATTCTTGAATCATGACTATATTCCATATATCTTCATCACCATATTGACAAGAACTAGGAAACATTGAAGTATTAAAAGATAAGTAAGCGATGATTGTAGACGAATGATTATATGCACAAACAAACAAACAAGCAATTTCCTTGGTTCTATGTAGTTGGCAGGATACCAAAATCGGTAAGGTTTATGAGAATATGAGAGACATTGTGGTGTTATGATGGTCGGTAGTTAAACATTAGTTTACAGACACTATTATTGTCATCTTTGTCTTATTCTATTACTTTCTCTTTACCCGTTTGCTTACTAGTGCCGTAAAATAGTTCTATACAGGAAAGTCAGGTGTAATCATATAGCGTTAAGTTTGTTATGTAAACTTTAGGGAACTACTTCAAAATTTAAACTATAGTAGGTGCTAACCGACGAACATAACATATCCCTGCACTCATCGATCTTAAGTAAATATTTTGCCAAAAACTATTATGATTTAGTAACATTTTAGCTCACGTATCTAGTGCCTGATCTTTACAATTTCTACAAAACGTATAACGCCTACAAGATTCAATGAAGCAATGCAGCATTGATCTTCACCATCTGCCTAAGCTTCCCCATCTACGTTAGGGTCGGCTTCCTGCCTAACCGGATGCAGCTGAATAGGTTTCCATTCCAGCCTTACCGGACCCAGCTGAATGCCAGAATTTTACCACACAACCCAGTTACTATTATTATGGGTAACACGAACCCTCTTGGTAACTCTGGTCTTGCTGACTTACTGACTGCTCTCGCCTGTTTTGACTGAATGCCATAAAGCAATGATTTTTTTACAGAATAATAATATTAACTACTTGTATGTCCCTATGTTTTCCTTTTTGTTGATATATTATTTTTATATGCACTAGAACCTCAAAAAATGCAGATTTAAACCGCCTAGAATTTAAGGCCTAGTGTACAAATTTGACAACTATAAATGCAAAATGAAAAACATAGGGACACAGTATATACTACTCTTATTCAGATTATGAAATATCGGTCAGTGGGTCGTCCTAAGGATCTTTTAAATTGGTTCAATATTGGAGGAGCAAATAGGCTAGAGCCAAGCCTCGAATTATGACTTTTCACTTAGGCTTTTTCAAAAGTCTCTCCGACCGCATTACCTCTTAACGAGTGACAAGGATCAATTTACAATGTAACAAGAAACAAATTTACATGTATAAACTTTTTACTTTTCCCACAGTGAAAGTTTCATCTGAAAAGCTGCAATGTTCTGAATGATAGGCAGTGATAGTGAAGTGCATTAAAAGCATGCTGATCTAATTTATTGTCATGTACCTATTTATCAAACTAATGTCTTGATCAAACTACCACTATCATCTATAATGACTACCTACCCTTTTATTATTATTATTTAATTCAGGCACAGTGATCCATATTTGTATGTTTGTAAACTTAAAAATTATGTTAGTATACGTTTTTCGATAAGTTACTTCATAACAATATGAAAACGAGACAATTAAGCCTAATTTACATACAGTTTCAACTAATATTCGTATGACATAATATTGTGTCATTGACCCGTCAGTGTACAGACAATACAAACTGCATATTTCTATCTTTACCGGAATTTTTTGGAAATTACGTAAAGAAGACAGTTATTGTGGACTAACAGATAACGTAACTGTAATAAGTCGTCCATTGTAGGTATTCTATTGTTCCCTTTACAGTGGAGAAGTCACAATACGGCTGTCTTAAATGGAGTAAGTAGTAACGTTCAGTGCCAGTATACTTAGTTTAAGGGCAGTGTATGCATGTCAGTTAATTTTAAATTTGAAATACGGGAAAAAGTTTTGTTATAAATAAGGGATGTCCTTTATTTGTATCTTATTTTCTTTTTTTGGTAAATATTTACCCAGCTTCCTTATTGCGAAACACACTTTGAACTAAAATCATTTTGAAGGATATTGCTAATATATATCCTAAAAATGTATCTGCTCAACAACGTTAATAACGTAATGAATGTTGTGGAACTGTCAAAATGCCGCCATTGCTACTGTAATTAGTGTGTTACGTAATGAACCCGCCAAATTTAAAAAATCTTGAATTCATTCATTCACTGATAGACAACACACAAGCTAAACAACTCGGTTTAGAAGTATGACATTTTGTACAAGTGTGAGCGTGAGTGTGAACGAAGGGTGAGCAACAAGAAATAATTTGAAAATTTGTCCCCAAAGGGGTTCCATAAGAGGATATCAGTTTATTTGGTAGTTCGTAATTTTTGCCCTAGGGAAATCTCCTTAGCCACATGTTGCAATGACGATGTAAGTATAGATACAGCGTATGATTTTACATCTCTATGCACACTAAACAAAAAAAAAATAAAAAAAATAGTAAATGTTGTTGCGGTTAATTACAACAATAGTGTACCTTTAACAGATCAACTGCTAGATGGGCTGACTATTTTGCCAAAGCAGACAAAAAAAATAAATTAAAGAATATTTTCAATATCATTATTATGAAATGCCTACATCCTGCATTTGATGGTAAGATTGAGGATATATTATAGGTTGTATCTATTACTCATTGAAAATAAATGAAAATTCTGGGAATACTAATGCATAAGGGTTGAGGGGCTTGTGGCTAAGTAATAGCAGCCACACGGGTCGATCGATCTGGTTAACCATTTTTACATACCAAGACCTCTCCGTACCACGGAAAGCACGGTGCCGTTGGTCCCGGCTGCCATTCGTGGATCTTTGACAGTCGTTACGGGTCGTCAGAAGCCCGAAAGTCTGTCAACCAGTCTTACCAAGGAGTAGCGTATTATCCAATATCTGGGTTGTGGAATTCCGAAAATACTGGTATTCAGCTGCATCTGGTTAGACTGGAAGCCGACCCCAAAATAGTTGGAAATAGGCTAGGCCGATGGTGACTAATGCATAAGAGTATTTTGGAACTATAAAATAAATCCTAACATAAAAATTTGAAAAGTGATTTTTTCAAATGAACTATGCAGGATGAAATTGAATACATGCGACAAATCGAAATGGGAGATTGTACTCATCATTATGAACAACTTTTACTATGGGACCAAACCTGAAATCGCGAAAAAAAAACAGCTGTTCCCTACATTTTGACGAGTTATGCGAACATAAATGTAGGGAACAGCTGTTTTTTTTTTTCAATTTCATCCTGTATAAATTACAGAGTATATGTGCCGACTATGGGTTTTGCCAATCTTTGACTAGCTACTAAACAATTGGATATACGAAGTTTTATTTATCGTCGTATTGTCGTCTCCGCCTTGTATCCTGCAAATAAAAAAAAATAATTAAAAATACGTTAGCTTGAAAAGCGAGTTAAGCCAGAATACTATAGGTAAACTGCGGTAAACACAATAATGCAAGTTTTAAAGGTGTTTCCTAGAACCTTATTGCCAGTCAGTATTCCTTTGAACCTTTACTGTTGACTCACAAAGTTTGGTGACGAGTTGCGTATTTTTATCGCGGCGATTTTTTCGCGCACTACATTTTCAACGCTCTGTTTAGCGCCGAAAGTTCAAAATCCAATAGTGTGTTTTCTTGATGAGCTGGGATGCGCTCTGTTGGATTCTCAATCCTCGGCTCTATTCCGAGAGTTGAAAATCCCATGCGCGAAACAAAATCGCCCATTTTTACTTGCTCTGCGGTCAGTTACCTGGTTCCTGTAAGCATCACCGGGTCGGATGTTTGTAGTGACGTATGTGTATATGCGTCAAGAGGATTTGTTTGACCTGAATCAATTCGGATTACTGGGGATTCCAGAAAGGGAAAGGATTTGCATGTTTTCTGTGTGGTCCTTGAGTAAGTAGATTAGAAGAGGGTCTTTGGTATCTTATGCTAAGTTTTAAGCAGGTTTGTTTGGCGAAATTGTTATTAAAATCGCGAAAGAACTTGGCGAATAAGTACTAGACCGAAAAAATAAGATATATTTTCATTGGATCCCACTTTTGAATCCCAGCATCTTGACCGTCACGACTCTTTTGTTATGTAAGTAACAAAAGTATTTACCTACGTTTTAACGTCTTTCCGACCGACACTACTCGAGTGTTTTTTTTCTATGATTTTTTCTTTTTTTAACTGTCCAGTGGCCTAGGCCTAGCGGGTTACAAGAAAAATTGATCTTGAATTTACGGTTGCTAATAGACTTTATAATACTAAAAGAGGCTTTGAGGCTCTTGTAGACAGGCGTGACGCGACTCTAGTACAACAATTTCTATGAACACTTCATAGAAATTGTTCTAACAGAATCGCGTCCCAACGTCGTGTCGCTCCTGTCTGCCTTTGATTCAACGCTTAGGGCATTCAATAATATAATCCTTCTAGGTGCATGTTACTCTGAGATAGCGTAAATTATGTTAAATGCTCTATTTATAATCAATAACGCACGTAAAAAAGTGTAACATGCGTTACATCTATAACATCTGACCATGTGAAAATGTAAATATGTACAAACACGTGGTATTGGTAATAGTTTGTATGATAAAGACGTCATTAATTAATTGTACTGCGCACTAAAATCTAGGGTTTAAAATAAACAAGGCGTGGGCGATTTGTATGTATGGGAAACTGTGACTAAAGGTATAAAGTATTCGATAGTAATTGGTGTTCATTTTTTTATAAGTTAGTAGTTATTTTTTTTATAACTTAGATGACTAAGGCCCATTGTCTATAACGCTCTCAAAAAGTAACGTATTACAAGCACAAATCACCAATGAATAGTCACATCACTAGTATTTACACATCATTAGTATCTAAAGACCGTTTACAGTTATTTTACCTTTGACATAAACCTTATGGTGTAGAGAATAAAGGTCACTGTGATATAAAATCAGAGGTAAAATACTATTACTATTACTAGTGGAGTATAATTAATGTCCGTTCACAACTGTGAACGCATTTAATTCCGATCCAGCCTGTCCCTTGCTGCTCTCTCCCAGCGACGCCCTAAGACGAGGTCCGTACCCTACAGGTGGTGCCCTTAGCGTGTAGTCGCTTAGTTTTAAGTTTTTTAGCCCTGGCTGGAGGCCTTAACTAAGGCATCCACAGGCAAGTCCGGTTAAGCAGTAAACATCCTCATAGGATGAACTAGGAGATGCCATTAAAAAAAAAAAACGCACTATTATTTTAATGGAGGTCCGTTAGTAGTTTATTCTCTGTCTAATTTGAATAAATGACTTTCGAAGTGGTTTTCAATGAAATTAATGTGTCATACCATACACAGAGGAGATAGGGTCCGGTTGTTAGGTACACACGGCTACACATCAAGCTATGCATTTCCAGTTTGAGTTGACCTCGCATTGTATAGGTTTTTCGTACAATCAGAAGTCAGCTTATACTGGTTATGTATAGCTTGATGTGTAGCCGTGTGTACCGTGATATACCGAAAAAAGTGACAAAGCCAGATAAGCCATCGATTAGTAATACTGTTTTTAGAGGGATTCCCTATGTGAGTGTTATACTTGAATCACTGTCTATAGGTACATACCTATTGCATTGTATGCATATTATTTCCCGTAAGAGATTTATAGTTATTTAATAATATGATTGTAAATTTCCCTGTTTCCCTTGTAACAGGGAAAATTAAAATGAAAGGAAAGTTTGCACAGGATGTAGTAAGTACTTAACTGTACTTTAATTCTGTGAAAGTTGTTCATGACTCACTTTGATGTCAGTAAATGTTAATGAAGCACTAATTAATAAATAATAAGTGCATAATTACTAAACGAAGAAAGATAAAAACGGTAGAAGGAACTTTGGCAGACCAATAGCTAGGTGGGTAGACGACCTACAAAAGATCGCGGAGAAGACTAGGGGGCCTAAAAAGGCCACTTTGGCAGAAACATAAAACAATTCATATCACGCAATTCGTCTGTTTTACAGTTTCACACCTCTAAATCCTTGAAGCGTTAGACAGAGGTGTACCTATAGCATTTTACAAATCTCCATACAAAACTGTCATACAGATCAAATTGCGTGATTTGAATTGTTTTATGATTCTGCCAAAGTGGCCCTTTTTGGCCCCCAGTTAAGCATAGCACAAAAGAGAGGAGGCTATACTAATTACTTACATCAGACTTTACACTTTTTATTTGATCGTTATTTTTGTTTTTATCTGATGTATCTGGTGTTGGTACTGTGTGTCTTTTAGTCTGTGCTAAATAAACGTATTTTCTTTATTTCATTCTGCCGATCGATTCTGTAAAGATCTCACCCTGAAAACTAAGGTGAAGTGAGGTTCAAGTGAGGTGTCATTCCACCTGATGCTTTAGGGATTGACACTATTGACAGCTCACTTCACCCAAGTTTTCACGTTGAGATATTTACAGAATCGCTCCGCTGCACCTTATAAGCATAGTATTAATAAACCAAGTTGCTTTTCGTGTCCGTCTGTGTGACCGCTTAGATTTTCTTAACTACGCAATGGCTTTACATGCGGCTTTCGTCACAATTTAGAGCATTTATTTCGGAAGGTTTAAGTGCAGCATGCAACTTAGAAAATGCACAGGCCTCAAATTTTTTGAAATTTATGTTTAAAAAATATCGTATAATTAAGTGAACCACTCCTCATCGTTACGTTTCTTTACCGAATTTTTTATCCACATAATACATTTCAGATCATGTTTCAAGATAATCTAAACAGTTTGATGCTATCGACTCCCGCGCAACGCATATTAAAAGGTAGTACACGTACCTATGCTATGTTTCACATATTTTTAGATGTTTTGCTTCCTCAAAATTAGATTAGACACTGTTCAAAACGAGTTTGTTTTTGTGCACTGATCCTTAACTGTTTTTTTCGACTAGGAATAGTCCAATAGTTAGGTAGGTACTACAGCCTTTTCCTATTGACATACTCATCCACATTGTTGTTTTGTTTTTCCTAGTTTATGTTACTCGTGTGTATAACAGACTGTTCTCTTATAATAATAATTTCAGTCTAATCAGAGCGTAGTTACAGGGAATAAAGCTGATTAAGTAGGTGTCAGAATTCAAATAGGTGTTCATTCACTACCTCTTGGTATATATATCGACGGTTAAAAGGAAGTAAGCGACATTTTGGTCAAAAATGAGTTACATAATGCTGGCTCCTACATAAAATTTTCCGTTCTTTCGAATGCGCTTACTCCCATGGCTCTACGATGACTTTTTTGGCGTTTAAACCCTAGTAAAAAAAACATAAATGACAAAAATACGTCAGTTTTTCTAAAATTTAAGACTTTGAACGGCTCTCCTGAACATTTAATTTTTTGTCACTTATACCCTATTTCCCCTTAACCGTCGATATCATTCTGCTGTACGGGTGTAGGTATGTCACTGAACTCCTCCTAATGGGCTGGACCATAGAAATGTAAACATATCTATGGGCTGGACCGATTTAGATTTTTTTTGTGTGTTTGAGTGTCCCTCTATGGTTAAGATTCACAATGAGACCCGGTAGGTGGCGCTGCGTTCGGGTAGGACAACGTCTGTCAGCAGGACCGCTAGTACGTTGTAGATATAAATGTAGACCTGTAATGATGTTGTCTTCGTCAGCTACTCACTCATGTCCCTTAATCATTCCATGTTGGATATTTCAGACAATTAAGTCAGATTTGGTTACGTTATTTTTCTACCAAAAATTCAGGATAAACTCTGAAGTAAAAAGCAAACCAAACCAAACCAAAAACCAAACCAACCAAAAACCAGAATCAAAAACTTCTACTATAGAACCGTGGGATGATAATCTCTTGTGCTAATCAAATACATAGATTGACTAAATAAACATCCGTTGATAGTACCTACTTAATTTCTATAATTAATAATAATAATATAATAATAATATCCTTGGACATTTCACACAACTGTTTTCCAATATCCACGCGAACGAAGTCGCGGGCACAGCTAGTTTCCAATAAAACGTCAATCACATTGCAAAGTTTATTAGCATTAAGTATAAATAAATAATAAATAAAATTTTCGTCTTTAAAAGACGTTACTATCACATTCACTCACGCAGTTACGGCAAATTAATTCTTACAGTAATTGTGCAGATGTACAATTTCTTTACCTACCTCCGTCTTGCCATAGAGATCATTTTGCTTTCTACTAGTATTCTGGGAGGATTGTAGTCTGGGTTTGAAATTGTTATATCTGGTTGCACTCTTATTCTAAGGGTAAACAATTTCACCTTATGTGGGTAACCATAGCTATCTAGGTGTTATTTGAACAGTATTTTTTATCTCACTAAGAAAATATCGGTTTTGATATTGTCTTAGTAATATAAAAATACTGTGTAATTATTAGTGAAATGTGCTCCTGGCTCCGTCCGCGAGTTAAGTTTCTTACTCTCGGACGGAGCCAGGAGCACATTTCACTCTCTTGCTATCTAAACAGACATTGAGTATTCACGTCTCACTGCGTCGACTTATGTATCTCGTAGGAAATACCCAACTCGGCGGGGTTTACACCAGCAATGGCCGTTGCTATGGGCCTGGCCAGGGCCACGCCAGATACGGCTACAGCTGTCGCCATCGGCCTTGATGCTGCCAGGCCATGCTCACCGATGACTGCAAGACCTGAAATTCAAAAATACAATTAAAAATCAATGTTCATGGAAAGTTAAGTAGATACTTAATACCGATATACTACTATAATCTATGGTTAATACTGTTTTCAGTCCGAGTTTTGAACTAGAAGTCGTGTCTCAAAGCTACGTACTATATTTGAATTAAGAATTTGAGATAATTTTTAATTAACGGAATAACAAACCGAATGTCATACTCAAAAAAGTTCAAATTCCATTGCAAACAAAAACTTAGTATGACCTTTTTGTTACAAATTGTCACTCAAAATTCAACTTAAAATACATTTCCCTAAAGTAGATAACTGATTATTAAATGTGGCGATGGAATGTAATATTATCAGAGATTATGAAGACTGCTATTAGTAATAAACTTCTGTACCGATTTCCAATTGCTATATGACATGCATGAGGGTTAAGTAGCGACATCTGTCGATGAAATTGAACCATTGCTAAAGTAAATCAGCGACTAGTAGTGCCATCTACGTACAGACGCCAGCACATCAACCTACTACAATCTGTCAAATTTCTTCGATAGATTTTTAACTTTATCGCTAAAGTATAAGGTTCAAAGTTGATTGGGAAAATCTGACAGGTTTCGGGTAGGTTGATGTGCTGGCGTCTGTACATTCGTTGGCAGCACTCGTGTAATTTCTATCCAAAAAACTAGGTACGATTTATATTGGATAAAAAACTGAAATATGTAACTTACCAACAGGTTTGGCTTCAGCAATGGTTCCTTTTTCTATGAAGTCAGAATCAACGCTTTCGTCGTTTTCGTAGTCCGAAGCTTCGATGCCAACACCCTCTTCTGCAATCTAAACGAAATAGTTATTAGTGTTTGTTTTGTACCTAATTGTTTTGCTACAGAAAAATGGCATCAATTTCACAAAGTACTATTATGAAGTATTAATGCCATCATGATTCCACTTCGGAAAAGGATGGTGTTATCGGTCATGCTTATCTCCGTCTCTCCTTCCCACTAGAATCTTAATGGCATTAAAACGTCATATTAAGGCACCAGAAGGCCAAATTCCGTAAGTAAAAACGTTCAAAATCTAGTGGCAATCTCATCTCAGCGACAATCAATGTCAAAAACATGTCAAAAATGTAGAGTATTTTTGACAGATTGAAACTGAGATCAGACTGTGAACACTCTCAAAATTACAAGAATTGCCCCTCTGATTTATTTTATTGGTTTGTGCCTCTGATTTATGTTTGATGGTTTGGACACTAACTTCCAAACTAGGGCCTCTATAAGGTTGGGTGATTCCTGAATCACAACGCTTTGCAAATATACTGGTTAATGTAATATGATGCTATCAGTGCATAGAAAGCTCTTTGATCATCTAAGGAATATAAGTGTACATAATATGCAAAGTCTTATTAATATTTATTGTATAAGATAGATAGATAATGGGGTCTCATTCATAAACTTACATAGTCACTATCCTCTTCTTCCTTTGTTCTTACGTTGGCATTCTTCTTGAACAGCATATCAACGTCATCAACCTCTTCTATCAGCTTTATGATGTTCGAAGCAGCTTCACCCAAGGACGCCAGCTGATTCTTAAATCTAATCTTTTCAGTAGTCCCCAGGGATCCAGTCTTACGACCAAGATTATGCAATTTCAGCAGATTTGTTGAAAGTGTCTTAAGATTTTGAAGGTTCTTGGCCATGACTTTAGCAAGGAGGTTTTCATTGCTATTTTTGATGACATTTTCACTGCTGATGTTTTCTTCGGTAACTATTTTCTCACCAGTTATCGTGCCAAGGTTATCTTTTTTAATTTCCAAGTATTGGCCCTTGGCTCCTCCGTAGAATGGTAAGTATTGTACTGTTGCGCTATAAAGGTTACAAAGTTATGGGTAAATCTTTATGGTTTTTCTGTGGACTTTTTTATATTTTGTCTAGCTTGTTTGTGTAGGTGTGTATTAGCATTACTAAAACAATATTATCTAGACAAGACTATGAATCATAGTCTCGATGACCTAACAGTAAATCTACATTTGGGAAGTTGTGGGTGTACAGGAAACCAATTCTACTTAATTTGCTCAATTTTGCCGTAGGTAGTATATAGCGGGACCGTTACATTAGCGTCTAATCCACTTAGGATAGTGACCTATGATAAGAATGTTTGTATATTTTATGACCTCGAACTTTATTATTCATAACATAACTTCTACTTAATTCTGTTGCTAGACTGGCTTTTGGTGGATGAACTTTTATTTTTATTTATTTATTTATTCCCACCATACAATTATCTTTTTATATTTTAATCAATCATAATCATAAATTATATAATAGTAATATCCTACTGAACCCAACTAATTTAGAATATTTTTACCTTTACCATCGACCCGAGAGGAAGAAGAAGAATCACAATGAGCTTTTTTCATTATAGTTCAGATACATAATATAGCAAAATATTTTGATAATCTTCATATTAGTAGAATTTAGTCCAATCCGAATCATTCGTAACATTTATGATATTTTTTCTTCATTATTAAAGTCCGAATGACCATGACATTACTAGAAGTGTTAAAAAAAAACAAACCTGACTTCAAATGAAATTAACATTTATTGTACTCTGATCTTTTACATCAATCTTATATTATTCCAAGTTACATTGAATTCGAAAATCAATTTTAAGTTAAAAGTCAAAATTTATTTCCGAAAATATATCAATTAACATTTAATCTTACTTCCTAGTTAGTGATATATACCAATGAGATTGGTCTATTGATCTACAAATTCGTAAAGATAAAGTTCTGATTGCGCATGAGCCACGCCGCCAGGGCCTGCCACGGCAGTCGCAAGCGGCGCATGGAATATAGTTCCACTCTGGTTCCTCGCTATTACAACATGGGATATGGGATTTGCCAAAGCTGTCCCTTGAGAATTCAGAGCGTGAGCTATTGGTTTTATAAACAGCATGAATGTCGTGTCTTCCAGTTTCAAGGGAGTTTCCCGAAAATTCATGCCATCGTATATGAATAGATCTGATTTCTTCATTGATCTGCTCCACTGTCCATCTCGTCGCCATCCTCGTCCGTCGTAGAATCTAATAAGTGAGAAAGAGAATAGTTTAATGAGAAGGAAGACATGATGCATGTGGGTTAGTTAGAATTAACTATCGGTTGTTAGGATGGTAATAAATAATAGGACCAGTAGCAACAATTTTTCCTTCAGGTATAGCTTGTAATAATTGTGCAATAGAACCATCTATTTTACTTTGTTCCTGTAGACGATGAGCAACCGACGTGAGGTCGGCATCGGAAGATAATGCTACAATTCGTGCAGCTGGTCCGGCTACAGCGAGTCCTCCCGGTTGGGTGTAAGCTAGACCTCCGGGGCCTACAATCGCGGTTCCGCCTCTGCCAGCAGTCGCCACTCCTCCAGGCCCAGCGATAGCGACTCCTCCTCGCCTAACTTTCAGTCTGTTAATGAAGAAACCAGGCCCGGCTGGCTGTCTGTTTGATTGTTTGTTACCAAACAGATCTAAAAAGTGAAATCGCACGTCGCCATCATCACCACCAACGGTTTTAGTGTCTTGTGTTTTAGCAGGCTCCCGCTTCGTGGGTTTTGCAGTAGTAGAACTAGGCTTGACTGCAAAGAATTTATTTAGTTTAGCTGGGTCAATTTCTTGAAATTGACTTCCATGAGCAACGGTGCGTTTTTTAACTGCTCTCTTTTGCCTTGATCTCGCTTCTCTAGTTGGGTGCACAATTAAGTTTGCAGCTTTTTCAATGTCATCTTCATATTTTGTTACATCCTCAATAATTGGCTCATTCGATTTTTGTTTCCTGCAAACATCAGCGTTTTGACCGTACTCAACAAAATTGTTCCATCCTCCTCCATTCATAATACTGAGTAATGGGTCCCTTATAAGAACTGGAAATAATGACGCAAAGGGCCATTGAAAAGGTGGTAGACTAGGCAAAGATGGAAACGATGGAAATGGTGAAGGAGATGTTGGACCATCTTGTCGAGTATGCATTTTTGTAGCGTATTCCATCGGATTTATGTAATTGCTATACATATTGTTCATAGATGGCATGACAAGAACAGGCATGTTCATTAGGTATGGTCCGGGCATCATTGCTACTTGTGCTTGGCTTCCAGCTAATAGAGATGACAGCTGTCTTGAATATCTGGTATCATCTAGATCTCCATTGAAAATCGTATTACTCTCTTGCTGTTGTATATTGTTATGTTTTTGGTTCAGTTTTCCAGAAGCTATAACTTGTTGAAGTTTTTCCAATATTTCTTTATCGAGGACGTATTCTCCTCCCGACTGATGAGGGGCATTCCATTGGAATTGATTTCGCCTGCTTGGTTTCTGGAGACCTTCATTTATAGCTTTTATCTTTTCCAATATTTCCTTACTAATATCTTCGATCTCTCTGTTAGTTTCATCGTAAGCTAGTGACCTCTCTTGTTCTATTGGAGTTTGTATTAATTCATCAACTGATGTCGCCGCTCTGAAACGTATATCAGCTATTGTCAGTTTTTGTTTACCAATATTTGTGATACCTTTATCCATAAGCATTATAGTTTTAGCGTGTAAATCAGAAAGCGGTGTTGAAGCTTATAGCATAGTAATTAAAGTGAACCATACCTGAACTACTGCGGATCCCGTGTAGTTTTTCACTAATATTTTTAAGCTCTACTCATTATGTTAGTTGTGCCGGTTCTACATAAATGTGCATTTCTACTGTGTAAAACCGTCGTTAATATTTTAAACAATACAGTAGCAGATTTTCAGTAATTTTATAAATTCAAAATACGCGTTAGATTTTATTAGAAACTGACATCATTGAATTTGTTTGACGAGACAAGATTGCGTTTTCAGGAATGATCACTTTCAATATACTATTTGTTTTAAAAGTATTGAAAAAGGGTTTGATATTTAAAACAAGATGAACTAAATTTGAATGGATATAGGAATTATGTGAGTGAATGTAATGATAAATGAATAAAATGATAATGCGGTTACAATGAAATCAGTTTCGAAAGTAAAATTAATGATTAGTTCGTGTCAAATATCTATAGTTGCTATAAACGTAACGTTAACATTGTACGTATACCATTATTATTTACAAAATGAATTACTATTTTTTGTTAGAATGTAACTTACTCATTATTTGACGGCCGTGACGACACTTCCAGGCATGAACACGCGAGTAGCACCTGAAATTAGAAAATAATACATAAGGAAGATTACAGAAAAATGCAAGGATTGTACCTTGTGGAACAGAAAATGACATTTTATTCCATAAATCATTTAAGAGTAACGGGGGAGTTTCTTGCCCATTCTTATCCAAGGGGCGACTAGAATCAATATATAATAAGTAATTCTGAACTGTGCTGTGTTTATAAATTTGAACAAAGATTATTTTACATCGTTTATCAACAAAAACCTCAGTAGATTACTCTTAATTAGTGTTGACAAACAAGCATTCATTAGCTATATTTTGTATCACATCGGATTCCGATACACTTTCTAGAGAAAGTCATGCATCAAATAGCCATAAATGCAAAACTTGATGATATACTAAGAATATCATAACCGTATATTAACATAACCTACAAATAAAAAATCACAAATAATATTGAAATGAGCCTTTATTAAAAAACGATGAATGGTCAACTGTGTCTGGTCTTTTTTAAGTGTTTTTCTAATCTAGACAAAAAGAAAGTGAAACTATTTGAGATCGAAGTGAAACTCTGCGTCCGGCGCCTGCGCACCTACCGGTTTCGATGTTTCTACAAACAATTGAATGGTAGCTTTTTTAATGAAGGCTTGTGTGCCTTGTAAGTAGTTGGAGGTAAATACTATGTACTCGTATGAAGTCGTAGGATGTGGTTTTAAATGGGTCTGATCTTGGAAATAATTTTTATTGGAATGACGAGCAGGGACGATCGATATATCAAGACTATTGATATTATTAAGACTCAAAATGCCTCATTCATTACCCATACAAAATTAATGGCCCCTGTCAACTGAGGCCATCAATTTTGAGCGAGAACTCATTTTGTTATTTTCATATAAATTAGTTTTAAATCGTTTATAACACATAAGACGATACAATAGCAACTATTTTCGACTCAGACTATTTTTCAATCGTAAAATTTTATTAGCATCGTAAAAGAGATTCTAAATTACCGAAACAGTATAAAATATAACGGAAAACAAATACGGATAATGTGTCGATAAAGGTAACTGTGTCAAACGTTGATACTGTTTTGCCGATCGGCCCGAGAAAGGCGAGGTCGCATCTAATGCTGAGCGAAGAGACAGTAGCGAGAAAGCATGCGTGATGTATACGGACTAAAGTTCGTGATTGTAGTTGCTCAGTTTAGAGAAATTAGTTTGAAAAAGTAGCAAGCTCTTAGATATACATCTCATTACATACCGCTGTCACTAGTCTCATATTACATTTTCAACTTCTTCTATGACTTTTAGACATACAATTGTGTAGGTATATTTCTGATAATATTTATCTTATAATTTTGTTTATTTTATTGAAATAATGGTAATGAATTCCTTTTAGAAAAAAAACACGTTTACGGTTCACAAAAACTTTTTTTCAAATAAAAATGGTACATTCTAGAAAGAAGTGTATCGTTGGTGTCTGTATTTATGAAAAATCATTGTATCACAAACAACAGCGCCTTCCAAACTAGGTGACATTAAAAACAACATTTTCGAACGTACTTGGTGAACTTGAAACAATCATAGACAGACCCAAAATTATAAGGTACATATTAGGTTTTTTATGTAGAACTTTTTTTAAATTCGTAATCTTTTAGTTTGTTTTTTGGAATATTTCACGTCAGACCTACGAGCTTGTCGCTACGTCAACGATGAGACCGCACCTTAATTCAAACAGCGTACACCTAAGAAGGAAATTACTGGGTCGTGTACACTTATTGTGTTGGTATTTGGCGGTAGTACCGTTACCTTTACTTATTTCTTCATAATGCCAATTGGTGGCCACAAAAAATTGGGCCGCTGTCGTTGAAAGACTGTGTAAATTCTACTAAGATAGAAGCGAGTATTTTCCGTACGTGCCTTCTTCGATATTGTTTTTTTTTTTTTTTTTTTGATTGATGTGTTGACGGTATAACAGCCAGTATCTTCATTAATTTCGGTAATTAATCAAAATGTCAGTTATAATGATGACTATTCTGGAAGGCTACGGGTTGCGGTTAATTTGCTTATTAGATTGGCTCGAAGTTCATTAGCTTCAAAAAGCACAAAAATACCTACTTTAAGTTTTGTTCTTATTGGTAAGATGACCCATCGAAAGTTATTGGTAAAGTCTGGAAAGACAAGCTCTTGATGCAAATGAAGGCTAAATCACAACTTGACATTTTAAAAAACGTATTCGTTTAAAGATCTAAAATCGTTTTTAAAGACTCTAAAATCGTTGATCTAAATATTGTTTTTTCGTACGAGTACGCACTTTCCACCAACACGCGACTTTTAAATTGCCATAAAAGGAGAAACATCATAATATTTTCTTTCTTTCTTGTACTATGAAACGTTGAAGGGCAGAAGGTCGTACTATGCTTGCATTTGAAGTAGTTCTTATCTCAAATCATACTCGAAGCTCAACATAACCATAACACAACGGGAAAGGAAACAGGGCACTTAGATAAGGCCACATTCACATATCTTTTGAAAGTGTCTTCAGTCTTCCTCAAAACCCACATCTCATCTCTGATGATTACAATCTGAATGAATCTGTGTTGTAAATATTTTGAACCTTATCTTCTGGCTCTGAATCATATTGGGTGAATGCCATAGAGAATATAGGGTTATTTTAAATTGGCTAGCTAAACTCCGCAACCGCGATGGGTATCGAAATCTAAATACGAGCGGAGTTTAGCTAGCCAATTTACAATAACCCTGTATACGTCAATAATAATTAAAAAAACGTGGCTTGTAGAAAAATAGTTAAAACTTTTTCAATGTCACTTTTTAAATTAATCGCACTTTGGGTGGATGAAATAACGCGTGAAAGCCATTAATTATTAAATGGACAATGACCGCGCGCTGTATGCAGGTGTGGTTAAGAATGTTCATCAATTTTATTCTCTGTCTGTCGTTTTTAGAACAATTTAACTGTTATTACGTTTTTTTTAATAGAATTGGCATCTCGCAGGTCAACCAGAAGGCTATGTGGGTATACTCAATATTTTAAGGTCTCCAGCCAGGGCTAACAAAACTTAAAAACTAAGCGACTACACGCTAAGGGCACGCCCCCTGTGGGGTACGGACCTCGGCTTAGGGCGTCGCTGGGAGAGTGCAGCAAGAGACAGGCTGGATCGGACTATACTGTTATTGTGAAGAAAAGACTGTCTATTAAAGGTATTGTTTTTATTCCATCGCCATTTTTTCTTCTATGTAACTACTTTGTTTTCGAAACAAGTGACGTTTCGGGACTTAAAAGGCTATAACGGACCAATTCTTTTAACACAAAGAACTTTAGTTCCAGCTAACTTTAAAGGGCAAACTGGTCATATCTAAATGTGCATACCAATTTGGTAGCTAATCTTAGATCTTACTCGTCAAGTAACGGTTGTAAATCTCTCAGTTTAAACTAACAGAGGTGAAGAAAATTAAGTGTTCAAGAGCTTGTTCTTATTTTCAGAGAGATTAATTTGAGAGGTATTGACGAAAATAGCATCGATTTAAACCTTGCTTAATTTTGATTGATTTTTACTTTGTGTATTTAATTTCTTTATAACTGCTCTCAAAACGGTGAAGGAAAACATCGTAAGGAAACCGGCAAGTTCTTGAACTAAAAACTCGAAGACATGTGACATCCACCAACCTGCTGTGGGCCCGCGTGGTGGATTTTGGCCCATTCCCTCACTCAGAGAGGAGGCCTGGGTCCCAGCAGTGGGCACATTATAGGCTGACTATGCTAAACCTTGCCTACTGCACGATTGAAATCGTAATGTTCTTCTAATTACCCACTGTTACCTAATTTTAGTAAATATTTTTAAAAATAACAACAGGAATGTCAATATTTTAAGGTTGAGTCATCTTGGTAAAAGGTTTTTTTTAAATGCAATTTCAGTATTGCTGAGCTCACTGCCAGTTAATTTTAGGATACAAATTACTATTAATAACGAGGAAAATTAGTACAATATGCTTTATATTGCACTAATTTTAATAAACAAAAATATATTAGGCATCGTGTAGTTACGTACTAAACAAGAAAATAAAGACTTGTTTACACTTTTTTGTACTTACATTATCTTGCGTGTGGAAAAACATCGTTAACATTGGTAGCTGAATTGATTTGGCAACAGTGAAAGTGTTAGCAAAATTCGACGATTACTTTTTGAGTGATCTGAATACAAATGATGTTTTGTTGTCATGTACCTCGATTCGATTTACATAAATAAGCAGTTCTGGCACAACCTTTGTGAACTCCATCAACGATCCTTATTTTAATATTGATAGTTTTGACAGTGACCTACAATATTAATTATAATATTAAAACGAAATCTTCATTTCCATATTGTATTATGATAGGTCGTAAAAGGAAAAGCAGATTGTTTATTTATCTGATTATTATAATGTGTGTTTTGTTTAACCGACACTTTCTTGCTTTTGTGATTTATAACCTTATCGACGTAACATCACTATTACTCGTATATTACCCATGACCATCAAGAACGTAATTTTTTTCTTCTATAGCTTTTTAATTTACAATTTGTACTTGATGAACATGCGAACTTAGTGAAGGGCATTCATTTATTATTTTGCTTATAATTATGTTGAACACAATATTACTGTGTATTAGAAAACGATCAGTAAAAGTGATACTTGTGACATTTTTATAAAAACAAGTTGCGGAGTTAATGGAAAGTTGAAAATGGATGGCAATGAGGGCAATGTCTAAGCACGCAACATTTATAATGTCTTAGAACCAGTGTAAGTAAAGTTATGATGCTGTGAGATAATAAAATATAATAGAAGGAAAGTACTGTGTGAATTATACGTTTATTTTCTATTTTGGGCCAGTAAAGACATCTATCTGGTCGCAGGTCAAATTGTCCGTGGGATTGTTATTTATTTCAATAGTTTATCATTATGGAGTTTCTTGTCGGCTCTTCTCCATAGGAAACGACCAATCGAAACCTAGCTGACGTTTAATTTTGATTTTGGATCATTATTGTGAAAAGTTATAAATGCATTTTGGGAATGTTGACTGGCTATTTAAAAAAATAACCCTAAAGTAATATCTGCTAACATAAAAAAAAAAGAAGTGTACATGTTGAAGCTTTTTAATGCAGGTATATTGTAACACTTAGAAAAACTTGTTACCTTAAGGACAAAAGCTCAAAACATTTTAAACCTTTGTTTACTGTTAGTGTCAATGATCTTGACTAATATAATTTTGGCTTAAAACACAGTCAGAGTAAAAGTGTGTACACAAGTTTGTTTTATCTTTCAACTTATTCAAAACAGCTATCTTGAAGTGTTTTTGGAAAATGGCAAGGGCTAAGAGAACCATATTTTTTTACATCTGTAATAAACAATAGAAAACAAGTGTTTTTTAGATTCAATATAGTACGTCTAAATGATTACTGGCATAGTAAAAAATAATAAGATTTTTTTTTTACAGTACGTATTTAAAAAAAAAAAACTTATTTGTTTTGTTTCTATACCTACATAGTTGTAGTAGTTTTTGTTTTCGTAAGTAGGTAAATGTTTAAATGTTGCTTAAGGCGTAGATAAATAAGTGTTATTGAGAATAAAGATATGAGAATGCAACATTTTCGATCGTAAAGTACAAAAGTAGCAATACCTAGAACAAATTGTGACATTTACTATTTTTACATACTAGTCCATGTTTTGAGTAACTCGTTCTGTTTCATATAGCAGTTTTGCAGGTTATACAGGATGATAATATAATTAACTACACTTCATTTATTTAAGTATTTATGTATTTCTGTCTTTTTTTTAACCCAACAAAAGATGGTTTGCCTTCAACTATTGTATTTCATTACCTTACTTTATACATAAGTTTACTTTTAATTCCTAGATAATGATCAGTCTTGATACTTGATTGCTACTCTGGTTTGGTCTGTTAATAAGTGCTGAGGGGTAAATTAGGCTTATGTTTTTTTGTGAAAGTTAAGCCGCTTAACATCCACGCTATGGTAATGTTATGATGACCTATAATTTAGTTTTTTTTAAGTTTTATAGAGAGACAAAGTTTCAGGCTTACCGTAAGACTAATCTCCTACTAAATAGAACAACAACCAAATATAATGTTTCGACTTTTGGGACACAGGCCTCCTATTTTCGAGAGGGAGTGGGCTGTAATCTACCACGAGAGCCCAGTGCCGGTACCAACCAGCAAAAATATTAAAGACATGTGACATCTAAAAATATGTAACATGTCTTCAATATTTTTTTTTTGTTCTAGTACACCGCCGCCGACATGTCGGTTTTCTCACAATGTTTTCCTTCACGATTTTGAGAGCAGTGGTTATAAAATTATTTATTCAAAGTTCAGCGCTTGCCTGGGTTCAAACCCACGACCTACAATTCGTAAATCGGGGCTGTCACCACCACTGTTCTTGGAACTAAAAGATAATTAAAAACTTATCGATGTTTTAAAGGAGCTTTTTTGGTTACAACACTATTTAGTAAATTAATTCGCGAAATATGTTTTTTATCAAAAGAACTTCACGGTCATTAGATTGACAGAATGGATTAGCAATGTGACTTGGTAGATAATAATGATACATTGTATATTAATAATGTTTTTGACCTTATAAAACTGAAAAATCGACTTGGAAAATAACCTTTTAAATAAATAATAAAGTTTAAACAATGTAAGCGAAGCACTTGAATTTCCTCACTAGGTAAAACGGTCAAGTGTGAGTGTTGTATGCTAACAAATTTTGTTAACACCGTCACGCGTACTTGCATATTTATGTGGAGACAAGTGTCAACCGTTATGTATTTACTTTATGCTTTCGTTTTTTTTTCCTAAATCGCTTCATTTTGTTAGTTGCTTGGATACGGTTAGAGATGATTGACAGATGAGGCGTTGAAAGGACTTTTGCTTTATTATATTTTTCTAACATACCAATAAAATTACAATATAAATAAAAAGTTTTAATGATTAGATATTATTATATTCATTTTGGACTGAGTTTTAATGATAAATTATTTATTTTCTGTAAGTAGGTTTGTACATCGTATTTTTTTAAATTAGATGAGGTCGGCGTTTCCTATCTGACTATTCTTAGAAGAATGGCCGAAACAAACTCAGAGGTCAGTCTCTTTTAAAGTCCAGACAAAATCTTGGTCAGATCATGTGAAGACCATGTAGATTGGTATAATCTTTCTGATAGGCTTTTGTTATTATCCACCCACAAACCCTAATATTTTTATCGACAAAAAGTATTGCTATTTTAGCCATTCTTAAAGAGTTTTTCTAATATGAAACCTTATTTTTAATATTGATTAAAAAAACTAATTGATTTTTAAAATAAATGCCAGACTCAGAAAAAATAAACTCAAAAGGTACTCACCAAAATTCCAAAAAGGTAAGGACGCATCATCTTTCCAGGTATAATAATATCGATAAATATAGCACGGTATTTCCAAATAATCGAGTATCGGTATTTAAAATTTGGATATGGAACGCGTGCGGTCACTCGCGCTGTCCACTGGCGAGTTCGAAGCTTGAACCGAGTCGCCAGCTTTTTGCTTCACGTTGGAAATGATTTTACTACGAGGCCTCTTCTCGATTCTAAAAGTTCAAGTGAATGTGAGTTGAAAGTGTAAAGTGTAGTCGGTCACTAACTATTTAACATAAACTTGTAAAATTGGTAACGTCATTATATATTATCTTACATACCACAAAAATAACAAAACTTTCTTTAAAAATTTAAATTAATTAATGTGTCTTTATCAAATTGAGAGAATTTTAAAAGTGTAAAGATACTACACTTATTATTTATTTAAGTCTTCACCCGTTTATATTTGTTGCTAAAATATTTGCGAATACATACAAAAAAGGTGCCTGTACATTAAAACTTTAAACTCCATTCCTAGATGACCTTTATGTAGCGCAAAACTTACACCTGTAGTCACATAAAACAAAAGAGAAGTACTGTACAACAAATGATAGTGTCAGTCTTGCATACGTGAATAACTAAGATGTTATCAAAACTCATAAGTTTCGAGTTACCCTAGTACCCTGACGCAGGGATGCGAATTGTGAAAGTGGATATTATGTACCTCTTAAATTAATTCTTTATAGGTACTGTAGTATATAATTTGTAAATTAGTTGATGTGTTGCTAAAAATGTCCTTTGAATCGATCAATGCCCATTTAAGAATAAATCCAGTAAGTAATTAATGAGACGAACCTGTTCTATTTTTTTTTCTTTATCCTTAATTGTCAACATGTTGAAATAAATATTTTTACGTTTAATGTGCGAAATGTGGCCTTAATTATGATTCATATTTATTTTAAGTCAATCAAGAGGATCGTACCTATTTTAATTGCTATAAATCGGAGATGATAAAATATAAAAAAAAAAATGATTTGACAGCGGTACCATTAATCATGTTTGGTAAAAACTAATCAGATCAATTTCGTGAGTGTTTTATTTTATTAAGTTCAGCTATTTTATTACATGAAGTTTTTGGCAATTATATTTTATTGCGTAGGTACATTAAGAAACATACACGTTTTACATTTAGCTTCGATCATAGAATACAACTGATAAATATTTGTAGTAATAGAAAAATCGTTTTAGTTTGGATCCAAAAATACAGATAATAATTTAAATCCAGAACTGCAGTGTTATGCTTCGTTGATGATGAGGGATTTATATCGAGATCCAACTGACTTTATCTTCACGATGATCTTCTTGTTTTATGCTGGGCATCACTGCTGCGGGCTTTCTAAATCTCGAAAAGTATCTCAACTCAAATCACGACTCTTCTCCTAAAAACATCGATATTCCGAATTTCCGATACCGCACCGCCCACCACTATGATACCATCGAGTACCGTATTACAATCACTTTTAAATTATCTATACTTGAACTTGACCTTGGACTTTAAAAGACTGCTGACCCAAATATCAACGTCGTGTTTTTGTTTATATAGTAATTATTATAAATTATTGATAACTGTTATTACAATCTATCAAAATGTAGATGTGTCTTTAGGTGGTAAAGCGAATTATTAGCTATGTAGCGGTATAAAAGAAGAACTTACAAATTACAACTCTTGCAACAAAAATCTCTTGAATCTTGAAACTCAGGGAACGATTTTTTCTAGTATGGTATTAGATACCCATATTTTTAACTAGTCTTTGCAAACTGCGCTGTGTTGGGGTTTCAAGATATACTGGTTGAATTGTGATTGTGTTTTGACGTTTGAATGATACAAGACATTCATCTTTGGCACAAAATTCCTGTGAAAAATTTGTGATCTTTGGCACAAAATTCCTGTGAAAAATTTGTGGTGAAATAAGTATATGTATTTTATTAAAAGAAATTGAGGTTTTTTAAGTAACAAAATAATAATTTTTGCATTTTAACAACACAAAATAATTCAACATTTTTTTCATTTAATTTTAACTAATAAAAGAAGGTTTCGACGTCATTTATTTTTAAGATTAAGTATTTTTTCACGAGTGTAACGTTACACTTTCATTCTATGCCAAACAGGTGTTTTTTTAAATGTTGATCATTATGATTCGTATCTTTCCACAAGCTATTTGAAGCTATAGCAATTTTCTTTGTCTTGACGATCAGCTTTATTCTGTTTATGACCTCTTTTTGGTTCAAATACATCACATCTACCAACCCGCACTGGACCCGTGTGGTTGATTATAGTCCATTCCCTTTCACAGAGAGGAGGCCTGAGTCCCAGCAGTGGGAACATTATAGGCTGATTATGCTAACAAGCAAAGCCGAAACGCCTATAGGTAGGTACTCCATTATCCAGAGGTCTTGAAAAGATCAGAGCAATAATTTCGGATTTGTTGAGGGCAATGTTAAATTCAGCAGAAATAATTTCAAGTACCGTAATAAATTTATCACTTTTCTATCTACATGAGTACAGTCACCCTCAAAAAGATGTATGAATCGACAAGAATTTATTTTACTGTCAATCAATCAATTTGACTATCTTTGTCTTTAATATTACATCAATGAGTAGCCACAAAAACATACATATCTATTATACATTGGGTATTTAATTTTAGCTACACATTGATTCGTAGTTTGTTGACGAATTCTGGTCGATGCTCATCTTTTTGAGGCTGATTGTAACTATAATATTCGTCAAGCAGCTCTTTAGAAGATTTATTATCTTTGATGATCTTGTACATCAGGATTCGATTATATCTACGGTAAAAACTTGATTTATAAGTATTTCAATTAAGTCTTCCAAAACAGGAAATTAGATCATTTTAACAGAATATTGTAATTGAACGACGACGGTTCGCAAATGATTTTTTTCATAATCTTTCGGAATTAAATCGAATGCTTAGAGAAGAGTCATGATTTTTATGATACCTAACCTAATCTATTTTATTGGCTTGTTTCCGAAACTCGTTATTTTATTAGGGTAATGATCTTACTTTTGTAATAAATCGTTTTCCTTTAAAAATTCACGATACATCTTCGCATCTAATTCGCCTTAAATACGTAGGAACTTTACGAAAGCGCGACGTAATCGTAACATATACAGGATTTATGTGTTGCGTGGTTTTTACGTTGCGTTTACCGAAATAGGTACCTACTCCAAATCTTGCAGGTACATCCATCCAGTTCTAATGTAATGACGTATCATTTTACCGAAACCGATTCATTAACCGGTTGAATGTCGTAATTACAGTCACAATTAAAAAGCCATTGTGTCTCGCGTAGATCTACGTTCGATACAAAGGGTTAAAATAAGAATTTAAGTAGGGAAATCCCACGTCGGTAAAATTATTATCCTCTTTTAGTTTAGGTGGTAAAAGCTTTTGTCCTAATCTGTCTTTAATGTATTTTAGGCGTCATTCAGAAAGTTTTGTTTTTTCTTGTGAAATGCTAATTCATGTTTCGAGTTAAGTGATCTGTCAATCATTCTCAATCTAACCGGATGCAGCTGAGTACCAGTATTTTACATGGAGCGACTGCCTATCTGACCTTTTCAAAATAGTTACTGGGTAATACGATACCAGTTGATAACACTGGTTTTCAGACTTTCGGGCTTCTGTCTACCCGTAACGACTGTCGAAGATCCACGTATAACAGCGGGGACCAACGGCTTAACGTGCTTTCCGAGGCACGGAGGGGTCTCGGTATGTAAAGATGGTCACCCATCCACAGACCAACCACGGCAAGCGTAGCTTAACCTGATCGATCGACCTGTGCAGCTGTTATTATTTAGCCATGAGCCCCTCTTAGTTTACAGTTTAGATCTAAAGAAATGTTCCCAGTTATTCAAAATTTATTTATAGCTTGAGGGTACTGCGGTCTATTTTGCAAAAAAACTCACCCTGAAAATTTAGGTGAAGTGAACTTGACGTGAACTGTCATCCTGTCGGATGCTTCATTCACATTCTGCATTCACAATTCCATGTTCTCTTTACCGAAGTTTTCACAGTGAAAGGGCATTGAATATTTTAATATGGAGCCTGGCATACCTACCTGCCATTTTTTTTTTTTCAATATGTAGTATGAAGCTATAGGCCTGCGACGTTGCCTGAGGTAGCAGCGCGGTGCGGGAGGGGTGTGGTGACGTGATGCGAGAGCTCAGTGATTCGTCAAATTGTGACAACTATCACCCCTCCTGCACCGCGCAGCTACCTCAGGCAACGTCTTAATCGATAGCTGACATCGATGCAAACAGAAAACATAATAAGGCCAAAGTCCGTATGCCACGGACTTTCAAAGCACTTTTGACACAATAGCAGCACTGTTATTTTATAAAAAAAAATATAGGTACTCTAACCTATAAATGATTTCAAATATCGGTTAAGAACTGCTGCACCTTGACATTTATCTTCTATCTCTATGATATCTCTGAATCAGAGCCTGCTCTATAATGGCCTACAAGGAATTACATCGGCGTTTGATGCTAACCGGCCTTGCAAAGAGACTGGTATACTTACATCAGGAAGATGTTAATGCTCGTTGACATTTTGACGTCCGAAATATTTTATTACAGCTAACAGCAGTAGACCAGTTTCTTTCCAACATAGGAATGTTGGAAGGTAACTGGTTCAATACAGGATCATGATGTCAATAGAAAAACGTTTGTAGTTGATCAAAGAATTAAATACTTTTTTGGTAGGGGCTGGATTATTAAGTGTTAATTATAGGTCTTTAGCTCTAAGGCCGAAATCTATAGACGCTACTTAGAACGTACTTTGGCTAAACGTTATTCCTGTGACTGTTGCACATCTGTCAAACTAATAGTCCAAGATAGAAGCGGGAACATGTTTAATTTTACGTACTCACTGACAAGGGGCTTGCTTAGTGCCTAGAGCCTAGCAAGTAACCTTGTGTGTTATGTAGCCAAGTGAAACGAACGGCCGCACTGCGCGCTCAGCGCCTACGTTAGACGCCTAGCGTGTATCGAGGCTCTAGGCGCTAAGCCAGCCAGCAGCAGCAGCATCAGTGTATACGTAGCCTAAAAAAAGCATGCGCTAAGTAACATTTATTGATCTCGGATTAAGTTGATAATATAGTTTTTTAATTGATTACCTATGTCTGAATAGTGAGTCGCTCAACAACGTTATTATGTCATGTCCTGGACACTTCCTTGTATTTTCAAATAGTGTATTTATACTCATTTGGCATTTGAGATCTTGTCCTGCCAATCCGGAACTAGACGGATAACTTTCAACATACAAGAAAGGCAAATGTCATACAAAAATTAATGTTGTCTAAATAAGGCTAATATTATCATAGTATGTGATATTTTGGTCACAAGTGTAGGATGGTAACGGTGCATTGTAATAAATATAGACGAATGAAGTTGAATCGTGGACCAGAAATGGCACTTGAATAGTTCCTGCTAATAAATTTTTATTATTTTATCGTACCTAATACGAATCAATTCCAGTTCCGAACTTCTAGGCTTCGAAAGTAATAAATGTCCAAATCATCGGCAATAGGTCAATCAGATTGGATTTCATTAGTCTCATTTTTATGTCCAACCATGCACGTTGTGCATTGTGTGGAACTTAAGTGGCAGTGGGCAGGGCACATTGCTCGCAGAACAGATGGCTGATAGGGCCGAAAGGTTCTGGAGTGGCGACCGCGTACAGGAAGACGTAGCGTTGGAAGACCTCCCACAAGGTGGACCGACGACCTTGAGATGGCCGCAGGAACCCGTTGGATGCGAGAAGCACAGAACCGGTCGAAGTGGAGGTGCTTGTGGGAGGCCTATGTCCAGCAGTGGACGTCTTTCGGCTGAAATGATGATGATGATGCACATTGAAGTGTGTGTTGCTTCGATTAATTAATGTTCACCCTGTTTGGTTGTAATTTGCAGCAACATTTCAACTACTTTCTATCTTCGCTTTTCTAATTATATAAATTGGACTTTTTGTTGTTGCCTTATTAAAATTAAATCTTATAACTTAGTTAAGAATGACATTTAAAATACTTAATATTTTATTTGTGCACCAGTTCCCCCAATAAGGGACGGGGCCTATTGCCAAAACCGTATACAAATCCAGACTTCGTGCTGCTATTGAGATTTTCCTGATGGAAAAACCCAATTACACTTTCCGCGACCCGGGAATCGAAACCAGACCCTCTTATAAGCAGTCGTAATATATTTTAAAATTTTTTTTAAAGCCATTTTGTAAAAATGAAGTAGGTACCTAGTCGTTTAGATAATGAACATCAAAATTCATTTAGCTAATAAACTACATTGACTCCTTTCGACAAAAAAATATTTAATTTTATTTTATTTTGTGATAAAAACGCGTCAATATATTTTGGTGTATAATGCGTCATAATCGCAAAACTAAATCACCCACTGACAAACAGTTTGCAGTTGATGAGAATTTGCCTTATGAGTGTAGAGTAACAACTCAACAATGTTGTTAAGGCAATGTGGGTCAAAGACCTGACGAAAACAGTGGTAAGGAAGATGGCACTTGATTAATGGCAGTGGATTTGAAAGATGATGAACTTTCACGATAAATATACTATAGATAAAACAATTATAATGTCGTCTTAAAAATTGGTACAAGACGTATAAGCTGACTAGCAGCACCCGCGGTTTCACCCTCATAAATTTCGATCCCGTGGGAATATTGGGACAAAAGTATCCTATTTGTTAATCCTGATTTATAAACTATCTGTTTGCCAAATTTCATCCAAATCCATTCAGTTGTTTTTGCGTCAGAGTAACAATCATCCATCCATCATTACTTTCGCGCTTATAATAATTAAAGTAGTATAATGAATGGCTAGAAGAAAGTATTTTGAACGAAAAATATTTCTTATTTTTTTATTTTAATTTTTTTTATATAATAAGTTAGTTTCTTAGATCCTTTTCTACAACATACTGTGTACCCAATTGGATGATACAAAACACCATTTAATCAATAATTCCCTTTGTGTGTGTGTTTATGTTTGTTACTTCTTCACGCTCAAATGACTTTACCAATTTTGATAAAATTTTGTATGCAGGTAGCGGACACCCTGGATTAACATATAGGCTACTATTTTATCCCGATATTCCCACAGGATCGACATTTACGCGGGTGAAACCGCGGCGCGCAGCTAGTTGATCAATAAATCCTAAAAACACTGTAAAGGTACAGTCAAAAATTAACTTATTTGCATTGTAGAAATGAACGGCACGATGAAACGCTAACTGTAATTAATTATAACGTTAAAAGCTTTAACCTATTATGACTATTGAGGTGAAATATCTATTTCAATGACACACACCTTCTTTGAGATAAAATATTTTAATATAATAATTAAATACATGAATTACGAATAAGGTTTAACTTAAACAATTGAATGTTAAAAGACTTATGACAAATTGTTATTTAGCATTTTATCACTAGTATTCAGTCTATCACAAATAGTACTCAATTTTAAAACTATATCTAATACGTTTTGTTTAGCAGTAAACGAACATTACTTTCGTAAATGACCACGTTTTCGAAAAATTTTGGTACCTACTCTAAATGGAAAACAGGATTTGTAAAACACTGTCGAGTTTCCGAGATTCCTGGCTTTTGTCAGGTTTCCATGTAGCTGTCTCACACATCATCATATCTTCCTCGATTTTAGCATTTTCATCTGAAGCAACCATTTTAATTTCTTGTTTCACATTTGAAGGCTTTTTCTTGTTTCCTTCTCTTTCGATCTTGATTTCTTGGTTTATGTTGAAAATGTTCTGAAATGGTTCGGTTTTGTTTCTGAGTGATTCTTCTCTTCCCTCGATTTTGATATCGCTGTCTCTATGAGTGACAGTGCCTCGAATATTAACAATGACTGTTGGTTTCAGTACTGTTTGCGATTCCCTGTTTCCAATGTGGCTTTGTCCAGCCATTGTGTTAGTCAGTGGTGTAAAATCTTCAGACTCATTATCAGCATCATCTTTATTGACGTTATCTTCGTTTTTATTATTCTTGTTCGGGTTTTTATTTTTATTATAAGTTGATAGCGGACGTTTGTCCTTTTTAGGTTTTAAGGTGGTCAACTTATGTTTATTAGTATCTATAAACACCACTACTTCTTCTCTTGCCTTCATTTCTTCACTTAAATTGGTGTTGATGCTTTTAGGGAAGCGATACTTCATCGATGGCATTTCAATTCTATCGTTTCTTCTTGGAATGTAATCGGCATCACTCGGTAAAGAGGGTTCGTTCTCATATCCATATCTGACAAAATTTTGAGACAAATTGTTCTCGTCATTTTGATTTATATCTTCAGGCAGTTGAGAATGGATTCTCAGAGATTCTATGACATCGCGGAATAGGGAACGTTTCTCGTGGGTTGTGGCGACTTCTCGATTTTTGGTTGGACTTGAACCGCATAAAATGATCATGTACGTGACGCAGATGAAACACTGCATCTGTAATAGTAAAATTAACTTTTCAAAATTTTAAATTCAAAGGCATTTTAAAGCCTATTCATGTTTTTAAACGGTTTTTTTATATTACAATACAATCTAGTATTCTTAGGTTATAATAAATAAACTTCTAATGTTATTTATTGCAGCTTCTATGTAGTTACGTATAAAAGTAATTTGGCCTACTGGCCTACAAGCCGGTTTGTGGTCGGCAGAAGTGTTGGATTGAAGAACAAGTACATTTAATTGGACAAAGCGTTTTATGCTAAACGACGATAATAAACCCGCAGCCTTAGAAATCTAACTTTCTTCGCCTGTATTTATACTTTCTTTGTCTTTAACGCTATGTGGCCAGGTGTTGGAGCTTTTATCAATAGAATTGGCAAAATAAACTGAAAAATTGCAATACAGATTACAATAGAAAGTGAACGAAAAGCTTGCGTGGTGGAGAGATTTCAATTCTGAAAAAAGCTGGAATTAAGGCGAGTCATTAAAATCTATATTTCTAAAAACCCATACCACAAACTAGATTATACTTTTGCACTTTATTTTGTAAACAAAAAAAAAACTATTATTTGAAACTGGTATTGTCTCTAGGTTGTTTGATCAGGCTGAACCCATGATCGATAAAAATCACATAGTCTTGGTGTATTAGTAGGTAAACCCACATTTTAGCAGAAATAGTGCAGACCCTATTATTGGTAGCATAATCAGCCTATAATGTTCCCACTGCTTTGCAGCAGTGGCATAGGCCTCCTTTCTTGGAGAAGGAATGGGCTGTAATCTAACACGCGGGCCCTGTGGAGTTGGTATCACTGGTGAAATGTGACAAAAGCTTTCGTCTTTCATCATCAATTGTGCACACATCCAGACCCTGCCCTCAAAAGTTGTAAAGTAATCTCACAAATAAATAATGAACACGGAAATTAATTCTTAATCGTCCTAATTGTTCCTTCCCATCAATTACCGAAGCTAAGGTTTTTAGAGAACTAAAGTAAAAACATTAAAATAGGGTAGGTAATAATAATGACTCACCTTGATAGTGTTCCGTGGATCGCGTTCACGGTGCGACTAGTTGCGCAGGAGTGGCGAGATGCGACCGGGAAGCGCTCGGAAGGTTGACTGAACTCGCCTGAACTGAGACAGGGGTGGGCAAACTTGGTAGGGATATGTTTTCTATATCGATTTGATTTCTTGAAAATTAATTCAAGGCAATTCATTTATTTCAGATAAAAATATCTATTACAAAAATATTTAGAACGTTTTAAATGCTACGGATCTCAAAAATTTACCCTGTAAATGTTATGACTGACTGCTTAGCTCCATAAAGGTATAACATGACGATCATCATTTGAAAGGTTTAATAATATGTAGCTATCTGCAATATCTTAGACTTTTGGTTCGGCTTTTTATAATTTGCGGTAAACTAGAAGAATACGAACAAATTACAATATTGCTCGTCCCTCATAGCAAATAGTGTCATATTTATAGTCTACTAGACATAAAGGGAATATCTATGCAAAAATTCAACAAAATCTATCTAGTAGTATTAGCGTGATGCTGGAACATATGTACTCGTACATTCAGATAAACAAAGTTCTAAAAATTAAATATTTTCAGCTTTAAAATCGTTCCCAGACCACGAAAAATTACTTTAAAAAAAACAATGCACACTGACTGACTCATACTTAAATGTGTGTAGGTAGGTACATCCTGGGCATCCTGAACAGTCAGCCTATCACCTCCCATATTATATCAGTCTATAGTCTATTCAAATAAGTTTCAAATTGATGTAATTTCAAGTTAAATAAATATCAACTATAATTTAATGGTAATTAAGTTGATTTCAGAGTGACTAGCACTATTGAAAAAGTTACAAATATGTTTGAACTTGTAGCGTAAACTGAGCTTTATTGTGTAGGAATTAAAGTTATTTATCCAAAAACTCACAATATTTGTTTACATTTTTGGCAAATAAATAGCGAATGCAGATTACAGGAAATCACATGACCATGTTAAATTTTCAAAGTTCAACAACATCCGAAAGTTTACGTTGTTGAGCAGATAATTTTTTTAAACCAGAATCTTTCGGACTGATATTGAAAGTTTGTTATTTTGTTAGGGTGCTGGTTTGTCTTATGTAGACCACAATCGCCAATAATAAACTTCAATAGCAGAACTCGTTCTGAGGCTGCAGCACCCCTGTCCTGAATTAAACAGCAACTTGTCTTGTCGGGAACTACTAGACTTCTGATGTCCGGAACTGGCAATTGTACCATTACACCATTTCAAATAAGTGGGGTGATTAACAACCTTATTTTTATGGCAAAAAGGGAGTTGGGATGAAAGTGTAGTGGTACCAAATTTTTTGCTTGCAGTGTACGTTTGTGTTGTGGGGTTCAAGAACTGATTATGGGAAAGAAATGTATTGTCTTTTTTAGTTTGATGCAATATCTTTTTGTTTCACTTTTTATTAAGGAACAAATGCAGTTAAATTTTTATTACAATTAAAGTTCTTTGTTATTATCTACATCCACATTTGATCAATAAAATCTTGTAATTTAAAGCAGTACAAACACATGCGTGCCCTTAATAAATACTAACTATTTATTACCTTCCAAACCTGATTCCCAGGATACCTACTAATAATAACATCTTCTCGAATCAATGTGTCATCGAACTAAATGAGTACTTACTTACAGCCTACCAAGGAAGGCAATACAAACAGGATCCACTGCCTGCTATCCCACACAAGTTTCTATAAGTTCGTTAATCTGTGGTCTATATTGTTGCCTCTAGTCTAAATAGGAAATTTCTACCTAACAGACTTCTATTACTCATCATCGTCTGCCTGGCTTTTTCCAACAATGTTGGCGTCGGCTTCCAGTCTAATCAGATGCAGCTGCCTATCTGACCTCCACAACCCAGTTACTGGGTAATACGATACCTCTTGGTAAGACTGGTTTTAGACTTTCGGGCTTCTGACAACCCGTAACGACTGTCAAAGATCCAACAATGACAGCCGGGACCTTTCCTAAGCACGGGGGCTCACTAATATTACTATAGAATTTAAAAATAAAAGTGCTCTTCATTATTTATTTATAAACAAAAATAACAAACTAACTAGTTTACTAATACATAAGTAATCAATCCATCCAAATGTTGCTTGTGATGTGAAACATTAGAAAACAAAAACTACAAAAAAAAAAGGAACTAAATCAACGAATTATAAAATCAGGAAAATTAATTGCTTAGCAAACTGACTACCAACATAAATTGTCCGCATATTCAAATCACACCTGTCATTCTTTGACAACTGTGTAAAAATACTCGCTAATTAAACGAAGCGTGTCAATTCGATAAACAATTTTCTCTGACTGCCAAATTTTATAAAATCAATAAATCTTGTACCTACTGCCCAGAATCACATTATTCAAAACCTAGGTTCCAATATGACCTGGAAATCGTCTGTAGCTCTTAACATGATATCATACTTCAAGTCCAAAGGTTTTCCTAAGTCCAGTTTGGAGACTGGTAACACTTTGTACTGCCGAAGAAGAGTTGCTAGGACCGTCTTCATTGACATCATTCCGTAGCGGTAGCCTGCGGTAAAGAGAAAAACCAGTGATAAATTTCACGTCTATGAGAAAAACCCATTATCAATAATATTAGCCGACAAAATAAAAAAACCTATTAAAAAGCTCCGACTGAAGGGACAGTACCTTTATGTCGTAGCAGTAAATATGATAGTCTTAGTGTAATTGTTATCAAAATAATTATCACTCCCTTTCACCAGTGTTTCGTTGTCCTGACTTATGGGTCTTAAAGATCCGAAAATTCTGATCCCCACATAACCAAACTTGTACACTTTACAAAAGACAGTTATTTAATTTTCTCAACATTAAATGTTTGTTATATTATAGTTTTCGGTTACATTCAAGTATCCAAAAATCATTCTTTTTTCAAATCAATTGTAGACACACCCATTAAATCAGAGGGGCAATTCTCGTAATTTTAAGAACGTTCACAGGCTGATCTCAGTCTCAATCTGTCAAAAATACCTCTAATTTCCATACATTTTGACAAGTGTTTGACATTTGTTTGTCGCTGAGATGAGACTGCGATTTTGGATGTTTTAAATTACGAGAATTGGCCTTCTGATATAAGTATGAAATCAGAATTTCAGATAATTATTAAGTTTTGGAACAATAAACTCGATCGCAAACAAAACAAAGTTCAAATTTCATTGCAACCAAAATTTATTTATGACCGTTTTAAAAATGGTCACTCAAAAATCAACTTTAGAATCCACAACACTAAAGTAGATAGTTAAGTGACAATGAACGTAAATTATCTGAGATTCAGAACTGAAGTATACACGGTGTGATTTCATTGCCTGTTTATCATTGTTGCTTCAATTTTATTGTATGGTACCGGCAAGAAACTTGCATAGTGTAAATGGGGTTTTATGAACTCACCAATACAATTCCTAGGTCCATAGCTAAATGATAGGAAGGCAGCAGGATGTTTGAGCGGCGTATTGATGAACCGTTCAGGTCGGAACAGCTCCGCGTCCTCTCCCCAGTACTGAGGGTTGCGATGGGTTGCGAACAGACTCAATACGATGCCTGTGCCCGCTGGTAAGGTGACTCCTGAAGCTGGACAGGAGAACATGGAAAAATAGAAAGAAGAAATAAATAAAATACATTTATTTGCACTAAATGTGATACATAAAAACCAAAAATGGTGTTTAAAAAAGACGATAGTTAGCCTAGCTTTCGTTATAGCTCAATTAGCTTATAATAGCCCCACTGTTGGGACACAGGGTTCCTCTAAGCGAAAAGCAGTTTCGGTAAGCTGTAATCCACCAAATGTGCCCAGTGCGGATTGGTGGATGTCACCATATCTTTGGCTCTAGGACATGTCGGTTTCCCCAAGATCTTTTTACCTTCACCGTTTTGAAAAAAATGGTGATGAAATAAATTACACAAAGTAAAGTGCCTGCCTGGTTCAAACTCACGACATACGACATTTAAGTCGGGGCGGTTTCCCTAAGACACTACTGTTTTATTCGAAACCTTATTTTAACTAATTTGGGACAAGAGATACTGTTGGAAAAACCATTGTTGGTTTCCAACAACTACAATATTTATTTCTTCTGTGGAAACGTAAATAAGCTGTGTTTTAGGTATTTAAGATCAGCAAAATGTTCAATTCAATCTTTATTGCATCAATAGTGAACATTTGGATAGGCACCGATGTTTCTGCAGACCTGCTAACTTTTTCAATGATTGGTTAGTTTCTACACATTCTTCTACTTAGATGTAGTTTTGTAAGATAAAAATTATTAAAAATACTGATCTTTTATAAAATACTATATTATATGGTTTACTTTTACTTACGAAGCACAAGATCCTCGTCACATTTCCTCAATAGCGTTGGTGCTGGTGGGTATAGCCGTAGACTTTCCTTGAGCACAGCATCCATATACTTGAGACGCGTTAGATCTTCAGATGTGACGGGTCGCTTCGAATCGCCAAAGACCTCTTTTAACCTGTTGATATTACTCAAGATAAGTTTAATGGATTTCATTCTTCAATTGCTATAGCCGCATACTGATTGGGTTCTACCTTAGCCATATTTCCGTATTTTATGTAATTGGAAGGCAAACACGTCAACAGGTCACCTGACTTATGTGGTCACTTCGCCTGTAGACATCAGCAATTTTTTTTTTTATTCCACTGCTTTGGTCAAACAACCTATGAAGTTATCGGCTGCCTAACAGGGCTATCCGATGGGTGCCTTAATGGATTAAGGCGTCCGGCCAGGGTAAGACATTGGTTATACCAGAAGCATGACAAATATGCGTTGTCATCCCAGAGTAAAGGTGAAATGACTTATATTTTACAAATTACTAGCACTTCGCAATCCAGAATTGCTATCAGCCCTAGCTTGACCTTTATGGGTCTAGAAATAACACGTATTATCTCCAGTTTAATGCACAGATACTCACTCCTGATGAACTTTCTCCTGGACTTCAGGATGTCTTGCTAACAGCACACTGGTGAATGAAGATCCTAGTGTGGAAGTGTCAGTACCAGCTGTGAAGATTACCACTGTTTCTTCTCGAAGTTCTGTGTCACTGAACCCCTTGTCTCCTCCTGAGGACTCGATCATGAGTTCTAGGAAGGTTTTGAAGCGGTCATCGTCTGAAAGGAGGTGGAATTTTGCTTAAAATTCATTATAGTGTGCCTTTTAGTTTGTGCTAAATATGTCATGTTTTTTTTTCTTTAAAATAGGATATTTTTAAAATAAAGGTCTATTTACATGATGCAAGTTTCTTGCCTGAGGCATGCATTATAAATTGAAGCAACAATTAACTTGTATCATTTATACACCGTTTAAACGGGGCCAGTTTAATTTATTTTTGTTTCATATTATGGTATGCCACAGGCAAACAATTCGCCCCGTGTAGCACGGGTACGCATGCAGGCAACACGCATATTTATTAGCTAGCTTCCGAAAGAGTACAAAAAAAAATGAACGCACACAATGGTACGTAACAATACAACGTAAGTACTTGAACATTTTTTACGTTAAAAATTTTCGTTCAAAAAAAGTTTTTCAAAGATCAAAATTAATTAAAATTGAAATAATAAATTAATGATTTTCTTACCTTCATCGTCTTTTTTAGGATAATTGTTTTCAGCTATTTCTCTCCGTTTATCTCGGATACACTATAAACACAAGAAAATACATTCAGTTACAGAAAACATAGATCTTTAGTCAATCCATTGTAGTTTGCCATAAGAAAAACTGTAGGCGCTGCAATTTACAAATTGTTGTTAAAAATAACATTTCAAATTTATTTTAATAGTAATATAAAATTGTCTTATTGCTTCAGTCAGGACATCAACATCATTGTAATTATACATAGACATCAGCCTGTTTTGGGTGTAACTAGATATACGCTTCTGCCCGACTTTTTGGGTAACATGGCAGAGGGCGTGATATTATTATGTTATGTGTAAGTTATCAATAATTTGTAACGTACCTCATTAATGAACTCGGCGATAACGTCATTATATGCTATGAACTGCGTATAATCTGTCGTCAGCTTGTACACTGGGTCTAAGTGTAGCCACGGCTTCATGATGCGGTCCGAGATCAGTTGGCAAGACCCCGTGAATGCTCCTAAAACCTTCTGGTTCGGATTCTGCAAGGCGTTGGCTGTGATGCCAAGGGCTGTTTCTGAAAACCAAAGAACGAGATAAAGTTGATCACGTGAAATCAATTTTTTTTAAACTTGCGTACATCTTTTTATTACCTGCCAGATTAACTTAATCTGGCATACTCACTGGAACTAATCCAGAAGAGGTGGAACAAGCAGGAGCTTGTTAGTTGAAGAGCTGTCCACACACTCAAAACAAATACAGAAAAATGAATAAAGTAACATGCTCTAAAAGTCTACTTACCACAAACAGAATCCATAGCATACGCCATAATATATTTAGACAAGGAGAAGTTTCCTGTTCCTGCCACTTTCCGCAGCTGTTCCACCATGATCGCACTCTGCTTTGAGAATATCTCAGAGAACTTCTGCAGGTTCTTAGGACTGAAGGTTGGCACTAATACCTTGCGCCGAGGACGCCATATTGGTACTGTGAAGTACAGGAAGAAAAAGGTAACATACTGATTTGAATAATATTCGTACAACAAAGTAGTTCAGGGGCTTGTGGCTTAGTGATCATGGCCGCACGGGTCGATCGATCAGATTAAGCTACGCTTGCCGCGGTCGGTCTTTGGATGGGTGACCATTTTTACATACCGAGAATCCTCTGTGCTTCGGAAAGGACGGTAACTCCCGGCTGTCATTAGTGGATCTCGCCCACGTCAATTGTGTCAACTTCCATGGAGGTGTTCAAACTGATGCGAATAGTCGCGAGACTAAGAAGAGTCGCGACTATTCGTTTGTACACGACACGGTTTCTTTATAAATAAATCGCGCCGTAGAAAAAACGTGTCTGTCTACAATTTCCATAGTGATCCCTATAACAGTGATGATTGTCCCTACACAGGAGGATTAAACCGTAGTTTTTAACGGCAAGAAAAACGTGTGTGTACAAAGAGCCTGACACCGTTTGTCTGCAGCCACAGAAAATGTATGAATTGCTTCTTCGGCGCCATTATGTCTTTCTCTTTGATGTTCCGTTGACGTGGCGGTAGATAAACGGCGCGATTCTCCTCAGTGCGGCTACAGCTGTAAGGTGGACCTAAAACCTCTGAAGGTGCTTATGAGATATTTTGGTCATGAATTTAACCGTTATCTCGTTGGTTTAATGTCAGTGGTCGCAAATGCTACTGCTGAGCGTAAGGTCTTGGGCAGTACCTACCTATTATTGGATTTTTACATCTGGAATTTCTCTGTAGCAGCCAGGAGTCTGGATTTGTGCGCGGTTGATGGTAATAGGCTCGCCCACAGAACAGACAATTAATATCTCTTCTGTGGGCTCGCGAAATGTGGGTGTTCCTCTGCTTAACCGTTCGGGATTACACGCGTGATTTTATGTTAATTTCACCGTGTCCTTACCATCAGCAACAGCACTGCCGTTACCAACGAGAGACAGCGTCAGTTTCATTGAATCGTCCTTCTCAAGGCAATGCTTCATCACACACTCTGCTACCACAGGATCTGCTACGACTGAAAAATAAAAAAAAACATAACTTATTTTACAATATTTTAATGTTACCTGTTTAGAAAAGTACTTCCATTTGAAGGGACATACTTACTTTGAGGCTGGGAAGTCATCAAAAGTCCCATTCTGGGTGCAGCGGAAGGGAGTGTCAGACTCTCACTGACTAAAACCCATACGTGTTCCTTCCTTAGCCCTTTATGTTCCGGGGTAGCGGTAACCCCTTCGGACAATCCCGCTGCCCCGGCTGGCTTTGGCCCTACGACTGATTCTTAATCAGCTTTATGCTCAAAAATCAGTCAGGTCACTGCAGGTTTTCAAACACCTGATCCCCTTTTTATAAGTAGGTAGGTGCTGTAGGTTTCATAACAGTGGCAACAAAAAAGAAAGAAAAGAAAATAAAGAAAAATTGTTTATTCTGCACACAAACAAAATCAGTATAAGCTGGCCTCGCATGCTCACGCCAGCTCAAGGTCCAAAGTGTTACCATTAGCGTGCGGTCTACTGTAAAATAATCTGTCTTTGTATTAAAGATTTGTATTTTTATGTTTAAAACTTATTTTGTGTGAATATTGTGTGCCTTACTTAACCTGGGTCATATAAAGTTATTGTCTTTCATTAAGTACTTACGGAGATAGAGTCTGTTCAAGTTCCATGACGTTGTCATGCCACCTTGCTTCAGCGCCTCTCGACTAAACATCTCCATTATTCGCCATCGATCTGGAACACCATGAGCAAGGGTTTACACAATACATAGTAAGCACGGCCTATACAGGGTGTAAGGAACTTTGAAGTTCAAACTGCGCTGTAGCTCTGTCTCGCAGTGTCATAGCATTATGCTAAACGATGACCTTTTTTTCTTAGTGTCATGTTTAGGATATTAGCAAAGAAAAATATTAAAAGGATGGAATCAATCATGTACTTAAAAACTTGTGTGTGCCTTGACTTGAGTATCTACTTTTTGTACTCAGGCCATGCACAATATTAGGTTGGTACATAGTTACCTACTTCATGAAAGCATCTATGTTTTTAGATTATCTTAATAACTTGAAAATCACGACTTTAAGTTTCATGTCAATAAAACACATTTCAAAAAAGAAAAGTTCTGTCTCCCTCACTGTTTGACCCATCAACGCTTAGCCCAAACCCTTGGACCTAAAAAGCAGACATTTTTCACAGAGTTCCCGTTATGATGCGGACAAGGTATAAGGCCAGATCATTTGTAATTCTATCAGAATAGGGCAAATAACTAAATGACCCGATTGCCTACTCAAACTCAAACTCGAAGCATTTATTTCAATTAAACCATTTACAGGCACTTTTGAATTGTCAAGAAGTTTAATTAGTAAAATGACACTTCTTAATAACTCATTTCCGACTGCGTTTAGAGATATGCATGTCAAATAAGTTTCATTTGTTACACTATTCTGTACTAGAAAAACAAGATTAGGTTGATGGCCGCGAAAAAACAAAAAGACGCCAATTTCAGTTAATGTCGAATTTATAATTATACAATACAAAAGACATTGAGTTAATAAAATGCAAATAGTCTTACAATCTTCAGCAGCTCCAACAGTATTTTCAAGTGTTAATCAATTAGTTGTGATTGTGGAGCAGAACCAGCATTGAGCCAGGCATTTTTATCAGCGATGTAATCCCCTAACTTATAATATGCCTGCCTGCATAGTGTGCGTTTTATATAAGATTTGAATTTTGTCTCATTCAGTTGAAGAATGTGGGGAGGTATTTTATTATAACATTTTAAATAGTACCCCATAAAAGATGAGTCTACTTTAGCCATTCTGAAACCTGGTTGAACTAATAGGTCCCTATTTCTAGTACCTACTATAATTATGTTTCACCTCTTTTACTAAAAAGATGTAAATTTTTCCTTACATACATGATGTTTTCGTAGATATATTGACAAGGCACCGTCATGATGTTAATATCCTTAAACAGTTCCCTTAGAGAATCGTGCCTGCGGAGATTATATATGGCTCTGATACACTACAGTTTACCAACAGCGTATTTTGACCTTTTACGGCCACGTAATGCGAAGGGGTATAGCACCCTTAAAAAGCTGGTAATTGTTGCCAATACAAAAGGAAAGAGGGCACGAGGCCGGTCGCCAACACGATGGTCTTACCAAGTAAAAGAAGCTACGTCCTCATGTAAATTTCAGCAGGTGGTGATTTTAATTTTAGACCAGAATCGATGGAGGCAGATTGTCCACCTAAAGGGGTCCAGTGATCACGATCCTGAGTAATTAGGGAACGATTTGAAGAAGAGAGGGCCAATAAATAATTTATAAGTGCTCACCAGTGTCAGTTTTACACTTCATGAACCAGAACGAGTGTCCGAGCACCGGCAACGACTTGATACTATTTTTGAATAATCTCGAAAACTTTATCCTATGTCTCGCTTTCCATCGTAAAACCAAATAATAGATAATTATCACACACATAAATAACTGCCAAATCATTTTTAAAATTTAAATAATAATCAAACGAAAAGCTTTAAAATGAAAGTCTTTAGAGCGGAAATCACGATTTTATAAAAAATAAATAAGCTAAATATAAGAATATGTTGTGTTTCAAATGAAAACAAAACACTACTGACAATAATAATATTAAAAGCCGACAAAATTCTCGATACACACGGCTAGTTGGCAAATAAAAAAATCCGGTTGTTGGAAATAAAATATGCGGAAACGAACTGTGACTATATTATATTACATTAATGTTCATAATGAACTTGGATAGCTCAGTTCGGATTCAATGCCAAAAATTATTTTTAGAAAATTAAAAAGGTTTTAGGCAAAATTTTGTACAATAAAAAAAGTCTATTAGATATTTCAAAAGTATGAAAGAATCTGTTGGTATAGGTACATCAAAGAAATGACCCTTGACCCTTGGGAAAGGGTATATATATCCTTTGATGTACCTATAGCAACAGAGTCTTTCATTCTTTGATGTACCTATAGCAACAGAGTCTTTCATTCTTTGTATCTCATCAATAACGTCTTAAAATGTTTTGATTACATTCGTTTTACATGAATGTTGTTATGCTGGATACCTCATCCATAGATTAAAAATATTTTAGACTAGCTTCCGCCTGCGGCTTCGCCCGCAAAGTATGTCGATAAAAACTATCCTATGTCCTTCCCCGGGATGCAATCTATCTCTCTGCTAAATTTTATCGAAATCCGTTCAGTGGCTTAGGCGTGAAAAGGTAACATACAGACAGACAGACAGAGTTACTTTCGAATTTAGAATATTAGTATGGATTAGCCGACCTATTCTCACAGTGAAAACTTAGGTTTTAACTTATAACGCGAAGAGGATATATAACTAACCGCTCCCGCCATAATACACGCACATCTGGCGGAAACCCGTCTCGTTCCCGCCCGGCCAATAAGAGCCACTCGAAGCTTCTAGAACACTCTAGAAGCTTTTTCCATAGACATGCGAAGCACATTTCTTTTGACAAGGATTTTCTGACGCTGTCAACGGTGCTGTGCACCGAAAGTGTACATTTCTTTTATGAATCTATTATCTTCACCTTTAAAATCATTGTCTTCACCACAAACCCTATTGTTTTATACGACAATATAATTGTGTGTATGTTAAAAGGTGAATTTAAGTGATCATCGAGTGAGCCGTCAATAGTGTCAAGCCCTAGCGATCCCTGGCATCATCAAGAGAAATGACAGCCCACTTCACCTAAGTTTCCACGATCAGCCGGTCGATTCTGTTAGAATCTCGCCGTGAGAAGTTAGGTGAAGTGAGCTGTCATTCCATCTGATGCCTGGGGATTCACAACTCACTTCACCCAAGTTATCACGGTGAGACTTTTACAGAATAGCACTACTGATAACTCGGGTGAAGTGAGCTTAAAGTGAGCTGTCATTAGTGTCAATTCTTAGCATTAGATGAAATGACTCAGCTTACTTCACCTAACTTCTCACGGTGAGATTCTAACAGAATCGACCGGCTGTATTTTACAGAATAGATCGGCTGATCTTAATTTTTTACAAAAAATATTAAAGAACTAAATACTTAAATATAAAATGACTGATTAATGCATTTGCTGTTGAAATTGCAAAATATCTTAAACATTTCACAATTATGTTAATTTTGATGAAGAATTTATGTATGATATTATATGAATTTGTTTATGTTAAATATGATGAATATGAACAATTTTGGAAAGCTTATTTTGTTTTGAAACTACACAGTTCAAGGTAATACTTAGAAAAAAAAAAACATGGCGGGGCTAATACCTATCCTACTTAATTTTAGAAAACTCTTGGCTCGTGGCTGTTGCCTGTGCTGAACTCGCTGCTGGTCATGTACACAATAGTGGAACAGAGCATAATCAGCCTATAACGTTCCCAATGCTGGGACACAGGCCTCCTCTCAGTGAGAGGGAGTGGGCTGTAATCCACCACGCGGGCGCAGTGCGGGTTGGTAGATGTCACATGTCTTCGAATTTTTGGTTCTAGGACATGCCGGTTTCTTCACGATGTTTTCCTTCACCGTTTTGAGAGCAGTGGTGATGAAATAATTAACACAAAGTAAATCGCCTGTCTGGGTTCGAACCTACGACCTACAACTCGTCGTCGCGGCCATTACCATTGGGCCACCACTGCTCTCCTTTTTACTTAGTACACAGAATGAGTGCTTGATAGAAACAGTAGCAGTTTATATTTAAGTAGCTAAAAGTTGCAGTTGTGAAGAATTTTCTACTTCTGTTTAAAAAGCGCAACGTAATGGTAATGGCGTTCAACAGTGCGATTCTGTAACCATCTCACCGTGAAAACTTAGGTGAAGTGACCGTGCAGTGAGCTGTCATTAGTGTAAATCCGTATCAGATGGAATGACAACTCACTACACCTAACTTCTCACGGTGAGATTCTAACAGAATCGACCGACAGGTAACTTTTTAAATCAATTTCGCCCAACCTTGGTTTAAATTGATCTAAAACGTAAACGGCCCTATAACATAAAACTAAACAAATGCAAAATTCTACAAAATTGTTAAATTATTGTAGAAAATTATGCATATCATAGAAATTACAAATATGTAGATATGAGTTACAATTTACAATAAAAAATTCTTTTGCATTTTTTAAAGCGCATTAGGGCTATGTTACCAGTCTTACCAAGGGGTATCGTATTACCCAGTAACTGGGTTGTGGAGGTCAGATAGGCAGTCGCTCCATGTAAAATACTGGTATTCAGCTGCATCCACCCATTTATTAGACCCACCCCGTCGCATCGCATCGCCTGCCGGTGCTATAAGGTGCTTAATTTTTTGCTTAGCGTTCTTTCTGACTTTAATTCTGTTTGCTCGGCTCCCAGGGGTCCTAGCGTGCTAAACAGCATAGGTATAGCCTGCCTCAAGAATTGGGCTATCAAATGCAAAAATAATTTCTCAAATCGGTAGTTACAAGTAAACAAGCAAAAAAACATACAAACTCTTCAATTTTCTTCTGTATTAATGTATAGTAAGAAATAAGAAGATGCCTTCGACTGCATGAGATTGTACGGCTTATGGTATATGTCTTGTGTTGTCCTTCACACACACATAATTAAAATAATGGCTCATCTTCAATATTGGTTGTCACAGCCTTGTTCTAAACTAGATGGACATCATCACTATTGCTATTAGAATGCAACTTAGCTAAGAAAGCCTCACCGTGTGGCGCCATCTATGACAATCAGACAAGTCTACCTAAAACCTTGGAAAACCACTTTTACTTCTGTGAGAAGCTTGGTCCGTTCGTTGTTCCAATATGGTACAAGAGATGGCAGTTTCGTGAATCCTGTCATAGATAATATTACCAAATGTACAAAATCCTGTTCAGTTCTTCGGAATGGCTACGAACTACATAGGAACACGAAACATTTCAGAAATTATACAAAAACATAAAAGCAATAATAACACATAATAAGACAGTTGTCAGAGCGTTTACGCCGTACGGCTTTTCATACAAACTTTCAAGCCCTTGTTTTTCGAAATGAATGAACCGATTTTAATGAAACTTCATACGCATAAGCAGGATACAAAGGTCTAAAAAGTTACCAGAGAACATTTTCGCAATGTCTTATTTAAAAAAAGATAACTGGAAATCTCTGTTTCTATGGAAACTTTAAAATCGGTCTAATTTGGCTGTAACACAATTTTTCGAAAATGTTCTCTGCTAACTTTTTAGACCTTTGTATCCTGCTTATGCGTATAAAGTTTCATTAAAATCCGTTCATTCATTTCGAAAAACAAGGGTTTGAAAGTATGTATGAAATGCTGTACGGCGTAATATGTAGATCAAGTTAATGTTACAATGTTCTTTCCTTTTGGTGATACTTTATCAGTTATCATAGGCTTTGAACTAAACAGATTATGAATATTGGATCATATTAATTAACCTAAAGTATTCCCAGAAATGTTTTAAAAGTCATGAAGGCACGCTCATGTTTAAGAAAAAATTGAGCTCTGGTAAAAAAACATACGTAATCAGCCTATAATGTTCCCACTGCTGGGACACAGGCCTACTCTCAGTGAGAGGGAGTGGGCCTTAACACACCACGCGGGCCCAGTGTGGGTTGGTAGTTGTCACATGTCAAAAATAAAAATAAAATAAATGTCTTTGATTTTGGGTTTTATAACATGCCAGTTTCTTCACGATGTTTTCCTTCACCGTTTAGAGAGCAGTTGCTGGCTGTCGCTGAAAACCAGCGCTGGGGCTCTGTCTTGCATAGGGTCGCAGCATAATGCTGAGCGATAGCCGTTTTGCGTGAATGTGACGCATGTTTCCCCCTACCTTTTTTTTAATTTATTGTGTTTAGGTATGTTCTTTTTTTTGCGTCATGTTCACCACAAATAAACGATTTTTCTTTCTTTTCTTTAGTTGTGATGAATTTATTTACACAAAGTAAAGCGCCTGTCTGGGTTCGAACCTACGACTTACATGGCAACTCGTAAGTCGCGGCTGTGACCACTGGGCCACCACTGCTTTCAATGGTAAAATATGTATCATAGAAATTCGAACATTGTTACTAATAAACGTTGTATAGCGTCTGTATAGTTACACAACGCTTTGTCTTCTTTCGAAAGTCAAATTACTGACCACTGAAAGAGAGAAATCAGTGTGTAACTATTCATCTGATATAATACGTTTATTAGTAACGGTGTTATATTTAGGTACTTAGATAAGTGGTAAAAAAGCGTAACGGTGGAGTTTCTTGCCCATTCTTCTCTAAACGAACACTCCTTTTGGAAGGGATGACTAGAATCAATTCTATTTTATTTACTGTAATTTTTGACGTTCAAAAATTTGAAATAAATGATTTGACTTTGACTTTTGTGGAACAGGTACAAAGTAACTAATTATTGGTGTTTGTTGTGTACTTGTGTCTTATGACCTATCAGTAAAGGCTTGCTAATCTCACTGAGAGAGTGGCGAGACGACCTAGACGCATACCGCCTGGGTTGGATCGAGGTGGCGAAAAGGATGCCTGGAAGGATTTGGGCGAGGCCTTTGCTCAGTAGTGGGACGGATAGGCTAAAATAAAAAAAACCCACTTACTATATCCCGTTGTAGTTGTATAAATGAATCAATCAATCTGTCTAGCCTTTTCCCAGCTATGTTGGGGTCAGCTTCCAGTCTAACCGGATGCAGCTGAATACCAGTACTTTACACGAAGCGAGTCGTAACGGGTAGTCAGAAGCGCAAAGACTAAATATGGTTTCTCTACACGTAACGACTGTCAAGGTCCACGGATGACAGCCGGGATCAACGGCATAACGTACTTCCCAAGGTAAGGAGGTGTCTCGATAATAGGTAACACGAATCGACCGCGACATGCGTAGCTTAACCTGCGATGGAACCGCGCTGTATTTTTTTAGCCACGAGCCCATCGTATGTCACCATCTAGTATGATAAGATGAAACCCCCGCATTGAAAATAACGACACTCCTCATTCAAAATTACCATAAACGCATAATGTGGCGGAAATCTCCGAATTTACGCCTCAGCTTTTAATATAGCACCCATATTTCTTTTTAATGCGTTAACACCGCCGACCGTGTAAGAAAATTTGAGGTAGTCCTATCAAAGTACCCTTATCGGCCGTGGTAGCATGGTTGAAAGGGCTGCTAGCCGGGAACAAAGGATAATGAATTCCCTATTAGTCCCAAGAGAGATATTGTAGGCTAGTTTAGCCCTTGGCTTTCTTCCGCAGGGAAATTTATTGGCTTTTCGTGTGGTAGGAAGGCTTAGAATTCCGGGAATGGAGAGATGATACAACAATGTCTGAATGTAGGAACAGTTATGGGACAAATATGTTACTCATCTTTTTAGGCTTCTTTTTACTTGTACCTTATTTTTCCGATTTCGACATTGCCAACATTTTGAATGAAAAGGTGGTATGCTCCCGTTATGTAGCTAAAGGAATTCATTCCTCGACCGTAGATTGTTAACTGCTTTATAGTGCCATGATAACCACAAGATAAAGCGAGACACTGTGATATACATAGGTAATATTTAGACACCACTTTCGAACCATGTAAAGTAGATAGCGGTAGCTTTCCCAAAAATAGCTGGTTTATCTATCTGCTTGCGTGTTTTTTTTATCGTTGAAAAGAGTAGTTACCTGTCACCTTGCTGCTAAAATCCGTCTTAAACGTTTAAAAAATACGTAAAGCTCTACATTGTAACTAGAACGTCTGAAAGTAGGCGAGGTGTTATAAAAAATGCACTAAGAAAAAAAAAAACAAATAATAAACTCGTCAGTGTTTTACATTTTCATAAGAAAAATGTTTCATATTTTCTCCCGACAATTTGCAGTCGCCGTTGTACTAAAGCTCGTTTTACAACCAGTTCGCAAGTAACCTTTAAAACAGGGTTTTTACTTCACAAAGTATAAGGTTATTCAGGCATTCGGACATTCCAGGCCGGCGTCACTTAGGGCTGTATCCTAAATAACTGCGCATTTCCCTTGGGAATTTACACCGGCTCTTAAAGACCGATGGTCATTACCACCCCCCCACCCCCCATTATTTCCCGTGTCGCAGGCGAACACGTGCCTAGAATAGTGAACTGATGCTTATTGAAACACACGTTTACATCTGCATATCAAGTACACCTATTCCGAAGACATAAAGTTTCGTTTTGTATGATTGTAGTGTTGGTAGTACTTGGTGATCACAGCGCAGCAATCACGGATCTTTAGGGACCGTTACAAACAAGTGTCTTTGTGTATATGTGTTCTGCTGGTCGTCCGATTTTACTATGTTCTGTAGTTCCCTTGTTAGTTATCTTATTAAGTTTACATTTGGTTCAGTCTCGGAGGAGAAAGACGTTTAATGCGGACTTAGTAGCACAGTGAGTCTCAGTAGGAACAGATGCCGTAAAGTAATGAAGCCTGTAGCTGTACGATGAAAGAAAATTTAATAACTTTAAGATATAAAAGCGAGCGCAGTATTCAATGCACATTTCTAGGTTGAATTCTTTCTGTAATCGTATTTATTTTACTTTGTGCCGTTCTAAGGACAATGTGCTTGTTGTTTTCATGGAAATGACGACGTTGAAGAACAGAACCTTAAATTGCATAACACATGTTGCGTTTAAAGGATATAAGCTAATCCATTGCTTTATATGTTCGAAAAATTTGTCTGCTCAACAACGTAATTAACGCAACGAATTTTGTTGAATGAAAACCATCGCTACTGTTAGGGTGTTGTTACCATAAGTCCATGGTTGTTACCCCGCAGAGTTATGTTTCGTTTTAGGCAGCAAGGAAACTTCACTGGGAATAAATAGACTATCAGATAGTACCTAAGACTTTTAGAGAGTTGAGAAAAAATCATTTGGCGTATTAGAAAATAGATGTAGATAATATTTTGTATGCACTCGACTCACGAAGGAGTGACAATGAGAACGGTCCATTTAATTTCTATTTGTTAACACGATATTTTAGGAAGAATTCAATACTGTTTTGTAGTGATATAAAATGTGAAACCGTCACTCCAAAAATACTAGTAAATAATTTTCGTTTATTTAAAACTAGCGACCCGCCCCTACTTCGCACGGTTTTACGACCTGACAAAACATCGAGATTTTTTTTATGTGTAAGTTTAATAATAATACACACAAACCTTCAGGAACAAATTCTCTAAATGGTGGTAGAACCGCATAAAAGTCTGTTGCATAGTTTAGATTTAGAAGGTCAACGCGGTCACATAGACAGCTTAATTAACGACTTTTATATATAATCTGTATAGATAGATATTTAAAGTAATAGCTGCTGCCCGCGACTTCGTCTGCGTATATTTTGGTTTTCATCATTATCTAATCATCTTCTTCTTCTAATCTTAAAATATATAAAATTCTCGTGTCACAATGTTAGTTATCATACTCCTCCGAAACGGCATGACCGATTTTTATGAAATTTTATATGCATATTCAGTAGGTCTGAGAATCGGCTACTATCTATTTTTCACACCCCTAAGTGATAAGGGTTGCTCTCTCCAGATTTTTTTTTGGAATCTAAATTACGCGACAGCTAGTTTTCATATAAATATTCAGGATGAAAAGTAGCTTATGTCTTTCTCCAGGGTCCAGTCTACTTCTCCGTTTTTCATAACGATCAATTCAGTGGTAGCGAGAAATGGTAACAGACAGACAGGGTTTACTTTTGCATTTATACGTAATTTACCTCTATTAATTAGTATGGATTTGAAACTTGAACACAAGGTTGGTACCTAATATACGCTAAGCCCAATTAATGTACGAGGTAAAGCAAATGGAACACAGTAAGTATATAGCACTAAAGTCTATATTACCGTAGCTACCACAGATACCCGCGACGCGATTACTTACGAGGATAACTATAAACAATTGGGGATTACCCGGTTTTGGGGGCCTATTACAGAAACGTAAAAGAATTCTTTTGTCTTCGTTGGAGTGTAACTAGTAGTAGGATGAGGGTTTAGGAATGTTATGTGCTGGCGCGGGAGTTAGGTAATTATTATTTATTATTATTATTGTTTTATTTCAGGTATTAATCCATAACAATTATTATATTATAATCACAAATCTAACATTAAATTAAATTAAATTACAATTAAATCAAATTACAATTAAATTAAATTTAAATTAAATTAAATTGTAATTGATTATCAGATTGACACATTGACAAAGAATGACAGTCGTGAACAATTTAAAGTTGGTAGTCAATTTGATAAGCAATGATAATTTACCTTTGATGATTATTAATTGATTAATGACAAATTCTGTAAAACCTACAGTAATTTAAGTTTTAAGGTACTTTAAATATGGTTAGTCAATCAATCAATCAACTCAGCCTATCGCAGTCCACTGCTGAACATAAGACCCCCAGGCTGCGCCACAACACCACGTCCTCTGCCTTCCACATCCAGTCTGTCCATCTAGTTGCAAATATGCGGCCTCCACTCCAGGACTCGTCCGCTCCACCGGCCATCGGTTCTTCGACAAACATGGCCAGCCCACAGCTGCTTCAGTTTGCTTGTAAATGCAATATTGGTAGCTCCGGTTCTTTTCCGGATAATTTTCGATTTTGTCCTTCAAAGAAACTCGCGTTGAGGTACCTTGAATTTGTGGACCAGCCCAGCTCTCTGTCAATATGGTTAGTATGATTTGTTCTCGGCTTTTTTAAAGACACGAAGTTATCTACACAGTCAATTATCAATGGTTAGTCACAATCAAAGGATTGCGATGGTTGAATATTGTTGAAAAAAAATCGCATATACCTACTTACCTGATTTCACCGATCCATAATCATTCTAAAAGGAGGCCAGCAATTCATACTGCGCGACAAAAGAAATAGCATAAGCATTTTTTGGACTCCTTAATAGTCGAACTTTCCCAGACAAACTGTTTTAAAAAGTGCTCTACGACTACAAAGATTTGTGAGCCAGCTATATTTGCAGTTTCAACACAAATGATAATTGCCACAATTTAGTTCTGCTACTCACTGAAACTTGCTGAAACTAGGACAACTTCAGTTCATAAACAACACAAGTGGTAATGTGCATAGTTCTCGGTGTAATCACCGGGGAGTTTCGCCAGTTTAACTTAGCTGTATTGGCTTGGGTATTGGCGAAATTGCAGGTAAAGGGAAATACGGCGCAAGACAGGAGAGGATACAAAGCAATTATTACAGAAAAAAAAAAAAAACATAATTTGAACAAAAATAAATATAAAAGTACCTATATTTCACAAAAGAAATATAAAACGGAAAATCTCTATAGGGGCGAAATGTGGGTGTACTATATAATAGGTAGATACACTTCTGCCTAATCTTTCGGGGAATACAAGCGTGATTTTATGATGTGTCTGGAGTTATCGTTGAGATTGTGCGCAGCCCTGAAGAACCTTGAAATTACGAAAATAATTAATAAGAAGTACGTGCATTCGAGTCCAGGCCGTTTGTTTTCGAGAGGAGTTTCCTTACCATCCTCTAATCGGTACTTGCACTTAGCCAGCCACTATCACGTCCAGCTTGCTCTATCCTAACCAATGAGAGGTGGTCACATTCACCCGCCGCAAAAGTAGCCTAGTGTAGCGAGCTCAGTATACGACTAAGCAGAGCGCGCTTATTCGCGCGAGCGAGCGAAACGAGTTTATCTACGCCACGAGTTAGATTCTACACGAGAAAGGCTTGCTTTAGCTGTTCCCTACTTTTTGTCGAGTTATGCGTACATAAACGTATGGAGCATCTGATTGTTTTTCGCGATTTTAGGTTTGGCCTCATGGTAAAAGTTTTTAATTAAATAACAATGGTATGGTCTCTCGTTTAACTGTAATAATACCCTGTATAACGAAACGCGCTAACTTTTCTACTCTGGTAATGAAAAGAGCAAAAAAAACCATGCAGTCAAATTGACAACCTCCTCCTTTTTGATGTCGGTGTTAAAAAGAAGAATAATAAAATGAAAAGTGGGTTTCTCTCTATTTTAATCGTCCTGTTTAATTATGGCCTCCATTTAGTAAATAGTCAACGTTTTCTATATTCACGATATCAAGTCTTTTTGCCCCGTACTCCGTAGGGAAATTAAAATTTCTCAGTGTGATGCATTAGTTATTTTAGATTAAAGATGAAGGCTATTGACACCCGTGATTTTTATCTACCTCTGTAAATGGGGCAACGATTAGGCTTGTTAGCGAATTTGGTAAGCGAACAGCCGCACGGCGAAAACCGACCTAGTGTAAATCTCCCGTAATGGAAAACATCGTGAGACAACTGGAACATAAAGATTTGATATTGAAAATAAGCAAATGTGATGAATGTGTCTATCAGCCTTTGCTCCATCTCTGTATGCGACTATTCTGAGATAAATAGGTACTCAATAGAATTTCTGACGTTCCAAACCTTTTCTACATTGTTTAGGAGACGTAATTTCTTAATTTCTATCCGCTATTCACTTATGCCTTGGACAAAACCCCCGGTTTCAACTGATAGGACCCCTGTGACTGTAAGTAGCTTTTAAAGTACGTACTTAGAAGGGCTCAGACTAGCGGAAACTTGTCACGACCTCGTCATGGGCTCGTCACGGCGTCGTCACGGTCGCGTCAACGTCTTGTTTACACGAATATGACGTGTCTCACATGAGGCACTTTGGGTGACGGGCGAAAGTTTTACGTACTTTAACAACGGTTTGAAAAGAGAAAAGTGTTTAGATTTTAATGGAAATAAATGGATCGGGAAAATCTTTTAAAAATTATTACAAACACGTTATATCGAACGGTACCTACTTGTATATATGAAATTAATTGTCTCCTAAAAGTAATTAAGTTTTTAGAACGAAGTTCTTTAACATAGCTTGTGGTAGAGGTAAACTGGGAGAAATCGTCACGTAACGAAAAAGCGTTATGCCATAATAGAAAGAGAAAGAGAGAGAGTGATAGTTTTCATGGTTTTTGAGGGTGTTTAAGTCGATTATGAAGACAAATTGAAAATCCAAGATGGCGGCTGCAAAATGTTTCCCATTGTTCGTCATGGGTGTCATTTACATGGGTTTCGAGAGTGCTGAGGCCAGGGTTCATTTTACTTTAACATTTGTCACAAATAGTTGGTAAATACACTGAAAAAGTGGCCCCTATTGATTTCCCCATCTCACGAGATAGAAAAGTAAGACACACGTTTATACAAAAAATCCTCAGTTATCTAACCGAAAGGTTACAAGTAAATACAATATTTAGTAATATTGAGAAAACGGTACAGCAAGCATCTTTTGGAAATATTTTTAGGGTGTGGACAAACTTGGCTGTTGAACCGCCCTCATTTTTACGTTCTTTCTTACCTTTATAATCTCTCGTGTAGTCATAACCTATACGAGACTAATTAGGTACTCATAACTTGTTAAATAGATGAGCCTCCATGCCAGGAATATATTCGCTTGAATTTATTTGAATGCTCATGTCAGTTCCCTTTGAATGCACCCCACACATCTTTTTATATGGCTTGATGAATAATTAATTTTTCGCAAATAAATTTTTGAGGTTTTTTATGAAGTTATGCTTACCATAAAATTTTGACGTTTGAACGTCACTTAACTTTAATCAGCGTTTTTAAATAAATCCCATATAGTATACGCTTATTAATTCATCTGATAAAACATATGGGTTTGAGTTTATGCTAATAACCGTTAATTGCAGGTAGTCACTGAGAGGCTTAAGTTGAACAATTAACACTTAAGGAATAGGTATAGTAAGGGTAGGACAGGTAGGTAATGCATTTTATTCTAGTAGCACAGTTTTTATTCGTGTTTTTTTTTTCAGAAGGGTAGTGAAGGTGGTGTACTTTATTTGCATAGAAAAGCTGCCAAACAACCTTATAAATTCCTTAGATAAAATTGATCTGATGGTAAAAAAATCAGCTCTAAATCATTTAAATGATTTTCAACGAAACAGGTGAAAGCCACAAAGTGGCCGGTAGCAGCTGGATGAGAGTTGCGAGAACCGAGTTGAATGGTGTGCAACTGGAGAAGCTTATGTTGCAGCTGCTGGACATAGGCCTCTCAAATTCTGCAGTGGACCGTTGTAGGCTGATAATGAGGTGGAAGCTCCACGTTTCGACCGCCAGTCTCGATGCAACCTTATTATCTAGAACGCACAAGAGCGTTTATTAGTGATTTCCCAGCGGTTCCGTACACTCGCCTGCAGGGTTTTATTGTCTCTACTAAACTCCATTGTGGCAAGTTTATCCCTACATAAACACGGTATCTCCTAAACGTGTGTTTAGTAAAACGTGTGTTTAGCAAAACGTGCTTATGTAAAAACATTATTGTTGGGTGTTTTGTAACATGTGCCTAAACACTTTCTCTGAATAATATGATAATTTTATTAGTATAAGCAAGAAGTCGAAAGAACTAAAATAATTTTTCCGTTTTACATAATCAGCCTATAATGATCCCACTACTGGGACACAGGTCTCCCCTCTGTGAGAGGGGCCTCGGCCCAGTACGGGTTGGTGGATGCCACATGTCTTTGTGTTTTGGTTCTAGGACATGCCGGCTTCCTCACGTAGTTTTTGTTCACCGTTTTGAGAGCAGTGGTGATGAAATCAAATACGCAAAGCAAAATGCCTGCCTGGGTTCGAACTTCGACTTGCAACTCGGTAGTCGGGGTCGATATCACTTGAGCCACCACTACTCTCAGTTTTATAGTAATTATAACTTCCATACTTATTTTTGTTGGTAAGTCGCACTGCTTTGTTTGAGTTCAATAGGTAGATTGTATAGTCTATGGACGGAATCATAAATCTTTGAATGATGAATGAAGCTGAGTTTTTGTTTGTGTGCAGTGTGCTACGAAGTATGTAGCAAGCATATGCAAGAGCAAGTGCTAACAAAAGTTCATTGTAAAACTATTTTTTCCCTAGAAGTCATAATTACTTCTTGGAATGGCGGAACTTAGTCCTCATAAAGAAGACTATATAGTCCTCATTATGTATTCAATTTTTTCACTTAGGTACCTAGGTATTAATTCAAATTTAATTTTAATTTATTTTCATTTATCATTTATTTTGATAGAGTTTTAAATAATGTAATAGGTACTAACAAAATATGGACATTTAAATTGTTTAAACGAAACGGTTTTTTTTTTTTTTTTTTTTAATACTGAGCATTGTATGCTGAGTATCTCACTTGTTTTTGTTTTTGTGCTGTTTGATGGTAGGACGTACGTAGTTACAGGTTTTTCTTCCAAAATAGTAAACTTAAAAAAAAAAACACACCGTAATTCTCATTCATTGTTTTAACTCCCACCCTTTCCAAGCAATTACATTCTAACGAAGAGTTTAAAACCAAAATTAAATTAGCCAGTCGTTCCTTATCTTCAAACAATTCAGTTCACGCAATGAGTTAATTGGGCTCAAGAGAATTAGTTAAATTGTCACCTCTGGGGGCGCACCAACAAAATTTATATAAAATTGAAACGTGTCTGCTGGGTTGTACAGTCACGCTCATAAAGACGAAGCGAAATATATTGAAAGGTGTAATAATTAACTAATATTAAAAAAAAATGTAAAAAAAAGGTACGTATCTCATTGTCATCAGCCATATTTTAACTAGGTGTAGTGGGCGTACTATGGGTAGTGTTAGTTATTGCGCAATAGTCAAACGAATGAATGTCATATTTTCGATAAACTTAATTATAGGTAAAATTAAATATCATAAAACATAAAATAAGCTAACATAAGTTCAGTTTTAGATTATTTAGCCTAAACGTAAAGAGAATATGAAAAAAATTAAGGTATATCGGATGGAAAATCTTTGTTACGCATTTGATTTCCGAACTAGGGAATCGATATACACTCAGCGAATGTATTCATTGTAATTTTATTATGAGGTAATTGTGCACAAAGCAGGTGCAAGTACTTACATAATGATCATACCTGAATGGGCCGCCCGTCAGGTACGACCATTATGCCGATCTAGCTAAAAAACGAAAGTGAGATAAACTTTCATACATACTTAATCTGCATTCGCGATTTATTTGCCAAAAATGTAAACAAAAATGAGTTTATTGAATAATAACTTTAAATCTTACACAATAAAGTTCAGTTTACACTACAACTTTAAACATTTTTATAACTTTTTCAATACTGCTAGTCACTGTTTAATCAACTTAATTACCATTAAAATAAAGTTGATATTTGTTTAACTTGAAATTATTTTAATTTGAAACATAAGTTTGAATAGACTTTACATAAACTCACGCCTTTTGCCCCTACGAGTAGGTAAAACCACAAAACGTCAGCTGCTACGATCTTCGCATACTCAATTTGCTTCAAAGTGACAAAGAAACAACAGGAAAGAAATTGATAGTATCTCAAAGTTTTAGGCGGATCACACACTACAACGCGCCACGCGACGGGGCGCAGATAATGCGCCCCCACGCGTGGAATTTTTACATACAATTTCAATAAACTGCGCGGGACTCCGTTTAGACTAAAATAATTACAACGATACTATTTTCAATCATAATTATCTATTTCAAAACTTGATTGGATACTACGAGAAAATCTACCCAACCTACATCATTTTGCACGTGACTGAAGTAAGACTTCAGTACCTATATTAAATATCGCTTTGTGAGTCAGTGTACTAATTATATCGTTTAGTTATGTTATCTTGTGGCCAGTAGATACTGTTTAGATGTTATTGTTTATTATGTTCAAGTTCGTTGCCCTGAGGTTTCGGTTTGGATAGAATAACTAAATGAAGGAATCAAAGTTTTCAGTTAGTGTACTCAATGTGTTCTGTTCGTTCAGTGTTCATACCTACTATCAACTTCTTTCCTGGGCCCTATTCACTATGGCCACTTAATGATTCTGTTGGATTTCATATTCGTTCACAATTTTCATTGTAGGGTAGAAGTAAAATGACTAGCAAAATGCGTCACTATCTTATCGTATCCCATCCTTTTCCCACATGCACACCTGGACTATCGCTGTCCTTGTCACCGCCGACGGTGACTGTGTGAAGATTCTCGCTCACTTGAACCTGGGTCCTGAACGAGAGTAGCATTACTAAGAACATACTCCCTTATTAATTTATTATTAATTTACTGTTGCGAATTGCCGCGAGTGCCTTTACGAACTATTGTCTGAAACACTACGGAAAGTGCGTGTTTATGTGGAGAAAGGCGTCTGTGCGCCCCCTTTTGTGCTGCCCTGAATATAGCAAGAACTCGAACCCTCTGCCGACAGACGCGGAGGATAAATATTGAAAACGGCGAAGCTACAGGTCAGTGGTGCTGCATGTTTCCTGCCTAATTCCCTTTTCCATAGTCACAGGTTCGTCGTCCTAATTCGTGTCGCATTTGCAAGGTCAGACCTGCCTACGTACCTTTTCAACCCCCGCAATAATACAGTCCACTATTCTATCAAACCAGCTCCCTGCGTCTTTGATAAACGCAACCAATTTATATTTCCGCCCAAGTATTGGTGTAAGGCGCCGCCAGTTTCCTTACTTCGAAACCACGTCAATTCCACGCTAATCCCGCCGGTTTCGTTCATTGTGTCATGGAGATTTACGACCCTGTTGTTTTTTTAACGGCAGGTGTACAGCCTTATACACGCGTCGACAACTGCCGCCGACACGTGCCAACGACTGCAGTCGACGCGTTAGCGGCTGCTGTCGACAACGCGCCGCTCGTTTATTTGAGTCGTCGTATTCTACCGCACGATTGTCGACGGCTGTAGTTGCCTCTGAGGTAGTAAGGTGTGTTAGAATGTGGGTCGGGGCAAATTAATTAGGTTGAAATTTGATGAATTGAAGTCCAAAATAAGGAATGGAAGATGAAGGAAAAACTATTAAATGGAAAGTTTTATATTCTTCAGAGATCGTTGCAAAAAGTGAAACAATTTTTATAGATACCAACTTACTACATGTGTAAAAAATAACTGTACTTATAGTGAAGAAAACCTATCAAGTTCTAGAGATAGGTATGAGGAACAGGATGTAAAGTTCACTTATCCTCCATAGAAAAGGGAGGATCCTGCGACCAGACGGGTGTGGTGTCTGGCGGGCAACTGCCCGACGATTCATGTCGGGCCGTTGTAAACTCTGCTTGCGAGATGCAGGATTTTGCGTGACGTCAGTACGACGCGGAGTTTGCAGGTCTTGCACAATAACTTGAGATACAAATACAATGTTTTCAAATCAATTTAGATTATTTAATCCCCGCTGTGATTTTTTTGAAATAAAAGTAGACCATGCAGAAGTACCTCCACGCTATTCATCACATTTGATTTTACTAAACTCGTTATTTCATTTTGTAAAACATGAAACGTTTATTTTGTCTTGACCATACTTACCTGTCAAAAAGTTTAACCTAGGTAAAGTGGATAAGACAGAGATTAAAACAGAAGAAGAACTAGCAGGGGATCGAGGGGGGGGGGGTGGTTCAGGGGATCAGACCGGAGTAAATCGCAAAATCAACCCTCTCAATAATCGAACCCGCAACGATCCCAAACATCTTAATCAGTGACAGCATTATCTTTGCACGAAACAATCGAGCATCTATGCGCATAATGCCAAAGCAACAGTGGCATGAAATACGACTGCATACAATGCGCGCGGAAGTCTCAGCGAGATATCCAGCTAACTCACCTCACACGCTGGCAGATGAGGCCAGGGAAACAGCGGGGAATGGGGCTGATTATGTTGGGAATCATGGAAGATACATTTTTTTATTATTATTTAAAGATGTATAACAATTGCGGATTGGTTGTGTCCACCAAGATAGCGCGAGCGGTAGTGGTGAATGCAGGGAGCTCAAAAATCCAGGTAATTTATCAAACTCACTCCACACGCTAACAGTTAAGGCCGGGGAAACAGCGGGGAATGTGAAGGATTTCGTTGGGAACGTTGATAGAGTTAAGATAGAAGGACTTAGTGAAAAGATGAAAGAACAGTAGAGAGTTGTAACTATTCTCCACAGTTATTTCATCTTTTTACTAAGTTCAATATTGTGCCCACTAACAAAATGGTAGTGGTAAATGCAAGGAGCGTAAAAGTTCAAACTTTGCTGAAATGAAATATTCTGAAGAGAATGATTATTAAAATCTACATGACAAATCAAAGATCTTTTAACCAATCCGATGTTACAAATAATGAGGGTGCCTTGAAAAAGCATTGCAACAGCTAATATTTGTTGACTCACCTCAGTTTCCAAGGCCCCAGGAACCTGCGAGCGGCACAACCGGCATGATTCCATTCATCACGTCGACGGCTCCGTTGCTAAAGCATTTTATTAATTTATCTGCTGCGAGCCATTCTACCCGTTACTGTGGCTTGTCTGAATCTTAAACTTGTTATTCTTGGAGAAATATGCAAGCGATGTTACCGAGTTTGTAGTTAAAAGCATCTAGCTTTAAATTATTTTAAAATGCCAGCTTTTCTTCTTGCGAAAGACAATGCTTATTGTCATTTTTGGAGTTTTCATAACGTGCAGCACAATGTTGCTCTACATATTTGTTTGTAACGTGTTGGATCAGTCACGCATATCGAAACTGAAGCACCGTACCGATCTATGTTTGCGTGATTGACGATTGACGCTGTCGTGTCACGTAATGGCGGCCGGTGGGCATACTATGATGTAAATGTGAGCGTGAGGCGTGTTTGTACAAGCAGTCCCGGCATACTTACTGTGCTTCACTTTCGATATGCTTGGCGCGGAGTCCATCTTTTTTATAAGTCTATGGGGAGAGGTTGCTGTATTAAGAAAAGCTTGGCTTGAACATAAAACAGTATTGATAGTTTAAATTTGTGTTTTTAGTGTGGGTAGTCAAACATTTGAAAACGTTGTCTTGACAAGCATGGTTTTTAGTTTTCAGATTTGGTTCGATATGACACTTTTGGTATTCTATAATAAAATATACCCCTCTGTTATGGTTACCGTATAATGGTTGTCTATCTGATAGTCGTCAGAAATTCAGAATCCCGTAGCTTTTAGGAAAACGGAGTATCGTGCCGTTCCCCTAATTTGGCCGCATTAGTTAATTTTATTAGAGTGAGCGCGCATTGTAAACTTTATAGCTTTAGCTTTGTTAAGCTCTTTGCAAAAAGTCCTACCCAGGGAAGTAAGTTGTACCGTCGTAATTATTTCTGACGCCAAGCATCATAGTTTTAGTTAGCAAGTCAAACTGCATGTTTGATTTTTAAACGACTTCAAAAAAGGATGGGCCGTTAAGTTGACCGTTCCTGGTAATTGACAACCGTATCTTTTTTTTATAAAAAGCGGATTTTATCTTTTATTCGTGGAATAAAGTTGACGTTTGACAGTTTTTGTATGGCAAAACTGTCAAAAACCCAGTTTTTTTTTAAATTATTGATTTGATGAAAAATTCAAAAGTATTCAGCTGTAAAATAAAAAATAATGTCGTATTTATCTTATCCAAAGAAAATTTGTTATCACTCTTTTTACCGGTGTGAAACATAAGAGAGAAACACGCTTGTACGATACCACTACATACAGAAAGCAAGTTAATAGATACGATGCAAGAGCGAGCGAATCGAATACAACTTACATACAAATAATTATATAATTGGTTTCCGTGAACCAAAGGCGCTTTTTGTGAACCAAGGGAGGAAACAGTGGTTCCTATGAAAAAAGTTTACAGCAAGAAGTGCTATGAACAGAGATTTCTGTGAACAGTGCTTCCTATGGACCGAGATATCTACAAACAATGTTTTCTAACAACAAAGTTTTCGGCGAAACGTGCTGTCTAGGAATAGAGATTTCTATTAACTGTGCTTTCTGTATGTAGTCGTTTCGTACAAGCGTCTTTCTATCTTAGGTTCCACACTCCCTTTTTACAACATAATCTAATGTTAGCTGATGAAAATCATTATTCCTTATATTTCATCTGAAACTAGACCATTTTTAGGCAAACACTAAAATATTTAAATCAAAACCGGTCTACTAATAAAATATGGGTCCGTGTGAACAGCGGGCGGGCGCTCTGAAATTCCCCACTTCGGGTATGGGAATTTCCAACGGTAAAGTTTTAAGGGCTGAAAAACCACGAGATGAAATGCTACTGAAATATGCATGGTCGGCACGTTATCAAATCTGTGTGAATTGTCGTTTTAGATGTATCTGATTTAGATGTACATATCTGATGGGATTAATAAATTAATGTTTGATGATATAGAAAGGATAGTGTATTTATGTATGTGATATGTAATGGAAAAGTGTTCCAGTATTCCATTGTTGATTCAAGACAGGTTGTTGGTTTTGTAAATTTCTTTAAAGCACTGTGTGACCTAAGCACGCACGATTTTAGTATTCCATTTTTACACAGACGAGCTCGTCTGTAGGCAATAGTATCTATACGATAAGTGTGATTAAGATAGTCTATTAATGCACGGCGTTTAGCACCTTCACGCCGACGAATATTGAAATCAGAACAAAGCGTGCTTTTGAATACCAATAAAGTTTATGTGAGACGTACCAATTGCAACGAAGTGCCTCTTATAAATAAACCTTATAAATTCCTTAGATAAAATTGATCTGATGGTAAAAAAATCAGCTCTAAATCATTTAAATGATTTTCAACGAAACAGGTGAAAGCCACAAAGTGGCCGGTAGCAGCTGGATGAGAGTTGCGAGAACCGAGTTGAATGGTGTGCAACTGGAGAAGCTTATGTTGCAGCTGCTGGACATAGGCCTCTCAAATTCTGCAGTGGACCGTTGTAGGCTGATAATGAGGTGGAAGCTCCACGTTTCGACCGCCAGTCTCGATGCAACCTTATTATCTAGAACGCACAAGAGCGTTTATTAGTGATTTCCCAGCGGTTCCGTACACTCGCCTGCAGGGTTTTATTGTCTCTACTAAACTCCATTGTGGCAAGTTTATCCCTACATAAACACGGTATCTCCTAAACGTGTGTTTAGTAAAACGTGTGTTTAGCAAAACGTGCTTATGTAAAAACATTATTGTTGGGTGTTTTGTAACATGTGCCTAAACACTTTCTCTGAATAATATGATAATTTTATTAGTATAAGCAAGAAGTCGAAAGAACTAAAATAATTTTTCCGTTTTACATAATCAGCCTATAATGATCCCACTACTGGGACACAGGTCTCCCCTCTGTGAGAGGGGCCTCGGCCCAGTACGGGTTGGTGGATGCCACATGTCTTTGTGTTTTGGTTCTAGGACATGCCGGCTTCCTCACGTAGTTTTTGTTCACCGTTTTGAGAGCAGTGGTGATGAAATCAAATACGCAAAGCAAAATGCCTGCCTGGGTTCGAACTTCGACTTGCAACTCGGTAGTCGGGGTCGATATCACTTGAGCCACCACTACTCTCAGTTTTATAGTAATTATAACTTCCATACTTATTTTTGTTGGTAAGTCGCACTGCTTTGTTTGAGTTCAATAGGTAGATTGTATAGTCTATGGACGGAATCATAAATCTTTGAATGATGAATGAAGCTGAGTTTTTGTTTGTGTGCAGTGTGCTACGAAGTATGTAGCAAGCATATGCAAGAGCAAGTGCTAACAAAAGTTCATTGTAAAACTATTTTTTCCCTAGAAGTCATAATTACTTCTTGGAATGGCGGAACTTAGTCCTCATAAAGAAGACTATATAGTCCTCATTATGTATTCAATTTTTTCACTTAGGTACCTAGGTATTAATTCAAATTTAATTTTAATTTATTTTCATTTATCATTTATTTTGATAGAGTTTTAAATAATGTAATAGGTACTAACAAAATATGGACATTTAAATTGTTTAAACGAAACGGTTTTTTTTTTTTTTTTTTAATACTGAGCATTGTATGCTGAGTATCTCACTTGTTTTTGTTTTTGTGCTGTTTGATGGTAGGACGTACGTAGTTACAGGTTTTTCTTCCAAAATAGTAAACTTAAAAAAAAAAACACACCGTAATTCTCATTCATTGTTTTAACTCCCACCCTTTCCAAGCAATTACATTCTAACGAAGAGTTTAAAACCAAAATTAAATTAGCCAGTCGTTCCTTATCTTCAAACAATTCAGTTCACGCAATGAGTTAATTGGGCTCAAGAGAATTAGTTAAATTGTCACCTCTGGGGGCGCACCAACAAAATTTATATAAAATTGAAACGTGTCTGCTGGGTTGTACAGTCACGCTCATAAAGACGAAGCGAAATATATTGAAAGGTGTAATAATTAACTAATATTAAAAAAAAATGTAAAAAAAAGGTACGTATCTCATTGTCATCAGCCATATTTTAACTAGGTGTAGTGGGCGTACTATGGGTAGTGTTAGTTATTGCGCAATAGTCAAACGAATGAATGTCATATTTTCGATAAACTTAATTATAGGTAAAATTAAATATCATAAAACATAAAATAAGCTAACATAAGTTCAGTTTTAGATTATTTAGCCTAAACGTAAAGAGAATATGAAAAAAATTAAGGTATATCGGATGGAAAATCTTTGTTACGCATTTGATTTCCGAACTAGGGAATCGATATACACTCAGCGAATGTATTCATTGTAATTTTATTATGAGGTAATTGTGCACAAAGCAGGTGCAAGTACTTACATAATGATCATACCTGAATGGGCCGCCCGTCAGGTACGACCATTATGCCGATCTAGCTAAAAAACGAAAGTGAGATAAACTTTCATACATACTTAATCTGCATTCGCGATTTATTTGCCAAAAATGTAAACAAAAATGAGTTTATTGAATAATAACTTTAAATCTTACACAATAAAGTTCAGTTTACACTACAACTTTAAACATTTTTATAACTTTTTCAATACTGCTAGTCACTGTTTAATCAACTTAATTACCATTAAAATAAAGTTGATATTTGTTTAACTTGAAATTATTTTAATTTGAAACATAAGTTTGAATAGACTTTACATAAACTCACGCCTTTTGCCCCTACGAGTAGGTAAAACCACAAAACGTCAGCTGCTACGATCTTCGCATACTCAATTTGCTTCAAAGTGACAAAGAAACAACAGGAAAGAAATTGATAGTATCTCAAAGTTTTAGGCGGATCACACACTACAACGCGCCACGCGACGGGGCGCAGATAATGCGCCCCCACGCGTGGAATTTTTACATACAATTTCAATAAACTGCGCGGGACTCCGTTTAGACTAAAATAATTACAACGATACTATTTTCAATCATAATTATCTATTTCAAAACTTGATTGGATACTACGAGAAAATCTACCCAACCTACATCATTTTGCACGTGACTGAAGTAAGACTTCAGTACCTATATTAAATATCGCTTTGTGAGTCAGTGTACTAATTATATCGTTTAGTTATGTTATCTTGTGGCCAGTAGATACTGTTTAGATGTTATTGTTTATTATGTTCAAGTTCGTTGCCCTGAGGTTTCGGTTTGGATAGAATAACTAAATGAAGGAATCAAAGTTTTCAGTTAGTGTACTCAATGTGTTCTGTTCGTTCAGTGTTCATACCTACTATCAACTTCTTTCCTGGGCCCTATTCACTATGGCCACTTAATGATTCTGTTGGATTTCATATTCGTTCACAATTTTCATTGTAGGGTAGAAGTAAAATGACTAGCAAAATGCGTCACTATCTTATCGTATCCCATCCTTTTCCCACATGCACACCTGGACTATCGCTGTCCTTGTCACCGCCGACGGTGACTGTGTGAAGATTCTCGCTCACTTGAACCTGGGTCCTGAACGAGAGTAGCATTACTAAGAACATACTCCCTTATTAATTTATTATTAATTTACTGTTGCGAATTGCCGCGAGTGCCTTTACGAACTATTGTCTGAAACACTACGGAAAGTGCGTGTTTATGTGGAGAAAGGCGTCTGTGCGCCCCCTTTTGTGCTGCCCTGAATATAGCAAGAACTCGAACCCTCTGCCGACAGACGCGGAGGATAAATATTGAAAACGGCGAAGCTACAGGTCAGTGGTGCTGCATGTTTCCTGCCTAATTCCCTTTTCCATAGTCACAGGTTCGTCGTCCTAATTCGTGTCGCATTTGCAAGGTCAGACCTGCCTACGTACCTTTTCAACCCCCGCAATAATACAGTCCACTATTCTATCAAACCAGCTCCCTGCGTCTTTGATAAACGCAACCAATTTATATTTCCGCCCAAGTATTGGTGTAAGGCGCCGCCAGTTTCCTTACTTCGAAACCACGTCAATTCCACGCTAATCCCGCCGGTTTCGTTCATTGTGTCATGGAGATTTACGACCCTGTTGTTTTTTTAACGGCAGGTGTACAGCCTTATACACGCGTCGACAACTGCCGCCGACACGTGCCAACGACTGCAGTCGACGCGTTAGCGGCTGCTGTCGACAACGCGCCGCTCGTTTATTTGAGTCGTCGTATTCTACCGCACGATTGTCGACGGCTGTAGTTGCCTCTGAGGTAGTAAGGTGTGTTAGAATGTGGGTCGGGGCAAATTAATTAGGTTGAAATTTGATGAATTGAAGTCCAAAATAAGGAATGGAAGATGAAGGAAAAACTATTAAATGGAAAGTTTTATATTCTTCAGAGATCGTTGCAAAAAGTGAAACAATTTTTATAGATACCAACTTACTACATGTGTAAAAAATAACTGTACTTATAGTGAAGAAAACCTATCAAGTTCTAGAGATAGGTATGAGGAACAGGATGTAAAGTTCACTTATCCTCCATAGAAAAGGGAGGATCCTGCGACCAGACGGGTGTGGTGTCTGGCGGGCAACTGCCCGACGATTCATGTCGGGCCGTTGTAAACTCTGCTTGCGAGATGCAGGATTTTGCGTGACGTCAGTACGACGCGGAGTTTGCAGGTCTTGCACAATAACTTGAGATACAAATACAATGTTTTCAAATCAATTTAGATTATTTAATCCCCGCTGTGATTTTTTTGAAATAAAAGTAGACCATGCAGAAGTACCTCCACGCTATTCATCACATTTGATTTTACTAAACTCGTTATTTCATTTTGTAAAACATGAAACGTTTATTTTGTCTTGACCATACTTACCTGTCAAAAAGTTTAACCTAGGTAAAGTGGATAAGACAGAGATTAAAACAGAAGAAGAACTAGCAGGGGATCGAGGGGGGGGGGGTGGTTCAGGGGATCAGACCGGAGTAAATCGCAAAATCAACCCTCTCAATAATCGAACCCGCAACGATCCCAAACATCTTAATCAGTGACAGCATTATCTTTGCACGAAACAATCGAGCATCTATGCGCATAATGCCAAAGCAACAGTGGCATGAAATACGACTGCATACAATGCGCGCGGAAGTCTCAGCGAGATATCCAGCTAACTCACCTCACACGCTGGCAGATGAGGCCAGGGAAACAGCGGGGAATGGGGCTGATTATGTTGGGAATCATGGAAGATACATTTTTTTATTATTATTTAAAGATGTATAACAATTGCGGATTGGTTGTGTCCACCAAGATAGCGCGAGCGGTAGTGGTGAATGCAGGGAGCTCAAAAATCCAGGTAATTTATCAAACTCACTCCACACGCTAACAGTTAAGGCCGGGGAAACAGCGGGGAATGTGAAGGATTTCGTTGGGAACGTTGATAGAGTTAAGATAGAAGGACTTAGTGAAAAGATGAAAGAACAGTAGAGAGTTGTAACTATTCTCCACAGTTATTTCATCTTTTTACTAAGTTCAATATTGTGCCCACTAACAAAATGGTAGTGGTAAATGCAAGGAGCGTAAAAGTTCAAACTTTGCTGAAATGAAATATTCTGAAGAGAATGATTATTAAAATCTACATGACAAATCAAAGATCTTTTAACCAATCCGATGTTACAAATAATGAGGGTGCCTTGAAAAAGCATTGCAACAGCTAATATTTGTTGACTCACCTCAGTTTCCAAGGCCCCAGGAACCTGCGAGCGGCACAACCGGCATGATTCCATTCATCACGTCGACGGCTCCGTTGCTAAAGCATTTTATTAATTTATCTGCTGCGAGCCATTCTACCCGTTACTGTGGCTTGTCTGAATCTTAAACTTGTTATTCTTGGAGAAATATGCAAGCGATGTTACCGAGTTTGTAGTTAAAAGCATCTAGCTTTAAATTATTTTAAAATGCCAGCTTTTCTTCTTGCGAAAGACAATGCTTATTGTCATTTTTGGAGTTTTCATAACGTGCAGCACAATGTTGCTCTACATATTTGTTTGTAACGTGTTGGATCAGTCACGCATATCGAAACTGAAGCACCGTACCGATCTATGTTTGCGTGATTGACGATTGACGCTGTCGTGTCACGTAATGGCGGCCGGTGGGCATACTATGATGTAAATGTGAGCGTGAGGCGTGTTTGTACAAGCAGTCCCGGCATACTTACTGTGCTTCACTTTCGATATGCTTGGCGCGGAGTCCATCTTTTTTATAAGTCTATGGGGAGAGGTTGCTGTATTAAGAAAAGCTTGGCTTGAACATAAAACAGTATTGATAGTTTAAATTTGTGTTTTTAGTGTGGGTAGTCAAACATTTGAAAACGTTGTCTTGACAAGCATGGTTTTTAGTTTTCAGATTTGGTTCGATATGACACTTTTGGTATTCTATAATAAAATATACCCCTCTGTTATGGTTACCGTATAATGGTTGTCTATCTGATAGTCGTCAGAAATTCAGAATCCCGTAGCTTTTAGGAAAACGGAGTATCGTGCCGTTCCCCTAATTTGGCCGCATTAGTTAATTTTATTAGAGTGAGCGCGCATTGTAAACTTTATAGCTTTAGCTTTGTTAAGCTCTTTGCAAAAAGTCCTACCCAGGGAAGTAAGTTGTACCGTCGTAATTATTTCTGACGCCAAGCATCATAGTTTTAGTTAGCAAGTCAAACTGCATGTTTGATTTTTAAACGACTTCAAAAAAGGATGGGCCGTTAAGTTGACCGTTCCTGGTAATTGACAACCGTATCTTTTTTTTATAAAAAGCGGATTTTATCTTTTATTCGTGGAATAAAGTTGACGTTTGACAGTTTTTGTATGGCAAAACTGTCAAAAACCCAGTTTTTTTTTAAATTATTGATTTGATGAAAAATTCAAAAGTATTCAGCTGTAAAATAAAAAATAATGTCGTATTTATCTTATCCAAAGAAAATTTGTTATCACTCTTTTTACCGGTGTGAAACATAAGAGAGAAACACGCTTGTACGATACCACTACATACAGAAAGCAAGTTAATAGATACGATGCAAGAGCGAGCGAATCGAATACAACTTACATACAAATAATTATATAATTGGTTTCCGTGAACCAAAGGCGCTTTTTGTGAACCAAGGGAGGAAACAGTGGTTCCTATGAAAAAAGTTTACAGCAAGAAGTGCTATGAACAGAGATTTCTGTGAACAGTGCTTCCTATGGACCGAGATATCTACAAACAATGTTTTCTAACAACAAAGTTTTCGGCGAAACGTGCTGTCTAGGAATAGAGATTTCTATTAACTGTGCTTTCTGTATGTAGTCGTTTCGTACAAGCGTCTTTCTATCTTAGGTTCCACACTCCCTTTTTACAACATAATCTAATGTTAGCTGATGAAAATCATTATTCCTTATATTTCATCTGAAACTAGACCATTTTTAGGCAAACACTAAAATATTTAAATCAAAACCGGTCTACTAATAAAATATGGGTCCGTGTGAACAGCGGGCGGGCGCTCTGAAATTCCCCACTTCGGGTATGGGAATTTCCAACGGTAAAGTTTTAAGGGCTGAAAAACCACGAGATGAAATGCTACTGAAATATGCATGGTCGGCACGTTATCAAATCTGTGTGAATTGTCGTTTTAGATGTATCTGATTTAGATGTACATATCTGATGGGATTAATAAATTAATGTTTGATGATATAGAAAGGATAGTGTATTTATGTATGTGATATGTAATGGAAAAGTGTTCCAGTATTCCATTGTTGATTCAAGACAGGTTGTTGGTTTTGTAAATTTCTTTAAAGCACTGTGTGACCTAAGCACGCACGATTTTAGTATTCCATTTTTACACAGACGAGCTCGTCTGTAGGCAATAGTATCTATACGATAAGTGTGATTAAGATAGTCTATTAATGCACGGCGTTTAGCACCTTCACGCCGACGAATATTGAAATCAGAACAAAGCGTGCTTTTGAATACCAATAAAGTTTATGTGAGACGTACCAATTGCAACGAAGTGCCTCTTATAAATAAACCTTATAAATTCCTTAGATAAAATTGATCTGATGGTAAAAAAATCAGCTCTAAATCATTTAAATGATTTTCAACGAAACAGGTGAAAGCCACAAAGTGGCCGGTAGCAGCTGGATGAGAGTTGCGAGAACCGAGTTGAATGGTGTGCAACTGGAGAAGCTTATGTTGCAGCTGCTGGACATAGGCCTCTCAAATTCTGCAGTGGACCGTTGTAGGCTGATAATGAGGTGGAAGCTCCACGTTTCGACCGCCAGTCTCGATGCAACCTTATTATCTAGAACGCACAAGAGCGTTTATTAGTGATTTCCCAGCGGTTCCGTACACTCGCCTGCAGGGTTTTATTGTCTCTACTAAACTCCATTGTGGCAAGTTTATCCCTACATAAACACGGTATCTCCTAAACGTGTGTTTAGTAAAACGTGTGTTTAGCAAAACGTGCTTATGTAAAAACATTATTGTTGGGTGTTTTGTAACATGTGCCTAAACACTTTCTCTGAATAATATGATAATTTTATTAGTATAAGCAAGAAGTCGAAAGAACTAAAATAATTTTTCCGTTTTACATAATCAGCCTATAATGATCCCACTACTGGGACACAGGTCTCCCCTCTGTGAGAGGGGCCTCGGCCCAGTACGGGTTGGTGGATGCCACATGTCTTTGTGTTTTGGTTCTAGGACATGCCGGCTTCCTCACGTAGTTTTTGTTCACCGTTTTGAGAGCAGTGGTGATGAAATCAAATACGCAAAGCAAAATGCCTGCCTGGGTTCGAACTTCGACTTGCAACTCGGTAGTCGGGGTCGATATCACTTGAGCCACCACTACTCTCAGTTTTATAGTAATTATAACTTCCATACTTATTTTTGTTGGTAAGTCGCACTGCTTTGTTTGAGTTCAATAGGTAGATTGTATAGTCTATGGACGGAATCATAAATCTTTGAATGATGAATGAAGCTGAGTTTTTGTTTGTGTGCAGTGTGCTACGAAGTATGTAGCAAGCATATGCAAGAGCAAGTGCTAACAAAAGTTCATTGTAAAACTATTTTTTCCCTAGAAGTCATAATTACTTCTTGGAATGGCGGAACTTAGTCCTCATAAAGAAGACTATATAGTCCTCATTATGTATTCAATTTTTTCACTTAGGTACCTAGGTATTAATTCAAATTTAATTTTAATTTATTTTCATTTATCATTTATTTTGATAGAGTTTTAAATAATGTAATAGGTACTAACAAAATATGGACATTTAAATTGTTTAAACGAAACGGTTTTTTTTTTTTTTTTTAATACTGAGCATTGTATGCTGAGTATCTCACTTGTTTTTGTTTTTGTGCTGTTTGATGGTAGGACGTACGTAGTTACAGGTTTTTCTTCCAAAATAGTAAACTTAAAAAAAAAAACACACCGTAATTCTCATTCATTGTTTTAACTCCCACCCTTTCCAAGCAATTACATTCTAACGAAGAGTTTAAAACCAAAATTAAATTAGCCAGTCGTTCCTTATCTTCAAACAATTCAGTTCACGCAATGAGTTAATTGGGCTCAAGAGAATTAGTTAAATTGTCACCTCTGGGGGCGCACCAACAAAATTTATATAAAATTGAAACGTGTCTGCTGGGTTGTACAGTCACGCTCATAAAGACGAAGCGAAATATATTGAAAGGTGTAATAATTAACTAATATTAAAAAAAAATGTAAAAAAAAGGTACGTATCTCATTGTCATCAGCCATATTTTAACTAGGTGTAGTGGGCGTACTATGGGTAGTGTTAGTTATTGCGCAATAGTCAAACGAATGAATGTCATATTTTCGATAAACTTAATTATAGGTAAAATTAAATATCATAAAACATAAAATAAGCTAACATAAGTTCAGTTTTAGATTATTTAGCCTAAACGTAAAGAGAATATGAAAAAAATTAAGGTATATCGGATGGAAAATCTTTGTTACGCATTTGATTTCCGAACTAGGGAATCGATATACACTCAGCGAATGTATTCATTGTAATTTTATTATGAGGTAATTGTGCACAAAGCAGGTGCAAGTACTTACATAATGATCATACCTGAATGGGCCGCCCGTCAGGTACGACCATTATGCCGATCTAGCTAAAAAACGAAAGTGAGATAAACTTTCATACATACTTAATCTGCATTCGCGATTTATTTGCCAAAAATGTAAACAAAAATGAGTTTATTGAATAATAACTTTAAATCTTACACAATAAAGTTCAGTTTACACTACAACTTTAAACATTTTTATAACTTTTTCAATACTGCTAGTCACTGTTTAATCAACTTAATTACCATTAAAATAAAGTTGATATTTGTTTAACTTGAAATTATTTTAATTTGAAACATAAGTTTGAATAGACTTTACATAAACTCACGCCTTTTGCCCCTACGAGTAGGTAAAACCACAAAACGTCAGCTGCTACGATCTTCGCATACTCAATTTGCTTCAAAGTGACAAAGAAACAACAGGAAAGAAATTGATAGTATCTCAAAGTTTTAGGCGGATCACACACTACAACGCGCCACGCGACGGGGCGCAGATAATGCGCCCCCACGCGTGGAATTTTTACATACAATTTCAATAAACTGCGCGGGACTCCGTTTAGACTAAAATAATTACAACGATACTATTTTCAATCATAATTATCTATTTCAAAACTTGATTGGATACTACGAGAAAATCTACCCAACCTACATCATTTTGCACGTGACTGAAGTAAGACTTCAGTACCTATATTAAATATCGCTTTGTGAGTCAGTGTACTAATTATATCGTTTAGTTATGTTATCTTGTGGCCAGTAGATACTGTTTAGATGTTATTGTTTATTATGTTCAAGTTCGTTGCCCTGAGGTTTCGGTTTGGATAGAATAACTAAATGAAGGAATCAAAGTTTTCAGTTAGTGTACTCAATGTGTTCTGTTCGTTCAGTGTTCATACCTACTATCAACTTCTTTCCTGGGCCCTATTCACTATGGCCACTTAATGATTCTGTTGGATTTCATATTCGTTCACAATTTTCATTGTAGGGTAGAAGTAAAATGACTAGCAAAATGCGTCACTATCTTATCGTATCCCATCCTTTTCCCACATGCACACCTGGACTATCGCTGTCCTTGTCACCGCCGACGGTGACTGTGTGAAGATTCTCGCTCACTTGAACCTGGGTCCTGAACGAGAGTAGCATTACTAAGAACATACTCCCTTATTAATTTATTATTAATTTACTGTTGCGAATTGCCGCGAGTGCCTTTACGAACTATTGTCTGAAACACTACGGAAAGTGCGTGTTTATGTGGAGAAAGGCGTCTGTGCGCCCCCTTTTGTGCTGCCCTGAATATAGCAAGAACTCGAACCCTCTGCCGACAGACGCGGAGGATAAATATTGAAAACGGCGAAGCTACAGGTCAGTGGTGCTGCATGTTTCCTGCCTAATTCCCTTTTCCATAGTCACAGGTTCGTCGTCCTAATTCGTGTCGCATTTGCAAGGTCAGACCTGCCTACGTACCTTTTCAACCCCCGCAATAATACAGTCCACTATTCTATCAAACCAGCTCCCTGCGTCTTTGATAAACGCAACCAATTTATATTTCCGCCCAAGTATTGGTGTAAGGCGCCGCCAGTTTCCTTACTTCGAAACCACGTCAATTCCACGCTAATCCCGCCGGTTTCGTTCATTGTGTCATGGAGATTTACGACCCTGTTGTTTTTTTAACGGCAGGTGTACAGCCTTATACACGCGTCGACAACTGCCGCCGACACGTGCCAACGACTGCAGTCGACGCGTTAGCGGCTGCTGTCGACAACGCGCCGCTCGTTTATTTGAGTCGTCGTATTCTACCGCACGATTGTCGACGGCTGTAGTTGCCTCTGAGGTAGTAAGGTGTGTTAGAATGTGGGTCGGGGCAAATTAATTAGGTTGAAATTTGATGAATTGAAGTCCAAAATAAGGAATGGAAGATGAAGGAAAAACTATTAAATGGAAAGTTTTATATTCTTCAGAGATCGTTGCAAAAAGTGAAACAATTTTTATAGATACCAACTTACTACATGTGTAAAAAATAACTGTACTTATAGTGAAGAAAACCTATCAAGTTCTAGAGATAGGTATGAGGAACAGGATGTAAAGTTCACTTATCCTCCATAGAAAAGGGAGGATCCTGCGACCAGACGGGTGTGGTGTCTGGCGGGCAACTGCCCGACGATTCATGTCGGGCCGTTGTAAACTCTGCTTGCGAGATGCAGGATTTTGCGTGACGTCAGTACGACGCGGAGTTTGCAGGTCTTGCACAATAACTTGAGATACAAATACAATGTTTTCAAATCAATTTAGATTATTTAATCCCCGCTGTGATTTTTTTGAAATAAAAGTAGACCATGCAGAAGTACCTCCACGCTATTCATCACATTTGATTTTACTAAACTCGTTATTTCATTTTGTAAAACATGAAACGTTTATTTTGTCTTGACCATACTTACCTGTCAAAAAGTTTAACCTAGGTAAAGTGGATAAGACAGAGATTAAAACAGAAGAAGAACTAGCAGGGGATCGAGGGGGGGGGGGTGGTTCAGGGGATCAGACCGGAGTAAATCGCAAAATCAACCCTCTCAATAATCGAACCCGCAACGATCCCAAACATCTTAATCAGTGACAGCATTATCTTTGCACGAAACAATCGAGCATCTATGCGCATAATGCCAAAGCAACAGTGGCATGAAATACGACTGCATACAATGCGCGCGGAAGTCTCAGCGAGATATCCAGCTAACTCACCTCACACGCTGGCAGATGAGGCCAGGGAAACAGCGGGGAATGGGGCTGATTATGTTGGGAATCATGGAAGATACATTTTTTTATTATTATTTAAAGATGTATAACAATTGCGGATTGGTTGTGTCCACCAAGATAGCGCGAGCGGTAGTGGTGAATGCAGGGAGCTCAAAAATCCAGGTAATTTATCAAACTCACTCCACACGCTAACAGTTAAGGCCGGGGAAACAGCGGGGAATGTGAAGGATTTCGTTGGGAACGTTGATAGAGTTAAGATAGAAGGACTTAGTGAAAAGATGAAAGAACAGTAGAGAGTTGTAACTATTCTCCACAGTTATTTCATCTTTTTACTAAGTTCAATATTGTGCCCACTAACAAAATGGTAGTGGTAAATGCAAGGAGCGTAAAAGTTCAAACTTTGCTGAAATGAAATATTCTGAAGAGAATGATTATTAAAATCTACATGACAAATCAAAGATCTTTTAACCAATCCGATGTTACAAATAATGAGGGTGCCTTGAAAAAGCATTGCAACAGCTAATATTTGTTGACTCACCTCAGTTTCCAAGGCCCCAGGAACCTGCGAGCGGCACAACCGGCATGATTCCATTCATCACGTCGACGGCTCCGTTGCTAAAGCATTTTATTAATTTATCTGCTGCGAGCCATTCTACCCGTTACTGTGGCTTGTCTGAATCTTAAACTTGTTATTCTTGGAGAAATATGCAAGCGATGTTACCGAGTTTGTAGTTAAAAGCATCTAGCTTTAAATTATTTTAAAATGCCAGCTTTTCTTCTTGCGAAAGACAATGCTTATTGTCATTTTTGGAGTTTTCATAACGTGCAGCACAATGTTGCTCTACATATTTGTTTGTAACGTGTTGGATCAGTCACGCATATCGAAACTGAAGCACCGTACCGATCTATGTTTGCGTGATTGACGATTGACGCTGTCGTGTCACGTAATGGCGGCCGGTGGGCATACTATGATGTAAATGTGAGCGTGAGGCGTGTTTGTACAAGCAGTCCCGGCATACTTACTGTGCTTCACTTTCGATATGCTTGGCGCGGAGTCCATCTTTTTTATAAGTCTATGGGGAGAGGTTGCTGTATTAAGAAAAGCTTGGCTTGAACATAAAACAGTATTGATAGTTTAAATTTGTGTTTTTAGTGTGGGTAGTCAAACATTTGAAAACGTTGTCTTGACAAGCATGGTTTTTAGTTTTCAGATTTGGTTCGATATGACACTTTTGGTATTCTATAATAAAATATACCCCTCTGTTATGGTTACCGTATAATGGTTGTCTATCTGATAGTCGTCAGAAATTCAGAATCCCGTAGCTTTTAGGAAAACGGAGTATCGTGCCGTTCCCCTAATTTGGCCGCATTAGTTAATTTTATTAGAGTGAGCGCGCATTGTAAACTTTATAGCTTTAGCTTTGTTAAGCTCTTTGCAAAAAGTCCTACCCAGGGAAGTAAGTTGTACCGTCGTAATTATTTCTGACGCCAAGCATCATAGTTTTAGTTAGCAAGTCAAACTGCATGTTTGATTTTTAAACGACTTCAAAAAAGGATGGGCCGTTAAGTTGACCGTTCCTGGTAATTGACAACCGTATCTTTTTTTTATAAAAAGCGGATTTTATCTTTTATTCGTGGAATAAAGTTGACGTTTGACAGTTTTTGTATGGCAAAACTGTCAAAAACCCAGTTTTTTTTTAAATTATTGATTTGATGAAAAATTCAAAAGTATTCAGCTGTAAAATAAAAAATAATGTCGTATTTATCTTATCCAAAGAAAATTTGTTATCACTCTTTTTACCGGTGTGAAACATAAGAGAGAAACACGCTTGTACGATACCACTACATACAGAAAGCAAGTTAATAGATACGATGCAAGAGCGAGCGAATCGAATACAACTTACATACAAATAATTATATAATTGGTTTCCGTGAACCAAAGGCGCTTTTTGTGAACCAAGGGAGGAAACAGTGGTTCCTATGAAAAAAGTTTACAGCAAGAAGTGCTATGAACAGAGATTTCTGTGAACAGTGCTTCCTATGGACCGAGATATCTACAAACAATGTTTTCTAACAACAAAGTTTTCGGCGAAACGTGCTGTCTAGGAATAGAGATTTCTATTAACTGTGCTTTCTGTATGTAGTCGTTTCGTACAAGCGTCTTTCTATCTTAGGTTCCACACTCCCTTTTTACAACATAATCTAATGTTAGCTGATGAAAATCATTATTCCTTATATTTCATCTGAAACTAGACCATTTTTAGGCAAACACTAAAATATTTAAATCAAAACCGGTCTACTAATAAAATATGGGTCCGTGTGAACAGCGGGCGGGCGCTCTGAAATTCCCCACTTCGGGTATGGGAATTTCCAACGGTAAAGTTTTAAGGGCTGAAAAACCACGAGATGAAATGCTACTGAAATATGCATGGTCGGCACGTTATCAAATCTGTGTGAATTGTCGTTTTAGATGTATCTGATTTAGATGTACATATCTGATGGGATTAATAAATTAATGTTTGATGATATAGAAAGGATAGTGTATTTATGTATGTGATATGTAATGGAAAAGTGTTCCAGTATTCCATTGTTGATTCAAGACAGGTTGTTGGTTTTGTAAATTTCTTTAAAGCACTGTGTGACCTAAGCACGCACGATTTTAGTATTCCATTTTTACACAGACGAGCTCGTCTGTAGGCAATAGTATCTATACGATAAGTGTGATTAAGATAGTCTATTAATGCACGGCGTTTAGCACCTTCACGCCGACGAATATTGAAATCAGAACAAAGCGTGCTTTTGAATACCAATAAAGTTTATGTGAGACGTACCAATTGCAACGAAGTGCCTCTGGTTTGAGCACCGATACAGATGCGATTAATTTCCAACATTACTTTTTAAGATAGGCTATTTTTGGTGTACCTTATTGGCGGCCTCTTTGGGAGCTATTGTGATAGTATAGCAAAGTCAAAAAGCTCTGTCAAGCGCTGCCATTATATTATTATTCCTAAATCATCATTTACGTGAGTTTTCGTCGGGGTACCTACCACAACATTTTCAACGCCTAAACAAAATTCATAAACAAACCGTTTCAAGAATTCATTTCCCCAACATTGATAAATGATAAATGATTTTATTTTGTAAATAGGTTTGTACAAACACTTTTACACGTCAATCATATTTTTTATAAAACTAGATGAGGTCGGCGTTTCCTATCTGACTACTCTGAGAAGAAAGGCCGAAACAAACTCAGAGGTCACAGTCTCTTTTAAAGTCCAGACATCATAATCTTGGTCAGGTTACATGAAGACCATGTAGATCGATGTCAGAGATGGTCTTTTGAGGAAAGAACCACACAGATTGAGAGGGCCTGTCCATTCAGTGCACGCATTTGTCAGAAATCGTGTAGCTCAACTTAAAACTTAAGGAGCTCAACGATTCGACGAACAATACCTAAGAAAGGACATTTGGGTAGGCCACATAAATTACTCAAACTGCCAGACCTAGACAAAAACTAACACAACAGAGAGAATAATAAAAATTAAAAAAAAAGTGACCCACATTGTCTTCACATGCACAATAATTAAAATAATATAATACTTTACAAAGTAAGCAAATGTCATTGTTTAAATAAAATTCATTAATGTCAATGTGTACATAGAAAAAAAAATTAAAACATTCAAAATGTAAAAAAAATTGGAAGCAGCTCAATCCCAAGCCTTTTTGTCCTCAATATAATCTTTAACGGTATAAAAAGCTTTCTGGCACAACTTACGTTTAATGAATGATTTGAATTTATTAAGGCTTAGATCTTGATCATTGTCACGAACAGCGACTCGTACAACTTTCTCTAACAAATATTGTTCCATAACTTCTATAAGTACGTTTGGCATTTGACGAACATGTTCCATGAAAATGAAATGTTGTTTAAATACCGAGTTTCAATTAGTTTTCAAACAATCAAATGGGGAACTGAACAATGAGAGACTTCAACAAAACAGTGGCCGCTGGTACAGTAGTGTGTGGAGTCGGCAAAGACCAGCAAACATGAGTATTGTGATACCGAGTATATGATCTGACGTTATTAGTACATGGGTTAGGTTTGAGGCACAATAGTGGGCTCTAAGTCCGTTAACAAAATCAAAATTTTATAATGTTATGAGCGTAGGTAAGATAAATCATAGTAATCAGGTATTTACGCAGACTATCTTTGTTTTGCAGAAGCGAGCTGTTCGATCAATTTATAAACTAAGTCCGAGACACTCTCTCAGAGAAAAATTTAAAGAGATTAATGTGATGACTGTGCCCTCTCAGTATATTTATGAAAATATTTTATATGCCCATAAAAATATAAAATTGTTTAAAAAATACAGTGATATCCATAATATAAATACGAGGAACAAACACAAATTTGTTGTACCTACAACAAGGCTCAAGAAAATAGGTGGCTCGTTCAGATGCCAATGTATACGCTTTTATAATAAACTACCAAGCCACGTTCAAGATCTAAGCCTTAATAAATTCAAATCATTCATTAAACGTAAGTTGTGCCAGAAAGCCTTTTATACTGTTAAGGATTATATTGAGGACAAAAAGGCTTGGGATTGAGTTGCTTCCAATTTTTACATTCTGAATGTTTTTATTATTTTTTCTACATACACATTGACATTAATTAATGAATTTTATATAAACATTGACATTTACTTACTTTGTAAAGTATTATATTATTTTAATTATTGTGCATGTGAAGACAATGTGGGTCATTTTATTATTATTTTTTTGTTTAATTTTTATTATTCTCTTTGTTCTGTTAGTTTTTTTCTAGGTCTGGCAGTTTGAGTAATTTATGTGGCCTACCCAAATGTCCTTTCTTTGGTATTGTTCGTCGAATCGTTGAGCTCCTTAAGTTTTGAGTTGAGCTGCACGATTTCTGACAAATGCGTGCACTGACTGGACAGGTCCTCTCAATCTGTGTGGTTCTTTTCTCAAAAGACCATCTCAGACATCGATCTACATGGTCTTCATATAACCTGACCAAGATTATGTCTGGACTTTAAAAGAGACTGTGACCTCTAAGTTTGTTTCGGCCTTTCTTCTCAGAGTAGTCAGATAGGAAACGCCGACCTCATCTAGTTTTATAAAAAATATGATTGACGTGTAAAAGTGTTTGTGCAAACCTACTTACAAAATAAAAATCATTTATCATTTACGCCACGCAATCTATACAGTCTACACCATAGAAAGACCTACCTACATATAGAAATTCTTTCTTATATCTATTGTCTACACAGGTTACTTATATCTATTGTCCACACAGGTTACTTTTCTGGGAATTCTACAAAATTATGTTATAGAGGTATGAGGAACAGGGTGTAAAGTTCACTCATACTCTATAGAAAAGGGAGGATCCTCCGACCAGATGGGTGTTGTGACTACCCAATGATTCATGTCGGGCCGTTGTATCTATGCTAGTTGCGCGGTAAACTCTGCTTGCGAGATGCAGGATTTTGCGTGACGTCAGTATGACGCGTTGTTCGCATGTAGCGTTGTAGATACCGCTACAATGTAAAACCAAAGTAAGTACCTATTCATCATTTTCGGAGGTTCAGTTTTCTATACCTAGACGTTTTAGGAAGCCAGTACCCCAGTTTCGTAACACATAATTTTTTTAATCCCCAATATTTTGAAGGAAACTCCATATCCAATGTATGTATGTTTGAAAAATTCGTCTGTTCGAGCAACTATCCCACAGGATGTATTTGGAACTGATCCTACCCATACGCAGTAGAAACTACAATGCATTGCGTCTCATAGATATCGACGCCTTTTCAGTTCGCTAGACTTTGTAGTGCTAGCTAGATTTACTATCCTTAGTTGTTAGACGCAGGTATAGACCAAATACAATTAAGTAGTTTATTTGTATTTACTAATGAAAATAAATCAAAATCTAAACTGCCCGGTGGTCGCCACGTACAGGGCAAAGTACTTCGGTAACCCAGGTACCCTACGTGAGACGGTCAGTAACATCAAGGCGTTGCTGGCCTTCCTTGAGGAGCTGGGGTGGATCGAATAATCGAATACCCGCACGCAAAATACGCGCATTGACGTGGAGTTGCGGACAACAGCCCGTATTACCTATTACCTATTACCTAAATCAAAATCAAAGTCATGTATTCAAATTAGGCTGAGAATCAGCGCATCAACGTCAAAATTACATAAGACAGTCTTTCACCAGTTCCTAGTGCTTTAGCTGGGGAGAAGAAGTGGCGCAACAAACTCCCCAGCAGCACATCGTTAGATGAACTTGATTCTACACAATACTATGCAAAGTAACGAACATTACCTTTACAACAAATAAACACGACACATTAAATTATGACCCGTGCGGCTGTAATTATTTAGCCACGAGTCGCCTTTCACGTCCATATGGTCGTAGATGGAAAAACGTCGTAACCATAATAAAAGGTGTTAGTGCACCTTCAGCTTAACGAGTGTTTGCGTTACTACTCACGTACATAAATATTGGCGCGGACTGTACGGAGTGCGTCACTATAATATTTACTGTTCGTTCCAATAATGTAATTGTTTTAGAGCCTGTTAATTTGTTAATATGCTTTTAGCCGATACGACAATTATTTGATTTGATTATGATGTGTTGATATTACTGCGTTTAGTATGGTAATAATTTTTATATTCGTGTAAGGAACCAGTGGTTTATAGACCGCTAATAATTTAGGTCGCTGTGAGGAAACGCAATGATTCCAGTGAATATCGAAATATGTTTAAAAAAAAATATATTTAATTAATATTTATTTATTTTTCATCACAATGTTCCGATTTTGTCCACGCGCCAGAATATCCTTGTAGTGCTTCACTTACCTTTACTTACCTTTTTCAATATTGGAAATAGTTTTGAAAAAACAAAAGCCGAGCGTTGAAAACCTGTTCAAAGAGTTCAAATAAGCAGAAAGCTACGGACAAACGAAGTCACGTGAGAATTATCATTTGAATGATTCAAAAGTCTTGCTCCTTTGAAAACCACATCACAAAGACATGCAGTTCCAATAAACTACGCTATTCAAAGAGTCAACATACAAACTGCGAATGTAAATATAGTTTTAAAATCAGTATCCAGGTGTGATGAATAATTCAAGCGACGCAGCGGCAAAAGCGAGCGATGCTTCAATATTAAATCTTTGACATCGATGCGCTGAAAACAATGTTCTTATGCTGAGGATGGGTTTTATTTCGCGATGTATAAAATATCGTGTTTTTGTTTAAACCTTGAAGCTATAAATATAAATCATTTAACCTAAGAGAGTTCTAAATCTAAGATTGAATCTGCTATAGATTTGTATTTTGTTATGAAACTTGGAAAGGTTTTGCATTTTTTGTTTAGATATCTTTAGGCAAAATATTATTGAAAGCACTAGTTTATCAGTTATCAATTTATTTTTCGTAAAAGCATTCGTCACTTTTTGAAATGATTATTCCATTCCAAACAGGGTAAACCAACTAGATTATGTTGTGCTGGTAGTTGATAATATACTAAGGGCGAATTTCACCAAACTTATACCTAGAATAAGTCTTATCCTGAGTTTTTATAATTTATTTTTGACAGTTTTTCATACAAGAATTGTCCGAAGTAAATTTTACCACGGATAAAAGATATTTGACTGTGGTAAAATCAGCTCATAATAGTATAAAAAATAAGCCCCTTTCTGTTGGTGTGATTCCAATGGTATGTATTATATGTCATTGGATTCAGTATTAATGCGATGATATTTTTTATTTACCTAAACATAGCCCCTTTTAGGTAAATAAAAATATCGTCGCCTTAGATTTTGAAATAAAAAAATTTGTTTTGTTTTTTATTTACGTAATGTAAACAAACATAAAAAATAAACATTTATTGAAAAGAATCAAATTCATTTAAAGTTATGAAACATGCTGTGTAATTTTGCCTATATTGCCCCCTTGACGATACAATCATTAGTCTACTAGCGGTCCATAGAATTTTTTTGTGTAGGAGTCGTGTATAAGTGGCAACACCACCCGCGGCGCGCAGAAAAAAAGTATTCAGGACAGTTTAAACGACGTCACGAGAAAACCGGGGCGCGTGAGTGGTTAAAATAAAAGATGGCTTTCTGAAGGTATTCGCAACAGTTATAATGTCGTTCCTCTCAATCCCCCCACTAACAATACTGTCGTCTTTCCCGGCTGAGCGAGGCGATATCAACCTTCGAGAGAGCTCTACTGGCAGCATTCAAACGCTCATTATTTACTACTGAATCACTATACACTTATTTATACAAGGCAAGGCTTATCTTTTATACTGGAGAGCACTTACCTTTTGTCTTATACGTTTACTGAAATAATCCTACTAGATTCGTTTTTGAGGTGGGGTCTGAGTTTCTTTGTTCGGTTTGTTGTTTATTATTGTTCATCGAATAGACGAGCTCCTTAAGCTCTGAGTTGAGCTGCACGATTACTGACAAATGCGTGCACTGACTGGACAGGTCCACTCAAATCTGTGTGGTTCTTTCCAAAAAAAAGACCATCTCAGACACCGATCTACATGATTTGATCAAGATTATGTTTGAACTTCAAAAGACACTGTGACCTCTGAGTTTATTTTGACCTCGGAGTATTTAGTAGGATAGAAAACGCCGACCTCATCTAGTATTTAAAATATGATTGAAATGTTAAAATGTTAAACCAACTTTCAGAAATAAATCATTTAGGTATCATTTAATTCTTAATCAGGCTTGGGGTCTAGTCCCCTGAGCGTATGGTCCCAAGTCATGCTTGTCGCTTACTATTCGTCGAGATTTTATCTAAAGTACCTTTCAGAAATAGTAGAATATACAGCAAGCCAGCAACTTGGACATTGAAGCAGGACATATTGCGTTTTTTATTGTACCTATCAAATGCTCATGAAAGCAAGATGTGAAAGCCGTAAATCGCAAACAGTAAGTTCACCACCTACGAGTATATGAGGTATTGCACGATACCAACTTATCTAGAGAAGGTTTTCGGTAAAAAAGCAAATCCTGTACTACCAAAAAACTTTAATACCACCACAATTTATTCTCCTACCAAAAACAGTCCCGACAAGAACAAGACAAGACAACGCAGACTCATGCCACAGACGAAGCAAAATGGAACATATTACATGCACTGACACTTCAGCAGTTTGTGAGTTATGTCGCAAGCCTGCGGACTATCTGCTTTGTGATATAAACGTGGAAACTTTTCTGTTATGTTACCTTTCCGTTTTAACTCGGGAATTGAAATTGTTGGTTGTTTTTGGGTTTTTTAAGCTCGTCCCAAGCTGGTCAAAGAGAGCACGAGGTCGATGGTCTGACCAAGTTAAAGTAGCTACGACCTCAAGCGTGGTGATGGCAACATTGGACCGGAGTTGATGAAGATTATGTAAATGGTTCCAAATAGGAATGGGCAAATAGCTATGATTTTATTTGACACATCACCACAAAAAACCTTTAGATACTTAATTGCATTTTTCATTTACATAATATTTTCAATAATACAACTCTCATTTATATTAAAGTATTTTTATACAATTGAATAATGAGTTATAATTTAGTTGGTACCTAATGTATGCTTCTTTTACCCTACATTACACTCCAGTGTTAAATGAATCAAGCAATATTGTTAACAGTCATAGGCTTAGCATAATCAGCCTATAACGTTTCCACTCCTGGGACACAGCCTCCAGGCCTCGTTTCGGAGAAAGGCAGCGGGCCGTAATCCACCACGCGGGCCCAGTGCTGGTTGGTAGAAGTCACATGTCTTCGAATTTTTAGTTCTAGGACATGCCGGTTTCCAAACAATGTTTTCGTTCACCGTTTTGAGCCTTAATCATATTCAATTAGTTACTCACGATTTAAGTACATTTGCCACCGATGTATTATATTTATTTTAATACACACACATTAATTTTTAATTTTACAGTATTTATAAAATAAAGATGCTTGGATATCCTACATTCATTCACGCCTCAATACCTCGTCTAGCAGTACATTCTGATCAATTCTATTTGAGTCCTTTTGTTCGCATCCAGCGTCTTGGATCTCATTTAGTGCCACGTCGTCGAATAGATCTCAGAAATCAGTTCACGTCGATATGGGAGGACATCTTTGATGGTGTATACCTGTAAACATCTTCATGGTTGGATGAGTATGCGTAATGTTCGATTTGTGAGGCTAGGAAGTAGCAGTGGCTGTGATTCAATACTCAATGCTCAATCCCTTATCGCATTCAAAATGTGTATTTAGGTGGTAACTTATTTATTGAGATCATTATGGACTCCATCGGGCATAACAAAATAGTAGGAGGAAGCTTTAAAACTTAACTTATCGGCCCTCTTGACTAACTTAAAAGAGTAACCGTGGAGTTTCTTGCCCATTATTCTCCACACGAAACTACCCTTTGGAAAGCTAGAATTAATTATATTTTTTGTAAATTTTAACGTTCCAAAGTGCCTTGTATGTGCCTATTTGAAACAAAATATTTCACTTTGTCATCAGTTTTTTCTAATAAGTACGTATGAATGAATTAAATTTGTATGTGAGTATGTATGAATTAAAAATCATACTATCCTACTAATCCTACTAATCCTACCAATCCTACTAACCCTACTATCCTACTATTGTACTTCCTACTAATATCCTACTTCCTATTATCCTACTAATCCTACTATCCTACTAATATCCTACTATCCTACTTCCTACTATCCTACTAATATCCTACTATCCTACTAATATCCTACTGAGCCTACTTCCTACTATCCTACTTCCTACTAATATTATAAATGCGAAAGTTTGTGAGAATGGATGTTTGTTACTCTTTCACGCAAAAACTACTGAACGGATTTGGATGAAATTTGGTACACAGATAATTTATAACCCGGATTGACACAAAGGATACTTTTTATCCCAATATTTCTACGGGATCGAAACTTATGCGGGTGAAACCGCGGGGCGCAGCTAGTACTGTAATAAAATTAAATATAGCTTGTAATAATTTAATAATTAATGATTGAATATTTTTGTAATCTGGTTACTTTTTTTAAGGGTGTAGGTATACCTGAAATAAAAATTATTTGATTTGATTTCATAGCACTGATACATAGACTTATAAAAAAAGATGGACTCCGTAAACCACGCGAACTTCTGTATTAAATGAAAAAAGAAAATCGGTCCACAATTGATCGATGAATATAAAAGGTATTTTAACAATTTAACTAGAATCATCGCTGAACTGCGCTTAGATATAAAAAGAACATCCTTCTTTTTAGCAGTCGGTTAAAAGAAACGGAATCCACACAATCCAAATGTTACCATATAGAGTACATGATAAAATAATTTGAAACACAGCTGAGTCGTGCATTCAATTTCTTCAGATCACACCATATGGGCTGATTAGGTATTCATTGGATCCGCTCCGGTGCAACCGCCCTCGGTGTTCGAGAAAATTCGAAAACCGCCAGAAATTCTTTGATATGTGCGCGAAATATTTATTGCATTTGACGATTTAAGAGAAAATGGGTGAACGTTTTAGAGTTTCCTGTTTTTCTTTGATGATTCTGATAGAATTCTATAATTACATTCGATGTGTGAAACTAATCAGGATCCTAATTGCGTAACAGACTTTCAATAACAATTCGTAAGATTTTGAATAAAATTACTAATCCATAGCGCACCTCCGATAAAATAGGATTACAACTCGAACAATCTGGCCTTTTAGAAAACCGAAAATTAACTCACGGATTTGTTAATCAGTCTAACAACATATTTTTTTGTAAGCTTTTCAAGTACCTATGTATAATTTTGATTACATAATAATAAAAATAGTGTAAGAATAAAAACTAATTAACAAATCCGTGAGTTTATTTTCGTTTTTCTAACAATCAATTTTCGAGTTGTAACCCTATTTTATCGGAGGTGGGATATTGTGTTTGAAAAATTTGCCTGCTTAAATCTTAAATTACGCAATGAATGTTGTTGAAATGTCAAAATAAATAGCATTGGTGTGTTACGGAATTCCCTGCTGTTTAGTTCAACCTGTAAATTTACCGATATTTCGGTATTCTGTTAAAGCAAAAATTATGTATTACTGTATTTTTATAATAGCAGCCAGCCCCACAGAAATCAGACTTGTTCTTATTTTGTGTTTGCATTCTTTATCTGCGTCATGTTTCCCGCAAATAAAAACGCATTCTCTTTCTTTTTTTTATCTCTAGGACCTGCACTACGGACAAGATCCTGGATTATCTGTCACCACGATAACCAGCAAGACTTCTTAATCCCAGTTTCGAAGCCAACCAAATAGTAACTACTATGAAATATCATAAAGAATTCCAACATCACTAACCAATCTAGCTTCGAATTCACAAGGTTCCGCACTTACTCTGTGACACAGTCTACCTTCAGTCAGGGTATACTGTAGTGACGTGGTAATCATGTATTCATTGGCTTCGAGTGCACAGAGCGGTGTCAACAGACCTCTCTGTGAAATATTCGAATGTGGAGTACTGGAGTTCAGATTGGGGGGTTAAAATGTATGGAAGATAGATTCGTGTATCCCCGTTCGTCCCACCGACTTCGTCCTCGTCCTGGGACGAACGGGAATTTATAAAAATTATATTAAATTTGTTCCCGATCGTCCCATTCAGGATTTTAGAGGGACAAATGGGAATAATGTGGTCGAACGGGAATACACGGATAAATTTAGTGGTGGTTATAAAACAATCATATTGGTGTATTTTTATGCTTTAAAAAAAAGTATCTAGACTCACGACCCTATGTTGAAACCCTACACGTGTAGACTTCTGTCAAATTTAATGAACCCTTTTATTCTATTAGAAAGAGTGATGAGAAAACAAGGTTAGTTTGTTGTTGCAGTTGGCAGGCAGCAAAAAAAAGGAAACTTTTGTAACACGTTGACGTCTGCGAGTTGGTCGTACCTACTCGCATGATAGGAATAAACACAGAATTTTCAAGCAATTTTCAACAAATCATCATCGTTATGGCGCTACATATCTCTTTTTCCATACTATTAGTTGTCATCTCGGTAGTCACTCCCTTTCTTGCTATATCATCTTACACACAGTCCATCTATCGAAATATTCAACAAATATAAAAAAAACGATGTTTAACGCGGACAAAAACTGCTGTTGCAATGAGTAATTTTTGGTTTATTTAAGAGCAATAAAACCGCGAACGTATGTAACAATATATGAAAACATCAGACTTTAAATTTTACGATGCGGTTGACATTATGCTGAATTTAATAATTTATATCGAACGATATTTATTTTAAACAGTGCGCAACTTATTTACTCTGTAAATAACCAAGTATATTAACCATAAATGCTTTCAAGTATGCTGACAGGCGTGTTACTTTGTGTAAATGATTTCATTACCACTGCTCTCAAAACGGTGAAGGAAAACATCGTGAGGAAACAAAGTACGTCCAAGTACCAAAAATTTAAGACATGTGACATCTACCAGCCCGCACGCCCCACGGTGGGCTGGAAATCGGCTTTCATAGACATAGGGATTTCAATTTGCAAGTGCCTGATTTTTTGCCGGATATCGCTTCTATTAGTCATTACTATGTACAAAAATGACACCCGAGTTAATTCTGCCCAAAAACGAAGGATATATAACTTTTTTTTACGAAAAATTTGTATGAAGCTAGTATGAAAAATCGAATTATCTCCTAAACGGCATGTTTAACCGTAATATCCTTGGAGGTGGTCATAGTGCTAATTATTTATGATTTTTTGGTTGCCGATTTGACGAAAAATTTAATGCCGTTTTTTTTTTAAAAATCGTCAAAATATTTTTATTTATTTTTACATGTAAAACGATCCCTTTTAGTGTCCAAGTTAAAAAGTTCGATATGTTATTAACCCAAATATTAAGAACACACAAAACAAGAAAAATTCAATAAAAACATTGCTGTTTTTTGACACATTTTTATTAATTTAAATAAAAAAAGATTATCAAATTCTTATTTAAGTAACATATAAAGTTATATTATATACAAAATAATTTAATTCAAGGAATTAATACTAAGCATTTGTAAAATAAAGTAAAATAAATAAAAAAAAGACAAAATATCATTAAATATTACAAAAAAAAACCCAAACACACTCAAATACAAATTTACAAATATGTACATTTATATTTTTTTACAAATTTTCCTTATCACTCTCGTTATCAGACTCCAATTCTGAGTCAGCATCCAGATTGGATATGTCCAAAAACTCGAACTCAGTTTCCTGAAATTGAATTAAGTCGAGAGTTTCAGCAAAAAAGCTCTGCTTTTTCTTGGCATCTAACTTAGGCCTTTGTGCACTTAGCAAAGGATCCAAAGAAACAACAAGCATATTTAAAATGTCTTGATTGGAATCCTGCCTACTTTTTTTCCGCGAAACAAAGATTTTAGGAGGTTTCGAGAACATTCTCGAAACCTCCTAAAATCTTTGTTTCGAGACTCTGAGGCTTCTTCCGAGAGAGTCCCAATCGGCACAATATTATTTTTCTCGATTATGTCAGCCCCATGGATTAATAATTTATGAACGGTTGACGACATGTAGTACCAGTCGTATAATAATACGTACTTTTCTGCTGTTTTGCGGGCATAATCTCTAAATTTTATTATATCGACCTGCTCTCCAGATGTAATTGCTTGTAAAATTACAGCAAATCTTTTGATGAGGTCTTCATCCAAACCGGTTATAGCTGCGGTTTTATTAGGAAACTCAAAGAATTTTCTTGCAGTATTCCCGTCATTGGTGGTTCCCGAGCCTTGTTTTACTATATCAATCAACAGATTGAGCTCATCTATGAATTTATTTTGAATTATTTTTTTCCTTGTCTGTAGCATTTCTTTGTGCTCATCACTTCTCGCTGCCCACCGTTTGAAGTCGAGCCTGTATGCAATGTGTAACAGACATTCCATACAATTTACACGGGCGTGTAGGGATGACAAGCCAAATTCGTACATGTCAGAACACACAATTCTTGATGTTACAGCATCTAAGCGGTTCATTTCTGTAGGCTTTGCTAAGCACAGGTAGCACGATGCATTTGATCTAGCTTCAGAAAGGTAAGTGCAAACTTTAGCGTCGATCATCGTCATCATTAGTTCATGAGTCACCCTATTATTATTATTGCACTCTGTGGGGATAAGGGCCTCAATTTCTTCATCCATTTGTTTTTTCAGCTCAAGGACAACTGCTTCACTCTCCTTTACAAAAGTAAACTGAACTGGACGACAATACAAAACTGAGCATGGTTTTGGGTTCGTCCATAAGATGTTGTCTCCATCTGTCAGTTTTAGTGGCACCAAGGAGGTCATGAAAATGCTCGAGTCATCTTCCTCACCCTCCATTTTCTGCTTGTATCGGCTTTGGTTAGAAGCACCATCAAGTCCCCACTTGGATATCAGCTTCAACTGCTTGTTATACTCTTCGTTAGAAAGGGCTTTGAAGGATTCTTGTAACTGTGATATCAAGTAAAGCTTGAAGTGTAATCGTACCCGATGAATCAGTAACTGTCACTGATTGCTTCGGAGGGTAGCAATCAAGCTTAGTTTGTTGCACTTTATAGTAAGATGGATAAATATCCTTAGCACCTTCCCGAATGGCAGCCTCTCGCAACGTAATATATTGCCACTTTGAGAGTTTTAGCGAAAGAAGCAATCCAAGCGCCTTTTCTGGCGTAAATGTGATTGTTTTCGCTGGTTTCTTAAGCGTTTCATTTAATTTAGCGGCTGCTTCAGGATTTTTCATCATGTATTCGATGACAGAGGCGATATCTCTATGCCCTTCTTCTTTTAAACGTGCTGCAGCTGCATATGCCAATTCACTGGAATCTTCGCCTGTGTGTTCATCAGATCTTCTCTTTTTTTGTTTACTTCCCAGATCTTCGAATGGTTTACGGGATCTTTTCGTCATTGTTCCAACGGACGTTGATGTCGACGGTTCTGGAGAGGCTGAGGGCGCTCTTGGTATCTCATCAACACTTGGTTCTTGATTAACTAAAGTTTGCACAAAACTCGGCCAATCAATATTTGCTCCCAACCAATTCTCGTACTTTCTCCTGAAATTATCAAGGAATCGGTTGGATTTCTGCCACCTTTGTAAAGCGGCTCGCGTAAATCTCCGACAAAATTCTTTGAGAACAACACGATCTTCGTCAGACAGGCAATCGCCTATGCGGGATACAACTGCACTGAACAATACTTCATGATCAAATGAAGTACTCTCACTTCGTAGAAGAACAAACAAGTCTAAATTGGTGATTAAACTTTCCATTCTAAGATTTTATAGTCGCAGATTTAGTGTTAGCAGTTACACAGTTGTGAACAAACTAAATTATAAAACAAAACTTTAGCCCTTTTATTGCAAAACGCCAATAATTAGGTAACTACCCTCATTAGTTATCTCCTCATTAGCTAATGAAAATTTATAATTGTCACTAACTATTCTTAGAACTCATAGCACTGCTAATTAACAAATTAGCTTACTTATCAGGAAAAGTTGAATATAATCCATAGTTGGCATTGTCGTGAGATATTGAAAATCATTAAATCACCTATAAAGACTCATTAGAAGACCTAATCAGTGTAGTTACTTAATCACTTCTTTTCGGACTCATTAGAAGAGGAAACAATTGGTAATTTGGTTGTATGAAAAGTTTTAAAACTCATGATGTGTTGATAAATATCTAGCTCAAACATAGTTGTCTACGTGTGGGTGTACTATAAACCTCTGCCATCTCCTTCGGAAATATAGGAGTGATGCTATTTTATGTAACGTGTAGTTAAAAGTCCGTGTTTTTCAACATAAACACTAAAAGGGATCGTTTTACATGTAAAAATAAATAAAAATATTTTGACGATTTTTTAAAAAAAAACGGCATTAAATTTTTCGTCAAATCAGCAACCAAAAAATCATAAATAATTAGCACTATGACCACCTCCAAGGATATTACGGTTAAACATGCCGTTTAGGAGATAATTCGATTTTTCATACTAGCTTTATACAAATTTTTCGTAAAAAAATTATATTTCCTTCGTTTTTGGGCAGAATTAACTCGGGTGTCATTTTTGTTCATAGTAATGACTAATAGAAGCGATATCCGGCATAAAAACAAGCACTTGCAAATTGAAATCCCTATGTCTATAAAAGCCGATTTCCAGCCCACCGTGCGCCCGCGTGGTGGATTACGGCACACTCACTCACAGACAGGAGGCCTGTGTCCTAGCAGTGCGAACGTATAATACACTTGCAACTCTATTAACTTTGTAAAGTATTATATTATTTTAATTATTGTGCATGTGAAGACAATGTGGGTCATTTTATTATTATTATTTTTTTGTTTAATTTTTATTATTCTCTTTGTTCTGTTAGTTTTTTTTCTAGGTCTGGCAGTTTGAGTAATTTATGTGGCCTACCCAAATGTCCTTTCTTTGGTATTGTTCGTCGAATCGTTGAGCTCCTTAAGTTTTGAGTTGAGCTGCACGATTTCTGACAAATGCGTGCACTGACTGGACAGGTCCTCTCAATCTGTGTGGTTCTTTCCTCAAAAGACCATCTCAGACATCGATCTACATGGTCTTCATATAACCTGACCAAGATTATGTCTGGACTTTAAAAGAGACTGTGACCTCTGAGTTTGTTTCGGCCTTTCTTCTCAGAGTAGTCAGATAGGAAACGCCGACCTCATCTAGTTTTATAAAAAATATGATTGACGTGTGTTTGTGCAAACCTACTTACAAAATAAAAATCATTTATCATTTATCATTTACCCAAAACGGAACAATTGTAATAATTTACAGATTCCGTCAAACGCTTTAAGGTATTTTAATTATGCATATCGGTATTGTTAGGTTCTTAATGCTATTTAGCTTGTACCATTTGCAAATTTAACAGGAGTCTAATAAAGAGATTGTGGTATTGTTGGGCCACGGAAAGCGAGAGTTTCAGATGTTGCAAAGAGATATTCATATTTAAATATTTATGTGTATTCCATAATGTTTAAAGATCTTACAATGGCCTTAAAAGAAGGTATAGGTACTTACAGAATCGGTAGGGCACAGTTAAAAGTATAAAATACATTCATAAAATAAAAATTAAATTTGGAAACAAGATTTAAAAGAGATGTTTGTATTTTAAACTGGTAAAAATAAATACAAACAATATTATCTTAAATTGGTAAAGAAAAAATAAGTTTAAATAGGTAGGTAATGAGTTCAATTCCTGCAAGAAATAAATATTTTCAGTTTTTTTTATGGATAATTTGGTATTTATAGAGAACTAGCTTCTGCCCGCGGCTTCGCCCGCGTGGATATCGGAAATTATCCACGGGACAGTACCGGTGAAGTAGCCCATGTCCTTCCCTGGGATGCTATCTATCTCCTTGCCAAAGATTCTAAACATGCTGTTGACGCTGATCTTGGGACTATTCCGGTGACTCCGCTGCTCTTTGAGACACCACTATACTCAGCATGCTGTTGACGCCGATCTTGGGGCTGTACCGGTGTTTCTGCGGCCCGTTGAGACACCAGATACTAAGCACGCTGTTGACGCTGATCTTGGAACTATTCCGGTGACTCCGCTGCCCTTTGAGACATCAGATACTCAGCATGCTATTGATGCCGATCTTGGAACTATTCCGGTGACTCCGCTGCCCTTTGAGACATCAGATACTCAGCATGCTATTGATGCCGATCTTGGGACTGTTCCGGTGTTTATGCAGCCTGTTGAGACACCAGATGCTCAGCATGCTATTGATGCCGATCTTGGGACTGTTCTGGTGTTCTGCAGCCCGTTGAGACACCAGATACTCAGCATGCCGTTGACGTCTAGGTTGACACTGTTCTGAAGTTTCAGCAGCTCGTTGAAATGCCAGATACTCAGCATGTTGTTGACGACGATCTTGGAACGGTTCTGGTGTCTGTCTCAGTAGCTCTGTGTGCGCCTGACGCACCGCCTGCTCAAACCTTCGCAGCTCAGTTTGTTGAGACGTCTCGTTAAGTCTAGCTTTTTTTATAGCTCGAGCTTTATTAGAGCTTTATGAAATATTAGACTTAAGCTTTCGAGTCATTATTGTAAGTACTATTTAAAAAACAAAAACCATAGTAATTTTCAAACTAACTAAAACAATTCCAATAGCCAATTTTGAGGAAAACGAATCTATGTTCTTCCTACTTACAACACAACCTAAACCTATACGTAAATCTTAAACTAACAAAAAAAAAAAACAATTGTAATAATCTAAGTAATGAAATGTGATATGATTTGATTTGATATTTCTTTTTAAAATATCATCTGCATAGCCTTTTCCCAACTATGTTGGGGTCGGCTTACACTTAACCTTGCTTTCCGAGGCACGGAGGGGTCTCGGTATGTAAAGATGGTCATCCATCCACAGACCAACCGCGGCAAGCGTAGCTTAACCTGACCGATCGACCTGTGCGGCTTTTATTATTTAGCTACGGGCCCCTCGGGCTCTTCTTAAAATATACTACCTAAAAATTATAATTATGCCTACTCATTCATTTCATTTTGGCAGTTCAACAACATTCATTGCGTTATTTATTTACATTGTTGAGCAGACAAATTTTTCGAACATATACAGGTAAAGCGATGGATTAGCGATATCCTTCAAAATGATTCAGATTGAGCGTAGGTATTGTAAAAGTGCTCTGTGCCTCACGCGTCTGCCTGCCCGCGTTCGGGACTTCGGGTCCCCCCCCCCCCTTCACCGCTCTGTGCGCCGCCGCGCCGCCAATTCCTATGGCGCTCTACCTCAGGTCAATCTTATCGTGATAACTTTTAAAGAATTTGTCCAAATTGCTTGGTGTAAAAGACAAAGTTTATCTACATTAAATACCGAAAGCGATAAATGTATTAATTTTCATAAGAATTAACTAAGTACTCTAAAACGTGCATTGTAAAAAAAGTATCCGATTTAAATGTATTTATGGATCACTATTTTGGATATAATGGCTTCCACATAAAAGGTAGATATATGCTGTCGCGGACTTTTATTTAGAACTATTTAAGACAAACAGTCCCTCGATACATTATCTTCGTGTAGCTGTAACGGTTTAGGCAGCGCACGCCAAGATAGCTCTCAGAGGGCAGGAATTTTTCCGACTTACTTGATACTTATCGTATGGGCAAAAAAAAATTACACAAAATCTTTATAAATTGTAGCCTATGTGTTATTCTGATGTATAAGCTATATTACTGTGAAGTTTCATCGAAATCCGTTCAGTAGTTTTTGCGTGAAAGAGTAACAAACATCCTTACAAACATTCGCGTTTATAATATTAGTAGGATTTGGAAAAAAAATCATGAAAACATAAAGAAATAAAAGAAAGAAAAACTGTTTATTCTGCACACATAAAAAAAAATAGCAAAGAGACATAAAATATAAATATACAGCGTAGTAGTCAAAAGCCTATAAATCAATTTAAAAAAATGTTGACAATTTTGTCTATTGCTTGATGTCAGGGCCAAAGACAACACACATTCATTGACATTGACAATTTGAGGTTGACATTTGACATAAAAAAATAATCCGGAATGCGCCTGCGACACTGGCCACAACAAAATATTGTTACATGAAATTGTGGAGCTAGTTTCGAATAACATTATCAACGCTTTGCGAATTGGCATTGAATTTTTGCAACAATCACATTTTCAAAATTATCATTAATCATTACAGTCACAAACCTATTACTGCATCACTCAGTCGATTCACCGATGCAGTCCACATTGTGGTGGACGGTTGTCAGAGCTGTCATGAACGTAGGAAGTGATTGAGAGGAATAATCACGGCACTGATTAAGTCACCATTTTATCTGAAACAATTTGTGGCTATCTAGCTACACATGGTTCCTCTTATCATTGCCAAACTAATTCACCTTTCAAACAAAAAAAAAACAAAATCAAAATCGGTTCATCTGTTCGGGAGCTACAGACAGACACACACACAGACACGTCAAACTTGTAACACCCCGTCGTTTTTGCGTCGGGAGTTAATAAAATAGTTATGTTTGATAAACAGACTTCTTAAAAAAATTTAGTGAATTTGAAATAAAAATCTGAAAATCAAACCAACATAATTCACATAAAGCTTTGATTTCAACCTAAGTATTATTAGCAATTATTTTTAAAGTTTCTTGGTGGCTTTTAGGTGTCGAAACATCATGGCGGCCTAAGTACACACACGATTTAAATAAAATAGTTTACAGTTAATTTGCCAAAGTGATTTCGCATTCGAAACGGGTTGCAGCTAACGTTCAATATTTAAATACGTAATTTAAACAAACAATATATATATTTGTTAATGGGTTTAAAATGACATTTAAATGTTGATGTATGTTTTTGTGTAAGGGTTTAATATTGGTGGATTTGGGCTTTACGTTAAATATTTGTTTTACGAAAATACTTAGCCTAGGTAACATCAGTGTTATCTCAATAAGAGATGGGTATGGCTATTAGGTACATATGAGAAGCGTTTGAAAGCAAAAGCAAAAACATGTAAGCAAATTGATTTTTTGATTTTGATTATGAAATCAAAAAAATCTGTTTAAAAATAAATCAGTGCGGTTTTATAATAAATGTTAAGCGTAGTAGACATGGAATACAAATACCTACAGCTCCGGTAGTATTTACCAACAATAAAAATCGAAAGCTTTTGAAAGCAAAATGTGATACCTGAGTGCGTTTCAACAAATACTTCCTATGTTATAATGTTGGCTCCCCTGTCCTCCGCTAGGAGTACAAGTGTTTTGTGCAAATGTCTGTCAAGATAGTAGATATGGGAAGACGATTCTGCGGATTTTTTTTAAGATTTATAAGGTTTCCGTGTTAGGAATCATGCCCAAAACATTAAGGAGTGGTGAATAATAAGAAGTGGTATACCTTGCTACCAACATAACGGCAAAGGAAGTATTTGTTGAAACGCACTCGAAGTAAAAAGTTATTTATTTTTCCCAAAGTTTTGTTTTTATTTTAGAATTTTCCACGCGCAATACATTGCACATCCAGAAATATGAGTAACACACAGGACGTTTCAAATGACTCTTTAATGTCACTCGTTCTAAGACACCTCGCTTTTCCACTCCCTTAGTGGCCCACTCGTTAAAACCTTGGTTATATCACTTATCGTTGGGCGCAGCTGCAATGATGTTCCCCTAACTGTTACAATTCCACTCCGGAGCCATTCCTAGCCGAGAGTGATAGAAAATATTCATAGGATGGTGGAGATACTGCTGTTTGATTGCATCTAGTTAAAGTGGAATGAGATCAGGTCCCAAGATTCTTGAAAAAGGTATAAGTGACCATAGCACTTACAGAAAAGTACTCATTAGGAGATGTACTACAACAATCACATTTCTTGCTTCTTCATATTCGGAGTATCTATGAGATCTAATTACATGAATTTTGATCACAGTTCAGTCACGTCGACAGCATAAGCGTTAGCCTCGTAAGGGTATTTCACAGTCACACACCTACTTTTATAACTTTTGTATGGGCTCTAGGGTGGCCAAAGCGTCAGAAAACCAATTTTTGCAAAACGTGCACTATCGAAAAAAAATCAGAGCAATAATATTCAAAGCTACCAGTTTTAATGATATTGAGAATTGTACGAAAACAGTGTAGGTACTGTAGAGATTATGACATGCATAGTTTGTGGCATGGAACCTTTTCTAGTAAATATAAGATAATGGCAAACAATTTAGCAGAGCACTCTGTAGTGGCCCAGTGGTAACTGTGGAACTAATTTTTTCAATAATTTCACCACTACTGCTCTCAAAACGGTGAAGGCAAACATTGTGAGGAAACCGGTATGTCCTAAAATCAGAAATTCGAAGACATGTGACATCTACCAACCCGCACTGGGCCCGTGTGGTAGATTACAGCCCAGTCCTTCTCGAAGACAGGAGGCCGGTGTCCCAAGAGTGGGGATATTATAGGCTGATTATGCATGCATAAAATTATGAAATAACGCCAATACGATATAAAAAGACTTGTTTAGATGACAAGCGGGTGTGTCATATTATGAAATGCAAAATTATTTCACTATAAAATAATTACGAGGTTTTATTGATCCGACCCGGTAGTATAGGGACAAGGAGTCCTTATGTCGTAATCAGTCTATATTGTTATCAATGTTGGGACACAGGCCTCCTCTCTTATAGGGGGAGTGGGCTATAATCTACCACGCGGGCCCAGTGCGAGTTGGTAGACAACGCACACACACACTCGTATCTATCAGAAAGGCAGAATGAGAGACAAAGTGTGAATTTAATACGCGTTTTTAATACAGGACTATCTATTAAGTTTTTAGAAGCTCTCATAAAGTCTTCGCCATCTTGGATTTTCATTTTGGCCTCGATATCGGCTTTAGAACCCTCAAAAACCATGAAAACGACCCGAGTTCATGACGAAAAATTTAAAAGTTTCCGCAGCCGCCATCTTGGATTTTCATTTTGAACTCACTATCGGCTTTAGTACCCTAAAAATCATGAGAACTATTTTCTAGGGTGAAAAAGAGAAAGTCGCTTGGAGCATAACGCTTTATGTGACCATTTCTACCAGTTTACTCATATCCCAAGCTACTTTAAAGAACTTCGTTCCAAAAACATAGTAGGCGACTTCACGAATTCAAGGCCACGTCTTAGTAGTTCATTACAATGGTATAGGAACACGACATGACGAGCGTGACATGTAGTGAGTGTGTTGACATGTTGTTATTACCTAATCTAGTGTCGGCCGCCGTGGTTGAATGCGTGACACTCGATTAATTTGAGCTGTGCCACATACTTAGTACACGACGACGCGTTGTCTATAAGCAAAGTGCCTAGAACACGAACGTACCTACTAAAACTCATAAAAAAAAACAATTATTAACAAAGTTTTAAACCTTTATAATAAATACAGGATAAATCTGTGAATATTTTATAAGTACTTCGCTTGTGCCTTTGTTTCACACGGTTTTTAGAACATTATAAAACATCGACGTTTATTTAACATAAGTAAGTGTAATATTAATGTATTATACACATAAACCTTTCTTAATTCATTATCTAAATGATGGTGAAATCCGCATCATAATCCGTTGCGTAGTTTAGAAGAACAATGTGGTCACACAGACAGACACGAAAAGTGTGTTTAAGTATAATAGTTATATTTGTAGATGATAATGTCCTTTCTTTAAAATAATAATGAAACAACTTCCAAAGTTATTTACTTTTGTGTGTTTGCCAAATAATTATTCTTGTTTTTGGTTTTTAATTGTTTTGATTATAAAGGGTTTGCTCAATACTTCAGTGGATCACGAAAGTCAAAACGAGATAAGGAGGATTTCTAAACGCTTAATTGGTCACTGCAATGTTTGTAATTGGCTTCGATTGGTTGGTCTAATTGATGACGTCACCAATTCACTGGACCCCGATTGACTGTTGACCTACATTCAATTTGGATTCCTTATCTGTAAATCATGATCTACTATTAAAATAAACGGACACAAATTTTCTTGAGTTGCGTGATGGCAGAAGTTAATATATATAATCTTACAAAATTAAGCATACAATCAATTTCATTGATAGATTAAAATAAAATCGTATGCAGAATTACAAACATTTTGAGATCATATCCATGATATGATGATATGATGTCCAATGAGTGATATTACAAAAACGACACTATCAGGTCTAAATTCATTTTTTTTGTGGAGTCCTAATGAAAGTGTTTGTGATTATTAAAGTGTTAAGCAATTTAGGTGAACGACGCAATAAATGCCCCATTAATTTTTGACCCATTCAGAATTCAACACACACCACAGGGGGAGCTACTGTTCAGATACTCGCAAACTTTTCTACCTTGGAACATATTTCTATCTCTTAACTCAGTATTTTACTTTCATCATGCGAGTGAACTCCCTGGGGAGGCACGGACGCAGTTTAAATTCCTACTGATTTATGTGCTCCTGGTCACTTGAGCTCTGATTTCTGATGTATGATACTGCGCTTTATATGTTATTTAGTTGTTTATTTCTTTGACGTGGGTGACTGTAGTTGGGTTTTTTCAAGTAAATTTAAGCTCTAGACAAAATCAAACTGGTTGCTAATTTAATTTAATGATTTGTAATTTTTATGAAATTGATTTTATATTCTATGATTACTATAGCTCACATACTAAATTGTTACTTGTTAAAATTTTATCGAAATCATCTAATTTTACAATATTTGTAAATGTATGAGCACCATGTATACATCACATAATTAAATTACCTGTCATTGCTTTATATTTAATTAATTTTAATCTAAGAGCATCGTCTTCACATCTAATTATATAATAATACTATAACCTTATAGGCAACTACAGCTTTGAGCCGTTTGGGGTCGAAACGCTCGGATCATGGGGCCCGAGTGCGCGTCTCCTTTTTAAGGAAATTTCTCGCCGGTTAGTCGACTCTTCACGTGACCAGAGGGCTGGGTCGTTCTTTGGTCAAAGAACTAGCATTGCCATTCAACGTGGCAATGCTGCCAGTCTTCTGGGCGCGTTTCCGGATGACAGCGATGCGGACGAGTACTTCGACGCCTAGGTGTCCTTCGTTTTTGTATTTATTTATATAATAAGTTAGTTAATATATATATATTAAATAGGTGATTAAAATTAAAGATAATATAATTTATGTATATTTTGTATACATTCATTTATTTATTCTAAAACATTTATAAAAGAGTTACGGTGGAGTTTCTTGTCCATTCTTCTCCATATACGAAACTACATTTTGGAAGGGGCGACTAGAATTTCGTCATTCAGTATTACCTTTTACGTGCCTACTAGCTGCGCCCCGTGGTTTTACCCGCATAAGTTTCGATCCCGTGGGAATATCGGGATAAAAAGTAACCTATATGTTCATCCAGGGTGTCAGCTACCTCCATCCAAATTTGATCAAAATTGGTCGAGCCGTTTGAGCGTGAAGAAATAACAAACATGCACACACACACACACACACACACACACACACACACACACATACAAACACACACCCTCACAAACTTTTGCCTTTATAATATTAGTGATTTGAAATAAATAATTTGACTTTGAGTTTGCTTCATAAGTCATATTCTGACAGAATCATTTCGCTAATGGCTTTAAAAATGTGATAAGAATGTGGATTGACAAGTCAAATAATGGTTTCTATGTATTTGTGATGTCTACTTACATTCTATAGATGCTTAGTGTTTATTTAACATAGCTAGACTCATAATTATGAAAACTTGGAATATTTGAACAAAGCTGAAATGAATAAGTTGTTCAGATAGTAATATTTTGTGTTCACATTAATCGGCAAAATGACAGCTATTAAAAGGTTTTATAATTAAGAGTATCTAAGTATGTACAATGACCCCGTAAGGGATTAAGGGCAGGGGTGCACGTTGAAGAGCCTCCTCGTGGCGTATCCTGGGCAACGTCGGCCCCAATTGCCCACCAGGTTTGGGTGGACAATTGGGGCGGGCGGCTAATCTTCAACAGGCGGGGAAAGGTCACGGTTCCAATCATCGATCATCCTTGATGGTCGGTGAAGGGAACCGGGCTACGGACGGACGGTCATGCGTCCACTCCTCCTCTGCTTACAGAGGAAGGTGAGTGGGCGTAGACCGTCACGAGGCGGTTTACGCCGCTAGACCCACTACAGAGTGGGTGGTGGAGGGTGTCCCATGCCCGCGCCGCGTCTGTCCGGCATCCGGCGGCAGCGTGGGGACGCCGGGGCGGCGGTTGGTTTTGCCCAGCCGTCGGCCACCCCGTAATCTTGAATTCAAGACCGGGGGTCCGGGCCACTGAGGCCCGGGCCGCGAGGTAGACAACCTCTATAAAAAATTACCCCAATCCCAAGGTCTAGCGTGCCGAAGGGATGAATGGCCGGAGGGAATCCGGTCGTTAGCGCAGCAAAGGGACCTCACCCTTTAAAAAAAGGAACAAAGAAAAAATGGACAACACAGACGAAACAAAACTACCCCAGGTCGGTACCAGCTGCTCAGCAGCTGGAGAATCCGGCACGTTCCCTTCGGGAACGTCAAGCCCCCATTCGTATTCTGGGGGGGGCAACGAATGTGTTCCGATTGCCAATGGCAACAAGAGCCGAGGAGGCTCCTGTCCTTTAGAGGACCAAACTATGTCCGACCAGGACTCGCGCGGACGCTCCAAATTCTGGAGAAAACGTCCGCGCGAGGAAGACTCGGACGAAGCGGGGTCGATAGGTCGATCCGCGAGCGAGGAGAAGGAGTCGGCTGCCAAAGTGCCGACGGCGAGGAGGGGCCGAGGTCGTGCGGTGCAGCAGCACGACAGTGGGGCCAGATTTAAGCGGCCCAGCACTCCGGGTCCCTCTGGTGGGAGCGACACGGAGGGGCATCGCTCGGAAGAGTCAGGTCGCAGGGCGGCCCTCTCGGAGTCGTCGGACGGTGAGTCGGACACCGCTGGTGGCTCCGAGCAGAGGAAGGCGAGGTTTGCGGAGGTTGTGGCTGCCGCAATTAAGAGTGTGGCCTTGAAGAGGCTGCAAACCTCTAAGGACAAGGCCACATCCGCAGCCAAGGCCTCCATTATGGCGGCAGCGGAGGCGGCGAGCTACGTCGGTCCTTCGGCCGGAGAAGTGGCCGAGGTGAGGGCGGAGGTCGCCCGCCTGACGGCCGCCATGGAGCTTCTCCGGGAGGAGAACGGGAGGCTCCGGGCGGACCTAGCCGGCCTGAAGGGCGCCGGCAGCGCGCAGGCAAGGGAGCCATGCCGGTCCGCCCCGGTGGAGAACCAGGTCCTGGACCTGGTTCGACAGGAGTTGGCGTCCTTCCAGGCGCGGTTTTCCGTCCTGGAGGGTATCGTCTTGCGCCCTCCCCTTGCGGCCAGGACGGCCCCGGGACCAAAGGCGTATGCGGCCGCTGCGGCAGCAGCCGCCCCTAAACCCGGGCCGTCTGGTCGGGCTCAGGCGCCGGCCAAAATGGCGTCGGTCGGCGGAGCCCCGGCGGCGACAAAACCGGCGGCGGCGGCGGCTAGCCGAGCCCCGGCGAAGGCGGCAAAACCGGCTCCGGCTGGCGGAGCCCCAGCGGAGCCAAAGCCTGCCGGCAAAAAGAAGGGCCGTACGGCAAGGAAGGTGGAGGGCCCTGATCCTGCGCCCCGCCTCCAAAAACCTCCCACTTCTCCCACGACCGACGCCGAGTGGCAGGTGGTCGGGGAGAAAAGAAAGGCGGCCAAGGCGGCCAGGAAAAAGGCACAAAGGCGGCGCCGCAAAGAGCGAGCCGTCGCAGCTATGCTTCGTGCCCCAAAGACCGCGGCTGTGGTAATTACACTGCAGCCGGACGCGGTCAAGAGGGGTGTGACGTACTGCGACGTGCTCACAAAAGCGAGAGGGACGGTTGACCTCCAAGCGCTGGGGATCACCGGGGGCCTCCGGCATAGGGTGACCGCCACTGGCGCCCGCATGCTGGAGATCCCCGGCTCGACGAGTGGCCCCTCCGCAGACGCTCTAGCTGAAAAGCTAAGGGCGTCCCTTAATGCGGAGGAGGTGCGTGTCTCCAGGCCCATGAAGTGTGCAGATATGCGCATTATGGGCCTGGATGACTCCGTCACGGAAGGGGAGGTGGTAGCCGCCGTCGTCAGGACGGGAGGGTGTCTGGCCGACCAGGTTAAGGCGGGCACCTTACGTCCTGACGTTTCGGGTATGCGAACCGTAACGGTAAGCTGCCCCGTGACGGCGGCCAAAACCATTGTGGAGGGCCGAAGACTTCTGGTGGGCTGGGTGTCAGCGCAGGTAAAACTGCTGGAGCCCAGACCTCTGAGGTGCTTCCGATGCCACGTGGGGCACCACGTTGGCGTCCAGTGCACCTCGGAGGACCGCAGCACCCTGTGTTTTCGCTGCGGACAGCCCGGTCATAAGGCCGGCTCGTGCAGCGCCGCGCTGCACTGTGTTGCATGTGCGGCTGCTGGCAAGCCGGCTGATCACCGGGCTGGGAGCAAGTCCTGCGCTCCACCCGCCGGAACCAGAAAGAAGGGCAGGCCCTCCGCCGCCGCCACCGTCGCCGCCGCCACCGTCGCCGCCGCCACCGTCGCCGCTGCCTCTGGCGCCGCTGCCTCTCAAGAGGCCCGGGAGGGGATTGTAATGGAGGAGTAACGGCTCCATTACGTCTCCTCCAGGCGAACATCAACCACTGCGCCTGCGCTCAGGACCTGTTGCTACAGAGCGTGGCGCAGTGGTCGATCAACATCGCCGTGGTCGCTGAGCCGTACTTTGTCCCGCCCAGGGATGACTGGGTGGAGGACCTGAGCGGCTCAGTGGCCATAATTTCGTCGGCCGCCGCCGGTACCCCGTCCCTCGAAGGTGTCACGAAGGGACAGGGGTGCGTAGCAGCACGGTTCGGAGAGATAGTAGTAGTGGGAGTGTACTTCTCTCCGAGCCGAACTCTCGCCGAGTTCCACAACTCTCTAACAGAGTTGACTGTCGTCGTCCGAATCCAGTCCTTCCCCGTGTTAGTGCTCGGGGACTTCAACGCCAAAAATTTGGCCTGGGGTTCCCGTTACACGGACATGCGGGGAAGGATGGTGGAGGACTGGGCTCTGGAAACAGGCCTGGTCGTCCTAAATCGGGGTTCTGTTCCTACCTGTGTGCGGATGCGGGGGGAGTCCGTGGTGGACATTTCGTTCGCCAGCCCCGCTCTGTCACAGCAGGTCATTGACTGGCGCGTCATGGAGGAGGTGGAGAACTATTCCGACCACCGGTATATCCGTTTCGACGTCTCCGCCCAGACCTCCAGCGCGCCGGTCCAACAGGCCCCGAGTGGTCCGCGGTGGGCGCTGAAGCAGCTGGACCGGGAGCTTCTCCTGGAAGCCTCAATCGTGCAGGCCTGGGTGTCATCACCAGACAGGCCTGCCGATATTGACAACGAGGCTGAGTGGTTCCGGGAGGCCATGTCCGAGATCTGTGACGTGGCAATGCCCCGAGTCCGGCCAGGATGCGCCCGACGTCAGGTGTACTGGTGGTCGCAGGAGGTAGAGGCGCTACGCAAGGCGTGCGTTGACACGCGACACCGGTACACCAGGCACCGCAGGCTCCGCATTCGCCCTCCGGATGCGGAAGCCACGGAGGCGGAGCTGTACGAGGGGTACAGAGCGGCGAAGACCGCCCTCCAAGAGGCTGTTCAGCGGGCCAAGAATTTGGCCCGCGAGGAGATGGTGGAGACTCTGAACAGAGATCCGTGGGGGCGCCCTTATAAAATGGTGCGGAATAAACTCCGCACCTGGGCCCCCCCGCTGACGCAGAGTCTCCGCCCCCAGCTGGTGGAGGAGGTGGTGAGCGCTCTGTTCCCTTCACGGGCGGAGCATACTCCCCCGCCCATGGCTCCGCCAATTGCGGTGTCCGAAGCGGACCACGCGGACGACGACGACATCCCTGAAGTGACCGGGGTAGATCTGAGAGTGGCGGTAGGCAGGCTGAAGGCCAAAAATACCGCCCCAGGGCCCGACGGCTTGCCGGGTGAAGCCTGGGCCCTGGCCTCGACGGCTCTCGGACCCCGACTGGAGGCGCTCTTAAGCGCATGTATGGAGAGGGGCCAGTTTCCACTCCGTTGGAAGACGGGGAAGCTGGTCCTCATTCGGAAGCCAGGGCGCCCTGCGGACTCTCCGTCCGCATTCCGGCCCATCGTGCTGCTCGACGAGGTGGGCAAGCTCTTTGAAAGAGTGATTGCGGGCCGCCTCGTCGGGCACCTGGTGAGGACGGGGCCGGATCTTGCGGATAGCCAGTTTGGCTTCCGCAAGGGGCGCTCTACGGTGGACGCCATCATGCGCGTGAGAGCCCTCACGACGGGGGACGCGGTGTCTCGGGGTGGGGTGGTCGTGGCGGTGTCTTTAGACATCGCTAACGCGTTTAACACCCTGCCCTGGAGCTGCATTAGGGAGGCACTCCGGTATCACCGAGTGCCGACCTACCTCCGTCGAGTAGTCGGGGCGTATTTGACGGACAGAGCCGTCATCTACCCCGGTCGCGATGGGGAATGGAACCGGCGAGAGATGTCGTGCGGTGTCCCACAGGGATCGGTCTTGGGGCCGCTCCTGTGGGACATCGGTTACGACTGGGTGCTGCGGGCAGACCTCCCTGATGGCGTCAGCGTAGTTTGCTACGCTGACGACACGCTGGTCCTGGCGCAGGGGAGGTCGCATCAGGCGGCGGCCGACGTAATGACACGCGGGGTTGCGATAGTCGTGGAGAGGATCCGGCAGTTGGGTCTCGAGGTGGCTCTGCACAAGTCCGAAGCCATGACATTTCATGGGCTTCGGAACGGGCCACCATCGGGATCCCAACTTACGGTAGGAGGGGTTCACATCGGCGTCGAGACGACGATGAAATACCTGGGTCTCGTCCTCGACAGCCGGTGGAACTTCGTGGAGCACTTCCGACGTTTGGCCCCCAAACTGGAACGGGCTGGGGCCGCTTTCAAGCGGCTCCTGCCCAACCTGAGGGGGCCAAACGCCTCCTGCCGGAGGCTTTACGCGGGGGTCGTGCGGTCCATGGCCGTGTATGGCGCCCCGGTGTGGGCGCGTTCACTGCGGCTTCGAGCCGCCCACTACCTGAACGCGCCCCAAAAGGTGGTCGCCATACGGCTGATACGGGGGTACCGCACGATCTCGCGCGAGGCGGCAAGCCTCCTTGCCGGACTGCCGCCATGGGATCTGGAGGCGATAGTCCTCGCGCGCCTCTTTGAGTGGCGCGCGGAGGCACTACGCCGGGGGGAAAACCCGCTTCCGCGGCAAATTGCTGCGGAGCGGACGGACCTCCGGCGCGATCTCATGGCGGCATGGAAAGCGCGACTGTCGCAACCCAGCGCAGGGCACGCCGCGATAGCGGCGGTAAGGCCCCTCTTTGAGGAGTGGCTAGAGAGGCGTCACGGCGCCCTCACCTACCGCCTGACGCAGGTCCTCACCGGACACGGATGTTTCGGGAGGTTCCTGCACATAATCAGGCGGGAGGAAACGCCCGGGTGTCACCACTGCGAGGATCGCCCAGAGGACACGGTGGTGCACACGGTGGAGGTCTGTCCCGCTTGGGCAGAGCACCGCCGTGTCCTCGTAGAGGCGATCGGCAGCGGCGGCGACCTCTCGCGCCCGGCCCTGGTCCAAGCCATGGTCCGGGGCGAGAGGGAGTGGGAGGCAGTCACCTCCTTCTGCGAAGCAGTCATGCTAGCGAAGGAGGTGGCGGGATGGGAGAGGGAGAGAGCCGAGAGGGCCGCCCGTCCCAGCCGCCGCGGTAGACGCTCCGGGCGTCGGGAGCCGCGTGACGACTCCCGGCCACCGTAGGCGCGGGCCTGCGGACGGCGAGTAATGGGTAGCTCGCCGTCCGATCAGGACCAGGCCCGTGCCGGACGGCGCGTATGTGTTGTTGTGCGCGATTGTCCGAAAGGGTTACCGCTGCCCCGGAACATAAAGGGCTAAGGAAGGAACACGGATGGGTTTTAGTCAGTAAGAGTCTGACACTCCCTTCCGCTCCACCCAGAGCGGGAGGGGTCATTGGATGATTTCCCATCCTTAAAAAAAAAAAAAAAAAAAGGGATTAAGGGCAAACCAAAATTAAGGATTTATTGTTACCGTAGTCCGTAGCGAAAACTATAGTTTCAACGAAAAAGAAAAACCAGCTACCATTACTCAACAGTGGTGGTGAAACTTTTCGACCAAATGGACTGGAACGACTCTTAAGCCCATACTTCTTTGATAGCCGGACCCTCAAAAGATATGAAATAATGTTCAAGAAAAATATGTTTTACCTTTTTAGGAGGCCAACTTGCCTTTTAACCAACAAAACTAGTGAATTCGGAGAAACCAAAACGGTATTTTAATAAACATACTTAAGGAATTAATTTCTGTAGCAAATTCCATTTAAAATCTACTCGATGAGTTCCAAGTATCTAAACTATTGAATTTGTGATATTAGCTAAGTTTATTCTAATTATTCCCAAACGTGTGTAGTAGAGCAAAGTAGACATTTCAATTCGAGGAGAAAATTTAAATTACAAATAGTAACGTAGTAGTAATTACAGTAGTAATTCTTGGAATAGGTTCAATTGAAATCCCAGGAGGGTTAATAAGCCCGCCTGGGATTTAAATTGAACCTAGTGGTTGGTTTAATGTTGAATCTTGATAGGGGTAAGTGCGTTTTCCCACCGCAGCCGTCACCTGGGCGTCACCGAGAACGAGATGACGGCGCCCAAGTAGCGATAAATATAAATTTACTATGGCCTATGGCCGTGTACCCGTCGCGCTGACCGTCACCCGAGCGCCGTCATGCCAGCCGCCGAAATTTCGAGTAGTTCGGCGTGACCGCTGGAACTCAACCCGAGATTGTGAGGGCCGAGGTGCCAGCAGAATATAAAAAAAGTTTGATCTTGCCACACTCTGCATCGCACTGGCGCCGTTGGCCTGTTTTGTCTATCATAACATACTGAACCGCCAAGTTCGCTTGCGGTGAACAAATCGCCGTCAGCGGGACGTCACGTTCGGTTCGAATAATCTCGGTTCTCGGTGATGTCCCGGTGATGGCTGCTGTGGACAAACGCCCTAAGGCTGAGGCAAATGAAAAATATTAAGTATGACAAAAATTTAAAAGCCAACTTCGATTAAAATCGATAATAATCACTGCTTTCAACACTGGCTGCTGACCTTGATTGAATCCACCAAGGATCAAAACCAAAATGTGATGTAATATATAATTTATTTTAATAAAGTTATTAAACAATGACAGATTTTACGAAATTAGAAACTTTGAGTTTCTAATCTATACGAAACCGTGGATCACAACAGAAAGGGATCTAATTCGATTACGAGGCATGAAATACGATGCTGTGATGTAGTACCTACCGATTTTAATCGAAGAATCGATTAAAAATCTCATTAGTATGTTGATTGTTTCTACAAGGCATATGAAAGGGGTGTAGGTATTATTTTATATAAATATTATTGGATGAAACATCTTGTTTGTATTTTTCAGTAGGAAACTCTAGTTGCAGCTTGGAGTTTCGAATTGTGTACGGTTGATGGCAATAGGCTCTGCCTAACTTTCAAGGAATACAGCCAGATGTTTTTTATGTCATGTTGAATTCAGTTTTTCAAAGTTGTATGTTTTGCAGTAATTTAAATGAAAGGAACGAACTCAAACGCAGAATTATTATAATAATCCAACATTTGATTTAAACCGAAAATGAACGTTTTCTACTTCATTTTACGAACCACAGTTGCAAAAAAATAATGACCGTTTTAACTCATTTAGTCCTTGAAGAGAGTCACGTAGTGGTCTGCTTATTTGTGGAAGGGGACGTGAGGGGAATGAGCAGGGCTGCCAGAGATTAATTCGCGCATAGTCGGCGACAACACCGCCACTACGTGATCATAATTCATTATAACTAGATTTGTTTACAACTAGGAAATGGACTGGGAGTTTGAGAAGCCTTGGTAATTTACAAGACTTGATTAGGATGCCAGGTGTTCAAGGAAACTGGAGTGCAATGTTCTGTGGCTAGAATATACCAGCCGTGTCTTCTTATGGGTTTCACGGTAGGGATTTCGTTATGAGGATGGGTGAAGCATCGATTTAAGAAGAACACCGGTAGGTGTAAAGCTATTTTCTATAATAATCTTTTAGGTATGGCACCTAAAATTTACAATAAACTACCTAAACACATCATGGAAATTAAAGATATCGATCTATTAAAAAATAAAATACACGAATTTTTAGCTGCGAAATGTTATTATCATATCAATGAGTATTTAAATTAAAGATGCTAGGCCTGCTACATCTGATTTATTGTATAGGGAAAAATCATTTGTTAGTTATTATTTTGAACTTAATTAATATTGAGTATTCTGAATTTAATTGTTGCTATGTATTATTTAGTATTATTTAATTTAGTCGTTATTGATTAATTTTAATTTTTTTTTTTTGTTCTTAGAATTGTGATTTATTGAATGTAGTTGACATTATTGATAGTTTTAAATTGTATTACACTATTTGCATACCTATGTGATGGTAAAATATGGAGAACTTTATTATAAAGGGAAAAATATCTATGTATCTCGTACCCATGTTTGCAAATAAATAAATGATTTATGATTTATGTAAATTCGCACGGTGGAAAAAGTCGCACAAGTACGAATTTTGACTCATTATCATCGTAAGTTCAGCCGAAATATGTCCATTGCTACACTCAGGTGTAAGTTTCAGCTATTTAGCCTGTGAACGTCTTTAGACGTTGATAATGCTATGTTTAATAAGGACATGTAGAGGCATTTGCCCACAAATGGGACAGCAAAGGCTTGCAAAAAAAAATAAAAACTATATTTTAGCCCCAAGTATAACATTTTTATGACGTAATGGCTTCCGAATTAATTTTTATTCCGAATTAAACTTTACAATTTTAGCAAAATTTTAGGTCTTGGTTTTTCCTTACCTACTTTAAATCGTAACTTAAAATCTATTCCATAAAGCTAAACCTACTGTTTTTTTTAATTTTTTTTTTTTTTTTTTTTAACTATGGCATCTCGCAGTTCATCCTTTATGAGGATGGCTACTGCTTAACCGGACTTTCCTGTGGATGCCTCGAATTAAGGCCTCCAGCCAGGGCATACAATAACTTAAAAACTAAGCGACAGCGCTAAGGGTAACCCCCTGCGGGGTTCGGACCTCGGCTCAGGGCGTCGCTGGAAGAGGACAGCAAGGGACAGGCTGGATCGGTATTATTATTGGTGTTTAGGGGCGAATTTAAAACTACAGGCTCAGCTGCGCGGGCTGGCTCGAGCAAGGGTCGGGGGGGGCACGGTGATGGTGCGGGGCGTCGCGACGGGCCTCGGCGGCGAGGACGGAAGGACGGATGTCTGAGCTTGTTTTTGTGTTGTCGACTGAGAGTACTCGTGGCCTTACTGCTCTCCTGAAGGAGGGTAGTGGCGTCGTCGGGGATGGTGAGGGTATGCCTTGGTCGGCGAATCCTACTTATGCGGGAGGGAGTGTATCGGGAGGCCGCCGCAATCAGGGGATTGGGGTGCTTTATGGCAGAGTCGAAGAAGCGCTTGGAAAGGCGTTTCATGAACTGCTGGATGGTGGGGAGTCTGAGATCTAGATGCAGATTCACATTTCGGACATAGAAGGGGGCTCCCGTGACCTTTCGGAGGAAACGGTTCTGGAGGGTTTGCATTTTATGCAGAAATCGCGGCTTGGCGTGTGAGAAGACTACGCAAGCATAGGTCATGATGGGACGGATGACCGCGGTGTAGAGGCGCAATTTGCACTTGAGTGACAATTTGCTGCGGGCAGTTATCATAGAGTGGAGCCTACCGAGAGCGAAAGAGGCGCGCGAACGCGCCGTCTTTATGTGCTCGTTGAAGGTGAGGTTGTGGTCTAGGATGACACCTAAGTATTTGGCTCGCTTTCCCCAGGGGATCGGCTTGCCATACATAGAGATCGGGCGCGGGAGGGGGGGGGGGGGTAGTTTGCGCGGTTTCGAGAAGATGACCGCCTGACTCTTATCGGGGTTGCCCTCGATTCTCCATTTCCGGAACCAATCGCTCAAGGCGCTTGCGGAGGTTTGGAGGTTTCGAGCTATGGATGACTGGTTGACACCCGAACAGTATATGGCAGTGTCGTCGGCGAAGAGCGCCAACTGTGCCTTTTTACTGTTCGGGATGTCACTAGTGAACAGGGTGAAAATGAGGGGAGACAGAACGGAACCCTGGGGGACTCCGGCGCGGATGGGGTGAGGGGGAGATAGAGCGCCCTCGATACGGTAGCGGAAAGTGCGGTCCGAGATGAGCACGAGACGGTCTGGCACACCTAGCAGGTACAGCTTATATAATAAGCCATTGTGCCAGACTATGCGGTGGAGCTGGTGGATGCACGAATGCTTCGTGCGAAAACCGAACTGTTCGGGGGGGATGAGGCTCTTTGCTTCGGCATAGTCTTTGAGGCGCTTATAAATAAGCCTCTCGTAGACTTTGCCGAAAACATTGAGCAGACTGATGGGGCGGTAGCTGGAGGGCTCAGACTTGGGCTTGCCTGGCTTAGGGATGCCTATGACTGTGGCTTCTTTCCACATTTGGGGGAAGATGTTGTTGCTCAGGGCGCCATTGAAGATGGCGGTCATGAGCAGTATGAGGGGGGCGGGGAGGAGTTTGTACACCCTATTGGTGATACCGTCCGAACCGGGGGCTTTGCGGGTTGCGAGCCCTTTTATGATGTCTTGCACTTCGTCGGGAGTGACGGGAGGCAGAGGATCATCAGGGTCTTCGACTGGCGGGAGGGAGGCTCTCCGTTCGACTTCAGCGTTCACCTCGTCGAGGTGCGCTCTGTCTACTGGTTGAGAGCTGGGAGTGCATTGAGCCTCTAGGCTGTCGGCTAGGCATTCGGCCTTTTCGAGGTTTTCGAAAGCGACCGTTTTGTCGGGGCGTGTGAGGGGAGGAACTGTGGCCTCTTCAGAGGAGCGGAGCTTCCTCTGGAGTTGCCAGAAGGCGTGGTGGGTGGGCTCGAGTTCGCCGATCAACTTATCCCATCCCTCGGAGCGCCACTCCCCTATGCGTTTCTTTACAGCACGCTGTAAATGGCGCATGTGGGATTTGTTCGCGTCGCAGGGAAAAGAGTCGTAGGCACGAATGGCAGCGTTCTTCTCGGTCACCAGTTCACGTACGTCATCGGGCAGTTTCCAGCGATGGTCTTCCATCACTGGGACTTCCCGTGAGCAATCCGTCAGTACGGATTGAACGTGCTCTGTGAACGAGTCGATCGCCCCAGTCGTGTCTGCGACTGAGATAATTTGCTCGGGGATGGAGTCTAGGTGGGGAGACGTGGTGGATTTCAGTCTTTCGCTTACTTTCCTCCAGTCGGTGACTATTTTGGTCGGGAGGGGCTGGTTGGGGTCGTGCGGGGGGCCCGAGTAGGGGGCCAGGTGCAAGATGACCGGGCGGTGGTCAGAATTAAGCTCTTGTACCGTCTCGATAGACTGCAAACGGAGGTTTACATTCTTGAGAAGCGCTACATCGAGAACGTCAGGAAGTTGGGCGGGGTCGCCCGGGAAATGAGTGGGATACATCGGAGCGATGATATCGAAATTGAGGGAGTCGCCTAGTTTGAACACGATCCTACCTCTGGTAGAGGTCGTGCTGCTATTCCAAGCGGGATGTTTGGCATTGAAATCCCCCGCCATGATGACGGAGTCACTCATACCGAAGAGGGTAGTGAAATCGGTAGTGAGAGAGATGGGATCCTCCGCACCATTGGTGGGCGGGATATAGGCGGAGATGATGGTGATTGCGGGGTGACCGGTCATGCCGAGCCGACAGATAGAGATCTCTAGCTGAGAGATAAGGGCGGGCGGGTCTATCGGGATGCAATGGAGGGACTTCCTATAGTAGATGAGGGTACCGCCCTTGTGGCAGCGAGACCTGTCATTGCGAACTATCTTGTAGTTGGCAATGTTCGGGTTCCGCAGATGGGGCTTCAGGAAGGTTTTCTGGACTAAGAGGACATCGAGCTGGTGATCGCGGAGGAACGCGGCGATCTCATCGCGTTGATTTTTAATGCCGTTTGCATTAAAAAACCCTAGTCTAAGGGATCGGGGTTTGGTAACGCTCATTCTTTGTAAAGCCATTGGAGCTTTTTAGAAGTTGAGGGTTTGCATGACTTGCGTAATCTGAGGATACGCATTGAAAATCTCGGCGATGCGCCGAGGATTGCCGTTACAGGCTTGGATTTCCGCTGCCATGGCATTTGCGGGGGCAATAAAAGCTGCGTAAGCACCGATTATTACCTCCATGCTGCTAGGCTGGGGGCGGGAGGCGGGGGTCGGGGGGGACCTACTGGGACCAGCGGGAGCCCTGGGCGCGGCGGCGGGAAGGGCTACCGGTGGGGCTACTGGGACCGAGGGGCCTACTGATGGCGCGGGGATGACGGTTGCCATCAGCGCTGGGATAGTCGGGGGTGGGGGGGGCACCGAAGCTGCGGGAGCTTTGAGGTGGTTGAGGTTCGCCCATGGGGAGGGCCTTTGGGGACTGAGCCTATCGGGCATCTGGGAGGAAGGGATCGGGATCCTCACAGAGGGGCTTTCCCTTTGCTGACGGTCGCTCGCGCGCTTCGTCAGTTTGGGAGAAGAAGACTTGGGAGCCTTGGGGCAGCCTCGGTAGTTAGCCGGGTGCCCGGATTGGCCGCAAAGAACGCAGCTCGGTGGCTCTGTGCACTGAGAGCGGTCTTTGGGGCGGGGACAGTCTGACGTGCCGTGGGCACCTAGACACTTGACGCATCTAGGTGTCGCGTAGCAGTGGGATTGGGAATGGCCATACAATTGGCACCTGTGGCATTGTCCGATGAGGTTGGACTTCCTGGGTTTCTCGATAGAGATACCCGAGAGGGAGCAGACTGATTTCACCTTGAAGATGGGGTGATGTCCTTCAGTAGGGTCGCAGATGACCAGGACCATGTCGTAGACTAGGCCCTTCCATGCTTTGTGCAAGCGATGGACTGCTGAGACGGGGATGCCTTGTGAAGCAAGGTCTTCTTTGATCTCCTCGGTGGGGATTTCTTTGGGGACGCGCCTGATGATTACGCGGGTGGGGACTTCCTCCGGAAGGGAGTATGTGTGGAAGGAGTAAGCCCTTGTCTGGAGGAGACGGGTAAGGTCCCTGTAGTCCGAGGACGAGGCGACCGTTACCTTTATACCCTGTTGGGTTGAGCGGGCGTTCGTGTAGTTGATCTTTTGATCAACACACGCTTTGGAAATTTCTGTCCATTTGGACTTATCCTGGACATAGATGGGGGGCGGGGGTCGTGGCTTCTTTGCGTTCGAAGCGGGAGGGGTAGCCGAGAGGCTAGACGCGGGATTGGCCTGCGGTGCGGCGGAGGGTGGGGTGGGGGGGCGGGGGTTAGAGGGGATTACCGCGACCGACTTTTTGGCCTTGCTGGCGTGAGAGGAGGCGTTCTTCTTCCTCTTGCCACCCTTTCCGACGACTATATAGTCGTCTTCCGAGGAAGGACGAAGAGTCAGAGAGGGCTTCCTCTGAGTCGGATTGAGATTGGGGTACGGACGTGTCCATACTCTCTGGAGTATCAGCTGCGATAGCGGCTGGCACGGAAGGTGCGGGATCGGGGACTGGCACGGACGGTGCGGGTTTCGGGGCGGACACGGAGGGAGCGGGTGATGGGGCTGGCACAGAGGGTGCGGGTTTTGGGGCGGGCACAGAGGGTGCGGGTTTAGGGGCTGGCACGGAGGGTGCGGGTTTTGGGGCTGGCACGGAGGGTGCGGGTTTTGGGGCTGACACGGGGGGTGCGGGTTTGGGGGCTGGCACGGAGGGTGCGGGTTTGGGGGCTGGCACGGCAGGTGCTGGTTTGGGGGCGGCGGCTGGCACAGAAGGTGCAGGCGAGGGGGCTGGCACGGAGGGTGCGGGAGGGGAGGCGGCGGCGGCCTCGGGGATTTCGCCTGAGTTTGGCGGAAAGAGGGGGCTGACTAGCGCGTCGCTAAAGTCAATGTCGATGACCGAACCGGGAGGGCGTCTAAAATTTATAAGACGGTGGGCATACTGGTTAACGAAAGAGGGGTCCTTGAAGAGGACCTCTTTTACGAACGCCAATATGACCGCGTCTGCCATGATCGGGAAGGGGGCGGGGAGAGGGAAGAACCATAGGGGGCGTGAATCCCTAACAACCTAGCACCCCGGGTGGATGGGCCCGGGGGTGTGAGATCCTACCCTCCCTGTCGGGTGTGAGACAGGGAGGTGAGTACCTGAAGTGAGCCCTAAGCTTGTGACCCGTCGCCGATCTTATTGTGCGAACGGGGCCCTAACCAGTCTGTGCGATGGGTGTAGAGACACCCTAGACCGGCTTCTAGTACGAAGGGGTTGACACACCCAACCGTACTAGACGCGAGCTGTGGACAAGGGATTAGTTACGAAGCTAGAGCTGACTAGGAGCCACCCCCAAGGCCAAGCTTCTAGCTCCCGATTCCAATTGACTGCCTCGCCCTGATGGGGCTCGGCGGGTGAGATTGGGGCACCACCCCCTTGGCTTCGTTGGCACCGTGAGGTATCCACCAAGGACCACGAAACTGTGGTTTTTACCCGGAAGGGGCCAAAAACCTCGACGACACGTGTGATGACGAATCTATCTTAAAGAAACAACTTCTATCAACCACGCCTTGAAAAAGGCGGCTATTGACAGGGTGCGGGCGTGGTCCGGAGACTACTGAGCTCGTTACGGCTAGCGTAGCGAGAACGGGCGGCGGCGGGGCGGCGAGGCGGTGGGGGCGTGCAGCGAGCGAGAGCGGGCAGCACGACCGTCCACGGCGAGCGTCGAACGGCTTCTGTTTTTTTTTTTACGAGCGGTAGGCGCCATATATTGTCCACAATCTACCGGCGAATGACATCACTGAAACGAGATAATTTAAAGCAGGGCTTGTTAACGTTACCAAATAACAAAATAATAACCGTTAAGTAACGTTAATTTCAATTTGATACCTTAATAACGTTCACAAAAATGTAACGTTACTTGGTCACATTACCAGTAAAGTAACGTTAGCGTAACGTTACCGCAAATACATCAGTAACGTTATATTTACCGTTAATTTAGCTACGTTGCCGTTCCGTCTGTTTACATTTTTGTGCGCTCGCGCGGGCGCCTCGCTTAGCATTGGATTAGATGCACTGTTGCCGCTCCGCCACGCGCTAACCGTGCCGCCTACGCCGTCGCCACGTAATACGTAATACGTGTCGCGGCGTAATACCATGACGTTCGACCTTCGCAATTTATCACCCTAAAGTAGGCATGCCTACTCAAATCCAAACGAGTATGAATGTTAAAATCGTAATTTGTAATTCGTTCGTAATTTGGCCGTACGAAGAAAGAAAGGGATGGATATTGAGATTGGCGATAGTGAGATAAAAATGAAAATCCAAGATGGCGGCTGCACAATTTTTTTTTATCATGGGTTTCGTTTTCATGGTTTTTAAGGGTGCTGAAGCCAATAGTGAGGTCAAAATGAAAATCCAAGATGGCGGTTGTAATTTTTTTATAATTATTCATCATGGGTATCGTTTTTATGGTTTTCAAGGGCGCTAAAGTCGATAGTGAGGTCAAAATGAAAATTCAAGATGGCGGTTGTAATATTTTTTTAATTTTTCATCATGGGTGTCGTTTTTATGGTTTTCAAGGGCGCTAAAGCCGAAGTGAGGTCAAAATGAAAATCCAAGATGGCGGCTGTAATTTATTTTTATTTTTTCATCATGTGTGTCGTTTTTATGGTTTTCAAGGGCGCTAAAGCCGCAAATTCCGTGGTAGTTAGACGTTGGACGTTGGCGTTAGACTATTAATTCCTGCATGTCTAAACAACAATTGTAATAACCATAAATAAGAACAATTAATTACCTTGATTATTGTCTTCTGCATGAAGTACGCCACATCATAAATGTAAAACATAAAAACACAAAACAGCCGCTACCTTTATTCTATGTAGATCTTGAGCACAAACACAACAACAAAGAAATCTTTAAAATCAACAATGAATTACGTAAAAGTTTCATTTGAAGCACCATACAAAAAGCTGGACATTTTACAGTGTAAAAGATGTCAAAGATTCGGACACGCAAAAAACCAATGCAACAGACCATTTAGATGTGTAAAATGCGGGGAAGAACACTCAACAACAAGCTGTTTAAAAAGACCGGACACCGAGGCAACTTGTGCCAACTGCCAAGAAAAACATCCAGCAAGTTACAAAGGCTGCACAAAATACAAACAGTACAAAGACCTACTTACGAAAAACAAGACAGGAAAGGGCAAAGAAACTAATGAAAACACAAACAACATAACACAAAATCAATACCGCAAAACCCCAACACAAACTGTACAAGAAAAACATCAAACTAAGAACCTCTTCAATCACTCGAAACCAAATACATACGCACAAGCGACAAAACAAGAAAACTCAGCAGGATCATTAACCGACATCAAGGACCCAAATAATTTTGGGGAAGTACTGGACGCCATGTTCAACAAATTTCAAAACATAATAAATATTATGATAAACAACATGATGGATCGTATGATCCAATTAATCACAAGCCTTATAAAACACCCCTAAACCTTAGAATAATCACCTGGAATGCCAACGGGCTGACAGAACGTCGACAGGAACTTGAACTGTTCTTGAAACTTTAAAGAGTTGACGTGGCTTTAATCTCGGAAACAAGGTTCACGCAAAAAACCCATTTCAGACTTAAAAATTACACGGTGTACGCTACAAACCATCCTTCTGGTAATTCACATGGAGGAACTGCAATCATAATTAAAGAGAACATCAAACATTATTTTTTTGGGGAAAACAGAACTGAAAAAATACAAGCAACTTCAATCAGGATCCAGGATAACAATATAGAAACAACAGTGTCTGCTATCTACTGCCCACCTAGGCATGTTATTACAAGAGATGAGTTCAAGAATTACTTCAACACTCTAGGAAACAGATTTATTTGCGGTGGTGATTGGAACGCAAAACACGCCTCCTGGGGCTCCAGACTAACCTTGCCACGGGGTCGACAACTCTATATAGCCACGAACAAACTTAACCTATATTGCGCTTCACATGGTATTCCTACATACTGGCCTGCGGGCCCACAAAAGGTACCAGACCTATTGGATTTTTTCATCACCAAAAATATCCCGCTTGGACAAATAAATGTAGAGGAATGTACTGACCTGTCGTCAGACCATACACTAGTAATTATCAATGTTCACTCTAAGGCCATTCTAACTGAGTACCCACAAAGACTGTATAACCACACAACAGACTGGGGCAGATACAGAACCAAAATATCAGAATCCATTAACATGAACTTGCCATTAAATAAAGTAGATAGCGTTGAAACAGCTATCGAAACGCTCAATAAGCTTATTCACATAGCGGCCAAAGAATTTACGCCTTTTTCAAGACCAAAAACAACACAAATTGCCACTATTCTAAAGTAATAAAGGATAAAGTAAATGAAAGAAGACTGCTGCGGAAAAAATGGCATTCTACGAAATATCCCCGTGACAAAAAGTTTTCAACATGGCCTCTGAGGAACTTCAACAAATGATCTGCCAAGCAGAAAACGAGCGTCTACAAAAACAATTAGCAGAACTTACTCCTAATAAAGACACCAACTACTCTCTATGGAAGATAACAAAAAGGCTGAAATGACCGAAAGAACATATACCACCCATAAAAGCTCCTGATGGCAAGTGGGCAAAAACAGATCTTGAAAAGGCCCAAGTATACGCGCAACACTTAAAAACTTTCAGCCCCTTACCAAGCAAAAATCCTGAACACGACAAGGAAGCCTCCGAATATATGGACGCACCACTGCAAATGAACCTACCACTAAAAAGTGCAAGCCCCAACGAACTATGGAGAGAAATCCTAAAACTAGAAAAGGGTAAAACACCAGGCTATGACTTAATCGACGCACAACTTCTCAAGCAGCTGCCTAGAAAAAGCATAATTCACATCGCGGCCATCTACAACGCCTGCCTAAGACTAGCAATTTACCCCGCACAGTGGAAAATTGCGCAGGTTATAATGATACCCAAACCAGGCAAACCGCTCCACGATGCAAGCTCCTACAGACCAATAAGCCTACTCCCCGTGTTGGGTAAACTCTTCGAAAAAATATTGCTGAACAGGATGCGCCCCTATCTACCGGAAGTTATTCCTCTTCACCAGTTTGGCTTACGAGAGAAACATGGAACTATTGAACAGATACACCGTATTACGGATACTATAAGTCGTGCACTAGAATGCAAACAGTTCTGCTCTGCTGTCTTTCTTGACATTAGCCAGGCGTTCGACAGAGTGTGGCACGAAGGACTTCTCTTCAAACTTAAAAAGTTACTGCCTCACTCTTTCTTTCCGATTCTACGATCGTACATACACAGTAGATGCTTTGAGGTGAAGTTTAACAATAAAGTTTCTTCTTTAAATGAAATTTGCTCAGGAGTACCACAAGGAAGCATATTGGGACCCATCCTATACTTGCTTTTTACCGCAGACCTTCCAATGCACGCTGATACTATAACTGCCACCTATGCAGATGATACAGCCCTTTTGTCGGTACATGTGGATCCGGCTATAGCATCAGCCAACATACAAACCTACATCCATGAAGTGGAAAAGTGGCTAGATAAATGGCGTATTAGGGTTAATCAAGGAAAATCTGCTCACGTGACCTTCACCCTGAGAAGGCAGACTTGTCCCCCAATAAGACTTCATAATGAAGAGGTTCCTCAAGCTGAAGGTGCCAGATATTTGGGTATGCATCTGGATAGAAGACTCACCTGGAGAAAGCATATCTGGACCAAGCGTAAACAGCTGGATACGAAAGTCAGATCAATGAACTGGCTGATAGGTCGCAAATCAAGCCTGTCACATGAAAGCAAGATAGCTATCTATAAGACCATTCTCAAACCAATCTGGACTTGCGGAATCCAGCTATGGGGTACTGCTAGCAATAGCAACATAGAGATTCTTGAAAGATTTCAAAGCAAGACACTGAGAACCATGCTAGATATACCCTACTATGTAAGCAACAAATATATACACGAGGACCTAAGTATCACTACCGTCAAACAAGAGATCGCTAGATATAGTGAAAGCTATCAGACGAGAATATCAACTCATGTCAATGAACTGGCATCCAAACTAGAAGGCATAGGAAGTATTAGACATTCCCGATTGAAACGGCATAGTGTCTCCACACTTACCGTGAGATTTGGTGACATATGATAAAAGTTATTCATAGGAATTCCTTACGCTATTAAGACATAGATCGAGATACCTCATCTGAATGGCTTATTGTGTTAACACAGATTGCCAAGTTACTGTATTCATAATAAAAAAAAAAAAAAAAATATTGTCTTCACTCATCTTGATGTTGGATAAATTATCTTATCAGTTAGGTATCTCACTTATTACTTCTCACGCGTAAGAATCGGCAATGTTTTGATCGGCACGGCATCACAGAGCGGGGCGACGGCGGGTGGCCTGCCCCCGCGCGTCTCGTCCCCCTCTACTTCAAACTCACTAGATTAACCGTTCTAAAAGTATCGATAAAATTAACGTTAATAAACAACTAACGTTAATAATGATTACCGATAAAAAGGAGCTAAAATAACGTTAAATTCATTAACGTTATTTTAATATTAACGGTAACGCCGTCAAATCAAGGAAACGTTATGAAAATTTTACCGGTATTTAAAGCCCTGATTTAAAGTAAGTTAGTACGAGTATGTTTTCCTAGATAACGTTTTTTGACATCGTAAAGTCAATAGCTTTCACGGTTACAGCAACACGTGCAGGGCGAATCTTTCTCCAGTTACTGCCCCGTTTTTATTTATAAGGGTGTCCTGAAAACGACACGATGTCAGCCAAAGGGTGTGACAGTATAATTAAAATTATTTATAGCCCGAAGTCTATTATTTAATAAGGAAGCTAACGATTATACTGCTAAACCTTTACTGGGAAATAAACCCTTTGGATTATCATTAAGTTTCGGAAGAATATTTAATTGTGAGCAAAATTGTCCATGATTCCATTTTCTTTTCCAAAAAGCATTTGCATTTCTATTGCCTACATGTTAAAGAGTATTCTATTCTATTCTAGATCACGCGGCATCACAGTTTGAGTAATATCCACCTCTCCAGACTACACTCCCCAACACAACCCTTTCTTTGCTTACCAACCTTAAAAAAATAACGTCTATTCGGTCTGGAACTAATTCGTCACTCCGCCATTTGGTCACGTAGTGTAACTGTGGTGACGTCACGGCACACCACTTCATTACGAACGTCGTGTGCGCGCATAATGGCACAGAGTGAAAAATGCACAGCCTTACCACTAGAACCGGTTATTATGCCGCGAAAGCTTTCACTTAGACTCTGGTAGACTATGGCGCTTTCCTAGTTTTTTTTGTAGGGCTGTTCAAGTGGGCGTTTTTTGTGGCTATTGTTAGTGTTATAAGAGTTAACAGTTGTTCCTGTATTGTGGAGTTCATTTGCTTATTTTTGAAGAACGTGGGGAGAAAGGTTTCGAGGAAATTGCTTTTACGAAAACAGTTTGTAGGTAGTCAAAACTTTTTTGATATTAATGCTCATTCCACGTCTTTTCAACAGGACCCCTAGACTTGGGAGTACCCCGAGTACCTGAACAGACTGACTGTTGTCGTTAGGTACTTGTTAGTAAGACCGCTATACGATCTCTTAAAAGGCGACTACATGGCCTAATGCGCGGTCTGTGTCGGACTGCATAGAAAACAAAGAGAAGCACCATGACACAACACTGGTAATTTATTGCAAAATATGAAGCAATTATCCATTTACAAAAAATCTATTGTTTGAACTAAAAAATTAAAACACTAGTGAAAGAAAGAAGAAGTAGAAAAATAGGTTTATTTGTCACAGAAACAAGTGCACACAAAAAGATAAAATTAATTCTAATAAATTTATTCATTAATTAATTAATTAGTGCTTTAGTAGGTATGTTGCTTGTAGAATAATCTGATAAAAAATCATAATGATTGTATGCATATTAATTAGCATAGTATTTATTGTAAAAAAGAAGTTTTTAGAGGTATCTTCATGATTTTTTCTATAGTTTCAAATAAGTTGTATTATGTTTTCAACACACCTATATACCTAGCATATATCCTGTAGAATATCATAATATATTTTTCTGATTTTGTTTACTGTAGTCGATCACATACTTTTATTGTTTCTAAAACTTGCGTTTTTTGCGTTTAGGTCCTGTAAGCCCATTAAGGCTGTGATATAAAATGTTATTACAAAGAAACCCAGCATTTGTGAGCTAATGTAGTAGTTTTTTTTAATTGTTTTATTATTAGTTGATGATTTCTAATAATATTTTTTTTTTGTATAACGCTCTAGTACACTAATTGATGGTGCTGTGCTTTCCTATAATTTAGATACATGAGAAATCTTAATACGAAAAAGACTTACCGGGGCGGCCACGAGTTTTGGCTTAGCGGCAAGCGGCGCGGTGTCTTTACTGCTAGCGTTGATGCTGCGTGCGGTGCGTCATGGCATGGTTCATACATTTTTGTATATTTGTTTTTACCGCTCGCTCGCCGCCCCGCGCTATGCTGCCGCTGATAGCGGCATGGATGCTGTGTATTACTGTATTTGTTTAGTAGGTAAGCCTTTATATAAATAAATATATGATAAACATGATTGTTTTTAGAAAAGTCGTGGGTACCAAAAAAAAAACTAATGACCCCAACTTAATAACTTACTCAGAAGAAAACTGCAACCTCAGCCATATTGAGGCTTACTTTGCTAACAATTTACTGTGTACAGAAAACAGACACACATACCAATAGTTTACGAAACATAACTCATACTAGTAAATACTTGGCAGTACAAGCGTCCACGTTCGTATGTAATATATGGCCGACATGACAAGCGACGCGATCTATCTTCACAATACATACAATGACTTTAGTACAGTCAACAAAAGAGATAAGTATGCAGGATCTTCGGATATAGTTGAAGTTTAGTAAGAAACCAATAGATGTTGTCAACTGAAATTTAATTTGATAAATGAGCTGTTTGTTTTCTTTAATTCAATTAAATTTTATTCGAGAACATCCATCGGTTTCACACTAAACTTCAACTATATCCGAAGATTCTGCATACTTATCTCTTTTTTTGACTGTACATAAGCCGTGTGTCTCGACGTTTGTGACGGTGGCGGTGGAAATGAACGTTTTCTTTTTCTTTTCTTTGGGCACTATTGCCTACGCAAGTTATACAGTTAGCTGTATGAAAATATGGATATCCGAGGATAAAAATTCCGGTTATAACCAGCACACTAATTCCGTAACACACTTTCAATTACAATCCATGCGGTTTGATTTTGAAGGATATTGCCAATCCATTGCTTCATAGTTTAAACAATTCGTCTGCTCAGCAACGTAAATAACGCAATGAACGCGGGGGAACTATCAAAATGAGACCCATTGCGATAAATTGACATTTCATGTGTGTAAGGCAGTTATCGCGCAGGTTAACTGACCAGAGAGAAACATTCTAAGACCAATCCTCACTGGGCCCACGTGGTAGAGTACGGCCCACTCCCTCTCACAGAGTGGAGGCCGTAGCCCCACAGTGGCATCATTATAGGCAGATTATGTGTATAAATAACCGGGGTTTGGCAAGGGACTCAAATATTAATAAATCAATGTTGTACAAGGTAAACTGAAAATGTTTTCAGGCTAACAAATGTTTTACTAAAAGGGTAGTTTTTATAAAAGGGTTTGGGGATTTTCAGTTACGTGAAGTTTATATTGACCAGTATTTTATTATTACTTATTGTTCTGAGGGCTGAGCATGAAGAGCGTTCATCCCTCGCGGGCTGGCAACGTCGCATTTCTAGTAGTTTTTCGTTAATTATTTATTAAATTTAAAATTATTTTATTTAAAATTTGAGTGTTTCGGGTAGCTTGATGTGCTTGCGTCTGTACTCGATCATTGGCATTGCGAAAGTATTTATCAAAACAGTAAGCAGAGGTGAATTGAACCCCTCACCCATTTTTCAGGAATGTTAGCAGTCTCACATAGAAGATGTTCTTGTTGGCATTAACTGGACACAAATCTAGACACCAGCTACCACTGAGAATTCCTAATGAGAAAACTCTATAACACTCTGTCCGATTAAACCCTAGAACTCTGCGGTATATACTTACAACCAAAGAACAGATATTTTATCTGTTCTGTGGTTCAACAATATTACCAGTGGATGTCGAGCGCGAGGGCAAATTAATTATGTTACCTCTTCAAATTCTGTGAACGCCATAATATTGTTTTCTCATAAAATATCAAGGTATTTCGGTTATAATTGAGAGGAATCCCTTAACATTTGGGCACAATCATCTAAGTCGGTAACTATGGTAACAGACAATTAAGACAATAGGTACTCGTAGGTACTTGCTTGAACAATATAACATAAATATTAGAAGATACGGCAATTGTTTAACAAAAAACAATAAATTTTGGTACTTAGTACCATGGTAATAATTTATAATAATTTGGTATGTGATATTTACTATACCTACGAAATTAGCGTGGGCTTATACAGGTTGTCCATTTTTATATTTGCCAATTGTGGATCAAATTTTTAAAAACTGCCTCCTTGGCAATTAGTGAGTTGAGTTGAGCATGAGGTCCTGAATTATATTCCCAAATTAGGCAATCTGTTATTGGGTTCATGTAGTTGTAGGTACACCCACATCCCTAACCGTTCGTGGATTACAGGTGATGTTATGTACGTTATGTGATGTGATGTTGTGTAAACTTAATAGAATATGAACCGATTGTCTTAGAGATTGGATTTCTGCCTCTGTTTAGCATAAATTAGTTATTTATTCTATGGTTTGTGCTTGATTGTTCTGAAACATACCGTGATGACAATATGACTTACGGAGCACCTGAAAGATAATTTAGATTCTTAAGTCCTGTTTCACCACCTAAGTATAAGATCTCTTTAATTAATTTGACTAACTTCATAAACATTCTGTTGCATTAATTTTTTATTTGTCTAGTAGATGGTGCAAACCGGACACCTACTACGAAACAGCGATGATCATTATTCTCGTGACTATAAGGTTGCTGTTGAGTTGCTGCTGTCAGAAATAAAATATCAGTCTATGAAAGGACTATAAGACGGTGCCACTTGCTGCGCCGTCAAATATAACTTCTTTTCAGATTCTTATTCACATTTATCAGGTGAATAAGAATCTGAATTAATAACCGAAATACAGCGAGAAGTATCCACGCCCTGTATTCACGTTCATAGAACTTATATTGAAATTAATTTGTGGTATGATTAAGCGACACAATGTTGGTATTATTTGAAATAATGTTATTGAAATAAATTAACAACCATCACTAGATTGGATTAGCATTTGTAATTGGACTTCTGCGTTATTTTATCAATTAATTACTGTGGGAAATGTTACGGTTAGCTCCCACCTGTTGGTATGTATGTATAGGTATTAGGTAGTATTTTGTATTGTTGAAAATGTAATTTCCACAACGTTTGTAACAAGATCGCCGACGGCTTTGTTTCTCATTAAACAACAAACCTGATAATTCACACATGAAAACAGTGGTTTGTAGTATTTCCGGTAAATCAGATTCATTTTAACGCCATTGGAGTTGAACTTAAAGCTTTGGGATTGCAATATAACTGACATCAAAATATTTCCGAAAATTTTATTTTAATAAAATATCAATGGAATATTGAAAGGAGGCCACTGCTATCCGTCTTCATAGAACGACCTTTTTGGCGTCTTGAATAGACCAACACCGTGGCTCATTCTTTTCAAAAACCATAACCATAGGAGCATTTCCGGTATTTTTATTGTAAGGTATTGTATTCTAATTTCGATTTCAATCTATCAAAAAACCTCTAATCATTTTTTACTTTGATTGTCGCTGAGATGGATTTGCACCTTGAATTTTAACCTTTATTGGCTTTCAGCTTGTAATGAAAGCAACTCAATCAATCTGAAAATAAAAAGGGAAAGAGAATCACTAATTTATCCTCGTATTTCCTTTCTAAAGGAACCTGCATCAGCTACATGTATATCGCTCCCCGCAGACAGTCCGGAGCACGGAGAGGTCACGGTACAAATGTCGAACAATTAGCTGCACCCTATTATGTTGACTGTGGACAGAGTGCCACGTTACTGTGCGGATGTATTTCTGTTGAAGTCTGCTATAAATAAAGACAGTAACTTACTTCGAGGTATGTGTTGTTACATTCGTGAGAGTACCTATTTTTTATGTATAAAGCTATGGAAATTCACTAGTTTATATATTTATTTATTTCTAAAACACTTAACCTATTTTACAATATGGTTTTAGCCTCATGGTTTGATGAAACGATAAATGATTTTATTTTTGTAAGTAGGTTTGTACAAACTAATTTTACACGTCAATCATATTTTTTATAAAACTAGGTGAGGTCGGCGTTTCCTGTCTGACTACACTGAGAAGAAAGGCCGAAACAAATTTAACTCAGAGGTCACAGTTTATCAATATACTGCCAAGCCGTTCATTATAATTTTACAAAAAAAATATTCCCTACAATTATAAGTACATAATTATTAGCTATAGATATGCTAGAAAGGGAGTGACTACTGAGATCACTGTTTTACTATTTTAAAGATGTTTGGATATAGAAGACGTGCTGCGCTGAACCTAAATAAATTGGGTTAGGGGCAAAACAATGAAGACAATGATGATGACGACCTATTTTGAATGTCTTTCCGCTATAAGGAAATAATCCAGTGACCTGTGTCTATGGAAGAGCACGAGCTACGTTTTTGATGTGATTTAAAATAATTACTGGCAAAAGCAATTTCCTTGTTGCCCGAGTATAACGAGCGACATTAATGATTACTTTAAGAAGTACAAAGGGTCTGCAGTGTCTGTCATTAACAACAAATTGCAAGGACAGGAAATCCGCCAACACAGTGCGGAGGTGATTGAAAAATCTCTTGTTTGTTATCTCGGTCCTTGAGAGGTTAAAATTAAAATATTCATAAAGTTTAAAGGTCACCATCATTATGAGTAATCTATACAAAAAAAAAATAGGTATATATACGTATCGACTTGAGAACCTCCTCCCTTTTTTTCGTCGGTTAATAACAAAAAAAAAAGAGAATAGGAAAAAAAGAGTTTGTTTGTTAGTTTGAACGCGCTAATCTCTGAAACTACCAGTTGAATTTTAATAATTCTTTAATATTACACCAGGACCCTTAGGAGCTGAGCAAACAGAAAAAAGTTAGGAAGAACGCTAAGCGGAAACGGAGTACCTAATAGCGCGGGCAGGCGATGCGATGCGACGCGGTGGGTCGGGCAAAAGAAATCTCACGCGGACGAAGTCGCGGGCAGAAACTAGTCATTATAATATAATTTGATAGAATAAAAACTCGTTTATTTGTATATATCTATGCAACCTCATCTTTATACTTGTTATAAGTAAATTATTATAAAACATTAAATTAGTACAATTACTATTAAATTTAGCACTATCCTAAAATAAGAACATTAAAACTCAAATACTTAATTAAAAATGCACGGAACCATACGTACCATATTTCATCGCGCATTTCGCATTTACATAATATTTTAGTAAGGATGCGGATGCTACAAACATTTTGTAAAGAAATTGTAAGTTGAGTAGAAAATATGTTTTTTTTTTTTATGCAACCTCATTCTAATGCCAAGTTTCATAAAGACACAGACGGATCATCACAGTTATAAGTTAGAAACACGTACTGCCCCGTGGGAGTACACAACTGATGAGGTACAATTAGCTGCACCTATTATGCTGATTGCGGGCACAGCTCGACACGTGTCCTGTACTGTAAGCACCTGATTGTGAAAAACGTTTGGTGAGAAGTATGAAACGTCGTTTAAGAAAGTAAGGTGGTGTTTTTCTAGAGATCGTTTTTGACACCGTAAAGCCAAACCCCCCGACCCCAAGATTTAAATCGCTAGATTTGCCCTCACCGTACTGAGTCACGCGAAAAAGTGCCCATACTGAGAACAGTGAGCTCGCACATTAATTATTGATAACGTTTCCATGACAATTACGTCAAGTTACTGCGTCATTGTGTGTCAGAAGTATCAAAACGAAACGGAATTTCGACTATCTTTTGACGCGGTAAGGCGTATCTAATGATTCAAATCTTTGCCGCTGTCATCATTTTCATGACAGCTGTCACTGTGGTCATTATGTGCGGTCATCGCTTTAGTAGAAAACGTAGCTAAAGACGAAAGTAAATAAAAGCGAAATATTTTTTCCAGAATAATCGATTGACTTAACATCCATTCATATTATTCATTCCATGTTTATTTGTACACTCAATATAGTGTAGTGGATAGCGACTTCAACCCAAAACTTTTTCGAATCGAGAGAGTCTGTGCAAAGAGGAGGGGAGAGGTCCGTGGCTAAATAAGAACAACCGCACAGGTCGATCGGTCAGGTTAGTTTGTTTCTATCAGTTCGGCCATTTATTATGTTGCCTGTAAAATGCTACGTATATGCATGTGGCAACCATATCTGTTTATTGATGCTGGGTACTGAAATTTATTGAAGTAAAAATGCAGTGGAAAACTTTCAGTAAGCGGAAACTAAAATATAACTGATATTAGTTTCATAGTAACAGATTTTGTGTTAGTGTTAGTTTGTCCCTCTAATTGTTACATGATACTGACTTACTTTTAATAGTAGATTTTATTAAGATACTAGCTGTGCCCGCGACTTCGTTCGCGTGGATGTCGGAAAACAACAGGTAATGTGTCGCTTAGGAAAGGTGTAATTGCCACTCCTTCATTGAAAAGGAAGAATCATCAGATCTTGCCTGGTAACGCTTTCCTTACCTAGGGTTCGCTACCACGGCCCTTTCGACTGCAATCACTGCGTCTTCATGGTTCATAATGACAATGCGACAAAGTGTCACTTTGATTTTTTGAGAATAAATTAAAATAAAAGCGCCTGCTCGAGGCTGATTATCTAACCAAACAGCCATTTTATTTTGCGTTTGTCTTAGAATACCAACTTGTAAAATCATATCACCATTTTATCTAAAGTATATCTGAGATTAGTAGGTGAAGTTTGAAGTTAGTTTTTCTAAGTCTTGGTTTCTTCTCTGTGGTAAATTTAGAATTTCTTAACTTGGTATTGAAAATATCATATATACCTACCAATATTATGCCTTATAAGGCATCGAGATATCTAGATGATTAAAGGAAGAATACATTAATGGTAAGAGCTTCTACATAAAGTTGCCCGTGTAAAAAGCAACCCATTAAACTTTGGTTATTTTTGACACCGGCCGCCATTTAAACTACGAAGATGAAACCCATGAAAACTTTAGACATGATTTTGATTTAGACCTTATACTGCCGAAAACCAGAAAAAAAATTGTAAAGATAATTACAAAAAAATATAACCGACTTCCATAAAAAACCTTACAAAGTGCAAAATAACCTTAGTATGGGAAGACGTTGCGCGTTGGCAAGAAATTACAGACTTCTGAAACCAAAGGTCTATTGCACTTTGAAGTGTGTTTTTAAGTCGGTTGTATTTTATTTTATTTCACACAAAGTCGTGTAAGTTTATATTGAAAACCATGAAAACGACACACATGATAAAAAAAAGAAAAAGAAAATTGCAGCCGCCATCTTCGATTTTCATTTTGACGTCACAATCGGCTTCAGCACTCTCGAAAACCATGAAAACGACACACACTACCAATTTTTCGATTTGCAGCCGCCATCTTGGACTTTCATTTTAACCAGTACTGAAACGGTTTACCAACAGTCGATTGGTCCATGAACCGTTGGTCAACACCATTAACTTTTCATCCAAAGGACTTGTGACCCACGAACGTTTCCCCAACAGAACTCTACGTCAGTGAATGCTTAACCAACAGAATGTTTTGACCAATAACTTTTCACCCAAAGAACATTTGACCCATGTCAAATAGAACTAAGGATGCAAGGGCGAGCGAAGCGAGCTCGGGACTTGGGGCACCCCGACTCGGACAGGTAGGGTTCGAAGGGATGATGGCGGCTCAAGTGAGCGAGCAAAGCGAGCGAAGGGCACCCCGAGGTTAGGCTTGGTTAGGTTACTCTATACCCTTTTCACAGAAATAAAGGACTACGTATTATTATTATTTTACTTTCATCTTTCCCGGCGTCTGTTGGCCTTGTTCTTTGGGTGAAAAGTTATTGGTCAAAACATTCTGTGGGTAAAGCATTCACTGACGTAGAGTTATGTTGGCAAAACGTTCGTGGGTGAAAAGTCCTTTGGAAAAAAGTTAATGGTTTGAAGATAATGTTCACCAACGGTGCATGGGCCAATCGACGGTGGGTAAGCCGTTATAGTTTCATTTTAACCTCACTATTGGCTTCAGCACTCTCAAAAACCAATAAAACGAATACCCATAAAAAAAATTGCAACCTCCGTTTTGGATTTTCGTTTTGACCTGCCTATCGGCTTCAGCACCTTTGAAATCTATGAAAACGACATCCATGACAAAAAATCAAAACAAAATTGCAGCCGCCATCTTGGATTTTCATTTTGACCTGACTATCGGCTTCAGCACCCTCGAAAACTATCAAAACGACACCCATGACAAAACATTTAAAAAAAATGGAGCCGCCATCTTGGGTTTTCATTTTGACCTGACTATCGACTTCAGCACCCTCAAAAACCATGAAAACGACAAACATGATAAAAAAAAATTGCAGCCACCATCTTGGATTTTCATTTTGACCTGACTATCGACTTCAGCACCCTCGAAAACCATGAAAACGACACCCATGACGAAAAAGTTAAAAATTTAGGCAACCGCCATCTTTGATTTTCTTTTTGACCTCACTTACCGGGGTCAGGATCCTCGGAAACCATGAAAAATAGCTCTCTCTCTCTGTGTGTGTGTCTCTATCTACCTATTACTTTGAAAAATGAGGCATAACGCTTTTTCGTTATTTGACGATTTCTCCCTTAGAACTCCTACCGCAAGCTCCATATAAGAACTTCGTTAAAAAACGCTCTGCGTTACTCAACTTTCTATATCAATAATTATCTAACTTCTCTATCGCTCAGAACACCACATTAATTATTATTATCTTACATTATCCTCACTTTTTGTTTAAAATTATTTTAGCGCCACAGGCGCCACTAAATAAACCATCAAAGGAAAGCGATTTTGTTTAATATTATAATCATTATTACTTTTTAAAATAACATAGACATAAGTAGGTATCTGTGTTATTTCGTCATTTAAGTAAGCATAAACTAATAGGACGTGATTATTCACATCACAACAACAATATGTTTTCGTTAGTAGGTACTATATCGCGCCAATAGATGTCGTTACGTGTTACTAAAAAACGTAAAAAGTTGTTCTAGAATACTTTAAATTGATTATATCTTTTGATAGAGTGAACCGATTGCGATGAAATAAAAACTAATCACTGCTCCGAGTTCTACACCATATTTGAGTATAAAAAGTAACCGTATTGGTTTGGTACTTTTTACGTTGACCCTGTTCAAATCAATAATCTGTCACATCCAAACAGACAAACAGACAAACCGACAAACCGACAAACAGACAAACAGACAAAAATTCCAAAAATTGATGAAATGGCATCTGGTGGTTATCCTTTAACACCCCAACTATTTTTTTTTGGAAATATTTTCAATGTACAGAAACGTCTCGTCTACAGATTTATTATATGTATATAGATTTAATTAATTTTAAAATTGTTTTTTTTTTATTTAATTTTGTTTTTTTTTTTGTTTGCTTTTATTTTCTTCAATACTTGTACGCCTTCACGGCAAAACATAGCGCCCATATTAGTATCCTAAGACCTTTATGTAAATACCTATATTTCACAAATAAATATTCTGATTCTGATTCTTAATCGTCACTAGAAAGAAAAGAAAGAAAAATAGTTTTTTTGGGACATGCACAGGAGATACAAAAAGTAAAAAAATAAATAAAAAAGCATATAAAACTAACAAGATGCATTATGTATGTAGGTGTACTAACACACCTCCTTTGAGGTGCTCACACAGGTGTAAGTAAATTTTCTTTACGGCAGGTACAATATACTAAAAAAGTACAGCTGCTGTAGAAAAAGAAATAACATACTCAATAACTTACTCCACCTGTAAGCTAACATCCCTAAGGATGTCACCACAATTCACTATAATACCTACAATCAGAACTACTCTCGGCCTCCCAAATTGTCTATTGTTCTACAATTTTGTTCATGTCGCTCGTCGCCCCTGTGGAGACACTGGTCAATACTGCTCATTACACGAGACAACCGTAGCTACATTATCCCAACAAGCAAAATTCAACTTTATTCCATGAGAAACAGAGACGTTTCTATCTGTATTAAGATCATTAACTGCACAAAATTAGGGTTGCGGCTAAGTTACGTAAAACTGAACTTTATTTTGTGGATTGTAAGGTTGAGTAGAGTAGTATTGGTAAGTTGGTAGTTAAGGAAGGATTAAAGACAGACGAAGCTTAAGGATACGAAGGCAAAGAGGTTGCTAGCGGCTTTGTCTATGGAGCCATTGGTCTTTTGAAATAATATTGTGAAAATGTCGTAATATCTTAGAGGTATAAAGATGAATGGGCTGCATGAAATAGTGGGGACAGTTATTAGTGAAGGTGACTTTATGTTCACGTTCAATTAACTATTGAACTACCTTGTCAGATTTAGAGTTAGTAGAATGGATTATGTCCCATTCCCTCTCACAGAGAGGAGGCCTGTGTCTTAGAAGTGAGAACGTTGTGGGCTAATTCCATGGCGACTCTTGGAAGGTCCATGGCGACTCTTGGAAGGAAACTTACAGTGCTGCAGAGGCTGGAATGCAGAAGGTTACTAGTTGGCTGCAACACAATCTGCTTACCCTTAATATACAAAAAACAAAAGTAGTAAATTTTTCTGTAAGCATAAAAACGGCTGCCCCTAAACAATTTGCGCTCAAATTCCACCGATGCAATTATAGTCTAGGATGTAGTTGCAGCTGCCCTGTTTTTGAACATGTTAATAGTATCAAGTATCTTGGTATTTACATAGACCAACACCTGACATGGGGAAAGCAAATCCAATCGGTTACTTCGCGCGTAAGGAAGCTTCTGTACATATTTAAGAAACTTCGATCTATAGCTGACAAAGACACTCTCAAAATGACTTACCTGGCTTTATGTCAGTCTATGTTAGGTTACTGCATAATATCTTGGGGTTTCGCTGGTAAAAGCTATCTGATTACTGCTGAACGTGCGCAAAGGGCTATCCTTAAGGTCTCTCATGGATTAGGAATCCGTTATCCCACTGTGAAGTTATATCGAGAAACGAGAGTGCTTACGGTGCGCCAACTGTACATTTTATCGGTGCTACTTAGATTTCACAAATCAGCGGCTGCCACAGAGGTAACGGATCAGCGCACACGTAGAAAACCTAAGTGGAACAGAGTGTTCTGCAAACTGAAATTTGGCAATAAAGGTTTCTCTAGTATTGGACCTTACCTGTATGAAAAAGTTAACAAAAAGCTTGATATCTTCCCCTTGACAAAGTTTAGATGCAAAAAACAGGTTCAGTATTGGCTGCTTGGGCTTAATTATGCTGAAACGGAAAATCTTTTATCATTCAACTAATAAAGTATTCATCATCATATACACGCTAACACTCATCACATGCACACTTACACTCATCACATACACACTCACACTCATCATATACATACTTACACTCATCACACACACATACTTTTGGTTACCTTTTAGTCCTATGTTATGTTTAATTAATTAAATCTACTGAAACCGCTGCATTTGTTAAATTAAGTAATTCATATTATCTGTCGAAAGAGACTGGATCCTGCGACACAGGGTATCCTAGTGCGGGATTCAGTGTCATACCTAGATATTGTAACACTTTTATGAATCAATAAAACTTATTATTATTATTCTTAATTATGTATTAAGTATCTATTATATTGTAGTGTGTTAGGCTGCACATAGGTTGAAATTATTTGATGAATATTCAAAAAATATGGACGTCACGTGATCAACTTTGAACGTTAATATCTGGGAAACGTGACACTACGGGATTTGGTCTTTTGATGTTTACTGTTTGCATTGATGTCAGCTATCGATTTAAATATGGTTCGTGCGTGGCGGCTATTCAAAAATTAAAAAACAAAATGCCCTTTACCACCCTTACGGGTTAGGTACATCTAAATGATCTTCAGACCAGCTTGACGAATACTGGCTTCCCCCGAGACAAATGACCCCCAATCGAAATTACTTTAAACAGGCAAAGTTATAAAAAAATCTTTGAATCTACAGTCTTAGACAACTGACAACGAAAATGTTACCTGAATTATTATTAAAACTCATCCTACATTTCCACACACCCCATAACGGAGATGAAAATAAACAGATGACGTGCCATTACGTTTCAAATTATAATGAAACAGTCCTGAGTGACAGCTACTTACATCCTCCCTTCATTCGAGACAGAAATTAACATAAATATAAGGATAATACAATCAAAATTTTCAATGAGATGGGGACAAAAATAAACACAATATAGCATTGGAAAACCCATTGTATTTTAGACGATGATTCTACCTATGATTGATGATTACCTACTTATAATAGTACTTTAGTGTTGCCACGTGAGATAATGGTGAGTTGAAGCACCGTATAATTTCAAGCAACGTTCAAATACAGGGAGGTAATTTAATAGTCCGCGTTACTCTCGGTCCTCTGTCACCGGATAACGAATGAATATTTCTGTTTCGTCACAAAGATACACGTTTTTCGCATTTTGTCGCTTATTTAATTATGCTCAACAACGATTATTTTTCTTTTTAATATTGTAGGATCTAATGACGGAAGACTTGTTTTCCAACTGCATTTAAGGGATGCCGACCGCGCAGTGGCGCCCTCATCGTTTGTTTGGTTATTTATTTTATTTCAGAATGGATAATAGCAGCCACTAGTTTCCGTTTTAATGATTATAATAAAACTAAACAATATAAAACTACCGTTTATAATAATATTAACGTATAATCTTGTGGAGCACAACTTAACGTGCTTATTTTCAGCATTTCCATTATAAGATAAAAGAAATAACCAAACAAACGATGAGGGCGCCACTGCGCGGTCGGCGTTTGGTCGGCGTCGTCTTAATGCGTAAGAAATGCCAGCAAAAGTAATTATAACAAAACATAATTACCTATGTCAGAAAGAAACATACTTTGATGTTTCGTATTATTTGTATGCTCTAATCTAGGGACTTAAAAAGTGCTACACTTACTTTATCATGAAATATTTGATACGAAAGTTAAGTAGGTAGAGTTACAGAGTATTCAAATCTATTTGATAATATAGAATTTTCCTTAACGGCGGGTTGTTTGATGCACGCGTATATATAGTCCAACCAAAAAGAGGGATTTTTCCAAATTGTGGCCTTGACTTAGGTACATCAAATAATAACGAGTAGGTATGTAACCGTTATTATTTGACGTACGTGTGTTATCCCAAACGAAGTTAACCAACCGTTTGAAACAACCGGCCCATAGTGTCAGTATATATATGTATTTTTTTTTAATTTAATGTGTTTAGTTGGTTCATTCCGTAGAAGTTTTAATTTAGCATTGAATTGTACCTAAATTTTTGATATTACGTTACCGCAATCCCGAATCGCGAATATCCGGCGAAATATCCATGAAGATTTCTAAACTTTCTTAACTACCTACGACATTTAACATTCTCACGAGAGCTCCTAGTTACCTCATTCTAATGATTCTTAGATCACTAAACTCCCATTAAGCCCAATCTGAACAAAACGAAGCAAAAGAAAAGCGAACATAAAAACAAGAGGAAGAAACTTGCTTCTAAGAAACAAAAGATTGTACAAGGAAAAATCACCAAAACCCGTGAGATTTCACTAAAATAAAAGGGAACAGAACAAAATGGATACAATATTCTTAGTAAATAAATATAAAAAGATAAGAACAGAAGTTTCATGTACTCACGACGACATCACAAGCACATTATCAGATTTGATTTGAAGCACGCTAAGCCGTTGGTCCCGGCTGTCATTCGTGGATCTTTGACAGTCGTTACGGGTAGGCAGAAGCCCGAAACTCTGATAACGTCTTACCAAGGGGTATCGTATTACCCAGTAACTGGGTTGTGGAGGTCAGATAGGCAGTCGCTCCATGTAAAATACTGGTATTCAGCTGCATCCGGTTAGACTGGAAGCCGACCCCAACATAGTTGGGAAAAGGCTAGGCAGATGATGCTGGTGGTATTTTCAGATTTAGCTGACCCCGCATTTTATAGGCTTTTCGTACAATGAGAAGTCAGCTTATACTGGAAGTATATATACTCGTAGCTTGATATGTCGTCGTGCGTACTTTGTTGAAGTTCAGGGAAATATTACTACCACAATACATACTTTCAACATGGCAGGTACCTCTATGTACCTTCTTTTTTCTATCTATATCCAATATATTCCCTAGGTTCAGTTTAACTCTTATTACTTTCTATCCACTTCACCCTACCTGTCGACTTGGTTGGCTAACAGCAAAAGGTACTGCATGTCGCTTAGTCGAATTTTAACATATTGATACATCTATGCCACTTTTGTTTTGGTAAAAAGTCCGATGTAGGGCAGTGGTGGTCCCGGGGTAACGCCTCCGGCTTAAGAGTTGTAGGTCGTGGGTTCGAACCCAAGCAGGCACTTTACTTTGTGTAAATTATTTCATCACCAGTGCTCTCAAAACGGTGAAGGAAAACATCGTGAGGAAACCAGCATGTCCTAAAACCAAAAATTAGAAGACATGTGACATCCGTCAACCTGCACTGGGCCCGCTTGGTGGATTTTAGCCCACTCTCACAGAGAAGAGGTCTGTGTCCCAGCAGTGGGAACATTATAGGCTGCTTTGTAGGTATGCAGTGTGGCTTTTGGATTCACCTTTTGTGTGACCTAATATCTGCTACGAAGTAATGGCGACTCTGAATAAAAACAGACCTGTATTACACTTGGACTAATGCTGTTTAAAAGGAGGAGAGCTTCTTGAAGATGCTTCTGACGTCATCTTCAGATGTTGGTACACCTGGGCGTCTACCCATTTGTTACGTATTTGTTCGCGTTTATTATGTAGACCGATTTTGTAATGGACAAGTGAGATATGCCATCAAAAATTTCAAACACCATGCCTTCACATACAGACGTCGACTGCTGAGGACATGTAACACGGGTCAGGAATGTCGGTAGTTGACGGCTGTTTCAGATTCCTTATATGTATTGTGTGACTCGTCTGGCTGTAAACGCAATCGAAACAGCGATCCTGAATACATGTACGAGTATCATCCCTGAATTTGCTGATTTTATCTTAAAAATGTAAAAATTTGAATAATTTATAATCGAATGTAAATTAATTGGCACAGAAATTCGAACACGAAATATTTCTCTAATGCAATGTATTAATTACTCCACAGACTTTAAAAAAAAGATGGACTCCGCGCCACGCATATCGAAAGTGAAGCACCGTACCGATCTATGTGTGCGTGATTGACGATTGACGCTGTCGTGTCACGTAATGGCGGCCGGTCGGCATACAATGATGTAAATGTGAGCGTGAGGCGTGTTTGTACAAGCGGTTCCAGCATACTTACTGTGCTTCGATATGCGTGGCGCGGAATCCATCTTTTTTATAAGTCTATGAATTACTCACCGATATCCACAATTCTCTAATAATAAAAAAACGCAAAAATAACCACGCCGATCCAAATTAAGACTTAAAGTACACAAACAAAGCCCAAATAAATACGAAACCAGATACTAATTTGTTGTGCAAGACACCCTTTCAAATAATATTTGTCTCAACCTGAGGCGAGTTGATTGCGTAGAACAATAATATTGCTGACTGTCTCGTTTAAATTAGTTGTCTGCTTCTAAGCGATAGACCTTCGAATGTCTGGGCGCCTGGTACCTGTACATTTACGTAGTCTAATCACATCCTTTTAAAGGTCACTGAAAGGTCAAATGAAGGTTACATTTTGTTGATATTACTGTCCTACGTTTGAAGGATTTAAAGGAGTATTTCTCAGAATTCTGGTTTTATACGTAAAAAAATCAGGACTTGATCTTTGTATCAAATAAACATTTGTAAATATACCTAAAAATATAAGTAAGGAGGGCAATCGGAGACACATGCTACCTAAACCGTACCTACTACAGCTTATGTATACGCAGATACTATTTAATATTAGATAGCTTGGCAGACAAGCCACCAAATCGTAAGTCGACCAAAATAAAGGTAGCTAGAATAAATAAAACAAAAGGAACTCTCATGTAAATAAGTAGGTATTCCAACCTCGACGGTGGAACTACCTTTGTTACACAAACACTGCTGATTGTCGCTAAACATACTGGTTGTTTAGTTCGAAATAAAACAGAACTTGGCGACCTAGCTAGAGCTATTGTGAAGAAGTAAATGAAGCTGTACATAACGAAGCTGTAACTCTTGTTACATAAGGCAAGTTTACAACAATGGCTAACATGGAAAATAAGAGTGTAGGGAATTATTTGGATTCAATCATAATGAAAAAAATCCAAATTATTTGCATTGTGCTTTAAAAACAAAGAAATATTGTTTATTCTGCATAAATAAGACGTGCATTCACCATTAAAAATGAACTAAGTAGCCAAAAGCCTCGTAAAATGAGACCAAAACAGTTTTTTTTTAAGTTAACAATGTAGTGTTATTAGTGTTATTCTGACCATATTGTTTAACTAATTTATTGTTGCAAATGAAAATAATAAGTACCTAAGCAAATAATAACTAATACCTAATTAATTAATAAAATAACAAAATAAAATCCTATTGTTTAACTAGTTCGTATTGCTTGTATCTTAACGTAACAAAAAGTGTACAATTCAGAGATACTTTTTCACGTAAATAGATTCCACTCAAAATCTCTAATGTCTGTACCATATCCACTGTTCTTTCAGCTCAGTGTTTTCTAAAAGAATCAGTTTTATGAAAAGAGCTGCAAAAGATAACGTATTTTAAAGAATCTTATATCTTTCAGGGATATTATATAAAAAAACTTATTTTCGCCATGTTTATTATATAAAAAATACCTTAATTTTCCCGTTTGAACCGCGAATAAATTCCTTCGTAAATCCCTGAACGATCCCGGCTATGTATAAGGTGGGGGTTCACTGATGGCGGACTTAAAGAGATAAGGAAAAAGTGTTGGATAAATGTTTAAATCTGACTTTGATTGGATAAGTAATGGATATTTAGGTACATTTTTTTTCCTATACAGCCTGATTATGATGTAAGGGGTTGTATCTTTTCTTGCTTTTGATAAATGATTTATTTTCTGTAAGTAGGTTTGTAAAAACACTTTTTCACATCAATCATATTTTTTTTAAGTAGATGAGGTCGGCGTTTATGAATTGACTATTCTGAGAAGAAAGTCTTAAAATTCAGGCAAAATCTTGGTCAGATCATGTGAAGAACATGTAGATTGGTGTCTGAAATGGTCTTTTGAGGAAACAACTACACAGATCGAGCGGACCAGTCGTGTGTCGAAAAATCGTGCAGCTCAACTCAGAACTTGAGGAGCTCAACGATTCGACGAACAATAAACAAAGAAAGAAAACATAACGTTGGTTTAAAAATGTATCCAGATTTTATCAGAGGCACCTGTTGGTGATCTACGTTATCTGTTCCGATCTGATGAGTTCTCTTTTAGGTCGTTGTTTCATATTGAACATAGCGAACCTGAACTTTCCTAAGATTTGAAGTCGCTTTTCGCTTACGCTGCCAACTCTCCCCAGAGCTTAAATGGACTTAATTCACTAAAATACAATCCAGTGGGTGCGGTAACTCGCAGCGAGGTCGAGTCTAGTTCTGACGTATAAAGGCTCCCGTAGACAGGCACGACGCGGCGACGAGGCGATTCTAGTAGAGCAATTACCAAGAAGTTTTCATAGAAATTGTTCTACTAGAGTCGCGTCGTGCTATCGCATCGTGCTTGCCTGCGGAAGCCATAATGGATACATTTATTTCTCTTTCTGCAGTGTACCATGACTACTGTGTTGTCTGCCTATAGTTACTATAATCCGCTTAGGAATGAAAGAATTCTTGGTGAGAGCTCGGGACGGTTTTCTATAGCTACAGTTTTGGTGTCTTTGTTTTAGGTTTCATTAAGGATACTGTGTTTGGGTAGGTACCTAAGTTTAGCAGGTAGATGGCTGCATGGTTTTGCTCGTAATTAGGTACTATGCATACACTAAGAAAGACAAAAAAAAAATGTTAGTTATTGCATAGTGTTTTCCCGGAAAAATTAGCCTCCCCCCTCCACCACCCCCTCCTCCCCCTACTCCCCTCCTCGATCCCCAGCTAGTTCTTAGATACCTATCAATACCAAAAAGTAGGTGCTATGTTTACAATTAATTTTACTAAGCAATAAAAACAATTACAGCAACAGATTTGCATTACAAAAATACGGCTCAGCCGACCTGAATCATCAAACCATCAACAGAAAGTAATAAAACGCAACATGTCAAGCCATCAAGCTTCTTCAGGCAGAGAAACGCTTTTAAATTTCCACAGGTAATGGTTATTTGATGGGCCCCTGTACTCTTGATACAAGATTGATGTTCCGAAAATATTAGCAGATAGGCCCGTAATGAGTTCTGGGTTCACTGGCTCCTGAAGGCTTTGAATTGGTGTGTCTACCTTATTTCCGTGATGGATTAATGGCTCTGACTTTGTGTATCAATCGGGTAAATTGGAGTGTTGACGGTTTTGGCAATGATTTTCGGAGTTGTAGAAATAGGAATCAATTGTGTACGTGTGCAAGATCTGGGTTTAAAATATCTTTGAATCTTCATTATTTTGTGTTGTCTTAACGACACTAGAAAGAGCTATATTGATCATTGGAAATATAATATCAGATTTTTAGGACACGTGGGATTGGAACTTTACACAGTAGCATCCAATGGAAAGAAGAAAATGTGTCTACAAAAAACTTTAAAAAAAAAAAAAAAAAAACAACCGACTTCCAAAAAAAAAACTACAAAGTGATAAATAACTTTTTTTTCGGAAGTCGGTGTCAATAAACGAAAATGCAGAACCAACGACACCGACTTCCGAAATAAAAGTTATTTATCACTATGTAGTTTTTTTTGGAAGTCGGTTGTTTTTTTTTGTAAAAAAGATTTTATTTTTCACTTTTTAGTGAGAGAGTTTTTAATTTATCTAAGTTACAGTAGCCTAACGTCAAATGCTCATCACCTTTTACAAAATATTGCTTTTCCCGATGCTGGGACGTTAATTGTTGAGAAGTTCTCCTGGTAAGAACCTGGAGAACTCCACTCCACCACCACACGCATTGTGACGAGCATAAATTGCTTAGCAACCATATTAAAGTAATCGAATCGCAACCCGTGAAATATTTATCATTGATTAGTTCCGATGGCCGTCTGTGGTTTTCATCATCAGCTCCACTTTACCAAATGATGATTTCCGAGAGCAAATGCTCAAGTTACTCTAAAAAATATCCAAATCGGTATCTATAGGTTTGCCAATAAAATTTGAGGGTTTCCCTCGATTTCCCTGGGATCCTATCATCAGATCCTGACCTGATGATTATGGGACCACTTGGGAAGTATACCCTTTCAAACAAAAGAAAAATTTTCCAAATCGGTAAAGGCGTCTTCGAGAAATCGGGGAACATACATAAAAAAAAAATCCGACGAATTGAGAACCTCCTCCTTTTTTTGAAGTTGGTTAAAAAGGAAATAAATAGTCATAGCACAAACAGCACAAAGAAAAGAATTAATTCTGAGTCTACTTCAAGGACTTTTACAAAATGAATGGTTGCTTTATGACGGAAACAAAAATCCAACGAAAAATTATATGAAAATTATTCAGGCACTATTTCATTTCATACTGCTGGAACATTTTCCGAAATGACAAACATTTGAGGAGTTCCGTACCTGGTAAAGAATAAAATGATTAACAAGGGCCTGCCACAATCAGATAACTGTTTTATACCGACTCCAGTGAAGATGAGTAATGGCATTTTTTCCTATTTCTCTAGGGGCCCTTAAGATAACAGTTAGATTTTTCCTCGCATTCTTTTATGTTTTTTTATGTTGATGTTTCATTTGTTTGACGTATCAGGTGGGTTTTTGCGCAAAAGATTTCACCAGTTTTGTTTTTTAGAAATATATAATTTAACATACTTAAAATAATAATATATCTAATATATAAAATTCTCGTGTCACAATGTTAGTTACCATACTCCTTCGAAACGGCTTGACCGATTTTTATGAAATTTTATATGCATATTCAGTAGGTCTGAGAATCGGCTACCATCTATTTTTCATACCGATAAATCGAAACTTTCGCGGGTGAAACCGCGGGGCGCAGCTAGTACATATATACCTATGAAACGAAACAAGGGTAAAGAATTATACAGCATCAAAAAAATCAGCGTCATCAATCAGTCAGCGGGAAAAGCGGCCAGCAGGCTTTGGTCCTTTGTATGGCGATGCTGATTTTTTGGCCAAAAATAGGCCAGACCTCTAGTCACGTGAAGAGTCATCCAAACGCTTGGCGATGTCTCAAAAACCAATTGGGCACTCGGACCCTATAGCCCTAGTGTTACAGCTCCAAACGGCTCGATCATATATTATGTAGTATGTGGGACTGCGGGGCAAGTAAAATGCTTTAAAAACAGTTACAGGTGGTTTATTTTATCGATACAATGGAATGCCTTTTAATTTTTATTTTAACCTTAGCGTCTTTTACTTTTAAGCGTTCTGACTCACACTCCCTTCCAGTCTCAATGAGCCATTACTCCCCTCTCTCCTTCTCACTATTGTTCTCATGCATTGCGTTCTATTCCTCATAAATTTTCTCGTATTACAATAAAAACACTCATCCTACATATAACTCATAATAAGCTTGGAATATTTTCGACGTATGAGGTTTTTTTTTAAATTAATATTCAAGCATTTTCTCCACCCTGTCTGCACGTCGTGACATTAATATTGTCATCATCATAACGTTTCTTCTCAACTAAAGTATAACTGGCTTCTCATGTAAAATTTTAATACCTTCAGAACTCCATTACAATATCCTACAACCTCGTAAATTCGTTTTCAACAGAGCTGCACAGTGAAAATAATAAAAGTCTTATGCACGTTTCTTTGGCACCATTCGAAGCTCCGTTTGGCAGTAAGTGTTAGTTTTAAAACCACGATAGAACCTTTAAAGTGACTTTATCGTTTCTGTATCTTACGACAGGAATTCTAGAGAAGTTTTACTACGTGGAATGTCAGTTACAAGGATTTTCTTAAGCCATTATCATTTTAAGGTTCTGGTGCACAGCTGAGTTGGAGCTTTAATCACATTTTAACCCGGAATCGCCCACTGCTGGGCTAGGCCTCTCCTTTCTTATGCGACATTTCCCAGTTCAGTGTGTATCTCATCCAAGTGGTTGCCGCGACTTTTCGTCAACCCAACCTGCTTTTGGGCGGCCCTGGTTTCTTTGGCCTAACCTTGGCCATCATTCGGTCACAGCTTTACTCCATCAGCCACCTCTTCGTCTGGCTAGATGTCCTGCCCAACTCCACTTGAGGCGCATCGCTCTATCCAGATGACTAGTTGACAACTTTACACTTTTGCATCAGTCTGAGCTGTAGATCCGAATTACTATACTTCGACTTCCAGTAATGGAGCGTAACACTTGTTGTTTTTTTAAAAGTATTCCACCTAGAGCATCGATTTTGAAAATAATATTTCAAAAACAGTTCCAGCGACAGGCACTAAAAGAAGAACTAGCAGGGGATCAGACCGGAATGAATCTAAAAAAATTGTTTTGGCGCCGTAAGTGGAATAGATTAAGTGCTTTTGAAATCGGTGCTTTAGGTGGAATACTTTGGTTTATCAATGCAACGGGCACGATTTTAGTATGTTCAAGAAGGCCGAGCACCCAGTCACAGAGAACCGGCTAAGGTTAACCGGGTTGGTCGGCAGAAAATCAACTTAAAGGTGTTTTTGGATCATGGTGTATAAAATCAAACTGCAAATGGTATAAAGCCTTAACGTCCCCAATTTTCTTCCACAAAAGAAAATGCGCATTCGATAACAACAAAACTCGAGCCTTTTGCCCATTTACCCTTAATTACCTACAACAAACTATTTCAGTAACAACCTTTTTACCAACGAGATAACATCGAAGCCGAGTCTAAATCGCGATAACGAAATTATCTAACTTCTTAATATAAATAGAAGTTTCCAGAATCTTTGGCTCAAATCTCTTGGCTTAATGTGCTCAAGTAATAGATTAAATATGTATGTATATACGTAGGTATTATAAATGTAAATAAGGATTGTCTTTCGAAGGATTAGGTTTGGTGGTTTGATTTTTGACAATAAGAGAGTTTAGTTCGTTACATACCGGATGTTTTTTTTTACCGTCTCCAAATTATTACAGGGTGTTCTACCCATGAATATGAACAACTTTCACTGTGGGACTAACTCCGAAATCACGAAAAAACAATCAGCTACATTTTGGTCTAGTAGGTATTGAACTTTTGTATGTGTGTGCGTGATTTCAGAGTTGGTCCCATAATGAAAGTTGTTCATATGCATGGGTAAAACAGAATTCAGTAAATATTTAGAGACAGTAAAAAAAAAACATCCAGTAGGTATATGGAGTTATATTCCAAAAATTTAAATGTAGTCTAAATAACTAAATCTTGTAGTTATCATGTAGAACCTACATAACATAACATCACGCCTGTAATCCTCAAAGGGTTAGCCAGAAGTGTACCTATAATACACCCACATTTGGCCAGTTACGCTTAGCATAATCAGCCTATAATGTTCCCACTGCTGGGACACAAGCTTCCACTCTTCGAGAGGGAGTGGGCTGAAATTTACCAAGCGCGCCCAGTGCAGGTTGGTAGATGTCATATGACTTCGAATTTTGGTTCCCGAACATGCCAGTTTCCTCAGGGTGTTTTCTTTCACCGTTGAGAGCAGTGGCGATGAAATTATTTACACAAAGTAAAGCTCCTGCTTGAGTTCGAACCCATGACCTCCAACTCGAAAATAGACGCCGATACCTTTGGGCCACCACTGCTCCTCCAGCTATGCTTAAGTCTCATGTAATAGGATCTACAACTTACATGATATGATAAACCTTCCTTTGTACCAAAATCTAGATTCAGAGTTATATCGATATTCATCTATTAATTCAGCTCTGACTGGTATTGCACTAGTTTAATGATATGTATCTGCCACCCTTTCACTAGGTACTCCTATATCCTCTCCATATTCTTTAATACCCCACCTCATTTATCATTCTCATCACACACATTATTACCCAGCAATTTGGGAGTTTATTCAAAATATATTCTCCTCGAATTATGCCGGTATCCACACTGACCTGATTATTTAAAATTAAATACATAGGGAGCGCGTGCGAAAGTAATTTACGTGCCATAGGGGAGTTCGATACACATCTGATTCTGATATTATTTTAATATTGCGATATTCAGCTGGCTGCTTTTGATGCGAATTACGGAAAGCTTATTATTTGTTAATTGCGAAATTTTAGTTTTATCTTAATGGCAATCAAATGATTAGTGTTCAGCACGTTGGGTCATGTATGTTCTGTTGTTTAAAACCGCTAATCTGATTGTTGTGAAGATAAAATATTGAGTGAATTATTACTACTCGTTAGCGTGTTTAGTTTTTTATAGGATGGGTTTTTGGTTTGCTTGTTCTGATTTCCGATCACCATTGTAATTGCAAAGCATTATGGCTATATGTCAAATAAAGCATTTTGTTTGGGAAACAATGGTAGCTTAGTAGCAACGGCTTTATTTACGAGTTACAGGTCATAGGTTCGAAACCAGATAGGCGCTTTACTTTGTGTAAATTATTTCATCACCAATCCTCTCAAAATGGTGAAGGAAAACATCGTAAGGAAACCGGTATGTAATAGAAACTAAAATTCGAAGACGTGTGACATCTACCAATATGTACTGAGCCCGCGTGGTGCATTACGGTCTACTCCCTCTCATTGAGACGAGGCCTGCGTCCCAGCAGTGGGAACATTATAGGCTGATTATACTATGTTATGCTATGGCAATTTGTCTGACCAAATGATGATGACTTAACTCTAGTCTAACCTGTTGTTATGATCAAAAACCGTTGTATAACGTTGAAGGCAAAACAGCCGTTTCTTTTCGACCTAAAATAAAAATCAGTTTCGAAGGTTTCTTCCAAAGTTCTAAAATAAACAGTCACTTTCATCAATCAACCTGCAATAAAACGGCAAATATTTTGGAACAGCATGGACACATTAACTCGATAACCACGAGCGATTCACACAATATTGTGAACATTGCAGTCTATTTGATAAGCTGATTATTGTAATTGTTTTTATGATGGCCGCGTTTGGGATAGCAATGTATCGGTCGGATATACCTACTATGGAATTAATATGGTACGAATGTTTCGGTAGTTGGAAACTCGAAATTATTGTTACTTGCAAGATTTACTATGATGAGATTGTTTGCCCATAAATTGTAGAGACTATAGTCTTCATGGCGTTTCCATGCAACCTTCGCGAGTTGTTTAAAAGTTGATGGCATCATATAAAACAAACACTATTTCATGATCATCAGCCCACAGCAGTCCACTGCTGGATATAGAGCTCTCCAATTGCACGCCAGACAGGTTGATTCTCGGCAACTCTCATCCAGCTGCTACCAGCAACCCTGTGAAGATTGTCGCTCCATCTAACCTGAGGGGCGTCTTACTTTACGTTTGCCGATTCGCGGCATTTAATTTTTATTTCGTATTTAGAAGTAATAAGAGAAGAAGAAGTAAGAAGAAGTAGAAGGTCTTCAGGCTAAGCTTGAAGAATTGACTATTATGAGCGTCACCATGTCAATCGTTATAAATTGATCTAGGTATATTTAAAGAATTACGAGTTCGATTCTAAATAAGCCTTATATTGAACGACCTCATCACATACCTGGCTACCAACCAACAAGTAGTCTTCATGTTTTAAGATTGAACTTTTCTAAGTTGGTTTTACGAAATAAAAAAAAAAAAGCAGAAAAAAAACAAGTTGGGGGAAAATATGCGTCACATCCACGCAAAAGTGCCATCACTCAGCATAATGCTTCAATACTTATAAATTATCTTGGAACTCACTACGGTGAAAAAAAAGGTAGATAGCGTGAGGATCCCTGGACTTTATAAAAGTCTAAATTCGTCACTCACATCCCATTATATCGTTATAAAAGTAACATATAATCCCCTTTATATAAGACGTGTTGAAAAAAGATGATTTTATCACCAAATTTTTATTAAATCAAAGCGAATTTAATCCAACGCATGCATGCAGCGGTTTTAAACAAAAGACGCGTTGAAAGTTAATTAAGTGGATGGATCGGCTCGTCGCATAAAAGCAACAACCCGGATACGAGGTAAATGAAGTGTCATATCTGTTACTGAAAGGTTCGAAAATCTGGATTATAACCTGGTTTTTGAGGTGAAAAGATGTCAGTTCTTAATTAATAAAAAATAATCAAACCATACTAAGTAAACTAAAAAACTATTAAAATAAAAATATAATATTCATACCTAAATAAAACTATTACTTAGCAAACTAAAATATGGCATCAGAAAAATTCTTTCGCATCGCTGTCGACTGGTAATGTACCTAGGAGACTGGCGGCATTACCACGTTGTATGATGATGACCAAACCAAATCAAATAATCATGTTGGATAAATAATGACGACATCGTAAACGTTCTTCGAACATCAAAATTTATACCATATCTGGTGATTATTTTATTTATTAGTAGTTATCAGTGAAAGGCCATCTGCAGCGTCAAATAACCAGTTGTCAATTTTGATTTAGGCTCCCACTTAACCGCAAAATTTAATTGACAATATTATATTTAACCTTAAAAATAAATCGATTATTCCTGGGCTTTTATATCTTGGTATAACGTAGTATAAGTTAAAGTCGCCATTCGTGTCTGTATGCAGCTGCTCAAGAAATTGTGTTTAGTTTGACTTAGATATGACCATTCGCCATCATCATCAGCCTATAGTAGTCCAGTGCTGGGCATCTCCTGTTGCCCGCCATTCAACTCGATTTTCGGCAACTCTCATCCAGCTGCTATCTATCGACCTTTGGTACGTACGACGACATATCAAGCTATAGGTACGTTTCCAGTATAAGCTGACTTCTCAAGGTCTCATTTTACGAAAAGCCTAAATAATGCGTGGTCAGCAAAAACTGGAAATGTACAGCTTCATGTCGTCGCGTGTACAGTCATATTAAATTCTTTTTGGACCACACAAATGGACCAGTAACATTTTTCAAGAAAACCACTCGATACTGATTCCCAATATCCTACTTTTTTATCGACCTGACTATTAGTATTCTATCTAAATAAAGTTTAACAAATAAGTTGAATTAGTTAGTCACGCACCGTTGTTTGTAACGGGTTTGTCAGTTAACCCTACTGACTAATTTATTACTGCAAATGTGTTGCGTGCGCCATAACTCTGATGTTTAGTGCTAACAAGTTGCGCGTCATAATCCACACGCAATTCTTTAACCCCTTCTGACTCATTGTTGTGAGTCATTTTGTTGCAAAGGTGGTTTTAAGTGGAGTACAAATGTTGACTTGGTTTAATTTCATTTTGTAGAGGAAGACATAAAGAAAGGTGAAGGTTTTAGTAATGGAAATTACAATTATGAAAAAAGTCTTAAAAGTTCTGCTTAGGCTGGATTTAGTGTTCAATCGACAGTCAGCAGTGACAGTGATAGTGAGCGGTGGCCCAGTGGTATCGGGCCTGACTTACGAGTTGCAGGTCGTGAGTTCAAACCAAGGCAGGCCCTTTACTTCATCAGCACTGCTCTCAAAACGGTGAAGGAAAACATCGTGAGGAAACCGTCATGTTGTAGAACATGACGGTTTCCTCACGACGTTTTCCTAAAAAACTGTGTGTGTGTTGGTAAATGTAGATTTACCAACACACATTGGGCCCGCGTGGTGGATTACGGCCTATCTTACCGAGAGGAGACCTATGTCCCAGCAGTGGGAACATTATAGGCTGATTATGCGACAGTTAGTACTGTCATCGGTCGCGGTCGCGTATCGATTTATATCGACTCACGCTCGCTACCTGTCGGTGCTATAATATACAAGTCCAATTATCGTTAGCGTCTTGGTACCTACGCGTGACCGACGCTACGCGACCCACGCTACGCGACCGACGCTACACGACCGACGCTACGCGACCGACGCTACGCGACCGACGCTACGCGCCCGACGCGACGTCAGCGTCATTTATACTTACTCGTATAAACAGAATTTTTCTCACAAATGGAATTAGTGGTCGACTCTCGTTATTTCAAAAAACCAAGTACTTCTATTATTTTTCATGAATTGAACTGTTGACTTGGTTTTATTTTAGACACACAAAGAAAAACGCTCAAAGAAGGTACTTAATTGTTATAAAAAGCGAAAACAAAATTGTGAAAGAAAGTTATGTTTATAAGTCTGTATAAGTAATCAGTCTTTTTATAAGTTGTCTGTAACTTATTTGAAATAAATACATTTATTAAGTATTTATTTTGTTTAAGTTCAACCAAAACAATTTTTTTTCACAAATGCAGAGTCAACTCAAGTTGACTTTTTTTGCACGTACTGAGAGGTTCTTGCTAAAGCTCACTAAGGCTCTCGTAAGGAAAAGTTGTGAGTAGGGTATTTTGATTATAATGTAGTAAAGGAATGTGCGAGATGGGCGGATGATATAGTTGCCATCTCGGGTAGAACTGGCACTGAAGCGTGGAGATTGGCACAAGATAACAGAGGCGAGGCGAAGAGAGAGGAGTAAGTGAAGTCGGACTGTGGGCCACTGTGGTGTGTGTGTGTGTGTGTGTGATGAAGTAACTAAGGTAACAAAAAAGTGTCATAGTACCTAACTACTTTAGCTTAGATTAGTTTTAGACAGTCGTTGAAGGAGTAACAAAAATTGTGCTGGATAACAGTTGTTTCTTTAAACAAAATAAGGAGCCCACGCAGCACAGACGTAAAAATATCGCGGCGAGATTTTATCGAGCATTGAGAATTCAACAGAGCGCATAAAAATCAAAATCAAAAGTCATTTATTCAAACTAGGCTGAGAATCAGCACTTTTCGAACGTCAAAATTACATAAGACAGTCCCCCAAAAACGCCCGCCCTTCACCACTTCCTAGTGCTTTCGCTGGGGAGAAGAAGTGGCGCAACAAACTCCCCAGCAGCACAGCTGTCTGTTCAGTTATAAAATACTCGACTGTATACAAAACTAGACCTGCAAAGTATCTAATTAACATTACAGGACACAGAACATTCAATAAAATTATTTGCCATATGTTAGCTAGCCACGCCAATATACCAACAAATACCATAAAAATCTATACGTACTCAAGCTAAAATAAAAATACTAAATCAAAAGTAATAAAATAATAAAATAAAAATAAAAACTACCTAAATAAAAGCCTCCAGGTATAAAGGGCGTGACAACTTACATATTTATGCAATGCTGGGTTCTGTTCACATAGCTGTCACTTGAAGGCACAAATGATAGACCAGGACCATCAAAGTAAAAATTAATAAACAAGTTAGGTATTACTAATAACAACAATAAAACCATGGTCAGCAAGACGACCAGTCACCACAAGCAGCACCCGTTCACGAGCATAACGCAAAGATCAGCCATTACCCCCCTCGCCATATTTGAGGGAAGGAGGCAACCCGACTCCCGACGCTACCGCAAGCAGTGACATCTAAGGGAGCATGACGAACTTGCTGCCGGTTACTCAGGCAAGAATAAAATGATCAATCATAGAGGTCGCTAGCTAATCACTTATTGCAATCAACTCATTACAAAACATTGAAATGAATTGATTATGTCAATAATAAATAAAAATAAAATTAAACTGAATTTACTTATACAGTCAACAAAAAAAAAAAAAAAGAAAAAACAATTACATGAACTCATATAACCTGTCAGTAAGCTAATTCTGGAGAAAGAACATAAACATTGTCTTGAGTTAATCAGGCCGACCAACTATTCTTATCGTTTAAGTAATCGTTGATTGAATAGTAAGCCTTTGAACAAAGGTTGGATTTTACTTGAGCTTTAAACGTATTATAAGGCAAATCTAGCAAAGAGGAAGGTAGCTTGTTATAAAAAGTTATACCAAGCCCAACAAATGAGTTATGAACCTTATGAAGCCGGTGAAAGGGAGTTCGTAGTTTGTCCTTATTTCTAGTGTTAACATTGTGAATATCACTGTTTTTAGTGTACAAGTGTATATTTTGCCTAATATATAAGATGTTGGCAAAGATAAACTGTGATGCAACCGTGAGAATACCAATATCTTTAAAAAAATCTCTTAGAGAAACTCTGGCACCTAGCTGGTAAATTGCTCGAACAGCTCGTTTTTGCAGGACAAATATATTTTGTATATCAGCGGCTTTGCCCCACAGCAGAATACCATAGGACATAACGCTGTGAAAATAACTAAAATAGACTAAACGAGCTGTATCAACGTCAGTGTATTGTCTTACTTTCCTGACGGCGTAGGCAGCCGAACTGAGCCTTCCTGCTAGGCTGGATATATGTGGTCCCCACTGAAGTTTGGCATCAACTGTTATTCCCAGAAATACTGCCGAGCCCACAGTTTCAAGCACCTCTTCATCTAAGACGATGTTGGGTCCTAGATTTCTAACATTTGGTAAGGCGAACTTTACACATTTAGTTTTCTTGGCATTGAGAACTAGGTTATTTGACGTAAACCAATCCGTAACTATTGAGAGTGCACTGTTTACGTCGTCAAAATCTTGTCTATTCCTGTCTACTTTAAAAATAAGAGAGGTATCATCTGCAAACAGTACAACGTCACAGATGCCCTTTAAATGGAATGGTAAGTCATTGATATATACTAAGAACAAGAATGGACCCAGTATTGAGCCTTGCGGCACACCTAACAGAACTGGTAGCCCGGAAGATTTCACACCATTAACATCTACACATTGGAACCTATTATGTAAATAAGAATTTATTACGTTGAGAGCCTCGTTTTGGACACCGTAATGACGTAGTTTACGTAAAAGAGTGTCATGGTGCACGCAATCAAAGGCTTTGGAGAGATCACAGAAAACTCCAATAGCATTTTGCGAGTTCTCCCATGCATTAAATATGTGTTTCAACAAAGCAACACCCGCATCTGTAGTCGAACGACCTTTTGTAAAGCCATATTGTTCATTATGAAGGAGGCTATTTAAATTAAAATGTCTTAGCAACTGCTTGAGTATTAATTTTTCAAATATTTTACTAAATGCAGGTAAGATAGAAATAGGCCTGAAATTGCCAACGTCATTTTTATTACCTGATTTAAATAATGGTATGACTTTACTACTCTTCATGAGATCAGGAAAAGTTCCTAAATCCACACATTTATTAAAAGTAACAGCTAGATAGGGAGCTACGATGTCTATTATATTACTTAAAAGTTTAATGGAGATGCCCCAGTAATCACCGGTGTTTTTAGACTTAAGTGTGTTAAAGACATTAACTACATCACGCGGGGTTACATGTTCGAAGCTAAATAAGCGACTACATGTAGGTACACTACTATGCAAAAGGTTTTCAGCTTTAGACGGGGACGAATTTAAGGAGCAAGTCGTAGTTATAGGTATATTGGCAAAAAACTCATTAAATGCCTCAGCTACATCAGCTGCTTTATTAACTAATTTGTTGTCGACCATAATCTCAAGTTGTTTATCTTGTTTAACCGATTTACCAGTTTCATTTTTAATAATTTTCCAAGTGGTTTTTACTTTATTATTAGAATTTTTAATTGTATCACTTAAAAATTTTGATTTAGCAAAAGCACTAATCTTTTTGAATAATTTTGAATAATTTTTTACATACTCTAGGAAAGGAGTATCAAACCTATATTTTTTCAAACCATATAACTCGTATAATCTCGCTCTACTTTTATAAATACCTGGAGTAGCCCATTGGTTAAAGCCAACGGAGGAACCATTAATGTTAATGGTTTTGGTCTTGAAAATAGATTGGAACTCTTTTTGCACAACATCAAAAAGGGCACCATAAATTTCATTAGGATTCTCGTGTTCTACTATAGATGGTGTAATTCTATGAGCTATATTATTTTTAAACATTTTGCAACGACTAGCCGTATAAGGCCTGCATTCAAGTTTTTGCGACTTTTTATTTAATGGCATGGCGAAGCTAGCCAATAAACCACAGTGGTCGGACGTTAAGTCAGTTAACACTAAATTATTTTTGGCATCACAATCGCTAAATATATTATCAAGACAAGTTGAAGAAGATGCCGTGATCCTAGTAGGTTCAAAAAACAAATTAATTAAATTATAAGACCTAAACAGATTGAGAAGTCTAATACTTAATGGAGTAACATCTAAAATATTAATATTGAAATCTCCACATAAAATAATACTTTTATTACTTGATTTTAACCTATTGAGAGAATCCTCCATTACCGATTCAAAACTAATAAAATCCCCAGAGGGGGGTCGATAAACACAGATTATAACATATCGCTCAAGTTCAACACAAGACAACTCTATAGTGCGCTCGATTGAAAGATTAACTACATCTAAACGCTGTTTACATTTCAACTTGTTTGAAACAAGAACTAAAGAGCCACCGCGAATAGCACTTTTTCTCACAAATGCACTCTGTACGGTAAAGTTATCATCATTGATAAACACTACTTCATGTTCTTTCAACCAGTGTTCAGTCAAACATAATACCTGAACATCATAGTTCTCCATAAATAAACTTAATTCTAGCTCTTTGCCGGACAGACCCTGCATATTTTGATGTACAACATTCAACATATGCGGCTGACCCGTTGTCGCACCTAATAGTTTAAACTACAAGGCGTATCAAAAGTAGTGTTAGTACCACTACTAACAGTAATCGATGGTACACTACAAGTACCAGTGTCACTGTGTATATTGTATGCTAAAAGATTAGCAATTTGTCTCTTACAACTAGGTGGCAAATACATAGTGTAATCTGTCAGTTTGTAATCAGTAATGAATTGATTACAATCAAAATATAAAATAGCTTCGCTGTGGCGACAAGTCCTATTATAAATTAACATATTTAAATTATAAATACATACCTACCAGCGCGTCAAAAAAACACACTGTTGGATTCTCAATTCTCGTCAGGTAGTGCATTGAAAATTCAGTGCGTGAAAATAAATCGCCGCGGGAAAAACGTACCTGTGCGAACCTGGGGTAAGGAAGGAATTTCATAACACAGCGTATTATAAGACCCTTACCTTTGTCTTTTGCTCCTTCCACATCCGTGCACCCATTACCCAACAAATTAATTCCTAATCTCAATACAAAGATCGAATCACAGTGACCACTCCCACTAAATAGGTTTATCATTCAACATAATATTTCGGTCGGCTGGTTCCAATCAAACATATTAATTAATATTTCGCGTCGATTTCAACCGATTGCATTTAAATGAAATACTCCGGATAACTTGCGGCGTTCGTTCGAGTGATTAAAACAAATGACAGGATGTCTTATTGAATGGATTTATTTAATTGGCTGCTATTTTTAACGAGACTAATTTATTAAATGTTATTATTACAGCTGTTTTATAAATTGATATTTATTTTGTTGGTAGTCACTTTCAGTTGATTGGTGATTATAATTAACTTTGTTAATTTTTATTCCGATAATAAAATTTATCACCATTAGATATATTCTCGTAAAGTCTACAGCATACCTACCACGAGCTCTTAACGCGATCCACTTTAGGACCTAAACTGAACTGTTCTTCTAATTCGTACTATGACGTCAGTTTAACGATTCAATTTAGGCCGTGCCATCTTTCTTGCTCACTTTCAACGATCCAAATGCCGCTGAGCGTATTGGACGACATGGTACGACGGTGAGCGATGCAGTTTAAGAACCTAAACTGAAATGTCTTGCTTTTGAATCGGTTTTAAATAGATCATGGTAGGCCTGCTGAAGGGATATTGACTATAATATAACTGATATAGGAAAGTTGTTGGCCATTATCAACTTATAACGTTCCCATTTCAGCTGTTAAAGAGCGAGTGGGTCGTACCCGTACTGGTTAAGTAGATGTCACGTGTCTCCGAATTTTTGGTTCTAGGACATGCCAGTTTCCTCACGATGTTTTCCTTCACTCTTGTAGTTGTTGTAGTTTCTGCCCATCTGGTATATATCACGTAAGTAGCTAATGATAGAATCACATAAAATTCGTGCTTCAAGAAATGTTCAACAGCCCGGAGTCTGCATTTCTACCCAGTTTCTGGCAATAGGCTGGACCTCTTGTGATATTGGGACTTAGACATAACTGGCAAAATTATTTATTTATTATTATTAATTATAACGGTGAAATGTAGGTGTACAGACGCCAGCACATCAAACAACCCGAAACTGTAAAATTTTCTCCATTCAACTTTGAACCTTACGGTTTAACGATAAATTTGGAAATCTATTAAAGTTTGACAGATTGTAGTAGCTTGATGTGCTGGCGTCTGTGCGCTTACATTTCGCCACACCTCTGCCGAACGCTCCGGGGAAAACTGGCGTGACGTTATATTGTGAAATTCGTGAAATTAATAATTTCTGAGTAAGAGCTGATTTTTATATAGACAGATAACTTTTATTTGAAGAATAAAAATGGCGGTTTGAAATATTTTTGAATACAAAAGCTGTCAAACCGCCATATTTATTGTCAAGATTAAAATTATCTGACGATTAAAAAATAACGATTACGTACTCGTTAATAATTGACGTAAGGCAAGGCCATGATTTTGAAATTGTAATTTTAGACAACGCTTTTTTTGGTTGACGATAATTAGCGCCATTTTTGACGTATACGCTTGCGTCAAGTGGACGTGAAACAACCCGCCCTAAGGGTGCTAAGGGCGGGTTGTTTCACGTCCACTTTACTTAGGAACACACGATCTTTACATAGGAATGATTAAACAGTCGATTAAATCCACTACATTCAGACTACAGCTAAATTGAATTACAAAATCTCAAACGGTCACTTAGGACCAAAGTTATCATGAAACTGGTTGATGAGAGTTGTACTACTGAAATGTTTGGAAATTTCGTAAAGTGTATTTGACACGGAGCCCTGAGGGTTTCGGGCACAAAATAGAAAGGTACAAAAGGCCAGCTTCAAATCCATAACATGCTCCCGTGTCTTGGAAAGCGCGTTAAGCAGTTGTTTCCAGCTGTTATTCGTAGATTTTTGACAGTCGTTACAGGTAGTCAGAAGTCTGGGTAAGCCGTCTTGGTTGTGGAGCTCAGATAGGCAGTCCCTCCATGTAAAATACTGGTATTCAGCTGCATCCGTATAGACTGGAAGCCGACTCCATAGTTAGGATAAGGCTAGGCAGATGATGAAGGAGGTTGTTTTCATAAAACTCACGCACACATAGACACGCGGCCACGTACCAACGCGGACACTAGCGGTTGACCACTTTTGGGTGAAAAGGGGTCAACCGCAATGTACGCGGTTTAATTTACAGTGAGTGCAAGTGGACTTGCGACTTCGCTTTTGAGATAGTTTGGGATCCCTGTAGGTACGTGTCTAAGTGTGTGTGTGTTTCGCTGATTGCTTGAAACCGACCTTCTGTACATATTTATTTTAAGTGTACGAAGGGTTTCCGAAGACTTTGGGTACTTTATAATTAGAGCAATTTCTTGATCGTTTTTGACATGCAGCTCATTTACTTGTAAACTCTAGGTAAACTAATTAGAGTTGATTGAAGTTTGAAGGATGGATTCCTGGGAGTTGTTTGTGTGTCTTAAATTATTAAAGTCGAACACAAGACTACGCCTACGGCTTTTAATCCTCCTTTCTACGAATTTTATCTGTAAAATAAATGACTGCTTGTAATAAACTTGGAAGTTTAAAGTGTTGTACTTAAATCACCCGTATAAATTCTGAACAAAAGATTATTATCAAACAAAATCAAAAGCCATAATATTGAAGTGAAAACTTCTTTAGGCGCCTTGGGCATTTTTTGAGATGGGAAGAGACATTGAAACAACATAGTGAAAGTTGTTCATATTCATGGGTAGAAAACCCTGTAGAAATTTCGAGACGGTAAAAAAAAACTCCCCGGTATATAATACACAATATATACATAATAATTATTATTTTAAGTCTGTTAGCTTATATATATATGTAAATATTATCTTGTTTGAAAATACACGATAACTAGGCTGAGAATCAGCAGCTTTTGAACGTCAAAATTAGATAACACAGTCTCCCAAAACGCCCGCCCTTCACCGCTTTCTAGTGCTTTCGCTGGGAAGAAGAAGTGGCGCAAGAAACTCCCCAGCAGCACAGCTGTCTGTTCAGTTAATAGAACTTGATTATATACAATAGTAAGTAATTAACATTAAGAAACACGAAACATTATATTCAATAATTTGTCATATTATGTCAGCAAGCAACCAAACATGCTCTTATAAATAATACCGACATAACTTTGAATACTCGAGTAAGTATGTTGCCAAATTAAACCTAATACGCAATGGGTACCTACCTTTAATAAAACCCAATTGCTAATAATATGCAAAAGGGTTTAAACTCCAAAGGTTTTCAAGCCAGGTGCGTTTAATGTTGATAACAACTCTATTACAAGTTAGTTCATAACAACAAGGTAAGTACGACGAAATTCCCCTTTGACATTTACCGTCGAAAAAAAAAAAAAACACGTAATCCTACATGGGCACTTATGAAACGTCAGAAGCGCGTCATTGATTGACGCGGGTGCATAATTTACGGCAGGATATTTTAGTGGTGCCCACTGTGACTGAAAAATACGCGTCCTTGAAAGGTTATAATATCATAAGGGCAGCACTACCATGTCCCCAGTACCATGTACTCTGGCCGAACTTAATGATCTCTTGGATTCTAATCCAACAAACGATTTGTTTGCAGATAAATAGATGAAGAGTTAGTGGCATGTCAGCAGTACTGTGAGAGGGATTTTTTTTCTTTGCTTCTAAATAATAAATATCAAAAACAATTTTTCAAGTAGAAATAGTACCTACTATTGTTGTTATTGTTTATGATTTTATATTTTCCCTTTTATGTGCATGTGTATTTTATAAACTGTATTTCTAATTATTGCCATTGGTTTTAAGCTGTTTTAATCAAAATAAGTGACCTTCAAAATTATGATGTGCCTCAGGGTACTTGTCACATCATCTCGCCAACTCTTTCTGGGCCGGCCTCGACGGTGTCTTCTAACTCCATTAATAAATCTTGCTGTGCAGTTCTCATTCTTTTAAACCACTCCTCAGGTTACACAGATTTTCACTAAGATTCCTCATAAACTTCAACCACTCTAACAACCGAAAAAAGGATAAAACAATTCCAAACACGACCAACAGATTCCGGAAACAAAAATTAAAGCAACTTTCTTACTCTCATTATCTCGTGTTATGTCGATACTACTTAAAGTTCCCCCAAAGCGAAAGTTTCGACATTTTGATGACAAAAGTGAACAAGATTACGAGAAGTTTTCTCGCGGTACACTTCTTTGGAAGACCAATTGAAAAGTCTTACCGCAGCCCGCCTTGTTAGAAACATTCTTTTGAGTTTTTGAGTTTGAGTTCTTCCGGGTCTAAAATTGTGATCGTAGTTAAAAATAGCAGAGGTTTGGTGTTGTTGTCGATGTAAAGTAAGTGGGAGTGAACTGGTGAGTCTAGGGTGAGGATACGAAGTTTAGTGGTTGCTTGTGTTGTCCACTTAGTGCGGGTGAATACGAACGAAAGTGTTGTGTGAAAGTTGATCGATTTTGTTATAGAAAAGGGTTTGAATCCCGCAAGGAGGTATTGCTGCATATTTTGTTATGTTTGTTGGTTGTCATTCGCCAGTGTCGCAACGCATTAAGAAATGTGTTTTCTTTGGTTTTGATGTAGACCAGTAAATTGTGACCTGCCCTGAAATCAAGCATAGGACAACATTGTCATACTTTTACCTTTGGCTTTAGCCTACTTTGTGCGATCATCGATGAACGGTGTTTTGGGTGAATAGTTCTATCAGCGATGGATTTATTCGTGGAACCAACCGTCGACTAAGATTGATTTCGGCGAACCGTACCATCGGCGAAGAGGAGCTCGCTATACCGTTCTGAGCTCATGTGCGTCTTGTTTGTGCAGAATAAGCAATTTTTCTTACTTTCTGTAGATAGTCCGCAGCAGTGTTTCAGTTTTGTTTCTATTGTTTGTTTTACTTGGTTTTTTTTATTACATTTTATTTAAAATTTGTATGCCCTCGCGGCAAAACATAGCGCTCAAATATGTTAACCTAACACCTTTATGTAAATACCTATGTTTAACAAATAAAGATTTTGATTCTGATTCTGATTCTGATTCAGTGTTTTATCTTCTATGCGTGTTTTATAAGTGCGTGTGTGTTCTTTGTACATTTTTTTTTCATTGAGAGTAAGTAACGATGGCAAAACGTAATTTTGATTCCACTATAGTTTTAAATTAATTACACCTTTCCGATTTTAATTCACTTAAGTTTCTAGAGTAAATCTGGTCAATCATTGTAGCTGCGTAAAGTGATATTCAGTGAAGTGATAATCCCTAGTATACATGAGTCCTCAAAAACATCATAAATAATATTAATATGAATACGTATGTATTCCACGAAGCTACTTTAATACCTTTATTAAAGTTTTATAAAACAGGAAATATTACTTTGCGGAACTTTTTATGTCGGTAGTTCGCTCACATAATTAGCTGGTGACAAAAAGAGAACACACCATCCTATGTCTTTATTTTTAAAAAGTGAGAAAGGAGTTACTTTCTAACAACATTTGTCATTTAAATCTTTGCGTGACTGGCCGTAGCAGTAACTTACTTAATTTAAAGACATTAATTAAATTATTCATTGTGATGATCCATAATTTTCAAGTTCTGCGACAATTTGTCGGCTGTAAGCGTAGTTTTGCAGTTCAAAGTTTTCGGGCTGTGATAAAATTATGACTCCATTATTATCTTTATGCTCTATTTCGCTGGGGGTGAGAGGCTGTGGGTGACTTTGAGCGTTCACCAAATTAACGCTGGGAAAATAACATGGTAAAACTGAGCTTATTATCATCAAAAACTAAGCTTGGCATTGTGAAAATATTATGTCAGTTGAAATAGTAACTACTAAGTTTACCTAGCATTTTAATGCATAGCATAATTAGCTTATGATGTTCCCACTGCTGGGACACAGGCCTCCTCTCGGTGAAAGGGAGTGTGAGTGCTGTAATCTACAATGTGGGCCCAGTGGTTGGTAGATGTCACAAGTCTTTCAGCGCTAATAATTTATTATACTATTTAAATAAATCTTACGGCATCGGCACAGCAATATCTAAATGTGAAGAATTTTATTCTAAACTTCGGTCAATGTGAAGTCATCGACACGAGATCAAGCCATCAAGTACAGCGCCTTGAGGAGCTGATCTAGGGTAACTGAGATACTGTTTTCATGTGTTTATTAATTAGCAAAGATCTTGAGACATGTTTCTTACAACTCATATGTCGCGAGCGTTAATACTGGGCCACCAGTGCTCTCATTTTAATGCACACTGTTATATGAACACCCTGTTATGCTGCCAACAAAAAGGAGAATTGTTTTTTTTTTTGTTTGTTTGGTAATTCTACGTAATAATAAAACGTGTGCCGTCGGGGAACCCCCGGCAGGCACGAAGTTCCTTTCGCGATACTCACACGCACACACACTCGTATATAACAGAAAGAGATAGAGAGAGAGAGAGAGAAAGAGTGTGAATATAATACGCGTGTTTAATACAGTGCCATCTATTATAAGTTTTTAGAAGCTTTCATAAAGTTGTCGCCATATTGGATTTTAATTTTGATTTCACTATTGGCTTTAGCACCCGCAAAAACCATGTAAACGACACCCATGACGAAAATTTTTAAAGTTTTCGCAGCCGCCATCTTGGATTTTTATTTTGACTTCACTATGGGCTTTAGAACCCTCGAAAACCATGAAAACTATCTCTCAATGAAAGGAAATTCGCATATTCGTTACTCGATGATTTCTACCAGTTTACTCCTACACCGCAAGCCGCGTTAAAGGATTTCGTTCCAATAATAACCCGAAATAATTTAATATTCATAAAATGACAACATAAAATATCTCTTTGACTACCTACTTTTCTCGTATTATGAGCAAAAAGGTGAGCTCATTTTATTTGTTTCCAACTCTATCATTTTTGCAAATCCTACAGGAATGGAAAACTTTTAATTTGTCGTTCATTTTATGTGATTTTTTAAAGAGAAAGCAACTCATTAGGCTCAATTTTAGTCCCAACGCTGAGATCCATACATACCATCTTAATTAGAATTACAAAGGTCTACCTGTATTTAAAACTCAGGCAAACTCGCTTAAACTTTAGGAACAATTACTCTCATTTAAATACTTTCGGCTACCGTCAGGACTCAACTTTTTACGAGGTGTGGAGGATTTGGTGAAAGTTATTTTTTGATCTATATAATTTGGAAAGTAAAACAAAAGACAGAAGACTGATTATTGTTCAATTGTATTAAATAAGTCGGGCATATAATTGGACACGTGTCAGTATAATTATAGCTTTCCTGTCGTACAAAGTAATTTTTTTTCCACGGATAGGACGGAAACGTCTTCTCTTTTGGGAATGTTTTTATATTTTATGTTTACCTAGTTCTAATAGGACCTATTTACTGACTTGTCGTAATTATGAGCTTTAGTTCTCAATACCACAAGAAATAGAGGTGTCCATATGGATTAAGGAGCTATGTATCATATTTAAATGCAGGTATTACCAATATTTAGTAGTAAATTGTTTCGCATTTTAATAATTGATAGAATTTTTAAATCTCTAAACTTATAATATGGGAAATAATCTATATTAGTTTCTTTTCAACTACAACTAATTAAATATTAATATTTAATCAAATGTTAATAAGTAAAATAAATAATACCACAATTTCGGATATAGAATAATTTTCTGCAGAAATACCCCACTTCTCCGATGCAACCATAGATAAATTATGTTATTTAACAAATGGGGCTCGAAGGATGATTTATATCACTAGGGTTGTGCCATCATACGTCATTGTCACTACTCGTTCTTTTTCACTTCACTAGAACATATTGTGTTCATTATTATAATGGTGTCCTTTACGTACTTACACCTTGTTTTAAAATAAATTTTATGAAACTGAGTTTGAGGGACAACTAACTATTTACACTAGATACTTACAAATAAATACATAAACAAAATTTTGAGGATAACGTTTTCTTACTGTCAAACGAATGTTTTTTTGTTTAATCATTTATGTCATGGGCCAAATCTACCACCATGTGCCAGAAAACGTGTGGCGACAGCCTTCCTGCAGGATTGGTATACACTAGCTCAAGATAAAGAGGAGTGGAAAGGAGAAAGGGAGACCTTAACTTTGCAGTGGGACAAAATAGGGTAAAAATAAATAAATTATAACCATCTATGTACACACGTCATATTTCTTAAAAACTATGTGAGTAAACTTAACCTAACACTGCCGTATTGCAGTTATAGTAACTACCTAGTACTTATTTATTTACAGTACCAAGATTTATTATTTATTCTGAGCAACTGCAATACTTCTTATCGTAGACTTAGAAGTGCGCAAAGTGTTTTCACATTTCACCCGCCATCTAGACACAAAGTTTAAACCCTCTCGTAACAGAATTACCTGTAATGTTACCCTACTTATCCAAACGATGATCATTTAATCCTTACACGAAACAAGAAATAAAACAAACTTTATCTAAACGCCACTAGAATACCTAATTAAACGAAACAACACCCAAAACTCGAGGCTGATTCTCAATTCATTTTGCGTTGCAATCTAACAAACATCCGGAACTTATTAAGCTGTTTAAGTACTTCTTAGAGAAAGAGAAAGCACGATCTGCTATCCTTCTCTGATTCCCGGTCACGTACGAAATTCTTCACACGTAGTTTCAGGACTTAATAGGTCATATTCGTATTAATCTCGGCGGAAAGTTGTTTTTAAAAGTGTTGCTAAGATTACTGTTGTGTACTGAATTAATTACGAAAAGATTTCTAGAAAAGGAAGAATGGAATTAAAAGGCTGACTCGTTGGTCTAGTGGTCGCAAGCGGTAGTGCTGAGCACGGGGTCCTGGGTTTGATGACCAGATCGGTAAGTGTTATTGGTTTTTTTTTTCTGGAATTTCTCAGAAGCAGCCTGGAGTCTGCATTTGTGCCCGGTTGATGGCAATGGGCTCGCCCTCTATTACACTTATACATAATCGGCAAAATGTGGGTGTACTATAGGTACACCTCTGCCCATCCCGTCAGGGAAACAAGACGTGAAGTTATGTTAGGTATGAAATTATAAGGAATGGTTGCGGGTGGACCAAAAGAATAGCACTCCTACATAAGGGTAAAATAGTATATTAGTAGGCATTAGTTCTAAAATAGTCATGGGAAAAAACGAGTCCTACGAAAACACTCATACGTGACTCATGGTGGCACGATAGTGGCTCATTGTGACAATAGGGTGACGCTAAAGCAGTGATGATAGTCGTATGTCATCAGTTAGATCCCATTCAGACGCTTTACTTTATGTAAATAATTTCATCACGACTACTCTCAAAACGGTGAAGGAAAAAAATGGTAGAAACCGTCTTGTCCTAGAACCAAAAATTCGAAGACATGTGACAGGAGCTCTGTGTTCCGAAAGTGGGAACATTACATATCAATCAATTAACCATAATAGATAGCGATACCTACAAAAGTGATAGCAGAATAATTAATAATTATAGTGGATAATAGCAAGTCTAAAGATTGATTTTTAACTATTCCTATAAAAGATACCACTCAAGAAATCTAGCTTCACATTTTTCCAAATATTTTGGGGTCGGCTTCCAGTACCGGGTGCAGCTGAAATATTAGTATTTTTCATGAACCGACTGCCTATCTGACCTAAACAACCCAGTTACTGGGTAACACGATACCCCTGGGTAAGATTGGTTGTCAGAAATTTGGGCTTCTGACTACCCGTAAGGGCTGTCAAAGATCTACGAATGACACGAATGACAGCTGAGATCAACGGCGCGGCGTGACGTGCTTTCCGAGGCACGGACCCCGGTTTCGATATCTAATGGAAGGTCACGAATCGACTGCGACAAGCGTTTGACCCGTGCGGCTGATGTCATTTAACCACGAGCTCCTCTATCACGAGCAACAACAAGAAGAAAAACAAAGAGATATAAGATTCAACTAAAAAGGGTTAAAGTAACACCTTTCAGAACCAAACTTGAACTGTCACAAGCGTACGAGATTATAACTAAAACTCAGTAAGTACAAACTTCGTCTCTCACATCCAACTTGCATAAAAGCTTAAAATCGGAGGGATCCTTCGCACACTAGTCGTTAGGTACAGACGTGGTAGTTCGCTAGCTTATCTAGATAAAGAGAATATTAGATCCGTGTCCTGAATTCTAATTTCTGTGTATTTTTAGAGGTTTCATTTCGACGGTTTGCTGTTGAATGAGTTTTGGATTAGTTGTTATTTTTAGCTTTAATTTTAGTTGTGAAAATGTCAGAATAACCCTGATTCAAAATTCTCCTGATGAATGATATGGTACATGATTTTATTTCTGTAAGTCGGTTTTGGTTTACGTGAAATTCATTTATTTATTATACTTTAACGTATAACGATAATTTTATAAATTAAAATTAAAGAAATTACACAAAATTCATACACGCTTCTCAAATGACTCCAGACTACTGACATCTATACAATATTGACATGTTAGTCTTCTACAGTCAAGTTTAGCTTCCAAGAGAGCGTTGAGCGCAGAGAGACTGCGAGGGACTAATGTAACTCGTACTAAAAATTAATAAACTGTGTGTATTCCTATAGAAAGTCACCTACAATCCTTAAATACTTAAAATAATACAAACACATACATACAATACAAATTAAACAAAAGAATACGAATTATCAAGTTCCACAAACGTCTGATAATAACATAGTTGCACTGAAAATGTCGTGCTTGGTTTCAACCACAGCACAGTAACATGTTCACGTATAAGTCACGAACAACTTCGCTAGTTCATCAAAAGTTAAGACATTGGCTCGGTTCATGTAAATTAACAGTGCACTAAGACATGTATCTTGGTGCACTGGACTGCTGGGAGTTTACGCCTGGATTGACAGTGATCGTTGAGACGTCGCCCGACACATACTGGCCTAAAAACTGCTCAGCAATTATACTAACGAGGCAGTCAACACTTTTATTACACTTAGGCATGGAATTAGTAAGTACTACATTTGCGCTTTGTATACCATGACATACAACGAGAGGTACAAGTAAAGAACCGTGTGCTGTCGGGGGACCTCGGTCAGGAACGAAGTTCCTTACGTGGTACTCGCACGCAGTACCCACACACTCGGATATAATAGAAAAAGACATAGAGAGAGAGAGAGAGAGAGAGAGAGACAGAGACAGATATAGTTTTCATGGTTTTCGAGGGTGCTAAAGCCGATAGTCCTCACTATCGGCTTTAAAATTTTAAATGAAAATCCAAGATGGCGGCCGCACTTACTGTAATGCAAAGAGAGAAAGTCGCATGGCATAACGCTGTTTTGTTACGTGAAGATTTCTGTCAGTTTACTCCTGCCGCAAGCGGCGTTAAAAAATAGCAGACTCTTTGCATATTCCATGAAACAAAACAGAAATGCAAAGCTTTCAAAACAAAGCACTGCTGGAAATTCCAAGTTTGTAGTAGCTGTCCATTAGACGAACCAGCATAAGTTTACCAGTTCATCAAGAAAAGTTAGCACATTAGTTCTGCGGGATGAACTACATCTATTGGTTCAGTGGTCAGTTGAAGCTTCGGGCTTCAATAAATAAAGATAGCTGTGTACAAAGTGTTGTCGCTTGTTCTCTCGTGTCGGTATGAACTGAAATGGGTGAGAGAAATATACATTAGATATTCAGCAAGATGGTTACTGTGGTGAGTACCCAGAATAACGGATATATAAGTAATACGTATTTGTGAACATTGCTGATTCTCATTTTCGGTTCTCCTTGAAAATTAATAGCAGTTTGATGGGCATTCCTTATTTCTCCCGTGGGGAGTGGTCGTTATCTGAACCAGTGGCCAAAAGTGGAGCTAACGGCATCACTGGCCGGAATTTAAAAACGTTTACTTAGCATGGGCTTTGGCTAAGCATTATTCTTGTAACTGTCAAAATAAAGACGGAAAAATATCTTAGAAAAATCAGGGTGCTGAATGACGTTAATATCTCGGTCTAATGATTTTTGGCACATAGCTAGCTATGGAGTAGGGAAACAACAAAAATTATTTAAATAATAACTAAAATATTTGTCAATTATATACAAAAATGAAATTAAAATAGTTATTCCATAGGTATTTATATAAAAATTAAATATTAATATATAACTTAATACACTAGTGTAAGTATTTAGTATAGTAATGAAAACAAATTAAAAAAAAATTACTTGAGCAGTAAAGTTAAAATGATAGTTGCTCCATTCTTCTATTCAGTCGCGTTTGGATATGCTGGAAACCGACACCAATATATTATATTATATATAGATGTATAGTTGGGAAATTGTAAGGCAGATGAGCACAAATATCATAGCATTATGCTGAGAAAGATGCTTTTCTGGCCGCGCACAGGTCTTTTTTGCCAATTCGAAGAAAAAAAGTTAATTTGGTTAGAAATGTTGTTTTCTACTGTCTGTATTTCCTGTGCGTGTCCCAAATAAAATAATATTATGTTTCTTTCACAATTTCACATGAAGAAAGCACTACAATCACAAGGCCCACTAGTATTTGTCCCGACTGGCAAGGTTCGAACCCAGGCAGTATTTAATTTCATCACCACTGCTCTTAAAACGGTAAATGAAAACATCGTGAGGCAACCTGGTCCTAGAATCAAAAAAATTCGAAGATTTGTGACATCCACCAACCCGCACGAGGCCCGAGTGGTGGATTATGGTTCACTCCCTGAGATGTGTTCCGTTAAGTGAGAACATTATAGGGTGATTATGATTCAAAACTTCGAACTGTTCCACTTGAAAAAATACTCATGCAAAAAAGTCTGTTTTACAAAATAATTTTTCCTCAACCAAAAGTTCGAACTTTTGCCATCTGATTTATATTTCGCGGTGCATTGTCAAGGGAATTGCTGTGAAAAATGTAAAATGTAACTCACGTACATATTGTACTGGGCTGCAACTTACTTCGGATGCTGTGTTGCAAATTGTACTTCAGGGCGTGAATCACTGATAAAAAGTGCAAGTTGGTAATAGTGTGCGAGGCACAGTTGAAGTGAAGTGAGTCAAGTTAAAAGTAATGCCAGGATGAAATTGAATAGGTAAGACAAATTAAAATATCTAATTCAGCGTGCTATAAAGTAAATTTAGAGCATGTTATTAAGAACATACTATCCCTTATACACATAAATGCGCGAGAGATTTGCAACGTCGTCGTCGCCGCGTGATTTTAAATTGGCAACGTGTTGCACTAGCGATATTTACCTAATTTTGATCGTTCGTACGAAAATGAGCTCACTTGGACTTGATTCACTCAAACCCCTCCACAGTGGCTCGCGGTCGGTTTCAGCAGTAGCTCTAAAACTTTTTCTGTGTGCGCTTGAGTCTGTAACGAGTTGTCGGAACTAGCGGTAATGGTCTGAACGCGGCCGAGTTCCAACTCCCGCCCGATTCGTTCGCGCCTCCGCTCAACGCTGCGATACTATTAAACAGTTTTTAACGTCTGCGATATTCCAGCAACGTTATTTTATGGGGAAACTTTATTTTTGTTAGATATGAAGGTTTTTGGCGTGACTTTTGCAAGATAATGTGGATGGCTGAGGTCCCCCTCGTCCTTTGCCGTTGAAGTTTGACAAAAGTTTTTTTGGAGTGCGAAAAAGGGATACGTGACGCAATGTGTCACTTGAGGGTTGAGAAAAACGGGATTATTTGTTTATTTTAAAGCAGACGATGCTTTAGATATACAGCAAGACGCTCAGAAGGACATTTGAAACATACTCAACAATAATATTAAACTACTAGCAACGCTCCTCGATTTCACCCGCATAAGTCTCGATTCCGTGGGAATATCGGGATAAAAACTATCCTATGTCCTTTCCCGGAACTCAAAATATCTCTATACCAAATTTCATCTAAATCGGCTTAGCGGTTTAAGCGTCAAGAGGTAACAAACAGACACACTTTCGCATTTACAATATTAGTATGGATAACGTAACGTAACAATAGCAGGTTGCATAACGCAGTATGTAGATTCACCCAGCGGTCTTGAGCGACATGTCGTTGCTTTGCGAGATATACCGATACATATTTAATGGAGAGCAAACGGTTATGGTCCAGACTATCATGCCTGACTTTTTAATTGTTGTCATGGATAGCCGTGAGGGGAAACATATTACCTCGAAGGTTTGCTGGTTGTTCAGTACCAGTTAAAATAACACATTTAAGGCGTTTTGTCAAACATTTTACACCAGCGTAATCATACCTAAAAACCGGGGTTCCGTAGAAATTTGTATGTAAATAGTTTAACACGGTTTTTTTAAAATGTATCTACAAATTTACGGTTTTCGGATTTTTTCCTTTATTTGTGCTACATGACTTCTTGCCAAATTTCTTGTTTCTACGTCAACGGAAAGTACCCTATACATTTTGATTCCCTCGAGAGTGTCGAAATATAAGTTTTTTTAACTTAGAAGTTTGATTTTTTCACAGCTTGATGGAACCGCAGGCCCAGGCCTGCGGTTCCATGAAGCTGTGAAAGAATCAAACTTCCCCAGGTATATGGTTTTAATTTCAACTCGATACCCATACGCGTTCCCGAGATAAAGGGTCTTTACAGACAGACGGACAACAAAGTGATTCTATGAGGGTTCGGTTTTTTTCCTTTTGAGATTCGGAACCCTAAAAATAGACAACACCCTGCGCATTCAATACAACAATACCTTCGGAGCTTTGGTGAGGCTTCCTCCACTGTAGTGCGTCACTGATGTTCGCTGAAGCGCACACTTACGATTATTTCGCGATCGTGCGCAAGAAAGTGGCGTCAATAATACACAGAGTGAGAGGAAGCGATAATAGCATCCTGAAAGTATTTTCTGAAATGTTAGAAGGGCCTAGGCCTACAATAGATAGGTTTGTCAAACTACATGCCAGACATGGGGTTTGATAAATCTTCCTGTAATTGGGTGCTTTATATTATGTTTGTTAAAATGTTTTAATATTGTATTTGTGTGCCTAATTTGTTATCTAGTACTAACATGGATCTTTAAATTACTTGTAATACTAACACGCTAATGGCCTACGATGCCTACCAATAAAAGATTTTTATTTTATTTATTTATTTATTTATAGCTAATGTGTGCAGGATAGGTTTTCTAGACGTCTCATTGCCTTGAACTATGACGGTTATTCAGAGTAATATTCGATACATATTGCAGTATTAATAAATACTGCATGTTATTTTTTCGACATTCATCCTTCTTGAAGTTTATATTCAACCTCATTTTTAATAAGTGGCCTAACCAGAAACTTTATTTTCATAATTTTTATATCCTGAAGTGGTTTTTCACAAGGACGCCGTGAACGAAGACGTAGTGCTGAGGCACTACGTCTTCGAACTAAAAATATCTGTTAGGTGTCAGCACCTAACAGATATTTTTTTTTATTTATTTATTCAATTGGTCTTATGAGCTAACAGATTTGACATCCAAAACGCTCATATGATTCATTTTCTTACAATTCAATAAATTACACATTCTCGCCACATTATCCAATAGATTTTGTATAAAATAGCAATAATGTCCAAGTCTATATAATAATAATAAAAATAAATTCCTTTTTTTTTCTCCTAGTAGTGGGTATAGTTTGAGTATTTTTTCAATAACGATGCATACATAACGTAAATACAGCGGGTTTCGTTACCTTTGTTTTTTATGCGGTCTAATTTTATACACGTAGACGCGGGACGTAGTGAAAGATCTGATTGCAATCATAATTTGAGCTCGTCGCGTCGCGTTCAAGTTCTAATTAAATTTTTGGTACAGAACCTAACGTATTTCTTAATTCAATAATTTCTTTTAATGGGGTATTCCACTCAGAGTAATGGTTTGAACCGCACTTGGACGAACCGCACCTGAGCACTTCCACTAACCGCACTGAAACAAAATTTTGTAACGTGCGGTTAGGTGGAACAATTTATCGTTATTTACCTACTATGTGGCGAGTTTCTTCAAGAGTGTTTTTTTTAATTGCTTTTTTTCTACATTTTTATATATTTTGATACTTTTTGTATACAGGTTTTTTTCATAACAAAAATGATACGTGTTTAACAGCGAAGTGTACTATCTTTTTTATTTATTACGCCACAATATGTACTAACTTGGCTGCATGGCGTCTGTGTTTCCCTTTTAGCAACTTATATGATATGGTAACTGAGCTGGTTGCTGGTTGCGGTTGTTTTAAGTCTTTCGACTGAAATTATGAACAGATATGGATTGAATAACACACAGAACACTAGCTACTATTGTTACTCCGTAGACAAAGTTCGTTCAGCAGGTTATGAGCAACTCTAAAGATATTGTGATTTGGATGTTAATAGCAACATAAATCAACACTCCAAAACGATATCCACCAACAGAATTATTTGTAAAGAAACAAAACAAACTCCCAAGATAATTTACTGAACAAAACTGAGCGGCCATTTTTGGGAGCATCCACGATGATTTAGCTACATAATGACGGGCAGTACCCCAGCCGACTGTCGGTCAAAACGTGAATTTTATCACTGGCCCGGATTAATTCGGAATCAATTACGGCCGACGAAGCCTCCATTACATAAACAGAGAACTCATTTAACGTAAAATGGAGGTTGTATACACTGTAGTGTAACAGTTTCAGATATTGGAATGTTTTTGCGAAAGTTTTATTTATGGATGGAACTTACTGTTTTGATTGAAGTTTGAATATGTTGAAAATTTTAGTAAAACAGAACTTTAAATACATTTTAGCCGTTTTTCTGCTGTGTTTAGGAAACTTATGGCTCAATATGGCATGGCTTTGTTCTTGTTTTTGTATAGTTACCCAATTACTACCTGGAACTGAACTACACTTAGGCCCTAAAAAAAAAACAAAGTGCTCAAACAACGGGCAGATAAAACGCAATCTATGAATATCCTGGTACTGTCTGAACAAAGCACTTTTTTGATCAAAAAACATTCTGATCTTTACAAAATGCTTGCTGCATCACAAAACTGTCTCGAGGAACATCATCAACACTTGGGTGTGACAGTAGGACAAGCTGACCTTAGCCCTAAAAAGAGGTCAGCAAATAATTGCACCCGGAGATTTTATTTTATTTCGCCTCTGATTTCCACTATTCAATTATCTGTTCGGCTGAGTACTGATGTGATTGGGTTGTGGATTCATGGAGCTTTTCACGGGTTTATGCCGGAAGTATAAGTGGAAATCGGATATCAGAGGGCAGTTGGACGATTTAAAAGATGATTTATCAAAAGGAATAATTTTCCTCTTTTCTATAGTTGTATGACAGGAAATTGGAATCCATTTTGGCGTTATATACCTACCTAAGTAGATTATTTAAATAACAATTAAAATACTAATAGAAAAAGCTGTATTGCTTATGAATACTGTGCACTTCGGCTGTGCAATTTCAAAATCTAGCAACAGACATTTAAAAAAAATCGGTGTTTTTGCATATTTGACTTATTAGCAAGTACTTATTACAAAATATGCAAAAAGGCCGATAAAAAAATGCCCGTTGCTAGGTTTTGAAATTGCACAGCCGACTTGGTTTAGCTACTGCAGAATGGTTCCAGAAAAGCAAAAAAAGTCCTTTTTTTGTCAATAAGAATTAATAACGCCTGTCAACCAAGACGTTTTTAAGCCAAGTAAAAAAAACCGGGCAAGAGCGAGTCGGACTCGCGCACCGACGGTTCCATACCAATTATGTTTTTAAATTTTCATCGGCGAGGCCAAAGGAGGAATTTTAACACTGCACGCTGCGGTGTAGAATATTTTAGGTCAGCGTCATCTCGTGACCGATAGTCGAACTAATGTAACTTTTGTTGATGATTTCTGAAAAAGTGTGCTATTTAGTGACATAGTTTTATTTAATTTTTTGTAATCTTTACATAAACTACAATCACATAGCATAATTTCAGACTTTTCTCTATGCAAACTTTGGAGATAAGGTATTTTTTTTACATTTTTCATCAAAAGTCGTAAAGTGTGCTGCCTAAAAGAAAAAAGAAAATGTTTAAGAATGTGCAAACTGCGCTCTTTCATATGGTACCCCACATGCCCTAGTAGCCCCACTTCGAATTTTTCAGAACACCTTTCAGTCCGTTGCAAAATAGTTGAGCAAACGTCATCTAAAGCTATTCAAAATTTTAAGTTGATACCATTAGTAGTTCTTGAGATATCCATCTGTGACAGACGGACAGACAGACAGACAAACAGACTGAGTCGCACCATAAGGGTTCCTTTTTATCATAACCTTAAAAATCATACTTCGCATCACAACGTCAAAAAGGGCCACAAATTTTCCAACATCAATTTTATGAAAGGCAAACAGTAAACGCTTAGTCTTGGGAGCCTCGTAAAAGGGTGAGACGTGTTTATTTCCAAAATTCAAAACCCAACATTTACTTAGGTGAGGGTAGGTAAACAAAAATATAATACGCACTGATGTGATAATACGCGGCTGGTGGGGCGTACATGGTTTGCGGTGGGGCTGGTAAAAGTTATTCGTTAAATATTTTTCCTCACGTTAGTTTAAGATATGGGAGAATATAATATTATTGCAGAAACATGAGATTTTTTTTACTTTGTTTTTAAAACAGCAATCTCCTTGGTGTTTTAGCTGCTACAGCATTACTCTTATACTTGATACCTGGCTTTCATTTTGTCAACCTGTTTGAGGTACTGGTACTTGAAAATCAGCAGCCTTGGTCTTACGTCAGTCCCACTAGATGGGCAAATTAAACATGTTGATGCCGTGTCCAGTGACTTAGAGTTTACAGATGTTAACATAAGCACACAAAGCACACAAGCATAATAATTGTAACTGTGGGTTATAGGGCAGGAAAATGGATGATCATACCAAACAACCAATGCATTACCAATTGCATTGCATTGCATTGCATTGCATTGCATTTACCAATTTTAACTTGAAAATTTGTCAAACTCTATTTTAACATTACTTAACGTCGTAAGCAGCAGTAAAGTCGCGCGGTAAGCCCGCAAAAATTTAAAACTTATTTGAAAAATGGATATCTGTAAGTACCTAATATCATCATCTGCCTAGCCTTTTCCCAACTATGTTGGAGTCGGCTTCCAGTCTAACCGGATGCAGCTGAATACCAGTATTTTACATGGAGCGACTGCCTATCTGACCTCCACAACCTAGTTACTGGGTAATACGATACCACTTGGTAAGACTGGTTGTCAGACTTTCGGGCTGCTGACGACGACAAAGATCTCGACGACTGTCAAAGATCCACAAATGACAGCTGGGACCAACGGCTTAACGTGCTTTCCGAGGCACGGAGGGGACACGGTATGTAAAGATGGTCACCTTTCCACAGACCAACCGCGGCAAGCGTAGCTTAACCTGATCGATAGAACTGTGCGGCTGTTATTATTTAGCCACGGGCCCCTCGGAGATATCTATACGTACTAGTTTATGCTAAAATAGTTTGAAAGTTCCCAACTTCCGATTCTCAAATCAAAAATCGAGTGTGAGGTGCTAAAAACCACTCACATCGATATCAAAGTTTCCTAAATCATCAATTTCTAAAACCACTACGAAAGTTTTAACTGGCGAAGCAAGATAACTTGTGGAAGACCGCATGTTTATGACTCCTGTGCCAAAAGTTTTAAAAGAAAATAATAAATTGTGAACGCAGCAGAATGCGGTCAAGAAGAAGTGGTCTGTTGCATTTGGCATGAGGTAGCTGTGCGAGATAGATACCGAGTGCAATGCCATTTTCGATATCTTATCTAAAACTATTAAGTGGAATAGAATTTAGTGGACCGCGGCTGGAGATGTTGTTGACAACGTTGACATTGTTTTTGTGATAGACGCAGGAACTCTTGAGAATTTTCGTGATCAATTTTGAATATAAGATCAAATTACATTAGCTAGCGAAACTTGATGCGATGCAGACGTGGTGAGTATCGATAGTTAATGACGATAAACAAAAAATATTTTCTAAACTCATAATTTCAAGTAACTACAACTACGTTTTGTTACTTGGAAATATGTAGATATGTAGGTTAGTTTAGAAAAAACCATGTTTTATCGTCATTATTATAGGCCGACCGCTTAACTGAGACGTTGCCTGAGGTAACAGCGCGGTGCGGGAGGGGCGTGGTGACGTGATGCGAGAGCTCAGTGATTCGTCAATTTGTGACAACTATCATCCCTCCCGCACCCCGCAGCTTCCTCAGGCAACGTCTCAGTTAAGCGGACGACTTATAGATATCAACATCCATCACGTCATTGAAGTTTTTTCTTTTAAACGTTTCACTGTGTCGCCGACATTGTATCCCGAAAGTCTATAGTTTTAATCCATGATAGGTACTATCTAGCAGATCATTCTATAAAAATCTCATCTAATCGTGAAAAAATTTGCAAAGTGAACTTGAAGTAAGCTGCCATTCCACCTGATGCTAAGATTGAAACTATTCACAATTTACTTCACTTTTTTACGCTGAGATTTTCATGGAATAGGGCAGCAGTAGATGACTTTAATTTTACGTGAAATAATTATCCTTAATTTTAATAGCTATCACAGTCATCATCTGCCTAGCCTTTTCCCAACTATGTTGGGGTCGGCTTCCAGTCTAACCGGATGCAGCTGAATACCAGTATTTTACATGGAGCGACTGCCTATCTGACCTCCACAACCCACTTACTGGGTAATACGATACCCCTTGGTAAGACTGGTTGTCAGGCTTTCGGGCTTCTGACTACCCGTAACGACTGTCAAAGATCCACGAATGGCAGCCGGGACCAACGGCTTAACGTGCTTTCCGAGGCACGGAGGGGTCTCGATATGTAAAGATGGCTAATAATAATAGCTATCACAGTATCACTCAAAAATAATGAACTCACAAAATTCGTGAAATTTTTAAGAGTTCGGTAAAGTCACTCTGTAGTTTGTTCAAGGATACTTCAGAATTCATCAAACTGCTACGTTTACATTACTTCATTTGGTGGAATATTTTGATCAGTTTTATTTTCATTGTTCAATTTATAAAACTTCTTGAGGTTTCGTCTCATTCGCCTCTTCTTCTTCTTAGTGTCGCTGGCACGACAGTTATTCAAATTTTGGTGCCCAAAACTGTGCCACTTCTACGGCGTTATCGGTCAGCGCAGAGGTCACTTTGGCTGCATGTTTTTGAGCACAGAGGGATATAGGAGGTGAAGAACAGTTTGTGACACAACTCCACATCTATATCCTGCTACCGTCCCGCGTCGAGGCAGGGGACTTTACTTTGTATTCGCCTATTGATCATGTTTTTCATAGATTTTTTTTAAACATAATCGTAAAATTGTGCAAGAACTTAATTATAAATGTTGGCGCCGCGGATCGCTAATGTGACACTGTCAATGTCATCGAGATGTCAACAAGACCTGCGTGTGACGGCTGGCGTTCTCCCGCGCCATTCCGTTGAAGAAGTGATGACATGCGTTTCTGTGTCAAAAGTTTTCATTTTACATTTTTATAATTACTCATTGTAAAGTTGCTGATTAAACCTTAATTCCATCAACAAAACAAGGAGTTCGTTATTTAACTCCCAAACATTGGTCTTTCTTCAGACCCGAATGACCTCCAAGCATTGACACCGGGGCATTTCCTGATCGGGCGTCCGCTCACAGCACCGGCCGGCGACGACTTCACCAACGCAGCTACCAATCGTTTACCTCGTTACGACCGCATCGAACAAATGCGTCAACATTTTTGGCAACGTTGGTCGAAGGAGTATGTCAGCGAGCTCCAGACTAGAACAAAATGGAAGTCCCACAAGAGTGAAGTCACTATCAACCAACTCGTCCTCATAAAGGAAGACAACGTGCCACCATTAAAATGGCATCTCGGGCGAATCATCCGAGTCTACACTGGAAGGGACGGAGTTTCTCGTGTTGCTACCATCCGAACAGCCACCGGAGATGTGCTGCGTTCTTTCTCAAAAATATGTCCATTACCTGTTGAGATGTCTAGTTCAACAACTGAAGCCACTTAAAGCCCTAAAACCAAGGACTTTCAGGGGGGGGGAGGGTGTTGGCGCCGCGGATCGCTAATGTGACACTGTCAATGTCATCGAGATGTCAACAAGACCTGCGTGTGACGGCTGGCGTTTTCCCGCGCCATTCCGTTGAAGAAGTGATGACATGCGTTTCTGTGTCAAAAGTTTTCATTTTACATTTTTATAATTACTCATTGTAAAGTTGCTGATTAAACCTTAATTCCATCAACAAAACAAGGAGTTCGTTATTTAACTCCCAAACAATAAAGAAAGACGAAATAGGTTTATTTGTCACGGAAACACGTGCACATAAAAGATAATTATTAAATACAATAATTAATTAATAATAGAAAGATAATAATTTATAATTTATTAAATTGCTTCTAAATTACTTTTAATTCCCTCTAGCCCAGATAAAAACTAATTTCCAGCCAGCCCAATTTCTATACATACGCAGTTCGTAAGTAAAGCCCCAAAAGTTTTCAAATAGAATTTCTATACAAAGCACTAAGAATTAAAACTTTCCGGCTTAATACAGCTAAGGAAATCATTAAATAAATAAACCCAATTCGGCTAAATTTGCAAATTCCGGTATTTAGATTGCCCCAACAATATTTTTTCATGAAATAATTTAAGCAAGAGATTCTGCTATCAAAACGTTTTAATTCCTTTTAAACGAAATTATACACGAAACGGCTTTTTAACGCTCAAGGGTTCTTCCATGCCCTCCGGTTGAATGTAATGGTCTTATTGTAAAAATAGTGAAAATACGGGGCGAAATGTTGTTAAGGTACTTTTTATCTTATTTGAATTGGTTAGGTGAATTAAACCTTTATGATGTGGGTTAAGATAATGTTGCGTTAGTGACGCATCATTATCTTAAATTTTCAATCTGTAAATATCTTGTAACTGTTCTACTACTCACTTTCCTTCCATAATAATTTAGCGGTTTATAATAGCTTCACTTTTATGATTTAGAAATAAACAGGTCTCTTATGTTATGCAAGACATAAGAAGTATCATGTTACACATTGTATACTTAGAAGGTTTGGCCATGGTTACAGGATGATTAGAAGACAACTATCAAAGTTATTTACAAGTGGACACGCCTTAGAAGGTCATTCACTGATCTTAATGGTGATGTTCATCAGAAAAGTCAGGTGAGTATTCGCAATTATTATTGGCGTGCGTGTATGACCAGAAGCATTATTGTACTCTTGACGAAAAATTTCTTCCTCTTACGCTTCCAATGTCAACCTCATGGGCAAGTTCAACGAAATCCATATAAAACATCATATTTCTAAAGAAGAAAACGAAAGCAATCTTAGATCGATGCGGTAAAAGTTGCAGTTTACCAACTTGTGTTCAACCGTGAATTTTGACAGATGAACCGCTGAAGTTCAGTTTTGATTCAATTCTAACAAGTGTCAAAATAATAGTAGAATGTGACTAAACGTCACGCTCATGTTCGATTTTGTTAGCAGAATAGATTTTGAAATTGTTTCGATCGCTCGTTGGCTTAAACTAAAACGTAACCGCAGTTGAATCGGTGTTCACTAGTAGAATGTGAAAACGCTTAACAGCCGTGATTCAGCTGTGGTTCCATTGCGATTTTTGAACAATTTTGTTAGTAGAATCGGCCCCCAGATATGTGAACGTAAACAAATCAAAAGTAGGTAAGGATCGTAGTAGGTGACGTTCTGTAGTTTCCTAAACCTAGCCCTATGTACGAGTACGTACAAGAATGGATGCGTCACGCCGCGGTTACGATCATTCTAGTAAACCGTATAATTCTCTATAATATTGCCGAAAAAAAACATTTGTTTTTATAGTATCTACTAATGTCTGGGTGCTTAATTCATTAGCTTCGACTGAATTACCAATAAATTGCCCAGCCCTCGTTAGGGGTGATCGCATAGAAATTTATTTGCACGCTAACGCCAATAGGAGCGGCTCAATATCTTTCGATTAGCTGTTCACTTTTTATTGAAAATTAATTAATTTGAGTAAATATTAGATTTGTTATTTCAACTTTTATTTCTGAAAGCGTTCATTTTATGAAGTCTGGCTTTGTGGTTTCTGTAAAATCATGATAAATGGTTTATTTTCTGTAAGTAGCTAGGTTTGTACAAACACCTTTTACACGTCAATCTTTTTATTAAACTTGATGAGAGGTCGGCGTTTCCTATCTGACTATTCTGAGAAGAAAGGCCGAAACAAACTCTGAGGTCACAGTCTCTTTTAAAGTCCAGACTAAATCTGATACTTAAGTATATTCAATCTGTGGAGAGGATCCGGCAGTTGGGTCTCGAGGTGGCTCTGCACAAGTCTGAGGCCATGACTTTTCATGCGCTTCGGAATGGGCCACCATCGGGATCCCAACTGACGGTAGGAGGAGTTCACATCGGCGTCGAGACAACGATGAAATACCTGGGTCTCGTTCTCGACAGCCGGTGGAACTTCGTGGAGCATTTCCGACGTTTGGCCCCCAAACTGGAACGGGCCGGGGCCGCATTCAAGCGGCTCTTGCCCAACCTGAGGGGGCCAAACGCCTCCTGCCGGAGGCTTTACGCGGGGGTCGTGCGGTCCATGGCCGTATACGGGGTCTTGGTATGGGCGCGTTCGCTGCGGCTACGAGCCGCACATTACCTGAACGCGCCCCAAACGGTAGTAGCCGTAAGGCTTATCCGGGGGTACCGCACGATCTCGGGCGAGGCGGCAATCCTCCTTGCCGGACTACCGCCATGGGATCTGGAGGCGATAGTCCTCGCGCGCCTCTATGAGTGGCGCGCGGAGGCACTACGCCGGGGGGAAAACCCGCTTTCGCGGCAGATTGCTGCGGAGCGGACGGACCTCCGGCGCGATCTCATGGCGGCATGGAAAGCGCGACTGTCGCAACCCAGCGCAGGGCACGCCGCGATAGCGGCGGTAAGGCCCTTCTTTGAGGAGTGGCTAGAGAGGCGTCACGGCGTCCTCACCTACCGCCTGACGCAGGTCCTCACCGGACACGGATGTTTCGGGAGGTTCCTGCACATAATCAGGCGGGAGGAAACGCCCGGGTGTCACCATTGCGAGGATCGCCCAGAGGACACGGTGGAGCATACGGTGGAGGTCTGTCCCGCTTGGACAGAGCACCGCCGTGTCCTCGTAGAGGCGATCGGCAGCGGCGGCGACCTCTCGCGTCCGGCCCTGTTCCAAGCCATGGTCCGGGGCGAGAGGGAGTGGGAGGCAGTCACCTCCTTCTGCGAAGCAGTCATGCTAGCGAAGGAGGTGGCGGGATGGGCGAGGGAGAAAGCCGAGAGGGCCGCCCGTCCCAGCCGCCGCGGGAGACGCCCCGGGCGTCGGGAGCCGCGTGACGACTCCCGGCCACCGTAGGCGCGGGCCTGCGGACGGCGAGTAATGGGTAGCTCGCCGTCCGATCAGGACCAGGCCCGTGCCGGACGGCGCGTATGTGTTCCACGCGCGCTTCAAAGAGATGTCAGCATTGAAGGAGAGGCCCGTCAGGGCCGAAGCCTGCCGGGGCAGCGGGATTGTCCGAAAGGGTTACCGCTGCCCCGGAACATAAAGGGCTAAGGAAGGAACACGGATGGGTTTTAGTCAGTAAGAGTCTGACACTCCCTTCTGCTCCACCCAGAGCGGGAGGGGTCATTTGAAGATTTCCCATCCATAAAAAAAAAAAAAAGTATATTCAAGCTCCATTGTTTTTTTTTTAATAAACCAAAGTATGAGTTGCTGCAACCTTTGAGTTTCAGTAAACCCACATATACATTATATAAGGTTATTGATTTTGATGAAAATATATGTATAAGTAGGCAAGTACATCATTCTTACACCCAATTGAGAATAATTGACATTATCAATATATATACATTATCAAGAATTGACATTATCAATAATAATCTGAATCACTTTGAAAGTTACTGCTAATCCATTGCTTCATATGTTCGAGAAAATTGTCTGCTCAACTACGTAAGTAACGCAATGAATGTTGTTGAACTGTCAAAATGCAAGCCATTTCTACTGTTAGTGTGTTATGGCATTACCGTGCAGTTCTCAAGTGCCAATTTGTATCTTTTGATTTGTTTTACGGTCCACCAATCGGTCATTGACCCTTGACCGTATAAGGTAACAACGATCCTTAAAATAGACTAAACATTATGTAAACGAAGATTGCGCCGTCAGTCGTACTCTACTGGGAATTATCCGGGTATAACTGGTTACAGCCGGGTCCAACCGGGTTCAACCGGGTTACGCGCTTCATCGCTCATGCAAGTTTTTTCTTTTTTTGTAGTTGCCCGTAGGAAAGGTGGGGAAACGGCTGTGAAATCAACACATGGTTTATCGCTTCTTTGCTAACGACTTTTTTAAAGTGTCATTTTCAAGTCGGGTATTTTTTGTCAAAGATTTGTTTACAGTATTTAGAACCAATCAATACCATCCTCTTTGATTGCTTTGTAATAATTATCTTTTTGTATGTACGTGTTTTGGTGACAAATAAACCTATTTTTCTTTCTGACCCAGCGTTTATCCCCAAATACAAATTGTGATAGCTACTTGTTCAAGAAAAGTATCCTAAAAGACTTGACAAAAACATACCGCGTATAGGTAAAACCACGGAACAGATCTGTTCCGTGGGTAAAACTGACTGTTTGCAACTTGATATAGGTGTAACCGATAAACGAAAACAATAGACAGAACTTTTAGAATACATAATTTATAATTTGGTGTAAAGGAATTTGGTCAATCAATTGGTGAACTGAAATCTTAAATATCATATAAATGACAGACTGTTATTGCTGCTGTTCCACAAACGATATGTCCTGCGTGTCCTGCCAGCTGCACGTTACAGGAACTGAGGGCCTAAAAAGGCCACTTTGGCAGAATCATAAAACAATTCATAACACGCGATTCATCTGTTTCACAGTTTCACACCTATATATCCCTGAAGGGAGGAAGAGGTGTACCTATAGCATTTTACGAATCTCCATACAAAACTGTCATACAGATGAAATTGCGTGATATGAATTGTTTTATGATTCTGCCAAAGTGTCCTTTTTAGGCTCCCTGATGGACGCTAGTGACGGCGCCAAACACGTAGCTGAATTATGGGCTGAGTTAATTTAGATTGCCAGCGACACGCTAAGCAGAAGAAGAATGACAGACGACACGACGAATTGCAAAAAAAAAAATTCTGTGAGTTACGGAACACATAAAAATATGCGCTCCCCCAGGAAATCAGGATGGCAACCAACCGATTATCCTTTCAAGTTAAAGTTCGCGAGCACATTCGCAAGGAGCTGGCAGTATCATCACAACGGTAATGTTTTCTCATTGTTTGTCTTATTTCTTTTTATTATATTAATGTATATTTATTTATATGTAAGTAGGTATATATTATAATAATAGGTTTATGCGTATCTTTATATTTAAAATATTTAGGTATTCCTCAATTTTCATGATTGCTCCTACCACTGTTTGTCTCTGCATCACCCAAAGGTTGACTGGTAGAAAATGCCTATGGCATTAAGTCCGCCTCTGTACCTTTATGTGCTTGAAGTATTAAATAAATATAAGTAATATTTCAATCCATGCTAATCAGTTTTTTTTCTCTTGCTGCGGAGTGACTAATGTCATAACCTCTATAAATCTTGTTTAGATTTTCAGTGCAGGATAAGAATTTTGTACCTTTTTGCCACGGAATAAAGTTAACAATGTAAGGTACAATGATAAGGTTTTGCTACAAAGGGGTTGTGCATTTCTTAGTTTTCTTGGAAGCTTTTATGAATATGTATTTGTAGGTAGGTAAGTTAGAAATTATTGAAGAAACCTTATTCCAGCAGAATGGACGTCGAGATTGCTTGCTTGACCTTGTAAAGGATCTCTTTAATTACACATTCCAATGGCAAATTCAAATGGGTTTTCAATGGTAAAATTATTTCAACGTTATGAAAACGAAAGGAAAGCCGTTATGGTAGGTAGGTATATCTACTGACTACCCGAAGAATTGCTAAACTTGGTGGCAGTCAGTGGGCAAGGCACATTGCTCGCAGAACCAATGGCCGATGGGACAGAAAGATTCTTTAGTGGCGACCGCGTACCGAAAAACGTAGCGTTGGAAGCCCTCTCACAAGGTGTGCCGATGACCTGGTGAAGATCGCAAGAATGGATGCGAGATTGTATTTAATGCTTTCCTTTTTTCTCTAAAAGTTAGTAGCGCTGGGGCTGTCTCGTATAGGGTCTTAGCATTATGCTGAGCGATGGCCGTTTTGCGTAGATGTGACGCATGTTTTCTCCCAAATTGTATTTTTTTTAGGTACTCAGATAGTTCTAGAACCTTCTACTGTAGAAACATCTAGAATGTTCGAGTACATTCCGGCCCCGACTGACCAGATGTCGATAGTTCTAGCATCGAACTTTCTAGAAGGTTCTTGACTCTACTAATTCTTCTACTCGATACTAGATGGCGCTAGTGGTAATTTCACCAGGCATCAATTTTGGCGCGCAACAATATTTTAAAAACTAGATGAGATCGGCGTTTCCTATCAGACCACTCTGAGAAGAAAGGCCGATACAAACTCGGAGGTCACACTCTCTTTTAAAGTCCAGACATGATCTTGGTCAGATAATGTGAAGACAATGTAGGTTTATGCATTCTTCCACAAAAAATAACACAGAAAACACCAAGACAATACTTTTCCACTAACTAACAACAAAGATGGCGGTCCTGTCAATCCATATAACTAAGTTCACTGATTATTTCAACGAGATGTTACAAAAACAGGGGATTTGGGAGATATATTGGGTTAGTTTACTTTGTCGGATTGATTCCCTAGGGGCTAGGTTTTTTTGCACCACACCGTATATTGTTTTTGGAATCTATTTCGACCTTTCCGATTCGTCTTTCTGATCACAAGTTGGAACTTGGTTCCTAGTTTTTAATTTGATCATAGCGATCTGTGTAGTGGCTTGGCCTGTGATTAAATTATATACGCTGATATAGAAAATATAAAAGTTCTTTTTATACTGACTTTGAGAATATTTCCTAAAATTAGGTACTACAAAATATAAGTTGATTTAGGACTGATTTCTCAAGAGTCAGAACTTTTAGAAATAAAAATAATTATTAAAATGATTATTTTAAACATTCAGTGATCATTTCAAACGTATATGCAACAAAATGCAAGTTCGGACGTGGGCAAGGTCATTTCTAAACTTTTTAACTCTGACAATGTCGGTGAATTTTTTTTTATGGTTCAAAGTAATGACCAATTTTTTTTTTCAATCACTTCGTATAGTGCTCAAAGAAGAAAATCATACAAAAAAAAGACTATCAGGGCTGTAAATTTTTTTTTTTAGATATCCCTGATGGTTTTTTTTAATGATTTTTTCTTTGAGCTCTATGCGAAGTGTGAAGTAATACAGGGTGGCAGGGACATCGACGCGCAACCTGTTAGTACCATGGATCCAATACCTGATTCTGATACCCCATAATAAGTCAAAACTTTTCTTCAGTTAAAAAAAAAACTGTTCTATCATTTTCGCTGATTGATTGATTTGATAACCGACGAAAAATTTCGACACGAAAATTTTTCAAGAATTGATGTTATTTAAGGTTAAATGAATATCAACTTTATTTAAAGGGTTATTAAGTTGATTTCAGAGTGACTAGTACTCTTGAAAAGTTATAAAAAATGTTTGAAATTGTAGCGTAAACTGAACTTTATTGTGTAGGAATTAAAGTTATTTTTCCATAAACTTATATTTGTTTACATTTTTGGCAAATAACTCGCGAATGCAGTATAGGTCTAGAATCATGTGCTGAATTCATGGTTTCAGTTTGCGCTTCGATAAAACCCTGCCGTCGCCACCCTGTATACTCGACGCTTATTTCGTATACAAAATACCGTTCAGAACTTCCTTTGGTCACATGTCAACCATTTTATGTACCTCATACTTGGCACATAAAGAGAGTGTACTGGATGTTTACCTCGTTAACACATGCGGGATTAGTGAGGAAACAAGATGCTGATATTCTGAATGATATTATTTTCCTTCAGTGGTAGAGGGTTGGGTAAATTAATAACATGTTTTCCTTTTAGCGTGAGTGATGAAGACTAATGATAATCTACTTTTTGTATAAGTTGGTATGGTGTTGTTATTTTTGCCAATAGATTTATCTGTTTAGCTTTGTCCCTTCTGAGTAACTCCAAGTGTAGGACGGGCTTTCGATTGGGGTTTTGATTTCTCTTAACGATACTAAATTCTTTAGTGTGACATCCGGTGGAATAATTGCGTAACACACCAACAACAATAGCTACAGCTGGCTATTTTGGCAGTTAAACAACATACATTGCGTTTTTATGTTGGGCAGACAAATTCGAACATAATTATGAAGCAATAGATTAGCAATATCCTTAAACATGTTTCAGATTGTGATTGATAGTTTGTTACACATTTGGAGTGCTGGACTAATGTGTTGAAGTGTGTTAAAAAAAAAAAGCCAAGTTTATCTACCCAATATAACTTTAAAATGATCACTTATTCTATTAATCTGTTTATCTACGAGGTAAATATCCTAACAAGAGGGTCTACTCTGTGCCGGGGCAGCGGGATTGTCCGAAAGGGTTACCGCTGCCCCGGAACATAAAGGGCTAAGGAAGGAACACGGATGGGTTTTAGTCAGTAAGAGTCTGACACTCCCTTCCGCTCCACCAAAAAAAAAAAAGGGTCTGCTCTGTAAGTCCGTCAACGAAGATACGAGCCCGCCCGAAATTAGGTGATCCGTTAAAGCAAGTGTCAAATTCAAAATTTCAGACGGGCAAAAACATCGGGCAGCTGTCAAATCGTGTTGTCAATCTAAATTAATTAGTGCTTAGAAAGTAGACCCATCGAATTTCGTTCACAAAAATAAAACGCCATTGTACCTTCACCAGTTAATGTTCCAATATCCACCCGAGCTCCACAAAAATTCACTCAATCTCCGAAGGCCAGCTAATTGGTGCTCTGGCCACAATCTGAAGGTAAATGCGTCCAGATTAAAAAGACCTTTGTTTTCCCTACAATTTGGACACAAAAGAGGAAGACAGAAGGACCATCTTAACTTACGCGAGTTTTAAACTAATTACAATATTGTCTGACTATTGATGTATTTATTTTGTTTTTTATTTTGTTATTTGTATGTCATTGTATGCATTGTATATTTTTATGCGGGCTGTCGCTAAACTAGCACTGCGGCTCTGTCTCGCATAGGTTCACAGCATTATCCTAAGCGATGACGGTTTTGCGTAGATGTGACGCATAGTTTCCCACAACTTTAACTTCTTTTTTTTCTGTTTTTGTTCATTGTTTGAATCATGTTTATCTCAAATAAACGTATTTAATTTCTTTCTTTTCTTCATTTGAAAGAGTTTTCTTTAAGGATTCTAAAATTATTTTTATTTGATCCAGACGTCTTGAAAATATGGCTCACAATTTCCAAAAAAGTATCGTTACTAAGCCCAAAATTTTGACTTTAGTAGGTATTGCTTGTCGAACCCACTAAAAATTATTGTTGTCCTTTTTTCTGATGATTTTTAAAGTGTCAGATTGTTGCATATTGACTGCTAGTGACTGCTCTTGCTGAACAGTTTTTGGGAGCCGTTTATATCAGCTTGAATCAAATGTATAGAAAAATATGCGATACACCCCAGAGTACGTAAAGTACGATCGCGCGTTCAATCTGCGAATGTCGAAATGTATTAACCGTGGCTGCACGTGGCAGAACTTTTAAAAAGTGTCAGTGTCGAGCGCCATAAAATCGTAGAACGCGATTTTGAGACTTTTTCGTACGTTGATAGGAGTGGGTTTTCTGTATATTCTTACAGTCTATTATAGACTTCAAAGTTATTGAGCAAAATGGTTCTGTTTTAATTTCGTTGAGGTTTTCAATCTCCTTGCTTTAACGGTGCGCTGGCCCTGTAATCTGCTTGATAAAAGTTAATGAGTATCGTTTGTAAATATAATGGGGTTACCAGACCTTACCAGATAGTATTATATTTGGCTCGTTAGCAAGGGAAGGAAGGGGTTTGTGGCTAAATAATAACAGTCGCGCGGGTCGATCTTCAAGGTTAAGCAACGATTGCTGAGGTCGGCCCGTGGGTGGGTGACCATTCATAACATACCGAGACCCCTCCGTGCCTCGGGAAGCACGTTAAGCAGTTGGTCCTGGCTGTCAGTTGTAGCTCTTTGACAGTCGTCACAGGTGGTCAGAAGCCCGAATTATATAAACGATTAGAAACATAAACTAGTCATTGATTACATATTATTACCTATACTGTGATAATCAAGTAATCCAGTAGACACTACACAAGTAAATGTTCTTTCTGTCGGCTTTAAAAGTAAGTCAATTATGATGTGGGTACTTACCACCTTTATAATATACGCGCCGCACTATGTTGGTACCATTTTGTTGAAACTAAGATGTGTCTTCTCGACATCTGTGTGTCATTATCGGGATGCAGCCGAATACCAGCGTCAGGTATTGTACCTGGCATATGCTGAGCTGGACTCCCATTTGGTGCAACCATGAGACACACACCGCCCAGTAGTGATCGACCGTTATAGATATGACTTGTCTGTGGGTCAATTTACCTTTTTTAATCTTTGTATTCCTTTTTTTTTTCTCTCACCTTTCTGATGTTTGTTTAATACTTGTATTGTGTCTTTGTTGCACTAAATAAACTTTTTATCTATCTATCTATCGTGTTACCCAATAACTTATTTGTGGAGGTCAGATAGGCAGTCGCTCCATGTAAAATACTGGTATCCAGCTGCATCCGGTTGGACTGGAAGCCGACCCAAACATAGTTGAGAAAAGGCTAGGCAGATTGATTTTTGAGCAAGACAGATTTTTTGGAGATAAGATAAATTAATTAAATTAACAGTAATCTATACATTTTCATGAATAATCATGAACATTTTAATCATATTTTGCATGATATTATGAAGGTTTGTTGAAAGTTAAATAGGATATTAAAAATGCATTCAAAGCGTAATGTAGATTGCGTCATGAAGGGAATATTGCAATAATTAAATCATTATCCAGGAAAATGTTGGAAAACAACAACAATCCAGTAACAGCAGCAGCAGCTTTCCAACATTCCAGCTCAGTTTTTGCTTTTAAGAAGTTAATTGTAAATGTTTAGTTGTTTACAGTAACAGCGAATCGCGTTCCAGGTGTTACAAGTGAGGCTGCGTATTTAAACCTTCAAGGTCAATCTGGCAAAACTTAACAAACGTAATGAGTATCAATTTATGTAAAGACGACCAAACTGAAAAAAGATTGTCGATACCAATCAGATCTATGAAGTTTCGCTAGCAAATTTAATTTAACCCTGTAAACGTATTGTACACGTGCGTGAAAAGTTGTTTTGCATTGATAAAAATGGCTACCATTCAAAGTCAAAGCATTTATTTCAAATAGGCACATAAAAGGCACTTTTGAACGTCAAAAATTACAATGAAATAGAATTGATTCTAGTCGCCCCCCTTCCAAAAGGTAGTTTTCGTATGGAGAAGAATGGGCAAGAAACTCCACCGTTACTCTTTTAAAATGTTTTACAATATTTTGCATACATTAATTATATAATAAAATAATATGTGAAGACGATGCACCTAAAATAAAATTACTATACCACAATAGGTAAAAGAATTAAAAATGAAATTTATCCATTTATTTCAGGTATCAAGGCCCATATAAACACATACAATACAATATTAATATAACTTAAAAGAAAAAATCTATAAACTACAAAAACACTATAAAAACTATTTATACAAAATTATATTCGATCTTAATGATGACCCTTGCCTTTACAAAGTTCAACAGACTTCTTACAGAATGCCTAATGGCAGGAGTCAAAATGTCAAGTAAATCTTACTTAAAGTGTCGGTTTAGCTATAGTAGATACTACCATTAAAGATAATACAAGTCGTAAGATTATCTCAATGTTTCAGAGTTTGTAGATAAAATTTCTTATCTGCGAAGGATTAAGTTCGTGAAGAATAGTTATTGTTATAGCAGATTGTTTTTAGAAGGTGACACTGCACTTTTTGCTACTGAATGTAATCTTCTGCTAATGGTTTTCTAGACAAGTTATGGACAAGCTGTTTTCACATTGGGGATTGATTGTCTAACTTTGTGGCATTTATTTTTATTCATTTTTCAGTTTCAGTGCACCGATTTCTTCATTAGTTGATCCAAATTAATTGTTATTTAATTGTTCGTGTTTATTAGTGGAAACTTGTAAATGGCCTTTAATTGTTTAAGAACATATTATAAGTAAGCTGTAGGTAAGTTTCCTGAATATAATAAAATAAAATAAATAAATGTGAAAATGTATGTGTTTAAAAGATTCAGTTTTGGTTATTCATCGATTTTTTCCTTGGTTGACTGTTCCTCCTTTGTAACTCTTTGCGCGATAAAAGTTTGAAAAAATAAATTAATGTTTTTTTTTATATAGCAATCGTCTTGTTTATCAACCTTTAATACTTACTGACGAAACAATAGTGCTACCTACTGTAAATAATTTCGCCAAGGTTTGAGTATTGAAACATAGAACCTACCAATAAGTAATACTTATTCACATAGAACTTGATTGACAAATTTTCCCTCCTGACAATTATCCAACGTATAAGCTTATTAAACCTTCTATTTCAATTAAGTTTAATCTTCCAACCCGAATTTCATAAGAACGTCAACATAAACAATGTACGCCCTGCCTAAACTCCATTAAAGAAACATTTATCGCTCCCTTTCGGCCGTTACACCAACAAACCCCTAAATCACACATAACGTTTAATTCTCCAGTCGGCCATTTGTTCGAGTTTTGATTAGCTACACGTTCGCTTGTAAGTGGCCGACAATCTGGGAGGCGCTCATTTAGACCGGATTAAGAATTAATTCCCGGGTCCCGAATCCGCGATTAATTTCTGTGAGCTGCCGCGGTTGCGCATAACTAGTCGCAGGGGCGGATTAGGAATGTTGGTTTAATTAACACCTCTGTGTTGATGATCATTGTCATCGGATCAGCTCATAAATGATTATTGCTTAGTACAATGCACGTAATAGTTTGTTATGGCAAAACGTTCATGTTAGTCAGAATTAGTGTCGTCGGTAATTGTGGTAGGAGTTGACATTGTTTAATTGATATTTAGATCATCATTATCGTTCTTCCAAAATATGTCGCCTCTTTATCTAAAAGCAATACTGGCTACCTTTCTTCAACAGTAATCATTTCGAATATTTTCAACCTTTTGTTCACCATTTTATTTTACAAAGTGAACTCCAATACAACCAACATCAGCTTAGCTCTTTATTCAAAAACAGTTCGCAACAGAAAACTTGCACAAAAACCCTTTCAGACTGAAATGCATCTGTTACTTAATGTTTTTCTTTAATTCCTAGACAAGAAAAACTAAAAAAAAATAAAAAAAAATAAACAAACTGCACAGCAAAATCTGCAAGGAGAGCAGGTGCAAAATAAAGGAAAGCAAGTCTAAGGGTCGTAGCAGACACGATACTTTTAAGACTGAGATTAATCAACGATAATTAGCACGGGTTTCGGCTATGTTCTCATCTCTCTATCTTGCTTTTGTATTTTGACAGTTGTGCGACAGGGTCAAGAATAACCTTAGCCAAAAACAAGTGCTAGTCTCAATAGGTAAAACACTTCTAATTTCCTTACATTTTTAAGATTGTTTGTCGCAATAGAAGATCTTTTTAATTTATTTATCTCGTTTCAATTGTATTAGTAGAAAGGTACAAATGATAAAGAAAATAACAAGATTTCTGAACATTTATTTATCTTGACCTAAGCATCAGTGACCAGAGGTTTAGTTGCTTTTCGGAAACTTGATAGGTACAGCGAATTTTAGTATCAGCGAGCAGCGATAATAGCTACTTTTAGTGGCGATCGGCGACCGAACGCAAAAACGCGATGCAGGAAAGTAGTCGCCAAATCGTCGATCACCGATGCAACAAATATTACTCTGTCCGCTACTACTCTAACTTATTTTCCACCTAGATTCAGCTCTGGCAAAATAGATGAACTGGATTAGGTGGTCCAATTCAATCGAATTGAATTTTAATTAAATTACTGCCAGTTTCTGTGAGAGGTTTAATTTTCTTCGGAAGAGATGAGACTATGAAGGATTTTGGTTTTAAATTACACTCCTCACGGAGGATAATTTTGAGCGATTAGACATTTGACACAGATGGAATTTAGGTACTTTGTAGAGAGATATATTTCAATGTTTTTAGAATCAGGTTTTAATTAGATTCCTGTATACAATTTTGTTGAAAACCAACTAAAATTGTTATTTTGATGAATCTCAGTCGCAATCTGTGAGAAATACCTCTAATTTCCCTACATTTTTGATACTGATGCTCGCTGAGATGAAATTGCGACTAGATTTTGAACGTTTTTAATTACAGGAATTGGCCGTCTGAACATAGTTTGTTTAAGTTTGTCTACTGCATTTTTTGGTCTCTTTAATTTATGTATCTCAATATTATATAATACTATACCTAATAATATATACTAATTACTAGTTAATAAGAACCGGCTCCTGAATTCACTATAAGTAGGTATAATAAACCTTTCATTATAGTAGTACTTTTACATAATCTTTTTATTTATATAAAATTCAAAGTCCTGACTGACTGATATATCAACGCACAGCCTAAACCGCTGGTCCTAGCGACATGTTTGCAGAGTTCTTTGTGAAGAGTAGGTATCCACTAAGAAAGGGTTTTTAGAAATTCCACCCCTAAGAGGTTGAATGGGGGAAGGGTGAAATTTCACGCGAACGAAGTCGCGGGCATAAACTAGTAAGTTCATTCACTTAATGAAGCCTTTCCAAATTTTTTTCAGTAACTGCAGCAAAGGCATAAACTCTTTACAGCCTTTTTAGTACTTGATATACAGTCATTCCACTGCATCTATAATAATTAGTTCCTTCAGCTCTCGTTTCTCTTTGCAACTGTAACCTCAAATTGATTAGGTACTTTATTTAATGACGTCAATGGTCATGTCGGACACTGGCCACTTACTGCTAGCTCAGCTTTCTACGAACTATTTGAAACTTTAACCATTTTCAAAATAATTTTACATTTTTCCTCGGCTCGTAAGTTGGTGGGAGTCCAATTGTTTATGGAATGTTTTACTGAATTACATAGTGGCTCCTTGTTAAAAGTTTGTACTGGAAATGACTACCCATTTCTACCTGCGATTACTTTTTTGGGTAAGAACGGTACCGTTTATTCAAACAACATAACATGCACGTGAGACTTCTTAGGTTCGCCTCTAAGGTACGCTATATTTCAGTAATTCTTTAGATGTATCAGGCTGCTAATTTTTTTTGAATTAGGATTAAATTTTTCTATGTATTCAGTAAAACCTCACCTTAAAAACTCAGCTGATGTGAGGTTGAAGTGAACTGTCATTACATCTGATGCTATTGACATTGATAGTCCACTTTAAGCTCATTTCACCAAAGTTTTCAGGGTGAAATCAGTCTATCTATGGAAACACAATAGCCTATTTACAGTGAACTCACAAACTAAAATGTACATAACATCTGCATGTTATGTATACAATGTTTATATACCAGCGTATATAAACATTATGTACTAAGTTTGCCTATCGAACGCGCTCACCTTTTCCTTCTAATTTTGTGCTAACTCACACCTTGCAACTAAGCCTCTTACGAGGGCCATAGATGTAGAGTTACTAGATGTGCTTCAAAATAATTACAGGTTTTTTCGCTGTACAGCCAGCGCCAAAAAGATGCCATCGACAAAAAAATATTTATCTAATTGTGTACAATCTGTGACATATTAAGGAGTTTCTGGTGAACTATGGGAAATTATTTTTCCCATAGTCCACCTAGGTGGTCTAGCCGGGTGGACCATGGGTAATACACGATAATTTTCCATAGTCCACCTAGAAGGTTGCCTGGAAGAGATCGCAGAAAGCGATAAGGCCGCCCATTTTATGTTTTGTATTAATAATCGTATTTTTTGTTATTTATTTTCTGGTGTACAATAAAGTATATATAAATATAAATAAATAAATAAATAAGACATAATAGATGTCAAGTGGACCACGGGAAAAATAATTGCCCATGGTCCACCCAGGTGGACTAGCCAGGTGGACCATGGGCAATAAACGATAATATTGTATCAATGTGAGTGCCCCGTTGGTCTCGTGGTCGTAAGCGCGACTGCTGAGCGTGGGGTCCTGGGTTCGATAGCCGGGTCGGGCAAAGTGTTATTAGTTTTTTCCATTGGGAAGTTCTTAGTAACATTCTGGAGTTTGGAAGTTGGCGGTGTGATACCCCCGTGGAAACTACGCTTAGCCGTTGGTCTTGCGCCTGATCATTCTCCGACTGTGTCGGATTGCCGCCCCATCGGACAATGAGAGTGAGGGATGAGAGAGTGCACCTGTGTTAGCGCACACATTTGTGTGCCTATAATATCTCCTGGATAATATAAGGCTGGTCTCCGCTGAGATAAGTCGCCATTGCCGAAATTCGGTCTGTACGATTTTATTAATTTATTTATCAATGTGTAGCTGCAAAACCTATTACACTTTGGGTACTGAATTGCAGTTAAACATTGACAAATTGTAGACAATATAATTAATTCTTGTCGGTGTTTACATCTTTTTGATTGACTACGAATATTTTGCAACAACAAAACATGGCCGCTTCCAGTATCTTCCCGATTCACGCTCTACAGCACGGCAGCCGGTAAACAATCTAACTGCGTTAATACTAAAAGCTTAAAGCAAATCTCATCTGACTTATCCGCTTCCCAGTTCTGGATATAAACGTTATTATACTAAGATTAGAGGTATACTGTCACTATGCTTAATTATGTGATCGTTTTTTAAAGCAGGCTAATATGGGCTTCAGGAGAATTCAAAGGAAAATTATTTGGTAAGCTTAAAAATTAGGGATTAAAAGGATGTTAACGGTTTTAAAATAAGTGGTTAAAACAATATGAACATTTTATCAAAATTCATTTATTACAATTAGGCTGAGAATCAGCAGTTTTTGAACATCAAAATTACATAACACAGTCCCTCAAAACGCCCGCCCTTCACCACTTCTAGTGCTTTAGCTGGGAAGAAAAAGTGGCGCAACAAACTCTCCAGCAGTACAGCTGTCTGTTTAGTTAGAAGAACGTGATTCTATACAATAATATGCATAGTAATAAACTATACGAAACCCGGTCAAACGCCGCGTTGACCGATAGGTCACACGCGGGCCCCAACCGTCAAGCCCCGCCGTGACCAATAGGTCACACCCGATTCATGCGACTTAAACTTCTATTATTACTTTTCTAATGTTTTGCGAGGCAATTTTACTTTATGGTCCGGTATAATCGACTAAATAAATGAAAAAAAAAAAAAATAAAAATTTTTTTTAGAACGTCGCAGATTTGTCGCGCTGCGGGACTTTGGTGAGTGACAGATGTTGACGTCATAAGTGACGGCATACCTACTATCGTACTATATTACCAAATGTTAGTTATTTTGTTATAGGTACCTTCTTTTCTCCCTTTCTGAAAGGTTTAACGGTGTGAAAGTAACAAGCTAGTTAGTAGTAGCCCTCACAATCCAAGACTCGTTTACATTTAGTTTAATAAACTTGTTTACGTCATATTTATAAATTAAATCCGCGATTCTCATTAAAAACGCGGCGCATATTCTCATCACGTCTCACGCGACCATGCTTTAGGTTAGACTATTTGCCATCACGAAACCTGACACATATCGAAACAACACCTTAAAAGTAGTGGGTTAAGATAGATTATTGAATAGTGGTGTGGGGTGTTAAGGTTGAGGTGAAGGAAAACGTAAGTTTGTCAAACCTTGGAAGCCGGAGGCTGCACAAAATTTCCATTTTCCACGCGATTTACCACAAATTAATACTTCGAATCTGTCCGCTTCTCCACTTTATAGTGGGGATTTGCATCTAACAAACTTAAAGTTAAGTTTTTCTCGGTCGAACGGTGATTGCGATTTATTAATAGAGTAACAGGTCGGTCGGTGAGGTTCTAATTTTATTATTCTTGGCATGCTGGCTGCGAAGTTATGATGAACCAATTTTTTATTTCTTCTGAGTAACAGTTGCTGGATTCATTCAATTTCTAATGCGAAATCTTTGACTTCATTCCCGATTTATATTTCTTATTTATGGGAAAGGAAGAAAGGGCGATATCCTTAACAGATTTTTTAAAACAAATTATATAAACAAAAATTATGAAATAGACAAAAACAATATTTCTTTGTTTATTTTAGGGTAAACATATTTGATTTATCAATAATACATGTAGATTTCCAACGTATTATCATATTTAGTTTTTTACATGTAATATGTTTTTTTTATCTAATGATTTGTACACACGAGGCGTAAGTTCTATAAGTATTGCGAAGGTATCAAACCCAAATGACGAGCAGTCATCAACCTTTAAGCATCAAACTCAAAAATTAAACAGCCTTTACAAAACTCTGCAAAATACCAGCACTAATTTATCCCAGACTATTATAAAACACGCTTGTTCTAATTCAGAGGCTTATTATCATTTTATCCGTGTCCACAATCAAAATTCACGTCTCACTGCTCCTGAGTGACGTGCAGCTAACGACCGGCGGTCGCGACAGTTAGGGTAAGGGCTGACTGCTGACGGGTATCGGTACACTGACCCTTTATAAAGAAAAGCGGAAGACACTCAATATTATTAAGATTGGGTCTTGACTCTACGTAAAAGGGTTAAACCTCCTTGTCTGTTTATGTTGTTGAAAAAAGAAAGCTTTCAAACTCAAAATCTAAACTTTTACCACGTAACGTATTTCAACTAAAAACCATTTCCAGGCTCTTTTTAATTGTTAAGGAGTCGGTCAGGTAGTCACAGTTGAAAGTTGCCCTTTCCAAAACGTAGATATCTCTATGGAAAGTGTTCTTGGAGTTTCTTAGCCCGTTGGCTAAGAAACTCCAAGAACACTCTTTTAGGTAACTTAAGATATCTTGAGTTATTTAACAAAAAAAAAAAAAACACTAAGCGGCTGACTGCTGAGAGCATGCCGGACGCACCTTCGTGACTTCGTAAAGTATTACCACAGGACCATAAAATTACTCCTTTAGTACACAAATATTAATAGATGCCACGACGATGGCAAAAAATATACGTAGAACAAAAAACTCGTAACTCGTAACTTGTCGTTTTCGTTCAAAAACTCTAATAAATATTTGATCCCGGCTGTCATTATAGATCTTTGACAGTTGTTACGAGTGGTCAGAAACCCGAAAGTCTCACAACCAGGCTTAATTAACAATGGTATCGTGCCCAGTCACTGAGTCAGATAGACAGTCGCTACATGTAAAATACTGATATTCAGCTGCATCCAGCATACTGGAAGCTGACCCCAACATAGTTGAAAAGGTTAAGCAGATGATGGTCCAAAAAAAAAATGAAGGCTCAGTAATACAGTAGCGTATAGCGTAGAGTCATCTCAACATCTCTTTCTCTTGAATTTTATGTACATATATTATAGGTATATGTATATTATATATGTGTATATAAACTATTTATGTATTTGTGTACCTAGTCTTAATATTTTTTTTAATCATTGTTCCTCAACCAAAGCACCTGCCATCTAATCTCTTCACCACCCTTGGTTGACTGGTAGAGAATGCCTAAGGCATTAAGTCCGCCTTTGTACCTTTTTGTGCGAAAAGTTTAAATAAATAAATAAATACAGTAGGTTGTTTCTCATACATTGGGGTGTGTCCCGTATTATGGCGTATCATGATACGTATAATCGAAACCGGTTAGTTTAGATAATATAATTACAACGGTTAATGATTACCACATCTGCACTGTGACGCTAACAGCCGTACACGATCCAAATAATAATAGACATTAAGTTAGGTAGATACTACTACGCACCTCACCATTCTGAAGAACATCACCCATAAGTTCACTATAATTATGTCCTCTTAGGGCATCCTTCAGGTGTTTCCTTTCACATCTCACTTGTATATTATCTTGTCTTAGTCGACTTTCATTCATCCTCATTTCTTTTTTTCAATATAAAGATTTATCATGAATAGAAGATAATTAAAAAAAAAAGAAAGCTACAATAAGGTAAAGCGTTAATGTATTAATTTATTGAAACTTATTTTCGTTAACAGCCAGTAGGTACACAAATAATCATAATCAGTCAATAATGTTCCCACTGCTGGCCTCCCCCACAGGCCTCCTCTCGGTGAGAGGGAATGGGCTGAAATCCACCACGCGAGTTAAATGCGGGTTGGTAGATGTCACATGTCTTCGAAATTTTTGTTTTAGGACATGCCGGTTTCCTTACGATGTCTTCCTTCAGCGTTTTGTAACATTAATAACGCTACACAAATAAACTTAATTGTATCGATAAAGGGTTTCCAGTACACAAAAAAAATTCTCCCAAAGTGAGTCACACCGCAACCTAACTGCGTCCGGTCACGCGTTCAGTTCCCGGTTGAATCACTGTTTAATCGGTGTGGCCGACTGGATTAATGGGAATTCCGCTGGCAATTTTATTATACGGGCCTGTCGGTGACTTATAATTATTTATATCGGCTTTTTCACACTGTTTTATGACTGGGTGTGACATTTTGATGAGGGTTATTATGGTGAATTGGATACTCGTAAAGGGATATCTTAACGAGCATGTACCTGTGAGTATATACCTAGGTTTTTTGATAAGTAAACGCTGTTTTGTATGCCGTTTTGAGCTAGTAATTGTACAAAAGAATAAAAAAATAGGCTAAACTTTACCATTATGGCCCATGGACTTCAGGAGCCTGAACTTAGAATTCCAACACAAGCAACTTTATCCAGCAACCTCCAATCGCAGCTGTGCGGGCTACGCCTGCTACACTGTCGTAGCAAGTAATGTATGCACCAAATCATCCTCGAACATATTTGATTTTTATTTTACAAGCCTTGTATCTAATGGCAATTCCCTTCTACAAAAATTACGAACTTCCATACAACCCACGGGAGGTTAGGGGATGAATACCGTTGGGATAGAAGTGTTCTTGAATGGAGACCGCAAATCGGCGAACGTAGGTACGGTAGGATGCCCCAGGCTAGGTGGAGCGACGATATTCGCAGGGTGGCCGGTAGCACCTGGATGACAGTTGCCGAGAATCGAGCTGAAAGGCGTGCAATTGGAGAAACCTATGATCAGCAATGGAGTGCTGTAGGTTGATGATGAGGGGATATGTTTTCGAAAATCCTACCTCACCTCACTTTTGTTATAAGGTACACTTGTGCAACATCTCAAGCTTTCAGACCCCCTAGGTCTAAAAGCTTGATAATTTAAGCTTACTCTGAGCTGTGTCTGTCAATGAATTTAAGATAATTTAATTGAATTTAAGTATAATTGTCGATGGGTATTTTTTCATTCATTAATATTTACCAATAAATCCAACAGATACTCGTATGTAAGTTCCTGTTTCGACTTATCTGGCAGACAATTTCAACCAGACTGTATTTTTGATTACCTAATTTATCTGTTAGAGCCAATCCGGGAGTTGAAATAATAATTGTCAAGAGATTCTTAAATTCTGCTTTTAGGTGTCCAAATTATAAGACTCCTAGTCCTCTAGACAGAATTTTGGCCATGGTGACCATGAGACCAGCTTTCGGCGCGGGAGATATACGAGTATATAGTGCACAAGAATGTGCGACACATGGGTACTCTCTCTTAGTCCGATGGGACGGCAATCCGACATGACTAGAGCCAGCGGATTAGCGTGCTTCCCGAGGCACATCAAATCATAATACATAATGAATGAAATCAGTTACATTCATACCAATTTCACTAACTATATCAGATTATGCAACATAATTAATGGCCGCATTATGAAGACGAATGGCTCTAATAGCCTCTCAAGATATGAATAGTCTTACGGAGTTTAGTAGGTCAACTATTGAACGTCGAATCAAATGTAAGCAGGCATTAAAAAGTTTTAAAGATATAACTTTATCCGTGTCTTTTATAAAAGGATACTTAAGACCTTTTTCTCCAGAAATATCTACTAGATAAATTAACCAAAATCTATCTAGAATAAGTAAATCAGGCCTTTTGGATCTGTTTGACAGTATACGGTTTTTTTTTCTTTCGGATAAAAAAAGAAACCTGCCAGATACGTTACCTGGAGCTTATAAGGAGACGATAATATCAAGAAAGCATAGCATCTTCCTTTATAGGGTTCCGTAATCAACTAGAAACCCTTGTAGTTTCGCCGTGTCCGTCTGTCCGTCGTCTGTCCGCAGCTTAGCTCAGAGACCTTAGTACTAGAAAGCTATAATTTGGCATGGATATACACAAAGTGGTAAAATAAAATGTACCTCCTGTGCACGTAAAGTGGGGATGTTTTTTTTTCTCGTCTAACTCATGGTGTGGGGTATTCTTGGATAGGTCTTTCATTAAAAAAAATTGCGGGTTTGTGAAAACCATTTTTCGATTAAGGGATCCGTTTGTGAAATATTACGAGTGCTAATTTTTGTTAGAGTCCGGCCCCCTGCCAACTAAATGGTTGCTATTGAATATGTGAAAAAATTCACGGCAGTAGTAGGTATATGTAACGAAATTAAAAGGAAAAGTTTCACAGCTAAGTAGGCTTTACAAGTTTACGAGTAATAGTCGACCAACTTAAATTTGCAGTTGCAATGTATGGGAGAACACGATTTTCAACTACAATGTTAAGTTTGTTCTTGGGATAAATTCATCCAATACGGAATTTTTCATTGTGCGTGGTCGCTGGTCCGTCACGCCTACAACAACCTACTTTTTAATGAGACTCGTTTCTTTAGTGAATGAGACGTGTTTCTTTAGTCATTAAGGGTAGTCAGAAGCCCGAGTCTGACAATCAGTCTTACCAAGGGGTATCGTATTACCCAGTAACTGGGTTGTGGAGGTCAGATAGGTAGTCGCTCCATGTAAAATACTGGTAGCCAGTCTAACCGGATAGACTGGAAGCCGACCCCAACATATTATAGGGAAAAGGCTAGGCAGATGATGACTCAGTGTTTCTTTTAGCCTAAAGATCGTCTGACATGGTTGTTTAGCTAAAATAAGGAAAATTATGAAGAATTCTGTATATCTTAGAAGTAGAAATGCAAGAGCTGATGAAGCCAGTACCGTACTGATAACTGGGTTTGTAAAATAAATTAAGTCTCGCCCGCATGATAGTTGAATCGGAACCATTTCATAGGTTTCAGTGTGCCAAGCAGTATGCAGGTGTAGATTCGAAGCAGTCGATTTTTATTGTAGAAAGTGCTGGTGAAATTGAACAAAACTTTTCAAATTCAAATTCAAATTCAAATTCAAATTTATTTATTTGTACACATAGGTGTAATGTAGTACATGATGGATAATATAAAAATATATCTTGTGTCACTATGTGCTGCCTTGCAAGGCGTACAAATATTGCTTATACAGTAGGTAATGAATGTATAGGTTACTGCTAAATAACAAGTCTTATAAAATTATAGATTACTGCTAAGTAACAGTATTAAATCTCTGGCAATAACATAAACATAGAAAACAGTACAAATTATGGTAACTAAGTAATATTAACTAAACTTATTAACTAAAGTAAGAAACTAGGTAATTAATAAATATGAGAAAATGGTATTACAGATTTTATATTTATTCTAAATATTCATTTATAGTGTAATATGCTTTCTGTATCAGGAACCTATGGAGTGTTTTTTTGAAAGTATCTAAGTCTTTTAAAGCCTTTATTGATTTAGGTAGTTTGTTGAATATTTTTGGTGCCATTCCTAGGAAACTTTTTGAGAATAGGGCGGTTTGATGGGTTTTGGACTTAAGAGCACCTGGATGGCGTTTAGTGGATAGGGTTTCAAATAGGCTATGGTTATTTTTAATAAACATTACAACTTCAAAAATGTATATGGACGGAAGTGTTAATAATTTTAAATTTATAAAAAAGGGTTTGCAACTGTCAGTGCTTTGGATCATGCATACTGCACGAAGACACTTTTTTTGGGCTTTAAAGGCCATTTCCCTATCCGTAGAATTACCCCAAAATATAACGCCGTACCGCAGTGTGGTGGAGACGTATGCATGGTATGCGGTAAGAACGGTGCTGCGATTAGCGACCTTGCTTAAATTGTGTAAAGCATAGCAATATTGATTTAGTTTTTTTACTATGTGATCAATGTGTTCTTTCCATGTCATGTGCTGATCTAACCAAAGCCCTAGAAATTTTGTGTTGTCTACTTTAGTAATCTTATTATTTTCATATGTAATATTTGTAACAACAGAGTTTGTTCGTTGGTTAAAATTCATGATATGGGTTTTTCCAAAATTAATTTTTAGGTTATTATCAGTTAGCCATTGAATAATTATGCCTAAACTATTATTTATTTCATTTTCGTATTTTTCTAAGTTTTTATCTATAAATATTGTAGTACAATCATCGGCAAATAGGGTCATAGGATGTTTTATGGTTCTGGGAATATCGTTTATATAACATAAGAATAATAACGGACCAAGTACACTCCCCTGGGGTACGCCGTAACTTATACATTTTTGTTTCGATAGGTAGGTTATTTCTGTTTTGGTTCTATGGCATAATTTTACTATTTTAGTTATTTGTTTTCTATTAACTAGGTACGACTTAATTAATTCCAGGACATTGCCCCTAATTCCAAGGTTACTTAATTTTATAAGCAGTATTCTGTGATCTACAAAATCGAACGCCTTCGTCATGTCCATAAATAATGCGGTAACTGGGACTTTTTTGTCCATATTCGAAATGATTTCATTTACTAATTCATAGATAGCCATATTAATATTTTTATGCTTTCTAAAGCCGTACTGTTCCTTAGTTAGGATATTGTTTTTCTCTAAGAATGAGTAAAGGCTGTTATAAATAACTTTTTCAATGATTTTAGAAAACACTGGGACGAGTGCAATAGGCCTATAATTTTTCATATGTTGAGGATCATCCTTTTTATGGACAGGTTTTATAACAGATAGTTTTAAGTCATCAGGGAATTTACCGTTATCTATACAAAGGTTAACTATATAACTAAGAACTGGTGAAATTTCAGTAACTACGTTTTTGATTGCATGTGTAACAATATCGTCATAGCCGGAACTATTTGTATTTTTTAGAGCAATAATAATTTTATGTATGTCATGTGGAATAGTGGGCGCTAAGAACATGGAATTGGGGTTGGAATCAATTAATGTCGGTTTATAATCAGTGTTGTTTTTATAATTGTTTATTGGTTGAACTTGATCAATGAAATAGTTATTAAATAATTCAGCAATCTCACTTGGTACTGTAGTACATTTATTATTTTCTGTAAGTATTTTAGCAGGGTTTTCTTTAGGGTAATTTGATTTACTGGAGTTTATTACTCTCCAAGTTGCTTTAACCTTGTTGTCAGCATTATTAATGAAGTAGCTGTTTTGCGTTTTTTGAGTCAATTTAATAATTAGCTTTAGACGTTTAGTGTAGGTGCTAAATATTTTTTTATTAGTTTTATTTGGGTTTCGTCTTAATTGCCATAGCATTTCACGCTTACGCTTACAGCATAGTTTTAGACCTTTAGTTATCCATTTCGGCTTTTTGGAGCATAGATTTTTAATTTTCACTACGGGGAAGCAAAGATCGTAGAATAACTTGAATAAACTATTGAATTCACGGAATGCATTATCTGGGTCTGCACAGTTGTATACATTACTGAAACTAAGGCTTTGAAGAGCATTCTTAAATTTAAGTATATTTTCTTGACAAAAATCTCGATTGAAAGTATACCAATGTGTAATGGTACATGTTTTTTTAACTGGACATCTTATGATTTGAGCTGTATGATCAGAAATCGCCAATTCTAACACCTCGCTAGTGCTGCCTCTTATATTGTGGATTATGTTGTCGATACAGGTACCACTATCTAATCGTGTTGGTTGACGAATACTCAGTTTCATACGGTAGTTATGAAGAAGATTTTCAAGATGGGCAGAAAATTTCGTATTTTTTAAAATATCGATATTAAAGTCTCCACATATCAGGACCTTCTTTTTGTTATTACTACATATCTTCTTAAGTATATCATCAAATTGGTAGAAAAAGGAGTTTAAGGTATCAATTTTGGATTTGGGTGATCTATAAATACATACAACAGTTATATGATGATCAATTAATTCGATAGCACAACATTCTAAAACATTAGGACAGCAGTGTTCTTTTAAATTGAGTATTTTATACTTGTGTTTATTATTTACCAGAATGCATGAACCCCCTCTTCGGTTGTTTCTAGCGTAATGGGTTGCAAGTGTGTAATTTGGAATATGTAAATGGATGTCATCGCCTTCTTTCATATTGTGTTCTGTTACACAAAGCACATCTACCAATTTATTATTATAAGCAAGTTCGTGTAGGTGCAAGCTCAATAGATCCGATTTACTTATCAAGCCATTAACGTTTTGATGTAATACATTTATGTGTTTATACAAGAAAAAAATTACTATTATTTACAATATTCGGGGTAACAATATTATCAGCATTAGGAGATATAATATTATTGATATCTGACAAGTTACTGATATCGGGGTTTGAAATAATGTCAGCATATAAAGGAATATCAAGAGAATTTGTATGAACAATGCATTGAAGGTTTCTAAACATGTTTTTAATCCCATTGTTATTTATCATACCAGTTGTATGCTTTGAAAACATGGTATGGTCATATTTTAGGTCAACTTTTTCGTGATAAATGCAGGTAGAGTTGAGGGGATAAAAACTGTTTTTTAAAGTGTGAACTTCTTTATGCGCACTTTGGGAACAGTGAATGAAACTAAACCGTCGCGCTCGGGTCGGTGACGCTGAATCGGGTATTCTCGGCTCCAGTTGGTTAATTAATGTTGAATCTCGCACACTCTGCTCCAGTCGTATGTTTTCACTTCTATCTTGTGGTCATAAGTACGGACCCTCTTTTTTATGACATAAGATTTAATATTTGTTTACCTAATATTTTGCAAAAAATAATAATATCTTTTTTTTTTTTTAGTTTTGTCTATTAGGTAAGTGCTACAAAAAAGAGACGCATTTTCAATTTTAGAGATTAGTAAATGGTCTTTTTGGTTATCTTTAATAATCTCCTTCATTAAATCCATGTTAACAAACTAAAAAAAAATGTTCTAAAACCTTTCCAATGAAGATGATTTGTGATCTGTGTAATGGTTACCGTGTTTTAAAATAACCAATAATGGAGTGACTTGCAAACAGTAGTTGCATTTTTTAATATTTATGTTAGTATAAGGTCCTTTGTACACGGCATGGTTTCTTTACGGTATATACGGTATAAACTTCGCCGTAAAAAAATGTTTATGTGAACAAGCTTCCACTGTGAATCATACAACACTGACGACCATGCCAACAAACGGTGAATAATCCGTAGCTTTTCACGGCAATAAAAACTTGCCTGTACAGACGCCAGCACATCAAACTACCCCAAACTGTCAAAGTTTCCCAATCAACCTTAAACCTTATGCTGTAGCGATAAAGTTGAAAATCTATTAAAGAAATTTGACAGATTGTAGTAGCTTGATGTGCTGGCGTCTGTACAAAGGGTAAAGGGTGGATGTGTACTCTAAAGGTTGTCTGCAAAATGGAACCTTACATCATGCAGGCTGGTAGATAAATGACTGGTTGCTTTCGATCAGTCAGAGAATTTAGAATTCGTTTCAAAAGCGAATATGTAGCAATGGTTTTTATAAAACAATGAGCCCGTGGCTAAATAATAACAGCCGCACAGGTCGATCGATCAGGTTAAGCTACGCTTGCCGCGGTTGGTCTGTGGATGGGTGACCATCTTTACATATCGAGACCCCTCCGTGCCTCGGAAAGCACGTTAAGCCGTTGGTCCCGGCTGTCATTCGTGGATCTTTGACAGTCGTTACGGGTAGTCAGAAGCTCGAAAGTCTGACAACCAGTCTTACCAAAGGGTATCGTATTACCCAGTAACTGGGTTGTGGAGGTCAGATAGGCAGTCGCTTCATGTAAAATACTGGTATTCAGCTGCATCCGGTTAGACTGAAAGCCGACCCCAACATAGTTGGGAAAAGGCTAGGCAGATGATGATGATGAGGTTTTTATAAAACAATAGTAAAATAATAGGCGCCTAAAAGTGAGCAAGTCCCCTTGAAACAATTTTCCCCATAAATTCAATATTGCTTTTTATTTTCGTATGTAGCGCCTGCACCACATAGGTACAGTCCTCTTTGAAGTAGATTGAAATAAACTGTCTTCTAATTTATCAGTTTCTAGAATCTAGGTCACAGGATATGTCCAACATATTCCTCTGTGGATAGACTGTTAAATAAAATTATGTTTATACATAATGGTCAGAGACAATGTCCCTGCTCGTGTGGAACAAAGGAGAATTGTATTCAGTCTGAGACGATGCGCCAAAGAGCTATCAATTTAACACCGTATTGGCATGTAGGTATATTGTGGTAAAACTATACCGAGATAGTGTTTGAGTATATATAATTATCTTATATACCTACTTCAATGAGCCGTTGCACTTCTCAGTAGTTATTAAAAATTGGAAATCATTTTCTTGAGCACTAAGCCATGCAAGATTTTTATTTAAAGGGGAATAATTACTAGATCTTAGAATATGATTGCGATAAGGCGTGTTTGACAGGGTTTTTTTTTCAGTGCGAAAGATGTTTTATTTACAACTAGCGATTCGCCCTTGCTTCACATACATTTAGATTTCTTTATTATGTTGTAAGTTTTATATTACTGTATTTTCTCTAAACGATGGTGAAGACTGCATCAAAATCCGTTACGCAATTAAGAAGACAAACGCGGTCACACAGAGATACACGAAAAACGACTTTAAATTTTAACATAAAAGATATCTAATGTTTCACAGAATTTCTGAAGAATAATCAGGTTACTAAATTAGTATAAATAAAATAAAACAAATATTCATTCACGCATATCATTTTATTAAGAGTGTTGTAGCTAGGCTCTCTTCTATTTTTTCAATTAATTACACATTAATTGACAATAATATAAATTATCCTTACATTAAGGGTACAAAAATAAAATGTAAAAAATTACAAACTAACTACATACGTAATTACGATACAGGAGAATTTATGTCAATGAAGTAAATACTAAGCAAAGTATGGGAGACAGGTTTTTTATCCGACTGCGCGAAGTAACGGCAGGTTTTTGTTTTTTAGCCAAATATTTTGAAGAATTTTGAATTTATCAATACGCAATTCAAATAATTCTTCCAAATTAGTTTTCGTAGTTACCCTTGACAGTTAATAAAATTTAATTAACGATTAATTTATAAATCAGGGCAGTTAAAAAAAAATGCTTTTAGTGAAAGATTTTTTGCAATGGTTTATGATAATGATTTTAGTGGTACGATTTTATTTTCATTGTGTTACTATTATCGATTTTGCTTTGGGAAAACTTAGTATAAATTTAGATTTCTCTGTCATAAATATGTAATTTAATCAATTAGAAGCATCGATAGTAATGATTAATAAACCTGGGAAATCGGGAAATGTGACTTATCGGTGGATTGGAATCAAAATAATTTTCTAAACATTTTTTGGAAAAATTATTTAAATAATTATTCGGAAAAACGAGTAAAATGTTGTGTTTGAAAAGAGTCAATTTCATAATGTATATTTTTTCTATCTACAACAAACTTCGTAAGTATCTATTCAATAACTCCTATTAGATTACAAAGTCTTTCTGTTTTCTAAGTTTTTTTTTATGTTAACAAACTTTACGAATTATTTTCTATGTATTATACACAATTTTAATTTTATTGGCATTATTTATGAAATAAAGTAAAATAGATAAACATTTTTTATATTATTTACACAAAATGAAAGTGAGTTGCGAGCCATTACAGAACCGAAAAAATCCGATAAAATGAATCACTTATTTTCCTTAACTTTGTTTTAATACACAATGATAACAATGCCAGTAAAATTAATAAAAAAACACTCGAATATCTATGTAAGTAGAGATAGTTCACAAATTCACTAGAAACAGACCAGTTAGTGTTTACATTCTATAAGTTTATTTATACATTGTCTAAATAACTATTAAAATCGCTATCAGTCTGATTTCAACAACAGTAATGCTACACAGTTATTTTTTAATTATTATAATTATGTACAGTTTTATATGGATTTATGTATTTTAATAATTAATTTCGTGTATGGTTAAAGTTACCAAGGTAATTTTTAATCAAAGTTCTGATTAAATGATAATCACATTTATTATTTGATTTATTAAATAAACTGAAATCATATAATTCGTTAAACTCTTTAATAATTGAATGAATAAAACATGTGTAAACTCTTATCCAAAAAATTGGCATTCATTATTAAATCATTTATTAAGCAATTATTAGGTATACCTACCTACTTATTTACAAAATAATATAGGTTGAATACGTGAACTGACCAATTGATGAATGCATTGATGTAGGTATGCTTCATATTTAATTATTTTGGCAAGAAATGGCGTTGCTTTGAAAATATCTTTGGTAATAATACGAAATAATGCTTAGACGACGTAAAATGAATACAGAAATAGGTACCTATTTGCTGAAAATGCGTGATGGTTTTCATGCTTTTAATTGATTAATTAGTTAAATACCACAAATTCATGTATTCAGTTTAGTGTCCTTACTTAATTACAATACATAGGCACATTACGGGATTAAAAAACAACATTTAAATCTATTAACAATTAACTATTTAATCGATGCCTTAGATTACATTAATTATAACTATTTAATTATGCCGTTAAATCGTCTTTGGCGACTATGTTATTATTTTTATTAATAAACCTACAATTTTTATTCATAATATCTACCTATATTTTATTAAATGAATGAATCTGTACAATTTTAATTTCGTGAATATTCATTGTTAATCATAATGACACAAATAATTTAGCATACATTTTTTTTAGTTCTAAACATCAGGAATAAGCACACAAATAGCTATTTTACAAGCCAGAAATACGACATATTTATGTAAAAAGATGGATTTTAATCATTAGAACAGATCAGCAACTTACTAGTTGTATTTAGTTGGTTCGAATCCAGACCTGTGCTTTACTATGTGTATAATATATCTTCATCAACACTACTCTTAAAACGGCGAAGGAAACCGGCATGTTCCGGAACTAAAAAATCGAAGACATCTGACATCTCCGCACTAGGCTTACAGCCCACTCTCTCCCGAAGAGAGGAGGCTGTGTCCCAGCAGTAGGAACATTAGGTATACGCCGCAACTGTTGCTGATCTGTCAATAATGTTTAATGTTCCGTCTTTATGTTACAAATCGAACAATATTCTGAATGATTTTGACCTTTGGTCCTTCGCTACTATGCAAACCCATCCATCTCTAAGAATATCACCGTCGCGATCTTACTCTTTCCCAAAAAACTATAATTATTTTCATACCTTGTTGTTAGCTTAAAATATTTTACATTAATTATTATTTGCACCATTCTATAAAATAACGTGAACGCCTTAAAATGTAATAATTTTTTTTTCGTTTACGATTCGTTTGATGTAATTAACTCCAATGAAAAGTAATCAATACAGAGAGTACTATTTGCTTCCATTTTTCGTCGTAGATTTTAATGAAATGTCATTGATTTTATGCAACTTTACGCACTTAAAGATACGCACACATTTTTTACAATATAATTTTAAATGAAAAGTAATTAAGGCATTACACGTTATCATTAAAAGCCCTATATCCGTTCTCAACTTCAATAACAAAGGCCCAAAGCTTAATACCTAATTCTTTCCCATATTATCCAATAACTAATAATTATTTACAATCCTTAGAATAATTATTTTAAGTACTAATTATAACACGTCCGTATGAAGTAGGTTACTTATAGCTAAACGTTTCATTGTCTTTGGAGTGATTTCACTAAAGTCGGGTTATACACTAAATCGTCTTAGTCACAATACTACTGTCACTCGGGCTTGAGCTGTCATCGAGACGCTGGTTCCGCAGTTCCTGTAACAAAAATAAAAATAATTTTATTTCTAAAACCATTTTAGAGCGAGTTTTCACAGTGTGGATTAGTGTAGCCATGAAGATAATTGGAAGAAAATACAACTACACCAAATAAACTAAATAACTGTCACTCGTGAAAACATCTATCAGTTTTTCAAGACCTACGTTATCTTGAACGAATTTAATAAATTAAAGTAAAAAAGACGGCCCAGATAAAAAACAGACTGAAAACAACTTTAAGAAAAAAGTATGGGTTTTTTTTTTTTCAACAACAAAACAAATTCCTTTGTACATCACTCGCGTATTTCTTTAACTCCTGTTCGCTTCATTGAGCCCTTAAGGCATGACTTTAAGAATACAACGTGTGTGTACGTAGTGTTCATACGATCTTTTTTTTAAGCTGTTCGGGAAAATTGCAGCTAAATTGTAAACAGTGCTCTCAAACAATATGCAATAGAAGGCCATTTACAAGTTTCCAGAAATTACAATACTACAACTACAATAAAACTCTAACATACTTATTCAAGCACTTCTCGATTAAATCCTTTATCACGTTTCCCTATCCAATAACTCCGGCTATGTAATAAGATCTGGCTCCAAAACTACCCATTATTTGTATTCGATCGTGATAGTCTCATTTAGGTTCACCTCTGCCCCTAATAATTCACTAATGTAATTAATATTCACCGCCTATTCATCCTTTGCCGGGTTTAGGTGTTCCATACATGCAGTGAAAGCTCAAAGCAGTATGGGTTCAAGCTACGACCTTTTCACCGAGTAAGCACTGCTCGCAGGCCTGCTACACTGTTGTAATATGTAAAATAATATTGGGAAGCAAAATATAATTTAAACCTTTTCCTCATTTTCTTGCACGAGGAAGAAAATCTTAACGATATTTTCGTTGACAAAAGAATCAATTTACTTGAAGGAAAAAGCGAATTGAAAACAGGGAATTGTGATGAGCTCACACAGGCGACAATTCTTTGTCATTCGTGTATGAAAACGGCACATTATTGGGTTCACAAGGAATTTTACATGCATCATATTTGAATATGTTCGCAGACGTAAAATATACAGTTGCTTTTGGGAATTCCTTTGTGCTTTTTAGATGACTGTGAAATATTATACTGAGAGAGTGTTGGACATTTTTGGTGTTTGAAATAAATTTGGAAAATGAGGGTTGAAGATAATTTTATGCGGCAGTAACACTGGGTTGGTTAGTTTTACCCGGAAAGCAAGAAAAGCGCTTAAAGCTCCAAAAATTGCACAAAAGCAGCTTTTTAACAATCTAGCATTACGTTGTTTGCTTTAGTCCAAAATAACCAGTCTCGTGTTGATTAGAAAGCTTACTTTGTAAGCCATTCATTTATCCACGTTAAAGCATATTTTGAAAGTAGCACATAATTATCAAACTTATTTTGCTTTTTTGCTCGCGTACACCTGATCCGTCATCGGCCCAACTGACATCGTCCGATGACTAGGTGTACGCACTAACGTTCTTTTATATAATTATTTGTGGTACGATCGACCGAGTTCAGCTAACGACGTACTAAAATAGTTTGGATGATACCGGATTAGGTGTATGCCTGGCGTATTAGGTGTTATTGCATCAACGCAATGACAAATCCCTTATCAACTTCCTACGCAGCGGGAGACGAAATTCGTAGTTTCAGCCGAACATATGGGTCATTTCTACTTCCTACGACGGAGTCGCATTACGTCTGCTACGCGTAACGTCCGTTTATGGCCCATTGTATTCTTGAAGGTGATTTTTTGTAGGATCAGTCGCGTTACAGCCGCACTACCTAAAAGTACACTCAGCGCCAAAAGTGCTTGTGATTAGAAAATAAATCACACAGATCAACTTAACATTTTGTGAAGCGTGGTACTAGGCGAGCAGACTTATCAGGATATACTTTTTGTCGCCCGCGCACACGCACATTTTAGGGCCATAAACGGACCTACGGACTCAAAATTAGTTTGGAGCCTGACCTAAAAATGAATGGCTACTCCTACTCCCAATGCGTTTTTGCCCGTCCGAAAAAAATAATTATTCGGGTGTAAGTTTCACTTCGAAGTTTCGAATCACTTTCGACGGGCCCGTATCTTTTTTGGCGGACTTAAATCATCATGCATTATAATCAATATCTTACCCTGGACGTCACAAGCCTCTGCACGACAATCTCGAGCCGGTCACCAGCGGACGCGATCAGAGGTACAGTGAGGCAGCAGTCGTAGTCTACCGTCCTTGTTCCATTCACCTGATTACAATAAAACAAATGAGAAACAGGCAAAAACGTTCATAAGTGATCATACGCACGAGCGATACGCATCGACGACAGAGGCAACTGCAGTCATCGTCACACGCGTCTGCGGCTGCGGTCGACAAAACACGTGAATGAAAGAAAGTAAACATAATGAGTAAGATGATTTATTTTGCAGATGGAACGTGTGGAAGAAAAACAATGAAGCCCCCAAAAATGATGTTATGGAAATGTAATATATTCTTACAAACTGACGTTCATTCTTAATGTTATTAAAATAAAGTTCAAATTCCAAAGAATACGTTTGCTTGACTACACTGTCATTTATGGGCCTCACCGCTGTTTTCCACCGCACGTTCTATTTGGAAAATCATCTATCAATGTAGAATGACGAAATCTGAGAAAGAAGTAACTTCGTTCAGTGTTTGATGCTGATGTTAATTTTGCAGTTTTTGAATAAAAAATAAACAAGTGTGCAATCAAGTATACCTACTGTGTTTGTAAAAGTGATCTATACATATCAATAAAATGGAAGTGTCTGTTTGTTATGTCAAAATAACAGCTTTTTACTAAATGCACATTAAATGGAATTACAAAAAAAAAAAATGTCGGTCTGTTTATTTGCTCCCGCTAATCTCTGAAACGGATAGACCGATTTTGACGGGACTTTCACCGGCAGATAACTGATGTTATAAGAAGTAACTTAGGCTACTTTTATTTTTTTTATATTTTAGTTTTTATTTAGTTTTAGTTAAGTTAGGATTTAAATTTGTTATTTTTATTAATTACCCATACATAAATTATGTAAATAAAAAAATCCAACTATTAAATAATTATTAAAGAGACAAATTATTGTTTTCAGACATCCACGAGAACGAATTCGGGCACAGCTAGATTTAGAATTACAAAAAAACACTCTCAGTTTTTAAAGATTGATTGTTATATCTTGATAGAAATAAGCATAAATAATGTTACAAAGTTAATGAAGATAATATTGAAAGGTTTAAGAGGGCTTTAAAAAACAAAGACTTAATAACTTCGTTTGTAAATAACGAGAGGTCAAAAGTAGGGCACAATATTAAGTACACCTGTACGACGTTCGGCTTTATAAACATATTGAAGTTTTGTATTCAAAACTGATTTTAGAATTTTCTTTTTGGAATAATTGTAAATCAACAAAGTTCTATTTAAGCCTATAGTCTCTAAGAATGGTCTATTTAAGTCTATTTAGTGGAATATCTAGTCGATATTTTTTTATTTTAAGATTGAATAAACAACTTAAGTTTACAAGCTTTTATTTGCTATAATTACAGGTATATTTTAATTTTATTTACAATCCATACTAATATTATAATTGCGAAAGTGTGTCTGTCTGTCACGCTTAAACAGCTAAACCGATTTAGATGAAATTTGGTACAGAGATTGTTTGAGTACCGGGAAAGGACATAGGATAGTTTTTATCCCGATATTCCCACGGGATCGAAATGTATGAGGGTGAAACCGCGGGGCGCTGCTAGTTGGTAATAAAATAATACAATATGTTGGTAAACAGATTTCCCATATCAATAAATTAAAATTACAGTTTCCATCTTTTGATCTACTTTCAAATCAAAACTCCTTTTGGGGTTTAGTAATTTCCAGTAAGTAATTATTATTAACCAGTAGGTACAAACCTGCAAAATCCTATCATATGGCCTCAACAACCCAACAATATCAGCGGGTCCTCCCTTCCGAATTCGATTGATATATACTCCTCGCTCATATAGCCCATCGGACACTGAGAAACCGTAGTCATCATATATAGCATCTTTGTACAAGATCACGTGGTGCACGGAGCCTCTGGCAGGAGATACTGCTTCGGTACTGTAGAGGCCTGTGGAGATATAATTAATCGTTTTAAGATCAATCCTGTATACAAGGTGTAATTGAGAGCCTGAGAAAGGGTCATCAGGGTCAGCATTATGAGCAATTTTTACTATGACACCAACCCAGAAATAGCGAAAAAACAATCAGCTGCTCCATACATTTTGTATTCACTTAGATCAGCAATGGACGGAGCGGTTGATCGTGTTTCTTTTTAGGTTGAAGGTAAGCTTAAGTCAATTATCTTGTTTAGGGATATACATTTTTAAATGCCAGTTGATGACTGTACTGTTAAAAATATGTAATTATGCATGAGAGAATGCCTAAGGCATTTGTACCTTCTTTGAGTGCGAAAAGTTTAAATAAATAAATAAATTTAAAAAGCAAATACGCATGTTTCGCCGTCATTATTCTAGAAGCAGATTGAAGGACAGGTTAAATTAACAGTAGTTTTAGGACCAATTATACTATGTTAATGAGTAAACTAAATACCTGGAAACTGGAAAGCCTTATTGCAAAATAAATAGAACCGCGGGTGTTGTAATATTATACAGAATGTATTTACCTGGGACTTCATTTTCATAAATTGGACTCGTCGAAAATTGAAAACTGGTTCCAGGAACCCCTGGCTTCATTGGCGATTTCTGTGGCGTTGTTACCGTATATATTCCATTATTTAAAAAATCACTATCCCAATTTGGTCTTCTTGTTTTCGGTGATACAATTCCATATGGGCCCATTTGGACGTAATCACATTTGCAGGAAGACCTGTCCATATTGTGCAATTGACAATCCTTCATGTTTGATGTCAGAATTTCAATTTGCTGAACATCATCCTCTCTGGTGATATTCTGTTTATTTTTAAGAGTATTTTCCGGAATGATACATGTGTTTTCGTAGTGAAAAGTCTTCAGGGAGTTGTTTAGGGAATAGTTCGGTAATGGCAAGTCGTTGATGCTGTATGGTGCTGCTGAATTGAAGTTTGATGCCATGAGTTTGTCTTCATCGGTAGGTGAGTAAGGCTGCTTGTCCATCATTCTTGTCTTATCTGGTACTGCGTATTCTATTACTTCGGAATTACCTATAACATAAACTGTATCCTTTATGAATGTGGCAGTGTCTTCGCACGTATTTGAAAAAATCAAAATCAAACTTATATAATAGTATTTTAATAAAAAAAAGAATTGTTTTTCTCAATCAAAGCACCTGCTATCTAATCTCTTCACCATCCTCAGTTAACTGGTAGAGAATACCTAAGGCATTAAGTCGCTTTGAATCTTTTTTGTGTGTGAAAAGTTTAAATAGATAAATTATAAATTAACTTTCACGCAGTGTGTAAGTTAAAATTAGGGAAACATTCCTCTTCTTAAAAAAAAATACTTATACCCAGAGAAGCGTCAACAATGAATAATAACATATCAACATAATTATGTACGTTTAATATAAAGTGTCTTACCGCAGTTAGCACTGGTCCTGACTGGCGTGTTCTGATCCCACGACTCAACGGCGCTGTCATTCGATAAGCCCGGGCTTGACGTGGAATGACTCGAGTCTCTCGCACTGGATTCTGCACTCTCGAGTGATCCTAGAGGAGGAAAGATTTATTAATTTAATTATGTATGATTTAAACAGACATGACTCATACAGTGTTTATCTTCTTCTATCTTCTATACTTATAATAAATCTGTAGAGAGGTCAATTCTGTACATGATATATATTTTCAAAATAACTATCAGGGGGTAATTAGTGATCGATACTGATGCCAAAAAAACAATCAGTAAAATTTTGGTCTGTCTGTCTGTCTGTCTGTCTGTCTGTCTGTCTGTCTGTCTGTCTCTATGTTCCTTATAGAAACAAAAACTACTAGTCGGATTTTAACGAAACTTGGTACAATTATTCTTCATACTCCTGGGGAGGTTATAGTATACTTTTTATCACGCTAGAATGAATAGGAGCAGAGCAGTGAAAGGAAGAAGGAGTGTTGGGAAAACGGGAGAAGTTGCTCAATTTTTTAAGCTTTCGTCGCGTGTGCAGCCTTAATGGTTAAAGCTACATAGAAATCATTTACGACGGAAATGTTCTACATAAAATTATCAAAAAAATATCCCACAACAGCATATGTCTATCTTTTATGGTTGACTCACAATAACACGTGTAAGTCTCGATAGCTTAGCAGTTCGGAGCTTTCTGATTATAATTTGTTTACTCTTACGTTTATAATACTCTCACTCATCCCTAATTAAAAGAAGTTAATATTATTACCTATTCAATAAAAAAAGAATCATAGTAATCGGTGTAGAAACACCAAACTTATACATGAAATACGCTAATAAGCCATCGCGCCGTCGCGCGTGAATACTGAATCATGCCATAAGGATTATTTTTGTGTAACGGTTGCCGCGCTCGACGCGGGTCGTGGCGGTAGGGTATGATAAAAAGGTCCGGGCAACCTTAGCGAGTTGCAACTGCGAGTGGTCAAGTAAAAAAAAAAAGCGCGAGCTTCATTCAATATTTGGCTGTTGATGCGTTCAGACCGTTCGACCTTATTGACAGACAATAATTGATATTAACAAACCGTGCTTATCAGAGCGACTTTTAGTCTTTAAATAGTTTATTTGAATTTCTTTTGTTGTTATTTTATAAAATAGGTATTAGTTGTTTTGGTAGTGTTTAAATATTCGTACATTGAAAATATCAAAAAAATAAATGGCAGGGGTTGTTACGAGACCGACACCGGACCCAAAAATGTGATTAAAAATTTTTTTGTCTGTCTGTCTGTCTGTCTGTTTGTTCAGGCATCACGCAAAACGTACCGGTCCGATTACGATGAAACTTGGTATAATTATTCTTTAATATCCTGGGCACCACACTTGGTACTTTTTATCCCGGAAAAGTATATACAATAAAAAACAAACTTAATTTTGCGGTTCGATCTCTAGACCCGATTACTGTACCAACCGCAAATAATAAGTTTGTCGTAGGTTACGTCACCCGCACTGTAAATGTAGTGCTGAAGGTTGAATTTGGCTTACACTTTTTGAACTTTGATTTGAACGGACGTATCGAGTGGCGAGCGTTCGTTCTTATTAGCATTCTATAAATTGTATGTTTTAACTGATACTTGCAATTCTAAACCGTGCTTTTCAGTGCGACCTTTTTATTCCTTTTAGTTTTTACTAAGTACAGTTTAAGGTAGAGTTATTTAGGTTTATTTTTATAAGTCGTAGGTATAGATTTTAATTTTAAAGTATGGGTAGTATATTTGATAGTGTACGTAGTGACCGTAGGTTATTTTATAAATCTGTTAGGTAGGATTAGTCATTCGTATAGATATTAGTTTTTAGGGATTTTGTTTATTTATTGAGTTTAGATTAGTTATCATCAGAAATAGGTTTATTTAGGTATTTTATTTTCTGTTATTGAGTTTTTTTTTTAAATTAGGTAGGTACTTAGGTTTACTTTTATAATCTAATATAAAATTCAAAGTCCTGTGATCCTGTCTGACTGATTATATCAATGCACAGCCTAAACCGCTGGTCATGTAAAGACATTTTTGGAGAGTGTGTTCTTTGTGAAGTGTATCCACTAAGAAAGGGTTTTTCGAAATTCCACTCAAAAGAAGGTGAATGGGGGGAGGGTGAAATTTCACGCAGACGAAGTCGCGGGCAGAAGCTAGTGTTTTAAATAAAATAAAAAACGCAAGAAGGATGATTTGATTTGCGTTTTTCATTTGGTAGATACAAGTTTTGCGTAGAAATACTTGCATGAAAACGGCCATGCCAGTAAGTTGCAATTCGATGGCAATCGAGAAGATACTTATGTAGGTGTATTATCTGGATGCAAATCACAAATTAACAAGGATCAGAGTATTATAATAATTGGAATTTACCTGAAACTTTTCTACACAGTTGCAGCTGTACTCTCAGACCACTCTGTTGCAACAATTTGATCGCTTCGGACAAGGGTTTGTTGAGCACACTTTCACCATTTATAGTTAGCAGTTCATCACCTATAGCTAGTTTACCACATTTTTCAGCAACACCGCCTGTAATTATATCATCAAATTAAATTCCTTGATTAATTATTTTAAATTTAATAATTTGATAAAAATACCTTTTTATTTTCTTTTACATCTTAATAATTAAAAATTACCATACCTTCAACAAGTCCACTCAACAGAATAGGCTGCGTAACATCTTCACTCCCAGCTATAGTCAAGCCTAGCGGTCCAGTTTCCTGCTTGATTAGCTCAACAGTAAACACAGCGGTATTGCCATTGTCATTGCTTCCATGACTCCTTTCACTCTCTTTAGCACTATTGTTAGGACTATCCGTATGATGACCAGAATCTTCTCCACTATGTACTACGGCTTTGGTTTCTATATTGCTAAAGCTTTGGAGAGTCAGTTTGGCGTTATGCTTGTGTATGTTGGACCAGTCTTCTGTTAGGTCTCGTTTACGGATTTTTAGGGTTATAATGTCTTCTGGTGAGTTTTGGAGGATATTGAATGCTGTATCCTGTAATAAAGGGTAGATATTAGGAAAGTTGTATAAATCCTTGCTTGCGGGATTGTCCGAAAGGGTTACCGCTACCCCGGAACATAAAGGGCTAAGGAAGGAACACGGATGGGTTTTAGTTAGTAAGAGTCTGACACTCCCTTCCGCTCCACCCAGAGCGGGAGGGTTCATTTGATGATTATCGAACCTAAAAAAAAAAGGCCCCTTGTACACACAACGTTTTTCGTGCCTTGAAAAACTACGGTTTATTCGCAATGTGTAGACACTGTCGTCAGTATTGTATCGATCACAATGGAAGCTTGTTGACGGACACGTTTTTTTCTACGGTGCGGTTTATACACCACACCGTAAAGGAAACGCGTTCAGTGTACAAAAGCTTTAATAGGTACGGCAAATGGCAATCATATTTGTATTTTGATATTGCGGTTCGATTAGTGATTGACTATCTAGTTAACCTCATCAACTTAGTTAAGTGTGCGTATATTGGAAGGTATTTAGAACAATAGGACAGATTTGACGTAGTGATCTTCGATTGTAAACGAAGTCTGCCTATAAAAGTTCAATCAAATATATCCAATATTTAGGCACTATAGCTAGTCAAAGATTGGCATAACCCATAGTGGTCCCATCATTACTATTCATGTAGTTTGTTTGAAAAAAAAAAACTTTTTTATTTGGATAGGTATTAGGATTCATTTGATATTACCAAAATACTCTTATGCATTTATATTACCAGGGTTTTAATTTAATGTCGTATTGTTGACCCCACCATTTCAGACCCCTTACAAAATTATGGAGGTCTCTGAAATTATTTGTACAATAACTTGTTCTTCCATAATTATCTACATTTAGGTATTAATTATATACTTTGAGTTAACATTCCATGTACTGAAAATGTTGGTGTGTGCTTAGATCTCACTGTGATCAACGTAATTAATGCAAAAGTTGTTAATTAATTTATCTTGGCATGTTTCTGCGACGGTAAAATGAATAGATGACAGAATTTCAAATTAATTCACGTTGTACGAGGAAAATAAGAGCTTTTTAGATAAAATCAAATTACAGCCACTATCTATCATTATTTTTTACGTAAAATACACAACAGCATAATTAGATGAAACGTCATGTTGGTATAACTATAATATAAAGGTAATAAATTATTACTAAAAAAGTTTAATAAACAACATAATAGGATCACGCCTGTACTCCATGAAGGCAAGTTTAATAAAATCATTGAAAAACAATACTAATAATTACCAAAGACAGATTGTGCAGTGGCTGTCCATTGATGGCAAGAAGTTGGTCTCCGGGTGCTAAAGCTCCACTCCGATGAGCCACGGAGCCTGGTTTGATATCCGATATCACCATAGGTTCTTCGTTGCTCAGCAACTTTTGTTTGCACCCTGCGAAAACAAGTACTGGTTTAGCAGAAGTTCTAAAGAGACTAGACAAACGAGCCTTTTCTCCTGCAAACCATGAGTAGCTTAAAAGTTCACCATGTATGATAGGGGTGATTAGTTGGGCATGTTAGTATATGTATAGAATAGGCGCTCAGCCTGCATGTTTGCCTAGTACGTTATGTTCAGTAAGCGAACGTATTTACAGTCCAACGTACCATGACATGCCTTATGCACGTCTGTTTGGCTAACGCAGCCTGGCTGTGCTGCCATGTTGCTTAGCGTGGTATCTGTCAAAAAGACTATCATGTACCTATCTTAAAAACACTCATGCACAACCTAATTTTCTAAACAGCTTTAAGATTCTAACATATAACACACTTTTAAACACAGTCCAAGGTTTTATATAGAAATTGCTAATTCATTGCTCCATCATTGTTTTGAAAAAAAAAATCTGCTCAAAAACGTAGATAACATAATGAATGTGGCTGAACTGCCAAAATGAAATAAAGACATTGCGAGCAATTGTCAATTTATATGTAGATATTACGCAATTACCCCGCAAGTAGCATGCATGAAAGTAATCGTGAAAGAATTGAACATCTCAGAGTGTGAAAAGTCAATGGACTGTCTATTAAAAAAGTTGGGCGAACGTCAAAGAAAGAATAGAAAATAATGAAGATGGATAAAACCAAGACAAATGAAATATGATGGACTACAAAACTATAAACCTGTAATTGTAACGCCTAAGCCAGCAGTTGTTTTAGCTAGTTTCACGTTAAAAACTCCACTGGAAGCTTCGATGGTGTTCGGCATACTGAATTCGACGTTCAGGGTCAAGTACTTAGGGTTGTGCGAATCGTTTCTTCGTTGCAGGATCTCGTTGGCAACATCCACTGTCAAATTCTCATGACCGTTGATTGACATTACTCTGTCTCGGATTTGAAGGCAGCCCGATCTGGAAAGGAGATCCGGTGTTGATTTTTTGTTGATTTTAGAACATCTGTCATTGTAAATCTAAATAACAATAATATAAATTTTTCCTCATTTTTAACCGAGTTCAAAAAAAGGAGGAGGTTCTCAATTCGACGGTATTTTTTTTTTGTGTGTTTGTTACGCGATTGCTCCGCCAATTGTAGACCGATTTTCAAAATTCTATTTTTTGTTTGAAAAGGTATACTCTCAAAGTGGTCCCACTGTCAGCAAGTTGGAATCTGATGAGAGGATCCCATGGAAATCGAGGGAAACCCTCAAATTTTATTGGCAAACCTATAGCGATTTGGATATTTTTTAGAGTAACTTGAGCATTTGCTCTCGGAAATCATCATTTGGTAAAGTTTGCTTATGTTCATCATAAGCAAACTTTACCACAGACGGCCATCGGAACTAATCAATGATAAATTTTTTAATATGGTTTTTTAATTTACTTTAATATGGTTGCTAAGCAATTTATGCTCGTTACAATGCATGTGGTGTGGTGGTGGAGTGGAGTTCTCCAGGTTCTTACCAGGAGAACTCCTCAACAATTAACGTCCCAGCATCGGGAAAAGCAATATTTTGTAAAAGGTGATGAGCAGTTGACGTTAGACTATTGTAACTTAGATAAATTACAAACTCTCTCACTAAAAAGTGAAAAAATAAAAAAAAATTACAAAAAAAAACAACCGACTTCCAAAAAAACTACAAAGTGATAAATAACTTTTATTTCGGAAGTCGGTGTCAATAAATGAAAATGCAGAACCAACGACACCGACTTCCGAAATAAGTTATTTATCACTTCGTAGTTTTTTTTTGGAAGTCGGTTGTTTTTTCTTTTTAAAGTTTTTTTAATAGGACGGGTTATCCATGCTAATACTTTACTTTGTAATCGTATAAAAATTATTGTAGTAAAACTCAAGAGAGCTAGGCACGTATCACAATGTACTCGTATATATTTGTGGAGCAACAGAATTGTTATTGTAAAATTAGTTTGCCTGTGATAAGTGATTCTATTCAATCTCAGACAAGGCATTCGATTGTTGACCTACAAGACAGTCTTGAAACACAAAAGGAACCATTTTGTATACATAATCTATCACTTGTTTGTCCACGATTACGAGTCCTCCTTCAAAGACGAAGTTAAATAGACTTAAAAAAACAAACCACTTACCTGTACGCGGGTGATTGCGAAGCGACGTGGGATATCACCAGCATTGCATTCTCCTCGTGGACAGCCAGACCAGAACTCTGACCAGGTGGAACTTCTAGCTGTATGTTGAGAGACTCTGTTCTGCACACACCCATGCTCATATAGTTTTGTTGACTATCTGTTGGAGAATAACGAAAGATATTCGTTGGTCTGTGTAAAGAATGAATTTGTATTATTGTACAGTAACCGTGTCCGACCTTACATAACGAGTTCTAACTTTAGTCCAAGGATAAACAGGCTCAACGGTTTAAACCTGAGAGGCAATTCTCGTAATTTTAAGAACGTTCACAGTCTGATCTCAGTCTCAAAGTGTCAAAAATACCTCTAATTTCCCCACTTTTTTGACATTTGTTTGAGATATGAGATTTCGATTAGATTTTGAACGTTTTTTATTTCGAGAATTGGCCGTCAGATCTATAGGTAAACGACCATTAAGGTTTGGCAGAAAAATTTAAGTGGTTGTTTGAGTTATATATTACGTATTAGTAGTATTTGACTCCTATTTTGATAGTAATGGCCCAAAGTAGATATATCATTATAAAAGGCCAACGGCAATTCCCTATGGGCAAATATATGTATAGGAATAGTGAAATCGTAACACAGAAATATTGCTTGGCCACAGAAATAGTTACAGGACTACTCCGGACAAATTAAATTCTTTCTCTAAAAATATTTTACACATATAGCTCAAAATTGAACGTTGCAAAAATATTTATTTAACAGTTCTTGATACATTCCGGACAAATTCTTTCCTTAAAGTGTGTTGCAGATAAAGCTCAAAATTGTACGTTTTGCACCATGATACAAAAACCACGAGTGGCCTGCATTAAAATCCACGGTATTTAGCGACACTACGTCAGCTCCTAACTGGGCTATTACGAGCTCCGTCCAATTAACATAATGTTTTAGACCAACTAGCGAGGGACGCGGAACAAACTAGAAGTTGCACGTCCTAAACAAATATGTGAGAAAGATATACCATACTCTGTTTTTCGGGTTCCGCACTCAAACTTTTCGCTGTATCGTTATTCGTCTGTCTGTCTATGTGCTGTATCTAGTTAATTGTAACAGGTAGTCGATTGACGGAATAAGTGCTTTCTTAATACAAAGATGTCACAATTGCCTTCATGGAAAATTATAAAAAGAAGGTAAACTATACTCCGCCACCGAGCCCAGCCTAGAATGAGGTGGCGAGAAGACACGTACCGCAAAGGCTTGTACGAGGCGTCCCAGGAAAAGAATACCAAAAGAATTTTCGGAAAGCTTTAGCTGAGAAGTGAGGTATAGTCGGCTAATAAAAAAAAACTATAATATTTCTCATGGTACGGAACCCTTGATGCGCCACTTTGACTCGCGCTTTGCCGGTTTTTCTGGAGCAAATAATTACTACGCCTATCCTTTTCCCTTTGTTTGAGGAAAGTTCGCCTGATTTTGTTTACGACGACTCTGTTTGGGTTCCGGTACTAATAGAGCCAGGAGATGCGGTTTCATTAACTTTGAGGACGGATTTTTGGTTAGAGTGAGTTTGTAATTAATTGAAGTGCTGTTTTTGGTTTTTAAACAAGCGTTTTTAGTTGAATAATTGGTGATTAATTGAATAAAATAATGATGTTGTTTTTATTGGAGTGGTTTTTATAATAATTTGTATCTTTAGGGACACGAACTTTGGGCAGATATTGTTTTTTTTTTGTATAGAAGAGTCTTTTGCCAGCAAAACAGCTCGCGTAGCATGACAAACTAAAGACAACATGAATATTTGTAGAAAGATTTATTTCTACTCAGACTACTACTAATTCTAAAAAGATCTCTAGTGCAATGTCAATAATGAAGAAAAAAATGTATTTTTATAGAAAGTAATAATTCTGTCTACTCTTGATAGAATAAAGATACAGGGTCATGCTATTGGTGCTGGATAATAGATAACTGAAGACAGTACTACCTACATTATAAATATAAGTGGCTAACGTCGAATTTTGTTACATTTATCAGAAAGTAAAACAAAATTAAGCATCACGATCACTTCAAATAATTAAACAAAAGATCGGATGTTGGGTACGTATTACCCAGTAACTGGGTTGTGGAAGTCAGAAAGGTAGTCGCTCCCTGTAAAATACTGGTATTCAGCTGCATTCGGTTAGACTGGAATCCGCCCCCAATATAGTTGGGAAAAGGCTAGGCAGATGATGATGATCGGATGTTTGGTACGTGAAGATTCTCTCGATTAATAAAAATACAGTAAGCGAATAAAGAGGGCCGACCCAGTTCCGATACATTTGAGTTCAAGTACGGATGATTTACTTCTATTAATTTATTAAGCTTGTTAAATACGATTCCTTAAAGTGGTCTTGAGAGAATGTTTCAATTAGATTGAACTATTTTAAGATAGGGCTGATTTTTCGATTGTCGGATATCTTTGATCAAGATAATAAACATTTAAGAAATAAATATTATGTATAATAATATAAAGAGCGGCGTACATGGAAGCGCAAATTAAAACCATGAATTCAGTTAACCATGAAATAAGTTTCTAGACTAGTGTCCCAATTTTTGTCAATTATTAAAAGAGAAATAACAAAGCTATTTCATAGAAAAGTGCAATACACAAGAGTGGTCAAAATGTATGACAGAGATATTTATTTTTAATAACCGACGATTAAAATTGTAACTTATAAATGGTGGTTCTTCAGAATCATAAACTGAATCCCTGGTAACAGGTTGTGTCAATATCCCTGCGGTTACAAATATTTTCTTCACCAAAGCTGTTAAACTCTCGTTTTTATCCCTCAGATAAAAGTTAACTATTGAAATCCTCTTACTGATAATTTTTTTTTTTTAAAGTAGTTCCAAGCAAGCTAATGTCATTCATTATAATCTTATGAACAATAATGTCGTGATATGACTATTTCTCAATTTCTCAGTCCTTCCAAAGTCAATCTGTTTCATTTACGTAATTGCAATTAACCTCATTCAGTTTCATCTGTTCTTATTTTTATTTGTTTTAACAAGGAAACTAAGGTTCGGCGTTTATTTGCCTAAAGATGTTAAAAACAATGGCCGCTCCATTGACATATATATTTCTTTTGAAATCATTGGGCTGCTCGAAATGGTTTAGAGATTTTATGATTTTTAGTTATGGCACTATCGATGTTACGATTTTTTAAAATTGTTTCGTTAATATTTTTATAATGAGTATCTTTCAAATAAAAAGCAATTTTTATTCCAATTCAAATGAAATATGTACATAGGTTGAGCTGTAAAAACGAATAGGCTATAGGTCTTTTCATAAGCTAACTACACAACCTATCTAGATACCTATTTCAACAAAACATAAATTCTCGCCTTCATCAAGCGCCATTTTGCTCAAAGTATCATATCATCTATCGCAACTTCAGTTCGCAACTCCTGATCGATCTTGCTCATAATGATAATACAATCGATTCTCCATCCAATATCTTACCATAATCGTCTTGTAAACCTAGTTTGGGCATCGAGCTCTGCCTGTAGTTTCTCTGGCGATGTTTCTTGGCGTTCAGCGTCGATGTGCCCGATATTGAATTTTCTGGAACAAAGTGTGAGCTTATAACGATGGTATTTACTGAAAACATTTTTATACGTAGTCGTGTCATTAGATTCTTTTTTGTTTTGTAGTTTTCAGTTTTATTTTGTTTGGTTTTAGAGTGAATTTTAAAGGGTAGTTTACTCTTCTTGTCTCTTTTTCATGGATTTATTTAAGGAAGGCCTTTAAAGATCTAAATACGAGTATAACTGAGCGTCGTAATCTTTAGACTTTGGATGAAAAAGTGATGATATATCTGATTTAAATCGATGTGCATCTATAAGATATAAAGGGGTCGTGACTTAATCACAGACTCGCACGAGTCGATCGATCAGGTTAAGCTACGCTTGCCGCTGTCGATCCGTGGATGGGTCTCGGTATGTGACCTCTGTGCCTCTAAAAGCACGTTAAGCCGATGGTCCTGGCTGTCATTCGTGGATCTTTGAATGTCGTTACGGGTCGTCAGAAGCCCGAAAGACAGACAACCAGTCTTACCAAGAGTATCGTGTTACCTAGTAACTGGGTTGTGGAGGTCAAATAGGCAATCGCTCCAAAAATATTTGGAAAAAGGCTAGGCAGATGATGACGTATGCATTTAAATCATATTACTTTTTTAAGAAACTTAATATTAACACACCATTTTTGAAGATAGGAAATAAAACGAACGTTCACAATAGCTATGCATAGGTACTTCAAAATTCTAACAAGTTATAAAAAAAATAGGTCGAAGAACATACAATAACAGACGGCCTATTATGGGACCATCTCAAATGGATGTTTGTGGCCCTTGGGGGCCTGTTTGTCTTATTAGTTACACAGCCGTATAAGATTTGTGGTGAAACTCGCATTATAAGTTGTTATTACATATTTTCATAACTTATGCTACATTTTCAACAAATATTCAGTCAACAATCAGCTCAGCGTATCCATTGCTGGATATTGGCATCTCCCGGACTGCACCACAACACTCTGTTCTCCACCTCCCGCATCCAGTCTGTCTCAGTCAGGTTTTTGAGGTCGACGGTCCATCTAGCTGGGGGCGTCCCACACTTCGCTTGCCGATACGCGGCCTCCACTCCAGGACTCGTCTGCTCCACCGGCCATCGGTCCTACGACAGACGTGGCCAGCCCAATGCCACTTCAGTTTGCTTACTCTGCAAGCTATGTCGGTAACTCCGGTTCTTTTCCGGATAATTTCATTCCAGATTTTATTCCTTCTAAGGAACTCCGAGCATAGCCCGCAACAAATAGATATTATTATCATAATTTCCATATTATCATAGTAGTACTTGCTCAGAAACTCCCATCAGAACTTTTTAATTTTGACAGCCCGTGCATTAAGCAGATGCATCGATGTCCCAACTTCAAAAATACGTAATAACTCAACCGGCTCAAAGAGGACTTGACGGTACACTCTAAACTGAAGTTTAAACTTGAATTAATGTACCTGCTCTGTACATTAGTGGAAGCACATTACAGACATCAGAACTTAAGCCTTTTGAATTATACGAGCCAAGTTTGATGTTCATATATTCGTTCTTGTTAGTGGCGGTTCAAGCCATGAGAGGAAATCTAAAGGATGTATGTCCAGAGTTCAAAAGTTTTGAGATACTTATTGAAACCTTTTCCGTAGACTATGAAAATATTTGTGCAGGGATTTCAATTGCCTTTTCTGGGTGTAAGTTTTCTTGAGCTGGAAGTTGGTATTTTAGTTGCTGCGAAATTGGTCAGGCTAATCTTAAAAACACACAGGAAGTTTTAATGGCAGCATCTTTCATTCTTATCGGCAGGTTGTTCATGTGTTATTTTGAAGTAAGAAATCAAATCAAAAGTCATTTATTCAACGTTTTAATTACATTATGATAGTCTTCCAAAACGCCCGCCCTTTACCACTTCCTAGTGTTTAAGCTGGGAAGAAGTAGCGCAACAAGCTCCTCAGCAGCACAGTAAGAGGCAAACCATTAATATAGCGAGCAGATATGAAGAAACCCCTAATGCATGAAATTATTTCATAAAAACGATGGGGCTTGGCAAGCTCAGTGATAAAAAAAGCAATGATTTGGATATCCCATCGTGTGATTCAAAAGTCCTAAAAGCCTTTCACACACATACCTAAGGCAACTATTGTATACTAACACATATCCCCAATATACTCAAGCCTAGGAACAAGCTTCTGACTTGGAGAACGCTAGTTACCAAGTTCGGTCATTCGGCAAGTTGCCTCGGGCTCGCGAAGAATTAACTCAGTAATTATTATACCTCCGGAATTGCTTACGAAAGGTGCTATTGCACAAATTCTAGGAGCAGAGAAAAGGTATTAAAGTTTCTTCAGGGTATTCCGCCTCGAGTGTTTTGTGAATAATTTTCGACACCCGTCGTTGTTGCCGTCATGAATATCCATTTTTGAAGGTCTGGCATTAAAATTATTGTAAATGGTCGCGAATTTCACGAGACGTACGAAAACGAGACGAGACGAAAAAAAGACATGGACCAAAGAGCCGTACGAATGCAATTAATTCGTTTTTCATCCCTTTATTTCCTGTGTAATCGTGCAGGAACGCAACAAGAGGATGTTATAATGAAATTATGAACTGGGTCAGCAAATGGGATAAACGACTTTAGAACAATTTTGTATTAACTTCCAACCAAATTGCGTCAGGAAGTATCACAAGATTATTTAAATACCTAACCCGTTACATAAAGGCTATTTAGAACGTTAATGTTACCTATATGTTATGAGATATGCTTTGATGAATATTTGTATCACCTATTGTCTCACCAAAGTTTATACCAACACCACCAATTCCCTCTTGAATCATCATCATTAGCCTACAGCAGTCCACTGCTGGACATTATCTTCTCCAATCGCATGCCATACATCTTGATACTCGGCAACCCTCTTCCAGCTGTTACCCACGAAGATTGTTTGAAGAACACGTCTACCCCAACGGTCATCGATATAACCACGGAGTAAAAATATAACGACTAATATTGCCAGTTCGGCTTATTTTATGAGTTATATCGACAACTTTGGGCCTCCCTCTTCAACGCCCATACTCTTTAATCATCGATCTTTATCGTAACTTTTTGTTAAACATTGGATTGATAATGCTCACCTCTAGTAAACCTCCCGCAATGTCCAACAACATGCCTGGGAGCGACATGCAGCCTCGTGAAACCTCCCTCGCAGTTCTCAAGGTAGCACATCACTTCTTCAGCCGTATAATTGTTCCCGTCGATCACGTGATCATCAAACGCGAGGATCTGGTCTCCAGGGTGGAGGGCTCCGCATCTAGAATGGGAATATTTATTATGAACTAGCTTTTGCTCGCGGTTTCGCCTGCATGGGTGTCGTAAATAATACCATGGGAATTTACTATGGTTACTAGTATGGCTTGAAAGCATAATAACTTCGTCTCTCGTAACGGCATAGCTTTGGTCATGGTAAAAATATTAGCCAGTCAGCAAGGTGGTGGCTGTTCAGCAAGATGGTGGCTTTTCAGCAAGGTGGTGGCTGTTCAGCGGGATAATTCCGTACACACGCTAACAACTGACAGTTCAACAATATTCATTGCGTTATTTACGTTGCTGAGCAGACAAATTTTTCGAACATATTAAAACACCCTTCAAAATAATATTGATTAAGATTGATACTGTAAGTATCGTTACAAGTGGAGGCTCACTTTAGTTAGTAAATGGCACCTTGTTTCGTTGAGCTCAGTAACCTAAGCTTTTCATCATAGGTACCTACTGATATTGTATTCCAATATTTCAACAACGATGGTTTTTGCAATCATAAGGCCCTTTGTACACGGCACGGTTTCTTTAAGGTACGGCGTTTATGCCGCGCCGTAGAAAAAACGTGTCGGTCAACAAGCTTTCATAGTAATCCATACAACACTGACGACCATGCCTACACACGGCGAAAAAAAAAAATCCGGTAAATGTTTCGAAATCGAAAGATTATTCAGTGACCCTTCAATTTTTGGATGAACAATTGGTATAAAAAATGTTCGTAGGCGGTCAGTAAGTTTATCCTTATCCAAAAACTCGTAAACGGAGGCCAAAATTTTATCACCGAATTAACTTTGCCCCAAGAACAAAAAAAAAAAAGGAACAATACTTGAAAAATTCGCAATACGAGGCGTACATCTCTCTATCCAGGCTTAGTTTAAGCCCAGTGCGATCCCAGGGCTTATTGCTAGCCCAGGCTTGCAATCAACGGCTCCAGCTGGATATATATTTGTATTACTTTAAGTACGGTATTAGCTTTGAAAAATAACATTATGTGTTAGATTTTGTGGTTTTAGAGAAGATAAAAGAACAATTTAATTTTTTCAACTTGACGAGTTGTAGGGAAATTAAATCGATATGACTGTCTATAACGGGGAGCATTCTACATCAGTAGGTATGGCCAGCAACAATAGTCGATTAACACTTCAGTTTTTTTAATCTAAGGTAACTATAGAGCAAATTATTCGGCTTATTAGTCGATTCGCGAATTTATTCGCCGAAACAGATGAAGCGACACTTCTAATTTTTGTTTTTTTCTGTATGCGACTTGCACGAAGTTAATTTATTTGACGGCAAATATATTGAAACTTGAAGAAAAAAATAACTTCCAAATTTCCAACTTCCAAACAAAAAGGAAAAAGATTTTTCAGAAATTAACTATTGAACGAAGATGTTAGAAGCCACGTAGCAAATATTGCAACAAAATGTTGCTATTTTTATAAATAGAAAATAAACTACTACAAAAGAGTTTAATGAAACAATCAACGAAGTTTTCATTCTACAAATAGCTCGAATTCATAAACAAATTACAAAGCTATACAATTAAAGCTTCAAACTATTTTAATTCAAGCAAAATGAGTTCCTTAAAACATTAGCTGAACTTTAAAATGTCTCACAATATTAGTAAAGTGTGAAGAAAGGAATTAAGCGCTCTCTGGTGGGCGAAGTTTGTAATTAATGTCAATTTGTTGAAATACGATGCTTTTAAATAAATATAAAGAAAACTCCCAGTTTATTGTAGTTGCTTGGATCCGATTTGAATTATTATATTAGTGCAAAATCACTTGATCATCTGCCTAGCGTTTTCTCAAATATGCTGGAGTCGGCTTCCAATCTAACTGGATTCAGCTGAATAGCAGTATTTTGCATAAAACGACTGCCTATCTGACCTCTACAATGTAGTTACCGGGTAACACGATACCCCTTAGCAAGACTGGTTATCAGATTTTCGAGCTTCTGATTGCCCTAATGACTGTCAAAGATGATTTATTTTTTGAATGACAGCTAGCACCATCGGATTAACGTAGTAGTTAATTGAATCGCAAGTCAAGGGTAGTTTTAAATAATTCCTTAGTTAATTAGTTAGGGTTTTAGTAAAGGTTTAAACTCAATTTCATTGTTTAATGCTTTCAAATCATGATTTAACCTAAGCACAGTTTACAAAAAGATAATAGACGTCACTCTAAAAATAAATTTAAGGGGCTCGTGGTTAAATAATAACACCCGCACCGATCGACCCGATCGAAGATTAAGCTACGCTTGCCGAGGCGGGTCCGTGGATAGATGAGTGACCATCCATGACTTATCGAGACCTCTCCGTGCCCCGGAAAGCAACTTAAACTGTTGGTCCCGAGTTTTACCAAGGGGTATCCTATTACTCAGTAACTGGGTTGTGAAGGTCAGATAGGGGGTCGCGCCATATTAATTACTGGTATCCAGCTGCATCCGCTTAGACAGGAACCCCAACATAGTTGGAAAAAGACCAGGTAAATGATGATTCAAACAAAAAATCCGTTTAGTATCAAGTATACTTTTCTTATTAAAATAGTATTTTATACTATCAGGATTATCTCAATTGAACTCAATAAAGAAACCCCCAAAGCGATGCTTAATAACGGCTTATTCTCGTATCGGAAAGCTAACATTTTTCTCTAAGCGTCTAATGGAATGTAATTAATTTTTCTTCCGTCTCTAATTGATTAAATGATCGCACAAGAGAATTGGGACTTGGAATTTTCATTTGGCTTAAATACTTCATTTTGGGAATCGAGTTTTTTTCGATTTTGTCACGAGTTATGTTTCAGAGAAGGAATCATAGTATCGCCGAGTTTCATTACCTTTGATAGAATTTGTTATAGAAATCGCTTTAAGGTTGTATCAGTGCTGAAACTTATTTTATTGTCCTTTTTTTTTCTAATCTTTTCATCACATCATGTATTTTTTTTGTTCAATTACAAAGGTGGTCATATTTGCTCAATATCTTTAGAAATATGTTCACAACTATGTACCTACAAATTGTTACATGGAAACTTTGATTTTGCCACAAACTTATAATAACCAATATTATAAGCTTTATGAGGTATCAAAACTCCTTTGTGAAACCACTCACCTTGAACGGTAAAGAGAATATTGAATCTATTCCTTTTAAAAACACAATTGGGTATTGACCCGCTCTAAGACATCGAAGGTTGACAAGGGTCAAACATCCCTTGGGCTCGAAGGGTTTCCATAGAATGACGAATGAAGATTCATGATATTATTATTTTTAAATTCACTACAGTCTTTTCCTTAAAGCTCGGCCATTTTTTTGTTTGTCATCTCATCCTTTATGAGATTGGTGGATTTGTAATGAATGCTTATCTTGAAAACGGGTTCATCTTACCAAACCTTGGGGCATATATTTTTGTTTGTTCTATCAATGTGTTTTATGATACATTATTTATACAATTTATACCAAAATATATTGTTGCTCCGACATGCGATAGATATGGCAAGGCCAGCTCCACTTTAGTCCAGCAGCTGTGCGGCCTATGTAAAAGCCAAGTATGTATGCATGTATATTCTATATAAAAGCCACCAGTCAGTGGATCCCAAATGACAGGAAACGCCCGCGCAGCAGGCCCAGAAAGAGATGGCCGGATGAGTTGGACTCCTTCTTAAAGTTTTGGCCCACAGTCGCAGTAGACTGGGAAAAGTGGAAAGAGGGAAGAGAGGCCTTTGCCCTGCAATGGGACAACACAGGCTCATAATAAAATAACCCCACCGCCGTTACTCTACGTTGATGTCGTGGTAGGGCTTGCGCGCTCCGAAGTCTAGACCTGTGCCGGTAGAGTTTACCTTCCCGGAACAGGTCTAAGGTGAGGAGCCAGACCAAGAGATATACAGAAACCCGCAAGGTAGCATGTGGGGAGCTGTTGGGCAGTAGTGACCTCACGGACCCTATCTCCTGGGAGTAGTCTTGTTCCTCAAGGCAAGCCAGAGGGGCTTGCCTATTAGCCGGCTGGAGTGAACACTGACGAGGAACAGAGCTCCCACCTCTTTCTTGTCTTTTCTTTTCTTGCTTGAGTGGAAATTCGCAAGAGCAAGCGTGCTCGGGGGAAGGAAGTATTCCAGTAAGTGCTCGTAGGGATCTTGACCATCTTCCGGGCTCTGAAATTGTTCTGAAAGCCGTGTAATACCTCTCCACTCCTGTAGCCCTTCAGGACATGTTGCCCCTTGTCGCTAAGTCACTATGTGCTAGCGAAGATTTCCGCGGGCATATTATTGCATGTGCAAGTCACCCCCAGCCATTTTAAATAAAACATTGATCAGGCAGGGGCCACAGTTCTTGCATAATTCTTGGTAACCAGTCCACTTTAGCCACCCAAACCCATAGTCCCAACTTTTTGTTTTTCCATATCCTGCAACAGTCTTACACCAACCGGGGGTTATCCTTGGGTGCACTTGCAAATTTTCATACAGGGATAATCGTCGGCTGGTGCCACATTCCATTAAAATTTCCTAAGGAGCCCCTCGTACGCCTTCCAATGGACCGGGACCCCATGGTCCTGGGATATGTAAAAACAAAATAATAAAAAAAATAAAAACTAATTTTGCCTAGTCCGGGAAAGCCTATCCTTCAGGGTATACAGTAGTTGGTGTTATGTCGCGAAAATATCAACCCACTATAAAAAGAAATCATTCACTCCAGTAAATAATAACTCAAAAAACGTGAAGGATCATAGTATTCCCGTTATACTTTTTTCGCCACTTGTCAAAGTGCAGTGAGCTGAAACTGGGCTAAGCCGATATCTTGTAACCAATTTAAATATCGATAGCTCATCAGTTATGGGCCTTTCACTAATTATGCAGTGGCGCGAGACTTTCACTTAAGGTTTTGTTGATTAATGTGATATCCAGTAGAAGCAAGAGTTATAGTACAAGTTATAGTGACATTTATTTACAAACGTCTTGTGTTAAAATGGTGTTTTACTTGTAATCATTGAGGTTAAGGTAGGTTTGGATGAAGTTATTAGATTACCTACGCCATAAAGATTTGATAAGACACTTATGAACCTTATAATAAAGTATCATTTTGATAATAAGCATGATAATTTTGGAGGGGATCGCGAGCCTCCACGAGTAGAGAGCCTCTAAAAGTGATGATACAATACACTGAAGTTTTTACTTTTTGAAGAAGACGCTTTTAGTACACGTTATTCTAAATCCACTCAAACAACGACGATCGATTGGATCTTCAAATAAAACCTGTCATCGTCTTCGATTGATCTCATTACAAGCTTTTATTTAACTTGCACCGTTCATATGTATGTTTGTAACTTGTCTGTCAAAATTTGCAAACCATTTTTCCACCACTCCGATTATGCTGATTTTTTTTTCACTATTATCGAACTTGGTCGAGTGACCGTGCGTCACGTATAAGAAAACAAATGAATAAAACTGACTCACCTGTCACTAATACTGGCCGGCAATATACTATCAATATAAATAGCATTACACGTCCCAACTCTCTGATAAGTATCAGATCCGGAACTGTAGACGTCATCAGAAGAACACCTCTGATTGGTTAGGAATAACCCCAGGTCTTCGTTGCAAGGCCTCTCGATCTCTATAAGGAGCGGACCAGTAGCCAGTTTGACTGATTCCATGATGGAGACGTCGTATTCTATCGTTAGGCTCGTCACTTGTGGACAGTTTTGGAGGATGTTGTGGACTTCGGAGAGGGTTTTATTGGTAAGGGAGACCTGGAAAGAAAGATTAGTTATAAATTTTGAAGGGTTCTTTCATTAATTTTTAGGTCTTAGTATTCACCAAACTAACCCCTTGTATTGACTTGGCCGGCTTCCGTATGGATCATTGTAAAATGGTGTATACGAACAAAAAAGCAATTATAGTGCGACATTACACAATACTTTAGCTCACATCAATACGATCCATATATTTGTTGCCAATTTCACAGATAAAAGATTATTCAAATAAAATAGTAAAGTTAAATCAATACTCTAAAAATAATTGAAAACCCTAACTTACGTGATCAACCTTCAACAGCCTATCCCCAGGTTTTATCCGTGAAGTATTGTACGCAGCGCCACCAGGTCTGACATGGGTCACCACCAGCGGCTGAGCATCCAAAGACCGGCTGTTCAGCACCAGGTCAGCACTAGGAGTCGAGTTCTCCGGAAGACCACCTCTGATAGTAATACCAAGGGAACCGTTGATCTTTTCGACAGGAACCTCTGCTAGCTTCGTAGTGATGTATAATGAATTTTGGGAAGCTGAAACAAAAAATAAATAAGTTTTTATTATACATTGATTAAAACGAATGGAAGCCATGTGCGGTCAGTTGCATACGTTGGAAAATAATGGCAGTGAAATGTTACCGCGAAATAATTAAATCCAAATTTTCTGACTACGACCAGTCACCATCATCTGCCTAGCCTTTTCCCAACTATGTTGGGGTCGGCTCAAAATCAAAATCAAAATCAAAAGTCATTTATTCAAACTAGGCTGAGAATCAGCACTTTTCGAACGTCAAAATTACATAAGACAGTCCCCCAAAACGCCCGCCCTTCACCACTTCCTAGTGCTTTCGCTGGGGAGAAGAAGTGGCGCAACAAACTCCCCAGCAGTAAAGTAAAGGCTTCCAGTCTAACCGGATGCAGCTGAATAAAAGTATTTTACATGGAGCGACTGCCTATCTGACCTCCACAATCCAGTAACTGGGTAATATGATACCCCTACGACCACTCCTTTGGGAGAATGGTCTTTATTTTTACGTATTTCTTTTTTTTTTCTTTTGTAATGACGCAAACTTTGTAAGACCACCAATAATTTTAGTTAATCAGATTATTTTAAGTTCAAAATTGACGTTACCTTGAAGTTTAATTTCAGGAAATCTAATTGGTATCAGAAACGAATATTTCAGTATTATCAAGAAGACTTAAAACCAGATGATCTAAATTGGAATGGATTTCAATATGGAAACTTGAAAAATGTTGTAGGACAAAACGGGAGTCAGTTGTCATGTTGAGCTGTTTATGACAACTAAGGAAACTAGCGGATGAATCGAAAGAAAGGATGAGTTCCATGGGCTATTTCGGTGCTCATCCGACGCCGCATAGGAAGTTCTTGCTCAATGTGACAAGTGGCGCTATATATAGTTCTTCTTGGGATGTTAGAATGTATTTTAATTACACGCTCCATAGACAGTTTCATTTGATCTAGCATTGAAGAAGTGTATTGGCTCTTTGTTATTTACGTCAATTCTCCAACACTAATTGGAGGATTGGTTATTAAGGTACAATAATACCTACATATATACCTACAAGATTTTTTACATAATTATTTATTGAACTACTAAAAATATAATTGGCAAATACGCAACCAAGGTGACCTACCTTGGTTGTATATTTTCCAATTGTATTTTTCATATTGATTTCCAAGAAAGACAAGTAAAATCGCTGAAACTTCTGAATTTAAATATAATCCATAACTTTATTGAGTTTTCAATTCAAATAATGTTTTCATATGCGATTTCTAAAATTTCAAACACCTATTAGTCTTAGAATAAAATACAAGATTAATTATAAATTATCCAGACTTAGAAGTTAGTTTAGCAGGATTAATGACCGCGAGAGCTGAAAGAGGTGTGTCAGTAGCAAAATGAATTGTCCCCTTGTCTTGTGCGAAATGATTTACCAACGATTGTAAACGGTTTAATTTATAATGTTTGTTTTAGTTTCAACTATTTGTGTAAAAATAATAATGTAATATCTTCTTTAACATATATTTTATGAAGTTTAATTAATGTAGCGAAATTTAACTAGGTAGTAAATAAAAAAAAAAAAAAACAAAGTGTTGCAAAACAGAAAATATGGTAGTAGGTACGGTCGAACAAGCTATTTGGTATACAGGCAGCTAACTTGCAACTACTTTTAAACAATGGTGTGAGTGTGCTGAGTAGTCAATTATTTTACACCACTCTATTAAGGATGCCATAAGCTGAAATAGTTATAACTCACAAAATAAAACTAAATATAGGCAGTGTAGTAGAAAGATGAATATTTTTGCCTGTATACCAAATAGCTTGTTCGACTGTACGTATAGGTGCATTATCTACAACTATACTAATATTGGAAAAAGCTCGCTGCAGTTCCTGTTATTAGGTTCAAAAGATAATCTGTTTTAGAGACGATCAAATCTTTTATTGATAACACAAAAATAATCATTAGGTATATAATCTGCGAATAAAATCAAGCTATAAACAGATGAATAATTAATAAACACAAACACGATATGTACTCTAATAATGTGTGGCTCTAATAATATGAAGATCCTATAATTATTATTACACTCATTGGAGTAGATTGTCTTTGTACTGGGATTTCTATAGGCAATGAAAATCTAAATACGTCTTGAACTTAGACTTTTGTATTTAAAGCAATATCACAGTAATATTACTCTAGCTAGATAAATACTTTGAGGCTGAATCCTTGACACAATAGAGCATCATTCATGTGTATATATAGTTGAGGTATATATATAAGTTAGGGGATTACATCGTTGATAAAGATGCCTGGCGCAATGCTGGCCCTGCTCCACAACCACAACTAATTGATTAACACTTGAAAATACTGTTGGAGCTGCTGAAGATTGTAAGACTATAAACTCAATTTTCTTTATATTGTATAATTGCATAGCACAGATGTGAGTTCTATGTACTATAGTGCTACCATTTACCGGGTAATGTAATGTCTTTCATTGACTTGAATGTGCCCTGGCGGCTGATAGTATTCATGCTCACAAAAATGTCTCGCTGACGGTGGCGTGTGTGTTGGATCATTTAGCTCTTCAAAATGGTTGAGCTGAATGGTGCTGATCTATGCGTCATGTTCGTGAACGGGCGCCGTCAGTTGGGGCTGGTCATCAATTGGCTGCGTCGGCTTATTTTAAATTATTTTATTTTTGGTTATTGTTTTGTTAAGTACTATTTGCTGTACTCTGGAAACGATGTAAAAAAAAAAATATCATATAGGAAACGCCGACCTCATCTAGATTTTAAAATTAATTGACGTGTTTGCCCAAACCTACTCACATAAATAAAACAATTTATACATTGAATATGAGATTGATTTCTGATTATTTTGATTCAGATTGAATAAATTATGTTGATTTAGTCTTGGTCATATTTTGCGAAAACTATGATTTATCTGTGAAAAAGAAATCTAGTTGTTCATAATTTTTAAAGTAAAAAAATAAACTTGTAATTATTTTATAGCTGTGCATATTTTCGATGGGTTTGAAATATAAGGAAGGCCTATCAGAACAGGCTTTATTTACTAGATACGAGTAGGCAAGCGAATTAACTCACCTTGCCTAGTACTTATACTTTTCCAGATACAAATAAATACATATTTCAATCGTGTTTTAAATAAACAAGTGCTTGTAATAATATTACCTAAGTAAATATAACTTTTTCTAAATGCAATAATAGTATTTTAAAAAAATAGCTACTACCTACCAATAATATAATTATTTATGATATTGTTATTAACGTTTTATGCGAATGTAATTATTCAGTTTACATGTATAATTTTATTTTTAGTATGATTAGATTTTTGTATTTAAGTAATAGCTGTGTATCGAACAATAATTTTTGCTGTGCCCTGAAAAGGTCTACAATGGCTCTTAGCTGTAAGCCTTTTGTTAACATCTTCTTTTACTTTGTGGAACGCAAATAAATGAATATGAAATATATGTAAGTACACTCGGTTCCAATTGGACGTTTCCTATGGAGAAGAGCTCCACTCTTTTTTTTAAATCACTTTTACAATGTTTTAAAATTACAGTGTTAGGCACGGGATGACAGTATAGGCCAGGTACTTAATAAAATAGAAATGGTGGACAAATCTACAGTCTATATTTTAATTTAACTATTCTAAAAAAAATGTATTATCACAAAAACCAAACTCGCCCATAAATAATATTAAGACAGCCATCTTATTTCATTATTGAATAATCCTAATTCAATATTGAATAATCCTAATTCAATATTGATTATTTTATAATTATAATACCTTGAATATCTCCGATATAGTTCTGTAACTAAACTCATTAATAATCTGACAAACTAATCTAAAAACACAATAGTGTTTCAATAGTGTAGTGTAGTGTAGTGTAGTGTAGTGGGATTTAGGCAAGAGTTATATTTTGTGATTTTGAAAATAATATGAAAATCATTTGCACGTTTTGGAAGTTAGAATAGAATAGTTCTTTATTATGTAGACATTTTACAAAGAGTGACACAATGGGCGGTCTTACCGCTAAGAACGATCTTTTAAAGACAACCCAAGTTAAAGTGATCAGAAAGCTAATTTCCATATTAAAAACGTTCAAAATCGAGTCGTAGTTTCATGAATGTCAAAAACTTAAAGATTTTTTTACAGATAGAGATAAAAATCCGAACGGTCGGAACTGTTCCCGTGATTAGTTATTCAGAACAAGGTTTAGATATCTACCTACTGGGTTATGATAAGCCCCTTGTCCTCGTACTCGACGTTGTAAATGTTTATCTATAACTATATTACTGACTAGCTTCTGCCCGCGACTTCGTCCGCGTGAAATTTCACCCTCTTAGGAGTGGAATTTCAAAAAACCCTTTCTTAGTGGATACCTATATACACTTCACAAAGAACACACAAAGAACATCCAAATTTTATGTCTCTATGACCAGCGGTTTAGGCTGTGCATTGATATAATCAGTCAGACAGGATCACAGGACTTTGAATTTTATATTAGATTATAAAAGTAAACCTAAGTACCTACCTAATAAAAAAAAAACTCAATAACAGAAAATAAAATACCTACCTACCTAAATAAACCTATTTCTGATAATAAGTGGCTAAATAATAACAGCCGCACAGGTCGATCGATCAGGTTAAGCTACGCTTGCCGCGGTTGGTCTGTGGATGGGTGACCATCTTTACATATGGAGACCCCTCCGTGCCTCGGAAAGCACGTTAAGCCGTTGGTCCCGGCTGTCATTCGTGGATCTTTGACAGTCGTTACGGGTAGTCAGAAGCCCGAAAGTCTGACAACCAGTCTTACCAAGGGGTATCGTATTACCCAGTAACTGGGTTGTGGAGGTCAGATAGGCAGTCGCTCCATGTAAAATACTGGTATTCAGCTGCATCCGGTTAGACTGGAAGCCAACCCCAACATAGTTGGGAAAAGGCTAGGCAGATGAGGCAGATGATGAACTAATCTACACTCAATAAATAAGCAAAATCCCTAAAAACTAATATCTATACGAATGACTAATCCTACCTAACAGTTTTATAAAATAACCTACGGTCACTACGTACACTATCAAATATACTACCCATACTTTAAAATTAAAATCTATACTTACTTATAAAAACGACTTATAAAAATAAACCTAAATAAGTCTACCTTAAACTGTACTTAGTAAAAACTAAAAGGAATAAAAAGGTTGCACTGAAAAGCACGTTTTGGAATTGCAAGTAGCAGTTAAAACATACAATTTATAGAATGCTAATATGAACGAACGCTCGCCTATTATTATTATCTTCGTCGTGTACTACGACAAACTTATTATTTGCGGTTGGTACAGTAATCGGGTCTAGGGATCGAACCGCAAAATTAAGTTTGTTTTTTATTGTATATTTTTTTCCGGGATAAAAAGTACCCAGTGTGGTGCCCAGGATATTAAAGAATAATTATACCAAGTGTCATCGTAATCGAACCGGTAGTTTTTGCGTGATGCCTGAACAAACAGACAGACAGACAGATTTTTTTTTTTATCACATTTTTGGGTTCTGTGTCGGTCTAATAACACAACAACTAATACCTATTTTATAAAAAACAACAAAATAAATTCAAATAAACTATTTAAAGACTAAAAGTCGCGCTGATAAGCACGGTTTGTTAATATCAATTATCGTCTGTCAATAAGGTCGAACGCTCTGAACGCATTGAATCAACAGCCAAATATTGAATGAAGCTCGCGCTCGGACCTCCCTTACCCTACCGCCGCGACCCGCGTCGAGCGCGGCAACCGTTACACAAAAATAATCCTTATGGCATGATTCAGTATTCACGCGCGACGGCGCGATGGCTTATTAGCGTATTTCATGTATAAGTTTGGTGTTTCTATACCGATTACTATGATTCTTTTTTTATTGAATAGGTAATAATATTAACTTCTTTTAATTAGGGATGAGTGAGAGTATTATAAACGTAAGAGTAAACAAATATAATCAGAAAGCTCCGAACTGCTAAGGTATCGGGAGTTACACGTGTTATTGTGAGTCAACCATAAAAGATAGACATATGCTGTAGTAGGATATTTTTTAGATAATTTTATGTAGAACATTTCCGTCATAAATGATTTCTATGTAGCTTTAACCATTAAGGCTGCACACGCGACGGAAGCTTAAAAAATGGAGCAACTTCTCCCGTTTTCCCAACATTTCCTTTCACTGCTCTGCTCCTATTCATTGTAGCGTGATGAAAAGTATACTATAACCTCCCCAGGAGTATGAAGAATAATTGTACCAAGTTTCGTTAAAATCCGTCGAGTAGTTTTTGTTTCTATAAGGAACATACAGACAGACAGACAGACAGACAAAAATTTTACTGATTGCATTTTTGGCATCAGTATCGATCACTTATTACCCCCTGATAGTTATTTTGAAAATATATATCATGTACAGAATTGACCTCTCTACAGATTTATTATAAGTATAGATGTTAGGTTCTACCTATATTAAATCTAAGATAGATGTTTGTTTTTAGATTTGATTCGGTATTATTTATTTCACAGTAATACTTGATATATTTCATGGTTCAATGATCAAAGAAATCACATCCAATTTTCGAAGTACCTATCAACTTATGTCGTATCATCGTATGGATTCAAAGATTACATTTATTTTCTTGCCTATTACTCTGATATTATATATGTCACATCATATTATTGACAATGTCAAAATTGTACAAAAAAAAATAATATTTAAAAGGTGGGTCTAAAGATAAGATAAATTAGATTACAGTTAAAGAATACAGTTTTATCTTTGAGGCCTTTTAAAAGTGTTTTTTGGCTGCAGAAATCAGAATTCAGGCAAAAATAATAACAGCCGGACGGCTTGATCAAAGATTATGCCATGCTGCCGAGATCGGTTTGTGGATGGTCGCCTATCAACGGACTGAGCATTGCATCAATTTCATTACATATCGAAACCCTTCAGTGCCTTGGAAAAACTCCCTCCCGCCTGTCATGCGTAGATTTTTGTCAGTCGTTAGGTGTAGTCTTACCCCGCGTCCTAACCAAAATGATTCGATGATGAAACACGTGCGGGTACCTACGTCGAACATGTAGGCGAAAATTAACGCGACTATCGCATACTCGCGCGATGTTCATGTTGCCCAAAAGTCTGACAACCAGTTATAATAAGGGATACCGTGTTACCCAGTGACTGGCTTGTTGAGGTCAGATAGGCAGTCGGTCTATATAAAATACTGGTATTTAGTATTCAGTGATTTATTGATGTAGATATAGGTATTATTGATTGTCAGATAAATCAAAACCTACAAAAAAAAAAAACGAAGACTTTGTATTTTAACACGCAATAACTAAGAGTTCAAAACTCACCATAGTTAGGCATATAATATTCCACCTCCAGAGATGCCCGTTCCTCCACATTGTCGAGGAGTCGCAGCACCTCATCATTCGTTAACCTGGCGGTGGAGATGCCGTTAACGCTACAGATCCTGTCTCCTGGAGCCAGGCGGTCTGATTCGTGAGCCACGGAGTCCTTTGTGAAGCCCACTATTGAAGGTACTATGCCGGGTTCCGAACGACCTGTGGGACAAAGAAAAAACGTGGTGATTTTTTTTTTGTGAAAACTAATTGATAAATAATCTTTCAGACGCTTTTAAGTTTGGAAAATTGGAAAACTTTTTCAATTCTGAAATTTGACTGAAATCAGGCCTTACACTCACAGCACCATTATAATTAATAGTCGCAAGGTAAAAAAAAAAGATCTTCATAATATAGTACATACTAATTCCATGAGTTCATCACAGTCTGTAAAAAGTTATTTAAAGTTAGTATCAAAACTGGTTCCTTACAAACCCAGTTCATTATTATGTCCCAAGTGAACAAGAAGAGGGCTAAAGAAAACCGAAAAAGTATCACACTAAAAAAGTTCCTAAAACAAAAACCTAGTCAGCTTAAACACGTGTACACCCCCACAAGTCCCGAAACGTCTCACACAACAACACAGTAACAATGTTAAACTTGGAAGTGCCACTGTACGGGCTGGCTGTGCTAACTGAGTCATAAACATCTTGCTGTTTGAACCTTCATAAAAGGATCAAAATTGCTCATAAATATGAAATGGCACTTTCTACGAGCGGTCATTCAGTACGGGTGTAGTGCGATGTAAAATTCCTAGTTTTTGTGAAGTGGAGCCACCATTTTTAGCGTCCAAAACTTTTTAGAGCATCCAATTTTGTTGGGTATTGTTTTTATGTTGACTGTTTCGGAAGGTTTGTCGATATTATGTTGTAACGGTTAGTATGGAAATTGGTGGGTCGAAGTTTTGCTGTCAAAATGTTGAGTGACCGAAACCTTGTTGAAAACAACTGCTAGTTAAGTGACTAAGCTTAAGTTAAATGCAGAAAAGATGAAAGATTATACCTGTTACCTGTTTATTTTTATTTAACCTGGTTTATTAATTGAGATTATGAAGTTGAGCACTTGTCAAATTTTACTTTTAATGAGTAGATATTCAAGGTGACTCCTTAAATGTCGCTCACGAAAAAAATCTCTTACATAATAGCGGTTTTGTATTTCGTGGGCTTAAGTAGCCATCATAATCAGCCTATAATGTTCCCACTGCTGGGACAGAGTCCTCCTCTTTGTGAGACGGGTTGGGCCTTAATCCACCAACGGGCCCAGTGCGGGTTGGTAGATTTCACATGTCTTCATTTTTAGTTCTAGGACATGCCGGTTCTAAGAGCAGTGGTGATAAAATAATTTATACAAATTAAAGCACCTGTCAGGGTTCGAATCCACGACCTACAAATTGTAAGTCGCGGCCGTTACCACTGGACCACCACTCACTGCCCCGGAACCATAAGTCTTAAGTAACCATCAATCAATCAACTCAGCCTATCGCAGGCTACTGCTGAACATAAGCCTAAATAACTAAAAGGTGTCGCGGGAATTTTTCTATTTCAAAATAGAATAACAAATAAACGAATATGTTTAGAATTATTATTTTATTTTTTAAATGTAACGATTATTACGAATCCTAAAGTTAAGGCTGATAACACCTCAATTTCAAATTCTTAAATTAGTAACCCAGTGTTAGCAAACTGTCTAGACCATTACGTAAGGTTTCTTATTCTATTGACTTTTCTGTGAATATTCCTTCACCAAATAACACATGAACATTAATAAAACATACCGGCCGGCCGTCGTTTTTTTTGCGTATATGTCTGGAGTTCTGTGAGAGAAAGTATGCAAGGGAGTCCACTGTTCCATGTTAGTTTTAAATTATATTATTGTCAACGTAATTATTGTCTCTATGTTAATTAATGTAATTGGTGTTGTACCGTTTTAGTTAACTATAAAAAATAAATAAATAAATAATAAATAAATAAGCAAATATTACACTTATTTCATTTCTTGTGACTTAATAACAGCCGCTCGGGTCGATCGATTAGGTTAAGTTACGCTTGCCGCGGTTGGTCTATGGATGGGTGATCATTACATACCAAGACCCCTCCGAGCCTCGGAAAGCACGTTAAGCCGTTGGTCCTGGCTGTCATACGTGGATCTTTATCATTTGTTACGGGTCGCCTGAAGCCGGAAAGTCTGACAACCAGTCTTACCAAGGGGTATCGTATTATCCAGTAACTGGGTTGTGTAGGTCTGATAGGCAGTCGCTCCATGTAAAATACTGGTATTCAGCTATATCCGGTTAGACTGGAAGCCGACCCCAGCATAGTTGGCAAAAGGCTAGGCAGATGATGAAACATAATATTTCATTTCGAAATAAAAACAGTTGATTTGACAGTCTCAACGTCGCGTCGTACCCACATCAAGGGACTTATATTCCCAGCGATATAAAATTGTAACTCTTTATCGATTTGTTAGCCCATAGCTACTTTTATTTTACGCTTCGGGAATATGTATTTGGTTATTGGAAACTAATAAAGATACCGATTCCGTTGTTCTCAAACTAAATTAAAGAGTTCTGTGCTTATTTTTCTTTCTATTTCATTAAGAAACGGAGAGAAGAAAAACTTTAGTTTAGTCCTGTCAAATTATTCAGCGCCTGACGTAAATTGACGTAATTTTAATAGGCAAGTTTTTAATCACGTCTAATCTGACTTCGCACTGTATATGTGAACTTTCTGTACAAGAGGTCAACTTATCCATACTATACTCATAGACTTATAAAAAAAGATGGACTCCGCGCCACACATATCGAATGTGAAGCACAGTAAGTATGCCGGGACCGTTTGTACAAACACGGCTCACATTTACATCATAGTATGCCGCCGTCATTGCCGACCGGCCGCCATTACGTGACACGACAGCGTCAATCGTCAATCACGCACACATAGATCGGTACGGTGCTTCGCTTTCGATATGCGTGGCACGGAGTCCATCTTTTTTTATAAGTCTTTGACTATACTAATATTATAAATTCGAAAATAACTCTGTCTGTATGTTACCTTTTCATACCTAAAGTACTAGACGGATTTCGATAAAATTTGGCAGAGAGATAGATTGCATCCCGGGGAAGAACATAGGATAGTTTTTATCGACATACCTCGCGGGCGAAGCCACGGGCGGAAGCTAGTGCTGAAAATGTCGAGAGCACTAACAGTTCTCACCACGAAATAGTTTGGAAACGCGCCGTATGTGGTCACAATCCTCAACAGAGCGACGAAGAGAGAAGTGTGTATTCTACAAAAATTACAGATGTAAGGTAGATCTGAACATTACAAATGTATGTTGTAGGGCTTTTTAATTAATGATTTAGTGAAATCGCACCCTCGTGACGATCGTCATAAGTAGATATAATATCGTACACGTGTTTTTAATTACATCGGAGCATAAAGCATAATCAGCCTATAATGTTCCCACTGCTGGGACACAGGCCTGTGAAAAGGAGTGGGCCGTAATTTATCACGCCGGCTCAGTGGGGGTTGGTAGATGTCACATACCTATCTTCGAATTTTATTTATGGGGTTCATTCGATTAATCGAGTCTGGTTTAACCACGCTGGGATCGGTGCAATTCATTCATTCATTAATTCGTAGGACATGCCGGTTTCCTCGCGATGTTTTCCTACACCGTTTTTGAGAGCAGTAGTAATGAAATAATTTACACATAGTAAAGCGCCTGTCTAGGTTCGAACCTACGACCTTCAAGTCGTAAGTCGCTGCTGTTACCACAAGGCCACAACTACTTTCCGAGCGCTAAGAGGTAAATATACAAGTATCTAACATCCTGAATAAATCACAATGACCTGTGGCGTTTGTTTTTACTGATTAAAATAAAAATATATAGCAACATTCTGGCTGAATTCGGTCGTGAAGATAAGTTCACCACTAAACATCACACACCCATATCTGCATACATTTACCTACATTTTTAATGAAGTCATGACAGACTAAGAGCGAATTTTACCAATGAAACTGACCGCGATCAGCAAATCTAAACCGTGTTCAAAATACATCAGTTTTTCAGGCCTGCCTACGACTGCTTTGATAACCTTAGTAAATAAATATTATCTAACACGAAGTACCAGTTGCCAATAAAACAGTTAACAATTTAAAGCCTTTTATTGGTAGCACTAGTCTTTTACCCCCTTACTAATAAATGTTGTATAGTGTCTGTATAGTTACTGTAAAGTTGCTTTGTCTTCTTCTATCGAAAGTCAAATTACTGACGACTGCAAGAGATAAATCGATGTGTAACTATTCATCTGATATAATACGTTTATTAAGTAAGGGGATAAAGGATTAACTTTGTTTAGAGCTCGTGTTCGTTTGAAAGGACTCATTTATACATCTCTCAGATTACATCCACTTCTATTATGAGATGGAAGGTAGGTTTGATGATATAATAAAATGTAGGAAAGAACCAACGCGCGTTTTTGAACGAAATGATTTATGGTGACGTGTCAGTTCTCAAAAGTGTCGAGATATGGGAAGGTATGTAACGACGTGTAAACATGACAAGGTTTACAAAAGTCCTTTTATCAGTGCTCGGAGGGGCAATTCTCGTATTTAATAGAGGGATAATCTTAGTCGAAATCTCTCAAAAGTACCCCTAATTTTCCTACATTTCTGACACGTGAGATTGCGAATTGATTTTGAACGTTTTTAAATACGGGAATTGGTCTACAAGGGCAATGTCTTTAATTTTGATAGCTCAACATCATTCATTGCGTTATTTACATTGTGACAAATTTTTCGAACATCAAGCAATGGATTAGCAATTTCCTTTAAAAATTTTCGGATTGCGATGGAAAGTGCGTTATGCAATTATAGTGCTGACTTCTATTATCTATTATGTTTCAAGAGATTTATTTAATTCTACAAGATCTAAATATCAATCAAAGATTAGTTAACTACATGGCTAACAAAGCCATATTCCGGTTCTTTTTAACCTATTTATCATTTACATTATGTGCAGCAATGATGCAACTTCTTAAAGTTAAGATTAAGAACTTTTGTTTGGCTTTTTTTACCAACACCAAGATCTTAGAATTGCTGGAATGCGAAAATGGACAGAAAAATCCGAAAAATCATACTGGACCAGGCTAAGGCCCACCCGCGGCTGTAAACCCTCAGATGATGATGACTATTTTTTGTCTCCACTTTAATTCTGCATATAAATAATTTAAATAGTACCCTATTTAAGCAGGATGTAAGTAATTTAATACCATTGACGTGTTAACAGTAAAACCGAGCATAATTAGCTAATAACAAATTCAGTTGGCGTCACAACCGGACCACGATACAATGCGAACTTTGATGACCCAGTATTATTTTGTGCAGATTTATCTAGGGACCAAACCACAGCAATACATGCGCACAAAATATGTGATATATAAATTATAATTTCCGCCGTTGGGCAGGAAACGGGAAAGCATAGAGCAGAACGATGAACACAGTGAAATGTATCTTTTGGATGCGCCATTTTGGATTATGGTTTTATTGATGTCTTTTTCTACAAGTAATGTTATGTATCCAGGACGGAACAAATCAGCTCTGGTGTAAGCATTTACGAAGCCTGTATGTGCGTATACCAAAACTGTAAAAGGTAAAGCCCAAACTTTGATTTTGTCTTTTACTTTGTGTTTGATTTTGATTATTATTTTAAATATTGACGGTTGTTTATTAGTGCTTGCTCGAATATAATATTCTAATTTTTTTGGTTGACCTTACTTTCCCAAGACATAATTTTGTTTATTTTATTTGTGGTCCCAAAATACCACTCAATTGTACTATAGGTGGAATCCGGGACCGCGGTCCCGGTCCCAAAAGCCCCCCGACCCTTATAATCAGCCCCAACTTCTATGTTGGTTCATGGTGACCTCATACTTCGGGGGTTGCGGAAGGTCATACGTTCCTGCGACCCCCGGCGTAGGTGTGAGATGGAACACCGGGGTGGTTTTTAGTCAGTAAGAGTCTGACAGACCCCGCTGCCCGCCCCTGGGCGGCGGACATCTAGGAGGACTTTTCACCCCGGAAACAAAAAAAAAATGGTGACCTCATACTGACACTACTTGATACTAAGACCATTGTGTTATGTTGTCAATAATCACACCGTGACATCTTAGGTGTAATGAGTAGTCAATGGTGGAATGACAGCTCATTTCAAGCTTACTTCATAATTTTCATGGTAAGATATTTACAGGATAATCCGGCTGGATTCATTAATTCTTAAAATAATAAAGTCATGAAATGAAAGCAATACAATTTTCAAAGCCAAATTCAAAGTTTTTTATTTGTAAGACATAGGTGGCGTAAAAACAGATATTGTTAATAAAATATACAGAGTGGCGATTAGGTTATCACATTAAACAGTAAAGTGGTTATTATACGTTGTTATTAGTCTGTTAAAAATAAAATAAACAATTTAACAAAAAAAAATGTATTTCCGAAATCTTTCATAAAAACCTTGTCCTGACAATACCAAACACAACAAAAAAAGAATTATCCAATTTAGTCCAGTCGTTCGGAACTTATGCGCGTAAGTACATACATTTCGGCGATATCATTTCTATGGTTTTCATATTAGGTACCACGGCTAGAATGTTAATTGTTATGAATAATTTTAATTGTGTATATTTAAAACACGTGATGTAGAATACGTGGTTTCAATTAATGTGATAACCTAATCGCCACACTGTATAGCTAAGTACCCTATTGTTTTGCCGATGACGGCGTACAAATATGAGTAATTAATAAATAACATCATTAATAAAATTGAATGTGAATTCAGCAAAATTAATAATTTTAAAATGTCAACTGTAAAAAATAATTTCAAATTAGAACTATACAAAACAATTATTTTTTCAGATATTAATATTAAAAATGTCTAGTAATAAAAAAGTTCAATAATACATAATGTCTGTTAAAAAAACTGAGACATTATAATAACATTTTTGACATTTATTTTGTAATTTTTGCATAAATAAACTAACATGTAATTATTTTAGCTCTTTTGGCAATTTATTATAAACGACTGGTGCCATATGAAAAATACTCTTATATACTTTAAGGCAGTATTAGTTTTGCGAACACAGAGAAAGTTCAAAAAAAAAATCTCATCAACTATGGTTCGCGTTTAATTCAAGGCACAAAGCAGTGCACATTTATTTCGGTTTGATTGGACATAATATTATATTTTTGATCTACATACGCTATTGATACGAAATTATCGATATGGCCGGCTCTTCCCGCTATAGCCCAGAACACAGTAATTCTCGATCAACTCCAAACACCAATTTAATTGGTTTGATTTAAAAGTTATCGTATTTTGCCGAAGTACATAGGCCAGCACATCAAGCTACCCCAATCTGTCAAATTTTCCCAATTGAATATGAACCTTATTCACTTGCATTACAGTTGAAAATCTATCAAAGAAATTTGACAGATTGGGGTAGCTTAATGTGCTGGCCTCTGTACATAATCCTAGCCAAGTTTGTGCTAGCTCTTGTTACTTATTTTTCTTTTGAAGAATCTTTTGCGAAGCTTAAAAGTTAAGCAAAGATGTTTAACATTAAGTTAGGCCCGTGCTTTTAAATAGAGTTTCGTATTCTGATTTTATATTAACAAGATAGTAATCGTTTGGGAATCACACAACGCTTTGGCTAGTTTTCTGTTAGAATTACACTAAAAGTCCCGATAACTTATGAAATTATAATTTACCCATAAAAGTCATTAATGCCCGGTTTATAGTGTAAGATAAAAAGTGGTGACACTGCCCAATGACCCCTGCAATAGGTACTAAGAGAATTCCTGATACATTGCAGACAATTACCTATCTAAGCATGTAGGGAATTTCCGATAATTGTATTACAAATCATGTGTAAATCTACAGGTTACACCAGCAGTGAGCAATATCACAAAAACTGTCGTTTTCACTGTTTCTCGGTTTCCGTTTTTTACCAGCTTGTCAGAACTCGGCAGTGTTGAGAAATATTCAAATTACACCAGCATTGCTTACATCCGAGGCTATTTATTTGGCATAACGTCAACATAAGTTGTATTTATTGAATACTAGGTACAGCTGAACAAAAATATTTACGATGAGTATCTCATATATTTAGATCTTGTTTTATTAACAGCTATATTTTAAGTCGGTCACATTTGAGAGTTTCCTTTTAAGTATTTATGTTTATTTTGATGTCTTGAAAGTATGAGATTGTAATGACATTTAAATCATGAGAGATTCAGTTATTGATTACTTCGTGTTGAACTAGTTTCTTTAAGTATTTGGGTTTTTTACATTACATCAATATGTTACAAAATAATAAAAAAATAAAATAAAAAAATGATTTATCTGTCTCAATTTTGATAGATCTCATTTACAATCGGAGCTATTAAGCCTAAACCGTTTCCATCATGGCAGATTGTTCCCCATAACTTAACAAACACTACCCCTCACCTCATTACCATATAAACGTACCCCATAAAACTCCACTAATTTTACGGCAAAACCGTTCAGAATATCGCCATAATCCGTTTCCATTCTAATAAAACTCCCAGATTCCTTATGGTGTAATAAAATTTATTCAAACCAACAACTAACGACCGGATCCTACATCAGCATACGATTACAGTTTATTCCCTGTAACATGCAGTTTGTGGCTTCAACGACTCACTTCTGTCCCTAACAGAGCTGTTTGAATCTCGTCCAAAGCTGGCTGTACACGTAATAGCATAGTATTATCGGTTACACGTCCGATCACAACAAGCAATGTACGATTGTAATAACGATTTTAATGTCGACTGCGGTTGTAAATGGAATATGTTGAGGGATATCGTCTTTTGAATTGGAGGTTGGGAGAAATTTTGGGTTGTGGAGGTCAGATGGGCAGTCGCTCCATGTAAAATACTGGTATGGTATGCTGGTATTCAGCTGCATCCGGTTAGACTGGAAGCCGACCCCAACATAGTTGGGAAAAGGCTAGGCAGATGATGATGATGATATCGTCTTTTGAATGTAAGTTTATTTTTCGTTTCCTACAATTTGTTGAATCATTGTTAGGTAGTATTTTTCCGCACAGTGTTTATTTTTCATTATGATTTCTTCTTGGCCTTATCCTCAAGGAAAGTCACTCTTCTAAAACAAAGTCAATACAATTATTGTTTTTTTTTTGCGTAGAATAATATATAATTATAATATTTTTAGGTAAGTAAATTGAAAGATTTCTTTTTCTCACTAAAATATTGTGAAATGAACACATCCATACTAATATTATAAATTCGAAGGTAAATCTGTCTGTCTGTATGTTACCTTTTCACGCCTAAACCACTGAAGGGATTTCGATAAAATTTGACAGTGAGATAGACTGCATCCCGGGGTAGGACATAAGAGAGTTTTTATCGACATAACTCGCGGGCGAAGCCGCGGGCGGAAGCTAGTTCATCATAATTGTCTTATCTCAACACTAACATCAATGACCGAGAGATAGCCTTCAAATACTACAAGTACTTTCATGTAACTATCAGTAGCGTATCGTTTGCTGGTTTGGCTTGAAGCCAAGGAACCTGTCATTACTTACGTGTTTTCAAGCGTCATTACACCTTGTACTGATGCTGGTACAAGTGACGTCATATTTAACAGCTGATAGTTACAAAGTAGAGGCATTTTTGAGTGACTGCCTTATTAATATTTACAACTATGTTATTATTGTTTAGTAGTGTTGTTTCTATGATGATAAATCAAATGATATAAAAAAAAAAAAAAAATACGGTAACAGCCACATATTAGGATTTATCATCTAAGTGGACTCAGAAAAAGCAAAGCTATACGTCATTACTATGTCTAGTAATCGCAGAAATTACGTGTTACTCCGGCCGTACGAGAACCGAAAAAAATCGATATCGATGTCTTTTTAGTTGGCAAAGTATTCCTTATGACCTTTCATTTGATTCCATTCAATACAAAAAAAAAAACAATCAGAGACTCTTTTTGGATGTTAAATCCGTCATTATGATTTTGTAAAAAAAATTTGCCTATGTCACCCGGACCATAAGAACGAATCGATTGACACAAGTCAAATGAATAGTTTAGGCGTTACGGTGGAACATACGTAAATATAAACATTTATGTACATAGACTGCTAAAAACATAACCCTTTTGGGTTTGTCAGAGTCGAGTAAAAATATAATTGCTGAGAAACTTACTCCTAAAACACGCTTACGTGAGGCGACTCATATCCGGAAATAAAGTGACTGATCGGTGACACTCAAACAGACAAACACGAAAATTCCACGAAATTGAACATATTTTATGACAAACAATCAACTAACACCGCCACACTTGTGTCCACTTAAAATTTCACATTTAGCACACTGTGCATAATTCGTTCGTACGTATTCCGCTCGTGTACCCATCGATAATGCTGCACTTAATGAAGGTTGATTGCACTTTGTGTGCCGCTAAAATGGCGATATTAGCAATTTACGGAATTCCAAACGTTTTATAGGTGTGAGGGAACGGATAAACTAATTTGGCAGCGCCAATTGGTATCGAGTGTGTTCAATGAAATTTGTTACGCGAATCTGATTTGTCGGGGTGATTTTTTTCAGATTTGTGTAATTTTTGGGTCCGGAATTAAGGTCTAGTGGCTTTTTGTGTTATACGATTTGATCTTTGATTCTTAACTACAGTAAGGAAAATATACATCTTTTAGAATACTTAATCAGTCTATAAGGATCATCAGGAAATACGAGTATCAATAGTCAACCTCGGAATTACTTTACCATCTTAGGCTGAATTTCACTTGCACGAGTAAATGGAATATGTTGAGGGATATCGTCTTTTGAATTGGAGGTTGGGAGAAATTTTGGGTTGTGGAGGTCAGATGGGCAGTCGCTCCATGTAAAATACTGGTATGGTATGCTGGTATTCAGCTGCATCCGGTTAGACTGGAAGCCGACCCCAACATAGTTGGGAAAAGGCTAGGCAGATGATGATGATGATATCGTCTTTTGAATGTAAGTTTATTTTTCGTTTCCTACAATTTGTTGAATCATTGTTAGGTAGTATTTTTCCGCACAGTGTTTATTTTTCATTATGATTTCTTCTTGGCCTTATCCTCAAGGAAAGTCACTCTTCTAAAACAAAGTCAATACAATTATTGTTTTTTTTTTGCGTAGAATAATATATAATTATAATATTTTTAGGTAAGTAAATTGAAAGATTTCTTTTTCTCACTAAAATATTGTGAAATGAACACATCCATACTAATATTATAAATTCGAAGGTAAATCTGTCTGTCTGTATGTTACCTTTTCACGCCTAAACCACTGAAGGGATTTCGATAAAATTTGACAGTGAGATAGACTGCATCCCGGGGTAGGACATAAGAGAGTTTTTATCGACATAACTCGCGGGCGAAGCCGCGGGCGGAAGCTAGTTCATCATAATTGTCTTATCTCAACACTAACATCAATGACCGAGAGATAGCCTTCAAATACTACAAGTACTTTCATGTAACTATCAGTAGCGTATCGTTTGCTGGTTTGGCTTGAAGCCAAGGAACCTGTCATTACTTACGTGTTTTCAAGCGTCATTACACCTTGTACTGATGCTGGTACAAGTGACGTCATATTTAACAGCTGATAGTTACAAAGTAGAGGCATTTTTGAGTGACTGCCTTATTAATATTTACAACTATGTTATTATTGTTTAGTAGTGTTGTTTCTATGATGATAAATCAAATGATATAAAAAAAAAAAAAAAAATACGGTAACAGCCACATATTAGGATTTATCATCTAAGTGGACTCAGAAAAAGCAAAGCTATACGTCATTACTATGTCTAGTAATCGCAGAAATTACGTGTTACTCCGGCCGTACGAGAACCGAAAAAAATCGATATCGATGTCTTTTTAGTTGGCAAAGTATTCCTTATGACCTTTCATTTGATTCCATTCAATACAAAAAAAAAAACAATCAGAGACTCTTTTTGGATGTTAAATCCGTCATTATGATTTTGTAAAAAAAATTTGCCTATGTCACCCGGACCATAAGAACGAATCGATTGACACAAGTCAAATGAATAGTTTAGGCGTTACGGTGGAACATACGTAAATATAAACATTTATGTACATAGACTGCTAAAAACATAACCCTTTTGGGTTTGTCAGAGTCGAGTAAAAATATAATTGCTGAGAAACTTACTCCTAAAACACGCTTACGTGAGGCGACTCATATCCGGAAATAAAGTGACTGATCGGTGACACTCAAACAGACAAACACGAAAATTCCACGAAATTGAACATATTTTATGACAAACAATCAACTAACACCGCCACACTTGTGTCCACTTAAAATTTCACATTTAGCACACTGTGCATAATTCGTTCGTACGTATTCCGCTCGTGTACCCATCGATAATGCTGCACTTAATGAAGGTTGATTGCACTTTGTGTGCCGCTAAAATGGCGATATTAGCAATTTACGGAATTCCAAACGTTTTATAGGTGTGAGGGAACGGATAAACTAATTTGGCAGCGCCAATTGGTATCGAGTGTGTTCAATGAAATTTGTTACGCGAATCTGATTTGTCGGGGTGATTTTTTTCAGATTTGTGTAATTTTTGGGTCCGGAATTAAGGTCTAGTGGCTTTTTGTGTTATACGATTTGATCTTTGATTCTTAACTACAGTAAGGAAAATATACATCTTTTAGAATACTTAATCAGTCTATAAGGATCATCAGGAAATACGAGTATCAATAGTCAACCTCGGAATTACTTTACCATCTTAGGCTGAATTTCACTTGCACGAGTAATGTGATAAATAGATAATAACAATAATGTTAGATATTTTCAACCTTACTGACGTTTCACTTTAATGGACAGAATTTACTGGAAGTTTTTATCAAAAGTGGTAAAATACGTAGGTACCGTCAAATAAAGATAGCTAAAACGCATTATATTACTTAAGAGGAAACTACTTTATGGAAATTGTTTAATACACACCCAATCCAGTTTATGTTAGTAACCGCAAACATTACCGAGGCGATTATATTTTTATTTACTTCGCCATAAAATGTATGACCAACTTCCATATTTTTTATGTTGGTAACATCGATTCTGCCGATTTCCTCCGACGCGAAATAATTCGTGCGTGGAAATTGGCAATCGCTACGATTTTACTTTTTCCTTATAGAACGTTAAAGAATAAAAGCTTTTCATATAAAATTGTACTATTATTATTATTTTTATTAATCTCTTCAAATCCCATTTGGGATAAATGGAAAGGTGATACAAATGAAAATATCTTTAGGTGATTGACCTTTGGATATTTTCAGTTGTATAATAATTGAATATTGTTAGAAAGTGATTTTTTGTATGTAAAGTGGTTTTTATTGTTTGTTTTTAGTTAGACGTTTAAAAAGTTGGTGAATTTATTTGTATCCTGTTTACATTTTTTTACACATTTTCAGTGAAATAGCTCCTTGATTAGGTTTGGTACTTATGCCTCAGATCGCATAAAAAACCAAGACAGAGCGCTGAGAACGATACAGTGAAGCATGCCAACAATAACTACACCTCCGCTCTGTTCACGCTCACCCGCACACGTTTACAACCATTTACAACCAAACTACACCTCACTAAGTGCACACATGTTTACGAAACCGGCCTCACTTTACTGTTGACAGCCCTCTGTCTTGGTTTTTTATTTATTCTGAGATTTAATGCATGTTATATCGAGAGTGTTAGATAGTAACAGGATGAACCAAGTCAGCACCATAATATAATTAAACAACAGTTAACTAGATCATCCCTCGTTCCAATTTATATGGCCACATAATTCGACTAAATCCTATCCTACTAATATTGTAAACGCGAAAGTTTGTGAGGATGGATGGATGGATATTTGGTCTCTAAAGCTTAATAATAAGCTTAATAATCGCTAAATACCAGATTCGCAAAATACCAGACTCGCAAAATACCAAAAGTACCTACAGTTTTAACCAGTTGAGTTTAAAGTTATAAACAATCTCAAAAAAAAAAATTACAATTAAATTAGCAACCAGTTTGATCTTGTGTAGATCGTCGGATGTAAAACTATTTATTTCTTCGATGGATAAAATGAGATCGTTGTACAAAAAAGGTCGTGACCTAATTATAAACTGCACTGGCCACTTTTACGTTGATAGATGAGATGACATTTATATACAGGGTGGAAACTTTCAGCGGGGCAGTAAGGGGAAGTATCTTATCTGTTGCAGCTACGCGAAAATGGTCTTAGGAGACAATCCATAACTTTTTATGGAATTTTGATCCCCATTCACAGATAAAAAAAATACAGTTAGCAACAAAATAGCCATTTTACACAAAAACATTTTTGATGCCAATCGATCCTGTTTATAATACTGATCAAAAACTTGTACAGGACCAACCATCGTTGGAGTACTCAAAAAGTCACAAATTGCAGAAAACTTTTCCCTTACATTTTGTAAAGAATTTGTGTAACTGAAATACAAAAAATAAAATAAAAGACAATTAATGATCACGTAGAATGTTACACATATCAAAAAGAAGGCGTATTAATAATAACGAGTTCGAAATTTGAATTGTTTTTAAACTTATAGTTTTATTCAGTCAACAAAAAGATCTCAACCATTGTTTTTTATTTAATAATAACGAGTTCGAAATTTGAATTGTTTTTCAACTTATCGTTTTATTCAGTCAACAAAACGATCTCAACCGTCACTAAAAAAGCTTTTGTGCAAAATTTTCATACAAAATGTACGGGAAAAGTTTTTTGTAATTTGTGACTTTTTGAGTACTCCAACGATGGTTGGTCCTGTACAAGTTTTTGATCAGTATTAGAAACAGGATCGATTGGCATCAAAAAATGTTTTGTGTAAAATGGCTATTTTCTTGCAAACAAATTTTTTTTTTAATTCTGTGAATGGAGATCAAAATTCCATAAAAAATTATGGATAGTCTCCTAAGACCATTTTCGTGTAGCTGCAACGGATAAGGTACTTCCCCTTACTGCCCCGCGGAAAGTTTCCACCCTGTATATTGATATTATTATTATTATTGATTCCGATATTTGTTACTCTTTCACGCAAAAACTAACCAAGGGATTTGAATGAAATTTGGCACACAGATAGTTCATAACCAGGATTAACACATAGGATACTTTTTATCCCGATATCCCCATGGGATCGAGACATATGCGGATGAAACCGCAAGGCGTTGCTAGTAATTCATATTATCTGCTTAAACAGTCTATAGCTGGATAAGGGTTATTAAATGAAACAATCATAATATTGATATACGTTGGGTCATGATAACATCACTGTGTCATTATCATAGTCAAATAATAATTTCCAGGTGTAATTACTGTCATCAGAAACATAATTATGCCCGTTTTCACTAATAAAGGCGACACCTAATTCTAATGTCTAAAAACATTGTCGGAATTTCAGCGGTTGGCTTATCGCCGAGAGTTGAAAATCCAACAGTGCATATTATCGTATTTGTGGTATTTAGGAATTACATTTAGTCGTTGCCTAGTGTTAGTGAATATATACATAAGATACCAAAGCTTCTTTAAACCGTCCATGCAAAGTTGAAAAGTTATTGACACTTACCTACTGGAGAAATCTTCAACACAACAAAACAACAGAAAACTATTCTATTGTTTAATAAAATTGAGATACAAACTCCAAACCCTTACTGCAGCCAGTCTCCTGATTGTTCTTAGTAAGCAATAGAAAAAAAACTCTAAACAAACTGTAAAACGGTTCAAAGTCCATTAACATCTATCAAATAGTTCTCTGTCAGACAATGTAGTTGTAGAAACTAAGCGTTTCCAACTATTTTGTAAACAAAAGTAATAAAAGGTCAGAACTGCGGTTCGTTCTTAGATAGTGGTAAACTTTGGCATTAGTTATCGTTGTCTATAAACTTCTAGTATTGTTACATACTTGTTATTGTAAGTTTATAATAGGTACTTGTAATAAGTTATTTATTTATTTATTAAAACTTTATGCACAAGTAAAAACTGTACAAAGGCGGACTTAATGCCTTGGGCATTTTCTACCAGTCTACCTTAGGGTGATGCAGAGACAATAAACCGTAGGTGCAATAACAGAAACAACAAGTTAGTAATTTCAAGTTAGTATTAAAACCACTTCATCACATTAGATGGGGTCCAACAATTAAGTATTATTATCAAGGGTTGCCAATATCGTCATCTGTATACTGACGATGGAATGAAATACCAAAACATTGACACCAGCAAATGGGAGAATTTGCTTAAAATAACTTAGCTAGAGCTAAGTTAATGCTATGGGCTAGAAATTAGTACTCTTATATGGCTATAAGTTAACGTACTACTGCTCAGAACAGAAGAGCATTTCTAAGCAAAAAGATAACAAACGGCCCTATATATAAAACAGATCAACACAATACAAGTGATAGATTCACACCACACCAATCCGAGCTTCAAGCTAATCTATATAAATGCCAGTAATAGCCGGATATATACGTGACCGTTTGAGATATTTCACATGTAAATGTGATGCAGGCTTCAGACATGTGACGCTCCCACTTGACGCTGCATAGAGGAGTGATTGATATTGTTTGAGATGTGGCGGTTGGCAGAAGTGTAGGTGATGTACACCTACTTACAGATCATCCATACTATATATACTACAATATTATAAATGCGACAGTGTGTCTGTCTGTCTGTTACCTCTTTACGCATAAACCGCTGAACCGATTTAGATGAAATTTGGTATATAGGTAGTTTGAGTCCCGGGAAAGGATGTAAGATATCTTTTTATCACGATATTCCCACAGGATCGAGACTTATACTGGTGAAACCGCGGCCACTGCTATTAATAAATAAAATCTACATTTTAAGATACTTAAGGCCAGAGAACAATTTAGCGATGCAAAGGGCACAAGCACCAATTTTATGAAAGTAGTTTAAGACATTGCTGAAAGGTGAGTTTCCATCTCTATGATAAATCACGAGAAGGCACAAACCCTTATATTTTTACGAAAGACAGGGTGACAGGAACATGGCATGGATGCGTAACCTGGTATAATGGATTCAGTAGATAATTCTGAAATAGAAATTATTCGTGTGAATGATGAATGACTGAATTCAACAGCAGTTTTTTTTTACAAACGACGTTACGCTAATGGGTTTGACGAATGATGAAGACATTGAATGTTAATAAATTCACTTAACAACGTCTAAGGGGGCAGTCATATTGATCAAATACATTGGAGGCTATCTCAGAGCTCAAACGGGCTTTCATTGAAATAACTGTATTACAAAGTCAGCAGCCAATATCAAGATTCCAAAATTTCTATGAGAACATGTTCAAGACGGTAACTTTTTATAGTGAAACGCTCCACAGGCTATTCAAAGGCATTGTTTTGAGTCGATGCAGCGAGCATTCTTCAGAAATCTCCACTTTGTACGGCATTCCGCTGTTTTAGTGTATCGGTAAATTTGAATACGGATGACGCTCATATTAAATTTGGTAAGGAAACATAAACTTTTTAAAACTTGTGATAGTGTGATGAAATAATGTGCTGTCTAAAAATAAGGCAACAGAGATCAGACGGAGATACTCCTCTGCCATTTGAATTAAGCCAGATATTCTGCATTATGAAACACAATAGTTTAGAAATATTAAGTTACAACGTGATTATAGTCTAGTTGCAAAAAACGCAGGACCAATCTATGTAAAAAAAAAAAACACCTACGTTTTTGACAAAAAGGATGAAATTTTTATTTTTATTATAAAACAAGCGACCCGTCCCTGCTTCGTCGAGTGCAATGGCGACATATCAATATACCGACATTTCTGTAGGTACTATTTATGAGTTCAATATTAATGTTTTATAGATACTCACAAAACTTCCGTAATAACTGCTTCAAGGTTGGTGAAAACGGCATAAAAATTCATTGTGCAGTTTAGAAGATCCAAGCAGTCACACAGACAGATACGAAAACCGAATCTGTGTATGCTACGGGCTAGGAACCTGCTCCTGCTTCGCACGGTTTTTGCGACTTCAATTTCTTGATTATCATTTCGGAATAAATGATCTTAGTGATGTTGAAAACCGCATCAAAATCCGTAGCGAAGTTAAGAAGAACAACGCGGTCATACAGTCAGACACGAAAAACATATTAAGTATACAGAAGAAAGAAAGAAAAATCGTTTATTTGCGGTGAACATGGCGCAAAAAAAGAAAACACAAAAAATAAAGTAAAAAAAGGTGGACCATGGGAAAAATAATTTCCCATAGTCCACCTAGGTGAACTAGCCAGGTGGACCATGGGCAATACACGAAAATTTCAAATAACAAACACCTAACTTCACAATCTTGTACAAAAGCAAAACTTTCCAAACGTAACACAATAAAATGATTTTCAACCCATCGCGAGCGCCACATCTTTAATTCAAGAGATCCCTCCTTCTATACAGCTAATAGTGATCTGCTTTCACAATGAGAATTGAGTTTTAAAACTTCCCCAATCGTTACTAAGAAGTTAACCAGAGTTTAACAGCGGGTTGAGAATTTAAAGGTGCTTTTAATACTATTAATTAAGTTCACTGCATCTTACGGTTGTTGCTAAGCAAGGTGCTGGAGGTTATTAAGATTTTCGAAGATGTTTATTGAAGGTTTACGGACTGGATTCCACTACGTAAAGCCGGGTTCTGAGTATTTTCTGTACGATTTGTATTTCAAAGAATTGAAGTTGGCTGGTTTTTGAATTTGTTCCAAGGAATTTTGAAGAGCGAGGCACAATTTTATTTTACGTGGAAAAGCAAAATTGAATGTTTTTATGTAGGTCTAATTTATAATTTAGTTAAATAAAAAGTGATTTTGTAAAACAAGAACCCGTAAGCTTAAGAAGAAAATACAACAGAAAATCTTATACTGCACATGGGGGATGAAAAGATAGTCGCTATTATTGGACAAGTCCAATTTCCTGCATATTACATAAGTTACATCCCAAAATGGCTACTCCAAGCGATCCTGTACATCAATCTCTCAACAACGATATCGAAGACGAAGAAACTGTATGTTTGTTGATAGGATTTAGAAAACATGAAAGCGAAAGTAGTGTTGTAAGTCGACCTCATAATTGCTTTAGCACCCTAATGTTGAATGTCACTTGTACTTCATAAAATGACAAGGACTATTATTGTAATAGTACAACAATGGCCGCCGAACTGACTCAGCTTGCGTGACGGCTGAGGGATTTTCAACCTAAGTGAAAGAGCTTTGAAGTTCCATCGTATACCTACCTACTGTCTTTTTTTTCAACATGGAGCTACGCATGAAACCTATATAAATCGATAGCCGACATCAATGCAAACAGAAAACAATAAGACCAAACCCCGTAAAGTGTCACGTTCCCGAGATATTAACGTTCAAAGTCAAACAACTTTCAAATTATTCGAATTGTTGTCAAAAGTGGTCGATTATACCTATACAGAAACATGGGACCCAGAAAAAAGCTTGTGAAAATTAAAAAAAATATATACTCGGGAACGATAATCTCAGTGACAAAAACAACAAAATATTTTGTCTATCGACTCAGTTCAATACCCCACACATTACATAAGTGACACTAACATAAAACGAAGCATTCGGCATCAATCTCTCAACGCCGATAATTTATTAAGACCGAAGCAGCCGTCACTAGGAGTACGATACATCACAATGAGTCAACTTGCAGTGAATCATATCAGCGCAGACGGTACGTGTGCTATCTTTAATTCAGTAGCTCAGTGAGCGAGTGATATGTTGTGAGTGATGGGTGATTAGCGTTTAAGAAGTATCAAAAATGTGATTGTTCCTATTGTATTCTATATTTTGTTAAGACATTTTTTTTATCACATCTATTCAAAAAAGTTATTGTATCCTTCGTAAACAGGGACTAAAATAGCTCTTTAATCCCTAGAAACTAAAAGTGATTTGAATTTGGAATGTGTAAAAGTTCGAATCACCAACATTGTTTGAACAAGTAACAGGCTATATGAAAAAATAAAAAACACGTGAAAAGCATTCTGCCATCGTTCGTAATTGTTTACTCTAAATTGTATCTAAATAAATAAACGTAATATTCTTATTCATAAATTGCCCTTACTTATTTTTTCATAGAGGGTGATAAAAAGTAGATTGTCCACTTCGGAAGCATTACTATTTTAAGCTCTAGTGACGTACTTTGAACCCCTCGCTGCGCTCAGGATTCTACTCTAGAATTCTACGCTCCGCCCAGGATTCAAAGAAACCCTCTCGCCTTCAAAATAGTTGTTTGCTCCTTTGGCAAACAATCTATTATTTTATCATGTTTAGATAACTATCTACACTAGGTAGTAAATTAAAAATGACTAAGTAACTAACTATACAAATAAATACAAACACAAAAGGACACTTAGGCGTCGAAGTACTCGTCCGCATCGCTATCATCCGGAAATGAGCCCAGAAGACTGGCAGCATTGCCACGTTGAATGGCAATGCTAATTCTTGGGCCAAAAAACGACCCAGTCACGGTCACGTGAATTGTCCATCAGCCGTTTGGTCGACCACTCTGCCAATGTCCAAAGTAAATAAATTGGAAAAGCAAGTGTGCATAGTTGTAAAAAAAAAAAATATATACTATATAAAGACTATCAAAATTTTCGATGATACAGTTGCTCTTGTGGCGATGTGATTGTTACGATAACCTTTGTGATTTTGATTTTTTAGAGCATGTATCCATCTGAAAATCACTGAAATAAACAATGGAATTATTGTAATTTTATAGTTTTATTGATTGCTAAATACAATATTTGTGGGATTAATAAACACTGTTGTTTTAGTGAGATCAATCTTCATAATATTTTTCAGTAACTATACACGAATTGGCATAGAATAGCAATCGTATTTTTTTTTTATTGCAATTTTATGCAAAAAAATAAACAATCAAGAATATTAATTGAATGGCGCTAAGAAACATTTATTTATTTACGTGACCCACACGGTACATAAACCGAATAATTTATTAAGTAAAAAGTAATAAAATTCGTTCAAAACAACTCATTCATTATCCGCTATTGGCGCCCTTCCATATTTACAGAACATAATCAAATCGCTTCCGCTCATACATTAGAGAAAGAATAATACGAGTGTATATATTTTTGTCCCTCCAATGCTCTTGTATTTCAATATTTTTCGCGCGAAACGAATTGGGATAACTAGAGCGGGAAGCTTGAATCACAATTTAGCTAGCTTTTTTATCATACTCATTTCGGCGCAATTTTCGGAAAAGCCCCTTCAATAATTCACGTTAAGAAAATGTTTTGTACTTCTGCTCAGAACTGTGGCGAATAAAATGAAAATCTCGTTGTTCTTTTGTTAGGAAAATGACCTTATTTATTCTCCTAACAAAAGAACAACGACATTTTCGTATGGATGGAGAACAGGTGTTGATCATAATGTAAAAAATGTAATCAAGAAAATAAATTGTGATTGTTGTTAAGGTCAGTACCTTAACAACAATCACAATTTATTTGAAACCGGAAAACGAAAATATCGTGAGGAAAAAAATCCTAGAACTAAAAAAAATCGAAGACATATGACATCCACCAATCCGTATTAGGCCCGCGTGGTTGATTACGGCCACACTCCCTTTTACAGAGAGTAAGTGGGCCTGTGTTACCAGCAGTGGGCAGTGGGCTGATTAGACCAAAATTGGATAGTGATTTTAATTTGGTGCAAAGAGATAAGTATGCAAGATCGTTGTATATAGTTGAAGTTTAGTCAGAAACCGACGGATGTTGTCGACTGAAATTAAATTTGATAAATGAGCTATTTGTTTTCTATTAATAAAATTAAATTTTATTCGAGAACATCCATCGGTTTCTTACTAAACTTCTACTATATCCGACGATCCTGCATACTTATATCTTTTGTTCTACATATTACCTACTCATTATTGTTTGAACTATCGGCAAATTACTCTAGTGTTTGTAGCGTCAGAGCGAATGTAATTGGCAGGTGCTACATCTCTGATTTTCAAAACACCTTTGAGATACACGAAAATTATCTATGTTCAAGGATATTGGTTTAGCGGCTAAAGGCTTGGTAACAGTATTCTACTGACAATTTGTTCGGCAACTTTTCAGAAAAATAGGTTAAGTATTAGAGTATTTACAGCAAAATAAAATTACTAAAAAAATCATGAATTATGACAATGTGTTCGTGACACCCGTCCTTAAAAAAAAATATCTCATAGCAACCAAACAACAAAAATAAAGATGAGAAGAGTGATGTAGAATCAGAGGTTAAATATCTATATAATAGCGGTGAAAAAAAAACTGCAAACGCTGAGCACAAAAAAAATATGAGATTTACGAATTTTAACTTAATTCGTTCCTACTTAGATTAACTGACAGGTGTCAGGAACGCCTCCTCTCGGGGGCTGGAATATAACTGACAACTGTAAAAAGTGTGTAGATTTCGGTAGATCATAAATAAAACAGGGTTTGAAATGAGAAATGAGTTTCCTTAGCAATATAACGACCATCACCTGCCTAGCGTTTTCCCAACTGTGTTGGGGTCGGCTTACCGTCTAACCGGATGCAGCTGAATACGAGAATTTTACATGGAGTGACTGCCTAGCTGACGTCCACAACCCAGTTACTGGGTAATACCTACCCTTTGGTAAGACTGGTTGTCAGACTTTCGGGCTTCTGACGACCCGTAACGACTGTCAAAGATCCGCGAATGACAGCCGGGACCAACGGCTTCACGTGATTTCCGATGCACGGCGGGGTCTTGGTATCTAAAGATGGACACCCATCCACAGAAACCGCGGCAAGCGTAGCTAAACCTGATCGATTGACCTGTGCGGCTGTTATTGTTCAGCCACGGGCCCCTCCAATATAACGACCATTGCATTTAATTAGCTTTTCACAGCCCAATCTCACCAAAGCCCACTACCCGTGCCACTACTGTCACAAAACTAATTAAAACTGTCTCACCGATTACTAAAATACTAACATTGTAATAACTGTTAATAAATGTAAGTGGTAAAGTGAATCCTTATTTGATTCGTGTAAGCGGTAAGAGTTCACTGACTTATTTGATTGTTTCGTCAGGATTGTTTTTGGGAACGCCATAAAAAGTCTGATTCAGACATTAATTTTGTTTTTCAACGCGATGTTTTTTTTTTTTTTTAATTTAGTTTTTTAACGCGATGTATGTTTTTTTTAATACTGACTTATTTTTGGTTCAAAAAGCTTATGAGTATTTGTAATGAATCTCACAGCTACACAGTTCATTGACTCAACAACATAGCCTAAAAAGAACAGCTCGTCAACTCGAAGACCATTAGGATTTTAAAGATCTCTTTATGTGAATGTTTTTCGAGCGTATATCGTGCGTGAGGGACTCGTGGCTACGTAATAACAGTCGCACGAGTCGATCGATTGGGTAAAGCTACGCTTGCCGCAGTCGGCCCGTGGATAGGTGACCATCTTACAGAGACCCCCCGTGCCTCGAAAAATACGTTAGCCCCTTTTCCCAGCTGTCATTCTTGAATTTTCGACGAGTCGTCAGAAGGCCAAAAGTCTGACAACCAGTCCTAGTAAGGGGTATCATATTACCCAGTAACTGATTTGTGGAGATCAGGTAGGCAGTCGGTCCATGTATAATACTGGTTTCCGGCTGCATCCGGTTAGACTCAACATATGTAGTTGCCGACCCCTACATACTCGTAGTTAGGAAAAGGCTAGGCAGATGATGACATCGTGCGTGAGTGAACATGTGAATAAAAAGCCATTGTTTACTTTGACGATGATAATTTATTTTAATGTACACGAAGAGGTCATGTTTTTACGGAGAATCTTAACACCGCGATTCAGCGGAGAGTATCAAATGAATAACGCTATCTATCGTGACATTATAGGAACTAAAATCGTATAACGTATCAACCTATACGTAAGATTATACAACATCTTTTACATAATCTAAGTAGACTGTCCTCCGTAGGCTGTGACAACAAATTAGGCATAGCAACTACTAACAATATATAACACGTTACGTCACACGCCGCGTCTTTAACACTATTACCCCGGGGTGAAACAGAAGCTTTGTTGAGAATTAATTACCAATGTTGTTGATTTGAGGAGGGTTGTTAAACGTGATTTTGGAGTTCGAAGTGAAGGAGTACCTACTTGAATCAAGGCCGTTGTTGTGCAAATAAGTATTAGTTAAATCGTGTATCGCTAATTATTTCAATAATGATTTAACATTGACACGTGATTGGTGACATTTGTAATAGAACGTGGATACGGGAAACGGCAAAATGGTCAGGAGCGTTGACCATCAAGAGTCCTTGTTGAGCGGCTGCATAAAGTGCCTGATTCAACACAGAAAGAAAAACACTTTGACAGGACACGTCACACGAGGAAAATCTTGTCGTATCGTGACTATTTTGGACCAGGCTCCCGATACTATAGACTACCTATAGTATTAGTGTGTATAATGGTTTTTCTAAATGTATTTTTAAAATGCCAGAATATATACCAGCTCTTATAGCATATATATTTAGCTAGGTACTTGACTCGATCTCTCACAATACGTCTTCAAAATTACACCTACCTAACTCAAATCCGTCTAATTCCTTCACCGTGTATGCCAAAATTTGTTAGATCAAACCCCAGATGATTGGTCCCAAAGATAACCGTAAGGCACATTGTCGGTAATTGGCGTAATAACCAACTTATAAGTATCAGTTTCAAGGAGGTACAACATCATTAATTTAGTCAGGAAGCGATGTACCTTTATACGTCGGATTTCGGAGCATGTTATGTGGCGTATTCAATTAGCCGAATATTGTAAGGTTCCTTGACACCTTGGGACCTAAAAAGGCCACTTTGGCAGAATCATAAAACAATTAATATCACGCAATTCATCTGTTTGACAGTTTCACACCTATATACCCTGAAGGGTTAGGCAGAGGTGTACCTATAGCATTTCACGAATCTCCATATAAAACTTTCATACAGATGAAATTGCGTAACATGAATTGTTTAATGATTCTGCCAAAGTGGCCTTTTTAGGCCATGTAATGTAACGTTGCTGCGAATGCTCGACGCTGCGTTCTTTGTATTTTCCGACAAACATATAAGGAAAATTGATATAAAAGATAGGTGAACTATTACTTGTCATCAGTGAAGCGTTTGAAGAATATACGTTATAGCTGTCTACCTTTTGAAGTTTGCATAAAAGAATTAAACAAAAATGAAAGAAAGTAAAATAGGTTTATTTGTTACTGAAACACGTGCACACAAAAAGATAATGAACTCGATTAATAAAGAAAAATAAATTCAAAATAGATCTATAATCACGAGCACAGAACAGAAAAAGTATAGTTAATGTATAGTTTAATGTATATTATAACTTTAATAAACAAAAGAAGATGAAGGAGTTCTACAAAGATCACTCCATACACTTCATTAAGGGCTTATTTTTAATTATTCAGATAAGTTTTATCTGAAGAATTAATATTGCGGTTTAACAGCTTTTATATTGAAAAAATATCAAACTGTCATATTTATTCTTCAGATAAAAGTTATTTGACTATTAAATACTGAATAGCTGCTATAGGCATGTTTTACCTAAGTTCGTTACAATCAAACAAGTAAAACCATGTCGTTTTAGTTTTGTAAAGGTAAGTATAGTCTGGAGCATTTACTTGTAACAGAACATGGAGCATAGTTATCGAACCGCACTCCGGACACGACGCTCAATGTTTTGTTACAACCTGATTAAAAAAATTAACGAGCGTATTGAAGTAGGTAAAATTTTATCGAGCAAAGGCACGAGCGATCAAGAACGCGCAATCAAACAATGAACGCAAGATAGAAAGCAATGTTACAGATAAATGCTCACTCGCCGTGAACATTACGTCGAACGCAGCGTCGAGCATTCGCAGCAACGTTACATTACATGGAATTGCTTTTGGAAACTGAGCTTTTGCCTGTATTGTACCATTCGTAAGAACGTTACATTACATGGAAATGCTCAAGGAAATGCTCTAGTGTATACTCATCTTTACAGTCCGTATGTTACATCATCATAATTATTTTGACGTAGGTATCTAGAATCGTTCATCCATAACCCAGTTGAGTTTACCAATGTGGTTTTGTATAAACAGATTTACGGTGTAACCATACAATAAAAAAGACGTTAAATCGAACAGAGTTGTAAATCCGATAATGGCCAGATTTACAGAAAACATTCGTCGTTAAATAGCCCATCATAATGATATACGGCTTCAGTAACCAGGTGGCCAGTATAATTTGAGAATATTGATTCAATTCTGTCTTGAATCAGATAAAAGATATCAGTCGCCTGATCTAAAAAGAAAAGCCTCAACTTTTTTTATGGGTGAAAAAGCATTAATTCCTGCGATTGCTTAAATGTTTTGGCCATCAAATCAAGTCAGATTTTAACTATTTTAAATCAGTAAACTGATTGCATAGTTTTTTAGGAATAAGGCTAAAGAGTTTGTTTGTTATTTTTATGTTTGAGCGCGTTAATCTCTGGAACTGCAATTTAATAAAATCTGTTTGCATTTGATAGCCCAATTCTTTAATAAGGTATAGGATATTTAACATCATGCTATGCCCTTAGGAGTAGTGTAAAAAGAAAATAGTCAGAAAGAACGCCAACCGAAAACAAAGTAATAGGGTGGGTGGTCGGGGGAACGAGAAATTTCACGCGCACGAAGTCGCGGCCCGGAACTGGTAAGTTAGATAAAAAAGCCGTTGAGTTTTGATGTTTTTTTGTCACAGTTCATCGAGTATAAAACGTCGAACTCGTCAAAATCGTAAACAATAATTTCCCAGGAATGTGTTGTATTTAATTAACTTCACCATAGCTATTTTAAAATTCAAATGCATGTCCGAATTTCACCGCAAAAAACTGCTGATCATTTTCGTAATAAAAACTGCAAAAAGTTACCAAGCAGCAAGCAAAAAGTTAAAGAGTGCAAAGGCAGCCAAAGGTATGAATTACAGTTGAAATCAAAACGGCACATTACCAAGAATCGCTATTCACGATCGTCGATTACAGCCATCGTTGCGCGGCATTCGCTTTAATCCATTTAATCGTTTCCTGTATGAATCGTACGCTCCCAAATTGTCTTTGAATATCCTTTAAATGAATGGCACGCTGATTTTGAGCGATGTTTTATGTGCTTTTGTTCGTGTGGAGGCTGTATACGTATCGATTATGAGGGTGGGCTTCTAGAATTGGTTACATGTGTGGTGTCACTAGTTGAAGATTTTTTGGAATTACAGGGTGTTTACTGCTAAAGAGGCTTATAACTTTGAAAATGTTAAGGAATTACGCGACAATAGAAGGAGTACCTATAGTATGCGCGTGTGTGTGTGTATGAAAGGGTGTGTGTGTGTGTAGTGTGGGTTGTGTTCAGTTTAGTTTGTGATCTTTCTGTGCGAGTCACAGTAAATTCACAAGTTGCTTCATATTTCTGACTGACTCCTTGACAATTAAAAACTGCCTGTAAATGGTTTAATTGAAATAAATGCTTTAAGTTATTGAAAAGGTTAATTAATAATGACTTATATTCTAGTAGAACCTTATAGTTCTAAGTTCTCGTGCCACCACTCGTGCCATCACGCAGTAAACTTTATAAATTGCGGATGAATTTTTCGACGCTATATTTTAGTTTCTGTATAGTTTTAGTTAAGTTAGGATTTAAATTTGTTATTTTTATTAATTAGTTAGGTATTAGTTATTATTTGCTTATTTTACAACATACTGTAGTTTTCGGTAAATAATAAAGTTAGTTATACCTGTATAATCCCAAAGATATTTTTTAACATTCATACCTCCTATTTACTGTCAACTAGGTATAAGCTTCCACTTGGTTATGATTGAGTCACTCCACACAAATATGTAGCGGTATCTACAACGTACATGCGAACAACGCGTCATACTGACGTCACTCAAAATCTGCATCTCGCAAGCAGAGTTTACCGCGCAACTAGCATAGATGAATGAATCATCGGGCAGTTGCCCGCCAGACACAACACCCGTCTGGTCAGAGGGTCCTCCTTTTTCTATAGAGTATGAGTAAACTTTACACTCTGTTCCTCACACCTCTATAAATAGATTATTTCCAACCAATCAATAATTCTCTCTCGAGATTATATTCCATTCATTTCGCTTTTCTTCCTAATTCCAATTTCTCGTCTACCTAATGACTATTCAATACCGAACTCCTGCGTCTGCCCCAATTCGGCCATCGTTTATTATTAAAATTGCCTCTCCAAGTTCCTAAGCTCGTAACAGATATTTATTGGAGCAATCCTTATAAACAATGACTAAAATCTAATATAGACTGGTGTTTTGCCAAACGTTGGTACAATCGCGTTCAAAATTATATTTAATGCTGTAATTTGGAGAAAATTGCGCTGATTCGGCAGTGGTGTGAGACGTAAACTGTTGGCAATTTTGAATTTGGTTTTGCTTGTTGTTTAATTGTCGAGATAAGCTCTGTTGTTGATTGTACGCTGCAAATTGATACATTCATATTGTTTTGTGAAGAAAGCAAAACCCGCGTCCTGTTTTGGAATTCAATTTAACGCTGTATACTGAGTTTTTTTTGACTAGGTACATGCGTATTTGCGTAAGGAGTTTTCATGCTATCTTGATTTATGATTCAATTAATTAAATTCTTTATTAAGAGTAACCATGAGACTCATTCAGTGTTAGTAACAATAAAATAAAGTTACACCTATTTTGGTGATACAATTACAACACCCTCTAAACCACAATGTTCTTTTTTATTTACCCATTAACATCTAAATGACGAAAGTAACAAGAATAAACCTGGACCCGCTCTCTCTCGTGACTTAGCCCCAACAAATTAAAGATTGCAAGTGGTAAATTCAGCAAGTTGTTCGTCGAGACAGGCCGGACATCGGCACTCTGAACAGATGGCCGGCTTAAAGTTTCTCTCAAGCGCCTATAGATACGTACTAACGATGTCCCCCACCAGTTAAGGGGAAGTTATGCTGTGCAGTGGTTTTGTTTAGTTGAAGGATGTTGGGTGTTTTAAAGAGAGGGCTGAATGTTGCTGTGTAGGTTTGTTCAGCATTTTAAGGTTATTTTAAGCATCCATTTGGTTTGTGTCTTAGCTATAGTGCAATACTGCTTAATTATCTTGGTTATAGACATACCCCGATGTTTTGCTAAAGCTGAAAAAAAAATATTTAAAGAAAAAAAAAAAAACAGGTGGCGTTCTGTAGTTTTTGCCTATCTCCATGGGATAAAGGTGTAAGTTTATGTATGTATGTAAATTTATAAGAATAAGCATAGTTTATGCTGATATAAATAATGTAATCTGTAAAGTAGTTCCTTACACTTCTACTATTTTATACTCAACGTGGTCCTTACTTTGTCAACTTTTAAACTAGAATACCTTTGCCTTAACCCTGCACCCGTACGAGTACATGGTAACAATCAGCGCTTTGGAACAAATTGCAACTTTGCTTTATCCTTGATCACGCTATCTGTGAGGGAATGCATTTAGCTACGCCGTAGCTGGTCCGCTTATGGCTACGTCGTAGCAGTCGTAGCTGAGACCCAATCCGCTACAGCAACTATTCTTGAACTTTGTTGAGCATTTTTGTCCGTAGCACTTATCCTGTCTCTGGATTCCTACAGGGAATTTTGTAATGAAAAAATCCAAAAATCTGAATTAGAACCCAGAATTCACGTCCACACGCAATCGCTACCAGACCAACGAGACCATCTTAATAAGATAAGGTGTTCTTAAATCAAAATGATTACAAGTTAAGTGATCTTCGGAGCAGTGGTGACCCAGCGAGCAGTGACGGCCCAGTCCCCGACTTACGAGCTGTAGGACGTGGGTTCGAACCCAAGCAGACAGTTTAATTTGTGTAAATAATTTCATCACCACTGCTCTCAAAATGGTGAAGGAAAACAACGTGAGGAAACCGGCATATCCTAGAACCAAAAATTCGAAGACATGTGACATCTTTCAACCCGTACTGGGCCCGCGTGGTACAGAGGCCAGCACATCAAGCTAAACCAATCTGTCAAATTTCTTTGATAGATTTTCAACTTTACTTAAAAGGAATAAGGTTCATATTCAATTGGGAAAATTTGACAGCTTGGGGTAGGTTGATGTGCTGGCCTCTGTACATTATTAGCCCGCTCCCTCTCAAAGAGAGGAGGCCTGTGTGTTGAAACACTATAAGCTGATTATGTATGTTATATAAGTAATCTTCGAATCAAAAGAACAGTATTTTTTTTAGCAATCCCTTTACGTAATCCACATGTCACCACCACCATTCCCAAAACTTCAAGTTTACTCAAGCCACACCCACAAATCCAGGCAGCATTCAATTCCCTTTGAGTACCCTAGCCAGATGAAGTGTGCTCAGGAATTTTGTCACACACAAAGAGAATATTTGATTAGGACTTAGTTTAGCTGAGGAGCTGAGCTGGGACTTCAATCAGAGTAAGTGTGATAACTTGATTGCTGTCCAAACACAAGCCTTTGATAGTTACTGATGTTTGGTTAATGTTTTATGTTATGAGTTAAAAGTTTCGTAGACGAGGTTCGTAGTTATCAAAAACAGGATACCTACCACGAGCTCTTAACGCGATCCACTTTAGGACCTAAACTGAACTGTTCTTCTAATTCGTACCATGACGTCAGTTTAACAATTCAATTTAGGCCGTGCCATCTGGATACCTACCACGAGCTCTTAACGCTCATTCACTTTCAACGATCCAAATGCCGCTGAGTGTATTGGACGTCATGGTACGACTGTGAGCGATGCAGTTTAAGAACCTAAACTGAAATGTCTTGCTTTTGAATCATTTTTAAATAGATCATGGTAGGCCTCCAGTACTTAAAAGTTTTTGTTTGGGACCTTGATACATTCGCTCACTTTACAATTTTGGATAAATACTTGAACTCTTTGTTTTTTTGTTTGTCTTGTTTGTGCTATAGCTGAGCAAAGGCCTCCCCGAATCCTTCCAGACATCCTTTTCTAGAGCCACCTCGATCCAACTCTTGCAGTACGCAACATTATTGACTAAATATTTGAATAAACTACGCATTTAAGTTTAACTCATTTAATCCTATCAGGCTTCTGGTGCCCATTTTCACTAAAACTAGACGACACCTAAATGAATGCCTATTAAAGCGCGCTGTTGGATCTTTAACGCCGGGAGTTGAAAATTTAACATCGCGCCGTTAGTTAAAAGGGCATTAGATAAAATATTTTTTTTTCATTGATGGCTTTGGAGTAAAACGTCATAACACAACATTAAATGAATTGAAGGACACTGAACGAGACACAATATACTCGTAAGAATTTTTATATATTCGTCGAGGCCAGGGGCGTTGAGTGTCCCGCAAAGTGTTAATCAATACGATTCATCTAGTATTAACTACGCACAGCAAACAACTAAATAGTACAAGAAATCGACGTCTTAATCTGAAAACTCGACCCAAAAGAGAGACGTCCAAATCGAGAACCAAGAACACAAAATCAGTACCATAAACAGTACACGGCGATAAATAACTTTGTAAAACTTCAGACCCCTTAACAAGGGCGAAGTAAGCCTTAACAATGAATTTGGTGTCAACCTTATCCGACGTTCCGGGTCTATAATTATTTCTATTTGCGACCCGAAGGTGGCGCCGCCGTCCGTTTGAAAAGGGTCCACGTGGTAGATAATGTTGGTTTGGCGAGTTTAGATTTCAGTAATTAAATTCTGTTTTCGATACCTTTGGGTTTGAGATTAATGATCGTTTTTTGACTTGATAACGTCTTATAAATCGATGAATGCCGGCTGCACGCACGAAAAAGCATGACTCATTGTCACGTTCCGCCTGAGCCGAGCGTGCAAGCGAGAGCGCGGAACAAGCGATAGAGATGCACGATCGGCCTAAGCGTTCGGCTTGTGACGCATCCATCTCTTAAGACGTTATCACGAAAAGTTATCGTCCGGAAACCGCCTTACAGACAACCCATTTTTTTTTGTGGCCCCTTACTAGAAGAACTTTATGTAAAATTGTACTGGGGTATGTGTGCGTGTGTGATAGTTGCCCTTTTTCCCCACAGCTCAATTGACTTCTCAACTGCTCAACTGACTGCGCAACTGAGTTGTGCAGGTTATATTCCCCACTGTCCAACTAAAAACTGCTTTACCAGCCAAACGCCCACTCGCCGCTGCCGGGTCGCTCGCTCTTGCATTCTACGTCGCCTGTCGCCGACCGCGACGTAGGATGCAAGAGTGAGCGAAGGGCACCCCGAAGTTAGGTTTGATTAGGTTACTTTAAGTCTTCAGTAGGATAAACAGCAATAACATACCCTCAATGCTCAACTTCTTAGCTAAACAGTTTGGTTGAGCATTGGGGACTCCCCACTGCTCAACTAGTCGCAGTTGGGCACTCACAGTTGAGCAGTGGGGAAAAAGGGGATAGTTGCACTAATTGTTTTGATTACTAATGGTTATTATTTATTCAGCTAGATGGACCGACGACCATAATAAGGTGGCTGGGACAGGTTGGATGCGGAAGGCGGAGGACAGGGTGCTGTGGCGTGGCGTGGGAGAGGCCTATGACCAGCAGTGGACTGCCATGGACTGAGTTAATTGATTATTTACATATTTTAGTGAGTCTGTTAACCGTCGAAAAGAAATAAGACTGGATTTATTGATATTACAGTAAAAGTTGCAAAGGCACTTAACGTAGTGTTTTTGTTTGAAATTAAATTCACGTCATAATCAGAGCCCAAAACGTGATTTTAATACAAAACATATGTTTGTAAATTAAATCATAAATATTTACACAAAAGTAAAATTATAACAAAGATGATCGCTCACATAATAAACAGTACCTTAATATTCTTCTCGCAAAATGTACAGTCAATAACAAAAGTCATTTACTTTTTATTTTACTTTACCCTCTCCAGTGTGTTCGGTTAGAAACAACTGTCATTCGCACTCAGAAACGTAACGTCAAAGTTTACTTTGCCCATTTATAACGTTTTTGGGGTTGCACAGCTTCAAAGAAAAACCCTTTGGGCTTTTTTTGATGTTTGCATTTGATCTATGATATTTATTTATATAGCCGTTTTTATGGACGGGTCGTTTATGAAGACGATTAAACATGTAGGTTAATAATATATTATAATTTTATTATTATTCATACCCAAATAATTATTATTTAGTCATGTTTTCCAAGAATTATATTTGTAACACTGTATTAAATATTGTTCTTTATAAAATTTTTTTGTTACTGAAGCTGTCAAAAGTATGTAAAAGAGAAACATAAATTATTAATTTGGAATGTCGTTAAAGAGAACTTATAAAAAGATATTTTAGTGTTACTGTAGGCCTGCATCATCCCACTGCTGGGCAAAGGCCTCTCCTCATGACTTCCTTAACTTGGCTAAAGTAAAAAAAGGAAAACAAGATACTTTAGGTAAGTAGGTATTAATAAATTTATACCTTTCTTCTACAAAAATACCGTACTTTTAAAATGTTACTCAAGTTAATAAGTGTAATGAAGCACGAAAATATTTTCAGACATTCCCTCAAGGTAAAAATTATATTATTCATAATTTTATTAAAATACTTATTCGCGGTAGGTACTTTTAACAAAAAAGAGATAATCCAATTACTCGCTACACAATATTTCGCTCGAGAGATTTCGAGATAAAAGTAAAATCAAGCGTGTTAGTGGTACAGTCATGCACAAAGATTAATTGTCACTCCTGAGAATAAATCCGTCGCATGACTTGACAAGCGACATTTTCTGGTCACAACTGTCAATTACGTAACGTAGGTTACCGACGTTTTAAACTGGGGTTTAGACTTTGTCTAGAGAGATAGGTTTTAAAGGTAAAGAAAGTTACTATTACTACAGTTTTAGGTACTGAATAAGGTCGTATCAATGTTGCCAATAAACGTCAATATGCTAAGCCAATGAAATTAAAGTTTCAATACTTAAAATAGTATCGATAGTACGATATAATATTAGTGCACGGCGTGAAATTACTAGTCACACGTATCGTATACTAAAGTTTTATAGCTCGTGTGACCTAAACCCGCACTAAAGTCACGTTTTTTGTGTAAAAGTGGACTACTTAAGACTCAGAAAAGCGTGACTTAAGTGCGGGTTTAGGTCACACAGTGCTATAAATATTATTATATTAAAGGTAGGTAGTGAGTCGCCAATCGCCCGTGAGTTTATATTCTGTAAAACAAAGGTTCATAAGGACAAATCCCAGTTAGTGTCACGTGTATTGTACACTCGGCTATATATCAAGCTATATATTTCCAGTTTCAGCTGACCTCGTATTGTATAAGTTTTTCGTACAATCAGAAGTCAGCTTATACTGGTTAGTCTGATGTGTAGCCGTACCTATTCGCTTACCTCGTCAAAAAGACATTAAGCTGAATGAGATTTAGTACGACTTGATCCAGCCACAGATGAGCTGTAATTGATGCTGAAGTTTTGTATATCGAAGAGAAATTGGATATTCTCGACCGGGTTTTTCATGACGCGCTCAGGACCGTTCCCGAACACTTTTTTTCTACGCGCCGCGGGTGTTCTCACCACTTATACACGACTCCTACACAAAAAAAATCTATGGAGCGATGCTTACTGTTTATTGTTTTGTAAAGTGGACAAATTAGGCAGAATTTCAAAGCTTGTTTCAAGATTTTTGTCAATAAATGTTTATTTTTTGTGTTTGTTTACATTACGTAAATAAAAAACAAAACTAGTTTTCATTCAAAATCTAAAGCGTTAACCCATTTTTTTTATTTTATTTACCTTTAAAATAGCCCCATTAACACTGAATCCAATGATATACAATACATACCATTGTTCCTCCAAAGTTTATTTATACAATAACAATAACACCATGCGATGACGCATTGCGCTTACGTCATCGCGACCATTTGTTTATTATCAACTACAGATAACTTATTAGAATCTTATTGGATTCTCTTTTTTTGGCATAAAAATACGTCATTCAATTACTCGACTAAACAAAATAGAATGACAGCGATACTACCATAGACAAAATTACTAAAAATAAAAATACAGTGTGAACAGGCGCGCAAAAAATTTCATGTCGATTTCTGGCACTGGGACAGTCGGCCATGTTCCTTCCGTGTCGATTTTCGGCATTTAGCGGCGGAAGGACAGTTGAGTGGTTAGAGGATGATTTGTATTTCAGACGTTATCCGCATTTATGTGTTACAAAACTGATAATATGCAGCATGTATGAGAAAGAATTACCACACTCTTAAATATGACCACACTTTTCTGGTACATGCTGTGTAATAATAATAATATTTAAAAACAAGTAGAAAATGCCTATGGCATTAAGTCTGCCTCTGTACATTTATGTGCTTGAAGTACTAAATAAATATCAACCTATTATTGTCCTACTACAAAGCAAAGGCCTATGCTCAAACAGAGAAAGCAGAAGCATTGATCACCACGTTTGCTCAATACGGGTTAGCGATTTCAGAATTATTAACTTAACTGGATCAGTTAAAAAAAATTGTTCCGTTAAATGGAATTTGTGTAAGTTTCATTTAACTTACTTAGGCTTTAATTGATCAATGAAGAAGATCGATTTCATAGAATATCGTTTTAAATTTTAATCAGGATTAAGATCGCCTTTTAATACATATGAGCTTCGGAAGTTACCTTTATTAAGCTTCATTGTAACGCTTATTAAAGAGGTTATCGTATAAATGAGAACCATTTAGGCAACGAAGTTAAGAAACTTAAACAGAATAATCTTATTTAAAGTTTAAATAGAATAATCTTATTTAAACTTTCTAAATTACGTGAATAACTTCTTTAAATGCTACAGCTTATTTTAGTCTCAAAAATTCATCGTATAAATATTAAGGAGACATTAATTTTGTTTGAATAATTCGCAAACTAAATTAAGTGCGCAATGTAAAATTATTTATCAGGGCTGCATAGTTTAATCTAAATTACCCAAATTCATAACATTAATTTTATAGTCCCATTCTTAAAATATTTAGAAATGTAGCAAAACTAAAATATGGTAAAGATGAGAGTTATGTAAAAACACAAAAGCTGAAAAAGACTGCCGTTGGTCTAGGGATCGCAGGTACTGCTAAGCATGAGGTCCTGGATTCGATTCCCGGGTCGGGCAGTGTTATTGGGTTCTCCGCATTTGGAATTTCTCAGTAGTTGCTCGGAGTCTATAGATTTATGCCAGGTTGCCAGGTGCAACTCGCGAAATATTTATTTATTTATTTATTTTTTATTTATTTATTTAAAACTCTTAAACTATCATTACAGGTAAAATAGATATAAACAATATGTTTACATCTATATAATATATAGATGTAAACATATTAAAATGTGGGTGTACTACAGCTGCACCTCTGATTAACCATTCTGTAGGAGTACACAATGTAAATAGAAGTGTAAAAAAACACACGTATCGGTACAGAAAAGCACGAGTCATCGAAGGATATTAACCGAACACGGAGAACATCCACGAGAGCGAGTACAACATTTATTTCTCCAGAGTTTAATAACCTGTGAGGTATTTTAAGTAATATTTTGGTTAACCATGTATGAACTTCCAAAAAAAAATACTTAAAACAAACTATTCATTAGTTTCTATGTAAACAAAAGTAATGAGATTTACAAATTGGTTCTTCCATTGAATTGAAACGTAATAACATCATTTTGTGAGCTCAAACACTCGCAACTGGATGCATAGCTTGTTTACTCATGCAAAGTTAGTCTCAGATTTCACATGTATTATTACACCGGTGAAATGCACGTATTACACATTTACAAGTCACTTTTAACTCAAACTGAGCCAACCTTTTCCCAGCTGTAAATGTATTTGCAATCGAGAAAAGGAGTTTTCATTAATTTAATTTCGCGGAACCCAAAATTGAATTTCTTTACGACTGCTCCGATAATCAAATGAATAATCCATTTACAGGCGCTTTGTGGGGTGTCCGTGAGAAAAAATACTTTTTTTCTAACTCCAGTTCAATGCTTCTACGGCACCAAATTTTATTTTCAATGTATTTTATTCTGTTCGTATTTCGTTGGTCCATTAGGCAGCCAGGTGGGAACGGTGTTTCAAGTGGAATTTTTAATATGGTCCCGGGAATGAGAATGTCGGTGACTGTACGTGGTTACAATTCTTTATAAGGTTGGAAGTGTAACTTATTGTTTTCCAAAGAAAAATTTCGGTCGAGTATTTTCGATGTTGTTTCTTGATTTAGATATTTTATCCAATTTTATAGTGAAGGTAGTATGCGCTACACACTACCTTCACTATAAACGTGTTTTCTACGAACTAAAATAGTTTAAATCATGTTATCGTGTTGGCAGCCCTGACAACGTTACTGTTACCGATTGATTTGAATGCTTATGTCTACTAAGAAATATAAATATTTCATTATTATATCCACTCTGTCTTTCCAAAGAAATATTTTCTCCCTTCCGCTTATGAAATAATTTATGAAAAAAATAAAAATAAAAGTACCTACAATGTATTAAGGGATATTTATGTAGCTGTTTCTTATCGATTTCCTTTACGCATTTACTACACACGAATTATGCATAAATACACATCTATTACTTCAGTGAAAACTACCTACTGTCTTCCTTGACATCCCGTCTTTTATCTACCTTTTATTTCAACTGCATCTCCACAGATTAAAAAGACACATCAGTAACCAAAATGGCTGCCTCTTTACCCAACCGCGACAGTACACATCCACATTTTCCTTTTTAGACAACTCCCAATCCACAATGGGGACACAAAATTCTTACTCCAACAAAACCAACGGTTAAATTTTAATTCCAGTAAGTAGTTCACAAAACGAGTTGTATAAGCCAGCCAGACATAACTCATCTCCCGTTGGCCGTAAAAATCTTCCGTAGCGTACAATCTCACTGCATTATTCTCATTACCATAATCTCAATTACTTACTACCATCCGTCGCCGATATAATTTATCGCTGGGTCACAAGACCTAGTTTGGTATGCATTTATTTTTGCGAACTGTCTTAGAACTTTTGGATGGGGGAGATGTAAAAAGTTTTTACTGGTGCGTTTTATGGAGTGTGGTTATTGGGGGCTTTCAGAGTTTTTTGCTGCCAATTTAAAATAAACGGGGGCACCAAAATGTGCCCAGGTCAAATTTGTCGCTTTAATAAACAAGCCTTTAGTGATATAATTAATTAATATTTTCGACGGAAGAGTCTGATGTCTAAATTAGTTTTAGTTATGCGAGTCTGATGTTCACCAAAAAAGTAAGATTGTTGATGATGAAAACAAAGATTTTTTCTATGTTTTTATCTTCGACGTCATCATGTACCTAGCCTTTTCCCAACTATGTTGAGGTCAGCTTCCAATATATCCGGATACATCTGAATACCAGTATTTTACATAGAGCTACTGCATATCTGACCTCCACAACCTAGTTACTGGGAAATACGATACCTCTTGGTAAGACTGGTTGTAAAACTTTCGGGATTCTGACGACCCGTAACGATTGTCAAAGATCCACAAATGACAGCCGGGACTAACGGCATTACGTGCTTTCTGAGGCACGGAGGGTGTGTAAAGATGGTCACCAATCCACGGATCAACCTGATCGATCGAACCGTGAGGCTGTTATTACTTAGCCACAAACCCTTTAATATTTAACAATTTTACTTTTTACTTGATCATCATCAATTTATTGCTAGACAAGTAATTATCTCTTCTAGATAAGTACCTACGTAAAAATTATCACCATAACGAATTTGTAATGGTAAATTGCAAGTTACTATTGCAAATAGCCAATTAATATCTACATATTCCATTATATAATTCTGCAATGTATCAGTAAGCTAATCTAACACCCATCATTGAATAATTACTTGTAACGTTAGCATATCAATCTGGTTGGATCATTTATGAACAACATGTTTACTTATTATGATAATACTCGTACAATCCCACTGAGCCATTGTCTTTTATTATTCTTGGTATAAATGCTTCCTCACTTATCCATCTTCATTATATCAGTATGCGGGATTATACCAATATATTATTTGGAGTGATTTTTATTATGAGTGACTTTTGTCTGTGATTGTACTGTGTTGAAGGATTATTCTTTGTTTTTACTTTTTGGATGAAATGTCATGATTATGATTGACATTATAAATATTAAGTGAAATTATTCGGTCTTAAAACGGGGCATATTGTTAGACTACAATTATTATATTAAATGTTCTTGTTTCATAAAGCAATTTTTTCGAAGCCTAAGCACGCACAGCGATACGATTGTTCTAATCTAATGTTAATGCGAAATAAAATCGCAATCGCAAATAACTTGTCAAGTGAAATCTCAAGCGATTTTTTATCGCAATCCAGACTATAGAAAATTGGTTTTGTTCAGAGATTGGCGATTATTATCCGCAACGATTTAAATTCGTAGTTCGCGCTGTCTTAGTAATTAGAACTTTCTACAAATAAACTATCTCTGATAACATCGCGCATTTAAAATTACTGTTTACTTGAGCAATTGTTATGGTGAACCGCAAAACATACCTACACAGTGTTATAATTAAAGGTAAAAAAAAATTTTAGACCATCTTTATTCAACCCTCTCCCTGCTAAAAGGTCACATTGTCCTTTTAGGCGTAAGACGGGAATCATGTACTTGTATGGAGCACGTGGCGTGACATCTGGTGTCAGAGGTGTCGATGCAAGGAAGCGGACGAGCTATAAAATTGGTAACGATTTGGGTTCAGTGTGGCATGTAAGCACCAGCGATGCGTGTTTTTTTTTTTGTGGTTTTAAAGCATCGTCTTTTTGTGATTTTTGTTGTGTAAAGTTTTTTTAGAGCTATGTAGGTCGGTGTTTCCTAACCCTGAGAAAAAATACTGAAACAAGCTAAAATCTCTCTAAATTCTCTGTTGATTTGTTAAGTACTAAGAATAATGATAAAGATGACAACAACACAAGTGTACTACAAGCAGTACAAATTTGTACCAGCTCGAGGTTAATCAATGTTAATACCAGAGTACAGCTAATATCGCAATTGTTACTTTTGTCACAAAAATTAACCTAGGATGGGAAGCAATAACTTCTGATCCATTATTCTCTCTAGAAAAACGCGTGTCAAACCTTTCCAACTTTTTTTCTCTTCAACCTTTTTTCATTTCCACAACCTATCTCAACATGGTCTAGCCACATATGGCCTTCGCTTTATTCCGGCACATATTCGTTGGGTTTCAAGGCACGTGCCCGGATCGACAAGTTAGTGTCGGGTTATAGGACTTGAGACAGGTATTTGGGACCGCCGTGGCCTTTTATGGTTTGACGCGTCTGCTGGAGGGTTGACGTGCGTTTTTAGTGATGTCACAAAATATGACTAGGTAATTATGATGTGTTTTTTTTGTAAATATTGAAGATGTTTTTGTTTGGATTTTGAGAAGCTGATGTAGTCTCATGTTACCTGTAGTGGGTTTTATTCAGTGTTCTGTTTGGACGAAGTAAAAGGAGTATGTAAGGATAATAGAAGCTGGCGTTCTGTACTCTGACTACCCTACCCACATGGGAAGGTGTGAGTTTATGTATGTATACCACAGATATAGATAGAACTAGATAACGCAAGTATCACGATCTGTATGAAAACCAAGCGTGCCATTTTTGACTACCTACTATGACGTCACAAGCACTATTTAGTGATGGGAAAATCAAATCACCCGTCTCGCCCCACTCCCGGGGCCTAACGCCAGCGCTCACGCTCACCCAGCCAGCAGTACACAGGAGTTCACAGGACTGAGCGCGAAAGTGGCGGCTCACGATTTTTGTACGTAAGCTGGGCACGCGATGTAGTTGCTCTTGCGTTATCTAGATAACGATACGTCAAGATACGTCGTAAAGATAATTTAATATAGATAGATATCTTTTAGTTAAATCTTCTACCTACTTACTAAAATATTTTAATGTATTTTTTCTTGTACCTAATGACCGCAAACCAAATAAAAAACCAAGACAGAACTACACCTCCGCTCTGTGCATACACACTCACAGGCACACATTTACAATCAAACTACACCCCACTAAGTGCACACATGTCTACGAAACCGGCTTCACTTTACTGTTGACAGCCCTCTGTCTTGGTTTTTTAATTGGTCTGAGCTAATGACTGTAAGAATAAATAACAAAAACAAAGAAGCTGTCACGTGACGTCATGTCCTTGTAAAGTTATTTTTTTACCAGTCTACGCTGTCCCACTCCTGGGCAAAGGCTGTTCAACTTAAATGGGACTGGGCAGGACATCTCTGCCGCATCATTTATCTCTGACGAACTGTGGGCCCAAATAGCCCAGAATTGCTGCCCTGAGAGAGTGAGTTCTTTTAATGGGTAAAAGAAAACAGGTTTTTAACAAAGAATACCGGGGAATGAAAATGTGAATTACAAGGAATAAGGAGACTGCAAATATAATAATAAGGAGACTGCAAATATCAATTAACTATTAAACCTTTCCTAGAACAATGAACGGACGGAAAATGTTCAGTAAGGAACGCTGAGAAAAACAATTAAATGAATATCCTGCAACTGGCACAGTTTATTCTCTGAATAATTATAGGATTCTGTAACCATCTCACCGTGAAAACTTAGGTGAAGTGAGCTGTCATTAGTGTCAATCCCTATAGCATCAGATGCAATGACAGCTCACTCCACGCAAGTTATCACGGTGAGATTTTTACAGAATCGACATGCATAATAATTAGCAACAAGAGTATTAGTTTACAGCTATTTCCTTTAGCCTAATTACAGAAAAGAGCTGAGAGGCATGTGGATATTTGATGTTAGTAATTTATGATTCAAACTATGGATAGTCAATAAGTAGAGAATAAGGTTATTTTATAGTTTTAGTAAACAAATTACCTAACATTTTGAAGTTCTCTTCCTAGATTATTTAAGCACTAGCTTCCGCCCGCGGCTTCGCCCGCGAGATATATCGATAAAAACTATCCTATGTCCTTTCCTATGCAATCTATCTATCTGCCAAATTTGATCGAAATCCGTTCAGTGGCTTAAGCGTTAAAAAGTAACAAACATATAGACAGACAGACAGACAGACAAAGTTACTTTCGAATTTTTAATATTAATATGGATTAGTAAGTTTTTCAGTTGTCTATAATTTTGCGCGGGTTCCATTCGAACATTCAATCAAGTTTAGAATGGTGTGTCAAATATGTTATTGGGTATTTTTTGTTTAGGAATAAACAGTGCTAGTTCAGTCGGGAACATGTAAAGACGTTCAGTCAATTATTATACTTAAATAAATCCTATCGTTGTTTAAATTATTTGAAGGGCTCATAAAGCCCTTCATAGTAAAATGCCCTTTCTTAGATACACCTGAAATATACCTTTACTTTTGAATATTATCAATAAAAAAATGCATTTATAATTTAAAAACATTCCCTAACTACTTAAAAATTTCTTAAAACCATTCCCGTACCCACTTCCTCCACAAAAAATCCGACGATTTTTTCCCGGCAGCCATTTGCCAAGAAAAAGACTCGGTCATAACACTCATCTTCAGTCTTTCGGCATGGCCCGAGTCCAATGGAACCATAATTAGGGCCGAGTTACGTAATCTCTTCTCTAAATAACTGGCCCTCTCTATGGGGCGAGCTTCGACGGCAACTGACGGACTGACGGTAATAGACACGGAGTGGTATAGTAGTTAAACTGCTTTGGCGTATGGTTTTACTTGTGTAATGCGGTTTTTATTTTTTCCGATGTCTCAATTCATGCCCCGGGGATGGTAATAGGGTCGCCCCTAGGTACACCTCTGCGTAACCCTTTGGGGAGATACAGGCGTGATGATACGTTTATATTTTGTCGACTAAAACAAAAGGAGGGTTTTGTGTGTGTTACCTCATTTCTCAAGTATTTTTTTAACCGAATTTGATGTTTTTAGGGTTCCGTACCTCAAAAGGATAAAACGGAACCCTTATAGGATTACTCGTGTGTCTGTCTGTCTGTCCGTCTGTCACAGCCAATTTGCTCCGAAACTTATGGACCGATTAAGTTGAAATTTGGTACACATATGAATCTCTGTGACCCAAACACAGACGTGTAACGTAAATAAATGAGTTTTGAAAATGGGAGTCATTTTTGAGGGGTAAAAACACAATAAAAAAAAAAAGTTTCGCAATCTGTACCGTGTGACACATCAAGAAAGGGATTACCGTGAGGATCTCAAATATATTTTTTTCATAATTTTAAAGTAAAATAGGTATAACCAAAACATCAACCATATATTTGGCAAAATCTCATACATTGTTTCATAACGTGCAGTCTGACCACCAGCCTTCCCAAGGGGGTATCGTTTTACCCAGTAACTCGTTTGTGGCGGGCAGATTGGTAGTCGTTTCATGTAAAATACTGGTATTCAGCTGCATCCAGTAATCCAGTTAGACTAGAAGCTTACCCCAAAATGGTTGGGAAAAGGCTAGGTATATAATAATAAATAATATGTTTCATACCGTGCATGTAGATTACGCAATATGTTTGCTGAATGAAATAACTAAAGCACTACGGTTATAACTGCTCGGTTCACGAAATTCATTGGCAACGCTTACCAGCTGTAAACAAGAGTAGCTACAGTCAACAAAAGAGATAAGTATGCAGTATCGTCGGATATAGTTGAAGTTTAGTAAGAAACCGATGGATGTTCTCGGATAAAATTTAATTTTATTATTAGAAAACAAACAGCTCATTATCTAATTAAATTTCAGTCGACCACATTCATCGGTTTAAACTTCAACTATATCCGACGATCCTGCATACTTATCTCTTTTGCTGACTGTACATGATAAGCCTTGAATGGCACAGCGGCGGTGCATACTGCATTGCGTGTTTCGGGTTTAATAATGTATTGAGACATTACATGGCTCACTATTATCTATGTATTTGCTATGTCATTGATAGAGAATGTTCAAATAAATAAGCTGTTTTACCTAAAGTCCATTCACAGTTATTTAAACTCTGACAGCAGCAACCGAATAGCAACCTTATTGTTACGAAAATAAAGAACATTGTGATTTTGACCGTCTTGGTAATGGCAGAAACCCAATAGTAACCTTATAGTCACGACAATAAATATCACTTTGATTTTGACAGTGGTGAAAAATCTGAGGTAAAATAAAAGTGAATAAACTGTATTTACGGAAAAATATTGCTGAAAACAAATTACTATAGAAATCAATTATAGATAGCTGAAAAGAGCTAGTAGGTAGGTAAGACCTACGCGTCATATACATAACCTCATCTTTTTTAAAGTCCATTGCCGATCAAAGTTTAAATAGCAAATAAAATAATATTACATAAATCTAGTTAGTTAGTTAAAACTAAAATCGACATCATATTTTGTGGAACAAACAGACAGATTCCTTTGAATAAAGCGGTTTATTTAGAACCACTTTCAAGTCTGGTCGCCATTTTTCTATCGCCCGTGACGTGATAATGATGATTTATGAGCTAGGACAGGCTCAGTTTAGAATGGATATTTGTGATGAAAACTCATACACCGTGCGTGAGTCAGATTAGTTTTGTGTCTCAGTGAGTAATTGCACTGGCTGCAAACGGTAGCAATCTAGAGGGGAATTCCTGTAATTTTAGAGAAGGTTAACAGTCTGGGGGCCTAGGCCACTTTGGTACAATCATAAAACAATTCATACCACTCAATTCATCTGTATGACAGTTTTGTATGGAGATTCGTAAAATGCTATAGGTACACCTCTGCCTAACCGTTCAGGGATATATAGGTGTGAAACTGTCAAACAGATGAATTGCGTGTTACGAATTGTTTTATGATTCTGCCAAAGTGGCCTTTTTAGGCCCCCCAGATCTGTCTCAATCTGTCAAAAATACTTCTAATTTCCCTACTTTTTTGTCAAGTGTTTTGATATTGATTGTCGCTGAGATGAGATTACGATTAGATTTTGAACGTAAAAACGTTCATTACGTTAATAAGTCTTTTGATGTCATATATAATTATTACTACGCAAGCCTATAGATTTAACTGAGTTGGTGTGGTCACGTAAAGCGTATGGATACCAGCGGGGAATTGCTGAACACACTGACAGTAGGAATGGCTTCCATTTTGACAGTTGCACACCATTCATTCATTGCGTTATTTACGTTGTTGAGCAGACAATTTTTTCAAACATGCAATGGATTTGCAATATTCTTCAAAATGATTCAGATTGTGATTACGCAATTAAGGTGCAGTACTTTCTACTACCTAAAACCAGAGCTCTAATCAGAGCTCGCTCAAGAAAAACGTGCATAGTGCGGGCAATACAATTTTTTTTTTTTTTTTTTTTAAGGATGGGAAATCATCCAATGACCCCTCCCGCTCTGGGTGGAGCGGAAGGGAGTGTCAGACTCTTACTGACTAAAACCCATCCGTGTTCCTTCCTTAGCCCTTTATGTTCCGGGGCAGCGGTAACCCTTTCGGACAATCCCGCTGCCCGCAATATCTGTGCTAGAAAGACGTTGTCAAACGTCACCTTATGACTTGTGGCATGCTCGTTGATTGGTGGAGCTCGACACCGACAAAGGTAGCGCATTTCAATCCACAAAACAACTGAATACTTTGAAACAAATCCTCGTGAAGAAATATACAAGAAGCGCCAGACACGCAAAGTCATCCAAAAGCCTTAATATACCCAAACAACGATGCTGATCAGCTCTTCTGTAAACTCGGTGTGACCGGGTTTTTAAGATCAAATTTGGTTTTGCTAGTTATCACAGAGCTCACGAAAGAAATGAAAGGTAGTCTGGGTCCCTGTCGCCGAATACGGTGAAGAGGACTGTGATTATGGAAAATCAATAAACGTCATTCAGCTGTTTTACATAACGGAGCTGTTTTGTAAAACGGCTAGCGGTTATGAAAAACAGCGGATTCGACAATCCGTCTGCGACATATACATCGCCCAGAGAGAGAGAGAGAGAGTTCACTTGACTGTCTACTATTTGTGTTCCAAAATACTGTATCATGTTTAGCTAACCAAATGTCCTTTCTTTGGTATTGTTCGTCGAATCGATGAGCTCCTCAACTTCTGAGTTGAGCTGCACAATTTTTGACAAATGCGTGCACTGACTGGACAGGTCCGCTCAATCTGTGTGGTTCTTTCCTCAAAAGACCATTTCAGACACCAATCTACATGGTCTTCACTTGATGTGACCAAGATTTTGTCTGGACTTTAAAAGAGACTGTGACCTCTGAGTTTGTTTCGGCCTTTCTACTCAGAATAGTCAGGAAACGCCGACCTCGTCTAGTTTAAAAAAATATGATATACGTGTAAAAGTGTTTGTACAAACCTACTTACAGAAAATAAATCATTTATTTATCATTTACAATTAACTACCCAATATCTAACATTGATAAAATTTTATAGATAGAACATAGATTCAGGCTGACTGTACACAAGATATTCATTAGAATGAAAATAGATGATATTTTCTAGATACCTTATTGGAACCTTTACTAAATATTCAAGCTCTTCCGTTGGCGGTTATGACGTGCCAGAGGAATTAAACCTTTATTGATAGTCAATACATCAATTCAACCAGTTTCTCTCCACAGAGTTCCATATTCAATTGCCACTCAACCAATCAGCGCTCGATCAAATATCTGTATCGAATCAAACCATTCGATTTCTATGAAAAAATATCTCGGTTATTTGAACCTATGCAGTACTAACACATAGAGCTGTTCCTAGTATATAGGTATGTAAGCTTCAATGAAACGGTATCGAGTGGCGAGCGCTCGAATACAATTTCTACGTTTTCCTTTGTATCGACTTGGGAATTTCTTTTCTTTCATTCTTGCTGTTTGCAATGTAATAGGAAATAAAATAAAATTCATAATGTGGACTTTATAGGAGTGTAAAGCATTTTTTTTTTTGGAAAAGAAACATAGTATAAGGTATCTACAAAAATCTAAAGGTTGATGATATAATTACGTATTTTACCTGGTATTATTTTAATGATGGCGGGATAAATTTTTTTTTTTTAGGATTGTAAATCATCAAATGACCCGCTCTGGGTGGAGCGGAAGGGAGTGTCAGACTTTTACTGACTAAAACCCATCCGTGTTCCTTCCTTAGCCCTTTATGTTCCGGGGTAGCGGTAACCCTTTCGGACAATCCCTCTGCACACACAAATTGGCTAAGGCATCGATCGTAAAATGTAAATCTAAACTAACATAGCCTATAAACACAAAACCATACCAAAATCCATTTAAATAAATCACTTACTACACACGAAACTTTACCCAAACAGTTCCCATAAACATTTGCATAAACTATCATAAGAGCGGCGCCGGCTCTAATGCGTATATATTTTACCATAACATGAATCTACCTATAGTTAATTGTGTAGGTAATAATTAAATCCGGAAATGTGAGGACTTTTGATAAGTTACCATATACAGGGTGAAATTTTAATCACTGTTTTCCTCTTAAGGGGTCATTGTACTCATCATTATGAACAACTTTTACTATGGGACCAAACATGAAATCGCGGAAAAAAAATCAGCTTTTACCTACATTTCATGTTCGCATAACTCGTCAAAATTCTCGCACATTTAACCCGCACCGTACGCGTCGCGTTTCGTAAAATGCTGTACGCATTCGAATATTGAAAAAACGAAATACGGCGCGTGCGGCGCGTCCACCTTTAAAGATATTATGATCTAATTTGAATACACGGTGCTTTAACCATCATTTTCATATTATATCCAATTCCATTCCAGCAAAAGATCCTAATTAATATCGCGGATCACATTGTAAATACACGTTACCTTAGCAACAAATATTACGATCCCTAACCCACTAATAAACGCAGACGCAATCAATCCTACCTCATACACGTAGTTACGGCAACAAGTTATTAATAGCAATGTATTAGTAAACAAACCGTTATTGGAGCAAGCCGCAACTCCGACCGTCCCCAATAAAAAAAGATTTTGTTAGTGATATCATCATTAGAAGCGAGTTTGAGTTGTAGCTATATCAGTTACTAGCTGCGCCCCGCAGTTTTGCACCCTTCTAAGTCAATGCCGTGGTAATATCGGGATAAAAAGTAGCCTATATGTTAATCCAGGGTGGCGGCTACCTCCATACAAAATTTTATTAAAATTGGTCCAGCCGTTTGAGCGTGACACACATAAACACACACACACACTCACAAACTTTCGGCTTTTATTATATTAGTGTGATTGTACTGGGAGTTTGAGTAGTTTTTTAAGTGCCTGTGTGTGTACGTGCGTGTGCAAGTCAGATAGCCCCGGAGTTGCCATGTTAAATATTATGATATGTCCTGCGAAGGGTTATTAAGATATGGCAATACTGGCGCGCTTTAGCTTACGTTGATCCTAATATGAAATGTCGACTCCGTCTAGTTTTTTTTTTAAATATTGAGTCGTGCAAAAGTAATTCCGATATCCGGAATGTAATAAACAATTTAATTTCAACTTAAATTATTGCTTAATATACAGTAACAGTGTGGATAAAGCTAAAGACGTGACATTTACCTAAATGTAAACGGTATATAAAGCAAAGTTCTTTTCATTTTCTATTTAAAAAATGAGACTAGGTATTAATGCCTTTTTTTTGGTGTTGAAAATATTATAGTGTCGTTCAAATCGTGGGTTAGTTATATGGTCTTGAGTTAATACATCCATATCTACTAATATTATACATTCGAAAGTAACTCTGTCTGTCTGTCTGTCTGTATGTCAACTTTTCACGCCTAAACCACTGAACGGAATTCGATAAAATTTGGCAGAGAGATAGAATGCATCTCGAGGAAGGACATAGGATAGTTTTTATCGATATACCTCGCGGGCGAAGCCGCGGGCGGAGCTAGTAGATCATTTAGAAAAAACTGTACTTATTCAGTTTTTACCATATTGAAAATTTTCCAGGAACTATTTTTACAACTGTTCTTTCCATAAAATAGAAAAAATGGTCCTGACGTTCTCAAGTGTTTTCTAGAAAAAGCGTTTGCATCATATTTATACCGGACGTCATGAAAATTGGCCATTTCCACTAGTATTTGACATGAAGGTGTCAAAAAACGCCATTTTTAGAAATTACGGCCGCTTAAGGCGGTCAACGCTTTTTTAAAGAACTTCACCAACGAACAGCATTTTATTTTTATTTATTCTTAAAGAAGAATAAAAGCCTGTTGAAATTTAAGCGGTATTTGCTACCGTCTGCTGCGGTAGAGAAAACCGAGTGGGTATGCGGTAATATTACTGTTCACACCAAAGCGGATTTCGCTACCCTTGTGGGTAGAATATCGAGTTCGAGTTTCGCTCAGGAAGGTGCACTTTTACACACAGCGGCAGCAAATACCGCTCAGGTCGCTCTAGCCGCGGAACTTGATACTAAATGCCTGAGCGAAACCCGTGCGGTATGTACCTCTACCCACAGCGGCAGCGATAACCGCTTAGGTTTGAATAGGCCTTAACCCTTCCTTTATAAAGCTATTGAACAATCATTACAAACGAATCGTTTAACCACCCAGAAATTGGTACCTAAACTACTTTCTTGCATGTCATAAGGAAATGTCATAAAAAACCCAAAAATAGCAGTAGAACAGTGATGGCCCGGTGGTAACGGCCACGACTTACGAGTTGTAGGTCGCAGTTATGAACCCAGACAGGCGCATTACTCTGTGTAAATTATTTCATCACCACTGCTCTCAAAACGGTGAAGGAAAACATCGTGAGAAAACGAAAACGAAAAAAAAAGAGATGTTCTAGAATCAAAAATTCGAAGTCATGTGACATCTACCAACCCGCACTGGACCCGTGTGGCAGCCTGTGTCGCAGTAGTGGGAACCTGCCCGCGACTTCGTCCACGTGAAATTTTACAATCCCCATTCAACCTCTTAGGTGTGGAATTTCGAAAAACCTTTTCTTAGTGGGTACCTACTCTTCACAAAGAACACACCCGCCAAATTTCATGTATCTAGGGACCAGCGGTTTAGGCTGTGTATTATAAGATTAGACCAGAGACCTTAAATAAAAATTGGTTGTCTGTAAATTCGGTTTACGGACGATAATTTTACGTGATAACGTCCTATGAGATAGACGCGTCACAAGCCGAACGCTTAGGCCGATCGTGCCTCTCTACCGCTTGTTCCGCGCTCTCGCTTGCAACGTAACAATGATTCATGCTTTTTCGTGCATGCAGCTGGTGTTCATCGATTTGTAAGACGTTATCACGTCAAAAAGATTAAATGGACATTTGGACAGTTCCTATAAAAGGACACACAGCTACAATTATGGAAGAAAAAGACATGTTGAGCCAACCACAAATAAATTGGGATAAATGCAGGAGAACTTATGAATGAAATAAAGCACAGCTTTAAACATAATACTATAATTATTATCAGCTATATACTTTAACATAGCTGATTACTATACGCCAATACCATCCTGCTGAAAGTGACGGGACAAATGAGAGATTAAAACCAACGTAATGTAAAGGTGTTTTTCCTATAGTTAATTTGAGGTAAATAATTTCAGGTTTTTAGAAATCCTAAAACAGTGTAAGTATGTGTGTGAGAGAGAAAGAGATAACTATCCTTAAATTCTTGTTTCGCGTTCACTCCGCCATAATAATTGATTGTAGTTGCCTAGGAATTAATGCGGATTGAGGCCGATTGCTATCAAGGGAATAGATTACTAATCGGACTTCATAGATTATATAGGAATATAATTATGTAGTAAGGTAGGTAGGAAGATGAATTATTTTGACCAGTGTGTGTTGCCAGTAATGACCTATGGCACTGACACGTGGTCGCTCTTAATGGGCCTAATTAAAAGGCTAAAAGTCACCCAAAGGAGAAATTAATAGGGCTATGCTTGAAGTTTCCCTACGTGACCAAATCACAAACGAAGAGATCTGCAGAAGAACCAAAGTAACCGACATAGCCCGAAGAATTGCCAAACTGAAGTGGCAGTGGGCATGGCACGTTGCTCGCAGAAAAGATGGCCGATGGGGCCGAATCCGCTGGATGCGGGACGCAAAGAACCGGTCCAAGTGGCGGTGCTTAGGTGAGGCCTATGTTTAGCAGTGGACGTATTTCGCCAGAAATGATGAGATTAAGGTAGATAGGTACTATTACCATAATTATTTGTATTCAATACATTTGGTGTCGTACATTTTGTAGGTTATGTTCTCACAAGTAACATAATTCAACTAATTCTACGTAACAAGACTAGCGGTAGATTGTAAGCAATTCCAATTCCATTAAACATCCGAGGTACGGTATCGGCAAATACGAAGCTACTGCAATAGAGGCGCGCGGTGTTAGAAACTCGGAATAAACGTGCACCTCTAGTCTGTACGTCAGTCACGCGCGCTGAAATGCAAACTAAGACACCTGCGTTTCCCCTCTCTAATCAAAACTGTCAACACTCGAAACAATCCTTGTATAACCACGGATTGAGAGCAGATTCGCTTGGCTCCAATTTATACAAATACCAGCCGCATCGCAAAGCTCATTCCGGATTTCGCGACGCAACCCATTAACAGAAACATCTAATTTTGAAGTTTGTTGGTACGTAACGAACAAACAAGCCCGCACTTCATTAAGCCGTGTTTATTTTCGCATTATACAAATATAAGCTGTTGATAGTCAAACTTACGTCTTTGATGTCGTCTCACACGAGACAGAGTTGGAGTTTTCGGCGGTTTGGTTTTAACGCTCCTGTAGCAGCTGTATAAAGGTTCTTCTTTGCTTGTTTTTTGCTTTAGCATTGGCAGTTTGAAGTTGGAGAACATTGCCGTAAGCACATCACTCACACACTTAAAAAAAAAACACAATCACTGTCACGTAAGTGCGGATTCCATTTTTGAAATGATCGGATTGTGGAATACACGGTTGCTAGAAGCGTGCGTTCCCGCGTCGGTTTCTAAATATTGTGACTTGTTGTTTTCTGAGCACGCGGGTAGTTTATATTTAGATCGCACGCGTCTGGTGTCGGCGCTGGGCGTCCGTTATACGTATACGTTCGTTTTTAATAAATAAAACTCGATACAAATATTACCGGCAATAAAGTATTATAAATAGTTTGTTCGTCTTTTATCTTGAGTTAATGGATGGTGCTCTGTGCACGTGTGTGATTGGTCTTGTTCGGAAGACAGATGTTTGTTTGTTATTAATGGTTTGTATCAATAGTGATCTGGGATGTACCTATGACGTAAGGTGCAACAGTTCGTGTACTGATTTTTGTACTCAGTGACATAAATAATCAGCCTATATTGTTCCTACTGCTGGAACACAAGCCTCTCTTCGAGAGGGAGTGGGCTATAATCCACCACGCGGGTCCTGTGCGGGTTGGTAGATGTCACATGTCTTCGTATTTTAGGTTCTAGGACATGCCAATTTTCTTATAATGTTTTCCTTAACCGACCATTTTAAGAACAGTGGTGATGAAATGATTTACACAAAGTAAAACGCCTGGCTGGGTTTGAACCCACGACCTACAATACAACTCGTAAATCGGGACTGTTACCACTAAGCCACCACTGCTCACTCAGTGACATACTAACATTAAAAGTAACATTTGTATTATAATTCAACAGATGACAGACTAATCGTTAGAGCGATTAAGATTGACAGGTGCTTTGCATTTAGGTATCCTTATTTTTTTGTGTTTTCACACGTTTCTAAACATTTATGAAGGACAATTCTCGTAATTTTAAGGACGTTCACAGTCTGATCTCAGTCTCAATAAAAAATACCGCTAATTTGCCAACATTTTTGACAAGTTTTTGACATTGATTGTCGCTGAGATGAGATTGCGACTAGATTTTGATTACGGGAATTGGTCTTCTGATATTAGCAGAATTGTCGACATCGGCACCATTGCCATAGAGAAAAATATAATGTAATAGACAGGTGCTTTTATAAAAACACTTGCAATTTTTTTTAACCATAGTTCTGTGATTGAGATGTTTAATTACGGAGAGAAAAAAAAGACAAAAAAAGTGAATCATAGTTCAGACATAAATAAATAATATGGCCTTCTCTCCTACCATTAGTCATATATTATGAATGAAAATCATCTAGGCATATCTCCATTTATGCCAGATGTCCCCAATGGATGACTGTCAGGACATTAGGAGTTATTACTTAGAAATGACTAAATAATTTATAGGACAAATAATGGCTCTAAAATTAGTGTTACTGTGCAGACGTTTGATTATAATGGCGTCGCGTGTTAGTAGAAGCTAGTCAAAGAAATTAGTCATGCGACCATTAATTTTCAATGATAAAAGTAAATTGTCAAGAAAAAAGACTTCGTAGCCTAGATTTCTGCCTGGCTGGAAATATAATTCATCGTCATAAAAAAGTACGATTAATGCATGGGCCATGAAACTATCACTTAGGCGTTTTTTTCGTTAAAAGCGTCAAAAATGGTTATTTCCTCTTAAACAGATAGCAACTTTACTGTAGTGTGATAAAGTTGATTTTGTTTTTTGCTGCTCGACGCTGAGTTTTGAAGCGCAGAGCAAAAACCCTATTGGAGTTCGTTTCGTAACTCTCGGGAGAAACCAAATTTTTTTTTTTTGGGCGAATTTCACCAAACTTGTATACCGAGAATAAGTCTTATCCTGAGAATAAATTTTGAATTTTTGACAGCTTTTCCATACTAGAACTGTCAGACGTCAATTTTATTCCACGGATAAAATATATCTGACTTTGGTGAAATCAGCCAATAGTAGGATAAAAAAAATCTTTGTCGATTTTTTGACTAAGTTTAGTCTTATATTTTTGTAAACAGGTTGGGCATAGTAACAATAATCGGCAGTATATTCGGGGTATTTTCCTCTAGTAACGCGAAGTGTTCAGGCCATAATACTAATAAAATAATACAATATTTGAGGTTAACATCTTGATCTGTTCATGATAATACAGATATTGGATATTTTTGTGTTTGGATCTTGTATTGTTTTTGTGAAAGTATATACAATTTTGTAGATAGCGTAGAGGGCCTCTTGGCTAAGTAATAACAGCCGCACGGGTCGATCAATCAGGTTAAGCTACGCTTGCCGCGGTCGGTCCGTAGATGGGTGACCATCTTTACATACCGAGACCCCTAGGCGTCTCGGAAAGTACGTTAAGCCGTTGGTCCCGGCTGTCATTCTTGGACAGTCGTTACGGTTCGTCAGAAGCCCGAAAGTCTGACAACCTGTTTTACCAAGGAGTATCGTGTTACCCAGTAACAAGGTTGTGGAGGTCAGATAGGCAGTTGCTCCATGTAAAATACTAGTATTTTTACAAACAAACAACCTACTTAACCAACATGTATTTTCAAATTCCATAATAAAAAAAAAAAACAAGAGACGAAATACTGACACTCTTACATAGAATATATATATATATATATATATCTTGTACATATGAAGGTACCTAAAGACCACTTTGGCACAAAAGAATACAGAGTCAAATGTTGACTCAATGTCATCTAATAGAGGATGATGCCAACGGTCGCGTCATTTAAGAAAAACACTCTGAAAATAATCAGTGGCGGTCCACACCGGAAATCGGCCATCTTGGAAATACGTCAACGGATAAAATTATGTTATTTTTTAGTAAGTGGGTTAATTTGTAGGTGAAAAGAGTTCTAAGATAGTCATATCGAATTTTTTTGTTGCTACCTGTATTTCATTTATATTAAATTTTTCACTTGTCAGCATCTGCCTAGCCTTTCCCCAACTATGTTGAGGTCGGCTTCCAATCTAACAGCATAAGCATACTCAGTCTATAATGTTCCCACTGCTGGGACACAGGCCTCCTCTCGCTGAGAGGGAGTAAGCCTTAATCCACCACGCGGGTCCAGGTTGACCGGTGTCAGATGTCTTAAAATGTTTGATTGTAGGATATTTTCCTCACGATGTTTTCCTTCACCGTTTTGAGAACAATCGTGATGAAATAGTTTACACAAAGTAAAGCGTCTGTTAGGGTTAGAACCTAAGACTTGTTGTCACTACCGTTACCACTGGGCCACCACTGCTTCGGTTTATTAAGATGCAGCTGATTACCAGGCTTCTGACAACCCAAGGACCTGTCAAAGATCTACGAATTACAGCTGGGACCAACGGCTTAATGTGCTATTTGAGACACGGAGAAGTTTTACTATCTGTCCGAAAATGAACATTATAAAATGTGTGAAAAAAGTAAAATGATAAAGAAAACTTCTTCAGGCAAGGACGTCAAAAAATCACGTCATTGAAAAGTTAAAATTCCTACGATATTTATATCTTAGTTTTTGGTAAGTACTTACTAATAAAAATTGCTGGCTTATGAGCCAGAATACCGAAGAAGTACCCTGTAAATTACTGTCGGAAATGCAACATCATATAAAACAATGTCTTTTCAATCGTCCGTGACGCAATGACTCGTGTAATAATGTGGTACAAATGACGCAACGGTGGTCAGTCGGTCACCATTGTTGGCTATGTGTTGTAAACATACGATTAAATGTCGTGGGCTTAGCCGTAAGCTTTTCAAGTGGTTTAGTCCACTCTCGGCCCCTCGACCCCCAATAAATAATGTGTCCACTGGACCCCTAACTATAGTTTCCTCTCGACCCCCAAGGGTCGAGAGGAAACTTAGGGGTCCAAATGATAAATGATAAATAAAAATCATTTATCATTTATCATTTTATTTTCCAGCCAACTTTTAGGTTACTTATGACAGACAAATTTAGATTTTATTGAAATCTTAACTGACTAATATTTATGTTTACACATATAGTTTTCATTAAAAAAAAATGCAATACCTACGTATTCTAAATGTATGGCAGAGAGAATTTTGAAGTTTTGACAGTTATTTCATACAAAAACTGTCAAAACGTAAATTTTATTCCTCGAATAATTTTTTTCTGGCGATGGTAAAATTAGCACAAGCAAATATTGATAACAAGTTACGAGTACAAGCTAAGTTTGTAAGCATTCAAGCAATAACAATCTCCACTGGACCGTTAGCAGAACCTGTCCGTATCAGCTGAGGTTAAGATACTAATAATGGCGCACGGAAATTCAGATGTTCAATAGATAGAGCTGTGCTGAGTCAGTTGATTTGTTATTTGATTTAATAGTGGAACTGTTTTGGTCGAGTCCTACCTGAGGGGCATTCCCGTATTTTAAGAATGTTAACGTTCGCATTCTAATTCAGTTGCAATCTGTCAAAAATACAATAAATTTCCCAACATTTTTGACAAGCTTTTGACATTAATTGTCGCTGAGATGAGATTGCTACTTGAATTTGAATGGTTTTTAAAGTACGAGAATTGGCCTTCAGTTTGCCTACGTTTATTGTGATTTAAATACGTGTCATTTATCAATGTTGATGGAGATTAATTTATTAATGAAGACATCAGATTTTCTTGGTTTCACTGTAAAATTATAATATTTGGTTCTGAATATTTTTAGGTTTCAACTACTTAATAAGCCAAATTACCGTAGAAAAAATTTTTTTTGTGATGTTGTTAGGATACATGGTAATAGTGTTAAACCAAGTTTGCAACTTCTAAAAACCTGTGCTAACACTGCGTGGTGATCAAAAACCTGTGCTAACACTGCGTGGTGATCAAAAACCTGTGCTAACACTGCGTGGTGATCAAAAAACGTCCCAATTTTCGGGCTTCGTTCAGTTTTTGACTTGTTCTAAACAGTGCATCCCATGGAAAAGCTACAATTTGCTACAATTTAAGCGCAAACATAGCTCGTGGGTCCAATGGAACCCGAGCAGCACTTTAAATGGCCATTTTTCCAAAAAAAGTTCAAAAATTACTGCAAACAAATCTCTTCAAAGTGAGAGTGAATAGGCTTCTTCTGGGTAAGCTCACTCCATCGTCGACTCTGTCTCTGTCACCTCTGACCTAGACTAGAGTCAAGAGCAAACCCAATTCAAATAAAAAAAAAAAAAAACTACTACCAGCATCCCAAAAAGCAGTACCTACAGTGCCTTTTTTTGCGACCTTCGATGATTAAAAAACTGTCCTATAAAGCAAACTTCCCTTCCTATCTTAACTATGGAGGCACAAACATTTTTCCAATAACATGTTTTGATAAAAACCGGCCAAGTGCGAGTTGGTCTCGCACACGAAGGGTTCCGTACCACCATACAATATTTAACACTACATAAATATATAAAATAACGGCAAAAAAATCACGTTTGTTGAATGGGAGCCCCCTTTAAATATTTATTTTATTCTGTTTTAGTGTTGTTTGTTATAGCGGCAACAGAAATACACATTCTGTGAAAATTTCAACTGTCTAGCTATCACGGTTCATGAGATACAGCCTGGTGACAGACAGACAGACAGACGGATAATGGAGTCTTAGTAATAGGGTCCCGTTTTTACCTTTAGGTACCGAACCCTAAAAAATTATCGAAAAAATTCATGACAACATTTGAATCGACAAAACCCAGCTCAACTTTCGACTGAAACTTGACCACACTTAGGGAGGGCCCTACCTTACATCAATGCCCTCTCTATATAATAGTCCTGCAGGGACTAAGGATGGACTCATGAACGTGTGGCAGGTTTAATTACTCACATAACGAGGCCGATGTTGTGTCGTTAAGGCCATGTTTAGTCCAGGAGGTAGTTGACAGGTAGAAAATGGACCAACTTTTGTTATTTGCGCTTACGATGTGTTTTCGTTCTCTGGCCGTACGGTCGTACCATGGTTTTTGGATATTTTGTGGCGTGACCCTAAAGTTTATAGGTTTAGGTTGTAGTAAATGAATGCGGATAAGTTTTGTGTAGTGTGATTTGGATTGTAGTGGTTGTGGAAGAGTTTTGGGTTAGGGTAGTGAAAAGGTTGCTGAAATTATTTCGGTTGTATGGCCCGTAGTTAGAAGGGTATTGTAATCTTATGCATAAGTATAATTTGAAAGATTGCGGCGTCAATAATGGGTCGGATGCGTGGAAGCTCCAACAGTATCTTAACAAAATTGTTCGACAAGGTGGACAGCCCATTTAAGGGGGTGCAGAGGCAGGCACTGGGTGCAAAGGCACATGTCAACATGTGTTAAGCCATTTATTAGTTGTTGTTAGGTTAGTTTAACTTACATAGTTTTTAAACTATTGTTACGGTTACTTTATTGTGTGTAATTTTATTTGTAAGTTTTAAATTCTCAATAAAAGTGACCTATGGAACTTTCTATAGAACATCATTTAAGTTTTTCATAATGAAGTATAATGAAGTATAATGAAGTATTTTCGTAGAGCAAGATAATAATATAGCTTTTTAGAGATTTTGATTTGTAATCTCTAAAAAGCTATATTATTAACTTCATTATATCTAAACTAAATAATAAAATTAACACAATCACTGAAAATTTCACAAGCCAAGCTTCCAAACACAAATCCAACGTTTCGAAAGCGGTCACTAACGTATGAACATCCAAATAAGGGCTAAGTTACACTTTCAAATAATACGCCGAAACGGGTAAAATTAATTTCAAAACTCCACTGCCTGCGAGTTAGTGTTTCGCCACCGTAAATCACTAAACTAAACCCACTCAGACAAGTTAAATTAAGTCTAAGAAACTTATTACACAGCTAGGTAGCGTATCAATAGACGAACTTACTGAGCATGGAGACGCCTCGGCCGCTGCTAGAGGCGGTATTGTCTACTTTCCATACAAACCAAGCGTATCAAGAATACCATGATTGTCCTGGGGTTAAGACCTCGCCTCTCATGCACGGGATTGTGAGTTTGTAGCGGTATTTACAAACGCCACATGCGAACTACGCGTCATATTGACGTCACGCAAAATCCTGTATCTCGCAAGCAAAGTTTACCGCGCAACTAGCATATATATATACAACGGCTCGATATGAATCATCGGGTAGTTGCCCGCCAGACACGACACCCGTCTGGCAGGAGGATCCTCCCTTTTCTATGGAGGATGAGTGAACTTTACACCCTGTTCCTCATACCTCTATAAGTTCAAATCCGGGCAAGTACCAATGTGACTTTTTCAATTCATATGTTATGTCTAATGTCTGTTGACTTTCTATTGTCAGTAATGTCCAGATACCATTGCTGAGATTAGTGAAGGAAAAACATTGTGAAAAAACTTAGATCAGGTAAATCTCAAATCGCCAGCCCGTCTTGAGCAAGCGTGGTGATCAATGGTCGTGCTTTTTCTATATGAAAGGAGGCCTTTCCCCTGCAGAGGGACAATAATGATAGGCTGGTGTCGTGTCAGTTGGCGTGTGTCAGTTTTGGTTTAGTCTTGCATTGGGGAAAGGTGTACCTGCTGTCTTGTTACTTACGCTCTCTGTTTTCATTTCGTAATGTTGCCTTACCTGTAAAAAAATAAAATAAAAATGAGTATAAATGTAATTAATTCATAGTTAGCAAAAGGATAAATAAAGTTCTGAAAATAACAATTAATAAAATAATGAAGGAAAATTTGTTATGTAAGAACAGATATCTCCAGTTTTATGTAAGTAAATAACGGTGTGCTAATTTATTAATCATTAGCTGCGTCCCGCGGTTTCACCTGCATAAGTCTCGACCCCGTGGGAATGTCGAGGTAAAAAGAGTTCATGTTTTATTATACACCCCATCACTAGAAGCTACCGAAGGTGCTCAAAGGGGAATAAAGTTGAACATTTTTATTGTTCCCCTTTGAGCACCACGTTAACTATTTTTAATGATACTAAAGTCTCCTCGTTCCATTGATATTTGAAGACTCAGGATTAATTATAAAGATTGATAAGAAACACAATTTAGATCCTTTCAATCCTAGAAGAGATCTCATTAAGTTCACCGCTATACTGCGCATGTATTTCATCTAGCTTCAGTAATCCTTTATTGGAGTCTGACGATAAATAGGATTGATAGAGTTTAGGAGTGCTTTAGAAAACTCTGTCTTAGTTAAATCTTAGTACTTTTATTTAGTGTCTCGGAAAATTAATGAGGAGTTCTTATTGACAATTGTTTTTAGAATTAGTCTTGATTTTAATATATTTCAGATTAAAGAATAAAGTTTCATTCTGACATGTAATTGACATTAGCTTAAATTGCACATACACACATCAAAAGTGTCTAGGGATCAACATATATTTTTGCAATAACTTTTCTCCTGATTGATATTAATTAAAATTTTCTTTAAGGATTCATCAAATAAAGTGTTTTCGTTTGTCACAGTAACGATAAACCAAGTCACCTTTGCATTAATAAAGAAATTTGCCATTTTCCTAATAAAGGGATTTTTGACATTTGAACCACTAACACAAAAGTTCGAAAAAAAGACTGAAATAACAGTTTTCTTTAAAATTTTATTGGGTAACTTAAACAATTAATAATCCGTGTTTCTACCGCGAACACTAACAACACAAGAACATCGGTTTGGCATACTCAAAATGAGTTCATCCAAATCACGCTGTGGAATGGCCGCCCATGTTCGTTGCAACAACAAAAAAAGGTCTTCTTGCGACTGGATACCCTCCATATTCGGCAGAGCTCTTCTCTGTAGCATATCCCATGCATGCTCAATCGGGTTCAAGTCTGGCGACTGAGCAGGCCAGGGCAGGACATTGATGTTAGCTGCGGCGAGAGTCTGTCTTGCGGTGTGCGGTCGTGCATTATCATGCATTAACTGAAATAAGGGACCGATTTGCACTTGTAGAGGAACGATGACGTCTGATACAATCGTCTCAGCATAAATTTGAGCGTTGAGGTTGCCTCTGATCCAAATCAACTCAGTTCTTCCGCCGATCCAAATACCCGCCCATACCATGATGGTTCCACCACTATAAGGATAGACTTCCTGGCAGGATTTTAATCGCTGTTGGCGTCCAGGGGTTCTCCAGTGTCGTATACGTCTTGTATCCGGTCTCATACCAAAACGAGACTCATCAGAAAAGCACACGAAACGCCATTGTTCTTCTGCCCAATTTCTGTGTTCAAGAGCCCATTGATATCGAATCCTACGATTGTGCATTGCTATAGGTGGTACCCGTAGCGGTCTTCGGGAATGAAGGTTCACTTCATGCAAGCGGTTTCTGACTGTTTGGTCGCTAATTAATTTCCCTGAAGAGTGATGAAGCCTCACGGCTAACATCATGGCGGTTATTGTTGGAGCTCTTCGAGTTAAGATTTGAATGTATCGGTCTTGTCTCCGTGTGGTGCAGCGATACCGTCCTCCATGGCGCTCAGCCACGGTACCAGTGCTTCGGTAACGTGTCCAAAGTCGACTGATAACACTCTGACTTGTATTCAGAGCTAAAGCCACAGTACGTTGCCGGGAACCAGCTTCTATCATTCCCACGGCTCTGAGCATTTCTTCCCTGCTTAAATGACGTCGCCGCTCCATAATAACGTTGGTTTTAATCAGTAGTAGGGAAACAGTAGCACTAATAATGTCTTCAATGCGTTGTATGTTTTTATAGGGAAAATATTGACAGCTGATTTTCATCTTTTACTCGAATTTGATTCACAGTTCCTGATTCAAATTATGAAATGCACCAAAAAGGATCCATATAAATTTATAAAATCATAAATTTATTACAAAGCCAAATCTCAATCTCAAGAAATCCGCATAAAAATGCTTGATCCCTAGACACTTTTGATGTGTGTATTTTCCAACGTAATTTGTTATTCTTGTATTTTTTTACTAGCGTAAAACATTGACATTTGGTATTACATGTAAGGTTAATATGAATACACGTAAAACTTCCGTAATAAATTCGCTAAATAACGTTGAAAACCGCATTAAAATCCATTGCGAAGTTAAGAAGAAAAATGCGGTCACACAGAGAGACACGAAAAGCAATTTTATTGATAAAATGTATGTAATTATGCCACATACAAATTTAAACTGATTTCAATAACCTTTCTTTGACTTTTTTCCTGATAAGGACATTTTATTAATTACTAGCATCCGCCCGCGGCTTCGCCCGCGAGCTATGTCGATAAAAGATATCCTATGTCCTTCCCCGGGATGCAATCTATCTCTCTGCCAAAGTTTATCGAAATCCGTTCAGTGGTTTAGGCGTGAAAAGGTAACACACAGACAGACAGACAGACGGACAGACAGACAGACAGAGTTACTTTCGAATTTATAATATTAGTATGGATTAGTATGGATATCACTGAAATCAAAAATACAAAAGTAATTATCACCCAAACATTAGATTATTGTAGTCTTCGGAATCGTAGGACTTACAATAATAATTATTATGCAGGTAGGTTCCAACTATAAAACTATGTGTTTAAAACTCATAAACTTTGCAATATTGTACTGAAAGTTATTAACGGAATTATTTAATTTTAAGATACGCGCATACAATGTTGTTAATGGTTTATTTATCTTTACGATGTTCTTTACATATTGTAAGATCTAGAGCACATGTGAAGAGTGTGTAATTTCAGCGTTCAAAAATTTACAAGTCGTTGTTTATTAAAACTGTTGAGTATAGTTTCCTAACTTGTTGGGGATATCACAACAATGTAGAAGCGTAGTATTTGTTAAATGCTATCATCTACCTAGCCTTCTCCCAACTAAGTTGGGGTCGGTTTCCAGTCTAACCGGATGCAGCTGAATACCAGTATTTTACATGGAGCGACTGCCTATCTGACCTCCACAACCCAGTTAATGGGTAATACGATACCCCTTGGTAAGGCTGGTTGTCAGTCTTTTGGGCTACTGACGACCCGTAACGACTGTTAAAGATCCACGAATGGCAGCTGGGACCAATGGCTTAACGTGCTTTCCGAGGCACTGTATGCTAATTACCGAAAGTAAAAATTATTGTGTGAAGAATGATTGTTGAAGTGATTCATCATCTGCCTAGTCTTTTCCCATGTTTGGATCGTATTTCCGTATAATCGGATTCAGCTGAATATTAGTATTTCACATATAGCGACTGCCCACCTGCCCTCCGCAACCCAGGCAAGAGGCACGGAGGAGTCTCGGTATGTAAAGATGATCACCCATCCTCGGACCAACTGCGGCAAGCGTAGCTTGTTAACAGTGCTAAAATTATTTTGGTGATTAAATATAACAGCCTATATTGTTCCAACTGCTGGCACACAGCCTTCTCTTAGTGAGAGGGTGTGGGTCGTAGTCCACCACGCGGGCCCAATGCGGGTTGGTTGGTGGATGTCACATGTCTTAGTGTCTTGTTTTGGTTGTTCATTGTTTTTGGCATGTTCGTTTGGTTCTAGGACATGCTGGTTTTCTAACGATGTTTTCCTTTACCGTTTTTCAGAGCAGTGGTGATGAAATAATTTACACAAAGTAAAGTGTCTGCTTGGGTTCGAACCTATGACCAAATCGTAAGTCACGGCCGTTAGGTACCACTGGGCCACCAGTGCTCGTGCCCGTGATGTTTGTGATTGTTTTAAGAAATTAATGAACTATAAGTAATAAATGTTTATCTTGTTTCATATAAATTATGATTGATTACTGTATTATTATGATTATATTTCACCGGTTGAAAAACTCCCACGTAAAGCAACAAGGATTTTTTTTTCAGTGAAGCTCTTATGAAAATAATGAAAAGTAATATTTCAACCTCGTTCATAAACTAAGTTAAAGTAATACTCGTGGTAGAAATTCGAGTAAGTTACTTGAATATATTCCATTCATAAAGATTTGAAATGAAAATATGCTTCGAAAAAGCAATGAACCGAATGTAAGAGAATCTTTTATGAAAGGTATGGAGATTTTACAGACAAGTATGATATGAACATTATTTAAATGTACTTATTCTATCTAGTATTTATTGAAGATATATATACTTTAATATTGACATTCGTTTTTGGAAATATTATTACAGAATATTATATTGGATCTTCAGTTCTAGTCTATTCAAGTTGTGAAGTTTTATATTCTAGAAATGATTATTATCTGTACTTATTTATATACCAATCATATTGTCGAAATGTGTCATTTTCTATACGATAGCGTGTCGGATAATTGTCAATAGCTATGCAGGTGTCGCTTTCAAAGCGTTTTTGCGACTTTCAGCGGGATTGACATAAGCTTATGTCAGTCTCATACATTTTTGAGTTTCAATCATCATAATCGTTGATAGAAGGTCACTGTACTAAGGGAATCTCTGGAAATACTACTACTGAACTACTTACGTGACGCCTGAACACTGGCGTCGTCACCAAGACAGGCCTAAGAAACGTGACACATTGGACTCGTTCCTGACCGATTCCCCGGAGAAGGCACAAAATAAGAAAATTTGGAGCAGTATGGGTGACCTTTGCCCAGCAGTGGGACAGAATAGGTTGACATAAAATAGACAACTTACTCTTTAGCTAAAGAATTTTAAGATCATTATCGAGTTGGTGATTATGTGAGTCGTGTGGGAATGCAGAGAACTCTTCATAAAGTTTTATTAAGCCTTAGGTCACGTAAGTTCCTTTGTCAAAAAATTTCTAGGTACCCATAAAGTTTTCCAACAAAGCAAAACCCATATTTTCTAAATAATGTAAAGAATTCATCTGAAACTTTCCCATCCACGAACATTCAACAGCAAAAACAAGTCAAAAACATTGAAGTGGTGAAAAAAAATTACAACATGCGCCTCTGACAACCAATTCGGGCGTAAATGATAAAATCACCGAACAACTTCCAAGCATATGCCATCACCTTTATTTACCAAGCAGTAAGATTCATAATCGTTTGCATTTTATTCGAAATAGAGTTGTATAATTTTATCGACACTAACGCTCTTATTTATAGGGCGATAAGGTTCTTAATTGCTTGTATTTTATTCGCAATATAGTCGTACGGTTTACTATGATATTACGCGTGTTCGCCTTTATGGCGACAACTAATATGAAAGAATCAAGTTTTTGTAAGTACCGAGAATTGTTAGTTTTTGTTTGGCGATGCGATTTAGTGTTTCAATGTTTTCTGTTCTGGCTCGTATCACTTGTACAAATAAATAAATACTGGGGAACGGTTTGTAAATATTTATTTGATGATTAGAGAAGGGTATCAACTGGTGTGACATCTTACTTAAGTTGGATGTCTACGTTGGGCAGAGGTCAGTTTTATCTTTTCCTATTACATGTTTAATTAACGTTTTACAAGACAGTGAATAAGAATAATTCATTATAATTTATCATTACGAGGAATGCGGACTTAGCGCATTTTTATATTTATTAATTACGTAGGTAAGGCTTCAGAAGAAAAATGAAGATGAAGAGAATTTCAAAGAAGCACACCATAGAACTTATTATGATCGTTTATTATCACTACTAAGTGGCTAACAAGAAAACATGAGATTGATTAAAGGCTTAGAAAGTACAATAATGACAAGATACTGCGATCATAAGGGGACACAGGCCTCCTCTCTGTGAGACGGAGCGGGCTGTTATCCACCACGCGGGCGAAATGCGGGTTGGTAGATGTCACATGTCTTTGAATTTTTGGTTCTAGGACATACCGGTTCACTCACGATATTTTCTGTAACCCTTTTGAGAGCAGCGGTGATGAAATTATTTACTAAAAAGTAAAACGCCTGCCTGGCTTCGAACCCACGTAACAAGTAAGTCGGGCCGTTACCTCTGGGTCACCGGTGCTCTCTTCTGTGCTACTGCGATCACTGCTTTGGAACATTAGATATGTAACATTAATAATACACATAAAAATAACAGATAAGCTTACCACCCAAGCGAATATGAAAACAATAACTTACAAAAGTCATTCATATAAAACCAAGACAAAAACGTGAAAAAAAAAAACGCGTTCCTTCACGCAAACAGGCCGTGAGTTTGGCTCACCCCCGTTTACATAAGTCTGATTTATGTAAGCTATGTCGCAGCCAAAGTTGTTTAGTACAATGTGCTTGTTATTTACATACATTTGTGTAAATATTACAAGTTACAGACGTTGAATTATGTTGAATTGTAATAGTGGAATTGGGAACAGTTTTGGGCTGTTCTGATTATAGTTAATGTGGTGTGTGGGTCCGTAGCTGAGGATAAATGACTCTAACTGTATGGATCATAGATATTATTATTAAACCTGATAGATAATGAAACTCATGAAGCTACACGTGTCGCCTTACAGTAACACCATCGTCTGTTTTGATAAAATGATTTTCGGTATGTCAATGACTATGGGGAATGTTTTGCCAATTCCTATTAAAATATCCCAGCCTGAATTTTCTTTTAACCTTAATTTATAATATAACTAGCTTCCACCCGCGGCTTCGCCCGCGAGGTATGTCGATAAAAACTATCCTATGTCCTTTCCCGGGATGCAATCTATCTCTCTGCCAAATTTTATCGAAATTCGTTCAGTGGGTTAGGCGTGAAAAGGTAACATACAGACAGACAGACAGAGTTACTTTCGAATTTATAATATTAGTATGGATCGATTAAAGAGAAATACGTGTTAACAAAAAAAAAAATGGAAATTAGTTATTTCCATAATGTTTTTTTGATATAAAACAAAATAAATTAAAGGAGAAAGAGGAATTTAAGGAGAAGGTTTAATTTATCTCAGTTAAATTCAAGGAGAGTTACTTTATCGCCTTGAAGTGCAATTCCGTAATATCTAGTGTAAAATGATATGGGAGTTGCATGTAGCCTCCGAGAAGATTGCAGCAGTGGAGCCCAATTAGTAATAAATTGCTGACTGAACGCCTGCACAATTTCACACCAATTACTCTTCGGGCTTCACGGCACGCAGATCTTTGGTTCGGAATTACTTTTATATAGGAAGAGCTACCAAGAGGTCAATAGGGGTGTTGATTCTTACCTTCCACAAAGTTGTATAAGACTTATCTAACCTACTATATAATCTGACCTACTGTTAGAAACTGTACTGTTGTCAAGAGATTAATATTGTTAAGAATCATTATCTACCTAACCTTTTCCCAACTATGTTGGGGTCGGGTTCCAGACTAACCAAATGCAGCTGAGTACCAGTACTTAAAATGAAGCGGCTGCCTATCTGACCTGCACAACCCAGTTACTGGGTAATACAATATCCCTTGATAAGAGTGGTAGTCAGACTTTCTGGCTTCTGACGACCCGTAACGACTGTCAAAGATGACAGCCAGGATCAACGGCATAACGTGCTTTCCAAGACACGGGAAACTGTTAAAAATATACTCCAAAATCTCGTCTAAACTAAAAGTCGATAGCCATTTCCAACACTTTTAATACACGAACGAACAATCCACCAAAACTCATTATGAAAAGAGATCACATACGACCAATAAAGAACACATACATATTACCATAATCTATAGCTTCACAAATTGCCAGTAAATTCAGTTAAACTTCCACAGTGTGAGACTAGGGGTGCTGGAAAAAAGCTTGCCCTATATCATTATCAAAAAGTTATTAAGGCGGGTCTTGAAGCGTCCCGTCAATTTATTACCAAAGGAATCGCTGTAGCTGCCAACTTAAGCGTGATCATTATAGTTTATTGGGACAGCAGTACTGATAATAATTTTGGTTGAAAATTACATTTTGATTTAAGTAGGTTTGTTTGGGTGGAAAAAGCTTTTGCCTTCAGTTTCGATCCTATCCCTGTTTTCATATTCGCTTGGGTGGTAAGGTTATCTGTTATTTTTATGTGTATTATTAATGTTACATATCTAATGTTCCAAAGCAGTGATCGCAGTAGTAGAGAAGAGAGCACCGGTGACCCAGAGGTAACGGCCGCGACTTACGAGTTGTAGGTCGTAGGTTCGCACCCAGACAGACGCTTTACTTTGTGTATATTATTTCATTACTATTTCTCTCCAAACGGTGAAGGAAAACATCGTGAGGAAACCGGTATGTCCTAGAACCAAAAATTCGAAAACGTGTGACATCTACCAACTACCAACCCGCAGTGGGCCCGCGTGGTGGATTACGGCCCACTCCCTCTCACAGAGAGGAGGCCTGTGTCCCAGCAGTGGGAACATTATAGGCTGATTATGTTCGATCCTATCTCTGAACCTAGATTTACCAGTAAGTCTCCAAGGTACCTATTCCTAAATTTTTGTTGAACAGTCTTTTTATTTATTACTAGCTGCGCCCCGCGGTTTCACCCGCGTAAGTTTCGATTTAGGGGTATGAAAAATAGATGTTGGCCGATTCTCATAGATACCGGATAAGCACAAAAAATTTCATCAAAATCGGTCAAGCCGTTTCGGAGGAGTCAAATTCGTTTAGCCTTTTAGGTGTTTATTAATAACTGGCTGCACTCCGCGCTTTCACACGCATAAGTCTTGAGGAAATATATATCGGGAGAAAAAGTGTTCTATGTGGTCATGGTCTACCCATGAATCAAATTCCATCCAATTCCTTTCAGCCGTTTTAGCGTGAATGCGTCCACAACAAACATTTAAAAAAATCTTTTCTCTTATACTTAGTGATATACCTACTTTAATATTTTAAGTGAGAAGCATGATAGTGTGGTACAGAGGCCAGCACATCAAGCTACCCCAGTCTGTCAAATTTCTTTGATAGATTTTCAACTTTACTGAAAAGGAATAAGGTTCATATTCAATTGGGAAAATTTGACAGATTCTGGTAGGTTGATGTGCTGGCCTCTGTACATGGATTACTAAAATTATAAAGAGTATCGATAATAGAATAAAGCAAGATTCTATTATCGATACTCTTTATAACTTCTGATCTGCTCCCTACAAAACATGAAACTTTCCTAAAAACGGTACAATGGACGACGGGTTGGACGTCTCCTAAGGGAATGTGAGACATTATTGGATCTAATTCTATCGTCGGGACTTTGTAGGTTAAGTCGTTCAAGAGATGATGTTTTTTTCAGTAAATCCTGTACTTACAACATTTTCATAACAATATTTTTTGTTGTGTAAAAAACTGTATAATTATGAAAGTATATTTATAGTTATTTATTTATTTAAGCGAACAACGGCCTAGGCCACTTATGGTAGATTGTTAAACAAGAGGCTAAAGTTACCCATTATATGAGGTGGTTTTACTCCCGAGCTTTATTTAGCGAGGAAGTAAATAGAAATCGAGTTATAATGGGTTTTGAGTGCCGTGTGTTACACTCTACTTTTCACTACGATTGCGAGAAACTAAAATAACCCAATACAATATTAAATAGTTTATTTTATTAAAAAATAAATGTACTTATAATTCTGGATATTTAACGAGATGTTTTTTTCCTGGCAACATAATTTCAGTCCTCTGTGAAGATGGGTAAACGTGGAAGATACACGTAGTTCTAGGATTAAGGGTCCCTCATTCGAATGTTCTGAATAGAGAATCAGCTGAGTTGACTCATCCCTTGATGTCGATGGTCGTGGGCTAGTTGGGAGGATATTGATGCGTTCCGTGATACGCTGGGTGATTCAATTTTGTTTCTTTTCTTTTCTCTTCCATTTGCAAATTAGGTTCTCCATTCTCACTAGTTAATGACATTTTCACTGTTGTAAAATAAATTACGGTCACCAATAATGTCACCAATTCAATTTGCAATTAGAGAAACATTCCAAAGATTTCGCTCCAATGTCTGTTTTTATTTCTTCTGGAGCCGCAACGCAATGCACGCATTCTACCGAATAGATCGCCGCTTTTAGTTCCATTTTCAAAAATAAAATGTTTTTCTTTTTTTGTGTAACACTAATTAATAAGTCGAGTCTTTATTCATGATTATTCTACTTATGAATAAAGACTTTTTTGTTTTTGTAGGCTCTTTCTTTGGTAACAGACAAAAAAAGAATATTATTTCCCCGAGAGGAAGAAATGCTATTTTTTTCTCGTTCTGGTACGCTATAATGAGGGTCTTTTTGAGCAAGAAAATTTTGTTACAGATATTACAAACAAATAAGTACAATAACGAAAAGTACACAACTACCCGATAGTCATACGCTCATCTCACAATACTCCAAACATACTGACAAGATCTTCCATTCATCCGCGAACAGATCACAGTCAGGCTTAGGGTCCAAGAGAGCGTTGAGCGCAGAGGATGGGTAGTATTGCATTGAAAAAGGCAATAGATGACGCACTAAAACTTTTATTACTCTTAGTGCTTCGCCAGACTGGCAGCGCGGGACGGGGAGCGGCGCGGGTGTAAGAACGCGCGGGACCTGCCTGCAGTGTGATTCTGTAACCATCTCACCGTGAAAACTTAGGTGAAGTGAGCGTGGAGTGAGCTGTCATTAGTGTCAATCCCTATAGTATCTAATGGAATGACAGCTTACTCCACGCAAGTTTTCACGGTGAGATTTTTACAGAATCGACATGCTGTCTGCAGTCGAGCGCGGCTTCGTTCTGAGTTTTGTCGTGTCCAGTGTTTGTCAAAATAGAATAATGGATGACGAAGACTAATTTTTACTAGAAAAAAAAAACTAGTTTGAGAACCACGGTCCCCGCGCGGGCCACCCGCGCACGGCGTGAATTGCCCGTGCGGTCCCCGCGCCAAGCAGCCTGCGTGCCCACTATGGATGCTCAAATGAAGTTCTTGTTTGAGAAAGCCGCGCCGCGCCCATCCCGCGCCCGCATTTGCAGTCTGGCCAAGCACTTAAAGTTCTTTAGAAAACATTGCAGTCTATAGGATTACAGCGATAGTTTCCCTACGGATACGAGCCTCCGTATCCACACCTTTTTGGCACAATTTTATGGGCAACTAAGCCTCTCCGTATGCCTTAATGGGCAAAGTCACTTAGTCTCTTTATCCATTATAGAGTATAATATACGTTTTTGTGTAGGGTATCTTTCATGGAACCAACTAAAATGAGTAGGAGGTAAACCGCAATATAACTTTTTTTTCAGTAGATTATTGTACTTCTTTATAAGCTGACTTTGATTCCTAAGGGTCAAAAAAACTCTCAGGACGCAAAGTGATATTTAGTGTTGTTGTATTGTCAGTCAGCCCGGAGACTGGATTCTGGGCTCGCTCCTTTTTGTGTATAATTTACGAGTCCTAAACATTACTGACAAAATATAGATGCACTGTACACCTCTTCTGAGTTGTAGGTCGTAGGTTCGACGTTTTACTTTGTGTAAATTATTAAATATTTCGTCATCACTGCTCTCAAAACGGTGAAGGACAATAACGCGAGAAAACCGGCATTTTCTAGAACCAAAAATTTCGCGGACACCTATCAAGCCCCACTGGGCCCGCGTGGTGGATTACGGAACACTCCCTCTCACAGAGAGGAGGCCTGTGTCCCAGCAGTGGGAACATTATAGGATGCAGTACAGGTATATTACCTCTTCGGCAACACACGCGTGATGAGATATATGTTACGAATATTTTTACTTCTTTTTCAATATTTACATGAATTGCTGTACAGGGTACCGCACTAACGAAATATTATTTGGACTTACTGATCCTTATTTGTTTTAATAAACTGTTCCGAGTCTGGATGTTTGTGCATATGAATTCTCATATCTGAAAAAACATTGACGATACAGGAAAAATAATATATCTTTAAGAATTTTTAAATAATTTTTTATACAGTAAAAGGAGAACGGCAGGCTTGTATGGGAATTTCGTACAGCTAATAAAAGTTCGTGTTTTGGAACACTTTTTGTTTTAATTGGTAGATAATATGATAAACAAGCCCTTTTTAAATTCTTAGATTTTTAGAACTTGGGACGTAAAAGTTATAACCAGTTTTGTTTTTTAAGGTTATGTACTAGTGTACCAATGTAAATTGATACTTAAAGGTCATAGACTTGTGTGCGTGGTTGACGATTGACGCTGTCGTGTCACGTAATGGCGGCATAATAATAAATTGCTCAGATGCAGTCACAAACCAAAATCCAAAACAACAGCAAAGAACTGAACCATAGAGTAAAGTAATAGGTATATCGGAACTGAACTGAAAGACAGAATGATTTTCTTTTCCTGTCAATAAAATAATTGCCATATGAACAAAAAATTTTTTTTGACGAAAATCGTTCCTGTCATAACATCGTTAAATAATATGATTTTATGCAACAATTATGCATTCATACGTTTATGATATAAGTGTTATTTATATTTAATGTTATTTCCATTTATAAATAATTAGTTATCATTTCGATATTTGTGTTATTTTACATATGGCAACTTCTAATAAGATAACTGCGTTTAGTTTAGGATTGTATTACGTTTATTTATTAAAATCTTTTTATTCATATTATTGATTAATCCGAAGTTCTAAAAATAGTACACTTACATGAAAATAAATGGCTTAGTTGCCTTAATAAGTAGTACAAATTCTATAACAGAACAACAAAAAAAGTATCCTGTACGAAATCTGCCGTTCACCTTTATCCTTCTATCAAAATATTGTTTATTTATACCAAGTCATAAGGGAATATCTCATAACTAGCACATCCTAATGTTAAACTGAAATACGTAGGTACTGAGTGAGATATTTCTCTAGAGAACCGGAATTACGGCGGAAATTTACCGGACGGTCGTTATTGAAACCGGAGATGTATCGTGCGTTGATATTGCATCGTGTTTAGTGAGAGTGGATGATGTTGTTAAGTTATTAATGCTGAAATAGGATGATACTTCAGTGTACTATTATTGTGCGGAAGTAAGTTATTTTTTTTGTTTGTTAATACGCTTTCACGCTAAAATAGACGGATTTGGGTGAAATTTGGCACATGGGTAGACCAAGACCTGGAGAAGCAAATAGGCATTTCATCCTGGATCGCAGATGAAGTCGCGGGCAAAAGCTAGTTTTTAAACAATATATGAATTTTTCACAGTCAATAAGTTGCGTTGTTGTCTACTTCGTGGATACTGTGAATTTAGCAATTATTTTATTTTCAAAACAAAAGAAAAGCAGCATCGGTTTTTTTACTACTTACAACTATTCAATCAAGCAATTAAATAAACCTATCGCAGTCCACTGCTGGACCTGGTCTCTCCCCGGCTGAGGACTGAAAACCAGCGAATCAGTAAGTATTTGCATCTCTAAACGAATTCCCAAAATATTGTTGGCAAAAATATGATTTTTGGTACAGGCAGCACATCAAACTACTACAATCTGTCAAATTTCTTTACTAGATTTTTAACTTTATTGCTTAAGTATAAGGTTCAAAGTTGATTGGGAAAATTTGATAGTTTTGGGTTGTTTAATATGTTGGCGTCTGTACATTTCAACTTAAATAGCAGCCAATTTAAATAGAAGTTAATCGCAGATCTATGTTACAATAACTAAAACATTTTCTGTTTGTCATATTCAATAAAAAAATGGTATTTTTAGGATTCCGTACCCAAAGGGTAAAACGGGACCCAATTACTAAGACTCCGCTGTACTTCCGTCCGTCCGCCTGTCACCAGGCTGTATCTCATGAATGGTGATAGTTAGACAGTTGAAATTTTCACAGAATGTGTATTTTTGTTGCCGCTACGACAAATACTAAAAACAGAATAAAATAAATATTTAAGGGGGCTCCCATACAACAAACGTGATTTTTTCCGTTATTTAGAATAAATGTTTAAAATAACGGCAAAAAGTCACGTTTGTTGTCACCTAAAATGAAATGTGTAACTTGATAATTATGTCGTCGTATGGGCCTGCAAAATATGACAAATAGTCTGTGTAAATACATATTGCTTGCCAGTCAGCTACTGTACTATTCAACACATCAATTTCAAAGTAATTAAACAATCAACTAACCGAAAAAAACTAATCGATTCTCAAAGTATTTGTCAAACAGCTATTACGCAAGCCTTCGGGGCCGGAAGTGGCGTAAGTAAAGCAAATATGGCGGGCGGATGTGGGTCGTAAGTCACGCCACAAATACCCGAGCCGACATCCGGGCGACTGGCACAAGACTGCCAGCGTGTTTGTCTGGTACGCTTCACTTGAGAAATTCATTGGTGATTAGTAATTGTTTGATTTGGTTCCAGAGGTTAGTTTTGTTTGTGCACAGTGTTTAAGAGTAAATCTTTCCTTCTGAACCTTACCATGCTTAAATAATTGATCAGCGTTTAATCGCTCCGGTTTACTGTGCACTGGTGGCATTTACAATAGAAAATCAATTGTGTCTCATTAGCCGGCCTTAACCAGTTAAGAGCGTTTACGCCTTACGACATTTCATACAAACTTTCAAGCCGTTGTTTTTCGAAATTAATGAACCGATTTTAATGAAACTTTATACGCATAAGCAGGATACAAAGGTCTAAAAAGTTAGCAGAGAACATTTTCGAAATGTCTTATTTAAAAATAGATAACTGGAATCTCTGTTTCTATGGAAACTTTAAAATCGGTCTAATTTGGCTGTAACACAATTTTTCGAAAATGTTCTGTGTGCGACTTTTGGTGTTGAGTTAACTTATGATATGCCACAGGCAATGAAATCGCAGTGTAAATGAGACTTTTTAGACCAATGTGACATCTTGTGAAACACTACACGTCTGCGTTCAACACAACTTACGATATTGAACCAAAAGGTCATTCATATGAATAAGAAATTCTCTTAATGATGGTGAAAATGTATCGAAATCCAGAGCTGCTGATGGCATTGATTTTCACCTTCCAAAATAAATTATCTAAATGATTACATAAAATTTACATAATTGATTATGGAAGGCGTATGTGACTAGTACATTATTGTTAAATTATACAAAAAAAAAGAAACATCTTCCAAAAAAAATAACCAATATTTTTAAATTTGTAGTTGTACCTACCTCACACAAATTTATATAATACTACTTGCTATGTAAATATCAGTGATAGGAAGATAATAAAACATCATCAATACAAACTAAGTGGTTTTTTTTTTATTATTGAAGCTATCTCAAAAACTACCCAAGGAAAGTTAATAAAATTTAAGTAAGTATATGAGACCACCCTTGCGGCTTACCTTATCCACTAACAAAACAATTTTGAAAATCTGTCTAATTATATGACGGAGCTATGCCCGAACATACATAAAAAATATAAACATCCAAAATGAGGACCTCCTCCTTTTTTGAAGTCGGTTAAAAATAATGATTCAAAATAACTCATTAACAAAATTGATTGATTGTAGTCAATCAGATGTTCACTAAACTGTTTCATAGATACGTATACAATCAAATAGATTGATCCCCAACTCGAGCCTAAAATAGCCATTTAATTCTAACAGCCACGTTTGTTAAGGTTGCGGTCACATATGACCTGCTAGCCAGCTGTTTGATTCATTGGGTTGAGTTCACAGTTTCAAAGAAATTCTACAACCGTCGCCCTGAACGTAAACCACTGGCGGTTACGGTGCAGTCAACCGAAAATGGACAAAGGTCTGGCGAATTGCTCAGGTGTCTTTGAATGACAAATGACCAGAGGGGCAATTCTCGTAATTTTAAGAACATTCACAGTCTGATCTCAGTCTCAATCTGTCAAAAATACCTCTAATTTCCCTACATTTTGACAAGTTTTTGACATTTGTTTGTCGTTGAGATTAGACCGACTAGATTTTGAACGTTTTAAATTACGAGAATTGGCCTTCAGATTTATTTGGTAATTTCTTGTCGCTCTTCGACAAAAGGCGAATTTGATAGGAGAACACCTGTGACCCGGGCAATTCGTATCATCTTTTTTGAGTGAATTCGCAAGGACACTTATTTATTTTATCGCGTTGGGTGTAAAGATAGAATTAAAAATAAATAAAGTTTGCTAAGGCAATTACGGTAGTGAGTAAATTCCGCTGGATGATAATTTCTACAAAATGCAGCGGAATTTTTATATAGCAAAAGCAAAACGGACGGTGGGAGATAAAATGGCGTCTAATCTATATGTTGCTAACATAAAAATGCCGTTTTATAGAAATTATCATCCAATGGAATATCCCACCATCGTATTTACCTCAACCAACTGTAATAAATAACATATAACATAATTAGCCTTTAATGTTCCCACTGCTGGGACACATGCCTCCTCTCTGTGAGAGGGAGTGGGCAGTAATCCACCACGCGGGCCCAGTGCGGGTTGGTAGATGTCACATGTCTTCGAATTTTTGATTCTAGGACATGCCGGTTTCCTCACGATGTTTTCCTTCACCGTTTTGAGAGTAATGGTGATGAAATAATTTACACAAAGTAAAGCGCCTGTCTGGGTTCGAACCGACGACCTACAACTCGTAAGTCGCGGCCGTTACCACTGGGCCACCACTGCTCCTAAATAACATATGTTTATACATAAATGAATGAATGAATGATATATTTATTTGCAAGAATATAGGAAGTTGATAGCGAACTTAAGTTCTTAAGATCTTGGGTTTCACTATATTCGGCATTTCAGCCGTGCAAATATTTAGATTTTACGTCTTGGTTATACTTAGCTTACTTGGTTAGCTTGCTTAGTATAAGTATGTATTTCTTTTTAACCGACTTCTAAAAAGGAGGAGGTTCTCAATTCGGATGTTTAAATATTTTTTTTGTATTATTTTTCGAAAAGGAAAACAGCACAAGACTATTCTGCAAAAGCGCATAAAAATAAAATAAAAGTCAAATATATATATTAGATAATTAGTATGGTTCTATATAAACAAAATGTGTTAATTAAATAAATAAAAGATAATTAAAATTTCGGCTACGATCGCCCCTGGTCAAGTTTCTGTGCGCGGCTTGATAATATAGACTTTAAATACTGTGTACACGATTTAATATCGTTTAGTATCCTTCGTTCGTTTAATATCGTTTTCGATCCGATGCGATGCGATCCATTTGTTGGAAATATGACGTCAAAGTCAAATGCATTAATTCCACGAGTAAAAAGTTACACAGAAATACAAAGAAACCATCAAAGCCAACCAATTCACTAATGAGCAATACTACAAAGTAAGAAGCCACTGTAAAATAAACAAAATGAAATGTACTGAGCTAAGTATAAACGGAAATAAATCCTTGTTCCTACGTTATCATCTGGGTATTACCGAGGTATCCATTAAACTAATAATGTATGCACAGACTGGCTTACATACGTTGTGGATATAGATGGTATCGTATGATAAACATTTACTTCCAGAGGATTATGGTTGTACTAACTGTTGTTCTCGGTTTCACTCGCGGCTTTCTTGGAGAACTACTTGCAAGTAGCAGGAAGAGAAGTCTAATGGTGTGTACAGACTACAAGAGGTATGTGCTTCTAACGCTTCGAATGCATGGCATGCCTCACATGCGTGGCTTACCACTCGAAGCGTTCATTAAAATCGGTTCATTAATTTCGAAAAAAAGGGGCTTGAAAGTTTGTATGAAATGCCGTACGTCGTAAACGCTTTTAAGTGGAAAAATGTCAAGTAACTTTTGGAGGCCAATGTACATCCAGACAAATAGACAAACCGAAAAAAATATTCGTTACTATTTTATTGTATTTATAGATTACTAGCTGCGAACCGCGGTTTCACTCGCGTAAGTTTCAATTCCAAAAAAACCTGGAGAGCGCCACCGTTATTACTTAGGGGTATGAAAAATAGATAGTAGCCGATTCTCAGACCTACTGAATATGCATAAAAATAATCATAAAAATCGGTCTAGCCATTTCGGAGGAGTATGGTAACTAACAATCTGACACGAGAATTTTATATATTAGATAGATATTAAATCTTATGTACAGTCAACAAAAGAGATAAGTATGCAGGGTCGTCGGATACAGTTGAAATATAGTAAGACACCAATGAATGTTCTTGAATTTTATTAAATTTTAATTTTATTAATAGCAAACAAACAGCTCTTATCAAATTAAATTTCAGTTGACAACATTCATCGGTTTCTTACTAAACTTCAACTATATCCGACGATCCTGCATACTTATCTCTTTTGTTGACAGTACCTACCTACCTGCCACCTGCAGTGTGATTCTGTAACCATCTCACCGTGAAAACTTAGGTGAAGTGAGCGTGGAGTAAGCTGTCATTAGTGTCAATCCCTATCGCATCAAATGGAATGACAGCTCACTCCACGCAAGTTTTCACGGTGAGATTTTTACAGAATCGACATGCTGTTCTAGGTTTTATCGAATCTTATGTCACAACTTCTACAGTAACATCACCTACGATGTTACTTATCTATGTTTTCACAGCATTACACATTTCTTTTTATGATCAAAATGGCGGTATAATAGTAAAATATATTCCCTGTTAAAGGTATCACGCGTTAAGATAAGGAATGTAAAAAGCTTTAACATATTGATGAACAAACTTAGATAGATGTTTAAATTTTAAAAGTAAAACATTTTAAAATATTTGTAAAATTTCCATACAAACATTGGCAATGTGTACGTAAAAAGCAGTAAAGGGGCGTAAAATTATACAGGTTGAAATTGAAAACATGCGACAAATCGAAATGGGAGATTGTACTCATCATTATGAACTACTTTTACTATGGGACCAAACCTAAAATCCCGAAAAAAAAATCAGCTGTTCCCTATATTTTGACGAGTTATACGAACATAAATGTAGGGAACAGCTGATTTTTTTTTGCAATTATAATGATGAGTACAATATCCTATTTCGATTTGTCGCATGTATTCAATTTCATCCTGTATACTAAAATATTTATACCTATGTCTTTTCTTCTGTTGTATAAGACGCAGGTTCTTGACACCCTGTCCTTGTCTACACACTGTCCCTGTCCTATTAAGCTGCAATGGTACAAAATCTGAAATTCTGTTTGTCGCTTTTCCCAAAACAAATAACAAATCAAATCAATTTATTTGCCGTAAGTGTTGCTACAATTTCAGTCTTAAGAGCGTTTATGTCGTACGGTATTTCATACAAAATTTCAAGCCCTTGTTTTTCGAAATGATGAACCGATTTTAATTAAACTTCGTACAAATAAGCAGGATACAAAGGTCTAAAAAGTATTTAAGAATATTTTCGAAAAACACTAGCTAACAAGTGTAACACTAGTTACAGGTAAATTAGAGCGATTTTAAAGTTTCCTTAGAAACAGAGATTTCCAGTTATCTTTTTTAAATAAGACGTTTCGAAAATGTTCTTAAGTAAATTTTTAGACCTTTATATCGTGCTTGTGCGTATGAAATTTCTTCGAAATCAGTTTATTCATTTCGAAAAACAAGGGCTTGAAAGTGTGTATAAAATACCGTAAGACGTAAACGCTCTTAAGCTCAATATCAGCTCATTAAATTGAGAATGATGAGCCTCTTCATTAAGAGAACTCCATTTATGTTTTAAAATCATGGTAACCTGAGAATTCAGTCAAAATTTTATATCTATACCTTCTATCAGAGACTTAGGTCGAGTTCTATAAACGTTATTTAGCACGTGCTTTGATTTAGCTATGTTCCCGTCTATGTCCTGCACTTGTAGTTTGACAGATGTGGAATAGAGACTGAAATAACAGTATAAGCCAAAGTATCTATCTATAATAATTCTCCTGCCTCTGTGTCTATTTATTTGTGGTCGGTGCAACATGTCTTTTTCTTATTTACTTCTCATTAGCCGTCATCTCGGTAGTCATCCCCTTTCTAACTATATCATCATTCACACAGTCCATCCATCGTTTTTTTTAATCTTCTCCTATTCTTATAGCCAACGAACTTCATACTCAAAACTTTCCCCACACTAAAGTACCTACGTGTTAAGTAACGTTGAAACGTCTCGGCCGGTTTTTTTTTTTTTTTTTTAGGATGGGAAATCATCAAATGACCCCTCCCGCTCTGGGTGGGGCGGAAGGGAGTGTCAGACTCTTACTGACTAAAACCCATCCGTGTTCCTTCCGTAGCCCTTTCTTTTCCGGGGCAGCGGTAACCCTTTCGGACAATCCCGCTGCCCCGGCAGGCTTCGGCCCTAACGGGCCCCTCCATGTCTGCTGACATCTCTTTGAGGCGCGCGTGGAACACATACGCGCCGTCCGGCACGGGCCTGGTCCTGATCGGACGGCGAGCTACCCATTACTCGCCGTCCGCAGGCCCGCGCCTACGGTGGCCGGGAAACGTCACGCGGCTCCCGACGCCCGGAGCGTCTACCGCGGCGGCTGGGACGGGCGGCTCTCTCTGCTCTCTCCCTCGCCCATCCCGCCACCTCCTTCGCTAGCATGACTGCTTCGCAGAATGAGGTGACTGCCTCCCACTCCCTCTCGCCCCGGACCATGGCTTGGACCAGGGCCGGGTGCGAGAGGTCGCCGCCGCTGCCGATCGCCTCTACGAGGACACGGCGGTGCTCTGCCCAAGCGGGACAGACCTCCACCGTGTGCACCACCGTGTCCTCTGGGCGATCCTCGCAGTGGTGACACCCGGGCGTTTCCTCCCGCCTGATTATGTGCAGGAACCTCCCGAAACATCCGTGTCCGGTGAGGACCTGCGTCAGGCGGTAGGTGAGGGCGCCGTGATGCCTCTCTAGCCACTCCTCAAAGAGGGGCCTTACCGCCGCTATCGCGGCGTGCCCTGCGCTGGGTTGCGACAGTCGCGCTTTCCATGCCGCCATGAGATCGCGCCGGAGGTCCGTCCGCTCCGCAGCAATTTGCCGCGGAAGCGGGTTTTCCCCCCGGCGTAGTGCCTCCGCGCGCCACTCAAAGAGGCGCGCGAGGACTATCGCCTCCAGATCCCATGGCGGCAGTCCGGCAAGGAGGCTTGCCGCCTCGCGCGAGATCGTGCGGTACCCCCGTATCAGCCGTATGGCTACCACCTTTTGGGGCGCGTTCAAGTAGTGGGCGGCTCGAAGCCGCAGTGAACGCGCCCACACCGGGGCGCCATACACGGCCATGGACCGCACGACCCCCGCGTAAAGCCTCCGGCAGGAGGCGTTTGGCCCCCTCAGGTTGGGCAGGAGTCGCTTGAAAGCGGCCCCAGCCCGTTCCAGTTTGGGGGCCAAACGTCGGAAGTGCTCCACGAAGTTCCACTGGCTGTCGAGGACGAGACCCAGGTATTTCATCGTCGTCTCGACGCCGATGTGAACCCCTCCTACCGTCAGTTGGGATCCCGATGGTGGCCCGTTCCGAAGCCCATCAAATGTCATGGCTTCGGACTTGTGCAGAGCATTACGTCGGCCGCCGCCTGATGCGACCTCCCCTGCGCCAGGACCAGCGTGTCGTCAGCGTAGCAAACTACGCTGACGCCATCAGGGAGGTCTGCCCGCAGCACCCAGTCGTAACCGATGTCCCACAGGAGCGGCCCCAAGACCGATCCCTGCGGGATACCGCACGACATCTCTCGCCGGTTCCATTCCCCATCGCGACCGGGGTAGATGACGGCTCTGTCCGTCAAATACGCCCCGACTACTCGACGGAGGAGTGCCTCCTTAATGCAGCTCCAGGGCAGGGTGTTAAAGGCGTTAGCGATGTCTAGCGACACCGCCACGACCACCCCACCCCGAGACACCGCGTCCCCCGTCGTGAGGGCTCTCACCAGGTGCCCGACGAGGCGGCCCGCAATCACTCTTTCAAAGAGCTTGCCGACCTCGTCGAGCAACACGATGGGCCGGAATGCGGACGGAGAGTCCGCAGGGCGCCCTGGCTTCCGAATGAGGACCAGCTTCCCCGTCTTCCAACGGAGTGGAAACTGGCCCCTCTCCATACATGCGCTTAAGAGCGCCTCCAGTCGGGGTCCGAGAGCCGTCGAGGCCAGGGCCCAGGCTTTACCCGGCAAGCCGTCGGGCCCTGGGGCGGTATTTTTGTCCTTCAGCCTACCTACCGCCACTCTCAGATCTACCCCGGTCACTTCAGGGATGTCGTTGTCGTCCGCGTGGTCTACTTCGCACACCGCAATTGGCGGAGCCATGGGCGGGGGAGTATGCTCCGCCCGTGAAGGGAACAGAGCGCTCACCACCTCCTCGGCCGTAACGTTTAGGTGGCCTTAATCCAATGCCAAAAGGCTGGAGTTCTATTAAACTTGAACTATCAATATTGCAATAACGGTTTTGCTCACTTAACTCAAAGTACAATTTTCAATATCCGAATCGTATCCGCGCTTTGAGGATGATAAATTATCCGGTGAATGGAGTTATCCGTGGCGTAATTTCGCTAATTAAAATCGATAACCACGTGTCGTGATTATACTGGCGTTTGAAATATGCGCTTTTTGCTTTGTCTTCCAGAAATTAGAAGAGTGATTGAATCATGCTTTTCTAAAATTAATACCCTCACGTTTGAACTGATGGTAAGCGATGACGCGGTCTATGATAATAGATCGCGTCATCGCTATAGTGCACGCTTGTCTAAAGGTAACCTATCGTTTCTTTTAAGAGGACAATGCTATTCATAAGAAAATAATCAGCTGTTTCATACAACATGCAGTGCAATACTACACGGTCAAAATGTATTATTAGTAACCAACAGAAAATTTCAACCCTGCTGTAAGTAGTTTTATTATTAGTAATATTCATTTGAAGAAGATTTGAGCTAACAGTATCTCATGAATTTCGTAATATTTCAAGTACATATTTATTTATTCATATATATTTAATTTTACATATTATATAGGTATGATTGAATAATATAACAAGTTTAGGTAAAGAAGTTAGTGCAAAGTGTGACTGTTGTAGACTCTCCTTTAAAACACTGAATATAATATAATAAAACTAGCTGACCCGGCCACGCGTTGCTGTGGCTAACGGTTTTGTTTTTTTTTTTCTATCCTGTCTTTCAAGTTGGATCAAACTGCACACGGTGTACAAATTTGATTAAAATCGGTTAAGTAATTTATATATATTAAGAAGATATTGTGCTCAAACAATGACGTGTAAAATAAACAATCAAAAATAATTGCAGGAAAATTACCATCGAACATTAAAATAACTTGCAATTAAAAGTACGGTCTCTATCTTCACATACATTATCACCCGTTTCCATACAGATATCGTGTCAAAGAGATTTTAATGAAGGTAGTATTTACAATGACGTGTTCAAGCAGAAAATACAGGAGCGGGATCATAAAGCCAATGCCATTGAGAGTAATTATGAACGATTTCAATAAATGTAGGTACACAATCAACGTATCGATGGAGAAAGATAATGAGAAAGTCTGTGTTTCATTTGTGCTATTGTAAACACCTGCGGATTTCTCGTTGTTGGATTTATTGTTGGAAAGGTTAATGTTTTACAGGTAAGCATATTGAATGTTTCGGAAAATATTTATGTGGAAATGTGATGGTGTAGCGGCAACTACACCGCCATAATTATACGAATCATACTGACGTCACGCAAAATCCTGCATCACGCAAGCAGAGTTTACCGCGCAACTAGCACATATTACAACAGCCTGACATGAATCTTCGGGCAGTTAATACCCACCTGACATGATATGACACCCGTCTAGTCGGAGGATTCTCCCTTTTCTATGGAGGATGAGTGAACTTTACACCCTGTTCCTCATGCCTCTATAATAGGAAGGTATGAAAAGGAAACGTATGTGTCTAAAAGAGTGCCGAATAAAAATGTCTTTATATTGAAAGGAAGACCCCAGAAAATAATATTATTGTGTGAGGGATAACGAAATCAAAGAAAAGAGAAATAATGATACGGTGCCACCTGATAAAGAAGAATATATGACAAGAACATATATTATTGCGCTAACCCCAAACTCGCTCGTGTTCGAAGTGTCTTTGAAGGTTAAGATCATAATTATATGACAGAACTGGAGTTACCGACATTTCTTGCAGAGTAAAGCAAGCTGAAGTGGCTTTGGGTTGGCAATGTTGTTAGAAAGACCGATGCCCGGTGGAGCAGACAGAGAACAGAGTGTCGGAGCTAGATGCCCCAGCTAGACAGATCGATAACCTTAAAAAGGTAGCTGGGACAGACTGAATGAGGAAGGCGGAAGTCAGGGTGTTGTGGCGCAGCCTGGTAGAGGCATATGACCAGGATACCTACCACGATCCACTTTAGGACCTAAACTGAACTGTTCTTCTAATTCGTACCATGACGTCAGTTTAACAATTCAATTTAGGCCGTGCCATCTGGATACCTACCACGAGCTCTTAACGCTAATTCACTTTCAACGATCCAAATGCCGCTGAGCGTATTGGACGTCATGGTACGACTTTTTAAGAATGGTTTAAGAACCTAAACTGAAATGTCTTGCTTTTGAATCGTTTTTAAATAGATCATGGTAGGTCTCCAGCAGTGGATTGCGATAGGCTGAGTTGATTGATTTTGATTCAACTCGAGGCATAAGAAAAAAAAAATTACACGACCTTTCAACAACAAAACTAAACAAATAAGACAATTACCTCGGAAATAAAACAGTCTAACCTTTTAAAAAAACGTCTTGACAGTTCTCGAGTGTTTCAAAAATTATCCAATATAATTTATTATTTAGACTTTTCAACGTTCAAGAGGTTAATTGATATTTCTTACAATATTTTTACTTTCTTTAATATGTTTCTGTCAAAAGTAATAAGATTGTTAAGTTGTTAACACGTACCTACTATAAATTGGCACAGTCCGCAGTTGTTTGATCCCTATTTTTAAGTAACCTTACAGCTGAACACTGTCTCTCTGTAAAATACAGGCTATCCTAGTTTGAGAGGCAGGGCTCACAATACCTGTATACAAACTACTGTAGCGTTAATTAGCTTCATGGTAAACAGTGTATACTAATGTATATTTCTTTGTGACAATAAACTATTTTATTTTATTATTATTTTATTTACATTGTTTTCAAGCAAACTGTAACATTGATTGTACGATAAGAGAAAACTACAATTTTGAAAACTTTTATAAAGAGAAGCAGAGAGTGAACAATGAAAGGCTTTATTAAGGACTGCCAAAGTCTCAAGATGTAAATGGCGTGAAGTTTATTGTTTCTAAAGGCTTTTGAGTTTCAATATTGTTTGATTAGTTAGAAAACTTTGGTTTAGAAATGTTTTTGATTAGAAGGTTTAGAATTAGAAATACAATGAGTTTTAGATGGTTTGGGGTTATTGTTTAAATATTCAGGGAAGTTATTTTCGGAATTAAACTTAAGCTTAAAACTTCAAGGCTATATTGTTTATTGTTGATTTTAGGTTCACTTTATAGTAATACTAGCTGTTGCTCGCGACTTCGTGTACGATTCAGGATAATAAGTAGCCTATTTCCTTCTCCAGGTCATGGTCTACCCATGTGCCAAATTTCATCCAAATCCGTTTAGCCGTTTTAGCGTGAAAGCGTAACAAACAAACACACTTTCGCATTTATAATATTAGTTAGGAGGATGAAAAATTGGTCTATCAACACTCTAGACTCACAAAATGTATTAGGCTTAAATAATAGAAAAAAAAAACTAACTCTAAAGTTCCTAATATATTTCATTCATGGTTCGAAAGAAATGTGACGCCATCTAATAACGTAATAACGTTATACTTGTTTTCCTCAGGAACAGCACTTGTTTTCGGGATGAAAGATACCCTATGTCCGTTTCTGTACACCTGACAACGTATGTGCAAAATTTCAGGATGATCGGTTCAGTGGTTTATGCGTGAAAAAAGGTAACAAGCAAACAAACAAACTTACTTCCGCATTTATAATATTAATTAGGATTAATAGACGAAGATATACAAAGTTCTGCGCTTGACCGGTTGAATTCCGTAATTACAGAAACAATAAAAAAGCCATTGTGTCGCGCTTGGATCCACGTTCGACACGAAGGGTTAAAGAGACAATAAACTGAAAGGCTACAAACTGGAATAACCTGACCATTGTTTTTGATCAAACCTTACTACTGCTAGCTGGCGGAGTTGATTTTCGATAACTATATATATGAGCCTACAAGTACCTTGATCAAAATTTGATTTTCGACTTTATCAGGTACGTATTTACAGTATTATAATCATTAGAATCATTAAGACATCTTTCTAAGTTAGATTTGTACCAGAAGCACTTTTCCCAAAGAGATTTGTTCTTTGTTCAAATTTTGATCAAGATTCAACCTGACACTGACCTGCAAATTGAAAAAAAAGAACGTAAGCGAATTTGAATTTCGCGGTCTACCACTACGCAGTTGAAAAGTTTAATATTGCCACTTGGTAAATTAGACAGAAATGAGAAAACTGTTCACATATTTTAATCAACACAAAAATTACAGCTTACCATATACCAAAACATCATCACTTTATTCATGAAATCAAACTTCCTTAGTAATAAACGTTTACAGGGCACTTCAGGCGCATGAGACATGCCTGAAAGTTATAATGAAAGTCCGACCTGGCAGACTAAGGAACTTTACATACGGAAAGCGACGTGTCAAGACAGTTACTTATACTTTATGATGTTCTAAATTTTGATATTTAATTGTCTTTAAGCTCTGTGCTCTATAAGTGACGTTGAAGGTTTAATTATGATGTCAGTTGTGGCACATTTCGGCTTCGTTAACGACGTGTCTGTTTTGAATTTTCCTGATCAGTTTTAGCGAGTTCTTAAGCATAAGCTAACACAGTGCAGACGGTTTTTTTTTAGCCTGGAAAATCATTAAATGACCCCTCCCGCTCTGGGTGGAGCGGAAGGGAGTGTCAGATCAGACTCTTACTGACTAAAACCTATCCGTGTTCCTTCCCTAGCCCTTTATGTTCCGGGGTAGCGGTAACCCTTTCGGACACAGTGCAGTCGTATGTCACACATTATCAATGTTTCTTGTTTTAATTAAATCTGAAGTTGCTTACAAATTTTCCTGATATTAGTCTGCTACATAATTATACGTGCGTTTCTTTATAAATTTGTAGCAACCTCATAGTATCACAGAGAGGAGGCCTGTGTCCCAGCAGTGGGAACATTATAGGCTGAGTATTTAATACGGAAAATGGATAAGAAAATAGGTTTTTATCTGTCATAACAGACCTTAAATCCATGAACTGAAATTAATTATTATCTCCTGCTAGTATCACGAGTTCTCATTTTGTGTAATGTTGGCTTATTTTTACGATGCGATAAAATTTTGTGAAGTGATGAATCGTTACAATATTCATGGAGCATCTATGTTTTGCGTACCTACCTATATATTCAACGGATTGGTGTTTAAATGAACGTAGACCTCTCTTAATTTTCGGCTGTAAAATGTTATTTCGTATAAAATCGACAAGCGACCCTCGTAATAAAACATGTACGCATCACAACACTGTGAACGATCTAGGTCTAGGGAGATCACAAAGATAATTTTGACATAATACCAAAGTATAATACTCCTAATCCCGTTGGAAATAGAGGCCATACTGACCGAAACTACCTTTGGTAATTTACGATCACATCAAAATAGACGAGTTCTCAAAGAGAAATCAACTTTATGTCCGCCAAAATTAAGTTCAAATTGCTTTGGGCTCGTAAATGGAAGTTCCACAGCGGTATAGGGCCCCAACAAGTACATACATAACGCTCGAATGGTGTCAGATATTCGTTTTAGTATTCGCTGAGTCTCGAAAAAATCTGATAATATTTCTATGGGTTAGAGAATGGTGGCTCTCAATAAAACCTATCACCGGCTGAGGAAATTGATCAGTAACAAAGATCAGGGTCTCAAAAACTGAGTTTTATTTTTATTTTTTACGGCATTCATCGCCTTGATTTGTGACAATCCACATACTTAAATCTTTACATGTCTACCTATACAAAAGCCAAAAAAAAAATATTTTATACATATTATCATGGTTAAATGATCAGAATGAAATATACGAGTAGCTCGGACTTTTGCGAAAAACGTTTTTGGACCAAAAAGCAATTTTCTTTCACAATATAATTCCTTTTAGTAGGTATCTACCTGAAGGAGATATAAATCTAGAACTGGATTTCTAATTTCTTCTAGTAATGTACAATATTTTATAAAGATTTTAGGGCTCATATATTTTCTGTTGAGCTGTCTAAAGGTTGGACCTCAAATCTCATTCCTTTCATGTTAAGACGAATATGCAAAAATATCCTCATAATATTTTATTGATATTACCAACAGCTAGTACGTTTTTCTTGATCAATACGACGGTTTATAAGGAAGTATATTCGCCCATTTTTATGAGGTCTATTGGCCTCCGAATCGGTGGATAGATCCATCATCTTTGGAATTCTACTTTGGAATTTTTCCATGCTGATTTATGGAACAAAGGAATATCGTAAAATATCTTCATGAAGGTTTGCTGCTAAATTCGAGTTGATTTAGAGTGGATTATAGTAGACTTTGTGTGAACGAGTGAAGTCAAAGAAAAATAAATTGTATCAATTTTTGAATATACAGGAAGATTTTTTTTTCACCATCCAAATTTTTACAGGGTGTTCTACCCATGAATACGAACAACTTTCAATAAAGGACCAACTATTAAATCACGAAAAAAATCAGCTGTTTCATACATTTTGGTCAAGTAGGTATTGAACTTTTGTATGAAACAGCAGATTTTTTTTTCGAGATTTCTGAGTTGGTCCCATAGTGAAAGTTTTTCATAATCATGGGTAGAACACACTGTAAAAATTTGGATGGTGATTAAAAAATGTACCTGTATAATACAGCCGGAATATACCTACTATAATAAAATAAAAACCTCATCGTGAAAATTTTGGTGAAATGAGGTTGAAGTGAACTGTCATCCTACCTGATGCTATTCGTATAATCTAGGGAACCTTTTTCTTCGTTTGACGGTAAGATTTTTATAGAATAGCGCTACAGCTATCCTATAAGCATCTTGGTTTTAAGCGTCAAGCACAATGAGTACTGAATAAATATTATGTGAAGAACGAGTATTGCCAATTAAAAAATCTATTGAATTTTAGTTACATTTATTTCGCTCGTTCGAGGGAAACCAACAAATGTCATCATGTTACCAAAGTTTTCATTATTCAATCTAAAGGTATAATTTATAGATTTTCAGAGACGTTACGTATTTGCACGAAACATCATTGATTTTTAGATGTATTTTATAAATACCCTATAGGGTAGCCCCCTACTGGGCTCAAACATATAAAAAAAAAAAAACATCGGGGATGAGTACCATCGACACGAAAAGAAGACGAGTAAATACTTTAAATACTTTAATATTATTCATGTAGAAAAGGAACATTCAGTATTTCATTCTGGAATTACACAGAACTAAACAAGATAGCATAGCAACCGTGTCTCCTCAGAGAACCATTAAGTTAAATAAACCAGCACTTTTATTCACAATAATCCTCTTTAAGAGTTATCGCCTACGACGAGAAAACTACCATTTCGACTTAAAGTTTTCTTACTTTAACACAATAATTTTTACTTACAGTAACAGCAAAACTAAGTTATACAATAAAGGCAACCTGACACGTTAATGTGAAAAGTTGAAATTTTTATCGGGTCGTAAATCACTATTAAACGGTTCAGAGCCCCGTATCTCTACTTTCCAAAGTTGCAATTTTAAAAATGTTATTTGTCGCGAGATTGGCAACGTTGCCGCGGGCCGTTGCAGGGCTGCTTCTAGTAAAATACTTCACGTTTCTGTACAAATGTATGCAGTTGTGACAGGTTATTTTAAATTGCATGACTTATGCCTTAAGGTGGAGCGAACGAAACTCGGATTTGGTTGTTTATAACAGCCAAAACACACTGAAAGAAAAGAAAGCAAAATAGGTTTATTTGTCACCGAAATACGTGCACATAAAAAAGAGTGAGGAAACGTGATGGTCAATGCTCGTTTCTTGTCAATACGAAAAGGAAACCGTTCCTTCTGCCACTAAGACCGACAATTTAATATTATTTTGCAATAATTAATTTATGAAAATAGATTTTCATCACTCATAACATTGTGTTTCTTATGTTTAGATGGGCGACACAGTTTTTAACTTTTGTAGCTATCATCCCATGGACAATGATAGTATAGAGGTATGAGGAACAGGGTGTAAAGTTCACTCATCCTCTATAGAAACGAGAGGATCCTCCGACCAGACGGGTGTCGTATCGGGCGGAGAACTGCCCAATGATTCATTTCGGGTCGTTGTATCTATGCTAGTTACGCGGTAAACTCTGCTTGCGAGATGCACGATTTTGCGTGACGTCAGTATGACGCGTTGTTCGCATGTGGCGTTGTAGATACCGATAAGGGATAAGGTAGTGTCACAGGGCGTGAAAAAAAAAGTAAAGTGAAGTAACAGATTTTTATTTTGGAACAAAAACAAATGAAGACAATTACAATGGAAACGAGTAATTGTCTCCATTTGTTTTTGTTCCAAAATAACAACCTGTTTCTTTACAATATTTTTTTCAATATTTTTGTCTATGGGATGATTTGGCAGTAGTGTGGATGTGGAATCTTCCGGTTACAGAATGCAGTTAGCTATTAGGTATCATGTGAGCAGAGGAGCCTATAGCCTGACTTCGGGCACAGTGCCAACACTAAGCTCCATGTAATTATTGTGAACTAAAAGTCGTTTCAAACATGTTAAAATAAACGGCTTTTTTCATATTTTTTGTAGTTTACATATGTTATATTTGTGTTTTCAGTGCTAAGTTTAGAATACGCATTATATAAAAGGTCTACATGAAAACACATACATCGTTTTTCTCGAAATAAGACATCCAAGATATCGTCGTCTGGGCAAAATGTAAATCGAAACACGTAGCGATCCAGTACCTTGTTTCATTTCGATGGAGTCATAATATATAAGTACAGCCAGCCCCAAAAAAATAACAATCACTGTGAACTTTGTTTTGGTAAAATAAATTGTATATTATGTTTTGTACCTGTACGGTGGATACAACGTTATGGAACAATGGTTTTAGACAATAAAATGATTCCTTGTCCATGTAAATACCTTTTTGGGGCTGACTGTACCACTGTGAAGTGCCTCTCACTTCTTACGTGACCAAATAACAAATTCAACAAGATTTAAGTGAAATCAATTAAAACAAATTCACACTGCAGTGCACAAATAGTTCGAGCCGATTGCAGGAACAATGCAATTCAAATCTTCCTATTTACTTTTTTAATTGGGTTGTAAACAAGCTGAAAGAACAAAACAACGCTTCAATATAAAAAAAAAACACAGTGTTCCAAGGATACTTATTCTATGGAAACTTCAGCCATTATCAGGAAATCAATCCTACTTCCTACTTTGAGGATAGATGGATGGATGGATGTTTGTTACTCTTTCACGCAAAAACTACTGAACGGATTTTGATGAAACTTTACGATAATATTAGCTTAAACAGCAGAATAACACATAGAATACTTTTTATACCGATACTCCTACGGGATCGACACTTATGCGGGATGAAACCGCGGGGCGCTCTTACTATATAATAAAAATTACAAAACAGTTTCGACCTTGATATTTCTTAAAGTTGAAAACTCTCCAGAACTCCACGAGACAGCCTCGACCTAGTGTGGAGTCCATAAGTTTAAATATTAATTATATATACCCTGGTAACAATTATTGTAGTAGCTTATTTGTACTTTAATTATAAGGAAATGTAAGAACTATTTGGATAATGAAATATTTATTAAATCAAACTATAACAGAATAGAACATTAAATGATTCGACCAACCCTGTGCTATTCACGCGCCGCATCGTGCATCGTCTTCCCTCCAGGCAAACCATTCACTGCTGCCGTTACGCTACACCCTTCATGATATTGCGATATTTTTAGGTTTTAGGGTCAACTTGAACTGGGAACAGCAATCTGTCTGTACTTATGTAAATATAAATCGGTCCTATCCCCCCCCTATTACTTGGGACTTATAACTTAGCTTATCTGAACTTTATCATTGGAATTATATAATTTTTACTATATAATATTAGCTTCCGCCCGCGCCTTCGCCCGCGAGGTATGTCGACAAAAACTATCCTATGTCCTTCCCCGGGATTCAATCTATCTCTCTGCCAAACTTTATCGAAATCCGTCCAGTGGTTTAGGCGTGAAAAGGTAACATACAGACAGACTGACTGACAGGGTTACTTTCGAATTTATGATATTAGTATGGATTGTTATGAATTATATACTAATTTTATGTTGATGCATGTACCCACTTAAATCTACTAAGCACGAATTTGTTTGTGAAGATTAAAATAAAACGTAATAAGTAAAATTTGCATGCCAGTAAGGTAGATCAAGGAGAACGTTATCACTATATACTTTTGATCAACAAATAAATGATTTGATTTGAATTTATACCTCCTTAGAAACCTTGTTTTATTATGCCATGCAAATGTCGCAAACGACGTCAAAGATGAAGCGTCAACGTCGCGGAAATGTATACAAAATTTGGTAACGTACTGACACACATGCTTATAAAAAGCTTGCTTGTAAGCATGCTTAAAATAAGCATGCGTGGCAGCTACTCACATTTGCTAAATAAGCGTGTGCAGACGCGCTCAGAGCACTCCCCCTTCCACCCGCACCTCAGGTAGCATGCTCGAAAATAGAGATAGATTTTTGAGCATGCTTGATATAAGCATGCTCATTATTAGCAATGTTTCAACACACATGCTACTACGTAGCGATTGCTCAATAATGGCATGCTTTCCTGCTAGTAAGTAATAAGCATGTGTGTCAGCACCTTTAAACGGTTAATTATGGGATTTATTTTTATTACTAATGATATTCCCTCTCCTTCAGTATTTTTGAACTCATCGATCACAACAAGCAATAATTTTTATTTTTTATGTCCCCTTATTTTTTATACTTTTCCACACACATTTCTCAATTATCATAACTGATATTGGCAGAATTGTCCACAACAGCATAAAATACAGGAATTAAAAAAAAAAAAACATAATACCCAAATGGTATCGACTGATAGTTTTTTCGTATTACCATTCAACGGTGAACCATGCTTTCTGTAGACAATTATATCATTCAAGGGCAATTCTAAATATAAGCATAAGTTTAGTATAAGTACCATACGAGACTCCATTAATTGACAGGTAACGAGCTTTCATACTTTTATCAATACAATATCAGAAGTTGATATTTTTAGATTGTATAAAGAAGGTGAAATAACATTACCGTTTTCAGGCCAAATAAGCAAAGGTGAACGTCCTAAATAAACTTTGAATAACGTTGAATGGATCAGACATTCAAAGTTATTCAAAGTTTATTGTAAGTCTTCGTGCGAATATTGTGTTAACTTTTACATCGATCACTATGAATGACAGTTCGTTTATCCTGTTACATTTTTTATACTTTTATTATGGGGAAATAGGTATTCAATATGTTTTAGTAGGTCTAAAGTGAGAGCAGTGGTGGACTGGTGGCCCAGTGGAAACGGTTGTGACTAACGAGTTGTAGATCATAGGTTCGCACCCAAACAGGCGCTGTATACTTTCATCACCACTGCTCTCAAAACAGTGCAGGAACAACGTGAGGAAACCGGCAGGTCCTACAACCAAAAATTCGAAGACATGTGACCTCTACCAATCCGCACTTTGTCGGTGTGGTGGATTACGGCCCACTCCCTCTTACAGAGAGAAGGCCTGTGTCCCAGCAGTGGGAAACGTTATAGGTTGATTATGCTAGGTCTAAAATGTGCAATGTTTATTCTAAAACACACATTTCAAAGGGACATTAAGGGCTAATGAAAAAGAAAAAACATTGACAGAAGTTGAGGTTATTTAACTCAATTGTCAATTGAAAAACAAGGTGATTTAATATTAGAATTTCGGGTTTAAAGTATTCAAATAATCAAATCAAAACACTCAAATCGTAAGTATAACAAATTGGCATCCACATTTACGTTTTCTGATCCATTTGTTTACAATTACATCAGATGTTTCTGGAACAGAGCATAGTTATTCGTGATTGTGAAAGTTCCTGTGTAGAGAATAAAGAAAAAAATAGGGGGTTTGCCATCAGAGGCTTAATGATGTAATTATATTTTTCTTTATTTTCTGAATGAGTCATAAGTGCATGTACGCTTGGTACATGCACTTATCTGCAGATACCTGTCTTTATAAGTAGGTATACGGGCACTTACGTATCATCATTACAAAGCCATACATTCTCCTAATGAGTGGCAGCTGAGTACTTGAGCCACTTCACCCTTTTCAAAGGTCTGTGTGTTAATATATCAATCAAACGCTTTTGTAAAAAGTACCAAGGTTTGTAATTAAAATTTTCATGTATCTTATTCGTAGGGGTTTGTGGTAAGTATTTAACAACCGCACGGGTCAATCGATCAGGTTAAGCTTCGTTTGACGCGGTTGGTCCGTGGGTGGGTGACCAACTTTACATACCAAGACCACGTTAAGCCGTTGGTCCCGGCTGGCATTCGTGGATCTTTGATCTTTAATCTTTGGATCTTTTTCGTTACGGGTCGTCAGAAGCCCGAAAGTCTGACAACCAGTCTTACCAAGATTTATCGTATTACCCTGTGGATTGTGGAGATCATATAGGCAGTCGCTCCATGTAAAGTACTTTAGACTAGAAGCCGACCCCAACATATTTGGGAAAAGGGGCAGATGATGATGTATATTCGTGTTGGCAGTTGGTTGGATCGTTAATGGAATAATTGCAGATGCATTTTGCAGGAGTATTTACTTAGATCTTAGAAGCGTTTACTTGAGAAATACTGCGACCGTTATTTTGTATCAAACTAGAAGCATTTATTTCAATGAAAACAATTCCAGGCACTTTTGTATTGTCAAAGAGTCGGTCAGATAGAATAATGAAGCAAGTTGCCCATTCCACAGTTTAGTAGGTTACTACGGAGAAGTATGGGCAAGAAACTCCACAGACTGTATAAATATTCCTTGAAATGAAAAATTTTAACAAAATGTTGGTTACATCCATAGACTTATAAAAAAAGATGGGTTCCGCGCCACGCATATCGAAAGTGAAGCACCGTACCGATCTATGTGTGCGTGATTGACGATTGACGCTGTCGTGTCACGTAATGGCGGCCAGTCGGCATAGTGAGGCGTTATTGTACAAACGGTCGGCATACTTACTGTGCTTCACTTTCGATATGCGTGGCGCGGAGTCCACCTTTTTTTATAAGTCTATGGTTACATCATTCATGTTGAAATTATGCATGTGAGGAATAATATAACATTAATAATAATTGTGTACCTATGATATTAATAGCCGTAATCCTATGGACAGTCAACAAAAGAGATAAGTATGCAGGATCGTCGGGTATAGTTGAAGTTTAGTAAGAAACCGATGGAAGTTGTCGACTGAAATTTAATTAGATAAATTAACTGTTTGTTTTCTATTAATAAAGTTAAATTTTATTCGAGAACATTTATCGGTTTCTTACTAAACTTCAACTATATCCGACGATCCTGCATACTTATCTCTTTTGTTGACTGTACGTACTTAATTTCTAACAATCCAACATCATACTCAACGGTATTGTTACACAGTTGCATAATACATAATTCATCCAGCAAAATGCTGTAATCAGCGCTCACATGAACAGCTAATTGGTTTAACAAAGTGGCAGTGACGCCATGCAGAATGTGTGACGTGTGTACCGCTAAGATATTGTACAGAGGCCAGCACATCAAGCTACCCCAATCTGTCAAATTTTCCCAATTGAATATGAACCTTATTCCTTTGTGGTAAAGTTGAAAATCTATCAAATAAATTTGACAGATTGGGGTAGCTTGATGTGCTGGCCTCTGTACATTGTTTACCTTTCCCTAGGCTGGCCTCAATGTACTATTGTTTTAATATTTGCAAAGGATATATAGGTATATACGTTGGCAAAGGAGAGAAGGATTATGTTGACGTTTTCCGTCACTAGAATATAAAAGGTAATATAGTACCTTTAGGTACCTTTAGGTACTATATTACCTTATATACTATATACTTTAGTATTGAATGGTGTCAGAAGCCGTAACTTTTTTTATTATTAATATTTTAGGAGAATTATATTATTGGCTGATAAGAAAGACTGTTTTTTACTTTTCCTTGTTGGAACTTTATTGTATTTATCATGTGTTAGTGATTTTTATTATACCAGACGTTTGAATTGTCTAAATACATACGGCCTAATTACAAAACAAAGGTTTATCTTTAGATCCTGGTTTAAGCCGTCGAGCCATTTTTGAATTTTGTACTTAATTTCATTAAAGTTAAAGTTCTTATAGCAAAAACCAACGTCAAATTCGAGAATAAGTTGTCGATTTTATATTAAAACTGTACCGTGTTCTGAATAAAGTTTATAATACAATAATGAACTCGATAACTTGGGCTTGGACTAAGTTAGAACTTGTTTTCTAACGAGACGGATACTGTCTTAAATCGTATAAGGCTAAACCAACTTCAAAATTCAGTAAGTTCTTCGACAATCTATATTTATTATAAATTAAAGTCGGTTTTCATTATCATTTAGAAAATTTGTTAAGGAAGGTTTATTTGAAAAATAAATTAATATTTAGGTATCTTGGATATAATAGAGAAATCGTCATGTTTTCTCAAGTCGTAAAAACCTTGTGAAGCAGGGGCTTAGTCGAAATAGCATAAGTAGCCTTTAATGATCCCACTGCTGGGAGTGAGCCGTAGTCCACCACGCAGGCCCAAGGCGGGTTTTCACACGATGTTTTCCTTCACCGTGTGAGAGCAGCGGAGATGAAATGATTTACACAAAGTAAAGCGCCTGGCTTGGTTCGACCCCACGACCTGCGACTCGTAAGTCCGGGCCGTTACCACTGGGCCACCGCTGCTCGTAAAATCGAAATAGTCTGTCCCAAAATAATCTTCACGACACGTCTCTAACAATCCTTAGACTGAAGCACTCTAACACACAATAAGAACTTCAGTTTATTTAATTGAAAAACTTTTTGTTGTTCAAGAAAAAAAAGCGCTTTAATTTCATTAACATGGAATGACTTCGCTTTGTGTCTGTGTTACTATGGCGGATAAAAAGAAAACTTATAGCGACTTGATTGCTGAAATAAATTGGGACTTTGTTGTTTGAAGAGGCTGGAGAACAAAGGTAGAGAACAGTCTGTGATGGTAAGGTCGGGGAGTTTGGAATTCATGTAGCCTATCCGATTTTTAGTTGCAAATGAAGGGTGAACGTAAAGTCGTAAAATAAGCCAGGAAAATAATGCCTTAACTAATAAAAGATTGATGTTTAGCTGACCATAAGAAAATTGCATTTAAAAGAAATACATTTTCATAATTTTGCTACTCTGCCGATCTCAAAAGTCTTTAAAAAAGATGATTTCGGATTTTGCACTAAACTTAAAACGACCGAGCTCGCCAATTCATTACGAACGATGACGAAGCTTCTCCCATAATTCAGAGAAAAGTCGCTCTTAATTCGTACCGAAGTGTCTTGATACCTTAGATCCTCAAGGATAATCTGGTAAAGCCACCAAACCATTTCCTGGACTTAATCCATCCAGAAATAGGATAAAACCGAATTGGAACGAATCAAAGGAATCGCCTATCGAATTACTCGCTAAGACACTTGAGGCCTTTAATTTATTTCCTAGGTTTCGTCACGATTTGTTAAGACAAATTGGAAGTGTCTGTGTTACTTGTGTTGCTAACTGATTAGTTGCTGGACAGTTGAGGAATGTTACTAGTGTACTGTTTCGTCAACTAGATATATTCTAGTTCATACGTAAGTTAGTTTTGCCTTGAATATGAATTGAGCATATGATTGTAGGGGTACGTATTACAATACCGAAATTTCGTAATACCTATGACTGAAATACAAAACAACGAAATTCAAAATACCGAAAGTTTTAAATGCCGATAGCCGTTAAGAGCGTTTACGCCGTACGGCATTTCATACAAACTTTCAAGCCGTTGTTTTTCGAAATGAATGAACCGATTTTAATGAAACTTATGATAATGAAATGTCGGGGTGCCTCAAGTCCCGAGATCGCTTATAGAAACCATTATTTTTATAGTTCATTCAAATACCAATATATTAATATTGTTTATTCGGCGTATTTTTCCATTGTATTTGCATGAACTATAAAAATAATAGTTTCTATAAGCGATCTCGGGACTTGAGGCACCCCGACTTGGGTTAGGTTAGGTTCCTTTAAGCCCTGTAGACAGAAATAGGGGCTGTCGACTACGTCTTATTATTATTGCTTGTAAACCAACTTCGACCCGCCACGTGATCTTCCCCACGAATTGTAACGTTTAGAAACTGTCACTCTAACATAAGTAATAACTTTTATATTAACAAAAAAATATGAGTATTAAGAATTTTTGATTTGTTATTCTATGATATGATTATTCAAACATTAAACTTTATGTGAAATAAAATTCAATGATTTAAAAATCTTCAAAGTAAGTCATCATCTGCCTAGCCTTTTCCCAACTATGTTGGGGTCGGCTTCCAGTCTAACCGGATGCAGCTGAATACCAGTATTTTACATGGAGCGACTGCCTATCTGACCTCCACAACCCAGTTACTGGGTAATACGATACCCCTTGGTAAGACTGGTTGTCAGACTTTCGGGCTTCTGACTACCCGTAACGACTGTCAAAGATCCACGAATGACAGCCGGGACCAACGGCTTAACGTGCTTTCCGAGGCACGGAGGGGTCTCGATATGTAAAGATGGTCACCCATCCACAGACCAACCGCGGCAAGCGTAGCTTAACCTGATCGATCGACCTGTGCGGCTGTTATTATTTAGCCACTGGCCCCTTCAAAATCTTCAAAGTAAGTATGCTGCGTATTAATTTATTATTCTATGAAACGAAAATATGAGTTTTTTTTTGTGAAACGAAATTAAAAGCTTTAAAATAACGTACAACCATTTTTAACTTAAATATAATTTAGGTCTAATAACTGTTGATATTATAAACATTAGATTTTAGTCCAATCTATGATGAAACTAACAAAATAGGTATTATTTTTTGTTATAACGTGCTTTTTGTTATCATTTAAACATTTGTTTTAATTATATGTTATTGGTATCATACGTACCTACCTATTTTGTTAACTTCCGTTTTTGTCATTGTCTTAGAGATTTTAGGCTTTGGGATGTAATTTCGGGATTTTTTACTTCGGGATATGGATCTCCGAGATTTTAAAGTTCAGGATATGGATCTTCGGGATTTTAAGCTTTCGGGCAAATGAACTTTCGGGATTTAAAACTTTTGACTTGTATTTTAAAATACGGTCTTTTGAATTTCGGTATTGTAATACGTACCCGATTGTAGTCCTAGCGAAGTTTTTTTTTTTTTCTTTGTGTTCTTTTGAAGCGTCATTTTTTACCGCAAATAAACGATTTTCTTTCTTTCTTTATTTAATCTTTTCGCATACAAAAAGGTACAAAGGCGGACTTAATGCCTTAGGCATTCTCTACCAGTCAACTAAGAATGGTGAAGAGATTACATGGCAGCTGCTTTGGTTGAGAGGAACAATGATAAAAAAAGCTATTGAAATTTTACATGGTTTATCAACAGAAAAAACATCTGTTTCAATGAAAAGTGCAATACTTACGCAGTCAAAATGTATTGAACAGGTTTTTTTTTGTTTAATAATACAGACGAAAATCAACCCAGGGTGGTCCAAGATCATGTAATGAAGACCACTCCAAAATTAGACAGGTAAAGGGTTTCCATTCAAGATTAAAATGTCGAATAAGCCTAATTTAAAATCAACAGAGCTGGCATTTTGTACCTACATCTTTTAACCCATAATTTGTTCTAAATGAGTAAACCCTAAAAATACACATCCAAAATAACAATGTACATTTAAAAATACAGTGTCGTGCAAATTAAATGAGCCGTTACTTATTCTTGGTACAATATTACGCAAAGAAACAGTGAGTGGCCAGAAAAACTGCATATATATCGTATAAATTCACACAAATTCTGACGGGTACGGTTGATTTGTGGCCGCGGGAATCCACTATAAATCTCTGTTCTTTTTTTTTTCTTTTAAGTCATAAGGTTGGAGCGGCTGTAGCGCAATAGCGATAAGAAACATGCCGAGTTAAATAAATATTCAGTTTGTTTCAAATTAAGGTATTTAAAAAATTAAATTCTTATAAGTTTTTACTGCCAAGCTTACCGGTTTATATATTTGAGCAAAAAGTTTGTTGCCACTGACATTGTCGCGTAGTGACAGATGACCATGAACTGACCAGGGAATTTCATTCTTGTATTTCTGAATCAGGCCTGCATCCAGGATTAGAAATTTATTTCATCTCAGTGTTTTTTTTAAATTGCTGAATGGGCCCGCTCTTGACCTCGATAACGCCTGATGAAAAGCGATGGATGAGGTCTATGATGAAACGAGCGTGCTCAGAAGATGCCCAAGGCACTGGAACTCCCACGCATTGACGAAACACAGCAGGCTGCTTGACGGTGGGACGTTGGCCGAAAACCAGGCGGGCGTTAGCCCTACCACCGCAAGGGAAGAAATAGCCAGTCAAAGAAGGTGTTGGGTGTGACTGTCCAGGATGCGCCGAACGCTTGGTTGAGTTGAGTAACTCGCGGAACAAACTACGCTACACGAGGAGGCTTCTTCATGCATTCCAAAACGTCACGCATCGAGTCTTCGAAAATACACTCCATTATAAAGTTTGTTCTATTTCTTTTTCCACCATAATCGCCACCTCTCATCACTTCCCCCACATCATGGCGAAGGCATTCCCTTTGTTCCATGCGCGAGTTTATTATTAAAATGTTATTAGGAAGCGAAGTGGATACTGCCATAGCTTATGACTTGGCAGACACTGTATATTACTTTTTTTTTAGCCTACTTCAAAAGGAGGTCTTTTCTGCTTGTCTCGTACTACAATTGACATTACAATTCACTGGCTGGTTTGTTTTCGGGGTAGAAAAACTCGTTTTTAATATGAATAGCATCGTATTGTGTTACCTTTTCTTTCTCTGAATTGTTTTGGTAGACAGTTTTGTTTATTAATAAATGGGCGAGTTATTATTAAAAAAACTTTGTTTTGTTTTCTCAAGCGTAAGTAAGCATAATCAGCCTAGAATGCCCCCACTGCCGAGACACAGACCGCTCTGTGAGAGGGAGTGGGCCATAATCCACCACGCGGGCCAGGTGCGGGTTAATAGATATCACATGTCTCTGAATTTATGTTTCTAGGACCAGCCGGTTTCCTTACGATATTTTCCTTATCGTTTTGAGAGCAGTGGTGATGATATAAATTACACAAAGTAAAGCGCCTGTCTGGGTTCGAACCCACGACCTACAACTCCACAACCACTGGGTTACCACTGCTCTGTTTTGCTATCGTCTGTTGTGTTTTCTCTTAATGACACAATATACGGATACGTGAATTCACCAATCGATTACATTACCCCTAATTCTGAGGTGTTTCAATTGAATGCGTAAGGAGTACTTAATTAATGGAGGGACGGCTGCCTGACATGACAGGTAATTACGTACATATGGTTTTTATGTCTGGCTGCCGTGTCTGTTATTGATTGCATTTACAGATTTTCTCTTGCACGATTAGTTTTTTGCATAAAACTCATTATCTGCCTAGCCTTTTTTAAGTTAGGAAAAGGCATGACTACTTAGGAAGGAATTGCTACGTTGGGGTCAATTCCCGGTCCAACCGAATGCAGCTAAATGCTAAGTATAAGTATTTCACATAGAGTGACTGGTCAGTCGCTCCATGTAAAATACTTATATAACTGATACGATACGATACCCTTATTAAGACTAGTTGTCAGACTTTCGGGATTCTGACAACCCGTAACGACTGCCAAAGATTCACGAATGATAGCCGGGACCAACGGCTAAACGTGCTTTCCGAGGCACGGAGGGATATAGCTATGTAAAGATGGTCACCCATCCACGGACCGACCGCTGCAAGCATAGCTTAACCTGATTGATCGACCAGTGTGGCTGTTATTACTTAGCCATGAGCCCCTCCAACTTGAGGCTGCATAACACTGTAGGTAAAATATATCTGTGCTGGTTGTTTGTTATTATGTTTTATTGCTCTGTCAATCAGTAAATTATGAAACGATTTTAATATGTCACAAAAGTCAAACAACTGACTCTAAAAATCGAGCTTCCCTTCCTGCTTGTTTGTTCACAGTTCAAATGCGAATGTACCCTGAAACCATTTACCTGGACAAATAGCCCTCCTATATACTGCCATTGTTTGAAGTGTACCCCACAATGAAATAAAAAGGGCTCGTTTTAAACATTTTGTCAGCAAAAAAGAAAGTGCTAATGTTTGGCCGTTAATATAAAAGTTGTTTGTATGTGGCCATTAGACAGTAGCTCATGTTTATAGCCTGCGGCTGTATTATTTTAACGAATTCTTTTTGGGTCAGTGATTTTGGTCAGTAGCATAAATATTGTACTTATATGGATATGGATGGACACAAATGTACAGAGGCGGATTTAATGCCATAGGAACCTTTGGCTGATGGAGAAAAAATCAGTGATATACATATATTACGTCTTTTACAAACTATAGGTAAAATATAAGTATACTATTATAGTTTTGATTTCGAAAAAATGCTTTAACATTTCCGTGAGATTTATAAGCATAACCAATATATTTTCGTGAGATTTAACATTTTCGTGAGATTTATAAGCATAACCAATATATAATTATACTAATCATAAAGATGAAGAGTTTGTTTGTTTATTTGAATACATTAATCTCTGTAACTATCGATCGGATTTCAAAAAATCTTCTTGGATTTAATAGCCCAATTCTAATCAATACAAATCATGAACTAATTCAGAAAGTGAATGCAAGAAAACTGACCAAAAATACGAAATTATTGAAGTAAAGTAACTTCATAATCAGAGACGGCGAGTCGAGTCCCGTTGTTTGACAAAAAAACAAAATTAAACAAAAAAGGAACTAAATTAAAAGAATACCGCAAATCCCCCACGCCCTCACTAATAGAAATATAACAACATTACAAAAACAATTTAACGTTACCATTGTGACCCACTTCACATTTGTTCCCGTGCGTCGGACATTAAAAATAATCGTGTTTTTATTTTTATTACGTTTATTGCGCGTACGCTTTACCGTTGTCCCGTGCTTATTATTTATTTGTACTGTTTGGACCCCAGAGCCTATGGCCTGGAAATTTTTGTGGAGTCACGTTTTTCGGTAACGTACGATAAGTGTGTCTGTAATTGTTGGCCTCTTGAGCCTGTTATTTAAAATGGTCGTGTGGCTTTGGGGTTTTAAATATATAAGGTTGGATAAAACCCTTGCAATGGCCTTTAACTTTAACACTTTAATACTGGTGGTCCAGAATTACTTGAGCAGTACAAAATGTTATTTAATATTGGTGTTGCCAGACTTCCCCTTCCAGCAGATTAATCCTTTCAAATCCAGCACAAAGGTGAAAAAGCTACAGAATTCAATAACAATAATCGTAGCAAGTCGGCTATCTGCTACGAGGAGGCGGCGTAGCCGTGACCTCAGCGCGTCAGCTACGGCGTAGCACGTAGCATTTTTTATTCTTAAGGCGACTACATGAACTAAAGCGCGGTCACTATCGGACTGCATAGAAAAAAAAGAGAAGCGCGATGACACAACGCTGGTAATTTATTGCAAAATATGAAACAATCATCTATTGCAGATTTATCAAACACCAAACAAATAAAAACCGTATACTAAAACTCGGGGAATTAAATTGTCTTTTATATGGTGAAAGTTTTATGAAAATACACCGATTATCGTTTTTATGTCCGCGGTAGACATTACTTTACACATTAATTACACTATGTTAAAAAAATATAATTGCAAATATTCACATATCAAATTACGAAGCAAATGGTCTAGTGCAACATTTATTTTTTTCAAAGAAATCAGTCTGGTCGATTAGACGTGATGTTGAATTTAAAATCATTAGAAGTCGTATATCTGCGGCTTAAGAAAAAGTATGCTAAAATAAATTAAATAGTGTTAAGTAACACTATTTAATTTATTTTAGCATACTGATCTTATTATCAGAAAAGTCTTTGTACAACTAGTTACATAAAATACAATGTAACAGTCTTGTAGTAATTGTAAGCCATGTACTTAAATTTAAAAAAACTTTAGGCTGGACAAATATTTGATTAATCTTAACTAAAATCTGACATTATGTAATGTATTGAAAGTAAAGGTAGTAAATTGCTAAATCGACAAACAATGTTTTGTTTAATAGGAACGTTATATTCATCAGCACATTACATAAGATTTACGAGTATACTCAACATTACGGCTTATAGAAACAACATAATCTCCGCAAACGACATCAAGCAAGTTCATTTTCAGTTACAACTTATAAAAAAAAAAAAATATAAATACCAGAATACTTAATTTAAAAATGATATATGTATAGGAGTACAATGAAAAGTCGGGGACAGATATCCATTCAGATCACTACGAAACCCTGGGGTCCCTTCGCTAATCCCCACATAAAATTGCCGAAGAAAAAGCCTGTAATCGAAGCACCCAGTCGTAACTCCGGTCCTTCACTTGCAAGGGTTTAGAATGGCTCGTTTTGGAAATAGGCTATACATTTTAGGAGGACTGACAGCCTATTAATGGCCTGGTAGGCTGGAAATTGATAATTTCAGACTTTAGATTTCTTTTCCACAACGTTGGGATATAAATGGTCAGGAAAATCCGTGAGAAGTAAGTCTAAGCCTCACGGATTTTCTCCTGGGAAACCCGTGAGACTTAGAAAGATACTGAATTAAGTTGGGGATTGAAAAGTAGCGAAAGTTAGAAATAAATGACTCAATTATTGCAGGTTAAAATGACGACATTTGTTTTATTTATTAGTGACTAGCTGCGCCCCGCGGTTTCACACATAAGTGTCAATCCTGTGGGAATATCGGGATAAAAAGCCTCTATGATAATCCAGGGTGTCAGCTACCTCCGTACAAAATTTTATCAAAATTGGTCCAGCCGTTTGAGCGTGAAGAAGTAACAAACATATAAACACACACACACACCCCCCTCACACACACTCACAAACTTTCGCCTATATTATATTAGTGTGATTTGATTACAAGATGTACTTGTAGTTTTTTTTTACTCTGAAGAATAAGATGTACTATACTGATGGTAGTGTAAGGAATCAAACAATGGTGCCGATTCTGTTGTCCACACTACACAAACTAAACTTTTAAGTTCAATGCATCTTTCTATTTCACTAAGAAAAGGACAGGAGATACATTTTAATTTAGTCCTGTCAAATCAGCCTGACTGTCTTAAATTGTCGTAATTTTAGTAGGCAAGTTTTAAATCACGTCTAATCTTTTAAGAAATAAAGTCAGGCGCTCATTAATTTGACAGAACTAAACTAAAATGTATCTTCTGTCCTTTTCCTAATTAAATAGAAAGAAAAAGATGCACTGAACTTAAATTTAGTTTAGTTTGTGAACAAGGGAATCGGCACTACTGTTGTGATTTCCCTACGTTTGTTCAAAGCGAACGTCTTTATATCACTCCCGCTATATTGTCACTGTTTTCTTCCAAACAAAAACCTAACATAAATATTTGACAACTCATTCCAAACTCGCTTGACTGTTCATGGTTCGAATGCAACTAGAGTTATTTTATTGCCAGCCTGCACCACATGAGTTTAACTACTCATGTGCCTGCAGTACATACAGCAGGTAGGTAGTGGGTGATTGTAAATCGCTTTAGAACAATGTTATGTAATGCTATCAATATAAACGTACCATGTTATGAGAAAGATTATGTGCACACCATTAATGAAAAACATCACCCATGTGTAGACATAATTTATCACATCATTTCAAGTAGGTATACATCAGTGTTCTCCTTCCAAAAACTATTTCTTCAAAACGCAACTGATAATTCCAAACAACTCTGTTGGCCCTTAAATATTTAAATCGGGACAAACTCTCGGTCGAATACTGGAATTTTATTCATAGCATTCCAAGGTTTTTCTAAAGCAATTTTCGTTGTTATCATAAATTAGTAATCCATTTGCGTCACCTTGTCGACTCATGAACGAATGAGGTTCGTTATGCAATAATAACTGCCTTTACGCCTTTACACCGTCTCCTGAAAATGCGCGACGGGAAATCGTATTATAGATTAATGAAATAACGGGAAATTTGGAGGAAATAGGCTTGAAGACTCCAGTTTAGATTTAGAATTAAATGAAAATTGAATTTGATTTATATTTAAGTATTTTTACCAGACTGTATTAAGAATATAATGATAAAATTGTAAATCCATAATATAATTATCGACAGTTTACTACGAAGGAGAAAATATCAATAAATCGGAAGATTCATGAGTACCTACGGGATATCAATTCACAACGAAACGCAAGTGTGAAGTTGGCGCGCTTCGACAGAGTCTAGCCTGACGTAGGTACCTGAAGTACGTGTGAGTCGACGAGAGCGTTAGGTACAGAGCGGTATGGGGCTGGGGCAGCTCTCTTGGCCAACGGACATCGCATGGACAACAAGTGCTTAGAAACTGTCTAACGTTTCGTTTTGTTAATTTTGATAACATCAAATAATTATGAAATAAAATTAACTAGAGACGTTTTCTTCTCGCCCGCATCATATATCTACGCCCAGTAAAAATGCCCAACAGTGAAGATTCGGGCTCCAATCGGCCTTCTGTCCCGATAAATATAATTATTTTCTCTTCCGTAGATGTGTCGTAAAAAAAGACGTACAAAATTATATGCAAACAACAAATATACGAAGCTGTGACCAATAATTCCGTTATAATTACTTCCAAGAACAGTTTGTTTGTGACTTAGAAAACATTTAATTTATTATTGAACTTTTGGACGTAATGATTTATTTTAATATTTGTCACCACCATCCAAGGAACTCATTCACCCCGAAATTCACCAAATTACTGACATTTATTCAAAAACATTTACTTATAGTATCTATTCATTTATTATTCATGATTGTATAGTAATTAATAATAATAAGCAAACATTAAATCGAAAAATTATTTACAAATATAACATTGTTTCTTCAATTGAAGTTTTTGTCGATAATACCCTGATGGCTGATAACCATTTTATAATCCCTGAAACGGTAAATGGAATAACAGTCTCAGATATCTCTGATAACAGTCAGGTTATTATTTAACTTTATTTTGAAATAATCATTAAAATACTGGTTCACAAGAGTTGTGTAGTTTTTAGTGTAGTTTTAATAGGTTTATGCGTATCTTTATATTTAAAAATATTTATTCCTCAATTTTCTTGATTGCTCCTACCACTTTTTGTCTCTGCATCACCCAAAGGTTGACTGGTAGAAAATGTCTATGACATTAAGTCCGCCTCTGTCGTTTGTGTGTTTGAAGTATTAAATCCTAACTAATATTATAAATGCAAAAGTAAGTTTATTTGTTTGTTACCTTTTCACGCCTAAATCACTCAACCGATCATTTTGCATATACGTTGTCAGGGGAATAGAAAAGGATATAGGATATCTTTTATTCAGAAAAAAAAAAATACTGTTCCCGAGGAAAAGAACAAAGTTTCGACGGAAACAATTGCTTTAGGACGCTAGATGGCGCTACGTGTCTTTCGAATCATGATTGAAATATGAACCGACTTTCTGAGCAGTATTCTAACAAAAAGTACTAGGCTTGCATGAATTCATGATGGTATTTCAATCATTATTATTATGCTTTTAAATGACAATAATAGATAATGAAACGAAATTTGGTACACAGATAGAGTAGCGGATTTAGCTGAGTAGGCTGGTGCCCTAGGGCGGTAGATTTTAGGGGCGGCAAAGAATGTTCATTATTGTGTAAGTAGGAGGTATTAAGGCGCCGCCTTATTATTAGTATATATTTCAATCTTTTATGAGCTCAGAAATATAGATAGGTACCCAAAAACTATTTCTTGTGAGGTCGGTAGGGATGGCAAAATTTCAATAGCCTACTGGCGGCAAATGTGTAAATCCGCCACTGCACACATAGTTTCTTATAACCTAGAATAACACATAGGATACATTTTATCCCGGTAATACGTTTCGGTGGGATAATTTCCGACCTCCATGCAAGCGAAGCTGCGGCCAAAAGTTAGTAAATAAATAAATATGTAAATTAGCCATCAGTGTATAAATTAACACATGAATAAATCTTTATACAATATTTCATACGTAAGTCCATTAATGACGTTATCCATAGATTTGGTGCTTTTGTGAAAAAAAAAAACATAAGCAAAAAATCAAAAATTCCGAACCGGTGTCGCTCAATTTGCTATGAAAAGAAAATAGTGACATGAAGCGAGCGTAATGCTATAAATCCTTTACAAAAAGCCAATTTATTTCGACGCAAGGATACATCTCGATTTTATTTGTTTACAGAGAAAAACACGATACTCAAAACGCGAAAAAGTAAAGTTCGTTTGATACCAAGGAAAGGTAAGGAATATTTAATACTCAATTTGGTTCTTATTTTTACATTAACTTATTTTGCTTCTGGTTTTCAGTTGTGATCTTCTTTATTTGTATTAATTAGAACATATGTTTACCTCCGTTTCTCGAAAAGCACGATAAGCCGTTGGGTCTGGCTATCATTCTTGGAATTTTGGAAGTCGTTACGGGTCATCAGAAACATGAAAATCTGACAACCAGTCTTACTAAGGGGCATCGTATTGCAGCACAGTAACTGGGTTATAGAGGTCAGGTAGGTAGTCGCTCCATGTAAAATACTGGTATTCAGCTGCATACGGTTAGACTGGAAGTCGACCCCAACATAGTTGGGAAAAGGCTAGCAGATGATGAGTTTTAGCTTTACTATCTGCTTAATTGAATGACATCAAATTCTTATGTATCTACTTTTACCCATTGAGTATCCGTTGAAAATGAACACATTTTCAAGATAGTCAAGATATTTTGTCCTCCACTGAATTCAAGGAGTATTTGAAATGCTTGAATATATTATGTGTCTTTCCTCTGTCGTGGCTTGCATTTAGTTAGTACTAAAACGTTGGTTTGTCTAGTCTACATTCTTTTGCGGAAACTTAAACGCTTCTGTTCATCACATGGTCACTCATGTGAAAGCACAAGAAAGGAATTTTGTGCTGCGTCGAGCTACCAAAGGGATTTCATCAAAAGCACATAGTTTAGATACAATATAGGTACAATATACACTGGTTAAAATAATAAAGGTTAAAACATTTGGATAACATTTGGACTAATGATTTTGGATAGCTGCAAGTTAGTTTGGAGAAAGATTTGGAAATCATAAACAGTTTCAACTATTTACAAGAATGTTTCCATGAAGTATTGAATGCATAGACGATATTTTGTAAGAATTATGAATAACATTAGCATGCACATTTAGTGGTTTTAAATTAAGTATTTGTATTTAAATATGTTTGGTTCTTTCCTCCACCATCTCTGACGTTAATCTGCATGGTCCTCATTTAAGGCCTGACCAAGATTATGTCTGGACTTTAAAAGAGTCTGTGACCTCTGAGTTTGTTTCGGTCTCAGAGTAGTCAGGAAACACCAAACTCGTCCAGTTATAAAAACATAATTTAATTTTAACTTGTAACAGTGTGTTTTTGAACCAATTTACTGAAATATATATAATTTATGGTTAATTTATTAGTGCGTTTCAAAAATCCAAGTAGGCATGACGAATATCCCTTTTGAAATAAAAAAAAAACATACTTATTTGAAGAAAATTCAGCAATAAAATCGCCTGTCCCATTATCCAACAAATCATAATCAAGAACCTTTCAAACTCATAACAAGTACATATTTTATTGACAAGTAACCTATGACATATATGACAAAACAAGAAAATGTCAAATACCGCCACTTTCGGCATCAAAGAACATTTTCCCAAATATAAGGGTAGGAGCTGCGAAGCAAAGATTACAAAATAAGTGGGTAAGGGGTTTGGGGGGGGGGGGTTGGCCTCTCACCCTGCTCAATAGCCTTCCAGTACTCGCGAAAAATATGTTATTTGAAAGGTGGAATATTTTCAAATGTGATTTTGAGAAAGTATACTTTCGTGGAGCTGATAGAGTGAATAATAGTTTTGTGAGGCTAGTGGAAAATTTTGTTTGGGTTTCAAGTATTTTACGTTGTGATATTATTATTTTCTAAACGTACGATGGAAAGAGGGAAAGGAAGCCTTTGACCTGCATGACAATATCAAGCTGAGGTAGTTATTTTGCTGTTAATTCTTCAAGTATGAGGCTAAGTATATCTTTACGAATGAATAACATACATGGCATGTAAATAATCTAATAGTAGTTTACATCGAATCGTATGCTGCACTGGTTGACGTCATCACGTCAACGCTGGCTGTCGCTGAAAACCAGCGATGGGGCTCTGTCTCGTATAGGGTCTTAGCATTATGCTGAGCGATGGCTGTTTTGCGTGGAAGTGACGCATGTTTTCCCCCAACTTGTTATTTTTTTTGTGTTTGTGTTCATTTTATGCGTCATGTTTACCGCAAATAAATGTCTTTTCATTCTTTCTCATAGTTTGTGATAGCTTACTGTAACGTTATAATTATGTGTTTCTAGAAACACAAACACATCATTATAACGTTACAGTAAGTACCCAGTTAATTGCCACACGAGCAGAAAACTGTTCAAAACTCCTCTTAAAAAAATAACCCTAAGTAAAACTTTACAAGGCGAGAACCATTTTGTGGTTCACGGCCTGTGGTTAACCACAATATATTCGAGGGAAAAACAGCCTTTCGCCATTTTACAAATATTTTAAGTCTCGGAGGGAATTCGCGTAACCCCGGTATGGTGCGAGACCGAAAAATTGGATCAACAATTTCGGCACAGCAAAAAGGTTCTGCACAGCTCATTGGAATATAAAATTGGCTTTTTGAAATAAACTGTTGCGAGTCAGTTGCGTTTAAGTTGAGTCTCACTTTGAGAATTTTTCGGACATAAAATTAAAGTTTGCTGATATTTAAATTACTTTCTCATCCTTTTTTATTTTTTTTAACTCTATGCAAAATATAGCCCGGAGCTGTGAATTACAATATTGTCGAAGCCAGTTTTTTTTTTCACATCGGTGTACATTTTTGTATTAGCTGCCTATAATGTAAGTAATGTTATAAAGACATAAAATATACATATTTTTTACTTTGTGGTCTTTGTTATTTCAAGTGAAAATGAATCAAGTATCGAGTAAGTAATGTTAATCATCATCTACCTAGCCTTTTCCCACACACATTGGGGTCGGCTTCCAGTCTGACCGGATGCAGCCGAATACCAAGTAGGTAATGATAATACCTAATATAATTTAAAACAATGATGCTCTTCACCTAAGCATCCTGTCTATAATTCACTGTATTCAACGAAAAGTTAAATTAAATCCAGTCTAGTAAATAAGAAAACGGGAAGAACATTATTGCCAAACACTGCACTCGTATTTTTATTGCGAAGCAGATGTAAATTAGGGAATAAATTTCTTATTCGCTAACTTTATAATGACGTAGAACTTTACTATTTTCTCATTATTTCAACCACTTTTTTACTTAAAATTTTTCTTTCTTTGAATTGGTGAAATGTCGCTCCAAATGATTTAAATATACTAACTTAATTAGTTCGAGTTCGTTTAAACAAACAGCGTTCCCTAAAAAACGTTTTCTACCGTAAATTATTAAACTCGGAGAACAATTCAAGTTGACGCCTTAAGGCAATTTTGCTTTTTTACATTTTTTCACTCCACCATGATGGTAATGTTCATAGCATTTATTAGTAAGCTAAGCTAGGCTAGTTACCTTGCGGCAAAAATCATATCATTTTTTTTTTTTATATTGAAACGAGCCTATTCAGTCTAATTATTATTTTTGTGGTAACCTTATAATTAGCGTCAGTTGTAGGTTTTTATTTCCTGGTAACAGATGATAAGATTTCTTACAAATTGAATACTATTTACTTATCGAGGCTTGATATTTCACAATTTTATATAAATAAAATGCTACGTTAACTTTTTCATTGAAAAACGTAGCTTTGCAGAAATTAATTGAGAGCCTATGTAGCCTGCTCGGGATTTTCGAAGTCGTTTAAGAACTGCTAACAAAAGCAAAACAAGCTAATCTAAAAAAATAAACAAGAGGTCATGGGACAACAATTTTAAATCCAATTTAACTATTTTTCAGATCTAAGTAATAAACTTTGAGAACTCACTTAACTTAACGAATTAAGGAACATAATTTAGGTCCAAACAGATAAATCAAAGCGAAAACTTTTCAAACCATTGTAAAACGAATTTGCGTAGAATATAACATAAAACATTTGCCAAAAATGTAAACAAATGTGAGTTTATGGAAAAATAACTTATAGTTTATGGAAACTTTATGGTGTATCATAAAGTGATACTCGGTAGTTTTATTTTATTTATTTATTTCTATTAAATGAAATCAATAAAGATTGAGATATAATAGGTGTGGTACAAAATCCGAGCTAGTTTCGTTAGTTAGTTTCATGGCTTATTACAAACTTTAAACAGTTGTAGCTAATAACAATTAAGATATTCACGTACTCATAACACAAAACAACCGTATTTGTTAAATTTTAAACTCTCTTTCTTCATGTGTAAATATCTTTGGACGGGTAGGATTTTGATATTAAGCGAGTTATAAATGAGTAGCTTCTGCCCGCGACTTCGTTCGCGTAGAACTCAGACATCACAATATACTAAAATAAGTCTCGATCCCGTGGGAATATCGGGATAAAAAGTATTATATTATGTCTTATGATCATGGTGTACACATGTTGTCAAATATTTCATTTAAATCCTTTCAGCTATTTTAGCGTAAATGCGTAACAAAGTTTAGTTTAGATTCTAGGAAAAAGGTGACCATAGATACATTGCTGGAGGAAAATTTTGGCTAAAAAGGAAGAACAATGTATAAGCTAACATGCCAATAATTTAACATTATATATTGATGTATTAATTTCTATAACTTTTATAATATATGTACGTTTTGGTCTCTTTTTCCTTTCTGAGACTTACCAATAATTTTTCCTGGAATCTTGGAAAAATGTTTAACAATCTTCTGAAGTGTTCACAATCATTTACCTGGAACAAAAACAAGACTTGTTTTAATATTAAATTTTATTGTAGCAAAAAAATATATTTAGGACTAAGCCATTGAAGGTAAAAAATTATAAAAGACTGCCACCAAAATCTACACTTTACCACTTCCTACATTTTAATCATAACAGGAGAATGAATTCCACAGTATTTAATTTTTAGCTTATTATCATTGTGAAAATGATTACTTTAAACATTCAGAGTGATTACTTGAAACATCTATGCAACAAGATGCAAGTTCAAAAAAATATGGATGTCAGATTTGAACGATAATTTATCTCGGAAACATGATACTTTACAGGATTTGGTCATAGTATGTTTTCTGTTTGCATTGATGACAGTTTCGCACTCATTTTGAAAAGAAAAAACAAAATGAAACCGGACTGTTTATATGCCCCGGACATTCAAAGCCCTTTAGCATCACTAATCAACCCAATTCCATCCCATATTTGGTTTCATTAACTCGGACAGATATTAATAGAGGCTCAAATCAATGCTTCTGGGTCATATATCATGCTTTTGTCTCCCATTGCTGACAGGTGCCTTCAATCAATCACGCACTGCATTGTCTTGTTCTAAAAATAGAGAAAAATAGCCTTTTGGCTATCTGAGGCTGCATAGCAGTCATTTTCAGTTGCCTTTTTTGTTCATTTGGTGTAGTGTGTTACCAAAACTGATGAGTTTTTATTTTTTATAATTACTTAATGGCCAGTACATGCCAGTAATGTGATGCGTGGTTTGGAAATATATGTTGAAATAATAGTCTGGACCAGTCTGGACTTAGAGGCTTGGTTAAACTAATTGATTATTAACTTTTTGACTGCAACACGTCAAAAAATCAAAAACGTGCCCGCGGCGTCCAAGTTTGTCATGTAGTCGAACCGTGGCGTGCTGGGAACATTTTGGTTTGTCATCTATATGTCGCAGCCAACTGGTTAAATTAGCCGTTCAGTTAACTGCCTAGCCTTTCAACTTAACGGCGGCCGTTCAACTAACGGCCTGAATGATATTCAATTACAGTTTAGGTTGGAAGTCTGTAACCAATCACGCGCGAGCCGAATTGGTTGCAGTAATTAAGGCATTGCACCCCGACCAAGTGGATTAGGTTAGGTTAGAACTGTGATCAACCGCGCTCGAGCCGAGGGAGGAAGCGAGGCGAACACTACTTCTAAAGGCCAGGCAGTTAACTGAACGACTAATTTAACCAGTTGGCTGCGACATATACATGACTGTAGCGGTCAAAATGTTGAAAGTTCAGCATCTAGTAGTAAAAAAGCGCTAAGATTTTCTAAAATCTTATTGTAATTCATAAAACAAGTTACCAAAATAATTAATTAAAAAAAATAAAGCCAGTTCGGTATTTACTCTACGTCAAAATTGAAGCTCTCTTTTAATCACAATTCCCCAGAATCATATTTTATTCGTTCAATAAATAAGGAACCTCGTCAACGAGAAAAAGTTAAATTAATCACTCTTTTATTTAAACATCCAAGCTAAATTACAAGCAACTTCGGCATGACGTGGACCACATCACAGATTTAATTTTCATAACCTCTTTATAATTCTAAATTCATCCATAAATTAACTAAAAACAAACTCGACCGCAAAACATTGGCGACTGCCCAAACTGGCCCTGAAAAACTCCATCTGAATTTCAAATGCGAGGCATCCACGTTACCGAAATGTTATTTCACCGCCAAAACTTTTGGTTGACACAAGCAAAAATCTCTTTTAAGCTTTGAGCGCTAGAGTTCACGAGGACTGTGTGTTTATGCTGGTAATTGGCTAAACACTCGGATGGACTACATTTTCATTTTCTGTAGATAGAATTGTGTAGCTACGCTATTACGTGATGGGTATAGTTGTGCCACTGTAACAGCCGCACTAGATTCATACCAATGGAGTTCCAAAAAGTGTATTTTTGAGACAGGTGGACAATATGGAGCGACAATATGTTCGTATAAATGCAACTCGTAGGCTGAAATTCTTAAAAGTCCCCGTGACGAGAAGCTATACATTTTGTAAACACACATTCAGGAGATCGCAACCTTTAGATCAAATAAAAACAAACAAACGAAAAAAAATCATTGCAAAACAATGATTTTTATTTTTAATAAACAGTAACAATCAATTTATCCTAATACGCGAAAACAACACAAACAAATTGAGACGCATTCGAAACTCGAATGACAGCATTGACAGCGTCAGCGTATGTTCCATGAGTCAGACGCGTTCCAGTACCACAAAACATTAGACGAAAACACTTTATATCGCTAATATATATCCCGACCAAGTGAAATTGCTCGTTAGTTTCGTATTACACGTATGTTACTTTGAGTTGATTGAATTTGAGATTATTTGTTGTTGATTGAATTGTCGCTACGTATCTTAGTAAAAGCTCTTTATTTACAAAATTTATAGCTTCTCGTGACGGGGAATTTAGGTGCACATTGAAGGATAAAAACCAACTTGAATTTTTTAACAGTCAATGAAATGAAATGTTTATTTATGTAAGTAGACACTTTTACACGTCAATATTTTGTTGGTCAATATTTAAAAAACAAGATGGCGCCGGCATTTCCTAGGTGACTGATCCCTGAGAAGAAATGCCGAAACAAAATCAAAATCAAAGGTCATGTCTCTTTTGAAGTGCAAACATTGACAATACATTGACAATGATAATAAATTGTGATAATTAGTAAATGGTTTTTTTTATGTCGTTTTGTTAAACATTACCAACCTAGACCTTAGTAGTCGTCAGTATTGATATTCCAGTAATAATCACGGCAGTCATACATAGATCGCCCAGTATTTCACCAAACAAAAAAGGGCGCTATTGCTATTGCTATTGTATAGGGCCTAATTTTATCCAAAACAACCTAGCCTCTTTTCAAAACTATTAAAGCAAACTCCGAGCTTCTCTCACACAATCGCAACAACTACAAAGTTAGTGCATTCACAATTTAAAAACAAAGAGCAGGCGACGCTAAGTGCACATGCTGACTCCGACAATGTATATCTTGTTACATTGTCGAGTTTGTACGTATCAATGTTTATTGTCACTAAAAGGAACAGCCAATCGAGGGAAAACAATGTGTTTTTGTCGTTTAACTTTAGTGGTAGCAAGTTGTGATTGTTCTCGCTTATTTTGTTAGAGATTTACATTATGATTTAAGACTGTTTAAGTGTTAGTGGCGATCAATTCTCTTTCCTTGTTTGTTAGATAAGAGACGATTTCCTTGTAGTAAGGAAGGAAGTAATTTCGTGTATTGCAATGCCCTTTTTCACTAAGACAATGCGATTTAATGTGATGCGTAGTTAAACATAATGCGGTTAATTAGCGCAAAAAATATATTTCAGCAACCACTAGGTAAGATTAAAACTACGACATCGATTCGCTAATGCATAAGGCCGCGCCCTAACCAAAACGACTGCCGCGGGCCGCGCGAGCACGTGGCCGTCGCGTTCATTTTATTCGTCTGACCCTAACGCGTAGTAGCGCCGACAGAGGGCGCCTTTCCAAATATAAAGTGATATGGACATGAACACGACGATCGCGTATTTTTGTTCGGGTGCGGGGTAAAGATTATATAGTTCACGGGTTGTCTAGCAACAGATTTCTAACAACACCAGCAGCGCCCCGCGGTTTCACCTGCATAATTGTCGATCCCGTGGGAATATCTGTATAAAAAGTATCCTATGTATTATTCTGATGTATAAAGCTATATTACAGTAAGCTTTCATCAAAATATGTTCAGTAGTTTTTGCGTGAAAGAGTAACAAACATTCATCCATCCATCCTCACAAACTTTCGCATTTATAATATTATTATATTATTATTAGTAAGATTATAGTAGGAAGTGCGATAGGATTGACAGACACCGAAAACCATAGACAAGTATCAAAAGAGTAGACTTCGGAGCTGAAGAGTTGCCTACTGAGCAAAGAATAGTGAAAGAAAGAAAAACGGAAGGGAAACGGGAGATGTTGCTTCAGCATCTGCTCACGTTAGACATTAGATACGTACCTAACTAGGCGTTTAAGTTGATGTTCGTGAAAACTGGCATACATATTATAAAGATACAAGCTGTTCTATCAATATAGCAGGCCTGACCGAGTAATGAGCTAATAGGCTCAGACAAGGCCGACCTCAGACGAGACCGAAGAGCCTCTATTAGAATATTACATAAATAATAATGCCTAGGCCTCTCAGAATTATCTTGAAATGGACTATCATGACACACCAACAACTGTTGAATATTGTAAAATTTAACAGGAAAATTCCTAAATGATCTTGCTTGAAATTTGATTTATCAATTTAAATTAAGTAATTCTGTCAAATGTAATTAGTTAGAATTGCTTTAAGAATTTAATTAGTTGTAGATACAGTTCCCGGTAGAGGCAACTGTGTCGACGACTGCCGTCGAGCACATGCCGCTCGTGTATTTGAGCACTGTACTACTACAACGCACGCGGATGAAACCGCGGGTCGCAGCTAGTATTTAATAAAGTCTCAGGTTGAAACCAACTAACTCTCAAATAGTATACCAATAGCTCTCTTCATTTTATGATCTGAAAGTAATATTAAACATTAGGGTGGTCAGGCAATTAAAAATAGAATAGAATATTTATTTGCGTAAAACATAGTATATAAGGATGTTAAATACAAATTGAGGCACAAACATGTTTAGCTAGGATAAAACATAGCATGCAAAATTTTAAAGCAAGTTAAGCAACAAAAATCGTTTAATTTTTAAATAATTAAAAAAAAAAACATCAACATTTTTATCTATAAATTCTTTTAAACTATAAAAACTACACTCCAGTAACCACTTATGAAATTTAATTTGAAATAACTTTGTATTTAAAGCTTTGAAATGCCTTGGTATTTTATTTTAAATGCACACACACATTGCCAAGCAGTTACTATTGTATTTAGACAGTCTAGGCAAATCATTCAACACCAGTTTATATGGATCTCGTCGGTTCCGAGGATTGACATCATTTGCAGTCTTAAATAGTTGCTTATTTTTCATAACAAACACACATATTTCGTAAATGTAAAGCGACGGTAACGGTCACAAACCAAGTTTTTTAAATATTGGTCGATATGAGTCGTCGGGCTTAAGTCGACAAATTGCTCTCATGCACTTTTTTTGAGTGACGAATGCTCTTTGGAAGTCTGTGCTGTTACCCCATATTATTAGTCCATAACGTAACAACGATTCGACGTACGCGTGGTGTTTGTGTGTGTTCGACTATACATACTGCGATAGTATACAGAGTGGGAGGGGACATCGACGCACAAACTTTTACCTATATTAGGATTCAGCACATGATTCTATACGTAGCGTAGACAATTTTCGACAGACATCAAAAAAAAAAAAATCTGCTGTCTCATAGAGAAAATGCGGTTAAAATGTATGCAACAACAACTTTTTTTCAGATGTTTTTTTTTTTTGTTTCAGTGTCGTATATCCATTGCAACAGTTTGTGGGCCGATGTCCCTGCAACCTATATGTATGCACTATGCACAAAATAATTTGTAAAAATTCCTGACGGACACTTCAAGAAAAAAAGTCCCTAGAAAAAGTGAACTAAACACCAATACAATTTTCTTAATGACGTAGCTACAACCGGTCACTATCATGATAACTAAACGACTACAACCCCTACACTCGGTAAGCTTTTAGATAATTAAATTAACGAAACCGCATTCATTAGGTCCGTTTGTTTCGTTAATAAAGCGAATGTTAACAATTGTTCGGATAATCTAGTAATATCCCTTGGGTGAACTGTTTCTTTGCTGAACGTATCGATATATTATTTTACTATACCTCTTATTGTGGCAGGAAGCTGAAAGTACATATATATTATATATATATATATATATATTTGTGATTATATTTTAGCAACCTGTGTGTGTATGTATTTTAATTGCTTATTTTTATTTTTTGTGTCCTAAATTTATATTAAATTTAAGAATAATTTTTATACTTTTTGCTGTGCCCTATAGGGTTCATAGCTGTACCTTAGCTTTAAGCCATTGTAACACCTCTACAACATTATGGAATGCAAATAAATGTGATTTTTTTACCATTGCTATAATTTATTATCATTTTTTTTTTCGTTAGCCTTTTTGTCCCACTGCTGGGCAAAGTCCTCCCCTTTTTTCTTCCAAACCTCCCTGTCTTGAGCGATCTCTAGCCATGTTGGAACTGTATTATTATATATTAAGTGATAATGTAGTGTAATCGTTTTAGATTATATTATGCAGCATTCCAGAATCAATTGTTCCGAAGTTGTATTTTAAATTCTTAAGCCATGCCCCTGCGTGTGTTTTGAAACATTACACATAAACATTTAACATATAAACAAAATATAAATACATATTAATAACACGTTTTTGTAGATCATGTCCGATTGAGTTCCGACTTAGAAGATGTGCTATCAGTTTTAACAATTATAGACTCAATATCGAGGAGCAGGCACAGCTTTACCGAATGATATATTACTTTCTTATACTATTATTTTAAAGGATAGAAAACTAACGATGCCAAGGACAATACTATTTATTGATAGATACTCCGTATGGCCATTTGTCCACCGCCACGTTAATGGGACGTCAACTAGAACGTTTGACGTGCCATTCACGTTGTGCGGCGGCCAAACAGTGTCATCATCATCTGCCTGGCCTTTTTACAAATATTTTGGAATCGGTTTCCAGTCTAACCGGATGCAGCTAAATACTAGCATTTTACATGGAGCGACTGCCTATCTGACCTCCACAACCCAGTAATACGATACCCCTTAATAAGACTGATTGTCAGACTTTGAGGCTTCTGGCGACCCTTAACGACTGTCAAAGATCCAAGAATGACAGCCACCCGTTAAAGGAAGAAATTCAAGAAAGCGTCACCGAAGACGATGTTTATACGTAATCAAGCGTGGGTTGTAATGTACTTGAGTACGAACACTCGAGGCATCTCCGAATGAAATTAACCATTCAACGTCACGCCAATTATGAATTTTAACAAACGCATTTGTATGCATGAGGTGTAGGATTTTCATCGAATTCGTTCGTCGCCTTATCCTTTATTTATTTTCCTGGAAATTCATGAATCTCACGTTGTCATATTATGAGTTATAAACGGTTTTATGTTTGAGCGCTGTTTGCGTTGATGTACTGCAGGGATCGAGTGAAAATGATCTGTCGCCATTGGAGGCTGCTGTACCGAGTTGATAGGCTCCCGTATGAAGTGTCATATCTGTTGTTACATATTGCATTATGTTGAAATTTATCACGGCTTCAATGATTGAGGAAATGTAACATCACTTTGCTAGAAGTAAATTCTGATTGAGTGTAGCGTGAGCTTTTGATGTTCCATTGCCTCGTTGAGACGGACACGCAATGAAACACAAAGATTCTTTGTTCAGCTTCTGCTACAAGAAGGTAAAAAATAGATGATATAGCTTCGTTGCCGAATTTTAAATAAACTAAACTTATAATATAAAAAAAATAAAAGATTAGATTTTTTGTGTTTGTTACGCTTTCTTTTATGCCTAGAACGACATAAGCTACTTTTAATTCTGGATCGCAGACGAAGTCGCGGGCTGGTACTGAATAAAATCAGTAAAAATCAATTTACATTTCCCAATAAGTGTGCAAGCATTCCATAAGAAACAGATCCAAGTAATGGGCGATAAAACGCAAGATGAAGATGAGATAATGAAATCATCCAATAAATCAATATCAAATCCTTATTTTCTCACTTTCTTCGACTTCAGATTCCCAATATCGCGCCGAAGCAGGCATTGTTACAGTTAATAATCGTATTATTGGACCCATAAAATTTTATGTTTACTATTATCGTTTGAAGCGATGGTTGAGGGACCATCTCCAGTTGTGTCATTGTATCCTGGTACTCGTTATACGCACAAAGAATTTGGGCCTAATATTAAGGCAAAATTCGTCCTATATATTGTGAGAATATCCTGATCAAATATTAGGTATCCTTTGTAAGATCATCTAAACTCTGTCCATATTAGACGAAACGAAGTTTTTTTTTTCTTAATATGTTCTTGATTCGGTTTCAATTACTATCAGATTTTTTAAATCTCTTTTATGTTCAGAACTAATCTGTAAAGTTTTTGGTGGAAAGATTGTATTTGCTGCTCATCTCACTCAGATTAAGTTGAACACAATGTTTTAATTTTAATAATTTGTTCACAAATTTAAGGCATAGTATAATGTAGTTTCGTCGCGGCACAATTATCGGAATGCGGAGGCGTGGAAAATTAGGAAATGGGTCAAATGAACCAGGTCAAATTAACACAGAGGTGTGTAAATAACGAAATAATTATATTGAACATGTACCTACGTCTTTAAAATAGTCATAATATTAATAATGGCAGATTAAAAACATTTTTGAGAGGGACGATATCATAATTTATAAAATTGGACTGTGTTTATGTCAGATTTTGTTGCTGATTTTATCTTAATTTAAAGGGTTAAATCTAATTACAATAATTAAAGATGTAACAGAGACAAATACCCATAAAATATAAAATAGAAATTTATAAAGTTAAGGTTAATTAATACTTAAAAAAAATAGCAACATTTTCATGAAACTCTCTCAAAGTACAAAAATCAGAACATAAATCTTTGTTTGCCTCTAACTCACTTACTTTTCCCATCATTGTTAACGCAAGATATTCCAAAAATTACCCGTCAAAATTTTCTACAAGATTGTATACGCCACAAAATTCACTCCAACACCCTGAATTCATCAAAAGAATTTGACTATACACATCAGTGTACGAGAGGGTGAACAATAAAACGTCAACTTTTGTTCCTTGAATATAATAAGTATGACTTGAGTACTATTATTGTGATGAAACTCGCTTAAGTTTCCGCTGCAGACGCTCCGGTCGTCACTCTCGAGACTCGTGGAGATGATAAGAAAGACATCTGAATGCTACTAGACGAACTCGGATGTTGTTTCGCTTTAAATGGGTTTGAAGATACTGAGCTTAAAGACTGTGGACCTGTATTTAGAAAAGAGCATGACGCAAATGAAGAACTAGGCGAAGAAGAAAACTAATCAGACACAGAGAAATAAATCTATGCTGACGGAACTGATGCATATTTGATAGTTATACCGCAGTCGAAATTAATAATACAGCTTATAATTATATGGTAGCAGTAAGTCAAGCTTTTCGATGGCAGCTCATACAGAATAGCTACATTAATTTTTAATGTGCCCGTATAATCTAATGGCCGTAAGAATTGTTTTCAAAATAACATACAAATAAACACCAAAGCCAACAAATAATTACCTCAACCAGACCACAATAAAGAAATAAACATCATAAATGCTACACAAAATAAAAGCCAACCACATGACTAAATTAACACTTATAAACACGACAAATTCTCGACTTTCAACACCATGGTAACAGTCCGCTACTTGAGGGTGCCATCTCTTTTTGCACGGTTATAACACATGACACACTATGCTTAGCGTACGTCCCGGGCTGCCACCCTCTAATTTTATGTAGCATAAGAAATTGTATCTCCAACACATCAAAGGGACTTTAAAATTCCTGTAACTTTGTAATTATGTCTCCTCAGCCGATTGTTACTCGCGTATATTTTTTGGGTTGCGGGACTTAAGTTTGCAATGAGGGCTTTAATGAGGGAATGTTTTTCGAGTATTTTCCCTGTTCCACGTTTAGCTTTAAGCGTCTGTTTTACAAAGGATCACAAAAACAAAATTTGTCATTATAAATCAAAGGTCTTGTTTTTTAACACGCGTAATTAGTTTCACTTGTAATTACAAAGCCAACATAATTATATGTATATTACACACCGTCATAATTAAACGTTCTGTTGCTGTAGCAACAGCTGCCTCTAGAATAAATTCGACTCGTTGTTGTTGTCGATTGTTATGTTTACTGATTCGACGGAACGATCGCATTTCGTATACTATACCACACTACTAGATAAAATAAACTTATCACCTCGAGATTAACAGTTTATCATCATTCTGATGGTAGAATAGTTGGTTTCAATGGGCACTGCTTAAAAATATTATTTATCTAAATTACAACCCTAATACCAAAACCATTACTCACCCCACAATCCCCTTTATCATCAATATCATTATCTGCGTCTAAAATCACTGTTCCATCTACCCTTTTACCCGATTTTAACTCCACATAATCATGCGCGTATTAAGCTGTACCCACGAATATCCTCGTATTTCATCTCACCATATTTCCATTAAGAATTTCATTTAGAATATTACAAGAGGTTGTTTGGGGACGACGACCTGGCACCGTTGGCCTCAATGAACTTAAGTTTTTATTTACATGAAGAATGATAATAAAACCTTACACCGAATAACAATGGGAGTTCATTTTCTTCAGGAAAATTGTTTTTGAGATTATCTCCTTCGTAGTGTGCTTTTTGCACTATCCTCTTACGAGTATGTGAGATGCAGCGAAATGATAAATTGTGTGTTTGCTTTTCTTTGGAGATGGAAGAAAAACTTGAAATGTATCAGTTTTTCGATCTCGAGTGAGCCGTAAAATTTAAGTGAAGGAAAAGGTTGCTGTAATAAGAGTAGATATACTCATAGGTACGATGAGCTGACAACATGTCAAGCAATTTTATCAATTTTGACCTTTCCGTTTATGTTGTTACATGTAGCAGATTGGCATTATTGTCTCGTATATTTCATCATAATTAAGTATTCCTCTATACTATGCATCGTCGTTAGCAGTTTTTGCAAATCTACGTATTTCAGAAGCCAGAAACTACCACAACGATGCAGAAAAATTTTTTTACCCAAAAGTACTTTCTACCATTTACAAAATCAAGTCGATCGCGAACAAGAGAGAAAGCTTGTCTATTTTCCACGCTTTAACGTTTAGCAAGTAGAACAACGAATCCCGGTGGTACAGAAATAAAATAAAAAAACAAAGGAACTAAATTGGCATTCAACTGCAACGCTCACATCCCCAAAGTGGACAGAGCTATCAGAATTTCCGATGAGTACGTCTGTTAGTCCGACGTTCGATTCCCGTTTTGTTATCGCTCCCTAAACGTGGGAGGTTTTAGTTCTCGATACCCTTTTCACTCCTTCGTATGTGAGTTTACATTCTTACAGTCTTTATCGACTAACGTTTTGAATTCAAGAAAATTGTTGCCGTATTTGCTGACGGCAAATTCTGTTGAATTGGGAATGCTTTCAAACGTGTTTTGCTTTTTGTTATTATCTGAAAATAACAGGAAATTGAGGGGGGGAGTCTGGATTGAAGTAATGTACAGTTGTTTACAAAAGTTACTTAATTATGATCCTGAATTCATTTTGTATGTGAATAGTGCATCCAATTTACAAATCCAATCATCATCAGATAGATCGGCTATTGCACGACAGTTTATTGTCATGACGTACCATTAAATTCAGCTATATTTTTTTTAGTTTTTAAGGATGAAAGAACTATCTCATATCTAATCTAAAACACCTGGAAGATAACGACATGGTTTTCAATTCCCTCAATTCAACCTGTATGTGCTACGTTACTTACAAAAATACAGTTATGATTAGGTACTCGTATACCTACATTGATTCAGCCTTGTCAAATACAAGAAAACGATACAAAAAAAAAAACAAGAATCGGTAACTGAGACTATTCTCGCATTTTTCCTTCACTGTGTCCTAGGTTTAATTTTTCAATACCTTTTCTCTTTTCCGAGCACTGTGTACGGCATTTTTGAAACTTCATTATTGCAGTCTTTATCGAGTAAGGTTTTAATTCCACATTTGTCTGTGTATGTGCCGAACGAAATAATACGAACTGAATGTTTTCGAATGGGTCTTTGTACAAAACGTTACCGTAACTATACCTTTATATTTACTTTTGCCCAGTACTCATTTGCGGACTCTACAACCTAATTAAGAATCAAACGAACTTACCTTGTGAAGTTTGATTCCAATTATGCGAGGGTCTCAACCGAAGACGATTACAAATTTACTTGCAGCAGTACATGAGAAGGTGCTATCTTTGCCACACTTTTAGATACTCATAGCTTAAAAAAATAAAAAAATAAGAAACAAAACTATGACGTAGTGTCCTGTCTCGCTCCCACCCCCGGCACGTGGCGTTGTCGCTCTCGCTCTTTATTCATTAATTTTAGAGAAATGTAGCTTCTAGCTGTTTACATATTTTAGGCTTTCCTTTTTTGTCTGTAGGGGTTCTCGTAGGGATGGGTGGGATAGTAATCGTCTTCGGTTGAGTCCCTCGCATAATTGGAATCAAACTTCACAAGGTAAGTTCGTTTGATTCTTAATTATACTTCGGGTCTCAACCGAAGACGATTACAAATTTACTTGCAGATGTTTAGAGTAAGTATCAAAAAAGGGAAAGCAACATTATGATTCCCTTTACTAATAATTCAAGTTTTTACAATAATTCAATATTTAAATAATCTTCTTATTATTCAGATTTTTATTGTTTGCTCCATCCAGTTACATCTATCCTAATCTTAACAAAAATAGTTAATCCGATAGGTGTACATGATAGATTATACCAAAAAATTTAATATTCTGATTCTGGACTATGGATTTATGTCCAGTTGAATAGTAATAGGTTTGCCTATTATGTGAGACTTAAACGTAACTGATAATATGTGAATGCCTCTGCCAAGCCCTTCGGGCAAACCCAGGTATGATGATAATATAATATGTTGTATCTCAATATTATTAAAGATCATTAAATATAGCATTAGCGAAATCGTTATTAACATGGTTAATGATATCTCTATTATAGTACTTTAAGAAGACATTAGAGGTATTACTCCAACCTGCGGCCTTCCGTACCACTTCCAAGTTTACACCTAGTCTATGGGCGGCTGACGTGGAGGCATGGCGAGTACTATGGGCTCCGAATATCGATATGTCAATGCCACTATCTTCTAAAACTTTTTTAACCCAATGAGCTAGTGTTTGTGAACATACTTTTTTATGTGGTTTTCGAAAGCTAATGAACAGGTGGTCATCTAATTGATTGTTACGTAAGGATGAAGTTTTATCAATATAAGCTAGAACAACAGTAGCCGGACATATGGATAAATTCTCGCGAATAAAGGGTAACCTGATTAGTGGTTGGAGAGTCCCAGGTCTCGAGGTTTTAATTAAGTCTGGTATTTTAATTACAATCATATCATTTTCTATTCTAATATTTTTTAATTTAATTAAACTTAGTGTCTGCATTCTTTGTGCAGAAGCTATTGCTAATAAAGAAATTGTTTTTCTTGACAAACATTCAAGTGTTATATCCGTATAAGGATACAAACTAGACACATAGCTCAATACTTTATTAGTGTCCCAAGTGGCTGTGTACTTAGGATTGGGAGGTCGTAACCTGTATACACCCTTCAGGAACCTATTAATACAACTATTTAATGTGACTTCTGTACCTAAAATAATTGACAAGGCAGATCTGTGTGTATTTAGTGTATTATAACTAGCCCCTTCATTAAATTTTACTGATAAAAAGGAAATCACTTGAGTACTAGTCGATTTAAAAATTTCAAGATTATTATCTTGACAATAAGTTACCCAAGATTTAAGAGTACAGTTATATTGGTTCAAAGTTTTTCGTGCAAATGAAGCCATTACGATACCCAAAGATGTCTCCGGAACACCTCGAGATATCATCGATTGCCTGATAATCTCGCTGCCACTAGGATAAGATCTGCGTGTAGTGGATGGTGTGTTCTGAAAGGAGAATACAACAAATCTTGATCAGGTCCGAGAAATATTTTTTCTGATACTATTAATTTGGTCCATAGCGGATACCAAGGCTGTGAACGCCAATAAGGTACAATTAGTATACCCTCTGCCTTATCTCTAATAATTTTTTGCAAAACATTGGTTATGATGCTGAACGGAGGAAAACCATAGAAGGAAATTTCTTTCCAGTTGAAGGTGAAGGCATCTACTATTTCAGAATGGGGATCGAGCTTATATGAGGCGTATATTTGACATTTGTAGTTTTGTGAGCTAGCAAATAGATCAAAGTTGGGCACATCCAGTTTATTTGTGATTTCCGAGAATGCATACTCAGCGAGCTCCCATTCTGTGTCCACATTAATTTTACGTGATTCCCGATCAGCAATAACATTATCCGAAGATTTTACATATGAGGCAAATATATGAATGTTCCTAAGTTCACACCACTGCCAGATATTCCGGGCTATTTCATTTAAATGGGTATGTTGTATACCCCCCATCCTATTTATGTAGCTGATCGCCGTTGTATTATCGATTCTCAACAATATATTGCAACATCGAAGCTTCGAAGCGAATATTCTTAAACCATAAAACGCGGCCTTCAGTTCTAAACTATTAATGTGCATACTAAGTTCTGATTCTGTCCAATTCCCGTGTGAACTTTCATTGCCGCAAGCTATGCCCCATCCAGTGCTTGATGCATCGCTGTATATTTCGAGACAATAATCATTATTACGAATAGGACAAAATGAGTTTTTTATGTTATTTCTCCACCAATAGAAGTCCTGTTTCAAAGAATTTGACAGTGTCATTATCCTGTTCTAGTTGTAAGAGTTATCCAGAGCTAGAAATTTTTCCTTTTCAAATAATTTAGTATAAATCCATCCATAACTGACTGCAGGGCATGCTGAAGTCAGAAGGCCTATGAATTCAGCAAAGTACCTGATTGAACATTTATTTAAATGTAAAAATTCTTTGGTTTTGTCTAAGATACGATGTTTCTTCTCTTCAGGAAGATAAATAGTCATATGTGCGGTATTGAAAATAAATCCTAAAAATTTACATTCTGTCCTTGGCGTTACTTGACTTTTGTTGAAGTTTATTACAAAACCTAAAGATTGTAAAAAATTATGTGTCTTGTTAATATTGTAGACGCTTTCATCATATGATTGACAAAACATAAAAAATCATCTAAGTAATTAACTGAAATCAAGCCTCGACATCGTAAATACTGCAGAACAGGTTTTAACAGTTTGGTAAACACAAATGGTGCAGTACATAGACCAAAGGGAAGAACGTTAAATTCGTATAATTGTGATTTCCATTCAAAACGTAATTTTTTCCTATCATAAGTATTTATAGAGATTAGAAAGTAGGCGTCCTTTAAATCTAAAGTTGCCATAAAATAATTTTTATCTAATAATCTTAATGCTGTCCTGTAATCTTCCATTTTAAAGTGTTCAAGTTGAATAAATTTATTTAGATTTTTAAGGTTCAAAATAAAGCGATGTTCGCCGTTGGCTTTGGGTAATGTAAATATGGGTGATATAAATTGTCCCTCGCAGGGATCACAGGTTGTTATAAACTTTGATTTTAATAATCCTGTGATGCAATTATCAATAATCTTACATTCCGAGATCGATTTGCGGGAATTTCGGGGAGGAATAGTTTGTACAGGTTCTTGTTTAAAAGGTATACTATAGCCTCGTACCCAAGATAATACCATAGGGTCACTGGTTATACGACACCAGTTATGATAAAAATATTGCAATCTACCTGCGAGTGCTACCTTGGCTAATGATGTCAGCGCTTCCTGGTCCTCTGGCGCACCAAGCTGGTCCGATTCTGGCGGTACGAGTCTGGGCGGCGATCCCGCGGCGCTGCTGCTGGCCTCCGTGGGGCGGGGTTCCGACGCGGCTGGCCGGCTGCTGCTCGCGGAACCCCCCTCGCGTTTAAAGCCCCTCTTGCATATTGTGTTGTTGGAGGCTTATACGGAGCACGCTGAGTAGTCTTCATCTCCAGACCGGATTGAGAAATTGCTTTTGCCGATTTGAGATGTTCAGAAAGTTTGATACCGAATAAGTATTGATCGACCTTTGTGTTCTTCACAATTTCTCGAGTCTCCTTATTCAAATTGTTAATGACGGCATATCTCCTCGACTGTGACTCTCTGTAATGACAGTCACACAGTAGTCGTCCAGCATCACTTAATGGTTTTATTATTTCCTGTGCTTGCGGTAAAGTGTCTTTGGAGGCGGACAAAGCCCAATTAAGGACTGTACCTATAGCTGTTAAACAGCTTGATAGTTGATTCTGCTTGTATTGACTAAACAGATCTTTTTTAATATTAAGGGCTGACAAGGCCGCCTCAATTTCTAGGTTAAGTTTCGGTGCCTTCATACTACTACAGTTTTCTGCCGGTAAGTATTGTTTCATCAATTCCAATTTGTTTTCTTTAAGTAACCTATTCCTTAAAACATGTGCCCATCTAGCAGCAATATCTTTATGTAAATCCTCCCCATATTCCTTCTGGATAGATGGATCTTCACCTAGCATCATTAAAATTTCAGGGTCAAGTACCTCTTCAGTTTTCTCTGCCTCCATGGGCACTACAGTTATCGCTTCCTCCGCAACAGACGGTACTATCGGTTCCGAGAGGGTCGGTATGTCCTGTACATCTGATTCCTTCAGATTAACTTCTTCTTTCGAGATTTCCTCACCTGTAAATGAGCATCGCCATAGAATTTTAATGTCTATGAAACTCAACGCGATTTACGCGGAGTAAGACAATTGTGATCTCAACATGATTCACATGGAGTTTAGGTAAATGTGTGCTATCTCTACACGATTTACGTGAAGAGAGGAATAAAAGTTATCACACTATGGTAGGTCACTGGCCCAACCCAAAACAGGTAGGTAGGTACCTACTTAAAATCTTCGACACGATTTACGTGGAGATTGTAATGTCCTCTACACGATTTACGTGGAGATTGTATTGTCCTCTACACGATTTACGTGGAGGAGATATTCAAATTTATCGCAACTTAAAAACGAATGATTAACGTTTGAATAAGGTCGTATCTTCAACACGATGTAGGTACAGGTGGGTTTATATTGATTACGATTTCATTTTAACCAAACGATAATACCGTAATAATAATTTTGTAATCATGAGTTCGTTGGTCAGCTTATCACAAGTAAGGATGCCAACGACTGATGCTGGTTTCCAGTCCCAGCTCGACATTTACTTATTTTATCATGAATCTTATTACCTACTACACAAATCTGCTTACCCCTTCGGGTAATACAGGCATAGTATAACGTTATCATTATACTTTTTCTCATAAGTTAGTAATGAGGGTACACCGAAAAAAATATTTTAAAATGTGTTGAACGAAAATTGATTGGGTCACAGTTTAATCAAGTAGTGTTATTTCTGTAGGTACATACTTTGTTCATCCAGACATCTAACATCATTTGCAGTTGCGCATTCATTATCAGATGCACTTTCAAAATAAGAACGCTCCGAAGAGGACGATCTACTTCGTCGATATCTTTGCAGTTTCCGCTCGAGTTTTTTAACCTTTTTCCGCATACTACGATAATAATCATCACTATCCTTTGATCGCGAACGCTTTCGTTTTCCCATTCTTAAACTTTGATGTTCCTACATAAAACAAAATAACTAAAAAGAAAGATAATAATTTTAAGCAGTGTGACTCCGACAACACGAAAACACGTAATGAATAAAGAGCGAGAGCGACAACGCCACGTGCCGGGGGTGGGAGCGAGACAGGACACTACGTCATAGTTTTGTTTCTTATTTTTTTATTTTTTTAAGCTATGAGTATCTAAAAGTGTGGCAAAGACAGCACCTTCTCATGTACTGCTGCAAGTAAATTTGTAATCGTCTTCGGTTGAGACCCGAAGTATAATACTATTACTGATGAAAGGTGAGTACCTACCTGTAACCCAAGCTTATATACCTTTGGTAGGTATACACTGACTGGACAGGTCCACTCTTGTGTGGTCATTTCCTCGCAAGACCATTTCTCAAATGATCTCACCAAGACCTTATGTCTGGACCTTAAAAGAGACTGTGACCTCTGAGCTTGTTTCGGCCTTTCATCTCAGAATAGTCGGGTAGGAAACGCCGTCCTCATCTAGTTTTTAAAATATGATTGACGTGTTCAAATTTACTTACAAAAATAAAAGATTTATTTTCGTTGGATCCCACTAATCATTTATTATATTTGTAATCTAGATTCAGAAATCCATCCAAGAATTGACCAGGATAGGTACATCCCAATAGAACACTCAAATGAAATCAAAGCATATCTCTCAACGATAAAACTAAACAGAAAATCTCTCATCTAATAAACCAATCCAGCTAATTATAACACCCATCATCAAACATTAGCAGCAGGAAACACTTAAATTCATACGTGCCATTAAAATGGGTGCGGGCAGAACAATCAAAGGTAAATAAACATAAGAAGTATTTAGGACGGAATAGCATGGATGCGGCGGCCGTGCTCGCGACAACTGAATGTACGGGACGTGCTCGTGGGTAGGGCTGCAATGCATTTTTTAAATATTATAATATCACAAAAAAAAACTAATATTATATTTAATTTTTAAGCAGTCGCTCCTGTAAAATACTGATATTCAGTTGCAACCTTTTAGACTGGAGGCCAACCCAACATAGTTGGGAAAAGACTAGGCAGATGATGACTTAAAAAAAAAAGAGTTAAAATGTTATCATAATTATTATTTTATTTTATTTCTGAGTTGAGTTACACGATTACTGACAAATGCTTGCACTAACTGAACAGGTCCACGCTGATCTGTTATCTCACTCTTACTGATAGTGCCCGAAATAACTAACGACATGTCCATGACTAGTCATGACTAATCTACATGGCCTGGCATGGTCTGACCAAGATTATGTCTGGACTTTAAAAGAGAATTTGACCCATGAGTTTGTTTCGCCTTTTCTTCTCATGGGTAGTCAGATAGGAAATATCGACTTCATCTAGGTTTTTTTTTCTATAAACCTTTGTGAAAATTATTCCGATATCTTAATTACAGAATAAACAATTTGATTTCATTTACCTAGTTCCAAACTATACCTAGTTCAAAACTGTAAATTGATACAAGATACATTGTAAGAGAAAATAAAATAAAAATAAACTCATTATTTGTTGGTGGCTGAACAAAAAAAGAGTAATTTGAAGGTGGTCTGCAATTAGGCGTATGTCCAGATTACACAAAAATATTTTATTTAAAAGTATCTCATGTCTGTGACCAATTTACAAGGCAGTGCTTCAAAAAGCTATGACTAAATTATACTGTGACTTAATTACAAAAGGGCTTTTGTAATTTGGTCACAGTATAATTTAGTCATAGCTTTTACTATGATTTCAAATGAGAAAAAAATATGTAAGCCGTAAGAGAAGATTTATGTATGATGGTTAGAGATGACTTAAAAAAGAAGATAAATAAAAAAGATTGCAAATCAAAATCGGTTAAAATAGACAATGTTTTCTAGAAAATAGGATGGATTTTAGTTACTTAAATATTAATAGTAACAATTGTGGTAAGTAATGGTGACTTTGAAACAATCTAGAACTTTTGAAGTAAAGTCGATACAATAATATTTTTCAGTCTTTTATTCTTGAGTTTTTCAGTTCTTTCAAACTGATTGAAAGAACTGAAACACTTATTCTAGAAAACACTGTAGGTATGCAGGTAGGTTATCTGTTAGCCAAAAGTGTGATAATTAGCCTATAATATTCCCACTACTGGGACACTCGCCTGCTCTCTGTGATAGGGAATGAGCCAAAATCCACCACGCGGGCACAGTGCGGGTTGGCGGATGTCACATATTTTCGTATGTTTGGTTTTAGGACATGCTGGTTTACTCACGATGTTTTTCTTCATCGTTTTGGGAGCAGTGGTGATTAAATAATTTACACAAAGTGTAGTGCCTGCTTAGGTTCGAACCCACGACCACGACGTAAGTCACGGCCGTTTCCACTGGGATATCACTGTTCTTCCTGGTGTTTCCTCTCCCCGGTGGTTCAGTGGTAGAATGCTCTCCTGCCAAAAGTATAGTCAATCTATAACATACTACTTAAACTTTTTACTCATTTATAAAATATTAGTATTATCGTGTTTTTTTTTATTAACCAACTAAAATAATATCTTCTAATTACAACCTACCAACCCTGCTGCAATTGCAACATGTAATTAGAAGCGTTGTGAAATTAACGCGCCAACCGCTTTCAAAACCGAAACAATCGCGGTCACAGAACAACTAGGAATACTGAAATTTATGTTAGGTACGTCTATTTACAAGTGGTTTTTGTATGCTTGTTAAAGCAGGGAGAGGTATTCGAGGGAGACGCCATTTTTAAAAAAAGTGTGATGTTGTTTTGTTTTTGTTATGCTCAACAAAACAAAACAGGCCCATTTCTGGAGCACAGAAAACATCGTCTTTGCAGAAATACGAGTATACCTAGGTATATGTTTCAAATTGATGATATTTCAAGTTAAACAAATATGAACTTTTTTTTAATAGGAATTAAGTTGATTTCAGAGTGACTAGCACCACTGAAAAAGTTATAGAAATATTTGAAGTTGTAGCGTAAGCTGAACATTATTGTGTAGGAATTAAAGTTATTTTTCCATACTTAAACTCACATTTTTTTACATTTTTAACAAATAAATCGCGAATGCAGATTAGGTAAAATTGCGTTTTTTAGATCATGTTTTGGAAAACGTTATTCGTAGCATTTAGAAACTACTGCTTACTAATGATTTAATTGGCTTAAGATGTTGTTCAAGGTCTCTCAGGGCCATTTTTATTTGAACTTTAACACTTTTTCCATAACAGTTAAAATGGCATGACAATCCGAAACAGATTTCTTTTTAATCTGAAACAAAGAAAGGTCTACCAGAGTTTCACAAAAGAATACAAAATTTAGTAGTACACTGTAATAAATATTATAGCAAACCTATTTCCATTTCACAAAACCACATTTAATATAAAAAAACCCCGTGGTTCTCGCTCCAGCACGTATTCAAGCGTTTTAATTCAAATCAAACGTGGCCTATTGTCCAAACTATGCGTCACCACGGAGCTTATTCAACGCCAGAACAAACTAGCTAACGCATCTGAATTTCAAATGTGACATTACGTAAAACTACTTGTTTTTGGAGACATTATTTTGAAAGGTCTTGTCTGGGTGAATGGATTCTGTACGCAAAGTAAATGTTTTCTATACTTAATAAAGAAGTTATTTTTCTGTAACTGAAATGTTTTTGTGAATTGGAAATGTCTTTGAAGTTTGTCTCTGGAATTCTATGTGAGCAACGACAAGACTTACTTTGGAAAATAAGTGAAAAGGTTATTTTAAGCACCACTTCTATGGGCAGCGGGATTGTCCGAAAGGGTCACCCTGTATATGGTAACTTATCAAAAGTCCTCACATTTCCGGATTTAATTATTACCTACACAATTAACTATAGGTAGATTCATGTTATGGTAAAATATATATGCATTAGAGCCGGCGCCGCTCTTATGATAGTTTATGCAAATGTTTATGGGAACTGTTTGGGTAAAGTTTCGTGTGTAGTAAGTGATTTATTTAAGTGGATTTTGGTATGGTTTTGTGCTTATAGGCTATGTTAGTTTAGATTTACATTTTAGGATCGATGCCTTAGGCCATTTGTGTGTGCAGCGGGATTGTCCGAAAGGGTTACCGCTACCCCGGAACATACAGGGCTAAGGAAGGAACACGGATGGGTTTTAGTCAGTAAGAGTCTGACACTCCCTTCCACTCCACCCAGAGCGGGAGGGGTCATTTGATGATTTCCCATCCTTAAAAAAAAAAAAAAAACACCACTTCTATAATATCGTTATATAAACAAAGTCGCTTTTCGGGTCTGTCTATAAATCACTGCGTTGTTTTTATTAACTGACTTCAAAAAAGGAGGAGGTTCTCAATGTGGAAGTTTATATTATATTTTTTTATATATAATAATATAATAAATAAATTATCAGCCTATAATGTTCCCACTGCTGGGACACAGGCCTCCTCTCTGTGAGAGGGAGTGGGCCGTGATCCACCATGCGGCCTCAATGCGGGTCGGTAGATAATAAATAAATAATAATTATTATTTATTTATTACAAATAAGTTACTGACGCGAAACTACATAAAATTTAAAATTTAGTTGTTATGGTTAAAATTAGGTAAAAGATGGATTACAACTAGTTTGGCATATGACTATACTATAATTTGTTGGCTTATGAACATACATAGGGCATAACTACGTCAAATACAGTGTGTCAGGTTAAACGAGGGACATGCTTTAAGGGAGTGTAGTACTCATGAAAAGGAACAACTTTTAAGAAGAGGCGGACTCAAAAATATGAAAAAAAAAAACAGCTGTTCCCTATACGTTTTATCCAGTTATACGAACATAAATGTATAGAGCGGCTGGTTTTATTTTCTCGATTTCAGTGTTGGTCTCTTAGTAAAAGTTGTTAATTTTCATGGGTACTACACTCCCTTAAAGTATGTCCCTCGTTTAACCTGACCCACTGCATAGACGGATTTGCAATTTTTTTTAATGGATAAGGTATGCCTCAGGGATGGTCCCATATAAATTTTATTAACTTTGCTCGGATAGTTTTTGAGTTAGCTTCAAAGGATAACTATAAGATAACTTCATAAAACCCGCCATCCTTTGAAACCCATCGTGCATTGAATATATCTAAGGATGTGATATTCTCGCTACTCAAATGTGATTTGAGTTTGTAACACGAAATTTTTGTGAAACATCGTGAACTAGAGGCCCTATACGAGAAGATACCAGGAAAACCTTCATCATCATCATAACTTAAACCGAAGCACGTCCTCTGCTAGACACAGGCCTCCCCAAGCACCTCCACTTCGACCGGTTCAGTATTTCTCATATCCAGCTGATTTCTGGGGCCTTCAAAGCACGATCGCCCACTCTTAATTCCACAGCCTTTAGGAATCCAAAACACATAAGCCTTAGTGTAAAGGCCTTAGGAACTTGATTTTGTGATAAAAACGGAACCTGTGCAGCCAGCCTGTCTGAACGTAAAATAAAAATAAATTGCTTATTGCTTCAGTTATAGCGTTTACCTTTATATTAAAATGTGGGTACTTTTTCGAAGTTTACAAGGCTTTATAATCATGCCGGGTTTATTTTCACGAATTTTTGGTTCTAGGACATGCCGGCCGGTTTCCTCACTATGTTCGCCTTCACCGTTTTGAGAGCAGTGGTGATGAAATTATTTTCACAAAGTAAAGCTCCTGTCTAGGTTTGAACCTACGACCTTCACTCGTTAGTCGCGGCCGTTACCACTGGGCCACTACTGTTCCTACAATGAATTAACATCAAAGAACTAGCAGCGGATCGAGGGGAGGGGGATGGAGAGGGGGTGCAGGGGATCAGACCGGAGTAACTCAAAATATGAACCTATTAACCCTGTACGAAATAAAAACAAAACACATAAAACAAAATATTAAATGCATGATCCATTCAAAACTAAATATTAAATGCATGATCCATTCAAAACAAAATATCAAATGTACGATCCATTCAAGAAAAAGCAACGGTAAAACATCTTCAAAAACAATTTTATCTCGCCCATAAATCCACATTTAAGACCATTCTACTCAACAAACGCGTTTAGCCAAATTCTTTTCGCCACATCAAAGCCGTGGGATCAAGGGGCATTTGAAATTCTGATGCGGTTTTCTTGTTTGCTCCACTAACGGGCATCGTGTGACCTGGGTACCTACCACGAGCTCTTAACGCGATCCACTTTAGGACCTAAACTGAACTGTTCTGCTAATTCGTACCATGACGTCAGTTTAACGATTCAATTTAGGCCGTGCCATCTGGATACCTACCACGAGCTCTTAACGCTCATTCACCTTCAACGATCCAAATGCCGCTGAGCGTATTGGACGTCATGGTACGACTGTGAACGATGCAGTTTAAGAACCTGAACTGAAATGTCTTGCTTTTGAATCGTTTTTAAATAGATCATGGTAGGCCTCCTGGACTCGCATAAGGACACATTTTCCTAGATTGGTATGTGCTTTTACAAGGTTTTGAGCTAGTGGCTGTTGTTGCGACACGGTTTTTTTTTTGGTAATGTCTCCTTTGTCTATTTGTTTATGTGTTGACTTGGTGAATATGGAGGTAACGTTTGTTTTTTTATGGACTTGTGGAGAGTGCTTTTAGTTTTTGTTTGGGTAAATATTGTGATAGAAAACTTTATTTTTTAATCTATACATTTGGTACAGTTTTTAATGCGAAAGCTTGAAAATAACCTAAAAAGAGGTATTAAGTCATTAAAAAGATAGATTGGTAAAAGATACATTTGTGAACATTTAAATGGTAAGATGTACCAAACAAACTGAATACAAAACTACTACAGAGGTATGAGGAACAGGGTGTAAAGTTCACTCAACCTCCATAGATTTTACGTGACGTCGGTGTGACGCGTAAGTTCGCATGTGGTGATGTAAATGCCGCCATACTACTATTTGAGAGGTTTTGCCTTATTAGGCAAAAATCACTTTGATATATAAAAATAAGTTTAAAAAATAAAACCCGACTAGGGTAAACTTGCCTAATTCGTACCCCTTAAGAGAAAACCATCATATTTAAAAAATTAGGAAAGATAAATTAGCTTTAATTAAAAGTAATGTTTGTTTGCTAAATGCTTTATTGAGTCTATAATCAAATTTAACATACACCTTAAAATTTCTAAAAAATAAACAATTTAAAAAAATCTTTTAAAAAGTACGATTTAAGACCATTCATCCTTAATCGTACTGCTATATCCTTAATTCGTACTTTGAGATCTTTTCATTGGTTTACAGTATTGAGAATCAGCATCATAATCAACAATGTGTTATTAAAACAAGTAATAATTCTTAACAAATTCGACGGAAATCATCGCAGTTATAATCTTTGGTTTTTTTATTGCTTCCTGCACAAAGTTAATGTACAGACGCCAGCACATCAACCTACTACGATCTGTAAAAATTTCTTTGATAGATTTTCAACTTTATCGCTAAAGTGTAAGGTTCAAAGTTGATTGGGAAAATGTGACAGTTTTGGTTTTAAGTACGTTTTAAGAACATAACTAGAGTACTAATTAGGAGCAAGAGCCAAACAAATTTTAAAATTACCGCCAAAAAAATTTACAACAATTACGAGTACTATAACGTGTCAGATGAAATCGCTAAGATAAACATTATTACGTATCAAATCGTAAAACGGTTTATACACGACCTAATTTAAATAAAACTCTTACGAAATGTGTAAAAATATTACAGCAATAGTTGAAAAAAACTTACTTTTTCAATATTTTTGTCGAGAGCAGCTTCACAGGTGTTATCTGTCAGGTGGTAAAATGGCCGACTGTTATTTCTATTTTTTGACACTAAAGGCGCTGATAGCTGTTACCGAAGCCGAGTTTTAAGTGGAGTACGAATTAGGCGTAAGTACGAATTAAGCAAGTTTACCCTACTGAAAAGAATAAAACAAGAAAGTACTTTCCCTTGGTCGCATGCCGCTTTACTAACATATTATAAGCTATGGTAGCGTGCCACCACGGGAAGGTACTTTCTTGTTTCATACTTTTCAGTCTTCGATCAATAATAAATAGTATTGATCGAAGTTTTCAGTAGTTGGATTTTAGTTTTTAAACTTATTTTTTATTTAATTTTTTTGGGGTATATTTCAGTAATATTTATATTTCTCAAATGTGCAAATTAAGCCTTTTATTTTATACCCATAAAGACACCATCCCAATTTTTTTTTAAATTCATTAGTTTTTGTCCTCTATTATAGAGGGCGCCATATTAAATTTACTGTAACGCCACCAGCGGACGGTTAAGACGCTTCTAACGAAACCTCATAATATGTCAAATTATTAGAAGTACTTTTGAAGTAATGAACAGATGAACATACTGGTTAAAATTATATACCATTCGTAGTCGGGTAAAAAGAGGTCAACACATAAAGGACATGGTGCAATAGTTTTTGTTATTTGAATAAATTTTCCATAGCAGCCATTGCTGGAAATGGAAATCACTGATGTTAAAGTCTTTTCTACTTCGTACATCTTTTCGAATGAAATTTAATTTGATAAATTAACCGTTTGTTTTTATCTTAAATTAAATTTTATTTTAAAATATCCTTAGTTTTCTTACTAAATTTAACTGTATCCGACGACCCTGGTTACCGATAGGTAACCAGGGTCGTCGGATACAGTTAAATTTAAAACTATTTCTACAAATTATACTGTACGGTCACCAAAGGAGATACTCCTTTGGTGACCGTACAGTATAATTTGTAGGTAAAATATGTCGTCAGAATTTGTAGTACCTAATATTTTTCTAAGCATCCAATAGTACTATACGAACCAGACGATCTAAACTTCAAACATGATTGACTGTCAGCCGCACGTATTGCTGAGGCAGTAAAACAAAGCAAAATGTTTTGTGATTGGGTACCAATCATTTACCAATTGTTTTGGACAATCCTTTGTAACTGCAGAGAGAATTTGGAATTTCAAAGGAAACTGCTGATGATTCTAAATTGTTAGTTAACGACCATTTAATTTTGGAACATCGGGAAAATTGGTATATATTAATTTGTGAATGATGATGTCGAAATAATGGTTGATTTACGAAAGAAAATTGTATCAAAGGACTAATTAAAGGCAACTTATTTCTTTACTGCCTCGTTAGTCTAATCATTGCTACTTCTGAGCAGGAGGTACGATTCCCCGGTCTGGCAAAGTGTTATGGAGTTTTTCCATCATGTATTTCTTAGTAGCATCCCGCAGTCTAGACTTCTGGCAATAGGCTCGCTTCCTAATATATCTATGAGTGTCAGTACACTTTTGCTAAAGCCTTTAGATATTATGCGTGATGATGTAGAGATGTTTATACTCACATTTTCAAGTAATATGAAAACAGTGTATGAGCTCCATCTTCCAAAACTTTCTTTGCTTCTTGTTCCTTCGTGATACACACATTGCAGCCAATGCTCCAGGGCTACATCTTGGGTCAAAATATGTCCAATGTGTGGGCCCAGCATTACACACAACAACCACGGTCTTCCCCCTGCCATTCAATCGATCGTCTCATTATTATTGTAACCACTACTTACCTCAAGAAATACAGTATTTATTTTATCGTCGAATCGAGTAACTTTATTAAGAACTACCTTTTGCCCGCGACTTCGTCCGCGTGATACTTCTTGTTCCCCCGACCCACCGCGTCGCATCGCATCACCTCACCTCGTTTTTGCTCAGCGTTATTTATTTTTGCATGGCTCCTAAGGGTCAAAGCGTGATGTTAAATATCCTATAGTTTTCCTCAAGAAATGTGCTATCAGACGCAAAAATATTTTTTCAAATCCGACCGGGATTTCTAAAGATTAGCGCATTTAAACAAACTCTTCAGCTTTATTATTGTATGTAGATTTAATACCACCAGTAGCAAATTTGGAGCTTAATATGCAACACTTCTAGAATTAGAAGAAGTTAATCAGTTAACGTGACCTTTGAAGTTATTCAAGAACTTTTTATCTGGACTGCAAACATCACTGCCATGTGTATAATCATAGTTTTGAAAGTAAACAATTTGAATAATATTTTCCATAAAAATAACATTAAGTTTGTTAGAAACTCGAAGCTCTTAGTAAGTTCATTAAGAAAAAGAACGGTTTAAGAAGCACGTGCCATAGTTTGCCAAACGCTGTAGAATTCTTAGTTTAAAAAATACACGGGGGAAAAGTTTGCTCATCATTGCTGGTGACCAGTTTAAGATGATCGCATTCATAGTGTATCCCAAAATGAATTTTACATAGTCACTAGAAACAGTATCAGTGGTTACAGTGGAGAATTTTGTTTATAAACGTACGATAGTTTATCATAGTTTGGTTACGATTAGCATTGATTTACTTTTTTGTAATAGGTATTGTGTGAAATTCATTGATATTTTATTATTTTGGTGGGGAAATCACCATGCTTTACCTGTGACCTTGAATGTAGCGTGACTTATTTATTATACTTAGTAATAAAAAAGAAGATTTCAGAAAGTTCGCTTAAAAAAAAAACTCTAATCAGTCCTGAAGTTATAATGACTAGCAAAAAACGATACCAAAGTGAAAGAATATCTTACCAAGCACTGTAGAAAATTAAATAGTCACATCTTTGCAACATAATTATAAAAATAACAAGAATCTACTAATAATAATCAAGTAATCTGAGCAACAACCCGCACTGCTCACTCCCTCTCACAAAGAGGAGGTCTGTGTCCCAGCAGTGGGAGCATTATAGACTAGTTATGCTAAGTAATCTTATCTCTTATAAAATAATTAAAATATCTAAAATAAATAAGCAGTTTGTGCTACATAAAAAGAGTCTTATTCCATCTCATTCTTATCCGTCCGCTGCAGTAACTCACAAAGCACTCGCTCGTGACTTCGTATAACTACATTAGTGCTCACTCGCCTTCGTTACGCAGTCAGGTGCCGCCGTAATCCGGTTATCCGGTTCACGCTACACGACAATATAAGTCGCAATGATAAGAATTTGTAATTGTTTTTGCTTAATACTAAAAGCATATTTTTTACATCCAATGTGTCTAACTCAAGTATCTGATAGACTGAAAAATTACTGAAATTACATCAAGTGGCAGTTCCTAATACTTTTCGAATTGACAACAAACCAAATCAGAGAAAAACTTTGTTTTTAAAATTTGATCTCCGATTCGACATTAATAATTTGTAAACGTTAATACAACAAAGAAATCTCATAAAACATTTTCTGACGAAACAATAATATCAAACAAATTGAGTTTTTGAATAAAGAAATGGTAGTAACTTACTTAGTAAAAGTAAGTAAGTAAAACAATAATTAAAAAATGTAATTATCCACATCTTCAATTTCTTGGGGTCGACAAAATACTCCCCCGAGTACAATTAATTGTTATCAAATAGCAGTCAAACAAAACATCCAATAAATACAAAATTCCCTAATGACTGTCAAGTTAGGCATTAGCCGTATCCCAACAACAACAAAAAAAATCGACGATCCAGCCCACAGACTAAACTTTCCAAACGAAAAAATAGAAACTTTCTTTTTAGCCCGAAGCGAATATGTCCGAAAGCGTAGGTATTTACCTACTGGCTACTGGAGTTTTTGCTAACTTTTTCACTGAAAGCCTCTTTTGAATTGCATGTGACATGTTTACTGATGAAATTACGGCAAAGTCTGGCCACTGGTACACTCTACCCACTAGGTATGTTGACACAGGTCTGGATTTGGTAAACGGACCAATATTTAAATACTAAAGTAACAATGGTACCTTTGTAAGCTCTGTATTTTAATTTTCTAGAAAGAAAAATCTCGATCGCAGCTGTCATTTTGGTCTAGCAAATTAAAATCAGAGTTTAGATAAATCCCTGTTAGGTGTGTTACGGCTTAGCTCTCGAGATCAATTATAATCTATTTATATATAATCAAATGTTGAATTTCAGCAGATTATGATTTTAGTTAGTGTCCTAAAATAATCCAATCTAGATTAAATCGACTGTTATTTAATCTGAGTTAACACGAGCGTAAACACTTATGATCTAAATTATAATCGCGCAAAACGTCACAATATTTTCTGAAGCAAATAAAGTAAACTACAAAAGCGATAGTTCAGTTTCTTTATTACTTTTCTTTGCATTCTCCGTACACTTTACTAGCGTAATATTCCTTAACCGTCCTAAAAAAAAAACAGAGCTAAGACGTGACTTTCCTACAAACGCAGACTTACACAAAGAATATGTTTATTGCCTGCGAAACTGTAGTTTGTTTAAAACTTAAATCATTATATTTTTCTTCGTAACAACTATCACGTAAGTAACATCAGAAGTTCATATTTATTGTGTACAAAGAGGATATGCTTTAAAACTTCAATCTCAAGATTAACACTCATGAAGTTAAGAGGAGAATTTTCACAAAGAAAATTAACTAGGAACAACAAACTTTGACGCGGCGCCGGCGAAACTGTATGTACCGTGCAGACTGACTGTACTCGTGTAGGGCTGTCAGTCTCACCTGCCATACTTCATAAACCACTAAATGTCATGTCATTAAATGGAGATAATTAATTTGAAATAATGTCTGAAGCAGACAGATTTCTTTTATCCAGCTTAAAACTCAACATACCTATTTGACAAAAATTACAAGAGAAAATAAAGTTTCCTAAAATCTTTTTTTTACTAGATTATATTCCAACACTCTAGGACATTCTAGACCCATCCTGGCAACTAAAACCTAATTATGCTGGACATTGCCACTGTAAATAACCCAAACTCACGGGCTCAGCCTAACATACCAACTTCTCCAACCTGAAAACCATAAACCAAAACTATGCCCAAGCGTAGCAGCCCTGCCCCGTATAACCGGCTGGAACTAGTTTAAACTAGTATTATAACGATAAGACAGCGGGCTGAGCGTTTGTTCTGTGCGACGTACGAAAGCACTTCGCGTGAAACGTTGCTCGGTGGCCTACACTTGTAGGTACAGGCAGAAACGGTCTTGATTTTCGGATAACCGTACTTCCGAATACTGGGAATTTTCAACAGCTTTGAACGATGTGGTGACGCGGTTTTGAGCTCCAACTGTATGAAGTTTCCAAAGTTTTAAAACCGGCTTCCGATATTTCTAAAAGCTATCGAGTTGTATGTCGGAAAATGTTTAGATGGGAAATTGATGGACAAAACTGGATGGGACTTGGGCTAGAGCTTAAGAATAGAAAAATAGCACAAACAGAGAGAGCCCTGTCAGAGTTTGAAGTCGGTTGAATGATGATCACGATATAAAATACGATACTTTTAAGTAAGCACCTCACTTTAGACCACAATTCTATTAATGCCACTTAAAACCAATAACTCAACTTTATTGATAAAATGCCGACCTCGCCACTTTTTCTGCAAAAATAATTCATTTATATAATTCCGCGAACAGCTGAACATCGCGAGCGTACGTCACTTGCTAGCCTAGCGGTGTTTGTACTCGCTGCGGCATCGTTAATTAAGCTATTTCAAGCTATTATATATACTCAAGGATCCGGTAGTAAATCTAATATTATTAATATATTAAGTAAATTAATTCTACCTTTGGTCCCCTCACGCCTGTTTGAAGAGGAGTTCGAAGCGGTACACGGGGATTAATAGTCAGTATATAAGTGAAAACAATACAAAAAAAACTGGCACAAAATTAGCAAAAGTGGAGTCTTTCGTATTAATTTTCAAATTCTAGGAAAAACACTCGGATGATAACGAATTTTAAAGAGATTTTCTATTACCGTTTTGGCTTTGTCCTAAAAAAACCTTGCTACACAATTCTGTATCTTTCACATCGTAGCTACTTTCCTGATTAATTAATCAATCAATAATTTCATAACAAGTGCTCTGCATTAATAACTGCAGTTTTGAATCAGAAGTTGCGAAAAACTACAAAACTAGGTCGAGAAAAACTTCAGAACAAAGTAGAACATTTCCGTTCCACATTCTCCCTCCTTATTGGCTGCATGTTTAATACGGTAAAAAGCAAAAAAGTGTAGTTTCCCTTGAGCCAGGAAAACTCTCATAATTAGTCCATTAATGTTTATTATTGTAGACTTATAGATGTTTCGATTTGCTATCCTATTTTTTATTTTATTAAGGACATACCTGGTACTTATTGCCAGACCTACTCGTACACTGCAGCATTGTAAAAGCCAATATTTCTAAAAGAGAAAAACGGAATTTCTTCCTGCTTCATCCCATAGGAAACGACCAATTGGAAACCGTGCACCTAGCTTCTGACGTTTATAAGTGCTGTGGTATGTTTAGGTGAAATAAAATATTTTTAACTTGGATTTAATCTAGATCCACGTAATTCAGTCAGTCATGCGAATACTGGGGTTTGTTCATAAACGTTGCTTAAAGTTAAGTAATGATAAGCCAATGTTTAACCATAAATTTTTGACGTTTAAACGTCTCTTACCTTAAGTACCGTTCTGAATGATTTATCCATTATGAGTATGACGCACAATGGGGAGAAAGAAAAAAGGTTTTTTTTATTTAAAACAACAGAGACCTGACAAATAGATGATCACAACACAATATGATTACCTGGTTGCAGATTTTGACCCGTTCATCAAATATTTTGTAGCCAAAAAAAGACAGTCATTCTCCTGTATGACCAATAACCATTCTCCTCGGATGCATACAAAATGTGGGCAAAATGGGCAAAAAGCTACCACAAAAAATTGTCTTTCAATCGAATGTCAATCATGAGTGAATGACTGACACTAGTTGTATCCCCGGCGCACCCGTCTCTGCCCGGAGTGAAGTATAACGCAGATTTTTCTACTCATCAATATGTTCCTACCGGATGTGGGGCAAAATAGGTACATTGCAGATTTGCTTGCAGTTTTCCTTCATTATTTTGCTGCTAAGTTCTATCCGAATAATGAGCGCAAAATAAATAATATTAGGGAAATGTGGCAATCTCTCTTAACTTATAATCTGAAGGCCAATTTCGCTAATTGAAAACGTTTAAAATCTAGTCGCAATCTCATCTCAGCGACAATCAATGTCAAAGCTTGTCAAGAATGTTAAAATTAGAGATATTTTCGACAGAATGACACTGAGATCTGACTGTGAACGTTCTTATAATTACGAGAATTGCCACTTAGATATCCTTATAATATTATAGTCTGTAGCAGTTAAAACTATATTATTTAAAGAAGGTACTATATAGGTATAACTTCAAAATAAGTTTTTAATACATCTTTAGCCAACAAAAAGACTTTGACAAGTGGAGATAAATTTTCCATTATTAAATGTTAACACTCTTCAATTATTACACTCCCCCAAAATCCATTTAACCATACTTTTCACTTCACAAAGTTAAGTTATCCAAAACCTGTTTTCTCCGAGAACTTTCTGTCACCATCCGAAACTTGAACAATATTTAAAATCCCCACTGAAAGGAAGCAGGAAATTCAAAGCACCAATTCCTTAAAAAACTCAATTGGACTTGTGATGCAAATTCACAAATCTACTTTATCGCTTCGGAGCTCGGACAGAATTAAACTCTATTTAGATATCTACGATTTGCTGAGTGATCTAACTCATCCATGAAGTGGTTTTAACTTATTTTGCGCGGAATTGGTTTTCAAATGAGAGTAAGTTTAAATTACTGTGGTGTATTTTGTTTTGCTTTTTTAAGTGGATTTCTACGGGGATTGAGTGTTTTAATCTTTAAGGGAAATAATTTGATTAAGGGAGATAATTTGGTTGACTAATAATAGAGTTGGCTTCGGCCCCTCGTACGCCTTTCAAAGGACCGGGACCCCATGGTCCCGAGATATGTTAAAGCATAAAAAAAAAAATAATAATGTAGTTTATTTCTCTCATAAAGGTGCATTGTTACAGTAGTGTTTATGTACAATTGTTGCCTTAGGTATGCTAGAACCTTTGTGAGAGCTGGAGTGTGAACTAGGTTCGGGACCTGTATGACAGATCTCCAGGCTCATACCCCTATAAACATTTATCATCTATATCGGCATCTTGATTCAGTTTAAACATATTATCACTATTAGAAAACAGTTTAGGTAGAGAGGTAAATCTATAATAATTGTGGTGCAATATTTGTGAAGTGTAATGTAATGTGATGTTATTGTAGGATTGCGTGTGTAGTGTAGTGTGTGAATGTGTGAGGGTGTTATGTGTATGTAAGTCCTGTATGAGAGTTTGTGCTTGTAAAAAAATTCGAGTGGGAAATACGTTCCAAATGATTTAATGATTTGTATGATACTTTCTGTACTTTCATAGTCCATATCCAGCAGCCAGTTTCTTACAGTAGTTACTAGGCATTAAGTGCGCCTTTGTACATTTTAGTTGTGCGAAAAGTTTAAATAAATAAATAATCCTACTCGTACCACTGAATACAAATGATTTTGAATAAACCAATAAATAAAACAAAACACCCACAATAGTTATGAAAGGAAATGAGTATCAACGGTACGGTGGTTACGTAGGTAAGGAGGAAATAAACAAACCGCCGTCTGCTGAAGTTTAATTTATTATCATCGTGTATCAAAACCGAATTTACCTGAGTATAGCCGGAGGTGTGGTACGTGCAATCACAGTTTGTTGTACAACTTTGTCGAAAACGGTGACACACTTATATGAGCACTTTGGAATTGGGTCATGCATTTCTTTCCCGATTTAAATGTTGGAAATAAGTCACTTGAATCATTTTCAATAGGCCTCACATAAGTTCGACCGGTGACCTTGAGAAGGTCGAGGAAACCTGTGATGATTGAAGTCTGTGTCCAGCATACCTATCACGAGCTTTTAACGCGATCCACTTTAGGACCTAAACTGAACTGTTCTGCTAATTCGTACCATGACGTCAGTTTAACGATTCAATTTAGGCCGTGCCATCTGGATACCTACCACGAGCTCTTAACGCTCATTCACTTTCAACGATTCAAATGCCGCTGAGCGTATTGGACGTCATGGTACGACTGTGAACGATGCAGTTTAAGAACCTAAACTGAAATGTCTTGCTTTTGAATCGTTTTTAAATAGATCATGGTAGGCCTCCTGGGCGTCTATTCCGTAAGCACGAAATACGTACCTAAAGTCCGTTTGAAATAGGCCTCACACAAGTTCGACCGGTGACCTTGAGGTCGCGGAAATCCGTGATGATTGAGGTCTGTGTCCAGGGGTCTATTCCGTAAGCACGAAATACGTGTAGGTACTTCGTTTGAAATAAGAAAACCTTTTTTACAGTCCGTTCAACTGATTTTGACTTCTATTGCGTTGGTGGTAAATAGGAATGAGGAACACGGTGTATAGTTGACTCATACTCTATAGAAACAGTGGCATGACAAGTACTTTACTTTTCATACATATATGATAAGTAAAGTTATTATTATTAGTTACTTTATAAGTAAATAAGGGAAAATTAAGTGTCCACTATAAAAAACTTATTTGTAGTAGGCACTGTTTATTCCATTCTCACAGACAAACCATCAAAACGGTTTTCCAGGGCATAGTTTTTAAGTCAAGATTATTTTTATAAACTTGTAAAAAAAAAGTGCAGTTAACATTTAGTATTATAACTACTTTTTTGCTTTTAATGCCTTCCTTATGCTGGGTATACTTTCAGCCGAAGTTACGGGTGTTTCCAACTCCGTGTGACTCAGATACGGACATGTGATTAGTTCGGAGCCCAAACTAAGAAGGAATGACAACACTATTTGACAGTTTTCCCTACTTCCGATATGTATTAAACCAACCGAGAAATAAATATTTGACACTACTTGTTTTGACGGATCAACTACTCTCGGACGGTCCCGTATGAAAGAAAAGAAAGAAAAAACATTTATTTAGCACAGACTAGAAGGCACACAATACACACAATACATACATCAGTTACAAAGAATAAACATCAAAATAATAAAGGTGTAAAGTCCGATGTATAAAATTAGCAGGAGAGTGTGCCTCACGACACGACTCACGAATCGTTGACGGACTTAGATAATAAACCCCCAGTTGTGGATGTCTTTCGGTTAAGGTGATGAATACTTTTTATAGCCGTTCCGTGATCGTATAATACGTAAGGTAATAAAATTAGGGCAATAAAGACGATAGGTACCTGTGATAAAAATGTTTCAATTAAAAAAACCGGTCAAGTGCAAGTCGGACTTGCGCACCGAGGGTTCCGTACAAATTTGTAGGTAAGTAAATAGTTTATAACGGGTATTTTTTTTTGTAATGTAACTAGAAATTTGTGGTTTTCGGATTTTTTCCTTTACTTGTGCCACATGTCATTGCTTCTTGCCAAATTTCATGATTCTAGGTCAACGAGCAGTACGCTACAGGTTTTGATTCCGAAACATAAACGCCCGTATCTTTTGATTGACCAAACAGAACAGCGCAAAAACACAGTTGAATGTTATATAACCACACTTTAAAATTACGAATACAGGATACGGAAGCAAAGACGTATGACGATCCTAACAAAGTAGTGAAACTACATACGGAACTCAACTAATAGAAACATAATTTGGTATCAAAATGTAGGGTGCTCATAAATTTTAATAAAACGCGGACGTTTAATCCGCTCGCGAACGTGTTTAGCCCCAAATTGTGTTTGCACGCGATATGATATTTTATTCATTGTATTATATTTTGAATTTATATGGGATTTTCGTGATTTGTGTTGATTTAAGTTTGGGTTACCAGCGGATTATCAACCTTGCGGTTATTGGTGTTGATGGTAAGATAAAAATTAAAGTATGTACGATGGAAAATTAATTACATTAATTAAATGCCAAACTGTTTTTTTGATAATCAGAAATCATCATGGTACAAGTACTGTGAGCTCTTTACGAGCTCGCGGTACCGGGAAAAATAAATTAAACGAGGGTTTTCCGAATAACTTCCATAATTATTTCTAAGAACGGTTCTACTTTTAATACATTTTTATCTTGTGTCATGCTCTTGTTAGCTAATCTGACTGCCTACTATTTTTTCTTTATTCTTAATACAAATTAATGTTTGTCTCTTATTTGTGCCATCTATTTGTATTTGACTCACGGAGGTTGCATGCTACAACCATGTAAGGTTACAGCCCCTACAGCACCTATCCGGAGATAAATAATATGACACAACGAGTAGTATCAAACTCCTCGCGCTCCGCTATTGCGGGTGCTCCTCGTCTGTCGAAGGACCGATGGCCGGTGGAGCAGAAGAGTGCTGGAGTGGAGACCGCGTATCGGCAAGCATAGTGTGGGACGCCCCCCAGCTAGATGGACGGACGACCTAAAGAAGGTGGCTGGAGTTGACTGGATGCGGAAAGCGGAAGACAGGGTGTTGTGGCGCAGTTTGGGGGAGGCCTATATCCGGCAGTGGACTGCGATAGGCTGAGTTGAGTAGTATTACAAAATGTTCTAATTTGTAGAAAGTCGTCTTGGTCAACCAGGTCTTGACAGCTAGGTGCTCTCTGATACTCGAGGTCGTAAAGCGCGAGTACTATACGGTGAACTCAAACATTGACTAAAACCTTTGCATTTTGAGAGGTTTTAGACACCCAAATAAAATTTTCTGTAATAGTCCACTATCTCACCAAAAATCCTACTTTAAAGGTAATACTTATACTACTAAAACTATTCACCGGATTTAAATTCTAAATAAATTATATAAATCACATTTCCCGGGACAATCCAGCGCACGTCTCGTTAAAAGTCAGACGTGCGGTCACCGTACTCGCTAAGCCGTATCGCTCGCTGTATGAAATTCAAATACTGACCCGCTTGTAACCTGAAATAGGAATAGTTGACTTAAGGCGGATAAAGGTGGGTATGTTTATCGTTTGCAGTTCATATATAAGTTTTTGTTATAATAGAACGTTCGTTGTTGGTGTAATAAAACAGCCTTCATGAGTTCCGCGGATCCTGCAGCCAACGTGATTAGCTACTCTTTTTACCACGATAACTTCTATTATTATTTTGACTTATCAGGTTAAGCTACGCTTGCCACGGTCGGTCCGTGGATGGGTGACCGTCTTAACATACCGAGACCCCTCCATGCCTCGGAAAGCACGTTAAGCCGTTAGTCTAAGCCTGTCATTCTGATTTTTGACAGTCGTTACGGGTCCTCAGAAGTCCGAAAGTCTGACAACCAGTCTTACCAAAGAGTAGCGTATTACCCAGTAACTGGGTAACTCTAACTGGGTTGTGGAGGTCCAAAAATACTGGTATTCAGCTGCATCCAATAGTCTGGACTCCAACATAGTTGGAAAAAGGCTAGGCAGAACTAGGCAGATTGAATATGGATAGAATTGGGTACAATCAACAATAAAAGTCGATAAATACTTCAGTTTTGTAAATCTTAATATTGATCAAGATTTCATTAAACTCGGAACAGAAGTAAATTATTAAGAATATTAGCTCTTAGATATTGTATGAAATACTAGAAAGCAGATTATCTAATCTTTTTAGATAATGTACAAACCTCCTGTTCTGACCGTACTGGAAAATTGTGTGCGTGAGTGCGAGTATCGCGTAAGGAATTTCGTTTCTGCCGGGGCCCGGGGATCCCCCGACCGCACACTTTTTTTTTTTGTTTCAGTGAATATGTTATGTAGATATGGTGAACCAACTCATGATACTTCGTTGAATTCTTCCCAATGAACTTGCAATAGAACTTTTAAGTTGGGATTTCGTCCATAAACCTTAATATTAATCAGTTTTTCATTTGCATTATTACCACGAACTGCAATCATAACGTAGGTAACTGTACTCAATAATATTGCAGTAATATGCTGGTCATAAAGTAAGTCGTGTGTGGTTTTATTTCGACAATTTATGGTAAAATATTTTGTGGTGTACCCAATATGAACCTTATTGATTTAAAAATAAAGTTGAAAATCTATCAAAGAAATTTGACAGATTGGGGTAGCTTGATGTGCTGGCCTCTGTACATACATTTTAAACAGTTTCAGAAACCTAGATACGTTTTTACGAATTTGATGATTAAAACCACTCATAACTTTATGAAAAGTGGCGAGTTGCACACAATAATATAATAACGCAAACGCGCAAAATAGTCAGCTACCATAAATCTTTGTAATTATTTAGTACCTTTTTCAGAACAAACACACGAAGTAAAGCAGCACAATTTTTCCAAATTAAACCTTAAAGCCAGCGCAAACACAAAATTAAATAAAATGAAGCCAGCAAGGACCTCTCCCCAACACATTAATTTCAAACTTACATATAAAATAAAGGTCCTATTTCCAAAACTTAGGTAACACTCTCGAGTGCGGAGCTAAATAATCATAATTTATATCCCGCCACATATAAATTAACACAGGAAGCCATTATCAGGCTAACAGATGACAAGCGAGGCATTCAAGTCTAAAATTGTACAAAACTAATTACCGCGAAGACCGTTTGTAAAGGTGGCCGCTATGTGGCTGTAATGCGAGTCGGAGCTAAGTTTAGGTGGGTTGTAAACTTGCGATTTGTCGCAGAAAAGTTGTGAGAGCTAAATGTACAGCGGCTTTTGTAAGACGAATGTCTGCAATGCTTGGAAGTTTTAAGGTGTGTGGGTGACAATAGGCAAGTTGGTACTAAGCAGCAATTTATTCGTGAGTAAAGAATGTTGCAAATAAGCAAATTGTAACTTGTAAATTGTAACCTACAATCTAGTGTACCTACTCGAAGAGTCGAGAGTATATCATACTAGCTTCCGCCCGCGAGGTATGTCGATAAAAACTATCCTATGTCCTTCCCCGGGATGCAATATATCTCTTTGCCAAATTTTATCGAAATCTGTTCAGTGGTTTAGGTGTGAAAAGGAAACATACATACAGACAGACAGACAGAGTTACTTTCGAATTTATAATATTAGTATGGATATGCCTCAATGAGTACCTATACTTACTTACACAAGATGACTTTTTAAATTATTTTTTCAACTGAATATTTATCTCGACATAATTTTACCCTAAGGCACAGCAGTGCAGTTCTTTTTAACGAATTTCAACTCAGAAATAGCAAACTTTGGAACACTAAAAACTAACTTGAGTTTAGGCGACGCTAATATCCTTCCCTACACCCATGAAGTATTTTCAGTTACAACTCATAAAATCTAATGTTTGCAAAAACCTTAACGTTCTCCCTTTAGCAACACTATATTAAAGCGTAACAACTGAAGATGTAGTGGGTCTTTGAAGTGGATGGAGATGACGACGGAAGTGTTGCCAGTGGCGATAAATATCTAGGTAATGGTGTACCGTGGTGAATCGGTACGGTTGCTATGTTGGTCGTGGTTGATTTACTTGAGCAGTTATCACATAATGGCATCGGCAAAGGATCTACTAAATATGGTATGAAAAGAATTTGTAATGATGATGAGGCAGAACAAAGTTGTTGGAAATAAGTTGAAAGTGAATTATGAATAGCAAGTAGCGTCCTGTAGTTTCTGCCGACTCCATGGGGGGAAGGCGTCAGATCAAACTCAAACTCAAAGCATTTATTTCAATTAAACCAATAACAGGCACTTTTGAATTGTCAAGGGGACCTGTTCTTCTCCATAGGTATCTACGCTTTGGTATGCCAAAGCGTAGGTACCTATGGAGAAGAACGCGCAAGAAACTCCATGGAGACTCTTTTAAATCAAATAATGTGGTTACAAAGACTTGTTTACATCATTCATGTTAAAAATTATGCATGTGAGAACGATGCAGAGCGTTAAAAGCGTCCGTAATGAAAATACGTAAATAATAAAAAAAAAACAATTCAAATATTATAGTAAATTAAAATAAGCCATGGCAGCAAAGAGATGACCAGTCCCTACTGACAGCGCCCGGGCTTTACGAATATAGCACCATTCAGCGCAACCATTTTGAAGGGAGCTAAATGATCCAACACGTATGAAGTAAAATATTTTACTTGAGAGTATTCAAAACAAATAACTTTATCATCAATAGACGGTAATGAAGCTAATGAAAAACAATAACTTCTAAGGCATAAATTCCCATGAATACTCAAAAGGAATCTCTTTCAAAGTCTGCAGTCATCGCATACCGAGAATCTATTAATATTAGATTATTCACAAGCAATATTCCCCTTTGAGCGATAAAATACGTGCAAATTTCATATTTGATGTATTATACTCATACGCCATGAGAGGTTTTGTTCTTGCTACGTGAAACCTCTGTTTGACGTCGACCAGAGTAACGCGCTAGAGTGGTAGCTAAAGCGGGCGCGATTTAACAAATTATGTGAAACCGCCGTTTGCGTCCTTATTTAGTTATATGTAGCAAGCGATCGTCTATTGTTTTACCATGTGGAAATACTTCAACCCTGCCTATATTGTCTACTACAATAACTCGCGATGAAATGAACTCTGGCCACGAAATCGCGCCCGCTACCGCCTTAGTCACCGCGTGTTGACTATGAACATGGTCTTTATATTTTAACGTATAATATTTTGCATCGCTTGCAACCAAATCTGTCTTGCGCGGCTATCTTATTAAAGCTCATTTCCGCATTTGGGATTATGAGGAAACCAGTAATGGTGTAGCTTTTATCTTAAACAACGTTAAGATAACGAGGGAAATAGCGTTTTAATAGTGTAATATGTTACCTGTGGAATTTATAATACAACTTAGTAAACCATGGAAAAAATAACAAGTATAATATAAACAGAAGCTCTAGTTTGAAAAACACTTTCAAACAAAGCTGAATTAAATATTTACCGGAGATAGGTACCTATACAAATAATGAAAAAGTTTTAAAAACCTTCGCACTCCTTCCAGGAACGTAAAAAGCCTGCACATGTCTGAAAATATCTGAAAAACCCAATTTGAGTCAAACTGTACGGCGTCTATTCATTCCAAACGTTTGAATCCAAAAAAGATCACCAGAAACCGTTGCTATCCTAAAATGGACCGTGAATTTTCGCAGCAAGATTTAATACAGTTTGCAAACAACTCTAGGCTGTATGCGATACAAAAGATCATTCAAATATGAACGTTCAGATGCAATGAATAGAAATGAGATTGCTTTACGATACTGTTGGTTTAGTTTTAACGCCCGCACGTGTGGAACATGTGAATTATGTACCTTTGAGCGTCGCGTCGCGTCGAGTTTCCAAGCTGGATTGACAAACATATCAAAAGGATTCACTTCTATAAGAAATTACTAAATATTACTAGCGCAGATCTGAACAACATACTAATTTATACTGCTTTTGTATGTGTATGTTGAAATACATTTTATTTTTCTTCAGATTTAAAGACATTGTAAAAAAGCTATATTGAATAGGTATGTTCAAATTGGAGTAGGCAATACAAGGTTTTTTTTAGGACGAGCCATATCCTACAATTGAAGTCAAATATATTTCAAATGCAGCATTATTTTTATCAACAGCACAGGAAAAAATATTTATTTTCACAAGTCTATCCCCAATGAAAGCAATTGACCACCTGGTGGTCAAATGCTTTGATTGGGGGTTGACTACTGTGGTGAGTTTGATGTTTTTGATAGGTCCTACTGTATGGGTATCTACAACGCCACATGCGAACAACACGTCATACTGACGTCATGCAAAATCCTGCATCTCGCAAGCAGAGTTTACCGCACAACTAGCATAGATACAATGGCCCGACATGAATCATCGGGCAGTTGCCCGCCAGACACAACACCCGTCTGGTTAGGGGATCCTCCCTTTTCTATGGAGGATGAGTGAACTTTAGACCCTGTTACTCATGCCTCTATACTATCAAAAACATCAAACCACCACACTACAACAGAGCAACAATGTAACGTTAACAATTTCGCAGGGATCGTTTACAGTAACCCAATATTCGTCATGACACTACCGATATTGCTCACTTTTGGGTTTCACGTAATTTCACGGTGGTTAAAGTAAGTGGGTCCCTCAGGGTTCACGGCTTGGTCAGCTAGTTTTTCAATTTGCCATGTTGCAATGCGCACGTGGCCCACATTGCGATTTTATTCACTCCACCTTTCAGTATTAATGGGACGTTTTAGATTGCTGCAATATAGATAGGCTTTTGACTGTTAGTGTTTGTGGTATTAAAAAGATAGCAATGCGCAGCCGGAACATTAGAATTCCTAATGATTGAAAACGTTTCCACCCAAGGGTTCTAGCTCTAAATATTTTGTATAAGCTTCAAAGTGACTCTAAACGAATTGAGTCGATTGAATTGAGTCTATCTTCAACATACATATTTTATTGTCCATTGATTTGTATCTCAAAGTTTATTCTTTCGGGATTCCTTTTAATGTTTAGTTTCAATTATGTTCATCTGTAATAAATAAAGTCTGTTTCCTTACTACTACATAAACACACACACACACACACCCTTACATATATACTTGCGACAAATATTCCAAATATTATCTATGTTAAATAAGTAAACAAGAAACCAATGGTTTCCCTAAATTGTTATTCATAGAAGAAATAAATGAATGATCAGATTCAAATTAATAAATTATTTTCATGCTTACAGAATTCAAATAAAGTGAAAGGTCTGCATAAAGTCAAATGTAAGCATATTAACTGTGATGGAGACAAAAAGATAGCGAAAATAAAAAAAAAACATTTTCAGCATAGTCAACGAGAAAATTGTTTCGCATACAATAAAACGTTAGGATATTAAAAAACCGGTCAAGTGCGAGTTGAACTCGCGTGGAGAGGGTTCCGTACGATGAATATTTTATCTACAATGCTTTTTTAAAGAACGTGACACCGGCATCCAACTGAAAATGTAAGTTTGTACGCACAATATTGAGAGATTTACCATGTTGTTTCAAGATCATGGACTTATTATTAATTTTCCTGTAATCTATAGGTAGGTATAGAACTATTTTCTGTATTTTTTTCAAAATTTTAGGCTCAGTAGTTTCGGAGATAAGGTGGGGAATGGTAAATTTCCGTATATTGTCTTAAATAACTTTAATACAAATTACTTTAAAATTATGAAAAAAATATATTTGAGATACTCACGGTAAGCCCTTTGATATGTCACACGGTACAGATTGCGAAACTTTTTTTTTTAAATTGTCTATTTACCCCTCAAAAATGACTCCCATTTTCAAAACTCATTTATTTACGTTACACGTCTGTGTTTGGGTCACAGAGATTCATATGTGTACCAAAGTCCATAAGATTCGGAGCAAATTGGCTGTGACAGACGGACAGACAGACACACGAGTGATCCTTTAAGGGTTCCGTTTATTCCTTTTGAGGTACGGAACCCTAAAAACCAATTTGAAAACTTATTTCCTAATAAACGAAGCTTCGTTTCTCCTTCACAAAACTATATTATTATCGGAAGAGCCTTCATCCTCGGCTAATATAATAAATGCGACGTCTTTTCAGGCCATCGAAATTCTGATCCGGCTCGAAGAACCTGCAACTGACTTCCCGCTGGCAATGTGCCAATAAAATAATATAACGCTATCCCGGCTACTCGGCTACCCTCTTAGCCTTTTGTTACTAACTGCCCCACTTGTTCCGTTGATGTTAATGAGCCTAAAACTTTTACCCTAAATAAGTAAGACAACTTGCTGTTCGAAAAATCAGGAGTATAAAGGTAAATGGTTTAGGAAAATTTAATTAGTTTTTGACAAACATTTTGGTGACCTAAATGGCTAAGACGGGACGTGATGTCCTCTGTTTACAATAATTTAATTTTCGTCTTATAACATAATTATATTTTTTGTAGATTACAAAGAAGTCTGAGATTTTCATTTTCGTCTTAATAAAGACGTTGTGTTTATGATAAAACAAGGGTTCGTCAGGCTTATATGTCAAGTAATTAAAATCAACAGCAGCACCTCTATGTCCTTCATATCCAATATTTTGACCTGAATGCTCACACACCAAATAAAAATATTGATATTTTATACTACACCCTAATCTCAATTCATATAAAAGTTATTTTGTTTTGTCTACAACGCTGCTACGCGGCAAGCATCTATATTGTTATCTTAAACAATATGAAAGTGAAACAGCCTCTTGAAACGTTCAGACTGTTATATAAGCCAGTATATTTCATACGGTCTATATCTTCATAAAAGGTCAGAACCACCAGCATAAGATATTTGCATTTCCTCATTCCTTCTTTACATTATCTCGATCATAATAATGAGGTCTATTTTTCACGAGGAAAATACTGCCCATGCTAATCTTGGAGTGGAAGAAAAAACAGTATACAGTGTTATCTAAATGAAAGAAATTATTTTCCTGTCTAACTTGGAGGAATTAATCAGGGAAACGAATCACCATTGGGGGATTGATATGGCAACTACATAATTAAACCGCGTCTTGAACATTGTTACGATCTTTTGTGTATTTTGTATTTGGTAAGTAATTATTTTGCAACTCTCACACTCGACATTAACGGGAAACGTTCAAACAGTGCGAATTATTGCCTTTGTTCGGTACTTTAATAAGTAGCTGATTGCACTCTTTTCTTCTTAAAATATTAAGAGCGTTTACGACGTACGGCATTTCATACAAACTTTCAAGCCCTTGTTTTTCGAAATGAATAAACCGATTTTAATGAAACTTCATAGGTACCTACTCATAAACAGGATACAAAGGTCTAAAAAGTTAGAAAACATTTTATAAATGCCGTTGTACATCGTAAACGCTCTTAAACGCATCTTTACAACATCACCATTGACATCCCGCCTTGTCAAAAGCTAAGTATTGCATTCATCGTCTATCTAATTTTATCTAAAATATGTTGCATAAAATATTAACCTATTCTTTTAAAATACTACTTAAAACTGCATAATCATCGTCATTATTCAGACAAAACCTGTCCACTCTTAAACATAAGCGTAACAACCAAGTATTTTAATAAAACGTTTAGTAAAGAGACAACACAATGAACATAGTATTTTCAATACTTGATATTACTCGGCGTCTGGGTGGCAATTTGTTGTACTTTCACGTACGTAACGCGTAGGTCACGGGGTTAAGTAATAAATGCAGTGGTACTTCAGGCGATAACATCGTCGTAAGTGTCATGTCACCACAAATTGGAGTTCTACAATTTATTGAGAACAGCGCCTAAGGTAAATTGCTGTTTAAAAGTTTGCAGATAAGTAACAGGGGTGAACATGACTTTTCAATACATGCTGAGCTGTTAGAAAATGACTGCAAATTGTTATCTTAGATATTCATATCATAGCTATACGCCTATCTTTCTCAAAGTAGGCAGAAGTTTTTATAAGGTACGCTCACGATTTGACAGCTAATTATGCTTCCTTTACCCCATGCTTTAGAGTTTTTGTCACCCAAACTGGATTTAACCTCTCAAGATGCGATAACTGAGACACAATTGATTTTCTATTGTATCTTATCACATGAGATACGCGCGGATTTTGACCGGTAAAGTATATAACAGTACAACATATCCCGAAATTAATTTACACCACAGAACACATTTAATAAAAACATACACTGAATTGTTACTATCTTAATATATATAAATTACGTGTCACGATGTTTGTCCGCGATGGACTCCTAAACTACTTAACCGATTTTAATCAAATTTGTACACCGTGTGCAGTTTGATCCAACTTGAAAGATAGGACAGAAAAAAAAATATGACAAAAACGTTAGCTACAGCAACGCGTGGCCGGGTCAGCTAGTTATATATAAAACAATGTTTTTTTATTAAATTATTTAGGTATACTGCTTGTGGGAGAATATTGTGGTCACATTACAAATCAACACTCGCATATAGTATAAGGGTCTTGCTTAGTAAGTACTTCGTCTATTTTGGTTTGTTTTGACTGTGTGGCAGTAATTTACGTAGTTTAAATTATTTTTGGAAAAAAAATTACCTATATTAAAAATTAGCTGACCCGGCAAACTTCGTACCGCCTCAGAATCAATAAGAATGAATGTATGAGAAATTGAATAATCTTCATAAACTTTTATTTCGTCAATATTCCCCCTGTTTTTATATTTAGTTATTCTGCTATTCGGGGCGGAGACAAATCCAAAAATTTAAATTTTTTATAAAAATCGGTCCGGCTGTTTTTATTTTTTTTTAGAGGTTGTCCAATAATAATTACAGGACAACCTATATAAATAAAACACCCATAAGACTAAACACCTTAATGACCATGGGGTAATTAAGGTGTTGAGTCTTAAGGGTGTTCATAATAATAAGTACAATTAATGGTCATTGTACTTATTATGAACAACTTTTACTACGGGACTAAACATGAAATCGCGAAAAAACATAAATATTCGCATAACTCGTCAAAATGTAGGAAACTGCTGATTCTTTTTTTGGCGATTACAGGTTTGGTCCCATAGTGATAGTTGTTCATAATGACAAGTACAATGACCCCTGAATAAGTTATCCATTAATTACCGGTCACCCTGTAGATAGATGACAAAATCGATTCAGAAACGATGTTCAGTTACACATTGTATACCTAGTTAATTTTATTATTTCAATGTAAACAATATTATTGAGAACTAGCTTCCGCCTGCGGCTTCACCCGCGAGGTATGTCGATAAAAACTTTCCTATGTCCTTCCCCGGGATGCAATCTATCTCTCTGCCAAATTTTATCGAAATCCGTTCAGTGGTTTAGGCGTGAAAAGGTAACATATAGACAGACAGACAGACAGACAAAGTTACTTTCGAATTTATAATATTACTATGGATAACATACAACCGAGTTGCAAAGAGCACCTTATCAACTTAAGATTATGTAAGCTCAATGTGCATGCATAACGTTTCTTCCTAATCTCGCCTTTGTACAAACTTGCATGTTGCATTACAGCATCCCGAATTAATACTAACACACAATGCATTTTATACAAGAGAACGTTTAAAACACTTTCTTCTTGAATATAATATTATGTCGAGGATTTCATTATGAACGTTGTTATATGAATTTGTAAGGATTTTGCTCCGCTGGCTTTCCTTTTGTCCTCCACTGTATTGTTTATGTAAATGTCGCCACTTATAAAATAAATATAGGAAACTAATATTCTTATAGCGGCTTTATTTTTATATTGTGCTTGAAGTTCAGCGCTAGGTTGCTTTTTTTTCCTTTCGCCAATTCAAGTACGATAAAAACGTTATTATAATGTGGAAAAATATGGGTAATTTTACTTAGGAGTATACCGTTTGTAATGTCGCTGAAGTCATTCCAGATCTAGAATACTCTCAAATGACAACCTTTAATTATTATTAAGAGCCCACATTGTCCCGTAGCAGGGCAAAGCTCTCACCTTAAATACATTTCTTTAATATCTATCCATATTTACGTTTCATTTCATACAGATTTAGATCAATCGTAAATATTAACACTTAGGCCTGAATTCCTGCTACGCTGACGTCGGTCGCGTACGTCGGTCGCGTACTACTACCTATACTAATACCTATACTTTGTGTTCTTTCTTTAAAGCACCATACTGCGACGCTGAAATCAGCGGCGCGTATGTTGGTACTGACCGTACGCGACCGACAACAACAAGAATTTACAAGCAACAAGAACAAGTAACAAGAATTCAGGCCTTATGCAAATATCAGCTTTCACGAAATAACTTACGAAGGTAACCGATACACGGTTTTTCACAAAACCAAATTCCACGTTTAAATAATTCCTCCCTCTGCAGCATGTAAAACGATTCCACAATTTCCCCGAAATCAGAAAGCAAGGATCTCAAAAAGCAAGCTAATGAATGTCAGTTTCAGAGCAATGGTAGGATATCTACACATAATAGATAGAGAGACAAAATTTATCACGACTGTACTGGACGTATATGGTGCTAATTTGTTCGGCCAAATGGGCCTGCTGCGCCCCAAGGGTATTACCCGGCTAAGTTACAAAGAGATGCAACTGATTGATAATGTTGTGTTGAATGATGTAGCTGTATTTGGTAGGGTTATATTAGTAAACAGAGATGGATAAGGCAGGCTTTTTCGGAGTGAATAGGAACTTGGTTTTGAATTTAACATTGATTAGTTTGCATACTTCGTAGAGTGGGATCAAGTCTGGAATATCGAAATAATTTTTCGAAAATGCATACTCCTGTATTGAAAATGTAAGAAACAGGTGCATTTTAGAGGTGGTTTCATAATAAAATTTGATTTGAGTTGAAGTTGAGTTGAGAGCAGATTTCAAAGTACTGTCAGCACTTGATGCAAAATGACTAATAAATTCACATGCAGCCTTTTGAAAATAAATAATTTCTCTAACAAATGGTGTACTCGGTTCACATTTTTCATAAATCTTTAAGTACATTTTTATTTTTCGTTTTGATGTACTATTAAAAAGCAACGCTCATTGCATTTTATGGATGCTACAAAGTATGAAAAATATTTTTCGTAAAGTTACAGGCGCTGGTAAAATCGTTTTATTGCGGTGCCTTTGTTTAGTACAAGCACAGCTTTACAATATGGTCAATAAAAGTATTTATTTAATTCAATGAGTGGTGTACTTATTATTTAGTAAACCTTAAATGATAATTTGTTTTACTTTATGTCTAAAAAAGGGGTGTATTCTGAAATGTCAGCCTACCTACTGTTTGGTAGAAATGATATTATTTCAACTATCTATAACTTGGTTTGCTCCTTTGCAGCAAAGCAAAACCGTGAAAAGATCTGGCAAAAAAATAGCATACGAGTATTAATCAAATTATTTTCAAAAACGTTTCTTTATTCTATTGACGAATTTAGTCTACAAGACCCAAACACATTCTTTAAAGTAAGTTTTTGAGTAATAGGTACAATAACTTACATCGCAGAATGTATTTTTAAGAGTAATAATGGCGCAGTAATACCCAACGATTTGTAAACGGAATAGAACGAGTGACGCAACACTTCATGTTATAAAAAATGGTGGTAATGAACGAGCAAACAAATAGAAGATAATCCCAAAGGGTTGTGCGAACAATGGTGTTCATCACACGTTAGATAATGCTTGCCGTATGCGACATGAAGGTTTATAACTACACACATTAAAAGTGTCTAGGGATCAAGCATTTTTATGCGGATTTCTTGAGATTGAGATGTGGCTTTGTAATAAATTTATGATTTTATAAATTTATATGGATCCTTTTTGGTGCATTTCATAATTTGAATCAGGAACTGTGAATCAAATTCGAGTAAAAGATGAAAATCAGCTGTCAATATTTTCCCTATAAAAACATACAACGCATTGAAGACATTATTAGTGCTACTGTTTCCCTACTACTGATTAAAACCAACGTTATTATGGAGCGGCGACGTCATTTAAGCAGGGAAGAAATGCTCAGAGCCGTGGGAATGATAGAAGCTGGTTCCCGGCAACGTACTGTGGCTTTAGCTCTGAATACAAGTCAGAGTGTTATCAGTCGACTTTGGACACGTTACCGAAGCACTGGTACCGTGGCTGAGCGCCATGGAGGACGGTATCGCTGCACCACACGGAGACAAGACCGATACATTCAAATCTTAACTCGAAGAGCTCCAACAATAACCGCCATGATGTTAGCCGTGAGGCTTCATCACTCTTCAGGGAACTTAATTAGCGACCAAACAGTCAGAAACCGCTTGCATGAAGTGAACCTTCATTCCCGAAAACCGCTACGGGTACCACCTATAGCAATGCACAATCGTAGGATTCGATATCAATGGGCTCTTGAACACAGAAATTGGGCAGAAGAACAATGGCGTTTCGTGTGCTTTTCTGATGAGTCTCGTTTTGGTATGAGACCGGATACAAGACGTATACGACACTGGAGAACCCCTGGACGCCAACAGCGATTAAAATCCTGCCAGGAAGTCCATCCTTATAGTGGTGGAACCATCATGGTATGGGCGGGTATTTGGATCGGCGGAAGAACTGAGTTGATTTGGATCAGAGGCAACCTCAACGCTCAAATTTATGCTGAGACGATTGTATCAGACGTCATCGTTCCTCTACAAGTGCAAATCGGTCCCTTATTTCAGTTAATGCATGATAATGCACGACCGCACACCGCAAGAGTTGTAAGACAGACTCTCGCCGCAGCTAACATCAATGTCCTGCCCTGGCCTGCTCAGTCGCCAGACTTGAACCCGATTGAGCATGCATGGGATATGCTACAGAGAAGAGCTCTGCCGAATATGGAGGGTATCCAGTCGCAAGAAGACCTTTTTTTGTTGTTGCAACGAACATGGGCGGCCATTCCACAGCGTGATTTGGATGAACTCATTTTGAGTATGCCAAACCGATGTTCTTGTGTTGTTAGTGTTCGCGGTAGAAACACGGATTATTAATTGTTTAAGTTACCCAATAAAATTTTAAAGAAAACTGTTATTTCAGTCTTTTTTTCGAACTTTTGTGTTAGTGGTTCAAATGTCAAAAATCCCTTTATTAGGAAAATGGCAAATTTCTTTATTAATGCAAAGGTGACTTGGTTTATCGTTACTGTGACAAACGAAAACACTTTATTTGATGAATCCTTAAAGAAAATTTTAATTAATATCAATCAGGAGAAAAGTTATTGCAAAAATATATGTTGATCCCTAGACACTTTTGATGTGTGTATTATGATTTTGACGAGGATACTTTAAATGATAATGTATTAAAATAAAATAGGACATGGGGAGAAATGTACCAAGTACTACCCTGGTTATAACTGAAGAAATGTTGCATGACGAAAAAACAGTGCTGGTTGCAACTTTAAATGACTTCCAAGATAACGAGCAACAAATAACGAGCTTAATAACCAGAAGTGGAAAATGCTGCAATGACCAAATCATGACTCTTGAATTGTAATATTAGTAAATTAATAGGCTATTATGTGAGTAAAGCCAATAAAAGTTTAACTGTTTATCAATACTGTTAGATTCTTGATATAGAAAGTTATACTTGATAGCATTGATGTGTATGCTTAAAACTGATGTCAAACAATATTTTTTTAAACTATGATTTATTGTTATTGACGTCGAAACACCAAAATGTATTCAGCTCACTTTTGCTCATGAATTCCTAGTAGGAATACACTGTCAGATAATCTACCCACAAACTCACAAAATACAGCAAACGAAAGTCAAAAACTTATTTATTGTTAATCCGAGCATATAATGCTTAATCTTTCCGTAAAGTCGAGCGTAAGGAGGCTGAGATAAAACAAACGGTACTGTTTAGTAAGCGTAAAAATACAAAGCCCTTACTAAGAGTTTATCGTATTCTCACACGATGCAATGAGGATATTTTCGCTTTAGGTATACAGAGTATTGTGATGATGGAAGAAACTAGTGTAGCTGTAGTCGTTGTATGAGATTATATTAAACTACCCCGTTGGTCTCGTGGTCGCAAGCGCGACTGCTAAGCGTGAGGTCCTGGTTTCGACTCCCAGGTCGCGCAAGGTGTTAATGGGTTTTTCCATTTTCATCCAGGAATTTCTCAGTAACAGCCCGGAGTTTGATTTTTTATCATAAAGTACGTTAAGTCGTTGGTCCTGCGCCTGATCTCTCTCCGGTTGTGGTATTCCCATCGGAATATGAGAGTGAGGGAAGAGTGAGTGCACTTGTGTCTACGCACACACTTGTTCACTATAATACGAGTATCTCCCGCGTCGATGGCTAGTATCCCTTGATATTGGCTGCCATGGCTGCAATTCTGTCTGGAGGGCTATTATGAGATAAGAAGTATAAACATAGGAGTTGGGTTAAAGAAGCAAGCAAGATTAGAAAGAGACTATCACACAGTAGTTATGAGAAACAGAGACGAACCTCTGCAAAACCAAACATAAAAAAAAATCAATGGTACATTATTAGAAAACTGGAAGACGTAAATCAAACAAATGCTTATTTTTTTTAATTCAGTGACAAAAATAGAAGTTAAAATTTTTAAATATTACTAATGTACCTATACCTAAGAATATTACTAATGGTTTGACATAAACCATTAGTAATATTTCATAAGTACAAGTGCCAAATCGAGCTATCTTCTAAAACTTATTTCAGAGTAACCGTGAATCCAAATCGTTATTATAGTTGATTTATTCAAGAGACTGAATACTTCTGTCTTATTGCTGTTTTATATTGTGAAAGAAAATCGGTTTTCTAAAGTGCTTATAAGATAAGCCTTGATAGAAATACACATAGGCCTAAATCGATACCAGTGGGTATACGCCCTAAACGAGATACTTAGACAAGCATTATAATATGGATTATCTAAGCTTTCGATTCTCCTTCATCTACGTCACTGAATTTCTACTATGTGCATTATAATACTGTTTCTCAGTTATAGACTGATTCACTTCAATAATGGTACCAACATAATAAATTGCTCCATACATTTTTAAACTACAATATAAACCTATCAGCAAAACAGCATCGGTTTATGATAACAAATATAAACTGTGACGGTCTCGAATACTTGAAAATATCTCTCAAAAACTTCTTATTTTTCAAGTCTGTAAAAATATCTCTTATTGTGAACCCAAAAATGTACTTTAATTGGGGCCTCGAATACATAAAATAGGCGTCTATCACCTTGGAGAGAGTTTCAAAAGTCCTGACGTAGAATTTTGAAGCCGAACACTTCGGTTTGTTAGCTGACGTCAGGGTACTTGAGGCAACAACCCCTGTTCACGACGCGGCGGTGGCGGTGGAGCGGGAGACGATAAGTTAACTCGTTTATAAATTAAATAGGTGGCAGGCTTTGCACGCATTGTGTATGTGGAAAACTTTCTTGAATAATATTGTTAGTAGTGGAGGGGACAATAAGGTTGTAATTTGGGACACGTTTTTGTGACAATTAATAATAATAATATTGATACACTATTGCCTTATGATATGACGTAGATCCCGAAGCATTTCCTAAAAAAGAAAAATAAAACAGGCGATTTTTTTTCCTGTAGCCAAGATTGGAGTCAGCAAAAACAGAATACAAACTTGCGAAACCACATTACAACACCAACAGAATTAAAATGAACTGCAAAAACATTTCCTACCGACAAGAAAACTTTAAAAGTAAACCAAAATTCAATTTCCTATATTACGATTGAATTTAGTTCACTTAAAAGCGAAGTACGTGACCTCATTATAATTTTTCTCGAGTTGGATACATTTGGTGTTCAGGAAAGGTGTTAAGGAAAGAAAAGAATCAGAGAAAGAAAGAGAAATAAACTGGACAGCAGCCAGACGGGATCTTAAGGGATTTTTGCGAAATAGTTATTGGATTGAGAAGGGAAACGTACCAATGTAATGGTATATTTTAGGGGTATCCGTTGTAGTGGTGTGCAATATTTTATTGGATTTTTCTGTGTGGTAAGTACTGGAAGAATTATTGATGTATTGAGTAAATAATATTTTATCTTACTTATTTTTCCCAAAGCTTTTGATTTACAGCTTCGAATTCAACCATATGTATCGGACGGCTGTCCCATGGAGAGAGTTGTCCAGTACGACGGTCTTTACCATACCCTTAAATATGACCACACCTTTCTGCATAATATATTTATTTAATTTGTTATTAAAAAAAAACTAAAAAGTTTAGTATCAACAGCATTTTAAACATAGCAAAACTGAGAGAAGCAAATTTTATTTTCCCCTTTCCTAGGGAATAAAATATTTCTGTAAATACGTCCCATCCAATGGAAACGGGGCCCAAGATTTTTCACTGTCGCCAAGTGACGTAGAGTGTCAATTCATAGTAGGAAGAGGGCGAGGTTCGTTTTCGTCGGAGGATCCTCTATTAAAGTGCAGTCTAAAAGTGGGTCAGCGATGGCTAATGATAATGAATGTTCAGGTTTCTGTTTGGCTTAACCTTAATTTAGCTTGTGAAAAAATATGAGAGATAATTTTTCAGATGACTTGTGTTCCTTTTACCCTGATTGATTATGACAATAATTCATAAATAAACTAACATAAAAATCTATACGTAAACATGAATAGAACATAAATCTACATTACCTTTTTGGAATCGTTCAAGCTAAAGAATTATTCGTTATTAAATATGACTAGGTATATTTCATCAACATTCACCAAATATTTCAGTAGGTACCTGTAACAAGAGAAAATTAAACTCTATTAGTCAACGTTAGTCAAATAATGAATCAAACGAAAGTTTTGAATTAAAGGAAATTACATTCTATAAATCACGAGATATTTTCGGGCCCAACTCAAATTGTAATTAAACACAATTTGGGGTCCTGACATACGTACTGTTTATCAAAAGTTATTTGCGTTATATTTCACGAACAAAAATATTAAATCTTTGGATTGGTTGATAAACGACTTTTATGAGTGACTGTAGGAAAACGTTGTCATCTTATGTGAAGAAGTGACAGATATTTGTTGTCACCCCTCACTTACTGTTATTACTTGTATGTCATACAAAACGCTTCAATTTTGACATCAAAAAGAATAGGTATTTAAACGAGGGAGCTGTTAAATTCCTACGACATCTAAAGCGCTTGATTCAGAAATTCAAATGTTTATTAATTTTGATAAGGGTAGGTAAATCCTTGAAACCGAGAGAAAAATCTATAATTATATAACCAACACGTCAAAACAAAAATACCTTGTTCAGAAAATTCGTGACAAAAATCAGAGCATGAAAGCCACTCGTGCCGGCGACGTGACAACAGCGCGTTTCGACTTGGATGACGCGAATCGAGAGGCCTCAAGCTCTGGACCGCAAACGCTGACGCATTCACTTTGAAGCCAAACGAGTTGGCTCTTAAAAGATCCGCAAGTTTGACGTCAGTGTCCAAGTGCCCTCCAGCTGTCAGAGAACGTGTCTCGTCAGTTTTTTTGATACCCACTCACATCAAAGGAGAGGTTATTGATCAAAGTGGATGTGCGGAAAAAATCAGGACGATAATAGAAGAGGACGGGTGCTAAAGGGATCGAAATATATGTCAGATTTAAGGGTCTGTTGGCAATACAAAGACAGTCAATCTGAAATGGTTTTGTGTTATGATTTCTAATTTAAAAGAAGGGTTTTACTGTCTTAATTAAAATGCAGCATTACTGACACAGCACTATTTTGATCTACCCTATTTAGTCTAACAGACTCCGGTTACTTTGATCTCGGCACCTATTTTAGAATTCAGCATCAAAGGTACATTTTAATTATTTGAAGATAACAATGACTGACATTAATATTCCAGTAGTTCTCTAAGTTAAATTTCCAGCCTTCATTACGTGCTAAGTGAAAAGTTTCTTTGTCTCCATCATAATGATGCTCAGACAGATTAGAATTGGAAATTTAGGAAGAGGCAGGAGTAATTTGTTTTGTTCTATTACCAAGTTATATTCGTTACAATTCGCATATCATTTTAGCAACAGCTTCCCTGAAAGTTTATTTCCTGTCTACTTAATTTAAATTAGATTTGTTCAAGAAAAATGTTAATGGAATTTTGAATTTCGTCTAATTAAATGGGACAAAAGGTTGAGGGTTCGTATTTCTGTAGCTTTATTTGAATGGATGAAAAAGGTATTTTATTAAGTTACCATTATTCATTTTGGATTATTCGGTCCATGTTATATTAGCAAACATATTTATGGATTTTCCGACATTTAGATGTTTAGTTATCAACCTAACTTCATATTGGTGACGACAATCTGACCAAAAAATCTACAATCTACGAAACTCTTTCTTATAAATGTTCGAACTTTCTACATGATATTTCGAAAACATGACGATCTGCATAACCATAGCCAATCATACCTTTTTTTTTTATGCATGGGAAATCATCAAATGACCCCTCCCGCTCTGGGTGGAGCAGAAGGGAGTGACAGACTCTTACTGACTAAAACCCATCCGTGTTCCTTCCTTAGCCCTTTATGTTCCGGGGCAGCGGTAACCCTTTCGGACAATCCCGCTGCCCCGGAGCCAATCATACCTTATGTTACAAATTCGATCATTCAGCTACAAACTCATTCAGTACACTATGCTCCATCACACTTTGCCAAACTTCTAGTTAGTACTTGCAAGTCTCGAGCATGCATGAACATCGAAGAATGAACATCGAAAGTTACAACACGTGCATCTGAGGTTGCGTATTTGAGACATAGTTACCCCTCATTAGCGTTTGATCTACGCCGTAGATAATACACGTAAGCACCTTCTTCCGTTTCGAAATTCATAGAATCATGTACCTAACTACCTATGTAGGTGTATGAGGAAACTGTGTTGAAATTACTTTCTATAAATTCTTAGTAAAACTGATTATATTGTTTATTTTATAGCAAGCAATATCAGGTTAGCATTCGTTTTCTTATTAAATTGTCCTGTCCTTTACAGTCAGTTACTTTTACTTCATTATTTTGATATTCGTGGAAAAGAAGAGTCATATTTCCCGTTCCATGATTGTTGGAATTATCCAAGATTTTATCAAACATAAACAGCTTTTAGGTATTTTTCGGGCAAATTCCTAAGAAAGTCCCAAAGATCAAGCCAACATAACTAACAAAATGGCTTTGCGCAGATCTTCTAAGAAATATTGTTTCTGTTTTGTTTCAAAAACGTCATAAATTCAAAGAGCTTTTCATATAAACAAGACTAGGTCCTTGCATCCATCCTCATTAAAACTGTATTGCATTAAAACGAACGAAAGGATACTGTTAAACAAAGGATGGAAACTCTCTTACAATCATATAGTATTATGCCAACATAACCTTAATATATATGAGAAATAGAGTCCTGTTTTGAATGTATAACGCATACAATTATGTTGGTAATGCAACAAAGTGAAAAGATGTCAAAGGAGTGACATGACAGCGACGAAAGACGAAGTTACATCAAAGCATGTTCTTGTTTTTGATATGATTATGAGTCATGCGTAAGAATGTTGAAAATGTTCAAAATTGTTCAAGACAATTTAGGATATGCTCTAAGAATAATCACACAGAATGTGTTATTAAATTATTGTTATTATTACGAATAGTCTAACAGAAAATAAATATCATTCATTCAAAATGTATTACTTCAGTTAGCCTGTAAAACTGATGTAGAAAAGGGATTATACAGGGTGTCAGGGACATCATCGCGCAAACTAAAACGTTGCATTCAGAACATGATTCTAGACCCCAATAGAGTAGTAATTTTTAATCAGTTATAAATAAAATCTGCTTTTTCATAGAAAAGTGCAATATGCTGTCAAAATGTATGGGACACGATTTTTTTTTATTTTGTGAATCCATGGTAACAGATTGCTCGTCGGTTTTCCTGCTATGCTGTATAAAATATAAAGAAAGAAAAACTTCTATTTGCGGTAAACATGACACACAGAAAGAACACAAACACAAAAAAGAACAAAATTGGGGGAAAATATGCGTCACATCTACGCAAAACAGCCATCGCTCAGCATAATGTTACGACCGAGGTGTAGAATGTAAATTACTTTTACAGTGTCCTTTATAAAATCTATACCTATATATATATATATATAGGTACATAAAACAAAGTCGGGTTAGTTACACCATTTATAACTAAAGAACAGCTGGACTAATTTATAGGATCTTTGATTTGTTGGATTTGTCTCCGCCACGAATAGCAGAATAACTAATAAAACATGGGAAAATTTAAAAAAACAAAGTTCGCCGGGTCAGCTAGTTGATTATAAAACGGTTGAACACCTTCAATTAACTCACCTGATGTAAAGTTCCAGTTAAGAGAATTAAATTTTAATAAGCTAGTTAATGCTGAATCTAGTATTTTGATAAATTTTTATTTTGTAATTTTGTATTTTGTGTTTCACGAACTGTGTCCAAATAAACTTTATTCTTTCTTTCTTTCTTTCTTATAAAGTGAACACAGCATTAAACACGTCACCATCTTCATTTAAAAATATCGCGCTTGGAATAATTAATGATGTTACGTGCTCACATTTACTGAACAATTGTTGCGTCCAAACACAAAATTCAAAGCAAATAAAAACTTTCCTCATCAAAGCATTAGCACAATATGTTTATTGTGAATTAACAAAGCTTCAACTTCAGCGCAAAACCACGAGTTAATGTTAGAACAACATGTCCGAATTAACACGTGTGTCCGACGTCTAATAACTAAACAAATTGTGTTCAAAAAACCAAATTACCATTTACACTCCAAATGACACATACTACCTAAAACACTAGGTCGTATTTCCATTGTCGAAACTCACTCGGTTAATTGAGACTTTTTCATAGAAATAGTGGAATGCAATTTTCATGCAGACAATAGACGGAACTAACTGTTCCGTGATATCAGCGTTTTAAACTTCAACAAAGGTTTTATTTAGTGCAAATTGTTTAGTTTTTGAGATGTGATATTAGAACGGAGGACAATGGAATAAACGGTTTGGAAATAACCATTTAAGTTTTGTTTAGTGTAATGGCTAAGAAGGAAGTTGGAAAGTGTTTTTAAGTAGCTTTAGCATAAAACAACTTTAAAAGAAAATCAAGACCATTAAGAAAAACTTTGCTTCTTCTGCACTGGTTATCGTAATTGGCGAAAATTTTTAAAGAGGTATCAAAACTTTAACATTATCTTGCTGAAACTACACGTGCCTGAATTTCTTTTTCATCTGATATCTCTAGAAAAGCAATTCCAATAGAATATATTACATGCATCCCTTTCTTTGTCAGGCGTCTTATTGATTTTATATCCTAATCATCTACCTACACACCAAGATCAATCGAAAGATTATCATGTCTTTCCAGAACAGCTACATGTGTCTTGACAGAATCAGATCAAATACTTGAAAATAAACAACTAAGTCTACACTATTATTACGACTAATTTAAATTGAACCTTACTCTAACCAATTAGACCAAAATTGAGGCTGTATTTAATAATTATAGACAAAAAACAAGATTTTAATAATACTTTGCAGCAGGAGAATTAAGTTTCAAATGAAACTATACATTAGGGGGGGTACGGTGTGATATAATAATAAGTCATCCAGTCTTACTGAGGGGTATCATGATAACTCTTGGTAAGACCCTTTGGAAGCCAGTAACTAAATAACACGTCACCCAGTAACTGGCTTGTGGAGGTCAGATAAGCAGTCGCTCCATGTAAAATTCTGATATTCAACTGCATCGGCTTAGACTAGAAGCCGTAATTGGGAAAAGACTAAGCAGATTATGATGCACGAAAAGCTGTAAAACAAAGCAATTAAAACAATAATGAACCAAAACTTTACACAATCAATTTCTAATGAAAAAACAGTAATACAAAACCCTCAATCAAATCAAAGCCACGACTTTTCCAATTAACTCGTCAACAAAGTCCAATGGCTATTAAATCGCAGCTAACCCTCCAAGGATAAAATGACAGGGGAAAAACGTGAAACATATCACCGATGTTATCAACGTAACGTGTGTTCATTTATCAACAGGGTGAGGTATTGCGTATTATTCGTACAATAACGGGTTGGTCAAAGGAAGAAGAACCAGCGGGAGAACGGCGGCGGTTTTGTTGGGTCATGGAAGGTAAACAGTCTCAGTCTAATTTCATAACACCTGCTTTTCATTGAACTCAATAATTCGAATTTTGTGTAAATTCAATCCGGCACAAAAAAAAAAACAAGATTCAGTGAGCGTATGGCTATTATAATATCTCGAATCTTAAATCTCATTGTAAAGACGAAAAAGAAATTTCACAATGAGAATCAGTACTTTTTCAAGTTCAACAGTTAAAACGCAGCTGACAACACACCGACTGAACTTCTTACTACTATTGTTAGCCTGTATCAGTCCACTGTTGAAAAAAACCATTGAACTCGCGCCACTGTTACCGTAAGCGACAATACGCGTGTTTTGTTTTGCGCTTCGGATGTGTTCGGCTGTAGTCGGGATGTACTCGGTTTAAATGTATATCCGATATGTCAGTGAGTGATGGCAAAGTATTCTGTTTGTGTTTTGTTTTCACTTCTGTCAGCACTCCCGGAGAAAATTTTGTTTCAGTGCGGTTAGTGGAAGTGCTCAGGTGCCGTTCGTCTAAGTGCTGTTGAAATCAGTGCTTTGAGTGGAATACCTCTGTTTTTTTTTGTCTGAACCACTGGTCGTTTGTTTTATCCAGCTCGTCCCGTCACTTTCTACGGGGTCTGCCGCGATACCTTATAGCTTTGTCTTATTCTTTGTCTTCATTTATTAAGTTTATTTTCAGGAAATTAAAATAAACTTAATAGATTATCATCTTTTACCACTCTGATGACGCCCATAACTTGTACCCTATCACATGGTTTCAAAATGGAGAGTGCGTGTATAATGTAGCCTAGCCGTGCATAATATTAAAAGTAATATATCATGAGAAGAGTCTGTTCCTCTTACACTTGTAATTCTCAAAGGAGTAATATTCATTAGGTGAACCACAATTTATTACGCCCTGTGACAATAATTTATTGTAATTATGCATTAACGATCAGAGTTTTATCACTATGTTATATAGTGTAATTTTATTAGAGCTACCACTAAAATTTACTCATCAAATTGTGGCGTAGGGTATTAAGAGTGGGAATCAGCAAAATAGCCTGTCTCCAATTTCATTTCTCGTGAAATTGATAAAGACTTAGGTATAGGTTCTGCTGGCGGGAAGGGATTATGTTTTGTTTACGTTTAAGAGAGGAGTAGGCAAGGAGGCGCGGGTGAAACTTATTTTTTTCTGAGTTGCTGCACCCTCTTAAAGCTGGACTTTAGTGAATTTATTTCAATTCTCCATCAACTATAGTTTTATTATTCATTACCTTTTCAGTTGGTTTAGCGTTTTTACTGAACTTTGCGGTTTTACTGACCTTTGTAATAAACAAGCTTTGCACAGTGGTTTTGCCCTGTATGGCAAAGTTGTTAGTGTTATTGTATTTATATTAGTTTAAATGGCTTCTGTGTTTATTTGAAAGTGGTATACATACTTGCAGTAAAATGTATAGTGATTATTTGCAAACTGCACCTTAATTCAAAAAACCGTAACATTTTGATCGTTTTAATACTTAATGGGCTTACCTTTCATAATAGCATCGCATCGATTCATCATCGATTGGCATGTTAAGGTAAAAGAAACGTTCATGACGTTGCTTTTTCCCTAAGGTGCCATTTCTTATAACTTACACCAAAAGTCTGCGTGCTTCTAAGCCACGGAGAGCAAACGTAATGTATCCTAGCGGTACATAATATCGAGCTCAATATATCAAGAGTTGAGCGAACGCTTTTCTCTGCACTCGACCATAGAATAAGGAATCCGTATAGAATTGTTCCTACTCATATACTTTTGCAGTGCGTGGGTTGATACTACTATATGCACGCACGTAAAATGTTCTTTACTAACTTTTTAGACCTTCATATCCTGCTTAAGCGTATGAAGTTTCATTAAAATCGGTACATTCATTTCGAAAAGCAACGGCTTGTTATATGAAATGCCGTATGTCGTAGATACTTTGACGTATTCAAATTTCTTCAGAAAATTATTTTGTAGTGTACACTTACTGTCAAGATTTTTATTTTATTTTATGAGACTTTAATCGAGAGATTGTGTGCACTTTACGAGAATAGCTAGTTTTAATCAATTACTTACTTCAAACAAAATCTTCAGTAAAACACTTACGATCACTTTGCACTGTGATTGACGTAGAATTTTGTAAAATCTGTAATACTCTCGAGAGACTATTGAAAATCTAAAACCTGATATTACTGCTTTCATTTTTATTAAAGTTTAATAGATAGACGCTTGCATCAAAAGTTTCAGATATCTATTTGAACTGTTAATTCGTTTTGAAATAAGAAAATCTAGGTTAAACTATATCTAATATTTTAAGCTTCAGTTCCAACGAAATAAATGTTCTCAAACAAACAACTTAAATAATCATAGAACAAACTCAGAAACACATTCAAACAAGTAATTGAAAGACACAATATTAAGTTCCAAATTACGCCCCAGAATAACAAATTAATGAAGAAATTAATTCTGTCCTGCGCAAACTTCGCTAAGCTAACTGTGCGGAGTATTTGTACACTGCGCCTTGGACAATTTCCTCTATATGATTCTGGATTATCGTTTTATGTCTCAGACATCAAATAATGACAAGCAAGAGACTGTCCTGCTAAGAAATTAAAGCTGAGTTAAGAAACGACAAGGTTATTACGAACATTGGAACTGTCGCTAAGTCTAAATAATGATTGTCTTGAAATTACACTAAGGCCTATAAAAGGATGGGTTACCATCCATTACATTTATCGAGACCCCTCAGTGCCTCGGATAGTACGTTAAGCCGTTGCTCCCGGCTGTCATTCGTAGATCTTTGACAGTCATTATGGGTAGTCAGCCGAAAGTGTGATAACCAGTCTTTCCGGCTTTCAGTAACTGGTTTGTGGAGATCAAATAGGCAGTCGCTCTATAAAACACTGGTATTCAGCTACATTCGGTTAGACTGGAAGCCGACCCCAACATAATTGGGAAAAGACTAGGCAGATTGATTGACTCTAAGTGCTATAAAATGGTACCTACCTACTCAGGTGGTTTTGCACTCTTCAAATACTAGTATATACAAGGAACGCATAATACTCCAACAATATAAATGTAATATCAAACAAAAGATTATTCCTTACAATCCGCATCTACATCTCCAAAACCTTTCAGAATCGTCGACATAGGCACAAAAAAGGAGTATGACAAATCACCCCAAGTCCATCCGTTACAAAAGGGACTTAGAATATTCAGAACCCTTTTAAATATTCATACAAAAACATTGGGTCCTATAAAAGTTGTAGCAGCAATAACAGTTAGGTTTGTAGTGGGAAAACAAACAATGATGAACGCAACGAATATTAGTGTGAATTTATATCAACCTTTGTTCTCCGGGAGGGGAATCCGCATTTTGTTTCTGGGACATATGGCTTGGAAAAATGACGAGCTTAAAATATATTATTACATTATGAGACTTTTAGAACACTTTAAAATAAGACCCTGACTGAATGACTGTCGTGTCGATACGAATGTATCTGAAGCTGCTTGAAGAGAAACACTGGCATGAAAATATTATTCATAACCTCAAAATCCCTTGATAGGTGTTCATCGATCGATGTATGAATATCTTCGTAGGTAGGTACTAAACAAGACATTGCAGAGAGAAAAAGCAACAATGGTACTTGCACATATCAACCCCCAACCAGTATATAATTAACAGCATCATTCTCCTATATATCCCAATATATTTGGGGTCGGCGCAACATGTATTTTTCATAATCTCGGTAGACACCCTCTTTCAGTCCATCCATCGTTTCTTTGGTCATCTCTTATATCCATCCATATTCATTCTCACGATATATTTTCCTCATTCCTCCGCACCACATGCCCATGCCATGACAACCGATTTCCATAGTACAGTTTTTCAGTCACCGGCGACACTTTCAGACATCTCACCCCAATCCGTACAATATTTACCCTAAAACATTTTTCATGACCTTGAACGTTACTTCGCTGGCTGTTCTTCCACACGGTATGTACGTGGTAATAATGGAACATTCGCATAATAAATGGCGACACGTTCGTAAGGTAACATCGCTCTTTCATTTTTCTCACGGTCGATTAATCTTCTGCGTGGGGATGCTTCTGGTTGGTTATTCGACTAGTATATATCGACAAATGGCCGGGAATTTATTGTGAACGGTTGAATGATTCTCGAAGTATGGTAAGTATTAGGGGTTTAGTAAGAGGTTTGTTTGTGGCTTAATTTATTTTTGGCGAGATTATGAAAGGATCCATAAATAAAGATGTCCACAATTGACAGCTGTGCTGCTGGATAGTTCGTTGCGCCACTTCTTCCCAGCTAAAGCACTAGGAAGTGATGAAGGGCGGGCGTTGTGGACGACTCTGTTATGTAATCTTAGGCTAGTTTGAATAAATGACTTTTGATTTGATTTTAAAATAAGATTTCCTTTACGCTGGAACTAGTAACTGGTCAGCATTATTTAGTATATATGTAAGTAAATGAGACAAATATTTGCCTTTATAATTATTTTTTATCCATAATTACTAAAACAACAAAATCAAGGTATAAACATGAAACCATTGATGCTTACCAAACCAGTCACGATACTTATAAAAGTCTACGCATAGACTTATAAAAAAAGATGTACTCCGCGCCACGCATATCGAAAGTGAAGCACAGTAAGTATGGCCGGGACCGCTTGTACAAACACGGCCTCACGCACATTGCCGACCGGCCGCCATTACGTGACACGACAGCGTCAATCGTCAATCACGCACACATAGATCGGTACGGTGCTTCACTTTCGATATGCCTGGCGCGGAGTACATCTTTTTTTATAAGTCTATGGGTGCTGTTTTATAATAGGTGAGCATGCCTTTATGACACTGAATACATTATTATAAAGGCGAAAGTTTGTGAGTGTGTGTACTGTGTGTGTTTGTGTGTTTATATGTTTGTTAATCCTTCACACTCAAACGGCTGGAAAAAAAATATTTAAACTTAATATGGAGGTAGCTGACACCCTGGATTAACATATAGGCTACTTTTTATCCCGATATTCCCACGATAACGACACTTATGCGGGTGAAACCGCAACGCGCAGCTAGTTTATAATAATAGTTATCTACATATTAAGTCCCAACATCTATAATAGTAATAGAAATATAACATATTTATTGTTCAGGTAATACAGTTAGCAGGTTCACAGATTAATAATAGATTAATAATTTGAGACGACATGAGTAGCTTAAATACTACCTCCAGCTAGGTTACAATTATATTATTTGCCCCCAAAGTGCACACTTAGTCTGTATCTTGGGGCTCGGGGTATAGTAACAAATAATAAATGGTAATAAACGGTAACTAATAATAATTAATGGTAATAAATTTTAACTAATAATACTTGTTGCTAATTTCATTTGAGCTTAACAACCATTTAGAATTAATGTCACAAAACCTGACTAGCTTTGTTTTGGCCAATTTAACAGTACAGAATATTGATCAAACAGAATGTATAATCGAGATGAATTTCACTTGGCTATCGGTAATACGGTCAATTTTGATTCCAATTGCGTAATTGGTTCAAATTGTAACAATGTTAAAGTACTTTGGGAACCAAATAATGATAATTAATTTTGGAGTGGTGTGTTAAAACAGTTAAGATGGAAGTTTAGCAATACTATAAGGTGGAGAGGACAATAAATTAAACTTCGTACATCTAATGATGTTCGCAGTCTGCATACATAAATTCAACTAAACATAACCAATGGTTAAGACACTATTGCTAGTCAAAGATTGGCAAAACTCACAGTCGGCCCATCACTATTATGTATTTAGTTTGTTAGAAAAATCGATCTTTTAAAAAAACAAACTTTGGATTGATTAAGGCAGACGGAGAGACAATACTGAAGGTAGTCGGTGGTGTACCATAATAATTGTTAAGTAAATTGACAGCTTACGTCAAACTCGTACTATAGCCATCACATGGGTACATTTAAAAATTGTCCATAGATCACAACTGTCAAACAGTACACTTCGAAGTTTTATCAACACAATAATAACTGAATTAGAAAAACTCAAAATTTCTTTTAATGAAATGAATGCACAAAATCTTTGCTATCTTCAAAATAATATTATGTTCCCAAACTTTTAAAAACGGCAAAAATTTTCGTCAACAAAGTTTTTTCTTTATGTTTTTCGTCTCTGTTTTGAAATTCCAAAATCCTGTTAACAAGTTTTTCTGTCATTCGGGCCGCGGCTTTCTTTCTTAGATAAAAGGCGGTTTATTATTCAACTTTTTAATTATGTGTTGACCTTTGAATTAAAATTGATATTTGATTTTTTAGGTACTTAGCTTGTCATCGTGATAATAGATGTTTTAGGTAGTGAGCCAGTGTATTTTTTTTTTTGGCGATGGCACCTCGTTGGTCAACCTAAGAGGTTGTCAGTTCCTGTAGGTGCCTTAATAAATTAAGACCTCTAGCCAGGGCATAAAACTTATAAACTAATTTGTGAAATTGAAATTACTTTTCTTTTTTAATAAACTAAGCAAACTTTTAGTAACCATTTTAAGGTATGTTGTGTAATCCATCTATATATACATTATATGTACCTAGATCTATTTGTTTACTGTTCAGTAATGAGTATTCAAGCTTCTATCTCGGTACCAACAGTATAATTTTTTTTAATAATTAGACTTAACCTTTCGTATCGAACGTAGATCTACGCGAGACACAATGGCTTTTTAATTGTGTCTGTAGTTATGGCATTCAACCGGTTAAGTAACATGACGATCCAACGTTTTGATTCTGTAAATCTGTTATGTTATTAACCTCAATATAAACATTTCTTAAATAAACCCTACGTGTACCTAACAAATATCCCATATCCTTCAGTATCTAGAACATCGTATACGTTGAGTCCAATATTATTGCTCTCTATTTCACCAATGTTAGCCAGCGGTTGTCATTCCGGAAAGCGACGCGATCGACCGTCGCGTCGGCTCCAATATTTATAAATTCCTGAATCTTACGTGATCGGCCTTTTACTTCAGCTTACTGACCTGCTGGGTACAAAGCAATATTTTATATTGATAAAATAATGTACATTTTCTTTTCTAGCAACGAGTCGATTTAAGGCGCATTAAGAAACAAATTTTTAGGTAATTGACAATAGCCCATCGCGGCAAAAAGTAACGTTTGATATTAGTTACTCGTAAATCGAATGACCACCAAAATTTTGCAATTTTAATTAAATTTTAAAATAAATGCACGGCTTAGTTGTGTATTTTTTAGGTATTTCTTTCTTTGATTGTACCCTTTGTTATCATTAGGTACATAAAATATATAAAATTTTGAGAATTATGCTACGAAAAATATTTTTTGAGATCTGTTTTCCGATTGTTTTATCATGACAGTATTTTATTTTAATGAAATATTTTGGAATAAGTCTTTTCTTTGAACATTTGACAATACATAAAAAATTTAAGTGCGAAAAAAAACTGAGCGTTTTACGGTGTCTACCTTTGGGCAGTGCCTTAATTAAGTAAATCCCTTAAAACCATTTTCACGGCCTCGGAGGATGCGACTTGTGACGCGGGATACACGCGCGTCACCCGTTTCCGACCGCTGTTCCGCAAGTCGCATCTCGGTCACGCTATCGTGTGGCATGCTCCAAACAACTTCTTTCTTTTGTTTTCCCTGCAGTCGCTGTCACTTCAACGTGTAGCTCGTGTCCACGACTAAATAGGGTAAAGAAGGTAGGCTCACTGCCTGTAAAAGCACTCACTGATTTGCCACAAAAAGGCAACAGAATTCTGCCAACTCATCAATGGTCAACGTTACCGTACCTATTTCATCACTTTATTCTACTAACGTTTTTCAGAAATCAGGAAAAGTTAATGCTAGAAATCTACAGTAGGTATTCAGAATTCCAGCCTCTAGATCAATTCATATCGACAATTCCCGAAAATTTCCGTATCACAAACAGGAAATACCGGGATGAACTAAATAATTCCCTGAAGTAAATGGGTCCATAAATTCCGCACGTTTCTCAAAAACACTTTTAAACAATATTCTCGGACCCAATATGGATTTTCATCTATTTAAACCAAGCATGTGGATTATGTTGGGCTGACGCAAAAAATAATGTAAATACATGGAGGCCACGCTAAGATATTTCGGAAACAAATCTTTGCACGCATCATTTAAAGCGTCCTTGTGAGTCGGATTCCATAATCAGCCAGTAATGTACGAGAACTGCTGGGACACAGGGCTCCTCTCTGTGAGCGGAAATGGGCCGTAATACGTGCGCCCAGTTCGGGTTGTATGTAAGTCGGATTGAATTCACTATTATTATATGGATATTCCCAAAATTTGTGAGTTTCATATGCTACAGTTTAAATTAAAGACGCTTCATAAGTAAGGATGCTTTGGGAACATTTTCTTTGTACACATGTGTTAGAATTCTCAGTTGCTGAACAAAATCTTTTAAGAAAAACTTCTTCAAAAAAAAGAAAAACTTTCTTGGTTGTGTTATTTGTAGGAACTTAGTTTAAAACACTTGAATAAACGAACATAAATGAACATATCGAAAAACATTGATAGACTGGGACTAAATGAAATGTAAGTTTTTTTATTTCTAAAACACTAACAATAAATTAATGACGAAGGTAAGTGATGTACCGTGACTAGAAACGGAAGAAACAATTGATATAAAAACAGTGAGGGCAGGAAATTAAGTAATGGCCGATTCCTATAATTTACGGACCGTTATTGGTTAAAATTAAAACTCTTGTTTATTTACTAATAATGAAGCAATGACCACATAGCTTTGCATAGTAGACCCTCCCTTTTGGAAGTAGCTAACACAGGTAAAATTAGTTTACAAATCTATTTATATTGCCAGTTTGGCAATCAAAAATGCTACCATTGGTAAGCAAAACGATTCGTTTTTGCTTATAGGAACCGAGCATAAATGGACCGTCGGGTAAGCAAGTCGCTGGTAATAACGTAAGTCTCAAGAAGCTACATGAGCATATTGCTGAGGATGATAGATAGACACAGCTGTAATAATACTGTTGTAGTTCAGAGCGTAGTATCTTAGCTTTGAATATGGGCACGTAACTGCTCTTCCGTTGGTTGAATATATCGTGAACGACTCCCTACTAGATTATACCATGTCTGAGTAGAGAAAAGAGTATGTAATATCAAAGCTGTTCCAAGAAATTCCGTTTTGCATAATCATTTCGTATCGATATTGCATACTACAGTTATAATATGGATCTGAACAAAAATGTTTTTTTTTTTGTCTTTTTGGTTGATAGTTAAATTGCCATAGTAGGTAGGTACATCTATATTTTATGAGTACAAAACTTGACAATAAAAACTGACAACGATATTGTTTCTCCGTATCAATCAAGATCGGACTTCGACTGCATAAACCACTCATTGTAATCTTATTGATTCATCTAATGGCATCTAAACACCGCGCTATCGTACTACAATCTTCTCCACTTGTACTGTTTATCTCCAAAAGTTTTGGAGAACGCAATTCACTAATTAAATAAATGCTCGAGTTTAACTAGTTTGTTTAGAATGACGTGTGGGTGTTTGTGGGCGAGTGATAGTGCTGGGCAATAAATAATTGAATTGGCCGAGGCCGAGATACGGGGCTGGGAACGAACGATAGGTGTTGATTGGATCAGCTGCCGATCTAAGGCCAGTTGTTGGAATTCAGATGGTGGATGCAGCTATTTTGATATTGGTCTCTATGAGAACTGCATTGTACAGAAACGGCGCGGCGTTGATTGTGGTACTCCTATGAAATCATCTGTAGTAATAATATAGCTGAAGAGTTTGTTTGAACGCACTATCTCAAGAATGACCGAACGGATTTAAAAAAAAAAATTGCTTTTTATAGCCCTATTTTTGGGGTAGGCTATAGGCTATTAAACATCAGGCTAGGACTATTAAGAAGAACGCTAAGAGAAAACGAAGTAATAGCGGGCAGGCGATGCGATGCGACGGGGTGGGTTGGGGGAACAAGAAATTTCACGCGGACGAAGTCGCAGGCAGAAGCTTGTCATCAATATTTTTGTTTTCCCATTTTGATTGCCGTTTTGGTCAAGTACGAGTAGTTATTTTATGCTTTATCGTCATGTAGCTTTTACGTTTTCAACGTCTTTAGTTTTGTATATTTTTTTTTATGTGAAAATGATACACAAAAATCTTGCTTCCTCTCGAAACCGATCGTGTGAAATCAAACTGATACATCGGCGTGCCCCGTGATTTAGTATCACATTCCGAAATCCTTTTATATTCCTCCTTGAATAAGATTAAATACTTCACATTCTTTGTATGTAACAGGAAGAATCCAATTCACGAGCGTAACGCGTACGCAGTACTTTAAGTGCTTCTTTTATTCCTAAATCAAGATAGCACATAAGACGTCACTATAAGTATTTATTACTGTACCCTGTATATAGAGTTCAAGTGGCAAAAGCTCTGTGGTGAAAATTTGCAAGCAATAGTGGATGATTTGAATTCTGCACTTTTGGTCTCCACACATAATAATATTTAAAGCTTAGTTAGGGTGCTTATAACACAGGAATACTACTTACTATACCCGATTCGTTTTTCTGTGGCAATAGCGGTCATTGACCCACCTACATTTTCTAGCATTCATTATTTCAAAAAATGAAATAGAGTCTATTAACGTCCTAGAATAATATCTATAGTGATCTTCAACATGCTCCAATAAAGAAAAATCATACATCATTAATTTTTGTTTGGGTTTCTACGGAGAGATTTTGAAAAAGGCAATGACCGCTATTGTCATGCTAAAGTGACTCGGGTGTAGTATTAAGAGCGTTTACGACGTACGGCATTTCACACAAACTTTCAAGCCCTTTTTTTTCGAGTTGAATGAACCGATTTTGATGAAACTTCCTACGCATAAGCAGGATACAAAGGTCTAAAAAGTAAGTAAAGAACATTTTCGAATGTTTTATTAAAAAAAAGATAACTGGAAATCTCTGTTTCTATCGAAAATTTAAAATCGGTCTAATTTGGCTGTAACACTATTTTTCATAAATGTTCTTAACTGACTTTTTATACCTTTGCACCTTGCTTATGTGTACGAAGTTTCATTAAAATCGGTTCATTCATTTCGAAAAACAAGTTCTTGAAAAATTTTATCAAATACCGTACGTCGGAAAACGCTCTTAGGTGGGATCAAAATCACGACCTACCGTTCGTCAGTCGTCCTCTCAAATATTGGACCAATAAGCATAAGCAGTCTATTATTTTCCCATTGCTGAGACATAAACCACATGTTACAAATTCCTAATAGAAAGCCTTACTTACTAATTAAACAAACATACAATGAAAGTATTTTTTAAGAAAAAATATTTTCTATTAAATCGGCCGGCCGAACTTTTCGCTGAAGACGAATCCGCACATCCCTAAACATATCTCCGAAGATCCTTCACACGAATTGTGTAATTCACTACAACTTGGGACTTAATCAAGATGTTTTAAACACTTGATGTATTAAAGGTTCTCAGTTACTTTCGAAGTAAATGTTGGTTGTTTGTTGGCTTTTAATTGCTGTTTGCTAGGAGTTATTACTTGGTTGTTAGAAAGTTTTATCGAGAATATGTTGCTGAACAAGTGAATTATGTTCTGGTGAAAGATTTTGTTAATCAAAGTTTTATTTGTGTCAATTAAAATTCGTGCGCTTTTATAATTTGTAACGTGACGATATTATTATGGAAATCTACGTCTACGTCACGGCGTCACGATAACACAGAAAAGTAAAATGTATGGAAACAAATATGAAGACGCTTACGTTTTTCGTTCATGTTACGTTACGTTACGTTCTGTAACGTGGATGGCTAAATAATAACAGCCGCACAGATCGATCGATCAGATTAAGCTACGCTTGCCCCCGTTGGTCTGTGGTTGTGTGACCATCTTTACATACCGAGACCCCTCCGTGCCTCGGAAAGCACGTTAAGCCGTTGGTCCCGGCTGTCATTCGTGGATCTTTGATAGTCGTTAGTAGTCAGAAGCCCGAAAATCTGATAACCAGTCTTCTCAAGGGGTATCGTATTACACAGGAGGCCAGATAGACAGTCGTTTCATGTAAAACCGGATGCAGCTGAATACCAGTAGGTCATCAGCTGCATTCGGTTGGACTGGAAAGCGACCCCAACATAGTTGGGAAAAGGCTAGGCAGATGATGAGGCTGAATTAAAACAATTCACGTCAACTGATCATCAACGTCCACTTTATATGTGTGTATATTTTAAAATTTAATAAAACGTATTCAAAATAAGTAAACAGTAGTTTGCCTATCGATTTTACACAATTCCCAAACAAATACCGTTGCCCTAAATAATAAACCCTAAATCCCTACTCCCTAGAAAGCTGGAGGCAGCTTAATAATAAGCCGATTTCAACCCACCACGCTATTTCAATTCGGTCTTAGATATTAAATGTTGCTGTTTTATTTGTGTTTCCAATACAGAAATAAAATAAAGACATTTATTTTATAATGCCTTTGATCTTATACATCTTATTTTCGTCTCGACTCCCTCTCACCTCACCAAGAGGAGCTGTCCCAGCAGTGGGAACATTATACGCTGATTATTCTAAGGTTGATTAAGTGTACTGATTGATTAGAGTACTTACTGTACGCAGGGAAACTTGAATAAAATCATGTATGTTTCTAGTGTCCGATTTATATAATTTACGGACCGTTATTGGTTAAAATTAAATCTCTTGTATCTTTACCAACAGTAATGAAGCAAAGACCTCATAGCTTTGCATAGTAGACCCTCTCATATGGCAGTAGCTATCACAGGTAAATATAGTTTACGAATCTATTTATATGCCCGGTTTGGTAATAAATATGCTACCATTGGTTAGTAAAATGATTCGTTTTTATTTATAGGAACATGAGTTTATGACACACAAAAAAAAAGTAGAATGTAAAAACGTACCACAATGGAGGACATTTTAAATGGAACACAAAAAGTTAATTCGCAAATCGCAACACGTTTTGCGGACTGTAAGTGTACGATTTTATGTAGGCACAGTATTCAATCTAAAAGCTTAGGCGTGTCTGGAATTTCAATTAGGTACGGTTCCAGGTACAATTAAAACCGTGTCCAGTATAAAGCTTGCAAAATAGGACTGTTTCAGATGAACTATCACCAGCAGTCATTTGTTTGCCAGGACGACCATTGTTCATCCTCGTCCGATAAATAGTTTCATATTAATTTGCCTAGACACTTTGCTCCTAATCCTCAAAATGATTACTCCAATTTCCCTATAAATCACTGCAAGGGTTGGACAACCCTCTCATCATACGAAGCCGAACCTAAAATTATAATATAACCAAATGAAAATTAAAATCGCCTAATCCTACTCGATGTTAATCTCATTGCCGTACAAATTACTTCGCACCCGACACATTATACGAAGTTGGGGTCCGAAAGTACCCCAATCACACGTTATAGAGGTCCAGAAGACGTAGGGTCCCTAATTCCGGATTTAATCATTATAATCGGCTGTGGTCACGGTAACATTTGAATACTGGAGTGATTCTAACTTAAATTAGTTTGTCGTTGGATAGGATTGTCTCAATGGATGACAAGGATTCGATTTAAATACGAAGATTTGGTGCTTCTAGATAATTTTGGTGGTTGGTGTCAATATTTGTGTAGCTGTTAATGCTGTATTTTATTAAACTTTGGCATATTTTTAAATATCTTCGCTGATTAATAAGGCGACGTAAAAATTTGTTTATGTACTAACTAACTTCTTATCCTGCCGACGCAAATCTAAGTCATCCGCGTGTAAGTTTGCGTCCCACAAAAGTTGTGAACGATGGCGTATAGTTCAGTATTGGCGCTTGTCTTACTAAAATTATGTTGTTTTTGTTAATAAAGGCGGAATGTGATAAATAATCATGATGTGTGCTATTAATTCATGTGATTATTCCAAAATGTTTGTCGTCTTTGTTCTGGGAAAATAACTAGGTCATTGTTAGAGAGATGGTCCCTTGTCACTGTTTTTGCACGAAATTTGAACGCGATTTTATGGAAACTAAAAACAGTGACTGATATTTTGCTGCATTCGGTACGATTGGATGCCAACTATGTAAATTGCTCGGAAAAGTACGTTCGATGAAAAACTTTATTAGTTTTTGAGGTTCCGTACCTCAAAAGAAAAAACGGAACTCTTATAAGATCACTTCTTTGTCCGTCTGTCTGTCTGACTGTCAAGTCTTTTTTCTCAGGAACTCGTGGATTTATCAAATTGAAATTAATATCAAATACTCAAGGCTGGAATCCCTTGAAGCAGTGAAAAAATCAAAGTTCTAAGTCAACGCAATCAAAAGATACGAGTGTTTATGTTCCGAAATCAAAACCTATAGGGTACTTCCCGTTGACATAGAACCATGAAATTTGGTAAGAAGCAATTTCATGTAGCAAAAGTAAAGGAAAAAAATCCGAAAACGATATATTTGTAGTTACAAATGTACAAATTTGTACGGAACCCACGGCGCGTGAGTCCGACTCGCACTTGACCGGTTTTTTAAACATTTCTTAGATGAACTTCGAACAAATAAATCTGCAATATTGTTTTGTCTCTATTATAGCATTATAGCATTTTAAAGAATATATCTGAAAAGAGGTATTTTATAAACGTATTTAATTTTTTTTTATATCTTTTGACGTTTTGAGTCGACGATACTGACTCCTTGACACCAATACGACTTTAGTTCACATTACATAAGACCACTACTTTAAAAGAAAACAAACGCATGTAGTTTTAATACCTACTTCCACAGGACACAAGTGTCTGACACGAGTGTCAGTCCGCAATTTGTGTCGCAGCCTGAATTCAATTTAATAGTGTCGCGTTAACGCGTCTAAAACTACTAACACTGACAACTGGATAACCCATCCTTCACATTTTCCAATTACAGTTCTGTAACTGTGAAAACTTTTATTAGAATTAATGTCACACGACGAGGAATGTAAGTCCCTTTCACAAGTAATAGCGAAATCGTATTGGCTTTTATAACTGTCTAAACTTTAAAATATAGTGCCGATAATCCTGCTCATCATTTATGGAACGGAGATAAATTTTACGGGTCTCTGTTTGAACCTTCCATTGACTTCTGTAACTAAGTTGATTGGCTATAAGCTTCTAATCTTCTTTCAGGACGTTGTTGCATAGTTAGCAGCGGTTGAGCTGTAACACTGTGTAATAAAACTGACATTTTATGGAAATGTTCTTTAGATGAGTTTTTGCAGACCCACACACGCATGCATAGGTATGTCTCATAATTACAGTTTGTGTAATCTTGCAAGTTTTTGTTACTAGAATTGTTGTATACCCCATTGTGGTGTCAGCTACTCTGTCAATAAATATGGTTCGGATTAAAAATATAATATAATAGATTCAAAAAACAATTACCTAAATATCTACTAAAAATAGGAAAAGAAGTTAAAAAGAAGTAACGGACATAGTTTGATGATCTATACTAATATTATAAAGAGGTAAAAAAAAGTTTGTTTGTTCGTATGTAGGGGGTTATCTACGGAACTACCAGTCGGATTTGAAAAATTATTTTTGTGTTAGATAGCTCAATTCTTGAGAAACGTAATAGACTGTTTAACACACGCTACGACACTAAGAAGCTTAGAAAAAAGTCAGAAAGAACGCTAAGAGAAAACAAAGTACTTTATAGCACGGGCAAGCAGTGGGTCAGGGGCCGAAATTTCTCGCGGACGAAGTCGCGGGCAGAAGTTAATATTTTAATAAAGTAGTAAAGCACTCAAGAAAACACACCACCTCCAACTATCTCAGCGAAAATGTAGTTTTCAACGCGAGACTTCATATCCTGCACTCATTAATCTACGTTATCTGTAGCGCCCAAGTTGTTGTGACCTACTAAACTTGCCGTCGGTTGAGCACCGAAATGTTTCAGCCTGTCTTGTGTCAGATTATTTTTGTTTTTGTTTGCGAATTTTGTGTCTGTTGTGTGTGTGTGTGTGTGTTTGTTTCGGTATAAAGGGGTCCCTCTTAAGGCGACTACATGACCTAAAACGCGGTCACTATCGGACTGCATAGAAAAGAAAGAGAAGCGCGATGACACAACGCTGGTAATTTATTGCAAAATATGAAACAATCATCTATTGTTGATTTATCAAACACCAAACAAATAAAAACCGTATAATAAAATTCGGGGAATTAAATTGTCTTTTATATGGTGAAAGTTTCATGAAAATACACCCGATAGTGTTTGCGTGATTATCGTTTTTATGTCCGCGGTAGAAATTACTTTACAAATTAATTAAACTATGTTAAAAAAATATAATTGCAAATATTCACATATAAAATTACAAAGCAAATGGTCTAGTATAACATTTATTTTTTTCAAAGAAATCAGTCCGGTCGATTAGACGTGATGTTGAATTTAAAATCATTAGAAGTCGTATATCTGCGCCTTAAGCCCAAAACACACACACATGAACAAAATGTGTGCTTGTAATGTGACATTATCTTTCGTGTGAGTCCGAGTGCAGACGCGTTGTTTATGTTTGTGAAGGATTTTGACCAATCAGATTGGAACGCCATGCGGTGTTGCTTCGAAGTTTAATTATTATCTTGCGCTTACTCGCACAGATGCAGAGTTTTATGTCTTGGAGCAAGAAGAACTTTGGGTGCCAGAGTTCATCGAAAACACTCTTTCCCGTAGTTGTAACGCTGCATAGTGTTTAGATAAATATTTTAGTAGAACTGAAGGTAATTTTTTTTTATTGATATTTTGCACGTTAGTTCGTTCTTTATTAGAGTACCCTACATATTACATGATTTCCTGACGACATATGTGAAGTTTCTGTGCCTACCAGTGGTTTTAGGTTGTTATAGGTATCTGCAGCCATTTTGAATTTTTTACTTGGTTCGTGGATTAATTAAAAAGCAGGACAAGAACATTGTTTTCTTCCTTGTCAAAAATAGTTCTATTTTATCTAAACCAGGCTTACTATCAGTGGTAACGGCCGCCATTTAAAAGGTGTAGGTTGTGAGTTCGAACATAAGCAGCCACTTTACTTTAATGTAGATTATTTCATCACGTCTGCTCTAAAACCGGTGAAGAAAAACATCCTGAGGAAAACGGCATGTCCTTGAACCAAAAAATCGAATACATGTGACATCTACCAACCCGCACTGGGCCCGCGTGATGGATTACGGCCCACTCACTCTCCCGGAGAGGAGGCCTGTGTCCCAGCAGTGGGAACATTATAGGCTGATTATGTGAGGCTTAGTAGAGTTTCAAATAGTTTTAATACCGAATTACAACAGAAATCTTTAAACACCAAACAGCCACAATACTACTGCAGTTCAAATTCCATCGAACCTACCATTTCAGCCAACTATAAGCAGAACTGTGTACAACGAGCACAATTGCTTACAAAGAGAGCATTTTGCGAAACATCACTAAATAAATTGCTCGTAAACTTGTGTGAGCTACTCAGTTTTACGACCACGTGGTTGGCTTTTTCTCCCTTTTTCCCTTTAAGGGAAGTATGAGAAATGAGCAATAACATCCAACTTGATTCGACGATGCAAATAGCTTGCTTGTATTATGATGGCTCAGAAACGCCTTGCAGTGCGATTCCGGAAAATACAGTGGGGAAAGCTTCAATTTGATAGTTTAACAATATTTGTGCTGATTTAGTTATCAAGATGATTTTGAAACCAGACAGCACGTGCGTGTAACGTGCTGTCTTATTAATCTTTCTTGACACTTGGGGGGCAATTCCCGTAATTTTAAGAACGTGCACAGTCTGCCTACCTTCCACGAGCTCTTAACGCGATCCACTTTAGGACCTAAACTGAACTGTTCTTCTAATTCGTACCATGACGTCAGTTTCACGATTCAATTTAGGCCGTGCCATCTGGATACCTACCACAAACTCTTAACGTTCATTCACTTTCAACAATCCAAATGCCGCTGAGCGTATTGGACGTCATGGTACGACTGTGAGCGATGCATTTTAAGAACCTAAACTGAAATGTCTTGCTTTTGAATCGTTTTTAAATAGATCATGGTAACCATGATCTACCATAGGCCTCCAGATCTCAGTCTCAATGAGTCAAAAATATCTCTTTAATTTCCCTACGTTTTTGACAAGTTTTTGACATTGATTGTCGCTGAGCTGAGATTGCGACTAGATTTTGAACGTTTTTAATTATAGGAATTCCCTATTATTAATAGCCTTCTGAAGGTACCTACCACAAGTGTGAAAAAAGTAAACGTGTGTTTTTCAAAAACACATTGTTGAAAAATGTTAGTGAAAAAAGTTGTGACTGAAGTTTAGATACAAATTCGACCCCCTTGAGAGGTGAGGGGACTAAGTCAGTGTGCGCGTGAGTGTGCCTGTGAGAGCTGAGTAAGTAATATGCCACAAGGGTAAACTTTTTCCAGAACATATTTTCTAGGACCTATGTATCTACCTACCTATCTACTTCTTTTAAAGAAGTGGCCACACGATTGGTTCTCCGTTGTTACTTTTCAATGCATTACAACGTTAACGTTTTCTGAACAATTTCGACCGGTAATAGTCTAGCCTAAAACGCCTGTAATACAATACTTTACGATCCACAGTTAGGTCGTATTCTTCACCTTATCCTTACTACCTAAATCCCAAAGACGTTTAAAACGATGTTCGAGTATGTCATCACAAATCTGATATAGGTATGTACCAATTTATGAGCACTACTTTAGAAAATTGGAAGACAAGTCTTCTATTATGCCTAAGTCATGAAAAACATTGTAAAAATACCAAGACGTGGTCTAAAATCGTAAAATTGCACTGAGCAAACGTGGTATAGGTACAGTGCAAATCTGGTATATGTACCAATTAATGACTCTTTCAGATGAGTTCTACTTTAGTTAATTGTAAGATTAATTGTAAGTTTACCCATACTCACCTTGGTCTACCCAACTCTGGCTGGGTAATGTTAATAATGATATCTTTAATAGCATAAAGATATTAAAAGTTTGTGTAACAATTGTTACAGAAACTTTTAAATACATAATTTTAATATAAGTAACATTGATTGGTAGTCCAATCAATGTTATTTATATTAAAATTATTTATTTGAAAATTACGCAATACCTAACATTACCCAGCCAGAGTTGGGTAGACCTAGGTGAGTATGGGTAAACTCCGAATTAAAATTTATTTAACGCATTATTTGGACTTTACCCAAAAAGCTTGGGTAATACTAAGTCAACCCGGGTAAACCTAGGTTTATTCCATCTTCTAGCATTACAAGTAACATATACATAATAAATATAAATTAATGGGTACTCAACTTTAATCACCATGATGTAGGTAAGCTTTAGAGAAACAAAAAGATGATACTGCCAATAGTGCCCATACACGTCGTTACCTACTTATTTACATCACCTTCCAACTTTATTAGCTATAAAACGAAGAGTTGAGTATGGTACCTACTATTCTTAGACTTGAAACGAACATCAGTACTGTACTTACAGAAGGGGCGTCGAAACCATTAATATTATTTCATAGCGAGTACCTAATTAGCGAACTGGGTTTGAACACCACAACAGCGCATAAATTCCAACAAAGTAGACTCCAATATTATTTTGCTCGTTAAAGTTAAAGTACCGGATATTAGAGTTTATTACCTAATGTATGTTTGAATTATTTTCTTTTTTGTTTAGACGAAGGAAAACATACATTACCTGACATGACTGATAGGCACACTTGTTTTCCAATTGTCCATAGGTAGCTTTGGTTTTACAAAAATAGCGAACAATAAGGCCACACAATAAAGGTTGTCAAAATACTGAGCGTTTTTTGACACCTAGTGAAAATGACAGATTTCGTGAAGGCCGTTACAATATGGCGGAACTACGACATTAGTGCAAAAGCGAGACTGACGGTTTCGTTATAGTTTTTTTTGTATACATTATCCTATAAAAATAAAATAATATGTAATACTAGCTTCTGCCCGCGACTTCGTTCGCATGAAATTTCACTCTCCCTCCATTCACCCTCTTAGGGGTCAAAAAACTCTTTCTTAGTGGATACCACTCTTCACAAAGAACACACCCTCCAAATTTCATGTCTCTGGTACCAGCAATTTAGGCTGTGCGTTGATATCTCAGTCAGTCAGGACTTTGAATATTGTATATATAATTATACAGGCTGTTAATGAATTAAAGCAAAACCTCTTAAGGGGATATTGTACTCATCATTATAAACAACTTTTACTATGGGAACAAACCTGAAATCTCAAAAAAAAACAGCTGTTCCCTACATTTATGTTCGCATAACTCGTAAAAACAATGACCTCTTATTAGGTTTTGCGTTAAGTCAATAACACGGTGTACACATTTATTCCAAAATTTTCATGATTCCACCTACCACTGTTTGTCTCTGCATCACCCAAAGGTTGAATGGTAGAAAATACCTATGGCATTCAGTCCGCCTCTGTACATTTATGTGCTTGGAGTAATTAATAAATAATTTCACACTTATCACAATATGGAGAACGCCTTGTGGCATTAAGTCCGTCAGTACAACCACTGTTAATAAAGTTTAGAAACATAAATAATAAAAATCTATTAAGTATGGGAGGGGGGAATTTATTTGGGGGAAGCTCTTAGCTTAGATAAGACATGATGTCACGTTTTGTAAAATTTCTGCCTCGTATCTGTAATTTACTCGTATTTATGGTGTTTATAATAAAAAGCATTCTATTACCCCATCAACATTTGCATAAAATTACTTGAACATTCAATCAGTTTCTGACAGCACTTTTCGCACTAAACATGATCGAAAAAAGGACCTATCAAAAATCTCGCCCCACCTTTCAAACAAAATTCAATATGGCGCCCACCCATAATTGAATCCCGAGCACCGCACGAAATAACACATTGAGCATTTTACTAAACATCGCAAAATACTTGAGTCGTAAACGAGAACAGGATACTCAACTTTACGACACTAGTGTTTGCTCGTATTTTTCTGTCGGTAAAACAGAAAATTTTAAAACCAGTGGAAATGTCTCGACAGCTGTGCGGTGTTAAATGTTACAAGGAGATAGAGCTGAAAGATGTGACTCAGAACAGAACTATAATGGACTTTTCCATATCATTTCAAAGACTTATTTCTTACTTGTGTTACTTTCGGTTATGAAGGAGCACAAAATTAGTACTTTACAATCGTTTATTAAGTGCACTGCAATTTCAAAAAAAAGGGAAGATTTATGATAAGGTCAGTCTTATTCAAACTCAAACTTAAACTCAAAGCATATAATTCAATTAAACCATTTACAGGCACTTTTGATTTGTCAAGAAGTTGGTCGGTCAGAAAATATGAAGCTAGTATTTTATGCTTAAATTCAGCCTTACATGTTGGCACGACCTATTTAATCATAACTTACGCGAGCACCCTAATTGCATGACCCACTATCAATCACAAATCCAAGGTTTTGAAGGAAATTCCATTGCATCAGTTGAAAAAAACCCTGTGATAAACAACATAAATAGCGGGATGAACGTAGCTGAATTGTCAAAATGAAAGGAATTACAATCAATTAGAATTTTATGTGTGTTGCACAATTTCCTCGCAGGGAACAAATATAAATCAGGCAAAATTCAGACTGACATAAGACCTGCCAACCTAGGCTATACCGGACTTATGTAATACCTACCTACTGGTATCACTTGTGAAGATTCTTACAATACACCCCACTCTCTCCTGTGAAACGTAGCTACTACCAAAATTGGCCACCTCCGAACCATTACAATCAAGCACGTCTTGCGTCTAGCCGGCCACTTCCAGCAAATTCCCTTGAACTATTCCTTAAACACATGAAACTATTTTTACTTTCCCCCCTCGTACAAATTTAGTCCCTCTTAGTTAGCTGTGGGGTACTAATTGAAGCTTTAAATCTGTCCTCGCCCTTAGGACTTGTCGTGCGTTTATGATTTTATACACGTAACTAAATGTTTGCCCTGACTTTGCCTGTCAAGGGAGGAATGAACTTGGTTTATTAACGTTCCTGTTAGTGCAGTTAGATGTTTCGCTATTTATTTAGCTTTCGTGGGCGTTTATTTTAATGATTTTGTTGATAGTTTCATTCACATAATTAACTAGGAGGCGTAATGGTTTGTTGTTTTTGTAGTTTAACTATTTTACTCGCTGCTAATAAGCGTTAATAAACCGTTAAAATGTTTAATTCAAGTTAACGTTGTATTTGCTTTTCAGCTTACGCTAGTTTATTCAGGTAAGTTACCGATTATGTATTCGAAATAAATTAAACATTAATCAGAAAACATTATAACATAATGCAATAATTACTTACCAATTTATAAATCATCTACTCGTAATGGGTAAATATGAATTATTACATTATTAACGAGAATCAAGTTTAACATTCCGCTTTATCAAGCGCTTGCAGCGCTTTGCGATCATCAGCAGCAATTAAAGCGAATTACAATATAGCCACATAATACCTACATAAAATCTGAAATAAAGAGGTTTCGTTTCCTTGAATTAAAACCCTTTTATTTAATACTCGCTTCTGCCCGCGACTTCATCCGCGTGAAACTTGTTACAATTTAAAATATATCCTATAGCTTAGTCAGCCTGTAATGTTCCCACTGCTGGGACACTGGCCTGCTCTCTTGGAAAGGGAGTGGACAGTAATCTACCACGCGGGCCCAGAGCGGGTTGGTGGATGTCACATGTCTTCAAATTTTTGGTTCTAGGACATACCGGTTTCCTCACAATGTTTTTCTTTACCGTTTTGAGAGCAGTGGTGTTGAAACTAAATTCACAAGGTGCCTGCTTGGGTTCGAACTGACGACTTACAACTCGTAAGTCAGTACCACTGCTCCTAGGATACTCGGCAATAATGTGATTGAAATATTTTTTGGAATCGGATCAGTAGTTCCGCAGAATACCCCCCACATAAAAACTCACACATTTTACCTCCTTAAAACATTACCTCCTTACTAATAAACGTATTATATCAGTTGAATAGTTACACGCTGATTTCTCTCTTTCAGTAGTCAGTAATTTGACTTTCGAAAGAAGACAAAGCGTTGTGTAACTATACAGACGCTATACAACGTTTATTAGTCAAGGAGTTAGTATAGAATAACGTGTAAAGTTTAAGACAGCTTTACAGATTCGTTTCTGCACGTTCTAAGACTGTGTAGTTCAGGTTACAAACCACAGCTTTCTGCTCTATAAACCAATATTTCATGTACTCGTAACAGGGATGTTATTATTTTACTCAATTCAGGAAACTTACAGCTAAATTTAGACAATGTTCTTAAACAATATGCATTTGAAGGCCATTTACAAGTTTCCACTGATGAACACTTGAAACAAAAAAGGTCGGTACAAAATACGACAAAATAATACTAATAACATAATTTAGGAAACAAAATAACACGATCGATTTATAAAAAATATAAATCATTCAGACGCAAACAATTATTACTAGACAACAAAATTACTATTAGATAGTTTTAGTCTCAATACCAAGTAGTTTTAGTATTGAACTAGCTGTGAACGCGACTTAGTTCACGTGGATGTCGTGAATAAATAAATGAATTACCACTCCTACATTGAAAAGGAATACTTAATATTTTTCATTTTGCTCGGAACCCTAACTCTTTTTCGTAAGTTAAAGTGGCTTAAGTTACTCCATATGAAATCTGCTATCTGCCAGTCCCGACAAAATTGGTTCAGCCGTTTCGAAGATTGGCCGGAACAAAAAGACAAAATAAAAACAAAATGTTTTTTTTTATACAAGTTCTGTATTTAGGACTTTCGGATGCATTTAGTTAAAAGCTGTTATTATGATATTGCAAGCAGACACTTATTTAGATGCCTTCTTTCGATATCGAGTAGGTATTGAAACAGTAGTGGTATTGAATAAAATCATTTAGGTAGGAAATACATCTATGCCTAGTGACAGTTTATTTACAAAAGCTAGTCAATCTATGACGCAAAATAGAAACAAGTTGTCTCCTAAATATTTGGAGCAATTACTGTTTTATGGGAACCTTTCTAAAGCAGTTTTTATTGTGTAAGAAAAAAAAAGCTTCAAAAAGTTATTTGTGTTGATGCTCAATTATCTAGTGTTTATAATAATAATAAATAAATAATAGTTTGTCGTAGGTGATTTATTTTCACCAGACTACCTAAAATATGACATAAATTTTATTTTCGGACTTACAAGAAAAAAATCGATATGAGCAAGTATCGTTACTTTTGGAGTAATTAATAGTATCGTAAAACGTTTTGAGTACTATTCATATGAGTACAGATATTTTTCTGGTATCGGATCATCCCTAGCAATCTGACGTTTAAACAAGTTTATATAAGAGAAACAACTTTTCTCCTCATAACTTGAACACAACGTTCGCTGCGTTTGCGGTTAATTGTGGTTTTCTTTGGTTAAAACAAGTTTACGACTTGTTTCCTGTTTAGACGGAGTCAGAGCAACCTGTTTTTGTAATTAAACGTTATGAAGTTGAATCTTGGTTTCATCATTTTCTAAACTGTGAAAGGTGAGCAAATTCGTTTTGATTTTCACTTGTTTTTGTGTTTGTTTTTTACACTGAAACGCCAAAACCATTCAAATTTTTAAAACAGTTATTTTCAAAGTAGTTACAATACAGTACATGAAAAATGAGTGCTACAAGGTTTTTGTCGGATCACCAAGATTTTTACATAGTTTGGCCGTCGACAGAACGCGTTCTTGAAACCTGTCAGTTTCACACAAATGAATATACTCGTAGACTGATTCCACCATCGCCCTTTAACTACCGGACTACCGAACATACTGCAGGGTACCAGATGGTACCCTAGTAGTTACCTACTTAAGAACATATTCGAAAAATAGTGTTACAGCCAAATTAGACCGATTTTAAAGTGTCCAATGAAACAGAGATTTCCAATTATATTTTTTTTTAAATAAGACATTTCGAAAATGTTCCTTACTAACTTTTTAGACCTTTGTATCCTGCTTATGCGTAAGAAGTTTCATTAAAAACGGCTCATTCATTTCGAAAAACAAGGGCTAGAAAGTTTGAATGAAATGTCGTACGTCGTAAACGCTCTTGATAATGTACTAAAAAGATAACCCAGCAAAGAACGTCGAACGGAAATCGCATTAGTAAGGAAGGTGGATGATATTGTAAACTCGTTTCTAATTTAAGTGAACACTTTTGCTTGCCAGACATATCACTGCGGGCGGTACACTGTGTCACAGTGCAGTGGACTGTCAGTAGTATTAATTAACTATTTTCTTTAAAGACATAGGTACAACCGCCAGCACATCAAGCTACTACAAGCTGTCAAATTTCTTTAATAGAATTTCAACGGTAACGCTAAAGTATAGATAAGGACTCTACTTCATCATCTGCCTAGCCTTTTTCCAACTATGTTGGGGTCGTCTTCCAGTCTAACAGGATGTAGCTGAGTATCAGTATTTTACAAGGAGCGACTGCCTATCTGACCTCCACAACCCAGTTACTGGGTAATACGAAACCCAACTCGAGACCAGACACGACCCGACACTCGACGACCCGAGAATACTTATTGCTCCTAAAAACAATGTTTAAAAAAAGATTTACTTAAAAAAAAAATGGAGAATTTAAGTAGTCATAACCTCCTTATTTTATTACGGCAAAAAAAAAATTCTGTGAATAAATTCACCGACAAATATAATATTTTTTGCTAAACTGCAAAGCAGCTTGTTCGTATACATAGGTCTCTTATTATATGTATAATACCCACTGCATCCAGTCATAAAACCGACGAACACTATTTGGTACTTAAACCTACAGCCAAGCAAAACTGTCCATTAAATATCATTCGCGGTTAGTTGCTCCCGCAGTTTCCGCACCCTCTCGCACATACATTTCACATCTCACCATAAAGCGTTCTCCTTTTGTTCGGACCAGACCTTCGTCCATTGTTTGCCGTGCGTAAAGTGCATAGTGCTGGGTACAGATTTAGCGACGGTACCGTTTGACGTGGTAATTATACCGTAAATCCTCAAGCGGACGGAATTAACTCGCGCTTCTGAGCGTGTTATGAAAATGCACGCCATTGTACACTGTAATACACTTAAAAAGTTTCTGTGATGGGTGAATTTTTTTGCACGGTTTGTAATTTTAGGGCAATTATTATAATTATTGTCATCGAAATTAGAAAATGTGATTTTCTAATATCGACGAACTTTTAAAATCTATCGACCTAATAATTTAAAAACGAAATGTACCTATAGCATGAGGTACGGATTGGTGTCCTAACAGATGCCCAATTGATTAATAAGATTTCCATAAACATATTGTAGTAATAACTGACTTAATAGTCTTTAACCTTTTGACCGCCACACGTCAAAAAATCAAAAACGTGCCCTCGGCGTCAATGTCTGTTATGTAGTCGAACCGTGGCGTGCTGGGCACATTTTGGGTTGCCATCTATACATGACTGTGACAGTCAAAAGGTGTAGTAATTATAATAAGTAATAATATCAGCCGAATGGATCAATCGATCAAGTTAAGCTACGCTTGCCTACGTACAGACTCTCAGTGCCTCGGAAAGCACGTGAAGCAGTTGGTCCCTCCTGTCATTCGTGGGTCTTTGGCAGTCGTTACGGGTCGTCAGAAGCCCGAAAATCTGACAACCATTCTTACCAGAGGGTTTCGTATTACCCAGTAACTGTGTTATAGAGGTCAGATAAGCAGTCGCTTCATGAAAAATACTTGACTAATTAAATTTCCATAATGAGAATAATAGTCAAAAAAAGGAAATAACAATGACCACATCAAATTCATTTTCCCAAATTGATTCAGCCATTACCTAACTCTATTCAGCCTAACGATCCCTATAATCTACAAATAATTAGACTACAATATATTCAATATGTCAGAACAACCTTCATACAGAGAATAGAAGATTTTTTATAGAATACTCTTTATTATGTACAGTCAAAAAAAGAGATAAGTATGCAGGATCGTTGATTATTTTTGAAGTTTATTAAGAAACCGGTGGATGTTCAAGAATAAAATTTTATTTTATTAATAGAAAACAAACAGCTCATTTATCAAATTAAATTTCAGTCTACAACATCCGTCGGTTTCTTACTAAACTTCAACTATAACCGACGATCCTGCATACTTATCTCTTTTGTTGATTGTACACCATATAATTTACAGACATAAATCTAGAAATTGACATAATGGGCGCTCATTTCGCTGTGAGCGATCTTTTAAAGTTATCTAAATTTAAATGGATTAAAAGGGGAAATACAAAATAACGTTTTCATAAACGTTATTTTGTATTGTTGTGTTGTAAAGTAACAATACAAAATAACGTTTTTATAAACGTCATTTTGTATTGTTACTTTATTATTATTGTTTTATTATTATAAGTAAGGTCGAAAAAATGCCTTCTACCAAACATAGAATTTGGAAAGATATATCTAAGGATTTTTTCTTTGGTAAGTCTAGTGGCCTGGGCGAATGTTAACACAATACGATTAGTTAGAAGAAAATGAAGGCGATTTTCTATCATTACCTACTAATCTCGGAAACTAGGAAAAAGTAATTAGATTACAGACGAGGGTTTCGTTAGGAGGATTTGGTAATAGAATTTTATTTAGGTATATATTAATAATATCCTTGGACAATAATGTCCTTGGACATTTTTCACACAACGCCATTTAGTCCCAAGCTAAGCAGCCTAATGCTTGTGTTATGGTAACGAGATGGCTGATAAACTACTTATGTACTTTTTTTTTTTTTTTGTAAATACCTATTATAGATAAAACACCCAGACACAGAACAAATACTTGTAGGTCGTACAAAGATTTGTTCCGTGCGGAAATCGAACCCGCGACATGCTGCGCAGCAGTCAATCGCTCAACCACTGCGCCAACTGTGTCGTCAAATAATATTTGATAATTACACTAACAGTAGTTGTGGGTGATACTGAGACCAGTAGTGGCTCAGTGGTAACGGCCGTGAGTTACAAGTAGGTCGTAAGTTCGAACCCAGACAGGCTTTACTTGTGTAAATTATTTCATCAGCACCACTCTCAAAAACGGTGCAAGAAAACATCGTGAGGAAACCGGCATGTCCTATAGCCAAAACTCGAAAACATGTGTCATCTACCGATCCGCTTTGGGCCCGCGTGGTGGAACAATATAGGCTGATTATGGTAAGTACACTAACAGCATAATACATACCATGTAACATTAGTACCTACTTCATTTGGATGAGCTGGTGCACATGGAGCACATGTGTTCCACAAGCGGTATGAATTTGTACCAGGTAGTCCCTGAGAGTGTCTGAGTGAGTGTGTGACTGTCCCTCAAAATATTTTTTAAGCTTATGTTTTTACCCTAGCTTTATAACTCAAGTAGCAGACGTTGGAGAAAAAATAGCCAAGCTGAAGTAGGAATGGGCCGTGCACGTCTCACGAATGCACCCGGAGAGATGGGCAAAAATCGTCACTGGACGCCTGAGGCAGGACATCGCCGTCGAGGTAGACCACGGCGAAGGTGGTGTGACGATCTAATATTATTTGCAGTGTCAACATGGCCAGAGATCGCACAAGACAGGCAGTTTTGGAAGAAAAAAGGGGAGGACTTTGCCCAGCAGTGGGACACAAAATAAGCTAACAACAAAAAAAAAAGACGTTCAGTCAAATTCTCAAATGTTAATGAATTGTTGAACAGCATTAGGTCTCAAGCTACTGCTGCCACATTATAATGACAGAAGTACCTAAGAACGTCTTACAGTAAGAAGTCTGTGACCCGCTGGATGTGTAAATCTTATTGATGTACAAAATATGTCTACTCCTGGACATAGGCCTGCCTTTTATGTGACTATTTGAAATAAATGATTTGACTTTGACCAGCGGATTTCTGCGGCCTTCACCAGGTCATCGGTCTACTTTGTAGGAGGTCTTCCAACGCTATTATTACATATTATTAGTGATTTAACTTAGACATAACTCATACTGCTGTTATACAATTCGAAACTAAATAAGGAAGAGACGAAACTACCTAACAATGGACACTGTTCGAACTCCATTCAATTAGACAACACCGAGAACCCTTGCATAAAATTAACACCATCAGCATGTAGATCACCAGATAACACGACAAATATTAATTTACCGATCGTCACAGTTCGAAAATTAACATTTTAAATACATTAACGACGACGCCCGGGCATGCCCAATCGCAATCAAAGACCTGAAAGTTGGTCCCAATCGATTAGACACCGCATCTGCTGCTGTCCCGGGAGAACCCAATAAATATGTAAATTTGTTCTGGATTAACCCCGATTGGCGAAAGAAGCTTGCTCGTGTAAATTCTGACGAACTTGTTCCGAGTAATCATTTTTAGACCGCTATTAAATTTCGTTTTTCTACTGTCCTTTTTGGGAGAAATGGAAATTCAGGGCTCAAATTGCATTACTGATGATTGGTCTATTGAGGTTTAAAAAAACAAGAAAGTAAGCCGTGTTTGTTTTTGTGTAATTGCTATGATATTATTATTAATTGTTGTTATTGCGGTATTTTCTACCAGGAAAGAGATCCTTGTAATTGAAATAACCCACGCACTACCGACGGAAAATTGAATGTGATAAAAGGATACGAAAATAAACAACGTTTTTGATTTCAACGTTTTAGATAAACATCTAAAGATAGTACCAAAATAACATAATAAAGTGGTCAAAGAAGACTAGATGAAGAGGGTTAAAACCTGACAAAGCTTTTAGAGGCAGAAGCTTTTCTCGAGCTGAGAGCTATGTTAAGACTGATCCAATGGTATCAGGCAGTTAAAGTTTATGAATTTTCCTATTGATGTACTCCGTTTAAGCAAAAACAGTAATATAAATAACAGCTATCAAACAGGCTTTACGGAACTCCATAAAAGTTTTACTCTTCCACACATGCGCGAGGCAATCTCTCACAAAATAACCATTCGCTTGAAGAGATAAACCGCAGGAATATGCTTTTAATTCCAGCCTGTAGCCGAAAGAATTCAGCGGTCATAAGATTTATAGAGTCCGTACAATTTATGGGCCACAAGGCCACAACACACGGTGCCTATGGGAGGCAAACCATAGTATTATGGGCTATGGGTATTTACTCCCGGCAGTCTATTGTTTTATGATAGTATTTCATTTTTAGGAAAACGACTTCAGGATGTGGTCGGTTTTAGGAGCTGGTGGATGGATCTGGTTTACTGTTTTCTATTTTTATTCTTTGTTTTTATTAAAGCTTTAATATTTTATTATCCACACTTCTATTCCATAATAATACTATAAATGCGAAAGTTACTCTCTATGCCTATCTTTTAGGTACCTTTTCATGCCCTAACATAATCAGCCTATAATGTTCCCACTGCTGGGACACAGGCCTCCACTCTGTAAGAGGGAGTGAACCGTAATCCACGTATTACTGATTCTAATGATTACAATTCTGTAAATACATTTTTGTTACAGCCGCGAATCATATTTTAATCAACGTAAAACGTAATACTGACCAGCAACTTGCAAAAAACGTCGACTAACTTAGCGCAAGCAAGTTCAGCAGTGACTGCCGTCAAATGCCATCAGCTGTGTCTCATAGGGACCATTACGCTTTTACATAAAGCCATGTACTGTCAAGTATGATACTCTCGTGTGCTAGGTATATCGGATTTTCCCCACACAACCTGTTTAGCTTTCACGTTTAAACCGAGCTTATCAAGTGATTAGTGCTAACACCACTAATTAATTTGATGAAGTTCCTGTAATAAACTATTGCCCGACGTTAAAGCTCGCGCAGGCGTTCCGTTCTTATCGCAGGTAGACAGATACAGCAGTATTGAAAGAGCCATATATTTTCTGAATTTAAAGAGGATAAGTACCTACTGGTGAAGAAAAACTTCGTGAGCAAACCGGCATGTCGTAGAACCAAAAATTTTAAGATATGTGACATCCACCTACCCGCACTGGGACCATTGGTGGACTCAAGCCTACTTTCACAGAGAGGAAGCCTGTGTTCCAGCAGTGGGTACACCTTAGGCAAATTATTATAATCTCATGTTGGGATGTTGCAAAATCAAACCAAGAGAGACTTGAACATTCGAGTGTTTTGTTGTTTTTGTTCCCACAGCTGGGACCAGCTCTTTGTGCCAGGCAGTGGGCCATAATCTACCACGCAGGCCCAGTGCGGATTATTAGACGTCACAAGACTGCGTCTTCGAATTTTCATAATTTATTAGAGTTAAGACATGACGTTTTTCTTTAAGGTTTTTAAAGTTTAAACCAGCTCGGATCGGTTTTTGCTTTAACTTAATTGCCAACACCGATCTATTAGATACTTATCTTGATGACTGCAACACTCACTCAGAGTGCCTATGTTCAACAATAGATTTCTTAGGTACATAAAGTAAAAGGAAAAAAGGAGTAAAGGAACTTATCGGCTTTCTCAGAACATTACACAAGTTTATAATTTATACGTTACACTTCTGAGTTAATCCGCTTACGATATCAGAGGGGCAATTCTCGTAATTTTAAGAACGTTCAAAGTCTGATCTCAGTCTCAATCTGTCAAAAATATCTCTAATTTTCCTACATTTTTGACAAGTTTTTGACATTCGTTTGTCGCCGAGATGAGACTGTGACAAGATTTAGAAAGTTTTAAATTACGATTAATTTAAAACGTTTTTTTTTTCGCATTTTTCTTCTTTCTCTTTTATTAGTTTAGAGCTGTGTTTTATTTTACTTGAGTTCTAAGGCCAATAAACGCATTTTCTTTCTTATAAACAGATTTTAGTTAATTAAAACAAATAAGTATCGAGTTTAAAGCTCACAGACAGTTGCCATATTTTTTTCCAGTTAAAATACAATGAGTGAAAAATATTCATTCGACTTCACCGTAAATTATACAGGGTATCATTAATCGGGTGACAGGTCCGGTTGTGGCGAAAACCGCAGCCAAGACCAAAAACAAAAAGTCCCAAAACAAACAAAGGACGTCGGCGCTGACTGGGACCAGTACCGACCCTTCTAAAACTGAGGCGAAGACCAAGGCGACGATTAATACCACTGCCGGTCCGACCCTCACTACACAGATCCCGGAGTCGGGTAACACCGGCGCCGGGCTCCCTGATAAACACCCTCCTTCTCCCTTAACTCATCAACCCATCTCCCATCAGGCGGCCGTCACCGGTCAAACGGAGACGGCCGAATGCACAGAGGACACTTTTTCACGTTCCTGGCAAGTGCAGAAACGCAAGGGCAAGGGTAAAGGCACTCAACAAGCCCGTTGCCCCCGCACAGACCCTTCAGGTCCACCAGCTTCCCCATTACAGGGCAAGCAGAGGGAAAGAGTGACGAGGAAGGAGCGACGTCAAAAACGCAGGCTGCTAGGTAAAGGCAGCCCTCATAAACAGGCCACCGCCGCCAGGTCGGCCAAACTGACTAGCGGCCAGCTGAACTTCGCCGCCGGTAAGCGATCGCAGTTGGGGGCTGGCACTAGCCGACCTCCGCCCAGCGAACCGCCAACCGGCGTTCCGGAGAAAGAGGCTGGTAACTCTGACACACAGCGACCCGATTGGAAGGATCAGGCCGCGGCCAAGCGAGTTCTCAACGAGACTTCAACACCTCGGGGAGAGCATAAGCGGCCGCGTCTTGAGCAATCCAAACGGGTCCCTCATAGAAGCTACGCCCAAGCTGCCAGTGCAACCCTGGACGTCGCGATCACTTGCGACCGAACGGGAATCCTCAGCAAGGAAGTATCGGACCAGGTACTCGCTGCCATCCAGAGGCAGATCATCCTCGAGGCCTGCTCCCCCAAACAAGACACTCCGGGGCCGACATTCAACGCCAAGCCGCTGGTCGCCGGGGGCGTCGTGAAACTGTGGTGCGGTAACGACCACACCTTAGCCTGGCTAAGGAAGACAGTCTCCGACCTATCTCTCCCTACTAACATTTCGTTGGTAGTCAAGAGTCAGTCGGAAATTAAAAAACTCACACGATGTGGCATCGTGGTCCCAGACGAACAGGGGGTATATGGAGAGTCGACCAACATCGGGCGTGCTCTCAGCTACCAGAACCCCTGGGTCGACATTAAGAGGTGGGTGCTTCTTTTTGCCGACAAACAGGCCACACAATGGTTTGTGGTGGTGGGCGTCCCTGAGGACCAGATTCCGATCCTGATGAGGGCCGAACGCCGTCTCTCAATTGGATTGGGAGCGGTGTACGTGAAGTTCCAGGGTCGGAACGGCAGGTTCACCGACGCCCCTCAGGGATGGGACCCCGCCACGGGAACCATCGGCGAGGTGCCAAACCAGCCGCAGACACCAGTGGGGGAGTCATCTCCCATTATAGACAACCCGGAGGCATCTGCGACTGAACCTGCTCTGGCAGGGACGGCCGCCCCTGCTGCCGCCACCGTGGGTGCCGCCCCATCATCTGACGCGGAGCTGGACGACATGATCCTGTCTCCGGCTTCGGGCCAGGGAGGGGACGGTTTCGACGAGGGCGACCTATTTGCCGGGCTCAAACTGGGGGGGGACGAGGAGGGGTTGGCCAGCGATGGCGTACCCTTCGTCGGATTGTAAAATCCTCCAGGCAAACCTCCATCACAGTCAGACCGCAACGGCTCAGCTTCGAAAGTGGCTGGAGGTTCAACACACGGCCATCGCCTTGATCCAGGAGCCGTGGATAAGGACAGGCCGCATACAAGGACTCTCCAATCTTGGTGGTAAGCTCCTGGTCACCACAGAGCACGATCATCCCAGAGCGTGCATCTATATCACAGGCAACCTCAAAACACAGCTATTAACGGATTTCTGTTGCAGAGATGTCTCTGCAGCTAAGCTGCTAATACAGCGTGAAGACGCCATGGAGATGGTGATCGTCCTCGCCTCGGTTTACATGCCCGAGGCAGAGGCGCCGCCTCCGCACGACCTCACCCGCCTTGTGCGCCATTGCGAGAGGAGCGGGTTTGACGTTGTCGTCGGGGCCGATGCCAATGCCCACCATCAACTGTGGGGTATGGACACGCAAAACGAGAGGGGTAAGGCCTTGGTTGACTACTTATTCTCGACTAACCTAACCCTACTAAACACCGGTTCCGAACCAACGTTCGTAACCAGGCGCAGCCGCACAATCATAGACCTCACTCTGGCTACGGAGGGAGTGGCGGAAGCAATCACTGGGTGGCATGTCTCCAAGGAGGCCTCCTGCTCTGATCACAGGTGGATCCGCTTCGACATCCAGGTTTGTGTTCCAGCAACACAACCAAGGCGTAATCCGCGCAACACGGATCGGGCCACCTATACACGCAGTCTTTTAACACAGCTGACGGTATCAAACGATCCGACAACTTTTGCGGATACGACACAGATTGAAGTACAAGTAAGTCATCTTACTAAGTCAATGATAGACAGCTACCAAACTGCCTGCCCAGAGACCACCTCGCGTAGCACACCGGGCAAACAACCCTGGTGGGGCGCTGAGCTGGAGCGGAAGCGCGGTAAGGTAAGGAAAGCTCTGAATAGAGCCATGAATACTTGTGCGGATGAGGACTGGGATAACTATTACGCAGCCAAATCCAGCTACAAAAAATGCATCAGGTTCAGGAGTACCACAGGATGGCGCAAATTCTGTGGTAGTGTTGAATCTTGCCAGCAAGCCAACAGGGTAAGGAAAGTACTAGCGCAACGACATATACCTGGACCAGCTACCCTCCGGAAACCTGACAACACACTTACATCCTCGCCAGAAGAAACGAGACACGTCCTTATTGAAACTCACTTCCCGGGATGCATTTTCGCACAGGCAATTGACTGGCAGGATGCAATTCAGACTCCATCTGAGAACGATTGGCACTACGCTAGCAGGGTGATCACGCTGGACAAACTCCAATGGTCCATCCACAGCTTCCACCCTTTTAAGGCAGCCGGCCCTGATGGAGTGTTCCCCGCCCTACTGCAGTGGGGTGGCACCTCTGTCGCCATAAAACTGGTGCCGTTATTGAGAGCGTGCCTGGCCTTCAGATACGTTCCTAAAGGATGGAGGGAAGTGAAAGTAATATTCATCCCCAAGCCAGGTAAGGGAGACTATACAAACGCCAGATCCCATCGACCAATCAGCCTGACCTCTTTTCTTTTAAAAACTCTGGAAAGGCTGTGCGACAGGGAACTGAGGGATGGCGCTCTAAAGACTTTACCGCTACATTGTAACCAACACGCATACAGCTCAGGTAAGTCGACTGAATCTGCCCTTCATCTGGTAGTCAGCCAGATAGAGGGAGCGATTCAACAGAAAGGCACCTGTCTGGGCACTTTTATAGACATCGAAGGAGCTTTCGACAAAACCAACTTTTCCAGTATCAGCAGTGCCCTCTCTAGACATGGAGTAGAACAAGTACTAACGGACTGGATCACAAACATGCTAAGTAAACGAGTGGTTCGCCTTGAAGGTGAGCAGCAGCTGGCCATGATAGCCAGAGGCTGCCCTCAGGGGGGGGTCCTGTCTCCCCTTCTATGGAATCTGGTAATCAATGACCTCATCACCAAACTCAACGCCAACCGCTTTTACACAGTAGGTTATGCAGACGACCTCGCAATCCTGGTCTCGGGGAAGGTAACGGGTACAGTATGCAACCTTACTCAACAAGCGCTACGTATCGTAGAGAGATGGTGCAGGGATTTTGACCTTTCAGTGAACCCCACTAAAACTGAACTAGTCATGTTTACCCATAAACGAGTTTTAGGGCCTTTTCGCCTACCTAAACTGTTCGATACTGAACTCCAGTTGGCCAACGAAGTCAAGTACCTCGGGGTCACACTAGACAGTAAGTTAAACTGGAGGAGTCATCTGGACAACATACTGAACAGGGCCTGCATAACCTTTTGGCAGTGCAGGAGAATGATAGGTAAGAAGTGGGGCCTATCCCCTAAAATTATACTCTGGCTGTACACTGCAGTGATCCGCCCCATGATCACCTACGGGGCTGTGGTCTGGTGGCCCCGTACCAAGCTAGTTACAGCCATCAACAAACTACAACACATGCAAAGACTAGCCTGCATGGCGACTACGGGCTGCATGAGGACTACTCCGACTGCAGCAGTTGAAGCCATCCTGGGAATCCCACCACTTCACCTGTTCATACAGCAGGAGGCGACGATGGCGGCAGTACGTCTTAACACACTAAATCTCTGGGGTAAGAGTGACACACCACACACTACGGTGCTTGAGGGACTCCACAAGGAATATCCCATTACGAAAGCCATAAACGACCGGGTACCCAAACAATTTATCTTTGATAAAAAATACAAGATCCAGCTTCACGAGGACAGCCGTTGTGAAGGGCTGAGCCCTGCAGAACTGCGCATCTTCACGGATGGATCTAAAACAGGTAGTGGCACAGGTGCTGGAATCTTCTCGGAGGACCTCAACATACATATTGCCACACCTTTGGGGGCCCATAACACAGTGTTCCAGGCCGAATGCATGGGCATTTCACTAGCCGCTGCAGCTATTATGGCCAGGAAAGTAATGGACCACTCGATCCGCATACTCTCAGACAGCATGGCGGTTCTGCAAGCGCTGAACAGTTATACAGTTGACTCTGGGCTAATACACGAGTGTCACCAGCGCCTCAACCAGGTCGGTAACCTCAATAAAATAACCATTCAATGGATCAAAGGACACAGCGGTTCGCTGGGTAACGACGCAGCCGACGAGCTTGCTAGAAGGGGGGCTAGCATGACACCAGTGGGACCTGAGCCCATCGCCCCACTCCCGTTCGGGTATATACGCACTCTGGTAAGGAAACGCACCAGAGACCAACATTGTAAACTTTGGACGGACCAAAGCGAGTGTAGGCAGGCTAGGGAAGCACTTCCCACATTGGACGGCCGCCTCACTAAACAGGTTCTCCGTCTAACTAAACAAAAGCTGCGTATAGTTACTGCAGCTTTAACCGGCCATGGGTCATTTAATAAACACCTCTTTGTCATAGGAGTAACAGACAGTCCGCTGTGCAGAGCCTGCATGGAGGACGACGAGACAGCGGCACACGTGCTTCTAAACTGCCCGGTGGTCGCCACGTACAGGGCAAAGTACTTCGGTAACCCAGGTACCCTACGTGAGGCGGTCAGTAACATCAAGGCGTTGCTGGCCTTCCTTGAGGAGCTGGGGTGGATCGAATAATCAAAATTCCCACCCGCACGCAAAATACGCGCATTGACGTGGAGTTGCGGACAACAGCCCGTATTACCTATTACCTATTATTAATCGGGTGACACAGCACATTAAGGCAATACGGTGCGTACATGACGTCAGAGGCGTGAAAAACAGCTCGAATTCCTCTATTTATGCACGTGGAAAACAAAATATCTTGTCGAGTTAATTTTTGAATTAAAAGCGAAAAATTCTTTCACTGCATGCCTTTGATTCACGTTCAAAATTATGCTTCTGAGAATATTTCCGGGTAAATTTTAAATTCATGGCCCAATCAATTTAATTTGTACTTCGAGAAAACAGGTAGTATTTTTTCTGTATTACTATTACTAAAAAGTTCTACGACACAAGTTTTTATTCCTTCAGATCTAAAAATTTTTCTTCTTATTAAAAAGGATAAAAATGCAGTTATCTACTAGTATTTTTTACAGAAAGAAATAAGTTTATTTGCGTTAAACATGATGATAATCTGATCGATCGACCCGTGTGGCTGTTATTACTTAGCCACAAGCCCATCTAATAATAGTCATTGGATACCGAGATTAAAGAACATTTCTGGAAAATACACCGAGTGTTATTAAATACAACCATATTTTTTACAAATGAGATAATGTCGGTTGTATAAAGTACAAAATAGTGAAATTCCTGATGGAAAAACCCAAAACACTTTGTAAGGCCTGGAAATCGAACACAAAACCTCTCAGCATTAGGGCTTGCAACTACATAGTAGACCAACGAGTAGGTCCACAAAATAAAAAAAACACTTTTTACAAAATTTATGTTATATTTTTCGCCTTTGAAATCTTATCTTTTTATGCATGCTAAGTAGATACTTACTTCTTTGTTTCATCATAGGGAGTAAAACAACATACTCTAGAGAGTTTAATACAAAGGCTCTTAGAACTACATGTTACATGAGAAATCTCCTTTGCCTTAGTTTCTTTAGCCTTTCTACTAACGACGTTGTAGCTTTAACGCAAGCTTATATTATTATATAGTCTGGATTTATTTTCTATTCCTATAAGCAACAGCAGCTATATATATATTTATATTCTACGGACTGACTTTTTTTAACGACCCGACAAAAACAAGGCATAAAAGGTAAACGGAGTGAGAACGGTTTGCCTATTAAATTTGAGGGTTTCCATCGATTTCCATGGGATCTTTTCATCAGATTCCAACTTGATGACAATGGGACCATCTCGAGAGTATACCCTTTCAAACAAATATTTTTTTTAAATCGGTCCAAATTTGACGGAAAAATCGGTAAAAATACATACGAAAAAAAAAAGCAAAGTCGAACATATAACCTCCTCCTTTTTGAAAATAAACTCAAAGGCGGGTCTTCTCTACATGCAGAAATTAACAATGAATTCGTAGCGACATTCAATCTTTTGACTACAGCCATCGGCCGGCTTCAACCAAAAGATTTAATGTAAAAAAGTGATATTTTATATTTTTTATGAAAAAGAAAAGGATTATCTGTGCTATGCAGGCTTCTATTCCGTTCACCTTTTACACCCCGTTTTTGTCCAGACGGTAAAAAAACAGCCGGTATCATCATCATCTGCCTAGCCTTTTCCCAACTATGTTCGGCTTCCAGTCTAACCGGATGCAGCTGAATACCAGTATTTTATATGGAGGGACTGCCTATCTGACCTCCACAACGATAATACGATACCCCTAGGTAAGGCTGGTTGTCAGACGGTATATTACCCCATATAAACGGAAGCACATACCTGCCAGTTTAAGTCCGATGCGTTTCCCGGGAGGCTTGATTAACTCAATATGAGTCCTCCGCAGCCCTCGCTCTGTGCACAGTCCGGAGTCAGTCGACAGCGAAGTCTGGGATTTAAACACTGGAACAAAAATAAACAAAATTATTAAAATATATTATGTATGTGTACATAATCTGCCTATAATGTTCCCACTGCTGGGACACAGGCCTCCTCTCAGTAAGAGGGAGTGGGCCGTAATCCACCACGCGAGCCCAGTGGTAGATGTCACATGTCTTCGATTTTTGGGTTCTAAGACATGCCGGTTTCCTCACGATGTATTCATTCACCATTTAGAGAGCAATGCTGATGAAATAATTAACACATAGTAAAGCGCCTGTCTGGTTTCGAACCTACGACCTATAACTCGCGCGGCCGTTACCACTGGGCCACCGCTGCTCTCTCTCGTTATGTGTTTTTGTGTATGTTATTTGATTTTTATTCTTTAATTCCTACATACATAAACTCACGCCTTTTTCAGATGGATCGCAGACACTACAGAATGTTACCTGCCACGATTCAATAATTTTTAAATCAGCTGATAATTATTTGCTGCAGGGAAAAAACCCTAAGACATACAGAAGTAATCGTAATCTAGATAGTTATGTAATTGTAGTATCACTAAAGAAAAGTATAGTATCATTAAACACATCATTTTCTACACCAACACACGTCACTGACGTTCACTACATAACTCATTGTAAGTATTGCTTACAGTTTGTAACTAAAATTGAAATCGTACAGTAAGTTGACCTATCTATACGTTTGAATAAGCAAATGAAATCATGTTTTATTTGCTAATAGCTGATAGTAATTTGGAGGCCTGTTCAGTAGAGAATTTTAACGAACGACTAAGTTGTTGTTATTATAAAATTAGTTTTCCTTCTGTGGAGTTTGTCTCTATTACAATGCTCCTCACAAAACGTACACTAGCCGACCAGTATTCCCCAACCACTAAACCAATATAATTCTCCTGACTTCCCTTGTTTTAACCGAAAAATAACCTGCAATTTCCCCAAACAACGCCCCCACAATACCCGAAAACGGTACAGTTTTGGTACCGAAACATTTAACTGGCGGACGCACAAATCTCCTCGCGCCCGTTTGCGCCCAACTTTTACTGTAACTGTACTTGTAAACTGCGGAGCCTCTCTTAAAATAATACCCGGAGCGGGTATCGATAGTGACTTGTGGCAGTTTGGAACTAATAAACGAGTGTAAGCCGCGTTATTAAGGAAATTAATCTATGTTGGTGGAGGTGGAGTTTTTAGATCGTGGTGTAGTTATGTTATTATGTCTGTGGGACGAAAAATAATCTTCGGTTACTCATTTCAGGGTAAATTAATTATACTTTTTCTTCAGAATAATGAAGTACTCACCATTGTGCTTCAGTTTAATAAATTTCTCAGATATCGATGCCGTTGACTAGGCTGGCAACGGCGATCATCTTAATAATGGCGACACTGTTTTGGTCACTTTAAAGTATTCCGAATGGAGTATCATCAAATCCACTAGTATAAATCAACCTGCGTACATACCTAGGACCTTCAGCCCAGCAATCAAATTGCTAACTATAAACTTAATACTTTAAATTTCAAGTCACAACCTACTTTTATCCAGTAGCTCGATAGAACTTTTTGTAATAAAAGAAAAACAGAAAATCTCTAGAGTTTCCATTTCTTAAAATCTTTGTGACACTCCCAATTTGTTAAATCATTAATCACGCAAAACAAGATCGGGGCAAACATTTTTTCGGAAAGGAAACAAAAATATTGTAGTTTGCGACTTATCTTCCGTGCAAGTCATAAAATTTGAGTGTATAAGTTTTGCTATATATTATTTTTTGTAGGACAAATAATATGAGAATATAAAACAACGTCCACTAGTTTATTATGTACAATAAAAATAACCGAGTTACACATATTTTATCTCGAATTGAGGGACATAGTAATGAAATACATAATGTGGCCTTAATTCGTAGCAGAGGATATGTTTACTCATTTTTAACTCCGTTCGAATATCAATGTAAAAAGATATTGGGATAATTATTTATTTATTTAATACTTCAAGCACATAAATGTACACAAAAAAAAAACAACTGTTTCATACATTTTGGTCAAGTAGGTATTAAACTTTTGTATACTTCTTTGTCTACATACTGTTGGAGCTGCTGAAGATTGTAAGATTATCTTTGCATTGTATTATACTCAATTTCCTTTGTATTGTATAATTTCATAGCACAGATGTGAGTTCTATGTACTATAGAGCTACCATTTACCGGGTAATAATATGTCTTTCATTGACTTGAATGTGCCCTGGTGGCTGATAGTATGTCATGCTCACAAAAATGTCTCGCTGACGGTGGCGTGTGTGTTGGATCATTTAGCTCCCTTCAAAATGGTTGAGCTGAATGGTGCTGATCTATGCGTCATGTTCGTGAACGGGTGCCGTCAGTTGGGGCTGGTCATCACTTGGCTGCCTCGGCTTATTTTTAATTATTTTATTTTTGGATTGTTGTTTTGCTGTACTCTGGACGCTTTTAACACGTACGTCTTTTTTATTTTATTACATCGTTCTCACACATAATTATAAACTCAACATTAAAGATGTAACTAATATTTTTATAAAAATATAATTTAAAAGAGTGTCCATGGAGTTTCTTGCCCGTTCTTCTCCATAGGTACCTACGCTTTGGAATGGGCAACTAGCTTCATATTTTCTGACTGACCGACTTCTTGACAATTCAAAAGTGCCTGTAAATGGTTTAATTGAAATAAATGCTTTGAGTTTGAGTTTGAGTTTATTAAACAGCAGATTTTTTTTTTTCGTGATTTCAGAGTTGGTCCCGTAGTGAAAGTTGTTGATATTCATGGGTAGAACATTCTGTAAAAATTATTATATCGAGACGGTAAAAAAAAACATCATCTAGTATATAAACATAATAAATACTTAATTACATATAATAATATAATTCGTCCCTTTCGACCAGTGTTTAATTAGTTGGAAGTTTTGGGGATAGGCCTTCGCCCAGCAGTGGGATGAGGCAGACTAACAATTTAAAAGACAAAGATAGAAAAATAAATATTTTAAAAGAGTAACGGTGGAGTTTCTGGCCCATTCTTCTCCATACGAAACTACATTTTGGAAGGGGCAACCAGAATCAATTCAATTTTTTGTACATTTTGACGGACAAAAGTGCCTTTTATATGCCTACTAGCAGCGTCCCGCAGTTTCACCCGCATACGTTTCGATCCCGTGGGAATATCGGGATAAAAACTATCGTATGTCCATTCCCGGGACTCAAACCGTGTCGATAAAAAAAATCATCTAAATCGGTTCAGCGGTTTAAGCGTGAAGAGGTAACAGACAGACAGACTTTCGCATTTATATTATTAATATGGATTTGAAATAAATGATTTGACAGTAACTTTGGTCCTCTCAGAAGATAAAAAGAAAACAACTTAGCCAAAAAGTCGATGCCCAAAAAAATCACTTGTAAAATTGTAATACTTAACAAATACAGTTCAAAAACTTAACAAATACAGTTCAAAAACTTTCCGCTAACGCCTGTAACTCAAGCAATTACTTTTTGAATTGTTGTTTGCAAATTTCAGCGGCTTCGCGGGTCGTTAGCGAAACTTGACGTTTCATTTTGAAAAAGAAGGATTGCTTTTTATCCGTCTCTAATTTCCTATGGAAGAGGCTCGTCTAACTTTTTCTGTCGTTTCACAATTTTCAGGGCTTGTCCTCTCTTTACGTAATTATTCTTATAACGAATGTCATTAATATTCTGAACGTAAAAGCCTTTATTAGTTTATTTTATGTTTTTTTCCTTTTTAGGTTAAGATTGAATGAATTTAGGTTTTTTTTTAAATCTTTTAGGCATCTTCAGGAAATTGAGTTCTGAGGAAATTCGTTGTTGCTATTTTATTTAGACTGAGCTTCAGTTGTTTCTTCATCATTTATTTCAACTAGCAGCGCCCCGCGGTTTCACTCGCATAAGAGTCAATACTGTGGGCATATCGGGATAAAAAGTGACCTTTCTGATGTATAAGCTATATTACTGTAAAGTTTCATCAAAATCAGTTCGGTAGTTTTTGCGTGAAAGAGTAACAAACATCCATCCATCCATCCTCACAAACTTTCGCGTTTATAATATTATATAAATATATTAATATTGTTATCAGTAGAGTAGGATTAGTAGGATTGTGTCTAACTGATGAAATTAAACTCTCAAATCGCATTTTCAATTTCATTTTCGACAACAAACAAACGATTAGCATTAAAGGGAAGCGCCACGATAGCACGGGAAATTCAAATTTAGGTTTTTTGCAATTTGCAGTTCAATGTCATATTGGATGTTGATTAAAATATGATTGGCGAGCGTAAAAAATATGACTTCACAGAATCATAATCATTAAAATCATCAATAATGATTTGACCTTTCATGTTCATAATTATAATCCTATTGAATAAAAAAATTAAAATGTAATAAAAATGTTAGAAGTTGTAGCGTAAACTGAACTTTTTTGTGTAGGAATTAAAGTTATTTTGCCATTGCATAACTATTTTATAGGATTATATAATTCAATTTAATCTAATTTCAATAGGATTGTATGAACTTAGTCGGTTGAAAATTTGAATTTAGCGTGCTACCTCGACGCTTCCCCCTTAAAAGATAGTATAATAGTGGTAAGCCACCATAGTTGTAGCAAGCAATTTAATTAAATTAAATCTCTATTGCATCCATTATGTACACATACAATACAGGTGATAAGTATAAAATAATAGAATAAATTATGGCCCCTGTGGAGCACAGCAAAATCATCATGGCCAGCTGCAATTTTAGAACAGAAATTTAAAACCTCTCGTTGTCCATTTCGGCCCTAAAATTGCAGTTTTGACGATTATAAACTCCTGAAACAAGCCTGTTATCAAGTTAAAATTATTTGGCTACACGCTCAGACCAAATAAAAAACCAAGACAGAGCACCAAGACAGGCTGGCAACAGTAAAGTGAAGCCGGTTTCGACATGTGTGCACTTAGTGAGGTGTAGTTTGATTGTAAATGGTTCTAAATGTGTGCGTTTTAGCGTGTATGCACAGAGCGGAGGTGTAGTTTTGGCATGCTTCATGTATCGTTTTCAGCGCTCTGTCTTGGTTTTTTATTTGTCTGAGGCTACACGTGACAAACATTTTCCAACATTTCAATGTTCAAGTAAAACCTAAATTAAGTAACTTTTTAATATGTCAAATTGCTGTTTTAAAATAATAGCCAATGAAGTTGGTTGCAAAATAATTTCTGATTGTTCTTGTTACAACATCCCTTTTGAAATGTGTTACATTGTTCCAGGAAAAATAATCTAGGTACAAAATTGTTGATAGAAATTTTAACGAGTGGCTCCAAACAAAGAACCTTTCATTAATTAAATTTATTCATGGAAGTGATTATTAAGAACAATTTTTATAATGTGAACCTTGTTGTAGATGTTAATTGCGAAGAAAATTACAGTAAATAGTACAAAAAGAACAACAAACAGTTACCTGCAGTCGTGTTTTAACAATAGTTATAAGTGATATTAATAAGTCTGATAACCAATTTTACCAAGGGGCATCGTATTACCCAGTAACTGGGTTATGGAGGTCAGGCAGGAAGTCGCTCCATGAATAAAAACTGGTATTCAGCTGCATCCGGTTAGACTGGAAGTCGACCCCAACGTAGTTGGGAAAAGGCTAGGCAGATGAGGCAGATGATGATGATTAATAAGTAGGTAATGCAATGATGGAAGACATTGTTACCATCGCGGTATAACCTGGATGAGGTTGGCACAGGAGCGTGGGGATTGGCACGTGAAAAGAGAGGCCAGCAGTGGGTGAATTAGGGCTGTGGATGATGATGAATGTAATAACCCCTTTTTACAAAAGAAAAAAAAAACAACTTATTATTTTAATTTTGGAAGTATGTCGTTGGGTTCGCATTTTCGTTGTTTGTAACAAAAATACAAAAATAAACAAGCAGTCGAATTGAGAACCCCCTCCTTTTTGGAGTCGGTTAAAAACGTTAGTAGAATCTTGGTAATTTTATTTTTGGATTGTTGTTTTGTTAAGTACTATTTGCTGTACTCTGGACGCTTTTAACACGTACGTTTTTTTTTTTTACATCGTTCTTACATCCATACTAATATTACAAATTCGAAAGTAACTCTGTCTGTCTGTCTGTCTGTATGTTACCTTTTCACGCCTAAACCACTAAACGGATTTCCATAAAATTTGGCAGAGAGATAGGATATTTTTTATCAACATACCTCGCGGGTGAAGCCGCGGGCGGAAGCTAGTGTAATTATAAATTCAACATTAATGATGTAACTAATATTTTTGTAAAAATATTTTTTAAAAGAGTGTCCATGGATTTTCTTGCCCTTCTTGCTTGTTCTTCTCTATAGGTACCTACGCTTTGGAATGTGCAACTAGCTTCATATTTTCAGACTGACCGACTTCTTAACAATTCAAAAGTGCCTGTAAATGGTTTAATTGAATTAAATGCTTTGAGTTTGAGTTTGAGTCACTAAAGACCACAATTATACATAATCAGCCTATAATGTTCCTACTGTTGAGACACAGGCCTCCTCTTTGTGAGAGGGAGTTGGCTGTAATCCACCATGCTGGCCCAGTGCGTGTTGGTAGACGTCACATATCTTCGATTTTTTGGCTCTGGACATGCCGGTTTGTTCACGATGTTTTCCTTCACCGTGTTGAGAGCAGTGGTCCTGAAATAATTTACACCAATTAAAGCGCCGCGCCGGTTTGGGTTCGAACTCGCGACCTTGTAAGTCGCTGGGCCTTTAGACAATTATAATACTGGCAGTGGTACCAATCTCCTTTAAACACGTAACAACAATGTCTTTAGATATAAAAGTACCTACAACGTTTCTCTGAAATGGATAAAACAATTGTGTAAAGACGAATCCGAACTGGGGAATTAGCTGACATTCCTTTTATTCGAAAAAGAAGTATAATCATGAGTGAAATGCAAGCACTCGTTAAATGCTCTAAATTTGAATATTTTGATGATTGGCTCAATAGTATTTTTTTTAAATATTTAAAATTTTTAAGGTAGTTTACGTCATCAGTGGGACTAAAGATTAAGTGCTGTTGCCTCACTAGTACAGAAATAAAAAATTCAATCTGTCAACACAACGTCATCCTCACCTGTCAAAGTGTCAAAGTATCAATCTATTAAAATTTTTCATTCCATAGCATTTCATTCCATTGTTATTGTATTCCATAGCTCTTCCGATATATTAAATATTGTCGATTATTGAAACAATGTACCAGAACCGTTTCCTCCGAAAGGTCACGGGAGCCCCCTTCTATGTCCGAAATGTGAATCTGCATCTAGATCTCAGACTCCCCACCATCCAGCAGTTCATGAAACGCCTCTCCAAGCGCTTCTTTGACTCTGCCATAAAGCACCCCAATCCCCTGATTGCGGCGGCCTCCCGATACACTCCCTCCCGCATAAGTAGGATTCGCCGACCAAGGCATACCCTCACTATCCCCGACGACGCCACTACCCTCCTCCAGGAGAGCAGTAAGGCCACGAGTACTCTCAGTCGACAACACAAACACAAGCTCAGACATCCGTCCTTCCGTCCTCGCCGCCGAGGCCCGTCGCGACGTCCCGCACCATCACCGTGCCCGCCCCGACCCTTGCTCGAGCCAGCCCGCGCAGCTGAGCCTGTAGTTTTAAATTCGCCCCTAAACACTAATAATAATACCGATCCAGCCTGTCCCTTGCTGTCCTCTTCCAGCGACGCCCTGAGCCGAGGTCCGAACCCCGCAGGGGGTTACCCTTAGCGCTGTCGCTTAGTTTTTAAGTTATTGTATGCCCTGGCTGGAGGCCTTAATTCGAGGCATCCACAGGAAAGTCCGGTTAAGCAGTAGCCATCCTCATAAAGGATGAACTGCGAGATGCCATTTAAAAAAAAAAAAAAAAAAAAAAAATTGAAACAATGTAATCAGATTTATAAACGAGTTGAATAAGAGGCAAGTCGGAATGTTTATATTTAATATATTTTTGACATTATATAATAATTTTACACTTGACACTGACGAATTGTAGACAATACTTGCCACTTACTTTTTATTTTATTTTTGAGGTAACGATACTAAACTGTACGGTTGCAGGTGACGTAATTTGAAGGGCACAGAAGGTCAATCGTATTTTATCAAAAATATCAATAAAGATTAATATTTTTCGTAAATTAATTAGTCCATAATGATTAGTAACGCTATTCCTCGAAATGGTTTTTCAATTACAACATTAAAAAACATATGAACTATGCCCGTTCTGTTTTAAAGCTTTAAGATTCAATCTCGTTGTTTTGTCTAAATTGAAAGGCGCACCGTTTATTATTGCCATAAACAGAGAGTACGTCTTACGAAAACAAAAACAATCTCACTTCGGTCTTGGCACGCCGCTTCCAAAATGTGCCGTTACGGCATCCGACTGACACTGACACCGCGAATACCCTCATTTATTTCTGATCAGATTCGAACTTAATTAAAATACTTCAGCATTTTACTGAAATTAATTGGGCCATGGACCGGATCAACTAAATCCTTTCCCGCAATTAACTAACATTATTCATTTGACGAAACAGTTTTCATGATTCATGGAGCAGATAAAGTCCGTAGCGCCGGTAATTTATGAATGTTCGTTAAGTCCAACAGTTCTATGTAAAATGTGGGCTTTAGATAGAATTTTAAGTTCTTTAGATGTCGTCTGATGCGGAGTTTTCATTGGAAGCATCTGTATTTTAATAAAAAACTAGCGAATTTGGAAGGTTTTTAGAAGAGTATGTATTCTAGTTGTATGGTCCAAAATGAGACCTCATTACGAACAGCAGCCTAGTTTCAAAAAGTTGCATAACCTCAACGACAAAAACCAATGGTTTGATTTCAATTTTTGTCTTTCAAAAAAAGCTAAATATATCAACTCCATAAAAATGATTAAACTATCAAATGAAAGCTGTGACTGCCTGTGAACCTAACACACAATATTATTAGGTATAGCTGGTATTGTTGAATCGCATACATTATTAATTTGACGTTTTTATTACCCTTTGTGAAGACATGAACAGATGAACAGTATTCATGCCCCTTTTGATGCATAGCTGCATCGACCGTATCCAGGCAAAACAAACGCCACTGCAAGGCAAGACACAACACACAATGCAGCGTCAAGGAATTCGACTGACACTGCGCATACCCTTGATTTATTTTTGGCCAGTGACTGCAACGCTAATTAACGCTTAAATATACTTCTGCACTGAGTTAATAAAATTATATGTCTTTATTTATCAATAAATTCAGAATCATCATTTATTGAGGTCAGCAAAGACCACTCATGGCCGCTTAAATTAGTTTGCTGATTTAAAAATCAACTGCAATTTATTTATTTCACAAATGTACAGTTACCTTAATACCTGTTACTTACCCATAAAACACAAACATAAACAAAACGAAAAAAAAAAACAAATAAATAAAATTGAAGTTGACTGGAATGTCGAAATAACGGCTTCAGACTAAATACATAATTATGATAGTATATACGATACTTATAAAAGAAAATATTTGTTTGAAATATTTCACTTTCTTTTTGTCTGTTTGTTCCGGCTAATCTCCAAAACAGCCGGACCGATTTTGACAGGACTTTCACTGGCAGATAGCTGATGTTATAAGGAGTAATTTAGGTATATTTCAGATAATATAGAGAAATAATTACGGTTCCGCGCAACAAAATGAAAACACATAAAGAACAATATGCACGCGAACAAGACACAGCCAGTGCAAAATAATGTTGCTAGCCTATACCTAAAGTCTCAAGGAAATCTCTTCGTCAAACAGTCTTTGTTGTTTATAACGCATTAATTAGCTCACAAAAAACCAAGTGTAATATTAATGTTCATAATTTTCTTCGTTAATTTCTAATTTCCTTCGTCTAATTGGCATTTCAAATACAATCTGAAACAAAAGTTTGCCACAATTTATGAACGAATTGTCTGCATAAATTCGTGCTCATAACTTTTGATAACGAGTTGGGGTTGCACTCATTTGTACCCTAAACTTTACCCAGATTTGGGAGAAATCAATGTACCCGCTTTTCGTTACAGCCCGCAAAACTGACGTACCTATTGTTCAGTCTTTTGGTTTTGAAATAAGATTTCAGTGGGGACAGCTGTTGATATTGAAATCAAGAAGTACAATTACATAATTCTCTACTCTTGAAAACCAGGCACTATTTGTCTGGCATTTTTGCTGAACTGGGCCTTTTTGGTGCAGCCGTGAGGCACACTTTCTTGCTAATTTCTTACATCGCACTTTTCACTTTTTTATGTTTATTTTTTTACGGAACCGGGAAGTATGAAAGAATTCCCAGAATCACAGAATCACTCAGTGCTGGGTATACTCAGTTTTATTTTAAAAAAAGAATTAGGGTTCCGCGCAAAAAAGAGAACGAAAGATTCTTCCTTTTCAATGGTACCATGGCGGACACTGGCGGTGGACCACTTTTCACCCTTATGCCCTTGACAATAAGGTTGAAAAATGGTCCACCGCCAGTGTCCGCGATGGTACCTAGACCTTCTCTAAGCGACACATTATTGATGAAAATCCACGCGAACGAAGACGCTGGCACAGCTAGTTCCAAATAATTAGAACAGGAAATGTAGATAAGTAAAAAGTAAAATCCTTGCTTCATTAGTCATCGCAAAAGATAAATTCCACAAAATAATTAAATTTTACACACGCGTACGTAATAAAATACTCGCGAAACAAGACACTCCAAAAAAAAGAACAAAGAAATCCATGCGCCTTTCATTAGACGCTTTATTAATCCCTCCGAACAATACCTACGTACTTTAAAAGTGGGGCATGCTCTATAATCCTCGTTTATTCGACTCTATAGAACTCTGTGCTATGAGACGGGGTCACGTAATCCATTACCATGGAGAAACGTGACTCTTTCAGACGGTACAGTCTGTAGGTAATTTTATTTACCTTCTTGAAGACGGTGTGGTGCAAGGCACAGGTGAAGATGAGAATTGGTTTGTAATATTTATTTGGCTAAAGAGCGAGTTGAAAATGACGTAGTTCGCCGTGGTTTGATTCCTCGCGTTTTGGCATCCTGTTTAGGCAGCAATGAAGCGAGCAATGAGGAATGGAGGGAGGTACTTTAGATACCTACATAAACTTTTACATCGTTCGCCTTTAATATATGTATTAAAAACTACAAGTATGTTGTTGTTATTGTATAATACGTTCACCCCATCTTAGAATGTTTCCTAATAGCAGAATGGAGACGTTTATCGAAATTTAACTATTAACTTTTAGTTAATACATCCAGTCGCTACACGAGTACCTGCGTACTGCAAGCCAAGCCATAACCAATTTTTGGGTATCAATTTCGGTTGCGCCGCTCTAGGGTTATAACTTGTACCACACTCTCGTCGGAAACTTGTTTCGTTTTGTTTGTCACGCGAAACTTTTCGAAGTTTACGCGATGTACAGTAGTCTTCTTGTTAAATTTTTTATTCTTGCTTTACGCGATGCAAGAAGATGTAGGCCTTGTTTAGATCCTCTTGCTTCCGTTCTTGTTTCAAGAACTTTGAGATGTAGGGTTGATAGTTTTAGAATTGAATTTTGGGTAAAGTTTGGCTTTCAGTGGAAGTGGTATTATATTATATTTTAACTAAATTAACACTATTATTTTTATATCATGTCGAGCGTTAGAATAAAACAATATCTAGGTATTATACCAGACGGCTACCATAAGTACGTTACACTTAAGCAAGATACAAAATCGACTTTATTCAAAGTATTGATAGCTTTTTTACGTCATTCAATTATGAAATAGGTTGTTTCCCAAAGCCGCAATTGCTATTTCATAAGGAAATCACTGTTGCATTTTGCAAAATGTAAGGTATTTATGCTCGTGACTGTACCAACTAGATTTTCACTACAGCAAACCGTTAAAGTATTAAAAAATATATTTAATATCTTAAAATAATTATTTATATAATTTAAAAACTAAGTCTTAAAATAAAGGAAAATAAAGGTACAAGTGATGGTAGCCCGTTCCTTATCTGATCTGCATCTTATGCCCCAAGTTGCGAGTTCAAACTTAGCAAGTACCAATGTGACTTTTTCAAAGTTATATGTTCTTTCTAAGTTTCTGCGTCCCGTCCTCGTTTCACGTCCCTGTGTGGCCCGCGCCTTAGACCGAAACCCGGGACATTACAGGCAAACAAAAAACAAAAAAAAATGTACACGTAGCTACTTATTTAAAAAAGGAAAGAATCATATTGTTACAAGAAAATCGTCGGCATCGCTGTCAATACATATAAAGTGCCCAGAAGGCTGGCAGCATTGCCACGTTGTATGGCAATGGCCAAAAAATACATAAAATTTCAAAATGCAAGGGGAGAAAGATTATTTAATCAAATTATAATAACTGCCAGAGATTGATGACTATCGCATGAATATGACCCACAACATGGTGCTAACCAACTTTAAACTTTAAATTTAATTACTAACCCCATCGATATGTCATTTAGAAGGGTTATGTGTGCGTGCCCTTATGGTGAGGTCATGTACCATGAATCATTAGGGGAATAAGGCGTAAGTATATATCGGCTAGTGTAATTTTGAGCAAACTTAATAATACTGATAGGTATAATTATTAAATATTATGTATTTGCCTTTGTTGGAGGGGCTTGTGGCTAAGTAATAACAGCCACACGGGTCGATCGATCAGGTTATGCTACGGTTGCCGCGGTTGGTAAGTGGATAGGTGACCACCTTTACACATTAAGACCCCTCCGTGCCTCGGAAAGCACGTTAAGCCGTTGGACCCGGCTGTGATTCGTGAATCTTTGACCGTCACTGTCGTTACGGGTCGTCAGAAGCCCAACGAAATAGACCGACAAGGCAAATACATCATCATCTGCCCAGCCTTTTCCTGACTATGTTGGGATCGGCTTCCAGGCTAACCGGATGCAGCTGAGTACCAGTAAAAATACTGGTACTCATCACTCACATGGGGCGACTGCCTACCTGACTTCCTCAATCCAGTTACTGGGTAATACGAAACCCCTTGTTAAGACTGGTTGTCAGACTTTCGAGCTCCTGAATACCTGTAATGACTGTCAAAGATCCACGAAAGACCGCCGGGACCCCGAGGCACGGAGGGGTCTTGGTATGTAAAGATGGTCACACATCTACAGATGTTAGAAGCCTTTAGCCTTCCTCAAGATTTGGGCTAGCAAATCCTACTTCCTACTAATATTTTAAACGCGAAAGTTTGTGAGGATGGATGGATAGATGGATGGATGTTTGTTACTCTTTCAAGCAAAAATTACTGAACGGATTTGGATGAAATTTGACACACAAATATTTTATAACTAGGATTAACACATAGGAAAAAATTTTATCCCGATATTCCCACGGGATCAACACCTATGCGGGAGAAACTGCGGGGCACAGCTAGTGCAAAAATAATTTCAAATCCGGCTGGTAATTCGAAAGATTAACGATTAAAATAACAAACAAACTCCCAGATATTAGATAATAACAAAATAATAAATTATTGGTGTAACGACGACACGGTTGGCGCAGTGGTTGAGCGATTGACTGCTGCGCAGCATGACGCGGGTTCGATTCCCGCACGGAACAAATATTTGTACGACCTACAAGTATTTGTTCCGAGTCTGGGTATTTTATCTATAATATGTATGTATATACAAAAAAAAATGTATATAAGCAGTTTATCAGCCATCTCGTTACCATAACACAAGCATTAAGTTGCTTAGCTTGGGACTATATGGTGTTGTGTGAAATGTCCAAGGATATATTATTATTATTTTTCATATCTCGGGACCATTGAGTCCCGGTCTTTTGGAAGGCGTACGACGGGCCGAAGCCAACTCGCAGAGGCCCCTTAGGAAATGTTAATGAAATGTGACACCAACCGACAATTATCCCTGTTGGCACTATGCAAGTGCACCCAAGGACAACCCCCGGTTGGTGTAGGAATATTGCAGGATATGGAAAATATAAAGTTGGACTATGGGTTTGGGTGGCTAAAGTGGACTAGTTACCAAGAACTATGGAAGAACTATGACCCCTGCCTGATCAATGTTTTATATATAGACGAATAAAATGGCAGGGGGTGACTTGCACACTCAATAGTGGGCCCCCGGAAACGGTCGCTAGCACATAGTGACGTAGTGCCAAGGGAGCAACATCTCCTGAGGTACTTATGAGGAGTGGAGAGGTATTCCACGGCCATCAGGACAATCCCGGAAGTACGGTCAAGATCCCTACCAGCATCTTACTGGAATACTTCCTTCCTCCGAGCACATTTGCTCTTGCGAATCTCCACTCAAGCCGGCCAATAAAGGCAAGAATGAAGTGGGAGCTCTGTTCTATGAGGTGGGAGCTCTGTTCTATGAGGTGGGAGCTCTGTTCTATTATTATATTATTATTACTGGTGCCCTTTTAAATTAAGGAAAACATAATTAAACACTCACCATAAGCGTGGGCAAGCGTGTGCCCCACAACGAACAACATCAAAAACATAATTAAATTACGCGCAAGAAAGATTTTTTCTAAAAACATTTAATATTCTTTCATCAACCTTAGATTGCTCTTATTAAATATATCACAGCTATGTAAGCAAAAGGTAAATTAATTATGCTAACTGTCTCAAAAGGAAAGGTCATCGTTTCGGCTTTTGAACTTTTTGGGGCACCAAGTTAAGAAGGCCAAGTTTAAAATGTTATTTTAACGACAATTTTCGTTTTATTTCTAATGCACTTAGTTAGCTTTAACGTAATTAGATACAGAGATTCTTAGACTTCAAAGATAGTCTGAAAACCTTTTACTCGACTCGCCTTTAAAAAAAAAATTCTTTGAAGAACTGAGAACAATGAAACTTGTTAGTTCTTGAATTCGAATTGTTGTTATGCTGTTATTTGATGCTAAGTTTTCGTTTTTTAAGGTAGAAAGGCTGATAATAATAGTTAGGGTCCTTTCACAGGTTCAAGCTATCGGCTAGCCGGCTGCCGTGTATAATCTGTTCCAAAAGTATCTTATGAAATTGTAAACAAATGGATAAGAAAACGTAACTGTGGACGCCAATTTGTATTGACTCTTACAAATTGAGTGCTTTGATTTCATTATTTGAACAATTACCTACAACCAAAATGTTGAAGGACACTGAACGAGACACAATAGAAGTTTTATTGTTATACACAAGGGGGGGCGTTCAGTGTCTCGCAAAGTGTTATAGATGTTTGTCATTACCCGAATACGGCGAAAAAGCAAAAAGGTGGGTTGTGATATAGACCGGTGTATATGTATGTATGTTCATCTGTCCCCATATAACTTCTAAAGTACTTGTCACAATTTGACAAATTAGGAATCGTTGGAAACGTCTTGATCGTCCGCTGGTTATAGGCTGGCGTAGGCTGGTTATGTGACATCAGGTTAAATGAATATGGCGCCCTCTAGCGGACATAAAAAAATTACCTAAAAAAAATTATAATCATGCCGTGTTGGGTATCAAATTAAAGGACTTAATTAGCATATTTCAAAAATATATAGAAAAGGATGAAACAATATAGTATTTTCTGTACTAATAAGCTAAGCTAAGCTATGATAGCATCTGACCACGGGAAGGTACTTCCTTGTTTCATCCTTTTCAGTAGTCGGGTTTTAGTTTTTAAACTTATTTTTTTTTGTAATCATTGAAGTTAAGTTTTTAACCTCAATTTTGGGCAATGATATTTCAATTACAATTTATTATGTCATTTAAAAATCATTCATTCATTGTCATTTTATTATTTCTTCTAAATAAATGACATACGATTGTGTTACTAATTCCCAATAACGAGCAATTGCGTAAGGATTTAACACGAGCAGGGCAGATACCTGCCCCGCTCGTGTTAAATTCTTAAGCAATTAATAAGTACCAATTAGTAAGTAGCTATCATACCAATCGTACCTTTTCGTTCTTTGCAGGGCGCACAGTGTATGAAAACAGCCCTAGTTTCACAGTTCACTAATAACCCTATTACGTATCAATGATTCCAAATTACTTACTAATTCTGTTCAATCATGTAAACTAATCCAAAATGTGCTTAAATTAACAATTGAAAGACACTTCGGATTAGCCGAGAGCTAAGCTGAATTGTAGCCATTATAATTGGTTAAAAATTAATTAGAATGACTGAATAATTGACTTGAAACTCTTGGTGTTAATATTAATATTGTTTATACGAACATAAACGTATCATGGGTAATTTTTTGAGGAGGAATTAGGATGGCTACACAAGTAAGAATTCTATGAAAGACGATAGGTTTGGCTAAGAAAGAGGTTTCTACTGAGATGACGACAGAATCATAGATAGAGATGGAGGTACTGAAAAGAAAGAACTTTTTAAAGAAAAAGAAAGAAAATAAATTTATTTAGACTTTGTGACTAAAAGGTAGACAATCACAATAATAAAATAAAGGCCAAAGTTTGTAGGTGTGTGTGTGTGTGTTTATATGTTTGTTACTTCTTCACGCTCAAACGGCTAAACTAATTTTGATAAAATTTTATATGGAGGTAGCTGATACCTTGAATTAACATATAGGCTAGTTTTATCTCGATATTCCCACGGGATCGACACTAAAGCGGGTGAAATCACGGGGCGCAGGTATAGTAAAATAAATATCAGATAAAAAAAAACAAATTAAAAGAGAAAAGTGCGATGTCATTGTAATAATTAAGAGGAAAGTGTGCCGTACGGCTGCGCTAAAAAGGCCCAGTTCAGTAAAAATGCCAGACAACTAGTAACTGACACTGATTTTTCAACTGTAGGTACCTTTAGGATAATGATACCTTTTCGTATAAAAATGTAATCCTGGAAATTCGTATGCTGTATAGTGAAATTACAATCAAACGATGCCTCACCACTATGAAGCGCAGGCCACACAGGGCATGCAGCTAAGTTCGTTTATGTAGCTAGCACGAATTTTAAAAAAAGAAAAGAAAGAAAGAAAAATAGGTTTATTTGTCACAGAAACACGTGTACACAAAAATATAAAATTAATTCTAATAAATAAATAATTACAAAATATATACTATCTAAATATATACTTAGGTTCATAGTTCGCGATGTGGTTGAATCATCGATACGACAAAAAAGGTTATACTGTGATATAGGAAGGCCACAGGGTGACTAAGAGTAAATAATTTAATCAAACGTTCAACGTAGAAGGCAAACATTTTTCAATTAGTATCGTTGAAGGTGCCTCACTTTATGACCACAGGGGTGCCCTGTGGTCATAAAGTGAGTCACCTGTCCATTATGACGTCACACACGGTGTGGTACGTGATGGTACATTTCTGTTCTAATTAAATTACTTAGGTATGTGTGTGTGCCGCCCATAATAAGGGTACCTAATATGGCATATTTAGGGCAATTACAATTTTCTATCTAAAAACAATGACTTTTAATTGTATACCTAATGTTGTTAATTACCGTTAAAATAAAATAGAAGCATAATCCATTTTTTTACTATAAATGCGAAAGTGTGTCTGTCTGTCTGTTACCTCTAAACCGATACCCGACCGACCGATTAACCGATTTAGATGAAATTTGGAATTGAGAAAGTTTGAGTCTCGGGAAGGACATAGGATAGTCTTTATCACAGAAATCATCCTTTAAGGGGGTGAAAAGGGGGGTGGAAGTTTGTATGGGGAATCAATAACCGCTGAACCGATTTAAATGAAATTTGGCACTTCGGTAGACGGATGACCTGGGTTAGGACATAGGATTCTTTTTATCGCGATATTCCTACGGGATCGAGATTTATGCGGGTGAAACCGCGTGGCGCTGCTAGTCAGCCTATAATGTTCTCACTGCTGGAAAATAAGCCTCCTCTCTTCGAGAGGGAGTGGGCCGTAATCCACCACGCGGGCCCAGTGCGGGTTGGTAGATGTCACAATGTCTTGAATGACTTTTGGTTCTAGGACATGCTGGTTTCCCGTTTTCCTTCACCGTTTTGGGAGCATTGGTGGTGACATTATTTACACAAAGTAAACCGCCTGCCTGGGTTCGAACCTACGAACACGACTCGACTGGACTACCACTGTTCTTGACCAGAGAGAGATAATAATTTCATTTATATAATTTTAGATAACACAGACATGATTCATGTTTAATACTTGCATCGGACTTACCAAAAGATACTATTTCGAGTAATTTTAGTATCTATAGTAAATTGTACGCCCTGAAATGAGCAAAAATCAACCAACAATTTCTGAAAGCACCGAAAAAAATCACTTAACTCCGCACTGACAACCATAAATTATTTAAGAACCAACTAAGATGTTCGTTCGTTCTAACGTATTTTCTTTTTTTCTTTCATAAGCACTGAAAGCTCCAAGTCCAAGTCAAGAACATAGTGCTTTATAATCTCACTAACATTATGACACGTGATATATGAATAGGGCGCTCTCCTCGTAAAATTTCAAATTAGATCTTTTCACCTTCCTTTCAAAATATTTTCTCGAGATCGCGAAGGTTTAAGAGAAATAAGAACGTAAGCGGTTCTTATTATTACGTCAGGCTACTTGGTTTGGTTAACAGCATATTCAGGATATAGTGGTCCCACTGCTGGGACACAGGCCTCCTCTCTATGAGAGGGAGTGGACCGTAATCCATCACGCGGGCCCAGTGCGGGTTGGTGAATGTCACATGTTTTTTTTTAATGTATTGTTCTAAGACTTACCGGTTTCCTCACGATGTTTTCCTTGACCGATTTGAGAGCAGGGGTGATGAAATTAAATACACAAAGTAAAAAAGCTTGGAAAAAGGCTGGGCAAATTGTTCTTTTCGTCTAATGAGATACTTAATTTCAAGACATTGAATTCAAGCAGACTGCTGAAGTGTCAAATATTATGTTTAAGACAATAATTTACAGCTAACACTTGATTTTTTTACTGTCATGCCCACATTGCTTAATATAGTAATAAACAGATGGAAAAATGAAATTGACAGTTCAATAAAAAATAATTGCGGGAACTTCTAAAGTGTCGTCGACAGACTCTATTAACATTTGAAAGAAAATTGCTACGATAATGTGCACGTTTTTCATTTCTAACATGACGATATTATCGCAAACGTCCATGTCCATAAAATACATGGAAATATATACTTGCTCGTTATAATGCTATCGTGGACGGAGATTTAAAAGCGTCTTAGAATATGTCCATCTTTTTTTTCTCTGTGTTATCGTGATGCCGTGACGTGGACGTGGCGGTCCACGATAATGTCGTCACGTTAGATATTATAAATGCGCACATTGACTTTAAAAATTAAAATAAATTATGATTTAGACGTATACTAATCCTAACTACCACGTTGGTCTCGTGGTTGCAAGCGCGATTGTTGAGCGTGGGTTCTGGGTTCGATTCCCAGATCGGAAAAAGTGTTTTTGTGTTTTCCATTAGGAATAACAGTCCGGAGTTTGGAAATTGGCGGTTTAATACCCCCGTGCCTCGAAAACAGGTGAAGCCGTTGGTCCTGCGCCTGATTTCTCCCCGTTCGTGTCGGATTGCCATCCCATCGGACTATGAGAGTAAAGGAACAGAGAGTGCACCTGTTTGCGCATACATTTGTCCAATGTATTAATATCTCCTGCGTAGGTACCTGGCTAATCTCCGTTGATATCAACCACCGTGAACGAAATCGGTCGGGAGGCTATATTCTTTATTTATTAATCCTAAATGGTCAAAAAAAATTTGAACAAAAGAATCGACACGATTTCAAACAAAAGGAAAAAGTATCTATTAATTACAATCATCATCCATCTAAAATTCAATCCTTCCAATTCAATTTGACAGAATATATACATTAGCGCAGTGCACATTGTACAAATTCTTCAATTAGCGAATAAATCATCCAACTTGTACTGCCACACAATTTTATTCGTTAACCATTAATCATGCAAAGTTCACATTCGCCCACATCACTTTACTGCAGCTACTTGCGCGTTTATATTTCACAGAAATAATATTAGAACTTGAGGACACAAAGCTAACGGAGGCTTATATAATTAGTCACCAAAGCTCGTGAATCATTCAGACATCCTGCTTTGCTAAGAGGAATTCATATTGGACGGTCGATTGACAAAAAGGCTTAAACGCCAACTCCAAAAATAAAATGTGCCCGCTTTGGTAGAGAATATAAAACGACGATGGGCGTTTGGATCTATCTTAATTTAGAGTGTGGGTAGTGACAGTTCGTTAGTCTAATGCTTGTGAAGTTATGTCTAATGTCTGTCAATGAATTTGAACGAGAACGATTTACAAAGGATTATTTCTGCTTTACCGGTTTTAAACTTAGCCTGAATAGAAATATGGCAATGCAGTCAGCTACAAGCTGACTAATACATCATATTTGTTAACAAATATTTTCTAAGAAAATAATGAATCAAGAATGATATAAGTTTGTCCAGTTAAGTAAATAGCAGGCATCTTTATATTAAATCTGTATAAATAAAACAAAATCGGATTAGTTACACCATTTATAACGCAAGAACGGCTGGAGCGATTTTTTATTATCTTTGATTTTTTGGATTTGTCTCCGCCCCGAATAGCAGGATAACTATTAAAACATGGAAAAAATTCACGAAGAAAAACATACATTTTGTATGGACCGGCTTTTTTGATGAATAAGTTAAAACAGCATTTATTGATTCTCAGGCGGTATGAAGTTCGCCGGGTCAGCTAGTTTAAAATATTTGGGTGCGCCAAAGTTCACCTAAATTTTCAACTCCGATAATTGGAAATCCGAAAATGTTCTTCCTAACATTTTTCATCCTAACAATCACAACTCCTAACTACTTTGTCTCTAATGTTCATAATTCCAAAGCATTCTCTACATTCTCAACTGCATCATGTCGGTAGCAATACACATCTATTATACTTTTATTTGTTTTCCTATTCTTTCTCAACATAACCATCTTTTACACATTTTTTTATTTAACTTACTTATTATTTAACGAATATTGTTTTCTTAAGTTTTGTTTGGCAGTGGGCTGGCCACGTCTGTCGAAGGACCGATTGCCGGTGGAGCAGGCGAGTCCTGGAGTGGAGACCGCGGATCGGCAAGCGTAGTGTGGGACGCCCCCCGGCTAAATGGACGGACAGAAGGTGGCTGGGGTTGACTGGATGCGGAAGGCGGAGGACAGGGTGTTGTGGCGCAGTTTGGGGGAGGCTATGTCCAGCAGTGGACTGCGATAGGCTGAGTTGATTGATTGATTGATCATTTTTCCATGGTATTTGAATTAACTATAAAAATAATGTTTTCTATAAGCGATCTCGGGACCTGGGGCACCCCGACTTGGGTCTAGGTCTTATTATTATTGCTATTAAACCAACGGGTGCCTCGTGATCTTCGAAACGAAAATATGAGAAAAAAATTATATGAAAAATGTTTCTTTCTGAGTATGAGTGAAAATATTATGGTAATTATATTTAGGGATAAAAGCGTTATGATAAAAAACAGTAGGAGTTTAAATATATTTACATTAATGATATTAATAATTACAATTTTCGGAAACACACACTACAAATAGTATGAATGAAAACTTTAGGATGAAAAAGGTGAACGGCAGATTTCGTACAGGATACTTTTTTTGTTGTTCTGTTATAGAATTTGTACCACTTATTAAGGCAACTAAACCATTAATTTTCATGTAAGTGTAGGTACTATTTTTAGAACTTCGGATTAATTAATAATATGAATAAAAAGATTTTAATAAATAAACGTAATAGAATCCTAAACTAAACGCAGTTATCTTTTTAGAAGTTGCCATATATAAAATAACACAAATATCGAAATGATAACTAATTATTTAGAATTGGAAATAACATTAAATATAAATAAACACTTATATAATAAACGGATGAATGCATAATTGTTGCACATAATCATATTATTTACCGATTTTATGATAGGAATGATTTTCGTCAAAAAAATTTTTTTGTTCATATGGCAATTATTTTATTGACAGGAAAAGAAAATCATTCTGTCTTTCAGTTCAGTTCCGATATATTACTTTACTCTATGGTTCAGTTCTTTGCTGTTGTTTTGGATTGTGGTTTGTGACTGCATCTGAGCAATTTATTATTATGCCGCCATTACCTACGTGACACGACAGCGTCAATACTCAATTGTCAATCACGCACACAAGTCTATGACCTCTGAGTATCAATTTACATTGGTACACTAGTACATAACCTTAAAAAACAAAACAGGTTATAACTTTTACGTCCCAAGTTCTAAAAATCTAAGAATTTAAAAAGGGCTTGTTTATCATATTATCTACCAATTAAAACAAAAAGTGTTCCAAAACACGAACTTTTATTAGCTGTACGAAATTCCCATACAAGCCTGCCGTTCTCCTTTTAGGACGAGTGATCATTCGGATTACAAATCATTAGGAAGAACAATTTCGGGTAAAGAACTTTATGTGAGCCAATATGGACCCAAAATATTTACATAGCCACTTATGAAACATTAGAAGCTAGGTGCACGGTTACAATTGGGCGTTTCCTATGGAGAAAAGCCAGCAAGAAACTCCACGGCTACTCTATTGAAAATAATTGGCTTTTAAAATGAAGGCATGGAAGAACAGTGTGGGCCTGTCAACAAGTACTTAGGTACTGTAGATTTTATACTTAGCCTAATTGATGCTATTTAAGCACCAAATAGGCAATCTTTATGAATATTATGATAAGTTGATGACACAATTAGGAGACAAACATTGATTTATATTGAGAAGTAGTAAAAAACAGTAGGAGTCAGTTTAGCTGCCAAGCTATGTTATATTTAAATAAAAACTTTTTTACAAAAAAAACACGCTTCTTTGACTCTGCCATAAAGCACCCCAATCCCCTGATTGCGGCGGCCTCCCGATACACTCCCTCCCGCATAAGTAGGATTCGCCGACCAAGGCATACCCTCACTATCCCCGACGACGCCACTACCCTCCTCCAGGAGAGCAGTAAGGCCACTAGTACTCTCAGACGTCAACACAAACACAAGCTCAGACATCCGTCCTTCCGTCCTCGCCGCCGAGGCCCGTCGCGACGTCCCGCACCATCACCGTGCCCGCCCCGACCCTTGCTCGAGCCAGCCCGCGCAGCTGAGCCTGTAGTTTAAAATTCGCCCCTAAACACTAATAATAATACCGATCCAGCCTGTCCCTTGCTGTCCTCTTCCAGCGACGCCCTGAGCCGAGGTCCGAACCCCGCAGGGGGTTACCCTTAGCGCTGTCGCTTAGTTTTTAAGTTATTGTTTGCCCTGGCTGGAGGCCTTAATTCGAGGCATCCACAGGAAAGTCCGGTTAAGCAGTAGCCATCCTCATAAAGGATGAACTGCGAGATGCCACTTAAAAAAAAAAAAAAAACAAAAAAAACAACCGACTTCCAAAAAAAACACTACAAAGTGCTAAATAACTTTAATTTCGGAAGTCGGTGTCGTTGGTTCTGCATTTTCGTTTATTGACACATAGTCGGTTGTTTTTTTTGTAAAAAAGTTTTTATTTTTTACTTTTTAGTGGGAGAGTTTGTAATTTATCTAAGTTACAATAGCCTAATGTCAACTGCTCATCACCTTTTACAAAATATTGCTTTTGATTTTTTAGATTTTTGTTGATTTTTCAAAAACCGCTTGTCAGATTTCGAAAAAAAGTTAAAAAGAAAAAATAAAAAGTAGAAGTTATACCCTTTCCAACAAAAAAAGAATTTTTCAAATCGGTTGGCAAGCGACGGAGTTACGCGCGAACAAACATAAAAAAAAGAAAAACAAACAAACATCTGAATTGAGAACCTCCTCCTTTTTTAGAAGTCGGTTAAAAAATGTAAATGTAATGAACGTAGAACTGTTTATAGCAATAATTATCTAACTTATTCTACAAAATTTGTTTAATTCATTCATCCTGGTACGCACGGCGATATATCGAGCCATACATCTCCAGTATAAGCTGACTTCTCACTGTACAGTCAGCTAAAACTGGAAAGGTATAGCTTGATACGTCGTCGTGCGTACCATGAGCTCGCAGAGAGCTCACAGTACCTGTCTCTATCTCTCCTGTGTAGTATTAACATGAACCTAACCAAATAGAACTGAAATGAACTGAAATTAACTTGCAATTATCTAAACACATGTTTAACCGTAATCATGCCGGCCTATTATTCATCAGGCCTATTATTAGGTACACTACTGAACCATTCAAACATTTCAGTCAATCATCAGCTTTAGTCGCGCGTTTATTTACACTGAGCTGCTGATTGATATCTCGTTCAGCTCTAAAATATTATTTCTAAACATAGGAATTCCCTTTAAATAGTCCATGCTTACAACTTAGTTATGTAGGTACAATATAATTATATAGGTTTTACACTGAAAAACTCGAAAATTATAGGGGAAGTGTATTTCTGAAAATTATCGCTGCCAGAGCGGACTGCCCCTTTCAGGGACACTGGGTGGCTACAGTGATAGGACTGAATAAATTAAAATTTATAATGCTAACCTAGTTACCTAGCCTACCTAGCACTATTGTTACTAACATCAAAATACTAACAAAATGTACAAACGCCAGCACATCAAGATACCCGAAACTGTCAAATTTTCCCAATCAACCTTGAACCATATGCTTTAGTGATAAAGTTGAAAATCCATTCAAGAAATTTGACTTTGAATCTATTCAAGATTGTATACTGGGTAATACGATACCCTTTGGTAAGGCTGGTTGTCAGACTTTCGGACTTCTGACGACCCATAACCAACGGCTTGACGTGCTTTACGAGGCAAGGAGGGGTGTCTTGGTGTGTAAAATTGATTATTTAGCCACAAGCCCCCCACATTCGTCACTTGCAAAACACGGTGGAACAAGAAGTACATTCGCCATACCTACCAATGTTAATAACCTCACGACATAAAAGCCATTAAGTATTCTTCAAAGGCACTTAGTGCATTTTTCTTTTGTAGACTCCCTTAATATACGTTGACAGGCGGGAGCAAAGAGTTTTTGTTCCACCGTGCTTGTTTAATTCATTTCTAATTAGCGACGCGCCACAGTAACTGAGGAAAAAATGTCTCCTGAATAATGTATGTTACGTGTGAATTTAAGTAAGGTTAATATTCTGGGGAATGTTACATGAAAATTATAATATTGTTAAGGAAGCTGGTGGGTTATTGCTTTATGATAATATAAACGTTTACAATTTTGATAATGTATTAACCACTCACTGAATAAATATAACAAAGATACGTTTATTAAAAGAAAGTACCTAAACTTAACCGTGCTTAGTTTAATTGTTTAATTTCAAACGATTTTAATTACCTGGATTATCTCACCCTGTGTTTATATTGGAGTCCGCACTTAAATCAAGACAAACGTGTCAACTGAATAAATATAACAAAGATACCTTTATTTAAAAAAAAGTACCTAGTACCTAACTTAATCGTGCTTAGTTTAATTGTTTAATTTCAAACGATTGTAATTACCTGGATTATCTTACCCTGTATTTATAGAGTCCGCACTTAAATCAAGACATCCCTAGTTAATAAAATAAAGGCTGGCAGGGACATGAACGCGCAAACTGTAACCATAAATTCTGCAAATTATTCTAGAAACCCCAGCGCAGAATTTTTTTTTTCGGTTACAAAAATATTCAGCAGTTTCATAGAAAATGACACGGTGAAAATGTATGGAACAGCATTTTATTAATAACCGACGAAACATTTCAACGCAGGGGGGGTTCAGAATAATCAGGTACCGGTAAACCGGGGTTACTTTGAACAGCCGGGTAACTTTGATTGAAACTTTTATTTCATATTATAAAATCGCGAAGTATGTAAAACGAAACGCAATTTGTTTTTTTTTTTCTTGTCTAACATCATTGATGAACTGTTGAATCCTTTCTAGAGGACACGCTGGGAATTCACCAACTATTTTAAACACCGTAAGCTTAAGCATTCTTTTTAGGATTCATTTGTCTTTTACTAGATCAAAGTTACCCCATACGCAACGTGCCCATTTTCTTGCGTAATTCCAAAGCTATCAAAGTAAATGAATTAAGTTAAGATCCTAGTTGTCAAATATTTTCTATTTATTTTGTAACACTACGAGGCTGACATAATCGCTTCGCGATTAAAGCCTTTTTTCTAAATAAAGATTTAAAAAAAAAACAGCTATCAAAGTAACCCCATTCTCATTATAACTTTGATTAGACAGTTTTTATTTTTTTTCTCAGAATCAAGCCATATTTTTTCACATATTATTACAGAAATCGCGAGTTTAAAAAGAATCGACAACTAGACCGATTATATATTTTTTTTACAACCAGAGATTCAAATGATATGGACCTTGAAAGTTCAAAATTGATCAAAGTAACCCCGGTTTACGGTACTGAATTTTATGGTATCAGAGAGGCAATTCTCGTAATTTTAAGAACATTCACAGTCTGATCTGTTTCAATCTGTCAAAAATACCCGTATTTTCCGAACATTTTTGACAAATTTTTGTCATTAATTGTCGCTGAGATGAGATTGCGACTTGAATTTGATCGTTTTTTAAGTACCTGACACTCTGTATAACAATATTATCATAATGTAAATAATTAGATCAATATCATAATATCGACCCCTAAATAGAAAAAAATTATATAAGTAGTTTATCAGCCATCTCGTTACCATAGCACAAGCATTAAGTTGCTTAGCTTAGGACGTGAAATGTCCATGGATATTATTTATTATTTATTTATATAGATGTAATATTCAAGATCTGACTTGCGCGATATAATAAATGTAGATTTTTATTCCTAATTACTTTGAATTTTGACTCGCTAATTTTATTTTATTATACATTTCTATGACGAGTTGATGCCATTATTGTGTAGTATATTTATTATAATTTGATCGATTAAGCTTTCATTTGATATGTTAATTGCTTTGAATAATGGACAAACCTACTAATAAAAATAACCTAGGTACTTGTTTATATTTGTACGCCATTAAGGCAAAACATAATATGTAACATTTTGAATGCCATGTGTGTGTATACTTATGTTTTGGTCAAATAAATGATCTATTTTATTCTATTCTATGTAAATATATCAATATCATAATATCAACCTTATGATCAAGCAAATGACACGTTCAGTCGTACACGTGTCGTCTCTATCATAATCGTTCTCTTCTCTGATCTTTCGTTAACTTACACATTATTTGCTTTCATTAATGAAATGTAGGTACAGACGCCAGCACATCAACCTACCCGAAACTGTCAAATTTTCCCATTCAACTTTGAACCTTATGCTTTAGCGATAAAGTTGAAAATCTGTCAAAGACATTTGACAGATTGTAGTAGCTTGATGTGCTGGCGTCTGTACTATAATAATCTTGACTCATAATCACTGACTTAAGTACACAGCCGAGTCACCCAGTCAACAAGCTTAGTTATGTCCAACCATTTGTTTGCGTAAATTCATTTCAATTACGAAAATACAGCCTAATTAATGGCGGCTGTGAAAACAGATGCGAATTCGTTTGATGGGCTCACTTTATCAAAATATATGTACAAGTTAATAATTCATCATCGACATTCAATTCAATGTTTTAGGATGATCCAAATTGAAACGGAAGACGGCGGGGTTTCAGATTTAATAATCTCTTATGAAAAGTTATCCGTTTATTATTGGAAATATTTATCAGTTGTCAATGTAGGCTTCTTTTAAGATTGATATAATATCCTTGTATATTTAGTGAGCTTCTTTTATGCAATATACGACAATAAATGAAAACACTGGCAATACTAATGTACAAGTGTATTTTGGAAGTATCAAATAAATCCCAAGATCGAAATTAAAAAAGTATTTTTTTCAAACAAACCAAATAGTAGTGATGGGCCTACTATGGCTTCTGCCAATCTTTGACAAGCCTAGTGACTATTGGATATATTTGATTGAGCAGACTGGGAACGGAATTCGAAATAGACAGTTTAATTTATTGTTGTATTATCGTCTTATATAATAGACAAAATATTATACATGGTGGCATGTATAATATTTTGTCTATTATATCTATAGGTATCAACTGATTCTCCTGGCCGATGAAAGACAGATGTTTATTACTGATAACAAGGTACCAAATACCCTTCATCCAAGTGATTATGACATTGTACAGAGGCCAGCACATCAAGCTACCCCAATCTGTCAAATTTTCCCAATTGAATATGAACCTTATTCCTTTGTAGTAAAGTTGAAATTCTTTCAAAGAAATTTGACAGATTGGGGTAGGTTGATATGCTGGCGTCTGTACTTAAGGCAATAATAAGTTGTCTGTTGCCAAGAGCCCACTTACAAACATTTTATTACACAAATCAGCAAGTACGATGTTAATTATTCTTCCTATCATTTTAATTAAACATTTTATCTCACCGCCTGACAACCCGAACAGTACTCAACGGTTCAACACACAGAATTTAACCAATACCTATCTTCGAAATTTTAGTAATCACAGCGAACAGCTGCGAATTATCGCTTTGGAGACACACACTCCAAAATGGAAACGTACAAAAGGTCTGCTTCATACAACTACTCAACGTCTTTATACGATTTATTTTCATCTCACGAAGCGACGCATACACGTTGTGAATGTGTGTAGGCGCAGGAGCTCCTGGTACCGCCCGTCCGAGGCAATGGCGAAGTTGGAAGTTTATGTGTTATGTGCTGACACTACTCGTCTTCATGCTCAGATCAACAGTGTTTGTATACTTGGTAACCACAAATCTAGCGAGCGTCGTTTCATGGGTTAAAAATACTGTAACAAGTTAATAATTCACTTAAATAATGCTGAGAAGGAACGATAATTTGGCTTGTAATGAGTAATGAGGTGACTGCTGTGACGACAGCTATCTGACATTTATGAAAGTAGAAAACATGCTGTACCAACCCCATATAAAGTGAGCTAATGACAGGAAGGTGATAATGATGACTTCCCTTCAAACAGAAGATACGAGAATGTCCGGATAAACTTGCTACATTACCACTAAGTAACTGGAATTGCGGCTATAAAACTATGTAGATAATATTGTTTAATTGCAGTATACTCCTAAATCAACCAAGAGTTTCTAGGAAATGTGCATATTGAGCCGTTGTTGATAGATACCAATAACTAATGTAGGTACACCCAAGTATATATACTTTTCATACTCGTTACTTGAAAAAAACCTTCTGTAACTTTTAATTTCAAGAAGAAAATGAGAACAAGCACCTGTTTTTGACGCAAACAATACATGTTGCTTCTCATTATGAAAACGTGTGCCGTTTAAAATAATTTTACTACCACGTTTCTTGTAGACTTCATTAACGTAAATATGTGACAGCCGTTCAGCTTAGCAGATATGCGTATGAGTTTTATTGGGGATTTAGATTGAGGGTCGGCGTCGGAAGGAATGACGTTCATTGGTGCATATTTTAGGGTTAACGCGAAGATTAGCCATTCAAAAATGGAAAAGGATAATGGTGATGGTTACAGATTTGCTCTGAACAGTGTTTCAGCTGGTAAGTATTGTCAATTTATTGAATGGGTTTAGAAATGCTAAAATTGCTGAAACGGTCATTAATTTTCTGCGTTTTCCACTGAATTTACTCTTGGCAACTGTACTGTGGTAACAAAATAAAATACAAGAAGCTATAACAATTTCTAAAGTTAAACAGAAAATATACAAAAGAACCAACTGAAACTTTCCTATCACACTAACTTCTCAGCGAGAGGAGTCCCACTTAGGTTTTCCGAACAATTTTAATTTACCCAATATTACCATAGAAAAGTTTTTTTTACCCAACTTTCCATCTCCGAACTTACTTCGGGTCGATTTTCAAGATAATTTTTGCGAGACCTCTAAAAAGTTTTAATGTGCCAAACCGACAGTTCTCTTTACCAAAAAATTCGAAAAAAATTACCATAAAATTTTTAGGACATCTTTTGGACATAAAAAAGTACATTAATTTAAAAGTTCAATGAAAAACCGACATTGAACGTTCATGGTTGTAAAAAATTATGGCGATAAATGTGCCACCACGGATTTAGTTGTGTCTTATCAGAAGGGCTTTTGACGAATACCAAAAGATAAGAAAAACAGTGAAGGTCGTAAAAGTGGATATCTTTTTATTCGTTTCGGGGAAACGAGTGTAGCTTTCCTTTCAGATTGTGCTTGATCTTGCCGAGATTACTTATCTACATAATGTAGCGCTTAAGGGGCCGGCAGAGCATGCGTAGTTCATACAAACATAATACCAAAATAATTTGTAAATGAAACATATTCTTAAGGTAGTGTGTATTTATTCCGATTGGATTACAGAATACCTAAATTATTATTATGTGGCTAATTTGCCGGTATAGAAAAATGTTACCGATTATTACAGAAATCTAAATAATTGTTCACTTTTAGACGTTTATTTTTTTATAACAAAAATAATGAAATAAAAAAGTAGAATAGAAATGCATATTTATTCGTATGGGATCTATGTTTTTTAAATAAGATGAACTTATTACTGATTCATGAGCAGGTAGAGTACTAACTGGATATACCAATCAAATTTTAATCTGCACGTGTAATTGCCCTTTGAATATATTTCAAGTAACGATAAGAAGTAATCAACTGATTAGAACCTTTGATGAATCCTCTTAGTCCATGCCTGATTACATCACACACATATAACATAATTATAGGAAAAATACGTAAGAGGTAATCAAATCCTTAGGTACTATGTTGGATCTGAATTTCAAAAATGTTTGTAACGGGCGATCTTATTCTGGAATCAAGTTTTATAAAGAGAGTGACTCACCGGCTTTCGTCGTGCAAGCATTTGTTACACGACGAACATTCATTCGCGAAATGATCGGTTTATCGAGTACCTACTTGAATCTTGAATCTCTAGGTACCTACGTGAATCTAAACATTAGAAACAAATTCTCAAGGAGCTTCTCACGAACGAGTGTTCATTTTGCGAGTAAATATTCGTCGCGACAAAAGCTCGCACAACGAATGTTCGCAAAACAAATTGTCGAAGTCAATGCTCCTAGTGGGAATCTTCCACTTCAAAATCTAGTAGTCATTCATGACGATATTCATTTCGTTTCATATTATGTTAACAACAATGATCAGCTAGGATTGAAATCAGTAGAATCCCAAATAACATTATTTATTATACATCTACTCAAATTGATGTTATTTCAAGTTAAACAAATATCAACTTTATTTTAATGCTGATTAAGTTGATTTCAGAGTGACTGGCACTATTGTAAAAGTTATAAAAATGTTTGAAGTTGTAGCGTAAACTGAACTTTATTGTGTAGGCATTAAAGTTATTTTTCCATAAACTTATATTTGTTTACATTTTTGGCAAATAAATCGCGAATGCAAATTACATAAACTCACGATTTCTTCCCATCGGGGTAGACAGAAACTAAAGAGCGCCACCAGTTACGATTTTTATATAGGTACTCATTTAACTTCGTTTACGTTCATACATCTGGTCATACACGGTTCATAACCATATCAGTGTTTTTATTACTTGACAAAACATCGAGGTTTCTACATAATATGTAAGTTTAATATTTATGTAATATACACATAAACCTACCAGAATACGTTCTCTAAATGATGGTGAAAACTGCATCAAAATCTGTTGCGTAGTTTAGAAGAACAACGCGGTCACACAGGCAGACACGAAAAGTGCCTTTGTTTTTTATTATGAACTTACTAATATATCTACTTCAATTCTCATTTATTGAAGCAGTATTTCAAGGAAAACCTTCACGCGGTGACCACTGCCTTAATACCTCTGAGAGCCACTTATGCCAGTGAATTATTGGTTAGTTACTTGCTCACTCACCGACAAGCTTTCCTCAAACCCCTTTTACTACTAGCACGGAATACTAATCAGCTGGCAGTAGGTATAGTTTCACTTTAGTTTGACTTCAGGTTACGCAATGCTATTGTCATCATCATCATCATCAGTATACTACTGGACAAAAGAGCTGTACAAAACAAGGGATTTTTTTTATCAATTTTATACAGTCTTTATTAAATATTGCTTTTATTTTTCTTTATTTCTTGTGCAATAGAAATTAGGTACACTGTAGGTAGGATCAACATTTTTGTGGGTCTTTTCAAAAGCAGGCAGCATATTCCGATAAGCTGATTTGATTGATTGATTGACCAGGACATTAAGCTCAAAAGGAAACTCCCCATCACGCCATATTGACGTTCAAAATATTCCCCTTCATTGTCTGCCGTATTTTCACTAATGCACTCTTGAAGCTCAATTTTCCAATAAAATTCTAGCCAGAGACGACGTTATAACGAAGATAAACATTCATTCTTTGACATTTTATTTTCTGAAGGCACAAAAGCCTTTTTTCTCGCATTTAGAAGCTTTTAGTCGTAATCCCGACAGTGTCCTGGAGCGCCGTACTAATGTCTAGGTTTTCATGTTTAATTAAAGTCTTCTCCAATTAGTTAGTACTATAACTAAAGCAAGGAAATGCAAGAAATGTCGAGGAATATTTTTGGTAGCAAACGGAATATTGGAGATTTTTAAGACGATGTCGTAGATAGTAAGTTTTCGTCAAAATAAAACAGAAAATGTATCTTTGTAGGTTAGGTACTTTATTAAATAAATGCTTTTATTATTTACTTGGATAACTATACAATTTATATGAATCATGGCGCACGAAATCACTGGGCACTAATCAATCAACTGTTTGTTTACTGAACATTGTTAACTACACAATTGGTTTTACGAACTGACTAAGGCTTCTTTCAGTAATAAATGGTGGACTTAATTGTATTATCGCCACACAGTACATGAAAAACATTTTTGTAAAATAAATACTTACCAACACTACGAAAATAAAAAAAATAAAAAAATAGCAAAACAACAAATAAAATAACTCGTCAAACTGGAATAATAAAAGATACTAAAAACAAAATACAATTTTGCAATTTTTACGATGTAAAAAAGATATAATACTTTATTAGTGACACGTTCCCCAAGCCAATGTTTTATGTTTATACTATAATGGACGAATCTACATAATTTGTAACTGCCTTGTAATATGTAGAAAATACATGAATTATGGCACAATATTCTGTTTTACTGTTAAAGTTTTTTGAGAGCGAGAAAAAATAAATTTCTTCTGGGAGCAGTTTATTCTGAACGAAGTTGTTTGTAATCACAATTCTTGATGGTAAATTGGGATTGAAAATTATAATTTAGAAGTACACCCCTAGAGTGTATACTCATAACTTTTTCGTTTAATCTCGTAAACTGCGCATCACATCACTTGGTCTCCCAAGACACACAGCACAGAAAATATTAACCCACGTTTAGGTATACCACGTATTAACAGTTCTTAGTGAGACAAGTAATGCTATCATGTTGAAAGGGTTTTGAATCTATATACAAAACCTAAAAAGGAGAAAGAATAACTTGAGAAAATATCTGTTTTCAAAACCTTTCGATTAATAGTCAACTATAAGTTCGTTTTTTAATCCCAGAGACTAATCTGACATTTAAGTCTTTTGGGTTTGCGTTTTTTAGTATAGAAGTTTGACATTACACCTGTCAGATTAGTCTCTGGAATCAAAAAATGAACTTTAGACTGTATTTCGGTCATGGTAGCCAATGTCAACGTAAACTAGCCTTCGGCGCGGGAGGTAGTATAGTGCACAAGTCTGTGCCTTCAGGGGAGGCCCACACTGCACCGCATCAAGGAGCGGGGTGCGTGAAACGTAGCCAAATTCCACGCGCGTGAGAGCGTTTTCATTGAATTTGTATGTAAAAAAAAATCGCCCGCGTGGGTACGTTATCTGCACCCCGCTGCGTGTGCGAATCATTAATGGGACAAAGGCTTTCCGGGGTATAACACCACCAACATCCAAACTCCAGGCTGTAACAAAGTTCCTAATGGAAAACCCAATTCACACTTTGCACAACCTGGGATCGAACCCAGGACCCCACGCTCCGCAGTCGCGCTTGCGAACACAAGACCAATGGGGCAGTTCAAAACTTTCCCATTAATATGCAAAGTGAAATAAAATAGCATAAAATAACTCTATTGCTGTGGCGGAAGATACTGTAGCGATATCTACAACGCCACATGCGAACAACACGTCATACTGAGGTCTCGCAAAATCCTGCATCTCGCAAGCAGAGTTTACCGAATGTGATAAATGTGTGTAATGTGTTTGGGCGGAGGATCCTCCCTTTTCTATGGAGTACGCCGAGTATGAGTGAACTTTACACCCTGTTCCTCATATCTCTATAATACTATTAATAATAAAAATAAAAAGAGGAGGAGAGACGGACATATTAGGAAAAAGTTTTAAGTACAAAAACAGCAAAATAAAATAATCCCTTTAAATACACCGTTTTTCACCGAATAAGTTCACGTTTATTGTACAAAATTGTATGTCCTTTTTATCTTTTGAAATTTATGCTAACGACGGGTGTCAAAATGATGAATGGCTTAATGCAAAATCCAGGGGATCCAATAATTATATTCATGTTCCTGTAAACGTTTGCAGAGTAGAGTTTATTTCAGGGTCTTATTTTTATGGTAATGGCTCCTATTCACGTATATTATTCTATAATTTGGGTATTTCGGTCGAGATTTTGGCTTGGATCATGTTTTTCTGATCGATTACTAACAAAGCATAATAACAATCAGCCTATAACGTTTCCACTGTTAGGACACAGCACAGGCCTTTTCTTTGTGAGAGGGAGTGGCCCATAATTTACCACGCGGTCAGTGGCGTGCATTGGTTTTCAGGATAGGTAGGCACTAGGCAGACACTAGGCCGGATCTAGTCTAGGCAGACGCGGTCACTAATCAGAAATATAAAAAAAGTATCTATTACAACAAAAAGAAAGTTTTACCTCACTATCGGCGATTTCAATATCCTACCCTTTCTTTCTTCGCGCGGTCAAATTACAAACGAATTACAAATTACGATTATAACATTCTTAGATTCATACTCGGTTGGTTAGAGTAGGCATGCCTACTTTAGGGTGATAAATTGCGAAGGTCGAACGTGACGGTATTACGCGTGAGACGTATGTATTTTTAATTTCGTCGTATTAACTTGAACGAGTAAAGACCAATGACAACGCGCGAATAGTATACGGGAGCCGAGTAGGCCGTCTGGCGAATGCCTACTGCCGCGCGTGTTTATAGGAAGATTTAGTTTTTTCTTATGTATGATAATTTACTGTGGGGAAAAAATACAATTATTTTTAATTAATTAAATTATAATACGCTAAAATGTAATTGACAGGCTTATGGTGATTCATCGAGGTAGGCACTGCTTTTATGCCTATATGCAATGCACGCCACTGCGCGCGGCTCCAGTGCGTGTTTATGCCTATATGCAATGCACGCCACTGCGCGCGGCTCCAGTGCGTGTTTAGTGGATGTCACTCGGTCTTGGAATTTTTGGCTCTAGGACATGCCGGTTTCTTCAAAATGATTTTCTTCGTCGTTTCAAAAGCAGTGGCGATGAAATAAAGTACACAAACTAGGGGAGGTGCTACCCTGTTCTCCCTAACCACCAACATGGGTTTCAGTGTTAACTTAACTTCCTAACAAGAATACCCCCTGGTTCTCAATTTCTTTATACTTCTCGAATGTTACTACCTATAGAATGTTCTAACACTTGTACATTATCATCATCTGCCTAGCCTTTTCCCAATTATGTTGGGGTCAGCTTCCAGTCTAACAGAATGCAGCTAAATACCAGTATTTAACATGGAGCGACTATCTATATGACCTCCACAACCCAGTTACTGGGTAATACGATACCCCTTGGTAAGACTGGTTTGTCAGAATTTCGGGCTTCTGACAACCCGTAACGACGGTCAAAGATCCACGAATGACAGCCGGGACCAACGGCTGATCGTGCTTTCCGAGGCATGGAGGGGTCTCGGTATGTAAAGATGGTCACCCATCCACAGACCAACCGCGGCAAGCGTAGCTTAACCTGATCAATCGACCTGTGCGGCTGTTATTATTTAGCCACGGGCCCCTCTAACACTCGTACATTATATCTGGAAAAATTTCCCAACAAATAACTATTAAACTACCGTCGACTATGCAGAACTCCGGGTCGTCAGCATTACTTTTAACGTCCTCATGCATGCGCTTTCATTAGGGGAGTTTTTCATTTCAACATCATTTGGCCGAGCTCCAAATTGTTGTAGATACCCCCAATTCATCTTACTCGGCGAAATGTTGTTAAAAAGTTCTCAAGGCTTGCCCAGTATTTACTATGTATTTGGCCTTTTATTGTGTAGTCATCAATAACGTTTGTAAGTTAATGTACGCACAGCAATACTATTTAGTTTACATCACGCACACATCGGTAGCTGTCATTATTATTGTGTGCGTATACGTATTATACATGCACGGTTAATGAAGGAAATTGACCCAACATTTAAGACTAGTTTAAAATAGTTCCCATGGCTGATTGGTGAAGCCCCTGCACACGCCACACATTTAAAATGTAAACTAATTAAATTGGGTAGACTGTACATAAGTAGATGCTTTACTTTTTGAAATATAGAGAGAGTATATCAACATATTGTGCATTTTAAGATCGGACTACTTACATAATTCTAAGAAACATCAATCACATTAATCTGAGTAAAAAGACTATAATCAGGATCATAGCCAGTTGGCGTTCTGCAGTTTCTGCCAACCTTGACCATGGGAAGAAGGCGGTGGGTTCATATATGTATTAATCACATTTACATAAATATCTTTTAAAATGGACACCAAAACAATTATCCCATAAAATATTCAGCCTAACACTGAAGATGATGTGGCCAAGAAATATTATTCTTAAAACTCCTCCTACAAATTAACCCAGAGCTCACTTAAAAACACGTTTAAGAACTTCGTCAAAAAATCCGTCCTTGGACAATTAAATTCACTCAACGCAATACTGGGTCAGACTATAGATAGTTACAGAAGGTTGACTCCATAGAACGAGCGAAAAAACTTCACGGAAAGCGAGGGCAAACACACTCGAGATTGGCATTCGTTAAGGAGCTCATTTGGGATATATTTATTTACATAAAACCATTCGTAAGTCATTGCAATATAACTCTAACCTCATTATAATAAAGTATACTTTAAAACAATGATATAAGGAGGTTCTGGGTTCTATTTTGTTGTCGGGCAAATTGTTATTTGGTTTTTTCTATCTGGAATTGTTAGTAGCAGTCCAGAGTCAATAGACTCGCCCCATATTACATGGGACTAACCCCTAACTGGCGAATTGTACTGTGTATGTATACTGTAGGTACATCTCTGCCTAACTTTTCGGGGAAACAGGGCGTGATGTTATGTTATGTGCACCTTTAGATATCTCCATGCGTAGAAAGAAAAAGAAAGAAAAAAAAAAAAATATTACGTAGAGGTCTAATTATGTTATTTACACATGTTTTATGGAGTCAGCCTTCTGTATTTATCTATTTTGTGACCGGGTCATACTCTCCGCGTTTTCGTGCAATTTTTTACGTGTCGAGCCCAAAAAAACCCTTGAGACACAAACAAATCATCCTTTGTGCCTCCTTTTGTCGCCTGTCCCAAAAATGTAACCGAGTGGGATCTTAATTAAGAAACTGGGCGATTCAGTTAAAGTGTGCCTCATTTTGTTATGGTAATGTCCCGCCTTTTTGATTTTTGGTCGCAGAGTGAGAATAATGGAGAGATCATTTTTTATGTTAAAAGTAGATACGTAGAATTTTGAACTGAATATTTTCATTAAGTTTTCATACTAAATAGGTACATTTCTATTTTCTGTTTGCAGATGTACTTATGTGAAATTAATTGTTGTAATGCTGTGTTATTTTTGTTATTTTTAAAAGCCTTACAACTAAACGGGTTTTTGTCATTCTATTTCTAAGCACAACAGAAATTCATGCTCTAAAAATTCTAGATTCCTATCTCCAGGTCCAAATACCTATTCCCCTAATATTGAAATAGGTCACGCAAGTCCACTTCCCCATCTCGTTTGTCGTCCAGTCGGTCAAAGTAGGTTACTTGTCCCCTTTTATTTTGTATAAGTATATAAGAACAAGGTCTGTCAGAAGTCAATGACCTTTGACATTGCTATTGTCACGCTATAGCCATTGTTTGAGCGAAGGGAGACTTTTATGTTTTGTATCGAGGGAAATATTTCCTAAAGATATTTCTGTTGCGGACATGTAGAGTTGTAGACGAATGTTTTACCTCTGCGTGTAGTACGGATATCTATCTATCTATATAAATCGATTGCCGTGCGTTAGTTTCGCAAACAAATCGAAAATGGCTCAACCGATTGTGATGAAACTTTGGTGAGTTGTTGAAAAAAAGCATTGCAACGCATACCAGAGGGGCAATTCTCGTAATTTTAAGAACGTTCACAGTCTGATCCCAGTCTCAATCTGTCAAAAATACCTCTAATTTCCCTACATTTTGACAAGTTTTTGACATTTTTTTGTCGCCAAAATGAGACTGCGACTAGATTTTGATCGTTTTAAATTACGAGAATCGGCCTTCTGGTATGTGCTAGTTATAAAAATTTTGCTTTTAACGTGACTCCAGGACCAGGGCCGTCCAAAAGCGCTATGGGTTGACGATGTCGCGGGTGAGGCGGGTGGGCGGGGCGGGGGGGGGGGTGTGGATGGATGAGGGGCGCACGGAATTGGGAAGTATGACAGAAGGAAGGAGGAGAGGCCTATATCCAGCAGTGGGTGATTCCGGGCTGGAATGGTGATGATGATGAACGCGATTATTTCGACAGGAACCATGGATAATGATATTGTTCACCTAAACGACACAAAATGGCAAAAAGTCAATCCTATTCTCATTTTTAGGGTTACGTACCTTATAGGAAAAAACGGAATAGGTTCACTGTGTTGTCCATCTATCTGTCTGTCAAGACCCTTTATCTTGGTAACTCGTGGAGGTATCGAGTTCAAATTAAAACCATACTCAGGTTTACAGTTCCTTAAAGTAGTGAAAAAATCAAACTTCTAAGTTAACGTAAAAAAAGATACGGCCGTTTATGCCGAAAAAAACGTGTAATTCGACACTCTCAAGGGAATCAAAATTTATAGAGTACTTCCCGTTGACCTAAAATCATGAAATTTGGCAAGAGCACAAGTAAAGGGAAACATCTGAAAACCGTAAATTTGAAGTAACATTAAAATAAAATAAAAAACCTGTGCTAAACTATTTACATACCTACAAATTTGTACAAAACCCTCGGTGCGCGAGTCCGACTCGCAGTTGACCGGTTTTTACAGTATAGTAGTGACTTTCTACTAAACCATGCATAAAGTTAAAGTCTTTACCAATAGCGGTTTCTAAGGAACTCAAAATATCATCTCCAACTACCACAGAACTTTCAGTCTGAACTGTAGCTAGAACTATACGACTAATTACAACAATATAACTAGTTCTTAAACAATAGCAGAGGACTCTGAACAACGCCAAGTATGTAATGGATTTGCTAATTGTCGAGCTGGCTATTACGGCGAACGAGACGAGTAGTTCTAGTAATGACAACAGGAACTGACGACATACTTTGGTGATTTTGCAAGGTAATAATAATACTTTGAAAGTATTATCTCAATACTCAATATCTTTATTGCATTCCAAAATGTACATTAGTTGGTGGGTTAAACATAATAAAGTCACAATTTTGGACCCTGTCGGGCACAGCATAGAATGTGGGAGAGAGGAGGAAGAGCACTGAGTGTTTACTTCTAATAAATATCAAATTCTTATATTGCACACTATGTTATTGTTTATAATTCCTACTTAAATGAATAGATACAGAACGTGTATGTACATTATTATTATAGTATTTTATATTATAAGATGGTAGTAACTGGGTTGTGGAGGTCAGATAGGCAGTCGCTTCATGTAAAATACTGGTATTCAGCTGCATCCGGTTAGACTGGAAGCCGACCCCAACATAGTTAGGAAAAGGCTAGGCAGATGATGATATTATAAGATGGTATAGATTTATATTAATTTAAATTATTGCACGGTTTAATATTTATTCTAATTAGTATTTTTATTATGTTAATAATTTATGAATTTACTAGGTATGGATTAATCTTTTATTTTAATTACTATTTTTATAATGTCAATATTTTATAAGTTTAGGTACTAGGTATGGATTTATATTTATTTTAATTAGTATTTTTATAATGTCAATATTTTATCAATTTGTTAAGCATTTATAATTTATCATTTAAGTATTCATTATCATTATCATATCACGCATGACTTGTCTGTAAAATAAAAGCAATTATTCAGCCTGTAGGGATACGAAAGCGCTAAAAATGAGCCTCCAGCCGTGCAGCCCGAACAACCCACGTTCGTATGGGCGCTTTTTAAATGTGACATTTTTTTTACCGCGCTCTAAAAAACGTCGCGTTTATACGTGGACGTGGGTGTATGGAATTACCGAATTATTTTGTGACATTATAGGGCATCATCATTTTCGTGTCCTTGTCCCTTGTTGCTTGGGGTCGGCAACCCGCTTTTTTTTTTTCATTCTCCTTACCAACATTCTAGGGCGTGATGACCTGATTTTTTTCCGGGAACCCACAAGATTACAACAAAATTTTTCCAAAACTGTATTTTAATTTTCAAAAATTTATTATAGAAATCACAGAACTGCCAAGCACAACAGAATATCACAACTTTATTGAAAAAAAATCTTTCCACATTCTAAGCACAGAATTTCAAACAAAATTGCATTTTGTTATTTTAAATTCGCCAAGTCAGTCCACGAGAGAATATTCAAAGGCGAGTCTTGAACGAAATTGCCAAATCATGGCATACTTGGGCAGCGTTGAGTTAAGCACGGACACTATTGGATTCTCGAACTGTTTTTTGGCTAGTTATATTAAATGAGCTTTTTATGTTGTGAAATTTTCTTTTTCTGGGTCGGATTTTGCTCTTTTTTGAAGAACAGAATCTCTAGTAAAAAATAGCGTCACCAGATCATCAGTCCATCTTGTAGGAGGAATCTCTGAATAACATAATCGACCTATAAATGTTCTCACTGCTGGCCTCCTCTGAGAGAGGTAGTGGGCCGTAATTCACCACGCGGGCAAAATGCGGGTAGATAAATGTCACATCTCTACGAATTTTTGATTTAAGGAGAAGCTGGTTTCCTCACGATGTTTTCCTTCACGGTTTTGACAGCAATGGTGATGAAATAATTTACACAAAGTACCTAAAAAGGTCTGGGTTCGAACCTACGATCTACAACTCGTATGTCGCGGCCATTAGGTACTAATCTTACATCGTGGCATGTTATCACAATAAATATATTTTAATAAATAATACTACAATAGAAAGAAGCATATAAAAAAAACGAGATTTGGGTTCAATTAGAGAAATCAGTCAGTCGGGCGTTCACAGACAATATCTCAGAAAGTTTTAAATACATGTTCTACCGGAAAAATACACCGCATGCTAGTCTTTCTTCGTTTGACCTTTTTCCACTCACAACTCTGCAAAGTTGCTCTTATGAAGTCATTCGTATACTCACTTTGATCTCACAATTTTCCAGGAAAACAAAATTACAGAAGGTTGGTTGTACTAATTATGAAACACAAATAAACTCGCTCCCTCCTCATCAATATACATAAAGTGCTTATCTGTCATAACATAGCCCGTTTCCCTTCCCAAAACAACATAAAAAAAACATAATTAAAAACAATACGACGAGAGAATTTTATAAACAACCGTTTTACCCAATTACCTTGAATTTGAAACCGAAATATTTGCTTTGATGTCGCAAGTTAGACACGACCCAGTGATAAACCCGTTGATTAAAAATTAAGAGAAAAAAGGGCCTTTCATCATACATCTGATATATAAAGGTTTTTTCACAGAATAGATTTTTGGTCGGATGAAATAGTTGGGTAAAATATGAAAAGTTTAAAATATCTGAAAGTTAAGTCAAAGTATTGGGGCCAACGATAAAAAAACTGAGACTAGGAGTTCGTGCTTAGTAGAGATTGGTTATCACATTCAATAGTACAGCGGTTATTAAAAGTTGTTAAAATAATAAAATTAACAATTTTACAAAAAAATAAGAACGCTGAATTTTTAAGAAAATAAATGGCATCAAAATTGGCACTAAATAAACTACCCTTGGGGCGATGATATCAACAATTCAACAGAAACTTTATGGTATTGTTACCAAATAATCGCAAATTAAGTTTAATAACGAAAAAAAAAGTCCCACTGCTAGAATGTTAATTGTTATTATTTTTATTGATATCTTTAAAATACGTTATGTAGAATACGTGGTGTCAATTAATGTGATAACGCAATCGCCGCACTAAATTGTTCTCTATATTCATTTCTCTCAATTTGTTCTGAATTGCAAACAATAGAAAAATTACCATAAAATAACTGTTTTTGACCTACTTTTTCATTTTTGAGAAGCGTTACAATCAAAAAGAACGATACATCCAATGCAGACTCAATTCCCGGTAACTGTGTGCTCACGCCTTAACCAGGAATAGGAAAACATGTGATTTGACCAAAATGAGTAGTTAAACAAAGGATGAACGATATTTTGTACAGCCCAGAATTCTGGCATTATATTTTTAAGAGCGTGGGTTTATGACGTGTTATCCACAATCCAAAAACATGTTTTTGAATCGACATCTATTTAGTTGTTTTTTGTATCATCATCATTATTTCAGCCGAAAGATGTCCACTGCTGGACATAGGCCTCCCCCAAGAACCTCCACTTCGATCGGTTCTGTGCTTCTCTCGTCCAACGGGTTTCTGCGGCCTTCATAAGATCGTCGGTCCACCTTGTAGGAGGCCTTCCAACGCTACGTTCTGGAGTGGCGACCGCGTACCGAAAGACTTATCTTCCGGTACGCGGTCGCCACTCCAGAACCTTTCGGCCCCATTGGTCATCGGTTTTACGAGAAATTTACTTAACTTCTTTTTGACTTATATTTAAGTCACATGTAATAGGGAGTGAGCCTATTGCCAATAACCGGTTTCGAATCCAGACTCCGGCCTGCTAGTGAGAAATTCTAGATAGAAAATCCCAATAACCACCTGGGAATGGAACCCCAGACCTCATGCTCAGCATAGCGCTTGCGACCTCTAGGATAACGAGGCAGTCATAGGTCAAAGTCATATTTTCTATATCTTTAGTCAGGACTTTGAATTTTATATAGTACCTCTATATAAAATTCAAAGTCCTGACTGACTGATATATCAACGCACAGTCTAAACCGCTGGTCCTAGAGACATGAAATTTGGAGGGTGTGTTCATCGTGAAGAGTAGGTACCTATCCACTAAGACAGGGTTTTTCGAAATTCCACCCCTAAGAGGGTGAACAGGGGAGGGTGAAATTTCACGCGGACGAAGTCGCGGGCAGAAGCTAGTTCATTCATAAAAGAATCGTCATTTTCATATTCCCATGCGACTGTCTTATTGCTTTATACTTAAGTCATTCCTTTTTTGTCAACAACATGCTCTTGTCTATCTTCAAAGATTGATAAATGATCTCCTTTATCATCATACGTTTTTTGTGTTGCCCGTTGTAAAAAGTGATTAACGAGTTGAATCAGTAGCGAGAGTGTGAGTATGGCAACAATTTTAATAAGCGCAGCTGAAATTACATATTCAGTTCCCATAGCAAGCTGAATGTGTGTATATTATTTAACAGAATGGCGAAAATGTTTTGAACTCGGCTTATGTATTAACTTGGTATATTAATGGCGAAACTCGAACAGTAGGTACGTAACAAAATTATTTTAACAATTTACATAATATTTTGTTGTTTAAAAACAAATTCAAGTCACACAGCATACGCAACTCAAAGAAAATGGCATCGGAAATTCTGAAATGTTTCAAATAACTCCGAAATGTTTAATCATCTCTCGTTTCGGGACTAATTATGAATAATTTAAAGCTCTTAAGATGGTAATAATATTAGTCAGTCAGAAAGATGGTTGCGGCTCGGACTGTCTAAATGAAGGCCGGATCACCACTAGGGTGACAGTACCTCCATTAATAACTGCTGAAAAAATTTATACCAGCCCTTGCTGTCCCACTTGAGGGCCAAATGCTCTTTTCATACAGGAAAGGCATTGACCACCACGCTTGCTCAAGACGGGTTGGTATTTTTTGCTCGCGCGATAATTGCTCGTGCTTGGTATGGTATACGTAATGTTAATAATGGTTTTAAATCCAACCCCAAATAAATTAAGAAAAGGGTAGCCGAATCAATGATGTTGTTAAAATCAAGATACACTCACCATCTAGTTCATATCCTTGTCCGCCCCACTGCGGTAACTCCTGCGAGTAAGACTTGGGGTCGCTGCGACTGCCTATCGATATCTTAAGGCTTTTCCACAACTTCATCTTGACCACATATTTGAACACAACACTAACACTATTCAGTTACACGTCACTGATTCATTTTGTCACACACACTGTCACTATGAGTCCGGAAAACCTGGAAAACAAGAAAAATTGGTTACATATTTAATTGTGTCTACGACCCGCAAGAGTTAACTTGAGACCCGAGCCCCTCCTGACATCCACGTTACCTCTCTCGCCATCGACGCTTACATCCAACGAGCAAAGTCTCAACTTAACTCTTGCGGGGTGTACTATAATCAAAAAAACTACGTCATAAAATATAAATCAGGTTGATTTGTTCAGTTATTTGACTAATAAAATATTATTATGGAAGCGAAATCCAAAGATTAAAATCGATAGATTTGCCCTATGGCGTCAAAAAGATTGCCATCTGTGTCTGTTTAATTCTGACTTGACTGTCACAGTAACGCCATTTTGTTTTGAAATGAGAATATTAGACACGTATTAAACATAGTACTAATTTATAATTAAAAAAAAAACCTTAAACAAATCTCACAGGTTTAGCTTGTTAGAATTTCGTGAGCTTTGTGAAGACACAAGAGGTAGCTTGGAACTCCCGTTAAGCAGACATCACTTACTATCATGACAGATGAAAGGCAACTCACTAGCTTACGAGTGACGGGTGTAGTTCCAGAAAATAAGGATGAAGCTAATAGAAACCGTAAACCACAAACTATCATCCCACGAAACTTATACATTCCAAATCAAAGAAACGGGTCATTTAACAACGTAACGTTGGCGAGCTAAGAAAGAACAAGCCCAAATTGATTATAATTAATTACAAAACCAATATCTCAACGCCAAATGGACTACAAATTTCATTTCGGACGCACTAATAGGAACTGTTCGCCATGTCCACCGTCACGGGTCACTACAGCCCGTCGATCAGACAACGACATGGCTCCTTGAATACAATGGAGCTCAAACATCTACTTTTTAATGGTTCCGACATACTTCCATGAATATAAAATGACTTTGTAAATAAATTATTCATAAATCAAAGTATGATGAAAGAGCTTATTGGGACTGGGAGTGAAGGTCAAGGTCACATAGTCTATCTACGTCAGTGCGTAATGGGGGTTTTACATTAATCCCTTACTAATAAACGTATTATATCAGATGAATTGTTACACACCGATTTCTCTCTTTCAGTCGTCAGTAATTTGACTTTCGAAAGGAGAAGACGATTAAATCGCAGGTAACTGGTTAATTTTGCATCAAAATGTCGACCCTCATGCGGCGGGCGATCGTCTGCGACCAAGCATTTTCTTTTTCACGATTGATATCAGTCACCCGCCGCATGACATAAGTCGAAACCTACTTCAATTTGGAATGGTTGAGATTTTTTCAAGAATAGACCATCGGGTTTGCTAACAAGCCAAGTTTGAACGTGCCACTGCAGAGCGCGTATAATCTATTTTTCTCTACTTACTTATAATATCATTGGATTCGACCGTCAAAGGATATTACTGTACAAATTGGATAGAAACGATGAGCATTATACCCGAATGTATACCTTTGTTTCAATACTGTTCAGGATACAGCCCCTAAAGGCTCTTCCCCACAGGCGCGTTAAAATCGGTCGATAATATCGGATGCGTTTTTGCGATACTGCGTCCTGATTCCTTGCCACACAGCCGTGTTTTTATACCTAGTCCGATATTTATAACGTGTGCGTGCGACCTACACTACAGGCCTCCCGCCCATACTACACGTCGTTATTAGGGCAGGTGTGTGTAAGATCGTATGCATCCTAATATAAAATGTTCTAAGAACCCATATCGGTATATCGTAGGACGGCGGAATGCAAGCGCCTACTTCTGTTGTATCGTTATTATCGCAGCAGTGTGTAACTTCGTGGCCGTCCTAATACAAAATGTATTGGAAGCAGATATCGCAACAACGTATTTTCCGATATTATCGACCGATAATAACGCGCCAGTGAGGGAGAGCCTTATTATAGCTTGTGATTGAATTGTACAGAAATGACATGTGGGACATGTTTAGAATAAACAAGATAATGATTATCTTAATCAACTAAGCAATGTTTGTGTAATATTATTGATCTACTAATGAAACAGTTGAAAACAATTTACATGAGGATTATCAAGAGTAGATGAATGAAGAGTTTGAAGGTAATTAAGTGTCAAAATTATTTGTTTATTTTAAGGAATTTTAGAGAAGATCTGGCAGTCAATACAGGATTGACATTTCTGGAACAAAAAAAAGGGTCAAATTAAATTAGCTAGCTATATTGCACAGACGAGATTTAATTTGATGAGGTTTTTTGTAGGTTCATCGACCGCAGTTAGTGTAGTCACTTGAAAAATCAGTTTTTTGTGTATATCTAAATACGATATAACAAGAAAACAGGTTTTATCAACTCATACTTCAAGCAAAAAAAAACTCCCAGTGATCTTCGACCTCCACAAAAAAAAAAACAAATATATTTATTTTATCGTGCTTATATAATACCCATCATGTCTGCAGTTTCGCTAGCTAATTGCATTTGACCTTGCATAATAGAAAAAAATTACGTTCAACTAAATATTTTGGCTCCCACACTAAATTATTATTCAACAACCACAATCTTTCATCCTGTCATTTTCACATAAGGAAAATCACGTATTATATCGAGGTTGAATATATTTCGCTGTCATATAAACGTACGCCATATAATTGCCTGTTCATAATCCAAGGTTTCCTTCATTTTTTATGTATTTATGGGTAATCATAATCATACCCAATATGCTTTACTGGGAAAAGCCCACGCTTTCTCTTTTATTTATATACCCTACTTCGAGTGACTTGCAGAATCGAACGCTTTTGAGAAGTGTATTCACATAGGGATGTGCATAAAATTGTCGATAGTTGGAAGTAATAATAGTTTTTTTTTAACGCCATGCAGAGTAATGATTTATGTAGTTAGTAATGCGAGTTTGTTGTGTATGTTTATTTCTATTGAAGTGCGGCGGACGAAAGAATGCATTTTTGACACTTCTCAGTTTCATACAAACGAATACGTGCAAATTTGATCTTTTTTATCTACTAGAATTGTCGCACTGACAGGTGTCAGGAACGCATTCTCTCGACAGCCGGACTGTAGTGACTTTATTCATGCTTGATTTGCTAGTTTTTCATGTGTTTCAAAACGAGCTGCAGCATAATCCTGCAGCCTACAACCAGAATATTTACAAAACTTTACAAAAACACGAAATAAACCACGTAACATCTGCATGAAACTCATTTTAACTCCTAACAAAAACACTTTGTTTTTGTAGGCGCCGGTTTGGCACACGGGGCGCGGAACACATTTTTTGAGATCGATAACAATATCGATAAAAAAATCGAATCCCTATGCTTTTCCGGACTTACCGAAGTTGAACAAAGTAAAGCCGGAGATCAGCCAGCTGTAACAATGCAGAATCATAGTGATGTACAAAAATACTCCCCAACTTGCGAACCAAACAAGAAAACTGTTCAACAACAATGATTTGTATAAGCCAGAATTATTAGGTAGTTATTAAGTCTAATCGATGTGATGTTTGCTTTTGGGTAATTGTGGGGAGAATGTATTATTAAAGTGTATCTCTATATCTATACTTACAAACAAATAAAATAACAGCTTTTACTAAATGCATAATATAATTATGAAATTAATAATACTTTTTTTATTTTTTTTTATTTCTCTCTCTTTGTTTGTTCCGGCTAATCACCAAAATGCCTGGACCCATTTGACGGGAATTCCACTGGCAGATAGCTGATGTTTAAGTAACTTACGCTAGCTACTTTTATTTAAAAAAATAATTAGGGTTCCGCGCAAAACAAAAACATGAAATCCAATATGTTTTCTGGCATGTATGCGAACGAAATCGCGGGCATAGCTAGTACATATATATTTATAAAACAAAGTCTGTTTTCATATCTGCTTGTCAAATCAAATAAAGTCAAAACCCCATGCGAAGCTGGGGCCGGTCGCAAGGTATCGTCAAAACAATTCGAAATTACATATCTATCATTTCCAATGCAACCGGTCAATCTGGAAAAGGAAACGGTATCAAGAAGTTTTTTTTTTTTTGTTAGCCTGTACAGTCCCACTGTTGGGCAAAGGCCTCCCCCAAATTCATCCAGGAACTCTTTTCTCCCGCGCCACCTTGAACCAGAAGAAGAAGTTTACGAAATAAATTCAGTACCGCTCATGTTAGTTCAGGGTACCTTAGCGGCATAATCATATTCATTGAACAGTCGATACCTACCTCATAATCATCTGCCTAGCCTTTTCCCAAGTATATTAGGGTCAGCTTCCAGTCTAACCGGATACAGCTAAATACCAGTATTTCACATGGAGCGACTGCCTATCTGACTTCCACAACCCAGTTACTGGGTAATACGATACGATAGTTAGGACTGGTTGTCAGAATTTCGGGCTCCTGACTACCCGTAACGACTGTCAAAGATCCACGAATGACAGCCGGGACCAACGGCTTAACGTGTTTTCCGAGGCACGGAGGGGTCACGGTAAGTACTACTTACTTAGTTCGACTTATTAATAACAAATTCCTACAGAGAAACTACTAGGCTTTACCTACTCTATTTAAAACAATGTAAATTGTATTTATTTTAGTCAGTAAAATTGTACAAAGTTACTATTCCACAAAGTCCATTTTATATTCACTTACAAACCTTCTATTTCAATTTTCTTTTACATTTTCATAATTATAATGTTCCATTAAAATATTAAAATAATACAATTTACATTTTCAATTCACTTTGTCTTGTTGGTTTAAAGTCAACATAATAATAGGTCCGTTTGTCTATAGATTTGCTTTTTGAATAAATAGTGTTTTGTTTGAAATATAATGAACGGAAAACAAAGCGTGAAAACAAAAGAGGCACGTAAAAAGAAGTTAGACTTAGTACAATTCATTATTAGTCATTGGGTACAATGTTTTATTAACTACCCTTATTCTTCATCATTTGCTAGCCTTTTCCCAGCTATGTTTGGGGTCGGCTTCCAGTTTATCCGGATGCAGCTGAATACCAGTATTTTACATGGAGCGACTGCCTATCTGACCTCCACAACCCGTTACTAGGTAATACGATACCCCTTGGTAAGACTGGTTGTCGTTACGGATAGTCAGAAGCTCGAAGGTCCACTATCAAAGATCCACCAACAGCTTAACGTGCTTTCCGAGGCTCGGAGAGGTCTCGTTATGTAATGATGGTCACCCATCCCGACCTAACCGTGGCAAGCGTAGCTTAATCTGATCGTTCGACCTGTGCGGCTGTTATTATTAAGCGACTTATAGAGATTTATTAATAAAAATAAAACAATTACAGGCACTTTTGAGTTGCCAAGGGAAAGCTAGTTGCCCATTACAAAGCGTGTACGAGTAGGTTCTTGTGGAAAAGAACGGGCAAGAAACTCATTTGACACTCTGTCAAATGATGTACTGATGAGGACTTAGTTCAGGTAAGTCACATAAATAAATAATTGCATAACATAACATCACATTCACGCATGTTTTAGTTAATGGGTTAGGTTGGGGTGTAATTAAATAGTTCTAATGTGATTTTATTTTAATAGCTCACTCTATGCTTTTCAATTCATAGATAATAGATTATTATACAACACCAACGACCAATAATGACACAGTAAACATAAGAGCGAAAATACCTCCAATTTATCACACACACTAACATAAACCGAACTAGGTAAAGTAAAGTATAACGAGTTCTAACAACGTAACTCAAGAGAGAGAGAACAGGGGTAATCAGTTAACTGGCGTCGTCTCGTTACAGGGGTCGTGCGGCCAACCAGATTAACGTTGCTAGGCAACGGACCTCTATTGTGACTCGTGAGGTCTCTTTTAGAATTCCGTAGCCAAATTACTAAAACGGAAACTTATAATTTTGTCATGGACGTGCGTTTGTACTTCTAAACGTCTGTCCATCCGTCCGTCTGTCAGTCTGTCCGTTTGTCCGTCCCTCTAGAAGTCACGCAGCCATTTTACTTCGAGACAATTTGCATTAGGTATATCTATGAAAATTGGAAATATGGCGTATTCTTGCACCGCTAAACAACGGTGTAGTGTACTTACGAAAAAAAAAATTGGGGTAACACATACAGTCAAGTAACCGAGGGATGGAAAAACAAAATACAATACAAATAAGCATGTAGGGTATCCTTGGGTCCCATAATAAAAAATACTGTGATGTTTTGAAATGACTTGGCTATTTAATTCCATAGTTTTTTTAGATATGTGAGATTTTCAGTTACAACTACAAAAATACCTTTATCTGTGTTTCATGGTTTTTTCAGAGAAATACGATAAAATTCGAACTTGTTTTCGCTGTCGTTATGTCATCGTCGATTTTATAATGTTGTGCATACGTATTTATTCATCCCGACTACGGAACCCTTCTGTGCATGGTCCGAAAAGTACTTGCCCGGTATTTTTCTATTATTGTTTCAGTTATGAAGCTGAAGGGATTAAAATGAAAAAAAGAAGTTGGCCAGGCGAACAGATTGTTGGTTGAAAACTAAATTGTAGCTATTAGCGATGAAAATGGAACAAGTTGCAACAACGCTGAGAAATCGTAGTTCCATTTTAGTTCTGTGGGACTGAAACTGGAAATTTGTGTTTCGAACTGGCACACTATAAACAATTCAGTGGCTGAGTCATTGAGTGACTCGTGGCTAAATAATAACAGCCGCGCGGGTCGATCGAAGGTTAAGCTACGCTTGCTGAGGTTAGTCCGTGGATAGATGACTGCCGCGTCAAAAGATAGTCGTGTTTCCGTTTCGTTTTGACACCTCTGCCATACAATGATGCACTGACTTGACTTGATTATCATGGATGTGACATCAATGTGTGCCAAGAGCTGAATCTTCTCAGTATGGAGACTTTTTTGCGTGACTAAAGTAGGGCAATTCTAGAGATTTAAATCTTTGCGTAGTGGGGTTTGTTTGACCTTACGGTGTCAAAAATGCTCTCTAAGAAAACGCACCAACTTACGTCCAGGAACAACGTTTCAGTGAGTCTTCTGTTTTGAAATTATCTAAGAAGTTTCCTTTTATCTTTATTTCTTTATTGAATTTAGTATTGTATGTGAGTCAGCTTCATCAATAAGCAGGATTATTATTTTTTGGCATTTCTATTATTGATCATCATCACTCTCATCAATCAATTTGGGCAATTGGATCCCAAGTGCCCAAATTCATTATTGTTTGAAAGTATTCCTCTGGAATAAAATCCCCATGAAATATTTACTTAACAATAAAATGTGGCGTTCTCAATTTTTATGGTGTAGGAATTCGTTTTCTTTAAGGGGTTCGGGTACAAAATACTATAAGGCGATTGGCACACTGTTGCGTTTTACGCAGCGGTGTGCGGGAAACGGAGCTAAATTCCACGAGCGTGAGTGTGTTTTTATTGAATTTGTATGTAAAACCTGGTACTTGTTGACAGGCCTACCCATACCTACTGTAATTTGAAAACATTGTAAAAGCTCATTATTTTTAAAAGAGTAATCTTGGTGTTTCTTCCTGGCTCTTCTGAATAGGAAACGACCAATTGGAACCGTGCACCTAGCTTCTGACGTTCCATAAGTGCCCATGTAGGTTTATGTGAAATAAAATATTTAGATTTTTTACAAATTTAAGCCTTTATATTTAACATCATAATAAGATTATTATTATTATTATTATTATTATTATCACTCTTAATAAGATTATTATGATGTTAAATATAAAGGCTTAAATTTGTAAAAAATCTAGGCTTAGATTTATTTTGAAAAAAATAAAGCTTAACAGATGTTAAGCTTTATTTCCTTATAATTCTTTTCGTCTTCCATTTATTGCAACCAAGTTATGAACTCATATGCAATGTCTTGACTGCGTAGGTTATTTTTTTATATGGGTTTGCTCTTGACTCTTGTCTAGGTCAGAGGTGACAGAGACAAAGTCGACTATGGAGTGAGCTTATCCAGAAGAAGCCTATTCACTCTCACTTTAAAGAGATTCGGGTTGTATTCGCTATTTCAAGTTATCTTTAAAGTAAGTAGCTTTATTTTTGTATATGTCGCAGCCAACTAGCTTAATTAGTCATTCAGTTAACTGCCTAGCCTTTTAACTATACGGCGCTGCTATAGTTGTTTGATGGAATGGCTGAATATCATTCAGGCTGCTAGTTGAACGGTTCCGTTTATTAAAAAGGCTAGGCTGTTAACTGAACGGCCGATTAAACTAGTTGGCGGCGACATATAAAGGCCGTACCTATTGTCAATTATAATTTATTATCTCTCTTCTTTCTTACATATTTTCCAAGAAAATAAATTATAATAATTCACGTCAGCAGTCCCGCAGTAGGCGAAAGGCTTTAGCGCAAAACACGGTTATTAACTCAAGTCGAGGTAAAAACGAAACTTATAATTGCCCGTTGAGACAAATTTGAAAAGTTGGACACAGTTTCAGGAACGCATCTGTTTACTTGAAACATTAAAAGCAGATGATGGAACGTTTAGATTAAGGTATAAAATTACAATAATTGGAAAGGTGTTGGAAATATTTTCTTTGATATTTTCGCTATATATAAAAATAGATGTGTTACCTTGAGATTTGGCTTATTCCATTTTTATGTAGCACAAGAATAGAAAATAGAATAGAATATATTTTATTGTAAAACATGAGTATACATCAAATAATATGTGCAAGGTCTTAAAATAAACAGGTAGATCTGCATGTTTTGCCATTTATGGCGTACAAAAAACAACATATTTTCGGCTTAGAATAACCATAAAAAAATTGAGTCTACACAGCAAACTATAAAATTTTAAATATCCTAATCCTTATGTTAATTATAAAATAAAGTATAAAGTATTGTTTTTACAGATTTGGGGGTCAAATAGTGAAAATATCCTAATTATAGGAATCTATCTAATTAATTGCGGTCATTTAAAAATTCCGATATGGTATAATAGCATTTGGCTATGAGATATTTTTTAAAATGTATTTTAAACAAAGCAGTGGGCATTTGTCTAATAGGTTTTGGGATTTTATTAAAAATTATTGGTGCTAAACAAAAAATACTTTTATGCATCAATGCCGTGGTTGATCTTGGTACGCACAACTTATTATTATCCCGTCGATTACGAATAGAAACGTCTGATAATTTCTTAAATAGGTTAGGAAAGGTTTTTATAAAATTAGCTATTTCATAAATAAATAAGAAAGGCAGACTTAAAATGTTATATTTAATAAAATACTGTTTGCAACTATCAGTTATTTTCAAACCAAACACAGCCCTAATACACCTTTTTTGTGACTTAAAAATGATTTCTGACAATCTGCCTAGATAATGTCGACAGGCCCCCTCTCTGTGAGAGCGAGTGGGTCCTAATCCACCACGGGGGCCCAGTGCAGGTTGGTAGATGTCACATTTCTTTGAATTTTTTGGTTCCTGGATATGCCGGTTTCCTCTTTAATTAACACAAAGTCACGCCTGTCAGGGTTCGAACCTATGACCTACAAACTCGTAAATTGCGGCCGTTTCCAATGGGTTACCACTGCTCAGTTGTTATGTAATGGAATTAAATTATTCATCCATGCTTGATTCATTTTGAGTATATTTTGTAGACCGTAAATTTAGTGAGCAAATTATCTTTCAAATCTCTTCGTATTGATGCGCCGTAGTATTGAAAACCATTGACTTGAAATTTTCTGCGAAATTTAAATTATGTAAAAAAACTAAATTAAGTAGTAAACGCTTCACTGAAATTCCCGTTATAGTCCATTTATTGCGTGCAAATCTTTCAACCAGCTCGTAATCTACCTTCAAGTGTTATTTTATGATCTGCACCTCAATTACAAATAAAAATTTTATTCGCGCCATCTTTCTCTGACACGTTTGTATAAAAGCTTTATTATAGAAAATAATTAAACAAAATTAAGTCATAATTTTAATAACAGTTATAAAAATTAAGCCACCCATAAAAAAACGATCCGTACTAAAAATTGTAGGTACTACAACAATTAATGTTGGTCCTGACGACAGATAAAGCGGTGTTAGCACCTTCGGGGCGCTTATACTGAAAATTTTATGATTTCAAGCTAGTCGTCCCGCTCTGTCACCAATGATAAAGACCTACATAAACGTACCCACATGCTGGACGAAGATGATAAAGAAATAGTTGGATGGAAGAAGCTCTTTGAAAATTTTAGGATAGTAAAAACGAGTTCATAACAGTTCGTGGCCATGCAATAGCAGCCGCACGGGTCGATCGAATAGGTTGCCGCAGTTGGTCCGTGGATGGGTGACCATCTTCACATACTGAGTCTCCAACGTGGCGCGGTCGCTCCATGTAAAATACTGGTACTCAGCTGCATCCGGTTAGACTAGAAGCCGACCCCAACGTAGCTGGGAAAAGGCTAGACATGATGAATTGCGCTTACGCAGAGAAATATGTAAAGAAAGAAAATAAAAATTAAATACTGTTTTTGTTACGCTGAATTCACACCTGTTTCCCAACTTATCGGATACAGTTAAACGTAACGGGAGGAATGATATTTATTTTATTTTTTTTATTTATTTATTTAGGTTAGCCAACAATTGTTTACACAATACATTTTACAAATAATTTCCAAAAAAATACATTTATAAGTGCAACAATTACTTAAAGGCTAACACAACATGCACCATTTACGGTTTAGCATAATAATTAATACAAACCAAACTTTCAAAATATTACTTTCTAAATAATAAAAAAAAATAACAGATCAATAGGTAACAATAAAAAATTAAAATAATTAAATTTAATTCACATTCATATTAAAGTAACATAAAATAAAATTACATTAATAGTGAGATCATTGGTTGTAAGAATAATGCTCAGTAATGATTTTATAAAATTTTCCGATGCTGTCATGGTGTATATCCGTAACATCGCTGCAAACAATTATATTTTTACACATGCGTGAAATCGGTGAATTAGCACCCAGAACCGTTCTGCGCAACGGTGGGTATAATGGTGTGATAGGATTTCGCGGATATCGGGCTGGGGCACGAAATTTTAGGAGACTCAGTAGGATCGGGCAGTCAATTTTATTTCTAAGCAACTTATAAAGAAACAAGGTATCAGTAACTTCTCTTCGAGTTGATAACGAGTGCATTTTAAAATATTTGAGACGCGTATTATAGGAGATAAGCTGCTTACTTTTTCCTCTAGAAAATGCGAGGTGCCACAAAAACCGTTTTTGAATTCTTTCCAGAAGTAACTTATGTGTGGCGTAGTGTGGTCTCCATACAACACTGCAGTACTCCAAAACGCTTCGTACAAGGCTATAGTACAGCATTATTTTAGTACCGACCTGTTTAAAGCCCCTGGTGTTTCTAAGCATAAACCCTAACATTTTTGATGCTTTCTTAATAATATGCTCGATGTGGGGGACGAAAGTAACTTTTTTGTCGAACATTACTCCCAGATCCTTAATTGCCTCCACTTCTTGTATCTTTTCATTGCCTATGAAGTACTCCGAGTTTATTGGATGTGACTTTCTAGAAAAAGATAAATGGTAACATTTTTTAAAATTAAGTTCCATTTTGTTAGTCTCACACCATTCAACAACTCTGTTCAGATCCTCTTGAAGCAGCGCGACATCGCTCGATGATTCGATTCTGCGAGCAAACTTTAGGTCATCAGCGTAAAGAAAGCACTCGGAAAAGTAAAAACAGTGGAGAAGGTCATTTATAAATAAGATGAATAATATAGGAGCCAAATGCGACCCCTGAGGCGCACCGGAAGTCATGCAATAATTGCTAGCAGATCGAAAACCGTTAACAACAACATAAAATTCGCGCTTCGATAGATAAGATTTAAGCCATTTCAGCAAAGGACCAGTGACACCATACGTTGCTAGTTTGTGTATTAGTATGGAATGAGGAATTTTATCGAAGGCCTTGCTGAAATCAGTGTACAACACATCAAATTGTTTATTTGAGTCGATAGATTCTATTAGGGACTCTGAGAAAGACAGCAAATTTGTGGCAGTAGACCTTGAGGCAACAAAGCCGTGTTGGTGATCACTAAGATAAAGTCTGAAATGGCGTTGAATGTGAGGACAGATCATCGATTCAAATATCTTGGCAAACGCGGAGAGAATCGCGATGGGCCGATAATTGGAAATGGTGTCTTTTTTCTCCGACTTATACACAGGAACGACTTTGGCCTTTTTCCACTCGGAAGGGAAGGTTCCAGTGGCCAGCGACACTTCATATATTTTTAAAAGTGGGGTTACCAAGGCCGGTGCACAGGCAGCAATAAATAAGGGTGGGATTCCGTCAGGACCTGCCCCTTTCCTGGTGTCTACACTACGTAGCTTTTTGAGAAGGGAATCACTGTCCAATTCAGGCATTGTTAGGCACTGGCTATTAATTTCTAATGTGTTAAGAAAATTTGAGTCGTTCTTAAATTCTGTACCATCTTCAGGGGTGAACACAGATGCGAAATAATTGCCAAAAAGATCACAGATATCTGGACCATTTGATGTGATAGTTTGCCCGTCAGTCATAGTTAGTGGATATACACCAGACCCACCGCGCTTAGCCTTTACGTGAGTCCAAAATAGTTTAGGATTTTCTTTAATTTCTGATTCTAATTTTTCCATATATGTACTGTACAAGGATTTAGCCAGGATTTGACAACGTTTAGAGACTAATTTTAGTTCTAGTTCATCTAAAGGGTTTTTATATTTCCTAAAGCGCAATCTTAATTTATTTTTCTCTTTCAGTGTTCTTATAATTGTTTTATTAAACCATGGGGGATAATGGCAAGTCTTTGACATACAATCTGGTACAAATGTGTTTATTGCAGTATTTAAAACTTCATAAAACATCTTTAACATACTTTCCACATCATTACTATTCGCAAATTGTTGAAGCCAGTCATGTTCATTTATATAAGTTGTAATATGTTCATAATTAGCCCTATAAAAGTTTTTTCTCTTGTTGAGATTATTGTATGGGAGATTCGATTCTTTTAACAATGATATAGAAATATCAAGGGGAGGATGCAGCTTATCAACAGCGGTTAATGAACAACTAGATTCACACACTGTGCACGAAGATAATGTTGACAAAACTAGATCCAGAATTCGCGCAGAACAGTTTTTAACGAAATTGCACTGAGAAAGTCTACTAACGTTCATAAATTCCAACAATCTTAAACAAGTGATAGGTAGTGAACTGTTAACGGAACCGGGAGTTCAATCTATTTTGCCCAAATTAAAATCTCCAATTATGCAAATCGGGATATTTGTTGTCTCAAACACGCCATTACAGTGTTCCACAAAGTGCTCAATTGTTGAAAGACATACAGGTGGAGGAAGATAGACTGCACAGAGAGCTAGCTGTTGTGATTTATGTGCAGTCGATATATCGATGGTAACCCAAAGATCTTCGCATTTACTATGCCATTTATCAATGCACTTGGAACTGATTTTATTAGAGACAGCAATCAGAACTCCGCCACCATCTTTATGAGGATGGAAGCCTGTTGTCTCTCTATCTCTTCTGTAAACAACATACCTATTATCAAACAGTTCACTACTAAGAACACTACTATTCAGCCAAGTTTCGGTCAAAATGAATACATCATAATCCATGCAACAAAGGTTACTGTAAAATATGTTAGTTTTAGTTCTCAAACCTCTACAATTTTGATAAAAGATAGTTAATTTTCTGAATTTTAAATATAGATAGGTACTAAGACTTACTTCTACAATAATATAAAATTAATTATTGGATTTTACTTAAGCTATTCGTGTTTTTGATGAGTATGTATTCTGCGCCATCGACTTTTCTCACAAATATTTTGCCATTTCTAACCCAAACGTACTTGTAGTTCATTTCCTTGGCCTTAATCCTAGCTGCAGCGTGAAGAGTTTTATTGGTGGGTGAAAGATGTTCAACCACATACACAGGTGCCTTTTGACCGGAAAATCCAAGATGGCCACAGTTAAGTTTTCCCTGCGGGTTATTTTGGTTGTGTTTTATAACGGACGCTAGGAGTTGATCGCGCAGCCTAGTCGAAGCCAACTGAACTACTATGGATTTAGGACGGGTACTGGATGGATTGTTTTTGGCAACTCGCGTACAATTCAATATATCTTTTTCTTGAACATCACAGTTGACAGCTTTCCCGAGTTGGGTGACAATTGAGTACAAATTCTCGTTTTTCGTTTCTGGCATGCATTGTACCTCAAGGTTACTTGATCGTGATTGCTGCTCTAGATTATTAATTCGCACATTAAGATTCGACGTAAATGTCTTCAGTTCCATATTTTCTATTTCTAGCCTCTTTATGGTCTCGTTTGATGCTTTCTGATTACACTCAAAGTCCTCAAATTGTTTGTTCATGAATTGCATCGATTTAATCATCTCCTTCATTTCTGCCTTTACTGTTTCAAGTTCATTGTTCATAGTGCTGACCAGACTTTCATTGAATTGTGTCAACATATCACTAAATTCTGCCTTAATTATCTCCTGAATAATGGACCGAATGTCTTCTTTGTTACATAAAGGTGATGGCGGAGATGGAGATCCACTAGCCTGCCTCTTATTCCCTCTATTCGTAGACACATTACGGGAAGGGGTCGAGTCATTTTTAAAGATCTTTGATCGCTCCGCATCACTAGCCATAACGGTATACTAAATAATGCCACGTGAACCAGCGGTAAAAAAAAAAATGGAAACTGATTTGTGGAAAAAAAATAAGTGTAATATATTTATCCTCCCAGAGGCAGTGTAAAGTAGGTCGGAAACACTGCACCGTCTTCGATAAATAATCTTTGGTGCGAGCGCTCGCATGCGTCACTGAGCGCGGGCGCACGCCGATTTGCTACTTAAGTGCGCTGCGCAACCGCCAGAGTAGCTTGCGCAGTGCGTAAAAAGTCTTGTCATGCACTCACCGGTTGACCAGCAGTGATTCAAAATTTTTTTAACAGTTCACAGCACAAATCGTTCCATTTACACACTTTTTGATGGTTCTGAATATGATAACACTTGTTAATGGAATGTTATTATCACTTGGGACGGTTTTAATTGCAAAATAAGTCCAGAATTCGTTTTTATTTGTATTTAACCAAAGAGCAAATTCACACGTAAACTAACCGTTCGACCGCTAGGGCAAAGATTGTATATGGTACGCGGACGTAGAGATAAAACAGCATTAATGTGAAAAAGCATATTCTTTATAGCCCCGTAAGTTTTTAACAAAATCCCAAAGCAGTACTCACACAAAAGATGAGCAAATACTTACGTATATATATGAACCTGCAATGGATGCCCAAGAGTTTTTAAAAGAGAAAGACAGACAACTTTGTGCGCTGTTGTGAAATAAACCAAGTATTTTCTCTGATTCTAAATCATGTTCACAAAACAGGAAATGAGGTTAAAAAACTGCCAAAATAATAAACTTTACCTACATCCTCGGGATAATTAAAATTATTATAACGTGTCAATTATTTCGAAAGGACCTTCATAAATTATGAGGATTACCGTTTATTATATACATAATTAGGTAAACACACTGAAATGGAAAATTACTGAGTTTGTTTATATTCGTGAAATATTGTTCATGTGTAACACCTGCTTCAAAATTCAGATTAGTAAGCAGACTTATGCGCTTATTACACTTCGCTGAATTTAGTAGCCTAAATTTAGAAGCAAATTCAATTAGTAGCTTCTGATCACACTGTCCTTATTTAGTTACTGAATCAATTACCAGTTAAAGCGCTACGAAGTCGGATGATTAGTTTTCAAATTGAAATTTTTTGCAATGTTTTTACTATATTCATCCATATTTTTATATAAACTCAGTAGCACTTAGCCCTCATTTCGTACATTTTTGTTCATGAAATTTTTGTCATTTTTGTCCCAAAGATAGGGTATACGAGACAGCTCTAAAATATTGAGCATAACTTCTTTTTCTTTCGTCATTCGTAGGTACCTACGCTGCGCAGCGTTTCACTTTTTTATTCGGGAATACAAAACTATTCGTCCTCACGCACGAAGAAGCACAAGCGACTAAAATCAGCAACTAAATGTGATTACATGAGTTTCTAATTAGTCTTCTAAATGGTTCTGTCAGTCAGAAACCATCCTTGCTTCTGAATTTAGGATGCTAGCTAGCTGAATGCGACTATAGTTGTCTAAATTCAGTAACGACTGAATTAAGACGACTAAATTCAGCGAAGTGTAATAAGCGCTTTACCTGAGAAGGGTTTTTGAGTATTTATGTGTGATATACCTGCTGAATATCTGAGCCTGACTAACCGGTCAACAACGTCATATTTCATCAAGGTATCAACGTACATTCTATCAAAATGATGTACGAGATTTTGCCAGCGGCTTCGTCCACATGAAGGTCGATATTCTACCAGTATGTAATAATCCAGGTCATGTTCTATCCGTGTACCAAATTTCATTCAAACGCGTAAAGCTAAGAGACATACTACAGACTACACTACAGAATATTACTAGTACTCTTCGTACACTTTATTTAAGTCTTGTAATAAGCATAAAAGGAAGAAGCATCAAACCCAAATAAACCAAACCTGACCTGACCTGTTTGTACCTGTGTCCAAAGAAACTTTTTTTTTTCTTTCTTTCATCATGTAAGTGTGCAGTGTGCACCCCACACGAGCGACACGCGACGTGCTGGCGACAGGCCACGACGCGTGTCGGTACCTACAGCCGCACTACTCAATTGAGTATGGTGCTTAAATACTCGAGTTGCATATTGTCGGCAGCAGCCGCCGACGCGTCGACGGTTGGAGTTGCGTCTGTCATCGACGCGTGTTGCTCATGTGGATGCACACTATATGATGCTTCTCCCATTTACGCATATTACAAGATATAAATAAAGTGTTCGAAGAGTACTATAAATTGTTATCGAGATGACGACTAATAGAGAAGTATGGAAGAAAAATACATGTTGCGCCGACCACAAATAAATTGGGGTAAAGACAGGAACATTATGAAGAATACTACAATTTAAAAGCTAACATTATAATACACACTTGTAAGCGAGGACGTTTTAAATCCTGGAAACCGGGGTAAAATTGCTAGTAGACGTTAGCTTAAGACATACCCATCCACATTCACAAAAATTGACTTAAAGACATAGTGGATAAGTTTGAAGTTGTAATGAACAACGTTAATTCTGGATTTGTTAATTGTAACAAATCTTTTGAGATCAAACTTAGTGATTCATAGTTTGGAATGGAGCCAGTACAAAATGTGTTGCAAAATTACTGGTATAACTTGCACCTGACAGCAAATCAAGTTTTACTCGTAGTTTTATTAAAATATAATTTATTATGAAGATTTTAAATTGATTTAAGATTTTCAAGTAAGTGCTCTTGTCTCCGATTAAAAACAACTATTTGTTGTTGAGGTGAAAAAGTTAGTTACGACCTACGGTTACGACTATAGGTACTGATGCATAATCAGCCCTTAATGTTACCACTGGTGGGACACAGGTTTTCTCTCTTCGAGATAGTGAGCTGTAATCTACCACGCGGGACCAGTGCGGATTGTTGATGACACATCTTAGTTTTTTTTTTTTTTGGTTCTAGTCAATGCTGTTTTCATCACGATGTTTCCTTATACCGTTTTGAGACACAAAGTAAAGCGCCTGGCTGGGTTCGAACCCAGTTTCAACTCGTAAGCCGGGCCGTTACCACTGGGCCACTACTCCTTAATATACTTACTAATGACTACATTAAAATTCCCTCCATATCAAGGGGTCAACAACTATGCAATAAGTTTAAGATTCTAAGTACCTTTTCCACGCTAATTCTTAAGTGAGTAACGAGTCTTGTTAACTCCCATTCAAATATAGCCCGTGTTAGTTAAAACGCGTCGTAATCCGCTCCACAGAAAACTCAACGGCCCTGGAAGAGTCCGCGGGACGTTTTAAACAAAGCCAGATAGATATATGGATGACGACCTCAATTTACGACGCTGGAATTGTGAATGACGAAACTTACCTGAGTTGCAGTGGCAAAAAATAACTATCACCAACAACAAGACAGATTCGGCTGATTGATACCATTTTCGGTATTCAAATCCGTTTTAGTTTTTTACGCTACTGTTTCGCGTTTTTGTGAATACTTATACTCTAGGCATTGGATTATTATTGTGTGAGCTAGAGAAAATTGCAAGATAAGAAAAAGCAAAAACTCTCAAAAGAGTTTCTTTACCCACCAACTAGCGACCCGGGCTTGCTTACCAGGATTTTTATAACTTAACAAAACATCACAATTTCTTTATGTGAGATTCACATCAACATTCAATGTTTCTAATACATATAAACCTTCCGACATAAGTTCTTTAAATAATTGTAAAACTGCATCAAAATTCGTTGCGTAGTTTAGAACAAAATATAGATTGAAATAATTACACGCGTTACAACCACAACACTTGACGCTAAACATAACCCTTACAAACATAACCATCGTTGTGTTACATTTCAAAATCCGTCAATTTGAGTTGAGGATAATGTAACAAGTCACTTAACGAAATGATCGGATTATGTTTCATTGACAGAGCAGCGCATGATTCATGTTCAGCTGGCGACTGGCCAAACGGTGCGCTTAAATAGACGAGACCGTGTTAGATTAGGTTGTGTTGTAGGGAAAGTTAGTACCACTGCAAATACTGCAGAGACAGTCATGCACTTTGAGTTTGGTGATGTCCGGGATATTAAGACTGTAAATTTTAATTCAGAATTCTGTAGATTAACTGAAATTGTTGCTACCACTAGTTGTTTACTTTT